>BSBM01001033.1:7190000-9590000 GCA_027924585.1 Larix kaempferi
TGATCTCAACACAAACTTATATACTAAGTCTAGGCGCCAATACCATGTGTCAATACAAGCCATGGGCCAATACAAACTATGGATCAACAATTACTACGGGACGACTTACAAAGCATATGCATTCAACAACAATAATACAAACTATGGATCAAAAATTACTACGGGACGACTTCCAAAGTATATGTGTCCAACAACAATATACTAACAAAGTAAATAGAAGGGTTGACACGGGTTCCTGACAATATTTCTGTATTTATAACAATGTTATGTTTTTTTATTTGTAACAATGTTTATGTTTCTACATGTAAAGTGGTTATTATGTATTTTATTGTTTTATTTTATGTTTACATGACTTAGTAATGGGGTTTGATGCAATGCATATTTAGTTATGTATTTCAACACTACAAAGTATGAGGGCATTGTTTCTACATGTAAAGTGGTTATTATGTATTTTATTGTTTTATTTTATATTTACAAGACTAAGTTATGGGGGCTTGATGCAATGCATATTTAGCTATGTATTTCAAGACTACAAAGTATGAGGGCATTGGTTAGAAATTAACATTTTAAGTATACAAGGATTATACATGCATTCAAGTGTAGCCCCTTTTTTATATAGAGACGAATTCTTGTTGCAATTTGTATATCTTTGTAGTTAGTTCAAAAGTTTGAGAGGTTGAATGAAAATATTTCTTTTGTATTTTATTAACCAGAGTCATCCTTTTTAGATTGATGCATATGTATATGTTTAATGATTTTATGTAAGGTAGTAGGTTATAATATATTTATCTAATGATGATTTGGTTTAGATTTTGTTAATTTAATATTGTCATGTTGGAATCATGGTCAAGCTAAAAAACCATATACATGTGTAAATTCATCATTGTTGTCATCCACACTTACAAAAGGGATGTTAAGCATTTACAACAATTGGCAAATATATAAAGGTTTCACAAAGGCATTTGACAACTCTATATAATGTGTACCTCTATAAGTAGTTTGTTGTGTGCATGCTTTTTGTGTCTTCTCCTCATGGAAGATTGTAAAATTTCTATGCATGTCTAAAGATAAAGTGTGATTCCTATCAATTATATTGAAATTATCACATTGTTGGCAGATCATTGGGCCATAAGGCTTGTCCTCTTCCATAAATTCATGCAACTCTAACCAATTTGTGTCCCGTATGCTCAAATTGAAGAACAATGGTAGGTATTGTAGTTTTGTGATCATATCTATTAGCTTACCCTTATATAGTGTCTAAAATGCTTTGGTCCTATACAGGTATTCTTTGAAGAGAAGGAATGTTATAGGGGGTTGTTTGTAGGCATTTTTTAATATGGATGCACAAATCCCCAATTTTCGTTATATGTTGTACTCTTGGCTGTGATTTACAAATAAATTAGCTATTGCGTAACTTTAGTAGCACATAATCAATTTGTACATGTAGTAGCTAAACCATGATTATTGAAACTATTGTCTTGGTATCCCATTAAGTGTATTGCATAAATAGCAAGTGGAATGTTCTCCACACATGGCAGGTGAGCAAGTGCATCTCGATTTGGGAAAATGGTAGGAAATTCCAATCCATTAGACCTTATGTGTTGTATTCATTTATTAGAAATAAGTCAATTTCTATTTAGTCAATTATGTTAGGTCTACCATGATCTTTAATGTGAATAATTTTTTTTTATTTTTTTCATTTCTCATTACACATTAGAGAATCTGAAGGAAAGAAAATAAATTTATTTCTCCTCATTAGAAATGCTAGGGTTCTCTAGAGATTAATGATATTTTACTCTTTATATGATGAAATGCCAATTATGTAGAAACAAAATGGAATTGAGAGGAGACTTATGCACCTCTAAAAGATATGAAATAAATTGTGGTTAATTTGGATTTGTAATTTTTTTCATTTTTCATACTATAGTGAAATGCATTGATGACCTGATATTTTGTCACACCTAATAATCATAGATCATTTTCTCTTTATCCCATACCTCCCCATGACCAAGATATCAATATCAGAAAGGAAACATGGAAGTTAACGTGCAATTTTGAACCATTTATTGTGGGAAATTAGTGTCCATTGCATGTTTATTCTTTAAAGTCCATATTAGTTAATTTGGAAAATTAATGACTTAATTTCTCACTGACATTGATTTCAAATACGTCTCTTATTCTCACTTACATTGACTTAATAGTGTGCCCATTGCATGTTTATTCTTTAAAGTCCATATTACTTAATTTGGAAAATTAATGACTTAATTTCTCACTGACATTGATTTCAAATACGTCTCTTATTTAATACGTTTCTTGGATTTTATAGGTTTCAAACAACAATATTATGAGAAGAGGGTGTGAAAAACTTTCTATATATTATTTAATATTTTAATTTTTTTTATAAAAATATTAATATTATTGAAAATGATCTGATATTGTTTTTTTTTAATAATTTTTTTCTAAATATAAAAATTATTAAAAAAACATGTTGAGCATTGTGTTAGCTGTTGTTATTTTATATTTCTGTTTTACTATAGGGGACAACTGATTCTGAGAGCTTATGTTTATGTTTCCATATGAAAAGTCCGTATTGTGTATCTTATTGTTTTATTTTATGTTTGAGTCTTGTGTTATTTATTGTTATTTATATTTCTGTTTAGCTATAATTAACAATGAGCTTATGTTTATATTTTTGTATTTATAACAATGTTATTTTTTTATTTGCAACAATGTTTATGTTTTTACATGTAAAGTGGTTATTATGTATTTTATTGTTTTATTTTATGTTTATATGAAAAGTCCCTATTGTGTATCTTATTGTTTTATTTTATGTTTGAGTCTTGTATTATTTATTGTTATTTATATTTCTGTTTAGCTATAATTAACAATGAGTTTATGTTTATATTTTTGTATTTATAACAATGTTATGTTTTTCTTTATTTGCAACAATGGTTATGTTTTTACATGTAAAGTGGTTATTATGTATTTTATTGTTTTATTTTATGTTTACATGACTTAGTTATGGGGCTTGATACAATGCATATTTAGTTATGTATTTCAACACTACAAAGTATGAGGGCATTGTTTCTACATGTAAAGTGGCTATTATGTATTTTAATGTTTTATTTTATGTTTATAAGACTAAGTCATGAGACTTGATGCAATGCATATTTAGTTATGTATTTCAACACTACAAAGTATGAGGACATTGGTTAGAAATTCACATTTTTAGTATGAAAGGATTATACATGCATTCAAGTGTAGCCTTTTCTATATAGAGATGAATTTTTGTTGCAATTTGTATATCTTTGTAATTAGTTCAAAAGTTTGAGAAGTTGAATGAAAATATTTTTTTGTATTTTACTTACAAGAGTCACAAGAGTCATCCTTATTGGATTGATGTAAATATATATATGTTTAATGATTTTATGTAAAGTTTTAGGTTATAATATATTTATCCAATGAATTTTTTTGTAATTGATTTGGTTTAGGTTTTCTTAATTTAATATTGCCCATGGTCAAGCTAAAAAACCATATACATGTGTAAAGCCATCATTGTTTTCATCCATACTTACAAAAGGGATGTTAAGCATTTACAACAATTGGAAAATATATAAAGGTTTCATAGAGGCATTTGACAACTCTATATAATGTGTACCTCTATAAGTAGTTTGTTGTGTGCATGCTTTTTGTGTCTTCTCCTCATGGAAGAATGTAAAATTTCTATGCATGTCTGAACATAAAGTGTGATTCCTATCAATTATTTTGAAATTATCACATTGTTGGCAGATCATTGGGCCATAAGGCTTGTCCTTTTCCATAAATTCATGCAACTCTAACCAATTTGTGTCCCTTATGCTCAAATTGAAGAACAATGGTAGGTATTATAGTTGTGTGATCATATCTATTAGCTAACCCTTATATAGTGTCTAAAATGATTTGGTCCTAGACATGTATGCTTTCAAGAGAAGGAATGTTATACAAGGTTGTTTGTAGGCATTTTTTAATATGGATGCACAAATCCCCAATTTTCATTATATGTTGTACCCTTGGCTGTGCTTTACAAAGAAATTAGTTATTGCATAACTCTAGTAGCACATAATCAATTTGTACATGTAGTAGCTAAACCATGAAATTTGAAACTATTGTCTTGGTGTCCCATTAAGTGTATTGCATAAATAGCAAGTGGAATGTTCTCCACACATGGCAGGTGAGCAAGTACATCTCCATTTGCGAAAATGGTAGGAAATCCCAATCAATTAAACCCTATGTGTTGTATTCATTTATTAGAAATAAGTCAATTTCTATTTAGTCAATTATATTAGGTCTACCATGATCTTTAATGTGAATAAATTCATTGATTTTTTTCATTTCTCATTACACATTAGAGAATCTGAAGGAAAGAAAAGATATCTATTTCTCCTCATTAGAAACACTGGGGTTCTCTTAATGATATTTTAATCTTTATAGGATGAAATGCCAATTATGTAAAAACAAAATGGAATTGAGACGTTGGTATGTACCTCTAAAAGAGAAGTTAATGTGCAATTTTGAACAATTGATGGTGGGAAATTAATAGTGTGCCCATTGCATGTTTATTGTTTAAAGTCCATATTATTTAATTTGGAAAATTAATGACTTCATTTATCACTCACATTGATTTCAAATGTTTTCATTAAGAAAAGGGCAAGTAAGAATGTGAGGATATGATTCTATACAAGTAGTACATGTATGTATGATAGGCGAGTCAAATTATTTGTAAAAAAGAATAATTAGTGAAAATTTGATAAGTATATAATTTCTTTTTTCCATTTATCTATTCTTATCTCATTTATTTATGTAGCTTAAAGTTTATGTTAGTAATTATTGTATTGATTCTTCTTATAAAACCTACAATATGAAGACGTTATATTTATTGCAACTTTGGAACTCCTTATTGAAATATAGTAAGTGTTAACACCCAAATTAACCCCCAAGGTTGTGGAGAAGGTAATTCGGGGTAACCACTAACCAATCTTTAGACCTAAGCTACTAACCCAGCTTAATCTGAGAGGGCTCTCTCTACAAACATATGAATGACTGGAATAATCAAAGGTGTCAACAATGAAAACATACACCAGCATTCATCATTAAAGATATTCGATTACAACATACAGAAGATAAAATGGTTTAAATTGTTTGGAGAGAAAATCATAAGGAAAACTATTGGGCAATGGAGTCAAATCAACAAAATCTAGAAATTATTCACAAATGCTCTGAGAATGCATTTAAACGGGGCAAGGTAGCAAGCAGCTTGTAATCAAAGTGATTTAATTGGTGAACAGAAGAGGAAGAAACAATCCATCAATACAAGGCATACAATAATTAATCATGTACCAACTTTAATAGAAATCATTTGTGCAATACTTGGAATGAGATAAACAGAGCATAATTTGTATGAATTCTGCTTCACTATAACACTGCACCAAGTATGAAAAGAAATTACAGACTGGAAATAACAATGAAACATACGCAATACACAAGAGAAGAAGAAAGAACATACTACAGGACCAATTACACAAGAATCTCTGCGAAAATATAGCTTCAACATTGCAAATATATTCAAGAAAATGTCTCAATACAGAGCCGAGCTCCCCTAGGCCTAAGCCAAATGATTTTCCAACCTGTTCTACTTCTATTACATTACATTTATAGATCTACTGAGCCCTAGGGTCGATTTATCTCAATAGGAAGCTATTACAACTATATGGACACCTGCACAAGAAGATTCAACAACCTCGGAGTCAATTCCAACCATTTTTGCTCATTTCTGGCCATGGACTGCTGAAAAATGCCTCTTGGTGCCACAGCTGTATATCGCAAACGGTGATATCTGTGTAAAAAATGAAAGAGGTTTTTGTATATTGGACCATGCTGAAGAAAAACCTCTTTCAGTTTCCTCATATTCGCCTCCAGCTAGCCAAGATCTTCTCCGTAAGTTGATGATTCACGCAAGAAACGTGAATTCTGGAAAATTACCCTCTGAAAAACCCTTCGGTTCTCCCAAAACATGACACCTGTGTAAATTCTGAGAGGTTATTGTAGAGGGATTTGTTATGAAGAAAAACCTCTCTCGGTTTATTGAAATTCCTCCCGGTTTGGCAGAGCCAGCTTCTTCAAAGCAATGACTAAAACAATCATTTTAGGTCAAAACAAGCCCATTCTTCATATAATATCACATTGAATTTGAATTTGGCTTCTCCTCTTGCAATTTGAATTTCGGGACTTAGGTGTTGATGTGGCGGGTGTATCAATTGACATGTAAACCTCCTAGGTGGTGGGTTTTAACTTAGCACAAATCTGGTGCTAACAACTGGCTCCAACCATGGATGTTATCCTCCCTACGAGGTAGCAAAGAACACCGTAGACCAAGTGCCTGATCCATTGAGCGGCTCCCAATTCCAAACTCAAAACTGTGTCCCTGCCTGCAACTCGACCTCTGTAACCTACTAGCCCTTTTAATTCTCCCACTCAACTCATCTAATTCTGCCACTCAACTCATACTACCACTGAAAACAAACCAAAATGCAACCCCCTAAAAGAAACATATCTTCAATCCACTTTTCTTGACATCAGGTTGTCCTTCGTGCAAACATTCAGCCACTTCATATCTATTGATTGTATGCTGACAATCTCGATGCACAATATTTACAATCCATTCATCTAGCACAGGATTCAACTCTCTTCATAGCTGGCACTGATGTGAATACCAATTAGTACTTATCTTGGCTACTGAATACTATGCCCCTGCTCTCCATATGGAAGCTACCTTATGCTCAGGTTAGGAAAGGCATCTTTAATGAACATTGAGAAACATTTCATTTAACAACACAACACCTTTCGGGAGGCTGTTATTGACTATGATTCCACATTCCTATAGCGAAGTGTTGTTCTCATGCTTGAAAGTATCTTCAATTATTCTGTAACTTTGAACTTCTTTACCTATAGAAATAGGCTCTCAATGAGGGTTTCGAATTTCCTCTCAAACTTTATCTTCTCTTAACTAAATTTAGGTCAGCTTCCATATCCTTCTTATTATTGGATCAATTTTTCTTATGAGGGTACCGATAGCAGTTTCATTTTGAAATCATGTCTTCAAACTTAGGCCCCATTGAAAACGATGTAGCATGTTGGTTTCCATTTTCAGTCACAGGATTATTTCTGCACTTAATGTTAATGGCCATACAACTCACAACTTATGTCCCTATACTCCATTTGAAATTCTGATTTTGTCTTTGCTATTTGAACTGAGTTCATCTCAACATATCGTGGTTCAAATTTGTTGCGTTCTAAGGTGCCCAAGTCATCTTTGATGCCACCAAACTCTGGAATGCATTATTGTTGCTATTAGACGAGGTTTTTTGCAAAGAAAATCGCCTCCTCAGCTGATTCATTTTGCCCCGACGTGAATGGCCATGTCATACTCAATATCTCCAAGCAGCAACGCTCGGCCCTCCTTTCTCGCAGACTCTGGATTACAAGCTATTTATATACCAGCAAAAAATCCAAGGGGTAGCGTCAACCGCATTCACGAGGGTGAACATTCGGTCATCAAGTGCCATCACATTCTCACCAAGCCACCTGGCATCTTGGTCTTTCTATTTCTATGACCTTGATCGTGTAGCTGATGAAGAGCAAATGGGCCAACGTCCCAACCAAGCCATGACCTAAAAATAAAAAATATTATCCTCTTAGCACGGAAATGCTGGAAATGAGGTGGCCTTTATAAAATGGTGGAGATTTTTGCCTTGTAGGGTAAATGCACAAGTAATATCATCGCTATTGTTGGCAGCCGTGGATCACTCTGATGCCCAGATCGCCACTGTTGAAAGGTGAGCCTTGTACCAAAATCGCGGTGATTTGAAAAAATGGATTTTTTCCATGCATGTTGAATCTGTGCGGTAATTGTGGGCCGTGGATCACCTTTTTTTCCAGATCTGACGGCTAGTTGTCTGGAAACTAGCATTCCCATGCAGAATTACCTGGGTTTTACTGCTGATGGCCACAAACTGATCTGAAAAACGCGTCCTTCTCATTAGCAGAGTTGATTTTAACGTAGATAACATCATCAGTATGCTGGACGAGAGGACCAATAATAATGCTTCTTATGGTATTGACTGCTGCCGATGCTACCCTTTAGACTGTTGCATCTCTCACTGCTGCGAATGGTAGAATATTTCCATAAACCTGCACAATAGAACAGCAGTAATTTTTGTTCCATACCCCGAGACAGCGATGGACTGGAGCCCGAGCTGCCCGCAACGCAAGCAATTTTCGTGGCAGCCGCTGGGGGATTTCAATCACAGTGATTTCAGCACTGGCAGCATCCTAGACGCATCTGGCATTACATCTCTCTCGGAGCGACATTGGATTATCGGGGTGAACTCAAAACCATTCTGTGCTCTTGACATGGAACCGCCTTCCCAAGATGAGGCGATAAACTACTTTAGAGTCTGAGATTAAGGCAAAATATAGTGGCATTCCACCTGGGCACTTAGTGTTGCATTCCGCCATGTTCGCTGAATACAATCCGTGCACGGGATTTCTGATGTCACCCCCGCCACGACCATTACCTATCATCTGCGCCTCTTCTCTTCGACGGAGCCAGCTTTCCTCGTTTACACAACCACTGGCCTCTACCTTAACTGTGTAATTTCAATGCAAATTTACAACTTACGCCCCCAGCTTTGCGTTTTTCACATTTTCACTCATGTGAATAGTCTCACATGTACAAGACAACAAGTTACTTTGGGCTTTATAAATCCCGCTGCTTTTTACCATATAGTAAGTAACAAAGGAGCCAAGGAAGGCTTTTGAAGGATGGATGGCATTCATGGGCTCTCCCTTGTGCTTCACTTACGGCTACATGATGTGCTATTGGTGTTGAAAGCTAGGGCTGGGCCCAATAGTTTTTTGGTTCGAATTTATTTGAAGGCCAAAGCTTTTCACTCCAAAAATATTAACCTTGGGCCCAATAGTTTTTTGGTTCGAATTTATTTGAAGGCCAAAGCTTTTCACTCCAAAAATATTAACCTTGGGCCCAATACCCTTTTGGTTCGAATTTATTTGAAGACCTTGGCCAAAGCTTTTCACCCCAAAAAAATTAACCTTTGGGCACATCGCTCTATAAAAAACCTTTGCTTTTATAAAAAAAATTCGAACTTTGGCTCAAATGTAAAGCCGATATTGGCTTATATAGACAAATATTTTGGCCACTTATAAATATTTTTCCCTTCTTTCTCACAATCCATTTACCCTTTTTTGCCAAATTTTGTTTGAAACTCCCTTTACATCGCTCTATAAAAAAACCTTTGCTTTTATAAAAAAAATTCAAACTTTAGCTCAAATGTAAAGCCGATATTGGCTTATATAGACAAATATTTTGGCCACTTATAAACATTTTTCCCTTCTTTTTCACAATCCATTTACCCTTTTTTGCCAAATTTTGTTTGAAACTCCCTTTACTAAACTTTAGGCCCAAATCCAAGAATTTAAAAGCCTTTGTCTTCATTTAAGCTCAGACCCTTGAACCTTTGTTTATATAAAAATCCAGTTCTTGGTCTTTATAGAAAATTAACACCCTTGATTTCATAAAAGTTCAACTTTGGGATCAAGGATGTACAGCCAACATTGGCTTATAGAACCAAATTTAGCCAATAAGGTATTTTTTTTCTTTTCTTGGTATGCAGCCATCCATTGAAAACTAAACTGAAAATTTCTAAGCTAAACTTCGAAACTGAAAACCGACTTGGGGTTGATGCAAACTGAAAGATGCACCCTGCAAATCTGAACTGAGATCTTAAGCTGAAAATTGAACTGTACATGCTGAAAATTGAAAAATCTTGAAGCCGAACCCAAAATATCATTGTACATGCTGAAAAAAATGCTCAGCTGTGAGCTTATTCTGACTGCCTACCTACTCTAATCTGTCAAAGTCTTTGCTCAATTAAATAATGCAGAAATGCCAATAAAGCCAATCAAGCAAATCATTGAACAATTGGACTCCTCCACTATGCTTGAAATGAGTCCATGATAGAGGATATGATAGCATATGAAAGTAGTGATCTCTTTCATTTTCAAAATGAATATATGGTTGCAAATTTATACTGAAAAACCTTTCCATATATTCACTAATAGGGTCATAAAACTCACTGATGTTTGGCTTCCCCCCACACCTAATCAGAACTTGGTCATCACACATTGACTCCTCATATGTCTCTTCTACTTACATGTATTGTTTTGGATCATAAAACTCGTCTCTAGACCCAGAACATTCTCCCATGTTGACATCTAGAGGAGGCTGAAAAGACTTTTCAAAAGACAAATGAAGATCTCGGGACTAAATTTGCTCTTCTAGGGCTTCAAGATCTTCATTAAGTTTTTCAGCAAACTCTTTCAAGAAACTAATCTTATCTTCATAAGAACATTTACATGCCTTCAAATATCTGGGTAGAAATGCAGAGAAAGCTTCTTTGATTTCAACATCATCATACATATCAAAATATTCTTTAAAACCCTCAACAGAAGCAAGAGTTGCCACATAGATTGCCATTTGATTTGATGAAGAAACTGAATCAACACTTCAAACTTTAAAGCTTTCCAACAGTGGAGTCGCCATGGAACCTTCAACATTCTGATATGCAGTCACCGATCCTCCTAGTGGAGTCACCTTCATACTAGAATTTGCTGAGTCGAGTCGCCATGTGAATGATACAACCTTCTCAATGTCTCACAGCTATTCACCATACGCATTCAGATCTGAAACCTTTTTCATTCTCCCAGGGATGATAAGACAATTGCTTCCCCGGCAACGACTCCAATTTGTTAACACCCAAATTAACCTCCAAGGTTGTGGAGAAGGCAATTCGAGGTAACCACTAACCAATATTTAGACCTAAGCTACTGACCCAGCTTAGTCTGAGAGGGCTCTCTCTACAAACATATGAATGACTAGAATAATCAAAGGTGTCAACAATGAAAACATCCACCAGCATTCATCATTAAAGATATTCAATTACAACATATAGAAGATCATATTTCTGCTGGAAAACAAAATGGTTTAAACTATTTGGAGAGAAAATCATAAGGAAAACTATTGGGCAATGGAGTCAAATAAAACAAACTCTGGAAATTATTTACAAATTCTATGAGAATGCATTTAAACAGGGGAAAGGTAGCAAACAGCTTGTAGTCAAAGTGATTTAATTGGTGAACAGAAGAGGAAGAAACAATCCATCAATACAAGGCATACAATAATGAAACATGTACCAACTTTAGTAGAAATCATTTGTGCAATACTTGGAATGAGATAAACAGAGCATAATTTGTATGAATTCTGCTTAACTATAACAGTGCACCAAGTATGAAAAGAAATTACAGACTAGAAATAACAATGAAAGATACACAATACACAAGAGAAGAAGAAAGAATAGACTACAGGACCAATTACACAAGAATCTCTGCGAAAATCTAGCTTCAACACTGCAAATATATTCAAGAAAATGTCTCAATACAGAGCCGAGCTCTCCCAGGCCTCAGCCAAATGATTTTCCAACTATATGGACACCTGCATAAGAAGATTCAACAACCTAGGAGTCGGTTCAACCATTTTTGCTCATTTCCGGCCGCAGACTGCTGAAAACTACCTCTTAATGCCACAACTGTATATCTCAAACGGTGATAGTTGTGTAAAAACTGAAAGAGGTCTTTGTATATTGGACCATGATAAAGAAAAACATCTTTCAGTTTCCTCATATTGGCCTCCAGCTGGCTGGGATTTGCTCCAAAATTTGATGACTCACGTAGGAAACATGAATTCTGGAAAATTACCCTATGAAAAACCCTTTGGTTCTCCAAAAGCATGAAACCTGCGTAAATTCTGAGAGAATTTATTTTACATGGGTTTGTTATGAAGAAATCCCTCTCTTGGTTTCTCGAAATTCCTCCCGGTTTGGCAGAGACAGCCTCTGCAAAACAATGACTAAAACAGTTATTTTAGGTAAAAACAAGCCCGCCCTTCATATAATATCACATTAAATTTGAATTTGGCTTCTCCTCTTGCAATTTGAATTTTGGGACTTAGGTGGTGATGTGGCGGGTGTATCAATTGACATGTAAACCTCCTAGGTGGTGGGTTTTAACTCAGCACAAATCTGGTGCTAACAGTAAGCATCTATAGTTATTTTGAGATTCCTCTAAATGTGGCCTGTGGTGGTTCTATTTGGAATACAACTATCATTGACCCATACATGATATGGTTGTGATTGTTATAATACATATGCATCTCCATGATATGTATCCATTTTAATTGGTTGAATTCTTTAGACATCTTTCTATTGTGATATTTGAAATTGAATATAAGAAAAGTATTTAATAATTTGTAAGAATATCTTAAGTAATTTGATATTGCATATAATTTTGTTTATAACATCTAGCTGGATGGTTATAAAGTATTATTTAAAAAATAATGAAATTTAATGTTTTGAATAAGCCTTTTGGATTTGTCATATAATCATTTTTATCAAATGCAATAATAGTGGATTTGATTTTTTTATTGGCAAAAATTTTTTCGTGTATTACTTGTTTGAAATGGTAACTATTAAAAATAACTTTCCCAGTATGTTTATGATGTTTTTGGTATGCCTTGGTGTCCCCATATTCAACTTCTTAAGCAGTATGATTATCAGTTGTTTTCAATGCCTTGGAATGAAGTTACAATGATTTTTCTTGTTTGGTATTTAACGTTGGACTAAAAAATATACCAGTATTCACATTCATAGACATGTTGATTGCACCTTTGATAATTATAGACACCATCCTCAATATGTGTGATGTTTTTTCTACACTTCTTGTCTTTAAATGTAAGTAGGAACAAAACATACTAATAGTTGCTTATATTCATAGAAGCAATAATTGTTTCAACTAAAATGAATCTAAGTATTGGAATTGTAAGGATCCCCTTATGTGTTAATATGGAAGGGTGTCCTTCTCTAACATAATGTGTAGATAATGAATGGCACTAGAGGCATCTTCCTAGATTCTTAAATTAGGTTCTCAGATATTGTGATTCTTTGAAATTGAGATTGATGGAAATCTAGGATGTGAATTAGGTTACAGTAATCAATATATTATAAAAGTTAGTTATTTTCCATCCTTAACAGTGATTATTCGAAATATACTTGAGATAACATCTTGCTTTAGATTATGTCTATTTCATAATACACCTCATTATGTGACCTATATACTCTAACTATTAGAAGAAGTAATCCCCAATGACTAGGGTGAAGTTATTTATAGAGTGGATAGAAGATAGCAATATTATCTCTAGAATAAATACACTACTTGATGTAACTACCTAAGGAAATAAGGACAAAATAGAGCCTGCATTTAGATGGTTATCCTTTGCAAATCCATTGGAAACATATAAGAATATGTTCTTCATTGTTTCAAGATTTTACGTAATGACCTGAACATAACACCTAAGGTAACCTTGCTTAAATCCTTTGTCTCATAATAATATAAATTCCAATAATAATACAAATTCACTTATGTATTAATGCTAACTAACCTATCAAGGTGTTAATTCCATTACCAACTAAATATTGAAATTCTAGAAATTCAACATTTTACAATTAGTTTTTTTGTTGGGGGGCATGGAGAGAAATATTGGAAACTCATTAATAATGAAAAAAAATGATACTTGATAATTCACCACTAACACCTTCATCACTAAGATTTGGATTCCTCCTTCGTACACCACTAATCGATCCAAAATTCTCTTTAGAACTCCTTGCTATTTAAGAATGGGGAAATCAAAGGAGATTTAAGTCTCAATTCTTATCAAAGAGTTAACTTAAAGAATAGAGACTCCTATAGAATTAAAAATTATCATAGAAATCTGAGGTAAAGATATCTAATGCAATGATCCATGATAAGGGTACTAAATTGGTGAGTTGAATCTTCTCCAACATTTGGACTCAATTTATATCATTAAGAGGTGATTGAGTTCATTGGTAATAGGAATTAGGGTTATATATATGTAAAAATATTATAAACCCCACCCAAGACTATACAATTAATGCACATTTTCTTTTCTCATTTTAGGATGTACCCATGCCTTTCCTAGAGGGAAACTATAGTAATCAATGTGTTTCTGAAAGGAAGGGAATTAATATGAGGGAAAATGATATATTTTAGTATATCTTATGTGGATCAATAATCAATCTTGATAGATTTTGGAAAATCAACTCATTAGAGTTCAGTGGAGACCAATGATTATATCATAGATTCCCCCCATGTATTAGGTTAGAAAAGAGATAGATCAACAAAATACATTTTGATAACACACAGGAATCATAAAAGTGGGACGAAGTGGAGTTGAATGAACCTAGTATTTGAAAGTTACCCATACCCAAAATCCATTATATTATATTACTTTCTTCCTTGATTTGTGAGTTCATCGTGCTCATTTAGAAAAATAAGCATAGATGACAAATCAAGTCCACTATAGATCCACGAAGTATATAGAATCTATACCCATGGCCATGAGAAATTACAAAATGGATCTATGTCTCATTTATCATCAAGAGAAAAATCAGATTTGAGTTAAAATACAGTCTACCTCTTCAAAAAATAGGTGGTATTGTATATAAAACTCAAGTAGAAACATAATGAAGAGATGTTACATAAACCAAGGTGTTAAATTTGGATCCATCAACCACATGAATCTACACCAAGTGAATAAATGATCTAATGTGGAACATGGGAGAAACCCTTTGATCACCATACATTAACATATAGCATTAATAAACATCATGAATCCCACAACAATAATGGATTCCAAGGTACTTATTACATTCTAAGAAGTGAAAATAAATGTTCTTATGTTCAACACCCATAGAAAGTATCAAGAAGGGGACACTGATGTATTCCCAATATAAATAGTGCTTGATACCACCACTAATGAACCCAGTTTATCGCGAAGTAGGTTTGTTTAAGTTCATTTGTTTTACTTCTGTAACATCCCTCCAATTTCACCCCTATTGTTATTATTTTTGTAAATGTAATTGTAATTATGTAAAAGGCCCTCATGAGGATCTCAAGGACAAGGCCCCACGAGTGGACTTTGTGAGTATTGTTACTTTAGATTCCTAGTCATAAATGTTATTATATACCTAGAGGACAAAAAGGAGTACGCAACTAAAATGACGAGAAACTAAACCTGTTTAGGAAAAACTTAAAAATATCAGGGTGATGTCTAGGAGTCTCTTGATTCACTACGGTAACGTGATTCTCTAGTTCAAGGGTCCAAAGAGTATAACTAATCTATGATTACAACTCTAGGATAATGATAGTAGTAGTGCGATACAAAGTGAATAGCCGGTACTTATGACCTAGGTCTTAACATGAAACTATGTGTTATGACACTTTATACTATGGATGATTTTGAAATAATTACCCTATAAATACTATCCCATTTCCTTTGACAAAAGAGTGATAGATAGGAAAAAGGAAATTCAGAGTATTAATAAAGATATTAATAAATGACGGGTGGTTAAATTGAACCTTGGAGGTCACCAGGTCACTACAAATTACCCTATATAGATAACTTGTTATCTTAATAATATTAGAAATTAAAGGAGAAATACACACACATAGATATATGTGTGTGTGTGTGTGTGTGTGTGTGCATAGAGGGAAGATATATGAATAGATATATGTTATAGGACACATGCCATGTGAGAAATATACATTATATATAAATATCTATCTATATGAGTTACATTATGGTAGGGATATATATATATATATATATATATATATATATGTTATGTATAAATACTTAAACACATGTTTTTAAATAGTATACTTTAAGTTACACTTTAAAAATGATTATTATCATGGC
Organism: Larix kaempferi; assembly: GCA_027924585.1. Classification (NCBI taxonomy): domain Eukaryota; kingdom Viridiplantae; phylum Streptophyta; class Pinopsida; order Pinales; family Pinaceae; genus Larix; species Larix kaempferi. Next base: position 7,205,944 of record BSBM01001033.1, read on the forward strand.
GTATGGTTTTACCAAAATAATAATATTAAAGTTAGTTGAATATGTATATAAAAGCTATCTAACATTGTTAGCACCTATATATTTTTCTCTTTTGTAGCATAAATACCTATACATGAAGGATGGAAGGTCAGACAACTACCTGAGAAAAAAGCTTGAAGTCATCTCCATCGGCAATGGCCAGGTGCTAAGGCAGGAGACAGAATAGTCTAGAAGGGGTCCGATGTAATGAGAGGCTAATGTCAAAGGGCTAAGTATTAATAGGGGAAAAGAATGACTTGAGATAAACGGGGAAAAGAATGACTTGAGATAAACGGAGAAATACCCTAAAAAACTATAGTCCTTGTGAAAATTTATGAAAGAATAAATGTCACACAGATCGGTGCCGTTGATCAAGGGCGGGAGCAAGATCTATGGTTCTAAAGAATAGTCGCATGGCCAAGTCATGCGGAAGAAAGGGAATATGAGTATGCGATGGGCTGGAACCCACAGGACAGGTGTTGGCTTATGAGCACGTCGCAAATAGGAAGGAGCAGCGAACAATTCCCAGTTAGGTGCATGCGATGGTGGGGACATATGCAAGATCTACGGCGGAGATGATCATTTTTGGATCCAAGGGTTCGGGTCTATTTACCGAAAAAAGAGCCTAAGTCTCTGACAAATCTACGGTTCGGGTGGAAAGAAGAGCCAGATCAACGGCTAGTGAGTGGCCGAAAACACACAGAGTATAAAAAGGGGGGACCCCACTAGTAGACGAAGGACCTAAAGGTTAAGTCAAGTCTGGAGACTCACCATGGATATACATCTGAGAAGAAGCAAACGGTTGTTATACGCCGTCGCACCAAGAAGTAGCGCGATAGATAGCGGCATGTCTAAATGCGATGGTATCATTAGAGAAATTTTGAGGTCAAAAAATGGCCTCAAAACAAAGAAAATGTACTATAAAAAACAACCAATCACATTCTAGTAGATGACATCATCCCCCTTAGTTGAGGTGGCATTGCATGAGTTAAAAATGCTTATTTGTCAAATTTTCTATGGTGGATGAAAACACATAGTTAACCAAGGTAGTGGTGTAAGTACTTTTAAGTCATATAGTAAAGTACTCATAATGATAGTCTTTTCATAAAATAATATTATTGTCACTTTCAAGTAAAGTACTCATAATGAATGCATTTTCACACTTTCTCATAAAATAATATTATTGTCATTTTCAAGTAAAATACTCTTAATTCATAAAGAAAGTCCTTTCACATTTGTTTAAAAAATAATATATTATCATTTTTATGTTTTTAATTTTAAATTATATATTCACTCCACTCTATTTAATAACATAATGTCAAACTAATAAAGAATAATAATAGATTTAATAAATAATAATAATAATGTAATGTGGATTATAATAATGTTATTAACATTTTACATGTAAATAAATTCTCAGTTAAATTATATTATATTAAATTCATGAGAAAAGTACTAAATATAAAAAGTCAACATAGAATTAAAAAAATAGCTCTTAAAAATGTTTTTTATTATTTAATTTCATTTGCAAGTTCAAGACAAATAAATGCTAAAGGACAATAAATTTTTGGGAATTTACAATGAATCTTAGTCACATCAATGTAGACTTATTTTATTAATTTTATTTCTAGTGAATTTTGAAAAGTAACTCAACCATGGTTATTTATATTGTGCATAGAAAATAGTGTGGGAAGTGACTTGTCATATATACCTACCCCATAAAACCCCCAATTCCTAATATTTTAATATATCTCATATTTTTGTAGTACATCTCTTAGGAGGCCATTTTTTGACCTCAAATTCTCTCTAATGGGGTCCCGTTGGACAGGTGTCAGCTCCACTGCTTGTTGCATAGAGAGAAGATGATATAGGAGAATCTTTTTGGGTACATGCGACGCTGCCCCTTAGATGCATTCAAAAGAGATCAATGGCCCAGATAAAGACTAGCGAAGATGATCTGACGGTGAAGATGGGTAGATTGTCAAATCAACAAGTAAAGGGGAAATCAGATCTGACGATGGAAAGTAAACATGTGAGAGTTCAGACAACTGAGATCAAAGGACAGCAAACCAAAGAGGGAGGAAGTTACGGAAACCCAGCTATATATATAAGAAGTGCCCACGACGGTTGACATTTGTTTCAGAAGCCTGTCGAAGTCAAGGAACCTCTCGGCGAGTGACAGACGACGAAGGTGATAGAAGCTTCGATAGGGTGCATTCAAGGCTTCCAAAGGTGACAGGTAAGGTCTATAACTTCCATTCTTTGAAATATCTAAGTCTTTTACAGTCATAAGATGACGGGAGAAGACGATTCTACTAGTTATAGGGTTAAGATATCCCTGGAAGATAGAGACGCAGATGTATTTGACACTTGCTTCGACTCCCAGTTCCAGAAATTATGAAGAGACTGGAAACCTTCCATGAACAGGGATTGGACGTCCATGGAGTCTTTAGGTCGTCTTTCATTTTCTTTTGTCTTGACCAGATTTGCTCTTTCCTGAGTTTGTAGCGTGGTGTTCTTCCAATTACTCAGAACCTCAAAGAGTAATAATGGATTCCCATAGGTCCAAGGTCATCTGTAATATAAATGCGTCAGCCATTAGGGATTCCTTTTTCGTTCCAGAGTCTCAGTACCAAGAGTCGGAAGCTTTTTCTGAAGAATCGGTGGTTTTTTGTACAGCCAAATTAGCACCGAAAGTCGTCAAGCCTTCTTGTCCACATGCCTGAAAACCGACTCCAAAATCTCTAAGGAACCCTACCCGCTAAATGCCATCTTTTTTTATGACAATTCCCAATTGGTTCTTTCTTTGTTAGCTCAGTTTCTAGGGTTGGATACCGATTTATGGGTGACTAAATTCCAATTAGGTTTACTCTTTAGGATTAGCATTAGTTTAGCCAGGTCCGAAAATGGGCTTATCTCACCCCTGAAGTTTGATGAATTTCTGGTAGAAAGGATACATGTACAGTTAAGCAATTTCCCGAATACTAGGTTTTTTAGATATCAAACATAGTTGATGAAAGTAATTATGTACATCAGTTCCGAAATCCCATATTTCTCCTCACTGCTTGAGACCGACGTTGTGGTAGACAATGTTTTCAATTATTTGAACTATGTTTTGCCACCTGTTTATAAAATCATTTTTAGGGAAGAATTGTCCAGAGTGCTACCTGAAATGAAGGAGATGATGCAGCTGAGGGACGAATTGGTAGTCGGTGACTGGTTTTTGTTAAAAGAGACTACATTTATTAGGTTATACAGTTTTGTGTAGGAGCCTTGTGTTCTACCCGCTTTTCTGACAATGCGTATCTTTGCTCTTGAATTTATCAGACAGAAATTTTCCCTGGAAGAGTTGAAATTCCTGAAACATAAGAAGAGCACAGATGTGAAATGTCCTTGGAAGGTAGGGCCTTTCATTGTGAAGAATAAAGAAGATTTGTCAGAGGTAGACGAGTTATTAAAGTCGCTAGGGTTCAGGAAGGATGTAGCCATCAAATATGACCACTTGCATATAATTTCCAAGAGAAGGAAGGAATGCAACCTCAGCGCTTTTGAACATGCAGAACCAGAAGGGGTGCTGAAGGGGAAAAATTTGTTGTGTTGGGAACCCGAGGTGGAGGAAGCGGTAGAGACACAGGGAGGAGAGCTCAAGTTTCCTGATTTAATAGCAGATTTGGATCAAGTGCCAGATGCCATGGTGGTGGGTCAAAAAAGAGACTTAGAAGAATTCGTGGATATGGACACTGAAGAAGGTGATATATGCAAGCGGCCCAAGTTAGAAATACAGGATGAGTTAGTTGTTCCAGCTATTCAGGCCGAGTCAATTGCTTCCCCAACTGAAGAGGAGTTTGTCGTTGCAGCATCTCAAGAAGAATTGACTGTCCAAATGGGTATTGGAGGGGAAGATGATGAGGAGTCTTCGGCTCCTGAGATCCAGGTTGTAGAATAAAAGTTTCAAGATGTCCAAGAAGGAGATGTCGGTAATAATTTTAGGTCCAAGGCCGACTTCTATGAACAATACAATCAAAACAAGCGAGCCTCGGCTCAGAAGCTGTTTGATTCAATGCCTATCGCAAGAGTCTTGTCTAAGACTTCCTTGATGACTAACAGAAGTATAAATGATAACATATTAAACTTAGCAGTATTAACGGAGGATGGAGTGACCGAAGCAAAGATCAATTGGAAAAAGATACCAGTACCAAACAAAATCCAATTTCACAAACAGGTTACTGACCTTGTGTATGATGATTTTGTGAAAGCTGCCTTGAAGAGTGATAACCTCTTGGTTACTGTGAAAAAACTGGAAAACCAATTGAAGCTAGAGAAAAGTGAAAACCGGGCACTTCAAAAACAAGTCAAAAAGGTACAATCTGACCTAGTCATAAGTGATGGCAGAGGAAAAAAAAATGAGCAAGATGTTAGCGTAGAAAGATAATCTAATTCAGAAGCTACAGAAGAAGGGAAAAGTTCCAACTATCCAGCTGATCAAAGCTCCCAAAGAGACATATTTTGAAAAGAAAAAAGAATACTTGTCTAAGGAAATAAGTGATTGCAAAGCAGAATTGCTGAAGTTTGCAGAAAAGGAAGATAGCTGGAAAAAGGAGAGAATAAGCTTAGAAAGGCAGCTTGAGGAGTTGAAAACTAACTTGTCCAATTTGGACACGCGGCCTACCAATTCGAAACAAAATGGGGAAAGAAATAGTACCGACAGTATGGTGTAGGCTATGTCTCACATTAGCCTGAAAGACGTGGAAATCAAGGAGTTGAAAGAGAAAGCTCACAGTTTGGAAGAAGAGAGTAGTAAAAGGGAAGAAGATCTGAAGGTCCTCCAAAAGAAACACAAGGAATTGATTGAGATGAATAAAAAGCTCACTCATCAAGTTACCGGTCAGGCAGCTTTGCAAGGATGTAAACACTTGCTATGGGATAGTATCATTAAGGAAGCTAAGAAATTTAGACCCTACCTTGATTTTATAATGATTAAAGAAAATACCATTAGTGATGTTCTAGAAGGTTGTGAAGTTGCAAAGCACACCTTAATCCAAAGGCCTAAAGAAACGGAACTAAGTGCCATCACTTTCATGAATGATCTATCCGAAGAAGAAAGGATTAAGCTTAATATTGGGAACCGGATCACAATGATTGCAGCAGCATGAAGGATCCTAGGGAAATATGCACAGGTCGAGAGTGTGGAAGCCAACGCCGAAGAAATGAAGGGACAAGTGGCAGAATTCAAACGACTGTTTGATAACCTGGTCGAAATGGGGTTACCTTCATTCTGGAAAGATGACCAGGAGCTAATCTCCCCTAAGGCTTACAAAAACCTACTATGGACAATAAGAATGGATCATACAAAGTTCAAAAATCTGAACCAGCTGCTTATAGGCAAAGCCCTGATGGAGTTGCTCGAAGAGGACTTTGAAATCTTGAACAGGTTGATTGCAATTGGCGAAAGGCTTCCCCCATTCTCCTACGCTGAGCATATCGAGATACAAGTGATGCTAAAGGAAATGGTGGACTATGACTTTCCACCTGCAGACTAATGGGTTAATGTGGAAAAGTACAACAGATCACTATATTTTCTCCGTCTTCCACAATGATACTTGTCTTTTTATAAGTCATTGATGTTTGCTTCGAATCATAGACTTCTCACAAGACTTTCCTATTTTTGATATTCTGTAATATTCTTTGAGGCGGCTATATAAATAGCCAGCTGGAACTATTATTTTACTATCTTTACTTTTTTATACTTGAAGTAAATGTTACTTAGTAAGAATACCGGTGGATTGTAAGAAAGCAATTAGGCCAGTTTCTACCTATTTTCTGTTTTATTGTGATAGTGGCAAAACAACCTGAATGAAGTGTCACTCCGATATAACTGTTTTTGGTTTAGATGAGTCGAGCAAGAGGACTCCCGACATATATATATGCGATCTAATAGAATGATAAATGGTTGAAAAATATTGTTGAAAACTCTTATGAGAAATTTGGTGTATTGTTCTTTAAGAAGCTTTTGAGTTATTTTGAACAAAGTTTGCAGAGCCGAGCCAATGTTTTCTCAGGGATTCTTGTGTAATTGGTCTTGTAGTATGTTCCTTCTTTTTCCATGTGAATTGTGTATCTCTCATTGTTAATTCCAGTTGGTAACATTCTTTCATACTTGGTACGGTGTGATAGCTAAGTAGAATTCATAGAAATTATGCTCTACTTATCTTTTTCCAAGTATTTCACCATTACTTTTCTGCTAAAGTTGATATAGGATTCATCATTGTATGCCTTATGTCAATGGATTGTTTCTTTCTCTTATGTTTCACCAATTAAAATCACTTTGACTACGAGCTGTTTACTACCTCGCCCCTGTGTTAATGCATTTGTGAAGCATTTTTAAATGAATTTTCAGAGTTTGTTTGAATGTGACTCCATTGCCCAAATAAAGATTCATACGTTTCAGCCAAGCTACATTTAAACCATTTTGTTTTCCAACAAAAATCTGATCTTCTGTATTGTTTATAATTGAATATCTTGAATGATGAATGCTGGTGCATGTTTTCATTGTTGACAACTTTGATTATTCCAGTCTTTCATAGAGTTGTAGAGAGATCCCTCTCAGACTAAGTTGGGTCAGTAGCTTGAGTCTAAAGATTGGTTAGTGGTTACCCCAGTTTTCCCTCTCCCACAAGCTAGGGGGTCATTTTGGGTGTTAACAAATTGGCACCACTGCCGGGGACGTAATTGTTTTATTATCCCTAGAAGAATGACAAAGAATTCTAAAGATTCGATGAAAAGAGAGATCCCTGCAGGCGAACAGAGATTTCCAAATTTCTAAAGGGTTGTGTAATTTTTCCCTGGCGACTCCACTCGTAAAGATCCACATTCAAGAAAGACTCCATTGGGGAATATCAACGTGCCAAGTTCATTTTTGAAGAGATTTCGAGACAGGAATCCTGGCCTCAAGAAGGAGCCATACGAGAAGTAATCCTATTTCCAAAATTTTAAAGTGTGGAAAATCCAGAAATAATACTTAGACATAAGACTGGAAAGGACAAAGCTAATACTTTCAATCTTAAAGGAATTGGATCTAAAGGAGAGTTACCTATTTTTCAAGAATTGGATATAGAGATAGATATCGGGAAACCTTTGGTAAGATCAAGGTCTGGATCTTATCTAACTCTGGGTGAAGAAGGTCTAAATGCCCTTAAATCCTATTTGTTAGATCCTGTCTGGCTTCAGTTACAAAATATTATCAAAGCAGAAAGAGTTATAGTTGGTTCTCAGATCCTTCAACCCAATATCACAATTCCTATAGGTAATTCTACCCTGAATACTCATCCCCAAGCTCAGAATCCACTTAGACCCATGGCTGCTAGATTTGCACCATTGGCCCTGCTAGCCACTTTGCATGACCTCCCTCAGAACTATGCCAAGATAATTGTCTCTTATGATGGAGAAGGAGGTTTTTCTACCAAGCAGCATGTAGACAGATTTGAAGATTTCATTGATTTGGAGGAAGTAGACCATGATGATGCTAAGATGAGGCTATTTGCTCAAAGTCTATTTGGAGAACCCAAAAAATGGTTCAGACAGTTGTTGAATCCTTCTATAAATGATTTTTCAGCCTTTAAGACCCTCTTCTTAGAGAGATGGGAAACAATAGGGAGTCCCGCCCTAGCCTTGTCCCAGTATAACCCCATGAAGAAAGGAGGTTTTGAATCTGTTCATGAATTTTCTGCCAGGTTTATGAAAGCCTATAATTCTATCCCGGATGACCTAAGACCCTCAGTGGGAACTGCAAAAATCCACTACACAGATGCGTTTGATGGATACTTCTCATGCACGTTAAGGGAGAGGAAATCTGCCACCCTGCCTGCTATGCTGAAAGATGCAGTAGAGGTGGAATCCAACATGATGGCTTTAGGGAAAATGAAGGGGAAAACAGAAGCAGATAAAAAGAAGCAAGAAAACCAAACCCCTACCTCCTCCTCTTCTAGTGATGCCAAGTTTGATACTATGATGAAAACCATGGAAAAGCTTATGGATAGGTTAGCCCTGGAAAATAAGCCTCCTCCTAGAGAACAACCTAAAAATCAGATAAGGAATCCTAACTTTAGAATGCCACCCCCTCCAAGAAATCCAAGAAATCAGGAAGACCACTAGATGAGGCCTCCTTTCCCTGAGAATTTGGTCGATGGGGAAGGATCTGAAGAGCCTACTGGAGACCAAATCCATCTCTTTGACACTCTGGACCATGAAATACATTTAACCCAAAGGGAGCATGACTTTTTCAACATGGGGAATGCTGGTAAGGTTGTTGAATTTGATTCTGAGTAGTACCAAATGGGTTACATGAATGTTGTGGATGATATTCAAAGGAATATGAAGTTAAGGAGCAGGGAGATACCAATTAGTGAAGGGAAGGACGGCCATGTTCAGTCTTCGAAGACTCGGCAGAATGTGGAGAAATTAAAAGAAAAACAACCAGAGGTTGTTACACAGAAAACCTCAGAAGATAAGGGACAATATTCTAAAGAAGGTAATCAGCCAGAAGTCACTGAAGTAGGGAAGCCAGCTTCAACATTTAGCTTGAAGGATGAATTGTATAAGGTAAAGATCTCTATCCCCTTAAATGAGCTATTAAGAAACAATGAATATAGGGAAGAGATAAATTTCCTGGTAAAGGGGCAGGCAGAAAGTACACAAGACATGTTGGAGGTGATTGATGATGCCCCCACTACAATCTTTGGTTCCAAGCTAGAAGAGCTAGATGATGAATAAGTCCCTCCCTTTTATTTGAGTTTGAATATCCATGATAAGTTATTACACAACGCCCTAATAGATTTTGGGGCTTCACACAACTTGATGCCAAAGTCAGTGGTGGACCAGTTGGGGTTAGAAGTCACCAGAACCTACAAAGACCTATATTATTTTGATTCTAGAAAGGTACCATGTTTGGGTCTAATTAAAGATGTGGTAGTAACCCTTACCCAGATCCCAGCGAAGAGCATCATGATGGACATAGTAATGGTTGATTTGCCTGCGAAGTTTGGGATGCTATTATCAAGATCCTGGGTAAAAAAGATGAAAGGGACCATGAAGATGGACTTATCTTACGCTACTATACCACTTTTCAGAAGCAATAGGAAGTTATATAGAGAGAAAAGAATGTCTTATGTGGTCAGCAGTGACGACAAACCTGAAAATCACACTATATTTGTTGTAGATACAGACATAGGTTCCTCTATCCTCTTCAATGATGGTCCACATATTGATCCTGTGCCCCCATTTTTCCACGAAGTCGAGGAAGACAAGGAATTTGCAGCAAGGAATGAGGCATCAGAGAGGAAGAAAAATGAAGAAGGACTGTGGAAGATGTACTTTGATGGATCACTAAGCAAAAATGGCACTGGAGCCAGAGTTTGGATTATTCCTCCCGATCAAGAGTCCAGAGCTTTGTCATACAAGCTAACTTTTGAGTGTACTAATAATGTGGCTGAGTATGAAGCTTTACTCTTGGGGCTAAGAGCTTTGAAATACTTGGGGGCAAAAAGGATACACGTTTTTGGAGATTTAGAATTGGTGGTTAATCAAGTAAATGATAGTTATCAGGCAAAACACCCCAGGATGAGGGCCTACAGGAATGAAGTTTGGGATATGTGTGGGAACTTTTTCACCGAACATAAGATCTGGGTGATCCTGAGATTTGAAAATCGGGTGGAAAACTCTTTGGCTACCACTGCCGACGGTTTTAAAACTCCTATTTTCTCTCAAGAAAAATACGAGGTAGAAGTGGTGAATAGGCCATCTATCCCAGACAATGCTAAATACTAGCAAGTATTTGAAGATGATTTACAAATCAAAAGATTTTTGGAATTGTCTGATGAGTTTGCTAATGTCCAGATTGATGCTGAAAATGAGAACATAGAAGGATTGATAGACTAAGATCCATCAGAGGGAGAAGACAGAGAAAGCGAACAATGGAAAAACATGTTGGGTGGGAAAGATATAATTCAATTGAAAACTAATTATATCCCCAAAGGGTTGATACCCTTGGAGAGGGTGTTTGACCAGAATGATGTGGCAAAAAACCCAAAGTTTGAACCACCCAAAGAGGCGGTAGAAGACAAAAACTTGGGCACTAAAGAAAGGCCTCGAATGGTAAACTTATCTAAGAGATTACCTGCTGAAAAGAAGGAGCGGTATGTAGATTTGATGAAGAAATATGCAACTGCATTTGCATGGAGTTATGAAGAACTAAAGGAATATGATACCTCAATAATACAACATTCTATTCCAATCAGACCAGGAGAGAAACCCTTCAAGAAAAAGTTAAGGAGGATAAACCCTAAGCTGGTGCCTTTGATAGAAAAAGAGATTAGAAGATTATTTAATGCAAAAATCATTCACTTTGAGATTCTCTCAATGGATAGCAAACCTGGTTCCTGTAAGGAATAAGAATGGCGAAATTAGAATCTATATAGATTTTAGGAACCTGAACATCGCTTCACTAAAGGATAATTACCCCCTACCCAAAATGGAGCATATCTTACAAAGGGTAGTAGGGGCAGAAAGGATCTCTACTATGGATGGTTTCTTCGGGTACAATCAAATCAAGGTCTATCCTAAGGATCAAGGGAAGACCGCTTTCACCACCCCTTGGGGTACTTTCATGTATGCTAAGATGCCTTTTGGTCTGATGAATGCAGGAGCTACTTTCTAGCGGGAAATGGACATAGCATTCACTGAAGAAAAAGATAGGTTCGTGGTTGTATACATGGATGACATAATTGTGTACTCAAAATCTGATGAAGAACACCTAAAGCATTTGGAACGAGTTTTTAAGAAATGTATAAAATATAGTATCTCTCTTAAACCTAAGAAAACACACTTTGCATTAGAAGAGGCTAAACTCTTAGGTCATATCATTTCCAAGGGAGGTATCAAGATCGATCCTAAAAGGGTTAGTGCTATCCAGAAAGTCGGAGATCCAAGGAACAAGAAAGAAGTGCAATCTTTCATCAGACAGGTGGGCTTTCTGAGAAGATTCATTCCCAATTTTGCCGAAATCATGATGAGTATCACAAATATGTTGAGGAAGGAAAATCAGGTTAAGTGGACTGCAGAAGCAAGAGATTCATTTAAGGGAATTAAGAATGCTATCACCAAAGCCCCGGTGTTAGCCAGTCCATATTTTTTTATTTTTTCTTACGCTTCTGAGCACACCGTGGCAAGGGTACTATTACAGAGAAATGCCCAGGACGTTGAACAACCAATTTCCTTTTTCAGCAAAGTACTAAGAGATGTAGAATTACAATATGATATCATGGAAAAACAGGCCTACGCCCTAATTAAGTCACTGAAAGATTTCAGGGTTTATATCCTACATTCACACATCATTGCTCATGTCCCAAACAGTGTTGTGAAAGGTATCCTTACCCAAGCAGACCCAGAAGGAAGACGAGCTAAATGGATTTCTGTATTGTTGGAGTATGATCAGGACATAAAACCCACCAAACTGATAAAAGGGCAAGGGTTAGCAAATTTAATGACCAAGGCCAACTGTGATTCTCTACAACTGAACTTCTTACAAGGGTATTCAAACCAGCTGGATGCGGGAGTGCAAGTGAGACCGGAATTCTCTGCATCTTTTGGTATGTTGGCATTGTGTATGTATTACAAAACTTGCAAGCTCCTCTGGGATTGAGCAAAAGCAGGGCTAGAGCTGTAAAACTAAAAGCTGGAAAATATTATATTATGAATCAATTCCTATATTGGAAGGACCCTGGAGGTGTGCTACTGAATTGCTTACTTGAGGAAGAAGCTAAACACACAAAGGAGTAATTTCACAAGGGTGACTGTGGCGGCCACCATTCATGGAAGGTGACAGTCAACAAAATCCTGAGGGATGGTTTCTACTAGCCTACCATGTTTTCAGATGTGTACAAAGAAACGGTTGTTTGTCACCAATGCCATATTTTTGAAGGACAAAGAAAGGTCATTTTTTTACCCCTTCACCCTGTCATAGTAGAAGCGCCCTTCCAGCAATGGGGTTTAGACTTCATTGGAGAAATAAAACCTCACTCCTCAGGGCAGCACAGGTGGATATTGACAGCCACTGACTATTTGACTAAGTGGATAGAAGCCATACCAACTAGGAGAGCAACCGAAAGCATTATCATGGATTTCCTAGAAGACAACATCCTGTCAAGAGTCGAGTGTCCCAAAAGAATAGTGACAGATAACGCACCAATGTTTTGTTCTAAGAAAATGATAAATTTTTGCCATAAATACCATATCAGTCTGAATCATTCAACGACATACTACCCTCAAAGAAATGGACTAGCAGAATCATCCAACAAAAGTCTAGTAAGAATCATAAAGAAGTTGTTGGAGGATAATAGGAAAGCTTGGCACATGAAGCTGAAATATGCCTTGTGGGTCGATAGAATAAGTACAAAGAGGGCCATTGGGATGTCCCCTTTCCATCTGGTGTATGGAGCCGAGGTGGTTTTTCCAGTTTCTTTGGGATTGTCGGTTATGAGGTTGCTGCAAGGGATAGAAGAAGAACCAAACCACATGCAGAGAAGGGTAAACCAGATAGTCAAATTGAATGAGTTAAGAAGTAGCGCCTACGACAAAGTACAGGGGCATCAAGAAAAGATAAAGAATGCCTTTGACAGAAAAGCAAAAGAAGATCAATTTCAGGTAAATGACCTAGTCCTGAAGAGGGACGCTCTGAAGGAAGATAAACATGGGGAATTTGACCACATGTGGATGGGACCCTATATTATTGCAGCAAACCGAGGAGAAAATTCTTTTATCCTGGAACACCAAGATGGGTCCACCCGGTTGGGGGGTCCAATCAATGGAAGGTTTTTGAAGCACTACCTGTCCTAAGAGAAAGTAGTTAACCCATGTACCATAGCCTGTATATATGTATATATATATTTTCAGTTTCTCATATTTGTTTTAGGGTTTTTAACGGCAAAAACCAGAAGGACTTGAAGCCCAAAGTGAAGGCCCTAAGGTCTAGAAGGAGAAGCCATGTTTCATGTTTGAATTTTTAGCCTGGTTAAAAAAAAAGGCGCAGTCTCACTTTCTAGAGAAATTCTTCAATCTAGGGTTTGCAGAACCTGACCAATGGATCAGGCACTTAGTCTATGGAGTTCTTTGCTACCTACCTGGGAGGATAGCATCCCCGTTTGGAGCTAGTTGTTATCACCTATATATTTTTCTCTTTTGTAGCATAGAGACCTATACATGAAAGATGGAAGGTTAGATAGCTACCTAAGAAAAAATCTTGAAATGATCTCCATTGGTAATGGCCAGGTGCTAAGGCAGGAGACATAATAGTCTAGAAGGGGTCCGATGTAATGAGAGGCTAATGTCAAAGGGATAAGTATTAATAGGGGAAATGAATGACTTGATATTAACGGAGAAATACCCTAAAAAACTATAGTCATTGGGAAAATTTATGAAAGAGTACATGTCACACAGATCGGCGTCATTGATCAAGGGCGGGAGAAAGATCTACGGTTCTAAAGAACCGTCACATGGCCAAGTCGCACGAAAGAAAGGGAATATGAGTATGCGATGGGCCGGAGCCCATTGGACAGGTGTCGGCTTTTGAACATGTCGCAAATAGGAAGGAGCAGCGAACAATGCCCGGTTAGGTGCATGCGATGGTGGGGACATATGCAAGATCTACGGTGGAGATGATTGTTTTGGGATCCAAGGGTTCGGGTATATTTACTGGAAAAAAGATCCTGAGTCTCTGACAGATCTATGGTTCGGGTGGAAAGAAGAGCCAGATCAACGGCTGGTGGGCGGCCGAAAACGCACAGAGTATAACAAGGGGGGACCCCACTAGTAGACGAAGGACCTAAAGGTTAAGTTGAGTCTGGAGACTCACCATGGATATACATCTAAGAAGAAGCGGACGGTTGTTATACGTCGTCGTACCAAGAAGTAGCGAGATGGATAGTGGCATGGCTAAATGTGATGGTCTGGGTCTCGCTGGACAGGTGTCAGCTCCATTGCTTGTCGCATAGAGCAAAGATGATATAAGAGAAGATTTTTGGGTGCATGCGATGCTACCCCTTAGATGCATTCAAAAGAGATCAATGGCCCAGATAAAGACTAGCGGAGATGATCCGAAGGTGGAGATGGGTAGATTTTCAAATTAGCAAGTAAAGGGGTAGTCAGATCTGACGATGGAAAGTAAACACATGAGAGTTCAGATGGTTGAGATCAAAGGACAGCAGACCAAAGAGGGCGAAAGTTACAGAAACCCATATATATATATAAGAAGTGCCCGTGAAGGTTGACATTTTTTTTGGAAGCCTGTCGAAGTCAAGGAACCTCTCGGCGGGTGACAGACGACGAAGGTGACAGAAACTTTGACAGGGTGCATGCAAGGCTTCCAAAGGTGATAGGTAAGGTCTGTAGCCGCCATTCTCTGAAATATCTAAGTCTTTTACAATCATAAGATGAAGGGAGAGGAAGATTCTACTAGTTCTAGGGTTAAGATAGCCCTGGAAGATAGAGACGCAGATGTATTTGACACTTTCCTTCAGCTCCCAGTTCCAGAAATTAAGAAGAGACTGGAAAGCTTGCATGAACAAGGACTCGACGTCCATGGATTCTTCAGGTTGTCTTTCATTTTCTTTTTGCTTGACCAGATTTTATCTTTTCCTGAGTTTGTAGCGTGGTGTTCTTCCAATTACTCAGAACCCCAAAGAGTAATAATGGATGCCCGTAGGTCCAAGGTCATCTGTAATATAAATGCGTCAGCCGTTAGGGATTCCTTTTTTGTTCTAGAATATCAGTACCAAGAGTCGGAAGGATTTTCTAAAGAGTCGATGGTTTCTTTGTACTGCCAAATTAGCCCCAAAATTCATCAAGCCTTCTTGACCACATGCCTGAAAACTGACTTCAAAATCTCTGAGGAACCCTACCCCTTAAATGTCAGCCTTTTTTATGACAATTCCCAATTGGTTCTTTCTTTGTTAGCATAGTTTCTAGGGTTGGATACCGATTTGTGGGTGACTGAATTCCAATTAGGTTTAATCTTTAGGATTAGCATCAGTTTAGCCAGGTCCGAAAGCGGGCTTATCTCACCCCTAAAGTTTGATGAATTTTTGGCAGAAAGGATACATGTACAGTTAAGCAATTTCCCGAATACTAGGGTTTTTAGATATCAAACACAGTTGATGAAATTAATTATGTACAGCAGCGCCGAAAGCCCACATTCACCTCACTGCTTGAGACCAACGTTCTGGTAGACAATGTTTTCAATTATTTGAACTATGTTTTGCCCCATGTTTATAAAATCATTTTTGAGGAAGAATTGCCTATAGTGCTACCTGAAATGAAGGCGATGATGCGGTTGAGGGATGAACTGGCAGTCGGTGATTGGTTTTTGTTAAAAGAGGCTATAGTTATTAGGTTATACGGTTTTGTGCAGGAGCCTTATGTTCTACCCGCTTTCCTGACAATGCGGATCTTTTCTCTTGAATTTATCAGACAGAAATTGGCCCTGGAAGAATTGCAATTCCTGAAACATAAGAAGAGCGCAGATGTGAAATGTCCTTGGAAGGTAGGGACTTTCATTATGAAGAATAAAGAATCTTTGTCATAGGTAGAGGATTTATTAAAGTCGCTAGGGTTCATCAAGGATGTAGCCATCAAATATGACCCCTTGCATATAATTTCCAAGAGAAGGAAGGAATGAAACCTTAGCACTTTTGAACATGCAGAACCAGAAGGGGTGCTGAAGGGGTGAAATTTGTTGTGTTGGGAACCCGAGGCGGAGGAAGCGGTAGAGACACAGGGAGGAGAGTGCATGATTTCTGATTTAATAACATATTTGGATCAAGTGCCAGATGCCATGGAGGTGGGTCAAAAAAGAGACTTAGAAGAAGCCGTGGATATGGACAATTAAGAAGGTGATATATGCAAGCGGCCAAAGTTAGAAATACAGGATGAGTTAGTTGTTGCAGCTATTCAAGCCGAGTCAATTGCTTCCCCAACTGAAGAGGAGCTGGTCATTGCAGCATCTCAAGAATAATTGACTGTCCAAATGGATATTGGAGGGGCAGATGATGAGGATTCTTCGGCTCCTGAGATCTAGGTTGTAGAATACAAGTTTCAATATGTCCAAGAAGGAGATGTCGATAATAAGTTTCGGTCCAAGGCCGACCTTTGTGAACAATACAATCAAAACAACCGAGCCTCGGCTCAGAAGCTATTTGATTCAATGCCTATCGCAAGAGGCTTGTTTAAGACTTCCTTGATGACTAGCAGAAGTATAAATGATAACATCTTAAACTGAGCAGTATTAACGGAGGATGGAGTGACTGAAGCAAAGATCAATTGGAAAAAGATACCAGTACCAGACAAAATCCAATTTCACAAACAGGTTACTGACCTTATGTATGATGATTTTGTGAAAGCTTCCTTGAAGAGTGATAACCTCCTGGTTACTGTGAAAAAAATGGAAAACCAATTGAAGCTAGAGAAAAGTGAAAACTGGGCACTTCAACAGCAAGTCAAAAAAGTACAATCTGACCTGGTCATAAGTGACGGCGGAGGAAAAAACATGAGCAAGATGTTAGCGGAGAAAGACAAGCTGATTCAGACGCTACAGAAGAAGGAAAAAGTTCCAACTATCCAGCTGATCGAAGCTCCCGAAGAGACAGATTTCGAAAAGAAAAAAGAAGACTTGTTTAAGGAGATAAGTGATTGCAAAGCAGAATTGTTGAAGTTTGCAGAAAAGGAATATACCTGTAAAAAGGAGAGAATAAGTTTAGAAAGGTAGCTTGAGGAGTTGAAAACTAACTTGTCCAATTTGGACACACGGCCTACCAATTCGAACCAAAATGGGGAAAGCAATAGTACCGACAGTCTGGTGCAGGCTATGTCTCACATTAGCCTGAAAGACATGGAAATCAAGGAGTTGAAAGAGAAAGCTCATGGTTTGGAAGAAGAGAGTAGTAAAAGGGAAGAAGATCTGAAGGTCCTCCAAAAGAAGCACAAGGAATTGATTGAGATGAATAAAAAGCTCACTCATCAGGTTACCAAACAGGCAGCTTTGCAAGGATGTAAACACTTGGTATGGGACAGGATCATTAAGGAAGCTGACAAATTTAGACCCTACCTTGAATTTATAAGGATTAAATAAAATACCATTAATGATGTTCTAGAAGGTTGTGAAGTTGCAAAGCACACCTTAATCCAAAGGCCTAAAGAAACGGCACTAAGTGCCATCACTTTCCTGAATGATCTATCCGAAGAAGAAAGGATTAAGCTGAATATTGGGAACCGGATCGCAATGCTTGCAACCAAAAAAAGGATGCTGGGGAAATATGCACAGGTCAAGAGTGTGGAAGCCAAAGCCAAAGAAATGAAGGGACAAGTGGCAGAATTCAAAAGACTGTTTGATAAGTTGGTCGAAATGGGGTTACCTTCATTCTGGAAAGATGACCAGGAGCTAATCTCCCTTAAGGATTACAAAAACCTATTGTGGACAATAAGAATGGATCATACAAAGTTCAAACATCTAAACCAGCTACTTATAGGCAAATCCCTAATGGATTTGCTCAAAGAGGACTTTGAAATCTTGAACAGGTTGATCGCCACTGGCGAAAGGATTCCCCCATTCTCCTACGCTGAGCATATCGAGATACGAGTGATGCTAAAGGAAATGGTGGACTATGACCTTCCACCTACAGGCCAACGGGCTAATGTGGAAAAGTACAGCAGATCGCTATATTTTCTCCGTCTTCCACAATGATACTTGTCTTTTTATAAGTTGTTGATGTTTGCTTGGAATCATAGACTTCTCACAAGACTTTCCTATTTTGTATATTCTGTAATATTCTTTGAGGCGGCTATATAAATAGCTAGCTGGAACTATTATTTTACTATCTTTACTTTTTTATACTTGAAGTAAATGTTACTTAGTAAGAATACCGGTGGATTGTAAGAAAGCAGTTAGGCCAGTTTCTACATGTTTTCTGTTTTATTGTGATAGTGGCAAAACAACCTGAATGAGGTGTCACTCTGATATAATTGTTTTTTGTTTAGATGAGTCGAGCAAGAGGACTCCCGACATATATATATGCGATGTAATAGAATGACAAAGGGTTGAAAAAGATTGTTGAAAACTCTTATGAGAAATTTGGTGTATTGTTCTTTAAGAAGCTTTTGAGCTATTTTGAATAATGTTTGCAGAGCCAAGCCAATGTTTTCTCAGGGATTCTTCTATAACTGGTCTTGTAGTCTGTTCCTTCTTTTTCCATGTGAATTGTGTATCTCTCATTGTTAATTCCAGTCTGCAACATTATTTCATACTCGGTACAGTGTGATAGCTAAGTAGAATTCATAGAAATTATGCTCTACTTATCTTTTTCCAATTATTTCACCATTACTTTTCTACTAAAGTTGATATAGGATTCATCATTGTATTCCTTATGTCAATGGATTGTTTATTTCTCTTATGTTTCACCAATTAAAATAACTTTGACTATGAGTTGTTTACTACCTCGCCCCTGTGTTAATGCATTTGTGAAGCATTTGTAAATGAATTTTCAGAGTTTGTTTGAATGTGACTCAATTGCCCAAATAAAGATTCATATGTTTCAGCCAAGCTACATTTAAACCATTTTGTTTTCCAACAAAAATCTGATCTTCTGTATTGTTTATAATTGAATATCTTGAATGATCAATGTTGGTGCCTGTTTTCATTGTTGACAACTTTGATTATTCCATTCTTTCATAGAGCTGTAGAGAGAGCCCTCTCAAACTAAGTTGGGTCAGTAGCTTGAGTCTAAAGATTGGTTAGTGGTTACCCCAGTTTTCCCTCTCCCACATCCTAGGGGGTCATTTTGGGTGCTGACAAACACTGCATATAATTAATTGATAAATATATATTGAAATCTAATATTACGATGTTGAACGGCGGGATATAATTGTCTCAAAAAAGAACTTACCCACTCAGTGAACGGGCATGTAACGTTCAGTCTTAGGCATGGTTTCCACTTGGTTGGAAGTTTTTTCCAGAGTGCAGCGAGAGTCTCCTAAACCAACTTACACACCTTAGCTAGTAACTACTTAGAGAAATTGATGGATTGTTGTCTCCATAGTGGAACTCTCAAAAAGGTTTTCATTAACTCCATTACACATACCTGTGGGGGAAACCGCCAATTGTCACCATATTTGATGCTCTACAACGAGACTTTAATAACTGCGGTCCTCCAATTCTCTTGAACATCGACCACTCCCTAGAGGAGTTAATTTTTTAAGACAACAATCCCATATTTAGAGGGGACACTCGCCGGTGTTGGGGGATAGTAATCTTTGTATTTTATTAAAAAGAATCATCGCATCCATAGAAGAGGGGATGGAGGAAAGTAGAGAATCTGAGTATTTTAAATGAGAGTACTATCCTATGTACCTTTTTATTCTTTGTTAATTTCATATAATGGTAACTTTGTGGATTGAGGTTTCACTGTCATGAAGGAGTCATGCCCACTGGGAGAATATTAGGACACTGGATAGCCTTAAGAAGGAGGGACAATCTCTACTCGACAAATGAATGTGTAGATAAGTTCATTTCTGTATTTATTATTTTGGTGGATGCAATTGTCGATAAAAATAGTAGAGGTTGTTTCTTATTTAAAGGATAGTAATGAATGGAATCATATACATTATGATCAGTTTTTAGATACGTTTGATAGAAATCGATGTCGTGGAAAAGGGACAACATGTACAACCGATCCCTGTAAACTCTTAGCTCAGTAAATTGTTCAAGATACATGCTAGGCGCAGCCCTGGAGGTTGTGGTATTGTTTTGTTTATGCTCTTTTTCAGTGGTAGATCATGTTAGTTGTAGATCTCAATCATTTGTTCAAGATGCATGCCAGGCGTAGCCCATGGAGGCTATTTGTTTTGTTCGTTTATAATTACTACGGTGGATCATGCTAGATGCAGATCTCAGTTGGTTGTTCATGACGCGTGCTAGGCGTAGCCCTGGAATTCATATTTTAATCTTTTGAGTCTCTGCTTAAATACATTATATGTAAGTTTGAAATCACATTTGGGAAACGGTTATCTAGCTATCTCAGAAAAATGGATTGGATAGTTGCGGATTAAACCCTGAAAATCGTTTTTTCTTACATTTTGTTTGAACCTATACTTTTTTTTCTTAAAAGTATCGATCTCTGATCCGACAGAGATATCATGGGGGTATCCCTCTATCAAAATACCTTACCTTGAATCTGTGTGGATCACAGGACCTCACAAAGATATCGTGGGTCTATTTTTCTTTAACTTACGTTTGCATTTGACCCTACGAAGATCTCTGGACCTTTAATTCCATGGTTACTTCATTTTTGAGTATTGTTCATTTTAGTTTGAAATGATTGGAATCTTTGTCAAAGTCTAACATATGCAACGTAGATCCCTGAATAGAGGAGTTTGGGAAGAAGCCCAATTAATTTTAGTGTTTATTTTCTTCGTCGGTATGTTGTATTGTATAAATAGGTATGGGTTATTACCTTGCGGTTTCTGATAAAATCTTGCAAAGAGAGTTGGGTGATCCTGCTCAATAGGGTCAACCTAAGCTACTCCATATGATTGTTTCTCTTTTTTCTTGGTCTTTACAAAATCTGTTTATAAGGGGTTTTTATAAAGAGCTAAGTAGATCCCTGTAAATTGTCCAAGATGAACCCTATAGGATTGATTTATATATTCTGTGGTGAGGTAAATTTTAGGTGCAGACCCCTGTGGAATCCTAAAAATTATTTCATATCTAAAATTTATATGTTGGATATGTGGTGAAATCAGTTTGGAGTTTCTCGGTCAGTATTACAGGATTTGAGTGTGTGGTGCATTATTTTTCTTCTCTCCTAGAACTGTTGGTAATAGCTTCACTCTGTGGAACAAACTTGACCCTGTGGGTTTCTTCATAAGTATAGATGCCCGGAGTAGGGTAAGATGGCACAACCTTAACAAGCAAGCTTGATTTTGTTATGTATGCAAGCTAATTTGAAATGTACCTCTTCTTTTAGTTTAGACGTGAGAACTATATACATTATTTTGTATATATGTACATAGTTCTTAATACTTAGTTTGGTAACATAAACCTTAGGATTTGAGACAACAATGTCTAAAGTGTGTTAATAATTTAAGAGAACATAATAAAGAGAAGGTGTACCCCACTAACCTTATAATACTTATGTCTTAGAAGTTTTGGATATTAATAAGTATAATGATAATTATTAACACTTTATCAAGTATATCTTAGGTGTTTCGAAATGCTACTTAGGATAGGGGTTTTGATAAAGAGGATTGAAGCTCTTTATAAATAAATCTAATTACCAAGGAGGAAAACTTCTAGAAGGGATTAATCTACGACAAATACATGGGTAATAATACAATGAACTATGGTTAATAGATTATGACCTTAGTATTTTTTTTAAAGAGAATTTTGGATTATACCTTTAAGAATTTTGTAAAAAGACTTTCATCCATCCTTGTGTTGTTACTTGAAGAACCTCATCGTTTCAACGGAGGATGTGTTATGTTTTTGGAGATTATTTCATGTAAGAAAGGCTTGAAGTAAATAAGCCTTTCGATAATTGTATCGCAGTAGAATGTAACTCTCACCTTATTTATTTTATTATAAAAACAACCTTTTGTGGATGTAGCCCAAGATGGGGGTGAACCACGTGAAAATATTATTTTGTATGCATATTTATGCTTTGTGGTTGTGTATGAAGGCTTTGCTCTTATGTGTCGTAATTGTTTAAATTATCTTAAAGATGTTTTGACATTTTCCTCGATTATGGATAATTAATTTGCATGAGAAAGTAGTTGGTGAATTGATTATGAAATGTACTTCTTATACTTTTAAGAGATAGAAGAAATGTTTAGGTGTACTTAATGTTTCTAAGAAGTAATTGGTTGACATTATAAATTAGTATATTCCATTGTATTGTTCATGTTTACTCATAAATCTTGGTATCATATATAACTTATTTATTAATAAAAGGGTAAATGTGTTAGTAATATACTTCCGCGATAACTAATAATAGCATTTATTACTGTATGAAAAAATTTAAAATTATTATGAATTTTTTGGGTACATGACAACTTCACCCAACAAACAACCATTATGTTCTTGTGTTGAACATTTTTTACGAGCACAATAAATTGTGGCATGAAAAATTAGGTCATTTGACATATGGATAAATGAAACTATTATCTAAGATGGTACATGGATTACCTCCAATTTCTTCCAGTAAGGGTGTTTTTGAAGGTTTTGTCCTTGGTAAGCATCAAAGGATAAATTTTTACAATAAAATGGCCTACCATGTTGAAGAGTAGTTGAAGTTGGTTCATAGTGACATTTGTGGTCCTCTTGACACTCCTTCATTATAAAGTGCTACTTATTTCATTTCTTTCATTGAAAATTACTGTAGGAAAACTTGGGTCTATTTCATGAAGCATAAAAGTGAATCATTTGTTGTATTTCAAGAATTTAAAGCCCTAGTTGAAAAATAATTTGGCAAATGTATCAAGACTATTAGAACTAATAATATGAGGGAGTGAAATAAGAATCAAATTGAAACATATTTATCCAATAATTCCATTTAGAATCAAAGGAGATTTCCTTACACACATCAATATAGTGCGGTTTCCAAAAGGAAAAATAGAACCTTTGTTGAAATGGGTAGATGTATGTTGCATCCAAAAGGACAAAGGAAAAGATTTTGGGTTGAATCAATTTGTTGTAGCAACCATATTTTGAACATGATTCCTACAAAATAATTTTTGCAAGTTACTCCTAAATAAAAATGGAGTGGAAAGTGACCAAACATTAGTAATTTCAAGGTGTTTTGTTGTGAATGTTAAGCTCTAGTATTCCTCGTGAAAAATTAAAGAAGTTGGAGCCCAAATATGATAAATGGATATTTATTGGTTATAGAGAAGATTATAAAACATACATGTTCATTTATCCATTGATTCAATATGTCATCATTAATCAATGTGTACAATTCAATGAAGTCCCTCCACCACATGACTCTAGTGAACCTCTTATTTCCATGAAATTACCTCAATATTCAGTTGGTCTAGTGTCTGTCTCTCCTTCCTCAAGTAATATGAAAGACTTGGATCCTATTTTCTCTTATGGTTCTAGTGATTCATCTAAATTTACTTATGATACTGTCATAGTTCCCAAAACTACTCATACTCTTCAAGTTTGGGAATTAAAGACACTTGATTATAGAGGTTATAAGGTTGGTATTCAATTCGACACTTGAAAGACTTGATCTTAATTTTATTTCATGGAAAAAGTGTTAGAGAGAGATGATCCTTCCACCTATGTAGAAGCTAAAGGTAAGATAGAATGGGAGAAATAAATGGTTATTGAATATGAATCCTTTATGAAGAACAATATTTGGAGACTTGATCCACTTCCTCCTAGAAATAATCTTGTTCGTTGAAAATTGGTTTATAAAAAAAAGTTCATTGTAGAAGGAAAAATTTTAAAGCATCAGGTTCAATTAGTCACCAAAGAATTCCTTTAGCAAGAAGGTATAGATGGAGCTAAGATCTTTTCTCCAGTTGCTAGAATGAACACCATTAGAACCATCATTTCTCATGGTACATCCTTTTAATGGGAAACTCACCAAATGGATATCAAGAGTTCCTTTCTAAAAGGTTTCCTTCATGAATAAATTTATATGAAACAACTATTTGGTTTCATCACATCTAAAAATTCAAGTTTTGTATGAAATTTGAACAATTGTTTGTATGGACTTTAATATGCATCTTGTTATTTGTATTAGAAAAGTGATACTCATTTATAGAAGAGTGGTTATAGGTGGTTTCGATCTGATCCAAATATATAACTTAAATTATTTGAAGATGAAGTAATAGATTTTTTTTTGTGTGGATGATATAATCCTCCTACGAATCCAAGTTTCTTAATATAGAAATTGAACAATGGTATCAAGAACTGTTTACAAATGATAGACTTACTCCTATTGCATTATTCTCTAGATCTTCAAGTCTAGTACATGGTTGATGGGATCTTCCTTTTTTATCCTAAATGTTCTTTGGGTTTGTTGGCTCGGTTTCATATAAGTGGTTGTAATCCCTCACCAACACCATTTCAGCCATGAGTTAAATTTAATATTTATTGTGAAACTCCCCTTATTGATTCCACACTTTCCTATCGTCAACTTGTTGGGAGTTTGATCTATCTGATATATAATAGGCGTTATATTTCTTTTTTTTAGCATGGTATCCATGTTTATGCAAAATCCTTATCACAACCATTGGAAATAAACTAAAGGGATTCTCAAATATCTTCAAGGAACTTTTCATTTAATGGTTTTTTATATTGTTCTAAGATTTTTGTTTCACTTCTTGGTTACACCAATTTTGATTGGGAAGGAGATACTACTAACAGGTGGTCTATTGAAGGATATGTATTTTAAATTGGTTCAAGTCCAATTTCATGGTCCAATAAGAAGTTGAAAACACCTTCTCTTTCTTCTTGTGAAGCTAAGTATAGGTGTTGAGATATTGTAAATTCAAAGAATATTATATTTGTACTTTATTATTCTGGAGATGTTTCATTCCTCCTTTAAGACCTTATTGTATATCCGGAGATGTTTATTCCTCCGTCAAAATGTGGTAACTCGGGTTATTAGACTTCCCTAGTGGGGGTCAGCCCTGTATGAGTTATGTGGGTCAAAGGGTTATTAGACCACCCTAGAGGGGTCGGCCCAGTCAGTTGTAGTGAGGTATTTAACCCATTGGTTAAATACGAGCCTACATGTTTTGTGTCAAAGATAAGTCAGAGTAGTGTATAAATAGAGGAGGTGTATTCCTCATTTTACACACTCACTCACTTGAGAGTAGCGCACTTATGGAGGAGAGGTCTGCTATGATGGAGGAGGAGATCATGTATTTGGTTTATATCTTTGTATATTGCTGGTCATCTATATTGAGGAATATTTACTGGGTTTTCTACCCCATGAGGGTTTCCCAGGATAAATCTGTGTCTCTTGTGTTTATGCTATGCTTGTTGTTTCTTCAGTGATCCTATATATGCTATGATTGTGAAATGGAATGTAATGCTGCTATTTTCTGTCTCAGCATATTAAATATTAACATGGTATCAGAGCTAACCTGAAGGAAGGCAAGGTATGGCACTTACGACACTTGCTTTACTTACGACAATTTGAAGGTTAGGGTTTTATATAGCAAAAACCAGTCATCGTGGAACTTTCACCATAAATCCATTTTGGCGAAGGTTCAGGATCTGAAATATTTACAGTTCGTAGATAACATCTCAAGGTATCTTGTGTCCAAAGGGTACCCTCAGATGCGTTGTAATTTGTAAGTTATGATCAGTACAAGTTAGGGTTTCTGCCTCTTCCAGATCTCAGTCAAAATCAGGTGACCTAGGAAAAAAGGGCATAAATTGGGCTAGGAAGCTCCAAATGAAATTTTGTAAAAAGTGACAGGTATTACACAGACTTTACTATCTCAGGAAACGTTTTCAGAGGCCGAAGTTCAACCAGTGACACGTGGAACGCCATACAAGTCCGCTCTCCTGTTTTATCCCATAAATAGGTCACGTTGTGACACTTGGCATAACTTGGGATACAAAGATCCAAATGAAATTTCGTAAAAAGTGAAAGGTAGTACACAGACTTTAATATCTCAAGAAACGTTTTCAGAGGCCGAAGTTGAACCAGTGACACATGGCATTCCGTACAAGTTCACTCGCCTGTTTTACCACATAAACAGGTCACGTTGCGACACTTGGCATAACTCTCTCTCAGAAAATCCAATTGAGGTCAGACCTATCGGGATGGAAAGATGACAAGTCAGGCTACAACAAAAAAAAATTTCATACCCTGTGG
This sequence comes from Larix kaempferi, assembly GCA_027924585.1. Taxonomy (NCBI): domain Eukaryota; kingdom Viridiplantae; phylum Streptophyta; class Pinopsida; order Pinales; family Pinaceae; genus Larix; species Larix kaempferi. The sequence goes on from BSBM01001033.1 coordinate 7,231,899, forward strand.
AGTGAAAATTTCAGAGTTACAGCAGAAACAATCAGGTACATATTTATGTCAAAACAGAATTATTTTTGGAGCACCTTCATTCATGGCTTCCGGAATTTAGGGTTTCGGAGAAAGTTAGAATTTTTGGAATCGGAATCCACGGCTGAATGATACTCAGGAAAATCAAAATTTAGAGACCAAGATCGAATTTTTTGGTTGGGTAGAAAACCGGGCTTGATCAAACCCCAGTTCGGGATTTTGATCGGAAAGATGGAAAATTAGTGCTTCAGCAAAAGTTGGAATTTTTGAAGTCTGTAACCACGGCTGGAAGCTCCTCAGAAAAATAAGAGTTTAGAGCCTTGGATCGAACCTTTTGATTGGACAGAAGGGTGGGCTTCATCAAACCCTAGTTCGGGTTCCTGTCCAGATGATCCAGAAGTTTCGAAGGCAATTTTGAGGGGTCAAATTTTGGAGATTTCAAAATTGAAGTATGCTAGTTTGATCAGCTCAGCAAGACACATCCTTCCATCCATTCAGAAGTGTGAAAGTCAAAGATTGAATTTTTAGGGTTTCTCTAGCAAACCCTAATCAAGCTCCAAGATCAAGTTTCAGGGGGAGTTGATGATAAGGCCTAACATAAGAAGACTACAAGAAGTCTCGATAGGTATGACTTAAGGAGGTTCAGGTATGTCTTGAAATCCGATTCTTGATTAAGTTCATGATGTGTTTGTCTTCATATTATTTATTAGTACAATCTTGATTAATGTTAGAATTGTCTTATCACCCTAGTAACAGTATGAATGCATGTGAATGATCGAATACATTCATTGATTGGGGCTATATGATTGTACTAATGCATTATGGTGTTGTGTGAGGTTGATGTTGTCTGCTAACAAGATATAGGTACATCACAAAAGACAAATCAAGTTCCATGACCATGACAACATGAAGACACAGACTCATCCATAATATTTGTTCTACTTACGAGGTATGTATGACTTTGTTATATTATGCTTAACCTATGAGACATGCAGGTTCTAGCTCAGGATCTCTAAATCATTGAAGAGATTGTTTAGGTATGTTGTACATAACTAAGCAGGTATACTAATCCAGGTATGTTTTCTTATGTCAAGTTAGAATCTTACCTTGTGTTAGGATCCCTTATATAAGTATACTTGGTATGATTGGTTATGCTTATTCATAAAGTTAGTAATCAAGGGTTTATGCATATTATGTCTCTTGCCTTGCTGATTTAATTAACCAGAAGAGTACTATGATCAAACAAGAATATGCATGAGTAAAAGAAGACTTCCTTGAAACCCTGAATACTAATGATCATGAATATACATATTCAAGATTATTTAGAATTAGAATGTTTTGAAAATATACTAATGAATGTATGTTTGTGTATGAGATCATGAGGATGACACTAGTGCACACTTGAGCATGCACAGTGGTACAGAATGAATAGAAGTTCAAAAGACATATAGAAGATCAAACGGGAGGCAACCACACAAACATAAAAGATAAGTATTTGAGTTGTTATTTGAAAAAATAAATGATATTTCTTGTATGCATATTTGTATTCCTAGAATATATCATGCTGAGTGTAAACATTCATAGAGCATTGAACAATATACTACTAATATGCATATGATTGGTAAGTTGGACAAACATTCCATTGTTGCTTGTCTACAATGAAACTTCTTTGCTGACATGCTGAGAGCTATGCACACTCTCGATAGTATGTTCTGGTAGAGATGGAAGACATCCAGATAGCCACTATATGCATACAGGATATGGGAAAGTGTTGTGCCAAAGTATTGGTCAAAATAGTTGCATAACTATGCAAATGATTTCTGTATGCATAATAGGTTATCATGTCAATATGATTTGATGATTATGAAGTATTACTAATCATGTACTTAATTTTGATTTGTAGGAAAGATCATGAAGAATGATGAACACCGCACAAGTGATGGATGTTCAACAAGAAGATTTACAAATCAAACAAAATATAGAAGGCTCATGGCTAGAAGATTCTCTTAGAAAGAGGAAGAGAATTATGACGAGATGTTTGCTCCAAGTGACTAGATAAGACCATCTTCTTAATGGTGTAATTAAAGAAGAAGTGTGAATCAGTTTCTGTATGGGTACCTAGGATCGATAGTCAATTGATGAGCTTAATGGGTGATGTGGATCACAACCTTTTCTACAAGGTTGAATATGGTTTCTATACACAGATGAACTGGATGCAAGAAGGAACTCACCACAGAGTTCGAATGATGTTGTGGCTTATATCAGTAGACCCATCTGACAAGAGATGGCACAGATAGATGGCTGCAGAAATGAAAATGAAAGATCTCAGATTGATGCATTACTTCCTAGGTGTGGAAGTATGGAAAGGCTCAAAAGGAATCTTTCTCAACCAGGGAAAGTATGCCGAGAAATATTAAAAGGACTTGATATGTTGGAATGACCACTCGCATGGATTCCAACTTGAAGCTGTTAGTGAATGACTCATCAGAGTTTGTGTATATAACTCTGCACAGACAAATTATTGGGTCATTGATGTATCTAACAAATACTAGGTCAGATATATGCTTTGCTGTGAACACCTTGAGTCAGTATCTAGTGGAAACTAGATGTGTTCACCTATTAGTTGCAAAGCATGTGATCAGGTACCTAAAGGATACGATAGACTTTGATCTATGCTATCTTAGAGATCATGACTTCAGATGGATACACAGATGTTGATTGAGCAGAAAGTGTATCAGACAGGAAGAGCACATCAAGAAGATGTTATTGTCTGGGATCAACCATGATCTTGTGGTTTAGAAGGAAGCAGTCTAGTGTGGCTCTTAGCACAAGAAGAATATATGGCTGCTTGCTCTGCTAAGTTATGAAGCAGTATGGCTTCAGGATTGTTTGACTTAGAGATAGACCCAACTATGATCCTATGTGACACACAGAGTTGTATCAAGATGGCAGAGAATCTAGTGTTCCAAGATATGGTGCAGAAAGGAACTAAAAGTTTGAATTTGTAACAAGTTACCAATATACTAACCAAACTTATACCGATCCGATGTACTAACCAAACGTCTATCTCAAGTGAACAAGTTTTCGATGTACTAACCAAACCTCTACCTCAAGTAAATTTTTCCAAGACAAACTTAATATAGTTTAGAAGGACCCTCCTCGAAAGGGGGAGTGATGTGATCACTTATGATGAGATTGCCTGCATCGACAAAGAGGTCGATGATGAGGATACCTATATTAGTGATGCCAATAGAGAGGTTGGTGGATGGTCCTTAGATAGGGTCTAAGTTGACAAGGGGATTGCATCATCCTTGAACATATGTTCTAAAAGGATTCGTAGATAGATGTCTCCGAGGAAGAGGGATTGCATCATCCTTGAACATATGTTCTAAAAGGATCCGTAGACATATGTCTTCGAGAATGAAGTCCTTAGTGGACATGTGCGGATTGGATCATCCCTGGACTTCAGTCCTAAAGTGAGACATAGACAAGATGTCTCCGAGAACAAAATCCTGAATGAACAGGTAAGGGGATTGTATCGTCCTCGGACTTTAGTCCTGTGAATTGAGCTGTAGACAAGATGTCTCCGAGAACAAAATCTTGAATGAACAGGTAAGGGGATTGTATTATCCTCGGAATTTAGTCCTGTGAATTGAGCCGTAGACAAGATGTCTCTGAGAAAAAAATCCTGAATGAACAGGTAAGGGGATTGGATCGTCCTTGGACTTTAGTCCTATGAATTGAGCCGTAGACAAGATTTCTCCGAGAACAAAATCCTGAATGAACAGGTAAGGGGATTGTATCGTCCTCGGACTTTAGTCCTGTGAATTGAGCCATAGACAAGATGTCTCCGAGAACAAAATCCTGAATGAACAGATAAGGCGATTGTATCGTCCTCGGACTTTAGTCCTGTGAATTGAGTTGTAGACAAGATGTCTCCGAGAACAAAATCCTGAATGAACAGGTAAGGGGATTGGATCGTCCTCGGACTTTGGTCCTGTGAAGTGAACCGTAGACAAGATGTCTCCGAGAACAAAATCCTGAATGAACAGGTAAGGGGATTGTATCGTCCTCGGACCATAGTCCTGTGAAGTGAGCCGTAGACAAGATGTCTCCGAGAACAAAATCCTGAATGAACAGGTAAGGGGATTGTATCGTCCTCAGACCATAGTCCTGTGAAGTGAGCCGTAGACAATAGGTCTCCAAGAATGGAATGATAGGACTGGATCGTCCCTGGACTTCGGTTCAAAAGGTACATGATAGGACTGGATTGTCCCTGGACTTCGGTTCAAAAGGTACATGATAGGACTGGATCGTCCCTGGACTTCGGTTCAAAAGGCACATGATAGGACTGGATCGTCCCTGGACTTCGGTTCAAAAGGTACATGATAGGACTGGATTGTCCCTGGACTTCAGTTCAAAAGGTACATGATAGGACTGGATCGTCCCTGGACTTCAGTTCAAAAGGTACATGATAGGACTGGATCGTCCCTGGACTTCGATTCAAAAGGTACATGATAGGATTGCATCATCCATGGACCTATGTCCTAAAAAGAGCAGGATTGATCATCCTGTAATATGATCGTGTGTGTTGCAGGGTATGCTTCTATTGTGTGGATACTTGTATTGATGATGTGTATACTTGTATTGTGTGGATACTTGTATTGTTGATGTGTATACCTGTATTGTGTGGATACGTGTATTGATGATGTGTATACTCATATTGTGTGGATACTTGTATTGATGATGTATATACTTGTATTGTGTGAATAATTGTATTGATGATGTATACTTGTATTGTGTGGATACTTGTATTGATGATGTGTATACTTGTATTGGTGTGGATACTAATACTGTTGATCTAGATGACGATGTTGCTGATCGTATTGATCTAGATGACGATGCTGCTGATCGTGTTGATCTAGATGACAATGCTGTTGATCGTATTGATCTAGATGACGATGCTGCTAATCGTGTTGATCTAGATGACGATGCTGTTGATTGTGTTGATCTAGATGATGATGATCCAAATGTTGTAGAGCGTGATGATCCAAATGTTGTAGATCGAGATGATCCAGATGCTGTAGATCGAGATGATCCAGATGTTGTAGATCGTGATGATCCAGATGCTGTAGATTGAGATGATCCAGATGTTGTAGATCGAGATGACCCAGATGTTGTAGATCAAGATGATCCCGATGTTGATGATCGTATGATGACGATGTTGATGATCATGAGGATCCAGATGTTGATGTTGTTGTAGTTGTTCAAGTGTTGCAGAAGATGAAGACTTAGTACTGAAGATGTTGATGTTCCAGTATTGAAGATGTTCCAGTAACTGCTTGAGTTACTGATGATGTTGAGAAAGCTTCCAATGATTTATAGATGTATCATGTATGATGTTGATGATTCCTTGCTCGTGCAGATGTTGTTATAATATCCTTCTCGTTAAGGGGGAGTGTTGAGATATTGTAACTTCAAAGAATATTATATTTGTACTTTATTATTCTGGAGATGTTTTATTCCTCCTTCAAGACCTTATTGTATATCCGGAGATGCTTATTCCTCCGTCGGAATGTGGTAACTCGGGTTATTAGACTTCCCTAGTGGGGGTCGGCCCTATATGAGTTATGTGGGTCAAAGGGTTATTAGACCACCCTAGAGGGGTCGGCCCAGTTAGTTGTAGTGGGGTATTTAACCCATTGGTTAAATACGAGCCTACATGTTTTGTGTCAAAGATAAGTCAGAGTAGTGTATAAATAGAGGAGGTGTATTCCTCATTTTACACACTCACTCACTTGAGAGTAGCGCACTTGTGGAGGAGATTTCTACTATGATGGAGGAGGAGATCATGTCTTTGGTTTGCATATTTGTATATTGCTGGTCATCTATATTGAGGAAGCTTTACTGGGTTTTCTACCCCATGAGGGTTTCCCAGGATAAATCTGTGTCTCTTGTGTTTATGCTATGCTTGTTGTTTCTTCAGTGATCCTATATATGCTATGATTGTGAAATGGAATGTAATTCTGCTATTTTTTGTCTTAGCATATTAAATCTTAACAATAGGGCGGGTAAGGAAGCAACTAAAGAAGCAGCATGGATTTGGAATGTCCTTACTCATCTTGGATTGGTTCATAATTCTCCTTCTAAGATAATATGTGACAATTAGAGTGCTATTAAACTTTATTACAATTCAATGTACCACTCCAAAACCAAACAAAATGACCTTGATACTCATTACATTTGGGAACTATTCACTAATAGTGCGTTATTTGTTTGGAGTTTTCTCCCACTAAATAGTAAGTTGTTGATATCTTCACCAAATCCTTGATAGAAGAATATTTTCTCCATCTTTTCAAATTATTGGGGACGTAGGAAGTTATCATCAAGGAAGAATGTTAGCATAATGAAGTCTTCCTCCAACTATGTTCTATCCCTCTAGTCATCGTTAAGGAGGAATGTAAGAATGTGATTAATGATTGTTTATTGGTTTCATTTAAGGTCATACATCATTAGGAATATTGTAAACAAAATGAGTCTAACTTAGACTATTGGTCATGATATTCTTAAACCTCTCACGAATTTATAGAGTGAATTTATCCTACATCATCTTGAGAGATGTTCTATTGTCCATCTAACCTATACATTAGAGTTGAAGGAAGATCAATTGTATAATAAGAATGATATGTGCATATGTGGAGAGCTTAATCATTGTAATATTGGAGAGTTTACTTGAAGAATAGAATACCATCTTTTGTGGATGTTTCCCCACCTTGGGTTTTATCATGTAAATATTTTCTCCTATTGTATCCCTTCTTTCTTGTTTCTTGATTTACTATTCTATTTTATTATTTCCATAGGAGTTTAGACTAGTTAGATATTTACTTATGTTTTGTTGCATATTTTCCCGATCTAACAAAATGGTTGCATGCCAAAATGTAATGATTGGGTGTTGGTGTCGATGAATCCCACTACCTAGAATAAGATACTTATGAAATGTAGTACATATAAGCATTGCTGGTGGTGGTGATAATGACTCAAAAATATACTATGATAATTACTACAATAATATCTATGAATATAATTAATAACAAGGATGAGACCTTTCATCTACCTAAGGAGCATGTTACTTTTTGTAAAAGAGAAAACTCAAATGTTCTCTTCATTTTGATTTAAGCAAAGTCTTGTCAATATATGTCTCATAGAATTATTTATTTAAAGTAAAGTGTGTATTGTCATTAGTGTTGTTAAGCCTCCATAAACCAACTATGGTAAAGAAATATTTGATTTTTTTATGTGGATGTTAAAAAATTATTTCTATTATTCTAACTAAAGTGATTTGGTGGGGAAGTAGTACAAGAATCCTCTAAGGGAAAAAAATCACATCCAAGGTGTTGGATCAAGTAATAAAACACCCAAAAAGATATTCTTCCATGTAGAAAATGAGTGTAATATCTTGTCAGAGAAATGGAGTTGCAATTGTTGGAATGTGTAATTTTAAAATTACATGTGTAATGATGTCTAGTATGATGTCGTAATATGTCTTATCTAGCATTGGAACACATAAATAACTCTAATATTATGTAAAAGGAGTTATCTCACATCCATCATGGAGAAATATGCTCTTATTACCATTCATTATATAAAGAGGTAGAAAACCATTTATCCCACATGTATTTTGGGATGTTATTCTTCCATACCTCTTGGTATATAATAGATGTGAGAGAGATCCTTTTGGATTGCATTGTATTGTTATTGTAAAGCTGTGAAGCATATGTGGAGTGGAGCTCTCTTGTAATATTTGATATTTCTAAAGAATAAATAAGACCAAAACTTCCCGTGGATGTTTCCCCATTTGGGGTTTTACCACATATATCTAGTTTATTGTTCTTTTGTTCTCTTGTCTCTTATTTCTTACATGCTTATTGTTGCTTGTATGGATAGAAGGCTAGAATAGTAAATCTTTGCTATTGATTTACATGTTAGTGTAAATGTATTGTTGTATGTTTATGCATATTCTCAATATTGGACAACATGGTAACATAGCTAGTTTCTATGCTCTACCTTCTTCGGTAATTCTTTGAATTTTTTTTACAAGTAAAAATTCTTCAAATTTTGAGTTGGGTCCTCCATATTTTGTAGATTTTGCATCCAATATATCAAACCCAAGTTTTATTTTTTTAGATCTATTCATTTTGCTACATGCTTGAGAAAAAAATCAAACCCTTACCCTCATTATTATTTTTCAGAAATTTTTTAGAATTTATTCAAGTATCTCTTGATTGTTTTGTAGATATGGACTAAAATCAATTGTATACTAACTTTATATCAAGGATATATTTGTTTTTATAGTAGATATGGTTTGTTTTGGGATTTGGTTATGTTTTGTTGCAGGTTTCCATACAAGATCGCAAGTGTTTCACAATTTTATAAAAAATTTGACAAGTTTCAAGCAGGTACAGCTAATTCATGCCTTTTGGTATGAGAAAGAGAAAATACCTATGGAAATTATTGCCTTGTCATGATAGAAAGCATGAATGCTTTCCTAGATTCACACATTTTGTAGACAAACAAACTAAAATCAATTGTAGACTAACTTGCTATCAATGATATATTTGTTTTACAGTAGATATGGTTTGTTTTTGGATCTAGTTATGTTTTGTTGCACGTTTCCATCTGAGATTACAATCGTTTCACAATTTTCTAAATTTTTTTACAAGTTTCAAGCAATTATGGCTAATTCACACCTTTTGGTATGAGAAAGAGAAAATGCCTCTGGAAATTCACACCTTGTCATCATAGAAAGCATGAATTATTTCCTACATTCACACATTTTGTAGACAAATAATGAAAATATCCCTATTCCGGAATTTTTTTTCACCTAATATGATTCCTTACTGAGCTCGATTTTTTGTTGTATATGTACAGATCTGTCTGTTAGCTATTGTTGGGCTTTAGTACCCATGATAAAATTTTGTTTTTAATCACTTTTTCTCTTTTTGCAACCAAACAATTTTTGCATTTAAGAGTTTCATTATTTTGTCACACTATGACTTTAGAAGTTGTTTCTATTCCCGCATTAGTTGGATCTAACTATCTCTCTTGGAAGAGAAAGATGATTGACGTGTTTAGGAGTAAGAACTTATAAAGATTAGTTAAAGGTGAACTATCAAAACCAACGAATCCAAAATATATTGGAATATTGGAATATCAATGTGATAAAGCATGAGGACTCATTGGATGTACTATTTCAGATAGTTTACAGGTACACATTGAGGCTGAGGATAGTCCTATTGAGATATGGAAAACCCTATCTTCTTTATTTGATAAAAGTTATGATGTTTCTACTTACTGTTGGTCACTCTAGATGCTAATTAATTCTAATCAACAGAAAGAATGCTCAATATGAATTGTCAACCCAGGGAAATATTTTTATTTCAAAGGCAATTAGCAAAATCTATGCATAAACACTCAAGTAGCTGATTAAATGAAATGAAGATCAATTATCCTACCTATATGCTCAGTCAATCTCAACTCATTGCTAAATCTAATCTAAATTATCCATCTAATAATTTCAAAGGACTTCTACTTTCCTACAACATCAATCTAGCAGCTATTGATCTAAGAATAAATATACTAGACTTGCTTTTGCAAGAAGTTAAATCCTAAAAATATCAAACTACAGCTAACTCAAACCATAACCTGCCTAGTCCAATAAATTATAAGAATGTAAAATAATAGGGATTGAATATTGAACTAAGCTTGAACTGTAATCTGAATAAATTAACAAACTCTAAGAAAGATAAATAACAGAAATGAATTAGAGCTAAGCTTTGACTGTAACAACAAATTAACACACTGCATCAAAGGAAAACTATTTTACACAGTCGACTGTCACACCACACTATTGCAACACATTGTAGCGGCACACGAAAGGAAATTACAATCCTAAACTTTATTGTTGCAGCACACTAAAAATATGTCTACTGTAATTCCACACCAAAATAAAAAATAAAAAACAAAACTAAAGCATCTATCTAACTCGATGATCTCTATGAGAAGGCGGGCCCTGGCCTTCTAACATAGATGTTGTGAAAATAACACAAATTAGGATACAAGAATATGAAGAATTGTTGCTCCTTGTATTAAAAAGATAGATCCACGGTTACAACACTATGTTCTAGCTCTTACAATCAAATGACAAATGACCAACCCCAGGCTCAGAACGCCTTCTTACATTTATACACAAATGACATAATTTTGTCCCACAAATATCAGGAAGCCATGAATATATACGATCTTCAAGCTGTCGTATTGAAACAGAAACAGCTACAACCATGAATGAAATTGAATGAAGTTGTTGCGTTTAGTCCTGCGCTATTACTCCATCTTGTTAACATACCAAATAGATTCCAACTGATTGGAAGAGAAGATGCTTGGACATTTTATCATGACCCAGTCGTAGCTATCCTTGTGGAAAGATGCTCGAGCTATCTCAATGATATATGGAACCGAATTCAGGCAGGGATAGCTGGCGCCACATATTATTTTCCTCCATAGGTTCAGCGAGCTGCTACACCTGTGGTTCTTCAAGGTTCTGAACTATCTTTATCGGATCAATACATGTTAGCACAAATTAAAATATAGAGTTCATAACCATAAATAATATTAGGCATTAATAGGATAAAAAAATAATATATTATACTTGATGAGTTCCATGCTTGACTTGGAAATATACAGTCTGCGTTATGGAATAAATGAGGAAAAATAGGGGAAAAGGTGTTGGCAAGTGTAGGCAAAAAGGGGCTATTTTGGGGCCCAACATCCCCCCCAGCTGTCCATTTGCATGTCCTCATGCAATACAGCCAACTAGTTCGAATTTGACCCTGAGCTATATTTGTGTAGATTGGTGAAATTGAAAGAAAGCTCAGGCTTTTCACCCAAGTCCAAAAATCCATTAGAGGAAACCCACTATTCCCAACACCATTTCTCCTCTGCTTTCATCAATTTGTAATCACCTATGTATTTCCTCGCTGGAATCCATATGAGTGGAAACTTAAATTTTATCCCCAACCAGTGGGGTCCACATATCTCCATGCACTTGACATATCCATCCACCCTAGGAAGAGCCTTCTTGAAGTTCTTAAAACAGTAGGGGGGCCCTTCCTTCAAGGATGGAGAAGAGACTTGCCACCTCTGCTTGCTACCTTCCAAGGCATGGAGATTTTGATTGGAAATCAATTGAACACAAGTGGAGGTGGCCTCCTTCTGCAAATCTATCAGATGTTGAGTCTTCATAGGAGATGAAATACTCCTCTCATGTTTTGCAATAAGAACTCGAGGGGATTGAGGTTCACATCTGATCCACAGATTAGAGCTACCTTCATTCTTAGTAATAGTATGGAAGGCATTCCACCACTGCATATGATTAGTAACAAAAGAGGTAAAGGCCCTCAACTGAACATCACCCAAATAAGGAACAGGGTTAGAACGAGAATCCATGAAGCATGCCATCTCATGCAAGTATAATTCACATAATAAGTTCTACTCAATGAAACTGCTATGCAAAAAGGTCTCCAGAAACTGAGGGGATCTTGTCAACTGATGAGGCATACCTTCCTTCAAGGCCTTCAATTTAAATAGGGTCATTTTTTCATAAAGGGACACTGTATAGGACGGAGATGGGGGCCTAAATCTCAACAATTTCTGACAGAAAGTGTACAATTGGTATTTTTCCTTCTGCATAGATTTAAATTTTCTCAGCTCTTCTTATTCCTTTTGCACACTTTCCCATTGGTTTTTCTGAAAGACCAATTCGTCTTCCCATTTTTCCCTCAATATTCTAATAGTATTTATGTATTCATAGAGGGGGACCATCCCTTCCTTACACCGGTCAACATGATCCTTCCATTTCTTAACCTCGAGCCTCAACAATGAAAGCTCCTTCACCAATCCTTGAATTCTTCTATCATCTGCATTCTTCTCATCATTAGATTCTAAATCAATAACCTCTTGAAATATTTGTAATTTTACCTTATCACCTGATGTTTCAACCTTCTCATTCTGTATTGACAATGTAGCAGCTTATTCTTCCAGTAGTGTTGCAGTGGCCTTTGTTTTTGTGGCTGCCTCAGCAACCAACTTTGGGAACGCTGGTTCTTGTGTAACAGCATCCCTTTCCTGTGTCTCAACCCCAGCAACTTCAGTTTGTGTTGCTGACTCAACAAATAATTTTGGGAGTGTTGGTTCTTGTGTAGCAGCATCCCTTTTCTAAGCAACTTCATTTTGAATCGCATCTTCAACAAACAATTTTAAGAATGTTGGTTCTTATGTAACAACATTCTTCTCTTGTATCCCTGCCTCAGCATCTTTTGTTTGAGTTTCAGCTTCAATAAACAGTTTTGATGACACTGGTTCTTGTGTAACAGCATCCAATTTATGTGATTCACTCAAAGTGCATACCATTTGATCTGTTGTTTCAATGAAAAATTCCCGGAGTGTTGGTTCTTGTGTAACAGCCTCCTGTTCTAAAATTTCAATGTTTTCAGACCATTGAGATTGTTCTTGAATTATTTCAATTCCATTGAATGCTGATACTGATCCAGGAGTATTTCAGTATCCCCTTATGACTCGGATTGTATTTCTGCATCATCCTGTAGCTCAAGATCAATAATTATGTCCACTTCTGGCTCATTCTCTTCCATTAGATCCACTGCCGGTATTTCTTCTCTTTCTTGCCTTGCTTTGGCGAATTTCCATGTTGATGCTTCCACCAATGTGACTTTACACCCTGCAAGTTTGAGAACATATCCATATGCTGAACACATTGGTTCCATATGTTCTCCATCCTCCAAAACAAGAGGTGAATTCTCCAACTAATCTGCAGCCTCAACCAAAGTATTCAAACTCTTCTCTGCTTGCTTTTTTCATGCTTCTTTCCACTTCTGAAAATTCATCCCGAAGCATTTGTACTTCCTCCTTCAACAACTCATTCTCATAAAGTAGATTTTCAATTTGGGGTTCACTTGCAGTAGGTTCTTGTGTAACAGCGGGTGATCGGGGTTTCAAAATAGGAATTTCAATTTCTACCCCTTTTTCACGTATCGCTTTTGCCGCAGTAGATGCTCTAGTTCTTCTCTTATTCACAGGCCCAGATGGATGCCCCTTATTGCTTGATCTTTTCCTCCTTCTATGTGACACAGAAGTCCCCACATTTCCAAAAGCAGGGATGGAAAGTTCGGGTCTCAATTCACTAGCTTTTCCTATCTCAACGAAACATTACTCCTCTTGAATTATAGTTCCCCTAATTTCAGGGGAAGATTTTACATTCAGGACTTCCATATCTCCTTCTGTCATTGCCTCTACATACTTTCCTTCCTCTACCATTATAGCTTCCACTGTCGCAACATCTAATGTTGCTCCAATTTTAGCTTCTACTGCTACAGCTTCTAAATTTACAGTTTCATCTTCCACAACCCCCATAGTCAACCATGGTCAACCATAATCCACCATGGTCAACACAAGTCAACCACAGTCAACCATAATTAACAATCCTTAACCAAATTCAACCATATGGTTGACCATGGTTGACTATGGTTGACCATGGTTGACTATGGTTGAGCATGGTTGTTTAATAATAATAATAACCAACTACGATTGTTAAAAATAATAATAATATTGTCATAAACCATGGTTGGCTATTAACTATGGTTGAATATGGTCAATAATAGTTAACCATGGTTAATAATAGTCAAACATGGTCAACCAAAGTTAATTATGGCCAACAAAAGTCAACCATAGTTGAACATGATCAAGCATGGTCAACCATAGTCATCCATAATCAAACAAAGTCAACCATAGTTAAACAATGTAAACCTTAGTCAACCATAACCAACCATCATCAACCAAAGTCAACCATAGTCAACCATATTGAACCATATTCCACCATAGTCAACCATGTCCAACCAATAGTCAATTATGGCCAATCTAGGTCATCCATAGTCAACAATGGTTATCCAAAAGTCAACCAAAATCAACCATGGTCAACCATGGTAAACCATAGTCAACCATGGGAAACCATAGTTGACCATAGTGAATTAGTTAACCACAATTAACTATCATTAACCATAGTCAACCAAAGTCAACCATTTTCAACCAAAGACAACCATAGTCAACCATGGTCAACCATGGCCAACTAAAGTTAACCATGGCCAACCAATGTTAAGCATAGTAGACCATAGTCAACCAAAGTCAACCATAGTCAACCATAGTCAAGCATGCTTATCCATGGTCGACCAAAGTCAACGATGGTCGACCATAATCAACCATGTTCAATGATCATCAACCAAAGTCAACCATATGGTTGACCATGGTTGACTATGGTTGACCGTGGTTGACCATGGTTAGTTAAGAAGAAGAAGAATAAGAAGAATAATTAACTATGGTCAACCATGGTCTACCATTGTCTACCATTGTTAACTATATTTAACCATGAAAAACTATGGTCAACCATAGTTAATCATGAATAACCGTGATCAACCATTGTTAAGCAAGAACAACCATGCTCAACCATAGTCAAGAACCGTCAACAACCATAGTCGACAATAGTTAGCCATGAACATCCATGGTCAACCACGAACAACCATAGTCAATCATGAACAACAATGATCAACCATACTCAACATAAGCCAACCATATAAATGTTGACATAAGTCAACCATGATATACATCAACCAAATTCAAACAAATCCAACCATAGTTAAACGAATTCAACCAAATTCTACCATAGTCAACCATAACCAACCAAAGTTATCCAAATTCAACCAAATTCAAAAGTCAAACAAGCTTGACCAATAGTTAATTATGCCAAATAAGGTCAACCATGGTAAACCAAGTCAACTACAGTAAAAAAATTAAAGAAGGTTAATCGATAGTCAATAATGTAAAAAAAAAAATAGTCATAGTCAGCCTAAGTTAACCAAAGTAAACCATAGTCAAATAAAGTCAACCATAGTTGAGCATAACCAACCATGGTCAACCAAAGTCAACCATTGTTAACCAAAGTCAACTATAGTCAAACGAATTCAACCATAGTCGACCACACCCAATCATGGTTAACCAAAATCAAGCATGGTCAATCATAGTCAATCATATTCAACCAAATTGAAAGATAGTTGAATTATAATCAACCATATGATTTTAATGTCAACCAAAGTGAGCCATAAGCAAATAATGATGGAATTATAATTCACCATATGATTTCAAAGTCAACACTTGTGTCACCCATAATCAAGTGAACAAGTCAACTACAGTAAACCATATGATATTAATATCCACCAAAGTCAACCAAAGTCATCCATGGTAGACCATAGGTAACCATGGCCAACCACCATCAACCATGGTCACCCATAGCCATCCACCGTCAACCATGGTTAGCCACAATCAACCATAGCTAATTAGTCAATCAAAGTCACCCATAGTAAACTGTGGTCAACCATTGCCTACCTAATCCAACCATATTCAACCCTGGTCAACCAAATTCAATCATAGTGGAATTATAATCAACCATATGATTTTAAAGTCAATCCTTATGTCAAAAATTCAACCATCGAAAAACAATAGTGGAATTATTATTAACGATATGATTTTAAATCCAACCCTTGTGTCACCTTTAATCAAGTGAACAAGTCAACCGTAGTAAACCATATGATATTAATATAAACCAAAGCAAGCCAAAGTCAACCATGCCTGACCACCATCAACAATAGTCAACAATGGCCAGTTAGAGACAACCATCATCAACCATGGTTAAGCATAGTAAACCATAGTTAATTATTCAATATGAGTCACGCATAGTCAACTATGGTCAACCATAGCCTCCCAAAGCCAACGAAACTTAACCAAACTCAACCATAGTTAACCAAATTCAACCATATCCAACCAAATTTAAAAGTCAAATAAGTTCAATGAATGATTAGTTGTGGCAAAAAACATCAACCATGGTCAACAATAGTCAACCATTGTCACCATAGTCAACCATATTCGATTAGTAAAACATAGTCAAACATAGACAAAAGTTAAGCAAAGTCAACCAATAGTCAATTACAGTAAAACAAAGTCACTCTTAGCTAACCATGGGAAATCATAGTCAACCATAGTCAATTAGTCAGCAAAAGTCAACCATAGTTAAACAAAGTCAACAATAGTCAACCATGGCCAACCACATTTAACCAAATTCAACCATAGTGGAACATGGTCAAGCATAGTCATCCATAATCGAACAAATTCAAACATAGTTAAACAACATAAACCTTAGTCATCCATAGCCAACCATGGTCAACCATCGTCAACCATAATCAACCATATTGAACCATATTCCACCATAGTTAACCATGGTAACCTAATAGTCAATTGTGGCCAAACTATATCAACAATGGTTTACCAAAGTCAACCAAATTCAACCATGGTCAACCATGGCCACCCATAGTCGACCATAGTGAATTAGTCAACCACAGTTAACCATCATTAACCATAGTCAACCATATTAAACCAAAGACAACCATAGTCAACAATGGTCAACCATAGTTAACCATGGGCAACTAAATCTAACCATAGTAAACCATGGTCAACCATGACCAACCAAAGTTAACCATAATCAACCATGGTCAACCAAATTTAACCATAGTCAACCATGGTTAAGCACATGGCAAACCAAAGTCAACCATGGTAGACCATAGGTAACCATGGCCAACCACCATCAACCTGTTATACCTCCATATTTCACAGCGTCACATCTTCACCATAAAAATAGTTGACGACACTTCCCCTACTGCTTAAAACACCCAGAAGAGAAATATGATGAATGATCCTTGAAGACAAACCTATCCTATCAAGAATCAACCCACCTGAGACTTCATATACCTATACTACTGCGCCTTGCTCAGCATTGAGGTAGCAGTAGTCCCCACTACCGCGCTATGCTTCTTCTCTGCCACGCGGTACTACCGCGCTATGCTCAGTTTAAGGGGTGCGGTACTCCTTTTTTAGCCTTTTTGCCATGGCTTGTGGGATCTTGATTTTCGAGAGATTTTTGAGGATTGGTATCCCTGATTCGATCCTAACTCACTTTCTCAGATTAGTGGGCCTGATCCACTAAACACTCCCAAGATCCATTCTTCTCTCTTATTGGTTAACCCTACTACACACTATAAGAGAGAGGCCTTCCATGAGCAAAAGGAGAGGACTCTTGGAGACATCAAACTTATGATCTTGAATCTTTGTGGAGACAGCTAGAGGAGAAAGCACTTGGAGCTGGGAGTTGGCTTGGATATCAAGCAACCATTGTAAGTGACTTCAAGTTGGTAATAAAACATAACTTGTCTTGTTTCCCAAATCATGTATGTTGATTTCGTTTCAATCATATGATTTGTATCTTTTATTGATTTAGATCCTAACTCACATTTCAAGTTGCTAGAGAATCGTATATGCTTGTATCTTGGTTTCATTCTGACAGGTTCATTCGCAAGGACTTGGAGATTGAAGCGACCATTAGGACGAGCAATTGAATCGAAGGTCAGTTAGATCTCTTCCATTTCTTACAGCAATATAATCTTGAGATATTTGTTTAGATCTAGGAATTCAAGGTAGCGTTTGTTATCTTTTTGTCTTAGTTTAGATTCAGTTAAAGTCTACTTTAACCTAAGAGAGTTTCTACCTATCCGTAGGGAGAAATTTCTACAACAAAAAATGGCGACTCCGCTGGTTTGAACCCCATTTGATTGATTTATCTCACTTTCAGTCATTTTTTATTGTGATTCTTCTTTCTCTTCAAACCAGTACTGAATTTTGGTCTCTTTGACCTTTATTCACCCATCCTCTCTACATCTTTCCTCCCTTGGTGATCAGTGAGTCCTCTGGGTCTGCAGCAACCCTGAAAAATTCAATCTCCTTTTCAAAAGTTGCGTTTTTTCATTCTTTGCAACAGTGTCGCGCCCCCATTACTGTCTACACCACAGTAGTACCATGTACCCAGCACTCTTACCAGAGTGGTAGTGTACCAATACCGCGCTCTAGCCTGTTTCTGCCACGCGGTAGTGTCTGCATTTTTTCAATTTTTCTTGCCTATTTGGTTTCCTGAGTCACTTTTGATTTTCTCTGCTTTAGTTTGGTGTTTTCTATTGCTTATTACTATCATGTTCATTGCACAGTCTTTGTGGTTTGTTTATTTCTCTTGTGAGCTTGATTCTTTTATGAGTTAGTGGCATTATTTGCACATTGGGTCACCCCTTCAGTCTGATTGCATTCGCTTGATCTTGTCATCACAACCAAACTGTTACTACTATCCTCTTTTTACTGGATTGTGTATTTTTCATAATCACATTGTTTCCATTATTGTTATTCAAACTTATATCGTTATCATTGGAGAACATTTGTGTTGTTTGGATTGAAATGATCTACCAGTATTACTGTGCATTAGGAAGTGAACCATTTAATTTGCCACATAAATTCTCATTTTTTTTTAAGCATTCTAGTTGCAAGATCGGTGAATTGGAAAGAAGTGTTTATTTCAGTTTGGCTTTACTTAGAAAAAGAAAACAAAAAATTTTGTTCTGAAGTGGTTTTCCATTGATTGTGAAAAGTTTCATGCATTTATGATCGAAGAACTCTCTCCCTTCCATAGCTAGTTTTCATCGAATACAAGGCTTATTTCGATTCATTCTCACTTGCATGGTTTGGGTCGTCACAACACCACCAAGTTTCACGTCCATTTACCCGATTGAGTAATACAACCACTAAAATTAATCTCCCTAACTAAACCAACATTAACCTCACTTGAGGAAATCAAAATAATTTGGTAGTTAGGTAGGACACCGGGGATAGGCATCAAAATAATTCCCCCTTGTCATTTTCATCTGAGACATAGTTGTTGTCATCTAGGGAACTAAAATCCTCTAGTATTTATTGACACAGTCATAGACCAGTTTGTGGAGGAGCCTCCTGACTGTTTTTAACTTTCATGGGTTAAACCGCCATGAGATCAAGAACCGGATGGACTCTGTGGAATGCCGCACTCCACTTAACCCTAAGGAAACATCGATCATTGTCTTCCTTGTATTCATAGTAATGCAAGGGTGATAAGGAAGAAGTGCCGAAAACCTTTTCCAACATGTCATGAATGAGGTAGCTTAGTGACTTTTCTACTAGGGCTCTTTTACCCAGGATCCCTTTCGGTAGAGGGATATCCTTCTCATATTGGTCTCTCACATTGTATTGTTCGACTTGGATTTCATCACCTTGCGAAGGATACAACTTGTTGAGGTCTCCAGCTCTTAGTTAGGAGTTTGCTTGTTATCTCATCTTAGTAGAGGGTCATTTTTATTTTAGTGATTGCTTGTTGGCATTTTGGCCATTGTTTTTCTCATCTCACTTACTGAGACGCCGGTCTCAGTATAGATTTTAGAGATTGCTTTTTTGGCCTGCGAGCCTTGCTTTTTCTAGCTCCTATTTTGCACACTCGGCTGCATTAGAGTTTTTGAGTTCTTTGTTATAAGACTGCCCCCGGATTTCATATTCCTACCATTATGTCAAAACCACCACGGAGATCACGAAGTGTACAGGGAAAAATCCCTCCACCACCACCACTGCCATGGACCTCCGGTCCACCTACATCACATATTCCCGCCCCTCTTGGCCGCGGTGCGGGTCGAGGAAAAATTCCACCATCGATACACACTACATATTCAGTTCCACCTGTAACTGTACTCACAGCACGATCTCAAAACCTCTTGCAGTTTCTGCAACCACTAGTACATCTGAGATTCTCACTATCACTTCACCCACTGTTATTCCAGATATATCTGCCACAGTGGACAACATTACAGCAGATAAATCTAGTACAGCCCAAGATACTAGACCGGAGGCCATCCTCTTCCCCGATGTAAACACCTCCCTTCCACCAAAAAATTTCTACGATGACATGGAAGGATCTGTTGGCACCACCGAAGGATCCAACCAGGATATATCTGGCTTGATTCCAGTCCCAGGTAGGTACATCGAAGTTATCGAAGAAACCCAACTTCCTGATACACCTTTTGAACCTGACTATGGCTTTATCACTTCCTAGGCAGAGCCTCCGCCTATTACCACCGCGCCATCCAGTGTTCATCCACAGGAAACTAGTTCTTCCAGCAACATACCTCGTACCGTATCTCTCCCCAACCTCCCTTCGAGACATGAGATCATGGCCTCCATTCAGTCTAGTATGGTTAGTCTATCTAATTCCCTGTTAGCGTCGGCACAGTTTAAATGTGATACAGAGCAAATTCTCTCGTCGGATTCTAGATATCCCCCTGTTACCCATCCTCCCAACTATCAGGATCCCAACGTTTTGTCTAGCACAGAGTTTCATCACTCCTATGCAGACGGCTCCGGACCTTCAGACGTTACTATACCTTTGTTCCCACCAGACCCTGAAAACCTTTTGCAAGATACGAACTCGGACCCTGTCTTCAATGGTCCTCGTATTGTTGAACACGATGTGTGTTGGTTTAAATTAATGTTACTTAATTCACCTCAATTTAATTTATCAACCAGAGAATCGTAGACTTTGAGCTGCTACACTATATGTGCGGGCAAGGCAGTTTTAATGCTCGTGCTGACAGAAATGCTAATCTACTTCAAACAAAGCAATGAAATGGATGCAACTATTGCTATCCTGGATGATCTATACTAAGGACTCCTAAATCTGTTATAAAGAAATAGAAATCAATTTTCCTACAACAACCTATAGCAAGATGTAACTATAGTAATCTTTGAAGCAGCCCTGATCTCTCAAAGAAATCCTGACTACAGCAATCTCTTTAAATAATTATCAGTCTCTACAGCAATCTTAATGCTACGGTAACTAAAGTTTACTTTCAAAACAATCAACCTGCTAAGGAAAGAATTTATTTGTCAAACGCACATGCTCAATTGATCTCAATATATCTAAATTCCAATTAGTAACTCTGCCAAGTATAATACTTCAATCCACACAAACACTCCTGGAATCACTGCTGAGATAAAACCTGTTAACTTATTCACAAGCAGTCCATCAAAGGCAGGTTGGTTTACTGTTGTTGTCTAGATATACTATGCTTGTGTTTTGTGTATATAAATGCACAAAACAGAATGTTGAAATTTTCAGAAGATGCTCACCATCGAATAGTAGAACTGTTCAGGAAGGATTCAGAAAATATATATTATGAAGCTAATGTTCAACCCTAGGAAACAGCGCTGTAAACTATAACTCTTTCCCTTCATTCAATGCCAAATTCCAACTCCTATTTAGTCATTAATAAACCCTAGATGTTTGGTAAATCAACAGATTCAAACCTTTTGCTGTTGCAATTCTTTTTTAATCCACACTCTACAATGCAAGAATACCCTATAGTTCTGCAAGCTCAATAATCGAAAGCATGGCTGTATTCACCAATTACTCTAGCACTAGAGCAAAAAGGAAATACAAAATACAATCTATTCTTTATGAAATTAATTCTACAGCACTAAAATCAAGTTCACTACCAGTTTGCCAATATCACGATTCATACTGGAAATCGAAAGGAAACTTAAATACACACCATTCCTCAATCTTACTAAATCAATTCTATGATAAATCCAATCCAAACTATCACACATCTCATCATTACTGTGGCCATTAATAATCATTCACACTAAAAACCAAAGAAGATTTTAAATACAAATCACTCACAAGTTTATTCTCTGCGCTAGATCAAAATACCAATGAAATTAATTAATGACTTGCAGGCATATACTCTATTTCCACCCACGGATAAGCAAAACCATTGATATTTCTGAAAATACTGTCAAAGTAAGAAAACGTTACTCCACTACTGTAAAATACACAATACAAAAATGCTAAGGATTGGTGTTGAAGGGGGCCCTGCCCTCAACGCCTTCCAGTCTTAAGTCAAAACCTAAAGGATATAAATGCTGATTATATTGATGAATTCAAGTGTTACAATCTTCTCTGAGTATCCTCCTTACTTAGGGTTTCAAGTATCATTTTATAATGAAAATACAAAGTGAAATCGTCCTTGAAACAAAGATCGATATAGCTAACTACCCTACAGCTATCTCGGCATATCTGAGCCAAAGATGGGAGCTCAAATCCCCTGAAATCCACATGATACTAAAGTGGGAAAGCAACAGCTCCTCAAACACAGGACATCCACGAAACAACAGCTGAGGGATCTTCATAAGCAACTAAAAGGTGAGGTGAATCCAGGAAAAACGCACCCATTGTAGATCGAATCCCCCAAATCGTTGCATAAATCTTCCTTCAACGCCGAGACAGGTATGAATTCGGGTAGCAAAAGACCCCTGCATAAAAGAAAAACAAAGCTTATTACTTGACCTTTCATCAAATGAAACCTAAAATCCCAATCATATGCATAAAACAAGACAAAGTAACAAACAAGCAATTAAAAATCACTTACCATAGCTTAGCAGTGTTGACCTCCAAAAAGACATAATCAGATACAACAAAACTGATTATTATTTGATTCCATAAGACTTTAAGCTAGAAAACATTATACTGAATAGTCAAAATAGAGGACCAACATCTCCCCCAGACTGAAGGTCTTGCATGTCCCTATGCAAGAAAGTTTCAGATAGACAAAATTTGAACCTTCAAAGTAGATTATCAATCCTTGGATCCAACTCCAGAGACTGGGGCTGAGGTATTAAATAGGACTTGAACCTGAGGAGGAGACGGCGCAGATTGTTGTTGTATACTAGCCAATTGTTCAAACTGTTTATCTTTCTTCTTTAACTGTTTTCGAAGACTGCGATTTTTCCCTGTATCCCCATCAACCAAAGTTTGTAAAGACACTATTCTAGCCTTTAAAATGGCATTTTCCTGCTTGATGACCCGATCCAATCTCACATACTCTTGCAACTTCCTTGTTAGTTTAGAATTCTTCTGCCTAAAGTAATCAATTCCCTGTGCTGAAGCCTCCGACTTAGTAGATTTTGAACCTGATTTGGAAAGTGATGCTTTGGCATATTTTAGACTTGATTTTGAAGGGGATGCTGTGGCAGATTTCAGACTTGATTTTGAAGGAGAGACTGGCAGCAAAGGTTCACTGACAGGACTCGACATTGTAGAATAATGAGGAGAACCAGGAGAATCAGAGTCATCATGGGTAGAGGAAGCATCGGATGATGGCAATTCGACTTGGACAGGTTCTTTACCCTTAGATTCCTTTCTCCCCTCTTTAGCAGCCATGCTGCGAGTAAATTGTTGATGTATATGTAACTTCGGAATGTATTTCACATATATGTATATTATATTCCTATAAAGATGGTATTATTCCTCTATAAGGAAGTGTCGTCATTTATATTGTAAGTGTCGTAACTTATACTTGATGGGTTATTATACCACCTTGTTTGGGGTCGGCCCTGTATAAGTCATGTGGGTCAAAGGGTTATTAGACCACCCTATTGGGGGTCGGACATGTGGGTCAAAGGGTTATTAGACCACCCTATTGGGGGTCGGCCCACTCAGCATTATGTTATGTGGTTAAGTTCGAGCCGACATGAGTTAGGTAAAAAGGCAAGTCAAGTCAAGTATAAATAGAGTGCGGGAGGCACTCTATTTGCTCACTCACTTCTCACACATGCACTCAAGGAGGAGTGGCGCACTTATGGAGGAGGAGGATCTACTGCTAGGTTATGGCTATCTCTCTTGGTTGGTTGTATCATTGCTCTATCTATCTCTGAGGAAGTTATTGGGGTTTTTCACCTTTATGGTTTTCCCCAAGTAAATCTTTGTGTCTCTTGTGTGCTTGCATTATTGTCTCCATGATTGATATGTTGTAGATATGTTGTACATGTTGTTCTCTCAGTTAAGATCCTAGATCAGATTGAAGTAAATTCTGAAAATTTAACATGGTATCAGAGCTAGCCTGAAAGAAGGCATGATATGGCATGTATGACACTTGTTGCACTTACGATGCTAGGGATTGATATAGAAAAACCAGTCATCGTAGCACTTTCGCTATAAATTCGTTTTGGAGAAGTTTTCGGATCTGAAATTGTTACAGGCCGAAGCTAAGATCTCCAGGTATCTTGTGTCCAAAGGACAACCTCTAATTCGTTGTACTTTGTGATTTATGATCTGTACAATATAGGGTTTCTGCCTCTTCCAGATCTGAGTCAAAATCAGGTGACCTTGGGAAAAAGGTCATATCTTGGGCTAGGAAGCTCCAAATGAAATTTCGTAAAAAGTGACAGGTATTACACAGTCTGTAATATCTCAGAAAACTTTTTCAGAGGCCGAAGGTCAAACAGTGACACGTGGCACGCCATACAAGTTCGCTCTCCTGTATTATCCCATAAACAGGTCACGTTGCGACACTTGGCATATCTCTCTCTCAGAGAATCCAATTGAGGTCAGACCTGTCAGGATGGAAAGGTAACAGGCCGAGATATCTGAGAAAACGTTTTCAGAGGCCGAAGTTAAAACAATGACACGTGGCACGCCGTACAAGTTCGCTCTCCTGTTTTATCCCAAAACAGGTCACATTGCGACATTTGCCATAACTCTCTCTCAGAGAATCCAATTGAGGTCAGACCTGTCAGGATGGAAAGATAACAGGTCAGGCTATCTCAGGAAACTTTTTCAGACCCTGTGGATCAAAAATTTCAGAGTTACACCAGAAACAATCAGGTACATATTTATGTCAAAACAGAATTATTTTTGGTACCTTCATTCATGGCTTCCGGAATTTAGGGCTTTGGAGAAAGTTGGAATTTTTGTAATCGGAGACCACGGCTGGATGCTACTCATCAAAATAGAAATTTAGATACCAAGATCAGAATTTTTGGCTGGGTAGAAGGCCGGGTTTGATCAGACCCTAGTTCGGGACTTTGATCAGAAAAATGGAAAATTAGGGCTTCTGTAAAAATGGGAATTTTTGAAATCTGTGACCACGGCTGGAAGATCCTCAGAAAAATAGAAGCTTAGAGCTTTGGATCAAACATTTTGATTGGGTAGAATATTGGGCTTCATCAAACCCCAGTTCAGGGTCACGTCCAGTGAATCTAGAAGTTTCAAAGGCAAAATTGAGGAGTGAAACTTTGCAGTTTTCAAATTCTGAATATACCAACTTGATCAGCTCATCAAGGCACATATTTCTATCCTGTCAGAAGTTTGAAATTCAAAGTTTGAATTTTTGGGGTTTCTCTGACAAGCCCATATCTAGCTCAAGGTCCAGTTCTTGCAAATCAAGTGGATTGGGTTAATCCTAGAAGAAGATGGATTGATCATCTGCATGAGTGAAGAAGTTCCTGTTTCAAAGGGAGATGAGGCTAAGGCCTTACATAAGAAGATTACAAGCGATCTCGACAGGTATGACTCATCGAGGTATGTTTCGATATTTGTCCATGATTAAGTTTATGGTATGTTTGTCTTCATGTTATTACGGTTAGTACAATTTTGATTTTAGATTTTTTGTATCACCTTAACAAAATTATGAATGCATGATAGAAGATATTCATTGGTTAGGGTGTTGACACTTATGATTGTACTAATGCATTATGGTGTTGTATGAGGTTTATGTTGTCTACTAACATGAAAGGTACACCAAGAAAGACAGATCATGTTCTGGTCCAAGAACCTATGATCATGATAACATGAGGACAAAGATTCATCCATTGTCATGGATCTCATAGAAGATCCATTTACGAGGTATGTATAACTTGGTTTTGTAATAGTTAACCTATGAGATATACAGGTTACTAGCACAAGTCATTGAAGAAGAACAAGAAGACATCATGTGAGTATGTTAGACATAAATAGCTAGCATGCTAATCCAGGTATGTTTTTCCTATATCAAGATAAAATCCTACCTTGTGTTAGGATCTTATACTGTTGTTGATAATGATTATTCATGAAGTCATAGGTTTGAATAATCATGGTTGTATGCATATTATGTTTCTTACCATAATTGATGATATGACTAAACAGAAGAATCATGAAGGTATAGGTTTGAATAATCACAGGTTTTATGCATTTTATATCTCTTATCTTGATTGATGATTCAACTAACCTGAAGAGTCATAGGCTTGAGTAATTACAGGTTTAGACATGTTATGTTTCTTATGATTTGACTAACCATAAGAATCCTTGAATGCTCATGCTTATTATTTCTGTTTGAAATGATCATGACTATACATGCTTGAGATTATTGTGTTTTAATAGTATACTAATGAATGTATGATTTTATATGAGATCACAAGGATAACACATTCATGATACTAATAAGCATGCATAGGGACCAAGGATGAATATGAGTTCAAGAACAGGTAATTCAGGAAGCAAAGATCAAGAGGGAGCACACTCCAGTTGCTCCTGCCAGAAAGCAAAGGAGCACACTCTAGTTGTTCCTGCAAGAAATCAAAGGAGCACACTTCAGTAGTTTCTGCAAGGATGCATATATTCAGAGGGAGTTGATCATCTCTCTACATTTCACAACAGAAAGGTGAAGCTACCTCAGATTAGGACTCCAGCAGCTCCTGCAAGGAAGCAAAGACTCAGAGGGAGTCCACCCAACGAACAAACAAAGATAAGTATTTGAATTGTCATTTCTTAAATAATACTGTTCAATAATGTATATACTGATGTTCCTAGAATTAGGTTGTGTATTATGCATATTAGAATAATTGCATTGATGAACAGTATACTACTAATATGCATGGGTAAGTAGCCTATGGCACTGCACAACATTCCATTGCTACTTATCTAGAATGAAACCTCTTTGCTGACATGTTGGGAGTTGTGCACACTCTTAACAATGTTCTGGTAGAGATTGGAAGGCATCTAGAAAGTTACAGGATATGGATAAATGTTGTATTGAAGCATTGGCTAAGATAATTGCATGACTGTATGGAATATTTCTTTATGTGTAAGAATTTGTTCTGAAAACTATAAGATGTTTTCTAATCATGCAATTTAACTTGTTGTGTAGGAAAGATCATATGCCATCTCCTACAAAAGAAGAACTACAACATTTGTTCCAGCAACAAAGATATCTATTGAAGATAGTGAAGATATTGAAGTTCCCAGGATCTGGGATGAAGAAATGAAATGCCATGATCCGTCGATCATGAAGAATGATGTTTGGGATGTAATCCCAAAGACATGAAGGGAAGTTTGCTATGACTTCCAAATGGAACTATCAGATCAAGCATGTTGCAGATGGCAGCATTGAGAAATATAAAAGTGATGAAATAGAAGATACACCAGATGGATTCAAGACAGCTTCCTTGAATGGTGTAGTTAAAGAAGAAGTGTATGTAGAGCAGCCACTTGGTTCTGAGACACATGATAGGAAATCATATATGTGCATAACTTGGTATGGTGAAGATAGATTGATTGACGACACGCAGTGGAAGCTTACTACCGAGTTCGAGATGAAGAACTTGGGGATGATGCACTATTTGTTTTTATCATGGAGGTGTGGCAGAGTACATATGGAATCTTCCTTGGACAAGGGAAGTATGTAGTAGAGATCCTGAAGAGGTTCGGGATGATGGACTGCAAGGATATGGCCACACCTATGGCATCGAATATGAAGCTTCTATGTGATGCTTCATCTAAGCTGGTTGATGTCTCTTTGTATCGTCAGATGATTGGGTCCTTGATGTACCTGATGAACACGAGACCAGACATTTGCTTTGCTGTGAACACATTGAGCCAGTTCCTGATGGATCCGAGGAGTGTTCACCCGGTTGCTGTAAAGCATGTTCTGAGGTACCTGAAGGGTACAGTGGATTATGGGCTCAGGTATGAGGAGAATCAAAAGTTTAAACCTGCAGGGTTATGTTGATTCAGATTGGGATGGCAGTGCTGCAGATAGGAAGAGCACATCTGGGTGCTGATTCAGTATGGGATCAGGTGTGATCTCTTGGTTTAGCAGGAAGCAGTCCTGCGTAGCACTGAGTACAGCTGAGGTAGAGTATGTTGCAGCCTTTTCAGCTAGTTGTGAGGCAGTATGGATACGGAAGCTACTGTCTGAGTTATTTGATCTCCCGTTGGAGGCTACTGGTATCTTCTGTGATAACCAGAGTTGTGTGAAGCTGTCCGAGAATCCAGTGTTTCATGACAGGTCGAAACACATAGAGATCAAATATCACTATATCAGGGATATGGTGCAGAGAGGAGCCGTGAAGCTCCTATATGTTGCGACAGACGAGCAGATTGCAGATGTGCTGACGAAGCCACTAGCCAGGGTGAAGTTCGAGTATTTCAGAGAGAGAGGCTTGGCGTTCTTCAGATCGAGGACACTTCAAGGAAGAAGTGATGGACACATTTGCTGAAGCCATTCCAAGCATGTTGGAAGGAGGATCCTTCACATGGCTGTGGATGTAAGCGCTGGATGATGAGCATCAGGATGATGTTCTGGTTTCTGCTTGGATATGATCAGGTGGATCATTTATGTATGGATGCATCATGTTGGATGCTGGATATGATCAATTGGATCATGTGTATGTATTTTGTATATGCATCATGTTGGATGCTTGGACCATGTATCTGTATATGTATCAGGTGGATACATTGTATGATCAGGTGGATCATGTATGGTGATATGTATCATGTATCAGGTGGATACATTGTATGATCAGGAGGATCATGTATGATGATATGTATCAGGTAGATACATGGTATGCATCAGGTGGATGCATTGATGTATCAGGTGGATACATTGTATGATCAGGTGGATCATGTATGGTGATATGTATCATGTATTTGTATCAGGTGGATACATTGATGATAAGGAGGATCATGTATGATGATATGTATCAGGTAGATACTTGGTATGCATCAGGTAGATGCATTGATGATCAGGAGGATCATGTATGATGATATGTATCATGTATTTGTATCAGGTGGATACATTGATGATCAGGAGGATCATGTATGATACTTGGTATGCATCAGGTAGATGCATTGATGATCAGGTGGATCATGCAGCAGGATGTTGCAGTGATGATCAGGATGATCATAGATGACGAGCTTCAGGATGTTGCTCCAGATGACATGCAGCAGGACGTTGCAGTGATGATGATCAGGATGATCATGAATGGTGAGCTTCAGGATGTTGCTCCAGATGACATGCAGTAGGACGTTGCAGTGATGATGATCAGGACGATCATGAGTACATCAGGATGATGTATGGTGAGTATCAGGTTGATACTCTGTGGCCGTGGATCAGGTTGTGCAGATGAGCATGTAATTCGGTGCCCTGGGAGATTTGCAGATGGTCTTTCGAGGTTTTGCCTATGGCATGTAATTCGGTGCCCTGGGACATCTGGCAAATGCTCTTTCGAGGTTTTGCTCTGGGAGGACATGTAATTCGGTGCCCTGGGAGATCTGCAGATAGTCTTTCGAGGTTTTGCCTATGGCATGTAATTCGGTTCCCTGGGATATCTGGCAGATGCTCTTTCAAGGTTTTGTCCTATGGCATGTAATTCGGTGCCCTGGGAGATCTACAGATAGTATTTCGAGGTTTTGCCTATGGCATGTAATTCGGTTCCCTGGGATATCTGGCAGATGCTCTTGCGAGGTTTTGCCATGACCACATGTAATTCGCTGCCCTGTGAGATCCTATAGGTAGAGCTGTGTGCTCGTAACAGCCTGGGATGCTCTTGCGAGGTTTTGTGGTGAGGTCACATGTAATTCGGTGCCCTGGGAGATCCTATAGGTAGAGCTGTGTGCTCGTAACAGCCTGGGATGCTCTTTCGAGGTTTTGTGACGCACGTAAAAGTCCTGAGGATTCCACAGTATGGCCAGTGATGATGAAGACCTGCAGGTGGTGGGCCTACATCCAGTATGAAAAAGGACTGGCTCTGTAGAACTTCCTATGACGAGTAGATTCAGAGATTGATTGAGATAGCAGCAGCAGTGACGATGATGATGACTCGATGACAATTATCCAATGACGATGATCCAGAGAAGATGACTTGTGCTAGAAGAACTGTGCTGAGAAATACCTTCCTAGTTAAGAGGGAGTGTTGATGTATATGTAACTTCGGAATGTATTTCACATATATGTATATTGTATTCCTATAAAGATGGTATTATTCCTCTATAAGGAAGTGTCGTCATTTATATTGTAAGTGTCGTAACTTATACTTGATGGGTTATTATACCACCTTGTTTGGGGTCGGCCCTGTATAAGTCATGTGGGTCAAAGGGTTATTAGACCACCCTATTGGGGGTCGGCCATGTGGGTCAAAGGGTTATTAGACCACCCTATTGGGGGTCGGCCCACTCAGCATTATGTTATGTGGTTAAGTTCGAGCCGACATGAGTTAGGTAAAAAGGCAAGTCAAGTCAAGTATAAATAGAGTGCGGGAGGCACTCTATTTGCTCACTCACTTCTCACACATGCACTCAAGGAGGAGTGGCGCACTTATGGAGGAGGAGGATCTACTGCTAGGTTATGGCTATCTCTCTTGGTTGGTTGTATCATTGCTCTATCTATCTCTGAGGAAGTTATTGGGGTTTTTCACCTTTATGGTTTTCCCCAAGTAAATCTTTGTGTCTCTTGTGTGCTTGCATTATTGTCTCCATGATTGATATGTTGTAGATATGCTGTACATGTTGTTCTCTCAGTTAAGATCCTAGATCAGATTGAAGTAAATTCTGAAAATTTAACATAAATTGTCTATTGGGAAAAACAAACAAGTTTTCATGCTCCTTATCTCCCCCAGACCGAGAGCTAACACATTGTCTCTTAGAGATTGGAGACCTCTTAGCATGTAATGGGGCAGGTTTCTTGCAACTATTAATAGCTGGTTCTTAAGGGAAATCATGTTGATGAACAGAATTGTTTGCAGAGGAAGCTTTCTCCATTAAATCAGGGATACGAGGCTCACCGGATTCATTCCTCAAGGATGATTGAAGATGAGGATTAGATAGTTCATATACGAACTGTTCCCATACCCGGCCTTGCTTCTTTAATTCAGCTAAAACGAGCATTTTAATAAGTCCATGATGGTAAAGACTGTGAGTTGGATGTTCTAGGTTCTTCCTAACTTGTGAAGCCATTTTACTCAAACTCTTCCAAAAATAAAATGGAAAATTCAGAAGCTTACCAAACTCGAAGTGAGCTAAAAGGCGAAAATGACAGGATTTATAAGTGGAGAATCGGCCTTCACAGGTAATCAGTTTGGTGATGATCATCAAGGAATTATGAAATTCTTCTCTAACCCAAAGCTTGGAGAAGCCCTTCTCACCCTTCACGGCCAAAAACTCAGGTTTGAAAACACAGTCATACTCCTTCCGCGATAACCGAAAATTCTTAAACCATCTATCACCGGTGTGTGGAAGTTCTGTAGCCAATGAAACAGACTCCTCTGTTACTGCAAATTCCAGGGACCCCACCTTAGTTGTATGCCCATCGAAGCCCAAAGAAAATTGTAAAGAAACAACATCATTGTGGCCCTGTAAATTGGTTAAAAATGAATGCCATACAGCCCGAATGAACATCTCCTTGCATGCTACGAACTCAGGGATAGCTAATAACTGCTCATATGCGGAGGCCCATGCCGGTTAAGCATGGTGAAGACAGGAAAAGAGAAGAACAGCGAATTAGCAAAGATACAGACAGTCAATTTCGTGGGCAATGGAAAATTTCATCACGGTTCTCTTCACTGGCGAGGGTAAAACTAGAAACAGCCCGATAAAATTATGGTAAAAAAAATGGTAATAATTAGCAGACGTGGTGAGGATATCATGATAAGCCAATGTTCGTGCCATCCACGTCGCAGGGAATGATGACCACGATATAACACGTTTGGACTAATCTTAACCTCATAACACGTAAGAACCCCAATTGTAATAGAACAAGGTTATGATTCTTTTATCAAAGGTTGCCAATCAATAATAAAGAATGAAACATTGACAAAGTTAACACCATAAAATGAAAACTGTGAAGTATCAATTAATGTATGCCAAAGTTATTTATGGTAGTTCATAACTCATCAATTTTCATATTATGGCAAAAGCTTTTAATTATAATCATAACCTTAATAAAAATTAAGACTTAGCCAATCATACACCCTTCCTCACCTCATCTACGTTCATTACCTTTACCATATACATGCCAATTTTCCAATGTTTCTTCCAGCACCCTATATGGCACTCAATCCGGCACTTCGACAAATGTAAAATACAGCAGTGCTTTCAGGCTAATAAAGATGAACAAAAATTTACCAGCATAGTAGTAATTACCAGCATCTAGAGCAGCTGTTGTGCTTTAAAGTGATGCACTCAAATAGTGATGTAAAAAAAAACATTAATTTCCCAAATATACATCACTCGGATGAGTTAATAAGCAAGTGAACTGGATTAAAAATTTGTTAGACCCTCAACCTTATTGTAAGGTTGCTGCTCTATCTAATCACACAGTAAACTAAGTTGTGTTATGAAACCAACTTTTATTAATAATACAAACAAACAATCAAGAACGTAGACTTCAATTAATCACCCTTACTTCTATGTAACTCAAACAATCATAAATACAGACTTCATCAATCACCCTTATTTCTATGTAACTCAAACAATCAGAAATACATACTTCATTCTTGTCATTCATACAGAACTTTTTCCACCAAGACATGTGCCATCAGGCAAAGGGAATACCAACAGAAGCTAATGGGGTACTGGTCCACTTTGACTCAGCTTCACACAGGATAGTTTGAGTAGTGCAACAAATAGCACTGAATTTCTCAGCTATGTTCAGGACTCAGAAAATATCAGGCATAAACCTTCTTTTACTAGAATCAGGTAACCCAAAATGCAGAACAGCTGGAGATGATTATCAACTGGCTATCAATTTACTTTTTTCAATGAGTTTATTAAATTATAATTAACCACCCTTATGGCCTCTCTTTTACCTTTACATAGGTACATTGTTCATACAGACAAGTATAGATGAGGCTATTAAAGAAGATATTAGAGTCAAAACCCACTGCCAGCAATCTCGTTCAGTACTCCGGTGGGGTAACTGTAACATCTTAAGAAGTTTCTTCCCAGGGCAGATGCCCCATTGCCAACAGGCCTGTTCAGCACCCTGATGGGTTTGCATGTTTATACCACAGGTCAGTACCCGCTGCCAGTGGACCTGTTCAGTATCCCGACGGGTTAACCTCTTGTACCCTTTTTCTATCAGAGGCTCTTGTCCCAATTTCACCTTAAAGATAAAATTTATGATTTGCTCAAGCATAGATGAGTGGGGGAGATGCTCTGAAAACCATCTAGGAGTGGGATGGTACCAGAATTGGAAGAGTATTCTTTGTAAATGCCTGTAAAGATTTGCCCAAATGAACAACTAACCTTTGCAACTGTAGAAAGTGAAAGTCATAAAGTGGTTATAAAACAATGTATATATATATGTGTTTAGTATTATAACAGCCAATAGATAATAACCCCCAAACTGCCCAGTCCTGGATACCTTTTTTTTAAATGATGCCTGTCTTAAAAGAAATAATTTCATGCCCATAGCTGTTACTAACAACAATTCCCTCGCTCCATCTAGTGTGAAACCAAGTCAAATGGTCCTAGTAACCCATAAGTTCATAAGCAAAAATCCCTTGAATCACTGATGGAGACAATGCCAGGTGGATAAGTACTCATATGAATAACGAGGATAGGTCTGAAAACCCTAGCAGCACAAATCTTATTTATTTGATACAGGCATTCCAATCAATCAGTGAAACACAGAAATTAACACAGTCCTTAAAAAAATGTTTTGCAAAAATAATCAAAGGCTAAAATAGGGTAGTGACGAAAAAAAAACTTCCCTTAGGTTTCAAAACATTCTGATCCTTACTGAAAAGAATATCTGCACCCTTCCAAAAAGAGACCTAATAAAACAAATTCCTGTACATATGTACAAAAACAATTCCATTGAATATTACTGTGAGGAAGTAGGAGATGAAGAAGTCATTCCTCCACCTACCAGCTCTAGCCCAGATTGCTGACTCATGGTATGGATGAACTCTTGTTTAGAAATGGGTTTGTGATAAACCTTTAATCAATGCCCATTCACCACAAAAGCACTCTGTTCATCATCAATTGTCTTTATTTTGACAGAACCATTATCAAAAACAGTCACAATTTCATATGGCCCCATCCATCTAGTGGTAAGCTTACCTTTGAAATGTTTGAACCATGAATCAAACAACAGAGCCCAATCACCTTCTTCAAAAGTCTTCTTCTTCAAACATTTATCATGCCACTTAGTCCGCTGATTCTGTATCAACACAGTTCGTTGGACAGCATCTTGTCTGATTTCATCAAGCTCATTTAATTGCATCAACCTCTGCTCCTGGGCTTCATCAAAATTCAGAATCAATTGTGCAGCAGTACGAAAAGTCTTCACCTGAAATTCTATAGGAAGCAAAACCTGTTTCCCATAAACAAGTTGATATGGGGTATACCCTGTGGTGTTTCTCCACGTAGTTCTGTAAGCCCACAATTCCTCGGGTAGCCTGTCTTCCCAGTCTTTGTGATGCAGTTGTACAGTCTTAGTTAAAATGGATTCTAACACTTTATTTGTTGATTCCACCTGCCCATTTGCTTGGGGATGGTAAGGAGAATATTTATAGTGCTTAATCCCATATTGTTCTGTAAGTGCTTTCATTGATTTAGAGACAAACTGTGCTCCATTGTCAGTCACAATTTCACGAGGAATGCCAAAGCGAGTAAAAATCTCTTCGTAAATAAATTCTATGACTGATTTCTCAGTGGCCCTCAATAGAGATTTTTCCTCAACCCACTTAGTTACATAGTCAGTGCAAACTAAAATATATCTCTTTTTCCTTGACATTGGTGAGATTGGCCCAACAAAATCCAATCCCCATTTTTCAAAGGGTTCAATTTGTACCTGGGCTTGTAAAGGAATTTGATCAGCAGCAGTGGGTCTCCCCATTCTTTGACAGTTGTCACAGCCCTGTACATACTTTTCAGCATCTTTAAAAAGGGTAGGCCAGTAATACCCTTGATGTAACACCTTATATGTTGTCCGCTTGTCTGAGAAATGGCCTCCACAAGGTCCATCATGACAGGCTTGAAGGATGTCACACATCTCATCCTCTCTCACACACCTCCTGATAATCAGATCTGGACCGGTTCGAAAGAGGTCATTACCTACCCATGAATAATTAGCACTTTGTTGTATGATTCTTCGTCTTTCGTAAGATGACAGATGAGAAGGTAGTTTCCCTGTAACCAAATAATTGGCTATATCTGCAAACCAGGGTGTTTTAATAGAAACAACAAATAAATGTTCATCAGGGAATGTATCATCTACAGGAACATTATCATCAACATGAGTCAATCTGGAGAGGAAATCTGCAACCAGATTTTCCTTCCCTGGTTTGTCAACTATGGTAATGTTAAATTCCTGTAGCAAAAGTAACCATCTAGTAATTCTGCCACTAGTGATCGGTTTATTCATTAAAAATTTAATAGCAGAATGATCGGTATGAACAAATACCTCATAACATGTAATATAATGTCGGAATTTATTGATGGCATGAACCACTGCTAGAAACTCTTTTTCAGTTACTATATAGTTCAGTTCTGCAGGTGTTAAATTTTTACTGATGAAATAAATAGCATAGGAGGACTGATTTTCTTTCTGTCCGAGCACTCCCCCCAAGGCAGTGTCTGAAGCATCAGTTTGTATATGGAAGGGAAAAGACCAATTTGGCCCCCGCAGAACTGGTGTTGAAGACAATTCTTACTTTAATGTGTCAAAGGCTGTCTGACAGTGTTGATCCCAATCGAAACCACTGTCTTTGGCCAACAATTTGAACAGTGGGGCTACTATCTTTGTAAAATTAGCAATAAACCTACGATAGTACCCTGCATGTCCCAGAAAACTTCTGACTTCTTTTTGTGTATCTGGTGGAGATAGACTAGTAATGATTTCAATTTTTGTTGGGTCTACCTTAATACCTTATGATGAAACGTGGTGCCCTAAAACAATACCCTCAGTTAACATCATCTTACACTTTTCATGGCTTAAAGCAAGATTTGTTTCTTGGCACCTAATTAAAACTTTCTCCAGGTTATCCAAGGCTTCTTTGAAATCATTACCATAGACTGTAAAGTCATCCATATATATTTCCACACAATCATGGACTAAATCAGCCAAAATACCTAACACTGCCCTCTGGAAAGTGGCAGGAGCGTTACACAGTCCAAATGGTAATACCTTGTAAGCATAAGTTCCCCATGGGAAGGTAAAAGTGGTTTTTTCTTGATCCTCTGGGGCCATTCTTATCTGGTTATATCCACTGTATCCATCCAGAAAATAAAAGTATTTCTTTCCTGACAATGTATCCAAAACCTGGTCTATGAAAGGAAGAGGGAAGTAGTCTCTGAGAGTTTCTTTATTTAACTCACGAAAATCAACACATATTCTCCACTTACCTCCCTTCTTCGGGACAATCACCAATGGAGATACCCATTTGCTATCAGAAATGGGATAGATGAAATCTGCATCCAACAATTTTTGTAATTCATCTTTCACAATGTCTTTAAGCGCAGGATTCATTCTTCTTTGTGGCTGCCTTACTGGTCTAATATTTTCCTGCGTATAGATTTGATGAATGCATGTGTCAGGGTGAATGCCTTTCATGTCTGTATAAACCCAAGCAAATGCCCCAGACTGTGCCTTAAGTAAATTAACTACCTGAATTTGTTGACTTTGAGACAGATTTGCATTAATAGACAAAGATCTCCCTGGACTAATCTCCATTGGTATAGTTGCAGCTCCAACCTTCTCAACTATGAATAAAACTACTGATGATAAGGTGGCTGAAGGGTAATAGTGTTCCTGAAAATATTCTATGAAAACATTGTCTAAGTCAGAGAAGGACTGAGGGAACTCAACACTAGTGGTGGCTGAAATAAATTGATCTAGGATATCATCCTCAGTCTAGTGTTCCAGCCCCCTAGTTTGACTGATGGACAGTAAGGGTTGTCCCACATACTCATCCCCGTAAGGATTCTCTAACCATAACATGTTTTCCGATACAGGCTGTGCTGGAGGATAAATAATTAGGTTTTGTAGAGCAGTGCCATTTGATATAGTTAAAATACCTTCTCTGCATCCTATAAAGGCATTGGCAGTGGCTAACCAGGGCCTGCCTAATATAACAGGATGTTCCCCCATTGGGTGTTTGGTTTGGAGTACCAGAAACTCCACTGGATACTCCCAAGAAGCTACTGTGACAGTAATGTCATCTAAGGCCCCCAAAGGTTTGTCTGTGCTCCTATCAGCCAACTCCAAAATAGTAGGAGTAGATCTGAGGAGATTATGCAACTGAAGTCTCTGCATGGTGGTCATAGACATGACATTAATCGCAACCCCCATGTCAACTAGAGTGTTTCCTATTGGAATCTCATTGATGTAAATGGTCACCACTGGATTCCCAGGATTTGCAAATTTTTGGGGTAAGGAACAGTCTGAAATATAATTGGACAGCTGACCTAAAACATTTATCTTGGGTGGGTCTTTCTGTTTCCGACCAGGTTTCTTTAAGCAAAGTTCCCTTACCATTTTTGCATAAATAGGGACATCTCTAATAGCCTAAAGTAATGGAATCTTGATACAAACATTTCTCAACTCATTTTCCAAATCAAATTGTGGACGCACCGCAGGTTTCTCCATTAATAACCTCTCTGGGTAAGGGGGGTTGTTATTTACTTGTGGATGAGCAGGTGATTGGAAATGAGTTCCCAGTGCTTAAGTGTCTTCTGAGGCAATCTGCACTTCTTCTTCCTCTGTAATCTCTTTTTCATCATTTTCTTCCCCAATCTCTTCATGAATAATCACTGCTGGAGAGGTTTTATTTAATGTTTTCCCAGACCTTAATTGTATTTCCTGTAAAGGAGATGAATGAATTACGTAAGTTGGAGCCATTTGAATTTCAGCATTATGAAGAGGCTGGGGAGGTCTGTTATTAGGGTTTGGGATAGGTTGTGCTGGCAACAACGTGGGTCGAGGTGGGTTTGGATTTTGATATTGTTGTGGAACTGGGGGTATAGGAGGAAGTGCGGGTGGTGTAAAGCCTGGTAATAGCTGCTGCATATTTGGTGGCATTGGACAGTAACTAGGAGGGGTTGTTGATTGTGTTCCTCCATAGGGTTGTCCTTGTGGTCCCCCATATGACTGTCCCCGCCAGCCTTGCTGCCATGGTTGGGTCTGAGTAGGTTGAGAGGGCCAATTCTGCCACATTTGTGGACTCCATGGCTGCTGAGATAATAATATGCAGGGTTCGGAAAAATAGGCTCTGGGTACATGTTTTGAGGTCTAGGTTGCCAAGGCCTTCTTGATGCATCGGTAGGTTCAGCATTAAGCTTGTAAAAAGATTGCAGTTCTGGTAAAGAAGGGCAATTGTCAGTTGGGTGTTGATCGGAGCAAAGAGCACAAACTGAAATGGTATTAAGAGGGCACTCTTTCAAAGGGTGTCTTTTTCTACACTTGGGGCAGAATATGTGTAATGTTGCTATGTCCTCCTCCTCTTGCCATTTCTTTGTTTTCAAAGCATCAAATTGGGAGCTTAAGGTGCCTAAAATGTCAGTTTTGAAATTTTGTAATAGGTTCCCCAATTCAACTCTTGTGACCCCACTAGTTCCTGCTGTTCTAGAAATACGGGAAGGACCTTCCCTTGTGCTTTTTCCTGCCTTGGCTCTACTCCTCGAATATTTTCTGCATAGTTCAATAATCTCCTCAAAGGATTTATGAGATACATCACCTGAGGCCATCAAGTTGAGCATTTCCACATATTCATCCAGAATCCCTTTTAGAAAAAGAGTTCTGACTGCATCCTCCTGTAAAGTATTATACTTAGATTTCTGTAATACAAAGCAGAAGCGTTCTAGGAAGTCCTCAAGACTCTCTTCTTCATGCTGTTGCATTTTAAAGATATCATTTTGGGAGTCTCTAGGCCCACAGTAGTCTCGGTATTTTCTGAGGAAAGCACTCTTCATTTGTTCCCAAGTTCGGATGGTGGATTCCCCCAGGCTCATAAACCATCTAAGTGCAGAATCCTTAAGGGTGATGGAAATAGTTTTAACTTTTGAGCATCCTGTAGATAATTATAACTCCTGCATAAGATGTCAAACTCAAATAGAAAGGTATCCGTATCTTCAGTACTTTTCCCATAGAAGGTAGGTAATGAAGATGCTGGGATATTTTTCATACTGACATCCCGTGTAAGATCCAGAATGGGGAAGCCAAAAGTTGTTTCAGTTCGTCCCTCATGTTCTCCCTCTCCTTCCATCTGGTGTCCAGTTTCCTGATCACTCATGACAAGAGGGTTCCTAAACCAATTGACACCTAACCCGTCTCTTCTTGGGGATAGAATAAAGTCCCAATGGTCTGGCCTAGGCCAAGTTTGAAGATTGAAAGGTAAATCTGTGGTAGATTCTACTTGAGAAACCACCGGATTCTGGTTATGTCCAAGAAGGGAGTTCACTTTTTCTATGTTCACTGTGTCAACTAAGTTGGAATCTTCCTTTGGAGGTGAAGCTTGTTGGATCTGTGGGATCTCTTCTGAATGTAACTGTTCACTGAGTATAACCTCAGTTCCTGCTGGTTTGGTCCCAAATTCCACTGAATTTTGAATGTTGTTGTTTTCAGTTTCGTTGCCGGTATCCCTATCCCTAGGGTTAGTGAAGGGGGGGGTTTTGTTGTTTCCAAAAAGATCGGAATGAACCTTAATGAATCTTCCCTTACTATCTCTGGGTCTCATCAAAACAATTTCCGAAAATAACAAGACTTTTAATCAAAATAGATTGAAATACCTGTGCCACAATTGGGTTTGAAGGAACCTGTTATGAAATGTGCAATTTTGCCTTACCAACCCTTCTCCTCCAATCTGCCACAACTAGTCACACCTAAAAACCGTTGTAAAATTAGATTTCTGAAATTAAACACACCCATCTTGCAAAAGGATAACCATACTTGCATGAAATTAAACTACAAAAAAAAAAATAAACACTCTTTATAGGAAAGATAAACACACTTTTTGCAGTAAAATAATTCAAATATGCGAAGAAAAACAACCACACTTACCAGAAGGACACAACAAGAATTTGGGGCAACCCACTAAAGTGGTTGCGGCAGGCTGTTACACCATGGGAACCCCATAGTGAATTCGTCTTTGCGTCTTAATGTTTCCCCTCCACCTTGTTGTGTACTGTAAAAGTATCCTATCTACCTGAACTTCTCAGTCAAAAAACGAGCAAAATACCAGCTTACCTTGGAGCAACTCCCCGGAAACGGCGCCAAAATGTTGGTTAAAATTAATGTTACTTAATTCACCTCAATTTAATTTATCAACCGGAGAATCGTAGACTTTGATCTGCTACACTATATGTGTGGGCAAGGCAGTTTTAATGCTCGTACTGACAGAAATGCTAATCTACTTCAAACAAAGCAATGAAATGGATGCAACTATTGCTATCCTGGATGATCTATACTAAGGACTCCTAAATCTGTTATAAAGAAATAGAAATCAATTTTCCTACAGCAACCTATAGCAAGATGTAACTATAGTAATCTTTGAAGCATCCCTAATCTCTTAAAGAAATCCTGACTACAGCAATCTCTTAAAATAATTATCAGTCTCTACAGCAATCTTAATGCTACGGTAACTAAAGTTTACTTTCAAAACAATCAACCTGCTAAGGAAAGAATTTATCTGTCAAACGCACATGCTCAATTGATCTCAATATATCTAAATTCCAATTAGTAACTCTACCAAGTATAATACTTCAATCCACACAAACACTCCTGGAATCACTGCTGAGATCAAACCTGTTAACTTATTCACAAGCAGTCCATCAAAGGCAGGTTGGTTTACTGCTGTTGTCTAGATATACTATGCTTGTGTTTTGTGTATATAAATGCACATAATAGAATGTTGAAATTTTCAGAAGATGCTCACCATCGAATAGGAGAACTGTTCAGGAAGGATTCAGAAAATATATATTATGAAGCTAATGTTCAACCCTAGGAAACAACGCTGTAAACTATAACTCTTTCCCTTCATTCAATGCCAAATTACAACTCCTATTTAGTCATTAATAAACCCTAGATGTTTGGTAAATCAACAAATTCAAACCTTTTGCTGTTGCAATTCTTTTTTAATCCACACTCTACAATGCAAGAATACCCTATAGTTATGCAAGCTCAATAATCGAAAGCATGGCTGTATTCACCAGTTACTCTAGCGCTACAGCAAAAAGGAAATACAAAATACAATCTATTCTTTATGAAATTAATTCTACAGCACTAAAATCAAGTTCACTACCAGTTTGCCAATATCACAATTCATACTGGAAATCGAAAGGAAACTTAAATACACACCATTCCTCAATCTTACTAAATCAATTCTATGATAAATCCAATCCAAACTATCACACATCTCATCATTACTGTGGCCATTAATAATCATTCACACTAAAAACCAAAGAAGATTTTAAATACAAATCACTCACAAGTTTATTCTCTGCGCTAGATCAAAATACCAATGAAATTAATTAATGACTTGCAGGCATATACTCTATTTCCACCCACGGATAAGCAAAACCATTAATATTTCTGAAAATACTGTCAAAGTAAGAAAACGTTACTCCACTACTCTAAAATACACAATACAAAAATGCTAAGGATTGGTGTTGAAGGGGGCCCTGCCCTCAACGCCTTCCAGTCTTAAGTCAAAACTTAAAGGATATAAATGCTGATTATATTGATGAATTCAAGTGTTACAATATTCTTTGAGTATCCTCCTTACTTAGGGTTTCAAGTATCATTTTATAATGAAAATACAAAGTGAAATCGTCCTTGAAACAAAGATCGATATAGCTAACTACCCTAATCTATCTCGGCATATCTGAGCCAAAGATGGGAGCTCAAATCCCCTGAAATCCACATGATACTAAAGCGGGAAAGCAACAGCTCTTCAAACACAGGACATCCACAAAACAGCAGCTGAGGGATCTTCATAAGCAACTGAAAGGTGAGGTGAATCCAGGAAAAACGCACCCATTGTAGATCGAATCCCCCAAATCGTTGCATAAATCTTCCTTCAACGCCGAGACAGGTATGAAGTCAGGTAGCAAAAGACCCCTGCATAAAAGAAAAACAAAGCTTATTACTTGACCTTTCATCAAATGAAACCTAAAAGCCCAATCATATGCATAAAACAAGACAAAGTAACAAACAAGCAATTAAAAATCACTTACCATAGCTTAGCAGTGTTGACCTCCAAAAAGACATAATCAGATACAACAAAACTGATTATTATTTGATTCCATAAGACTTTAAGCTAGAAAACATTATACTAAATAGTCAAAATAGAGGACCAACACTGTGAACGAAACCCTCGATACCCCTCAGTTAAATTCCCCACATTTGTTGCCATCACCCATGTTTGGCGCACATTCTATGAGGGATAACCTAGTTTTTTCTCCGTCCCCACCCGTGACATATGGAAGACCCCTTCCTCAAATCTTCATCTTTGGCGTCGTTGGCCAATTGACACTCTCTTACCTTGCTAGTGTCGGAAGAACACCAAGTCATACCGCTGGATCATCCATATTTACCAGAGGTTCACCTTCAGCCACTATCTACACTATCTCAGGAGGTGGACAACCGACTGCCATGATCCCCAATCCCAACAACCAAACCCCTCCTGGCAGGCCATCAACCCAGCCTACTGGAGGACAATCCTTTGCTCAAAACCCCACTCCTAGTCACCAACCGCCTCCCACCGGGCCAACAACCCAACCTACTGGAGGACAATCTTTTGTTGGGAACCTCGTTCCTAGTCAACAACCTCATCCTATAGGGCCATCCAACCCATCTGCTGGAGGGAAACCCATCGGAACCATCCAACAACCCTCCCAACCAGCAGCATCTACTCAGTATGGTATGTACAACACACCTGGAAGCGGACAACCTTATACCAGTTACGAAACCAGGCCTCATCTTCAACATCCCTCGTCAGGCACGCTTCCTTCTTGGGGATCTCAAATCCCACAGAG
Source organism: Larix kaempferi (assembly GCA_027924585.1). NCBI lineage: Eukaryota > Viridiplantae > Streptophyta > Pinopsida > Pinales > Pinaceae > Larix > Larix kaempferi. The sequence goes on from BSBM01001033.1 coordinate 7,275,052, forward strand.
TGGGGGGTACTCATTGTTTGGAAACTGGAACCAAGCTGGGGGGCAATCTCAGATTCCCCCCAACTTGAATTTCGACCTCCCCTATCCTTCGGCTGCAACAACTCCATGGAACCCATCCCTTCAATTTCCACATCTTCATCAAGGTGGAACCAACATTCCATGGACACCACTGTTGCAGCCACCCCCCAACCCTTCTACGGGAAACCCTTGACTTACTCAAAGTAGTGGTAACATTCCTGGGACACAACAACTCCAGGGAACCCTTCCCCAACAAGGAGCAGCAACCATTCCTGGGACACAACAACCCCAGGGTACCATACCTACCATCCCCACTCAACAGAATATTCAACAACCGGTTAACCAGATGGCCTACTACCCACAGAAATTCTAGCAATACCCTGTGGGAAACACATATGGGTATAACACGCAGCAATATGCTATGCAGGGTCCCCCATGTTTCTCTGCACCATACGGTTATTATTCATACCCGCAGACCAATCGTCAACTTCCCTTTTTGGCCACGCTAGATTTACCCGATTTGTCGAGGCTCATTAACGATCCTATATGGCATGAACCTCACTGGCCACCCATTCCAGCCAAACTTCCATCGGACATTCCTAAGTTCAATGCTAAGCCCGGGGAAGACCCCAAGAACCACGTGATGACCTTCCATCTTTGGTGTTCATCCAACTCATTGATGGACGATTCCATTCGACTACGGCTCTTCCAGCGTACGCTTACCGGAATGGCAGCAAAATGGTACATCGAGCTGCCACAACACTCTTTTCATGATTTCAACACCTTAGCTATGTAGTTTCTGACCCATTTCCAGCTCCCCATCCGGTATGATACTGGAACAGAACTGTTAACCTCATTGTGTCAAACCACTTCTACGCACATTTCGGATCACATCCATGAGTGGCATCGACGTCGTAGGCTAATCAAGGCACCCATTCTGGATCAGCTACTCGATGAATGGTTCACAAAGTCATTCTTGCCTCCCATAGCCAGGGATATCGCTATGCGCGGGCCGATCACGGAGGAACGGGCCATCTCGACAGCCTAGTACATGGATTTGGTATATACCCAATCCGGCACTTTACACGAACTTCTTCCCCATGCCACCCACGTTATCACTGATCCAGCGAAACCTGCCACTAAACCCCCCATTGATGGTATTGTTAGTTCAGTCAAGGCCCAGCCTGCCACCAACTTGACGGGGCAAGCAGCTTTCACTTCCCCCGTTCTACCTCAGGCTGCTTCAAAAGCTTCTCCCTCTCCTGCTGCCTCCTCCGAAGTGAACACAATTCAATCTACGTCACAACCATCCGGAGGAAAGAAGAAGAACAATCGTGGTAAATCCAAGAAAAACCAGCAGGAGAATCCCAAGCCACAACCCACCCACAATGACCCGAAACCACGTCGGAAGGCTAAGTTTCCCTGCCTCATTTGTCAAGATGATCACTACATGCGCGACTGTCCCTACAAGGATGAAGTCAATAAATTCGTCAAAGGATCCTCTCACCCGGCAGTGTTAACTGACCCTTTCCCTCAATAGCAACAGCAGATGGTTTCCCAAGAAACCCCACAAGGGGGCAACCCGAGCAACCCAACTCACGGAGAGACGTCCACAAATCGTGAAATCTTGATGACGAGTAATGAGGAGATTCATATAACCACTCGTTCAAACACATATGAGAACCCTCCAAGTTCAAACAAATAGTCAGAGACAGCTAAAGGCAAGTCTCCTGTCGAAGATCCGACTCCTACTACTCCCCCTAACGGCCATCTCCATATCGAAAGATCGCTTATGGACACAGTGCTACGCCCACCCAAGGGAACCATACGAAAGGAGACATTTAATCCCAATGCGCGAGCTGCCCAAAATTACAACATTGTTGAGGATTTAGCTCAAGAAACTTGCGCCATGTCGACTCTCGAGGTTCTTCAACACTGCCCTACGCAGCGTAGAACCTTACTTTCAGCACTGGGGGCAATGGACCCAGATACTTCAAACACTATTATGTTTAACTTGGAGTATGCCAAACCTCGGCTTTCCCACCAGTTAGCCTTCCAGGTTCATACAAAAATCCATGGAAATAGCATCCATCGCACTGTTTTAGATGAAGGTGCCTCCACGTCGATCATGTCTTTGAATTGTTGGAGAGCCTTAGGCTCACCTTAAGTCACAATGTCTCCCACCACTCTCAGGGCATTTGACGGACATGGTTTTCAACCTTATGGACTCATTCCTGCAATTGGTGTTGAATTGAGGGGAAAAACAGTATCCGTACACATCGAAGTCGTGGATGCACCATTGGATTACAATATTCTACTTGGTCAGAATTGGTTTTACGCCATGATCAACTTGATTATTGTATCCCAGACTCTCATCCGAACTCTGCCAACATCGTCTCGTTATTGGATCAGCCTCGGTACCGGTTCCAATACGTTGGCGTTGGTCTTATGAAGGATTCTTCCCTTATTGGAGTTTTCCCAGAGCTGGGGCCCCATGTTCAACCAGTCAACATGATTTCATCAAATGTCACCCCTTCCAATGATTCATGGGTAATCCAGAGTCCCACTAAGGTTGAAAAATATGGCAACTCCATGCCATTGAATAGAAACCTCGCAGCGTACAAATCCATCCAGTCAGCCACCGATTGGATCGATTGTTCTACCCATCACATCATGGCATAGCTCTCGTCTAAGACTCATTCATCCCCACCACTTATTGATCCTCTCACTTTGATTTTTCCCACTGATGAATCAATTATGGAGGTTATGTGCGGTGATGAGCCACCATGGGGAGATTTTCATCATCGATCTTCATTCCCCTCCATTCAGACGCTTGAGCTCGATACAAAATCCAGCCCTTCACTTGGAATGGTTCAAACGAAGTTTCCCACTTCCCTCGACAAAGTATTTTCTGAAGGAAACTAGGCCAACCTTATGGAAACCACTCCCATTGACATTTCAGTGAAGCCTGGTATCGTGGAAAACATTCATACTCGCAAAACATGCACTCCCCTCGAAATGGAGTTCTACACTGCCTACTTTAAAACCTTCCGCGATGTTTTTTCTTGGAGTTATGAAGAAATGCCAGGAATAGACACCTCGATTGTGGTCCATGAAATTCCAACCTTCCCTAGCACCCAACCTGTTCGGCAGAAACTCTGACCCATCCATCCTCGTAAGGCAGCCGCTATTAAAGCAAAAGTTGAAAAACTTTTGCGTGTTGGTTTTATCTATCCTGTCACATTGATAGAATGGGTATCTAACATCGTTCCCGTAGCCAAGAAATAGGGAACGATTAGAGTCTGTGTCGATTACCGCGACTTGAACAAAGCTTGTCCAAAGGACAACTACCCAACTCCGTTCATCGACCAGATCATTGATAACTGTGCCGGGAGTGTCACCTTTTCATTTATGGATGGCTTTTCTGGATATAATCAGATCGATATCCTCCCAGCCGACCAGCATAAAACAACCTTTATCTGCCCTTGGGGGATTTTTGCATATCGAAAGTTACCTTTTGGCATTAATAATGCTGGGGAAACTTTCCAACGGGCAATGTCGTACGCATTTCACGATATCAAACATATTGTAGAACCATATCTTGATGATATTCCCACTCATTCTCAGACCGGGAAGACCATCCTGATCACTTAGGTGCCATTTTCGAAACGTGCCATCGCTACAATATCCGTTTGAATCCACATAAGTGCATCTTTTGCATGGAAGCTGGAAAACTTTTAGGATTCATAATCTCCAAAAGCGGGATACACTTAGATCCTGCGAAGGTAGAAGCTATCTTAGCCTTTCCTTCCCCCACGAACATCCCAGAACTTCAAAGTTTGCAAGGGCATGCAAACTTTCTACGCCGTTTCATTTGTAATTTTTTCGAGATATAAAAGGCTATATGAGGCTTCTCAAGAAGAACACTCCCTTAATCTGAGACGACGAAGCCCAATGCTCCTTTGATAATCTAAACGTGGCCTTAACTAAAGATCCTGTGATTCAACCCCCCAATTACACACGGGATTACATTCTTTATCTCGCAGCTTCGATTTCCAACATCCATATGGTGCTAGTCCAAGAAGACAATAACAGCATAGAACATATGGTATACTATCTTAGTAAGACTCTCCTCGACTCCGAAACTCGTTATTCACATGTTGAAAAACTGGCTCTGGCAACAATTTTCGCTGTCCAGAGGTTCCGTCATTACATTCTACTCCGTCGGACCACTGTTATAGCGGATTTCAATCCAATGTATTATATCCTCATGGGTCAAGTGCTTGGGAGAAAATATTCTCGTTGGATCATCATCCTACAAGAGTTTGACTTGGAATTTTCCAAATCCAAGTCCAAGAAATATTTGGTCTTTGCTGAGTTGATTTGTAACTTGCCCCGTGCTACTGAGCAATCCGAGCCCATCGATTCTCTTCCTGATGAATCGTTGTTCCTCATTAGCACGTCTGATCCATGGTATGGGGATATTTTATTATATCTCCAAACCCAACGTTTCTGCCCCGGCCTCACTCGCGATGAACGTCGACATATCCGACGTCATGCCAAGTACTACCTCATAGTCAATGATACCCTTTATCGGCGTGGTGTCGACACTGTTCTTCGACGCTGTTTGACTTTAGATGAAGCGAAATGCGTTCTTAATGACTGCCACGATGGAGCATGTGGTGGTCATCTCTCTGGGATGGCTACGGCCCAGAAGATACTACGAGCGGGATATTTCTGGCCCTCAATTTTCAAAGACTGCATTGAAACGGTTAAGAAATGTCCACCCTATCAATTCTTTCATAGTAAGACACGCTCGCATCCTACTCCACTCCATCCTGTTATTGCCATCGGCCCCTTTTCCAAATGGGGCATAGATTTCATGCACTATAAGCCCACTTCAGCTGGGGGGCATAGCTATGTCATAGTAGCTGTGGATTATTTCACTAAATGGGCTAAAGCGATGCCTACTTATGCTGAGGACGGAAAAACAGTAGAAAAATTCATATTCAACCACATTATAGGTAGATTTGGTGTCCCACAATCCATTGTGACCGATCAAGGCTCCCACTTTAGGAACCATATGATTGAGGAACTGAGTGCCAAGTTGGGTTTTTTCCATGAAAACTCAACCCCGTACTACCCACAAGATAATGTCCAAGTTGAAGCCATTAACAAAGTTCTGAAACAAATGATTCAGCATATTGTGGGTACTCATACGTCTAACTGGCACTCAGCTCTGTTTTTGGAACTATGGGCATACCGAACCTCAGTAAAAAGTGCTACTGGGTTTACACCATTCCAAGTGGTGTATGGCCTGGAAGCCATTTTACCGATTGAATGTGAAATTCCATCACTTAAGACAGCCATAAAGTTACTTCCCCACACCACTTCTGAAGAGGAACGGTTTCTATACCTAGCCAAGCTAGATGAAACCCGCCGAGACGTTGCTTTAGCCAACGAAGCTCATAAAAAATGTGTCAAAGCACAATATGACAAATCCGTTCAAACTCGAGTTTTCAATGAAGGTGACCTCGTACTCACATATGATCAAATGCACGATAAACTTGGAAAAGGAAAGCTATAATCTATGTGGTATGGCCCCTTTGTTGTAAAACGTGTCTCGGAGAAAGGAGCCTATGAACGTGTCGATTGTGCTGGCACACCATTGGCACGGCCCCGTAATGGACTGTACCTCAAATGCTTCTACACGTAGGGTTATCCTGCACGAGATACTTTTTGTACATAATGTACCTAGCTTGTTTTCACTTATATTTTTTTGTGCACACACGGACCTCATGTATCCATTCTTACCTTGACTTGTGCTTTCATGCGCAGATGTCTGCCTACTTCGGATTCACTGATGGTGCAAGCCGACATACCTGGAACCTCGCTTCCACAGCATGAGTAATCTATTCTCCCACTAGCGAGTTGTTATCGTCAGGAGCCAATTGTTTGGGTCCCACAACCAACAATATCGTAAAGTATCATGCAATCATCGAACTCCTGACGGAGGTTGCTTCCCTTGGAATTGACTCCCTATCAGTCTTTCTAGACTCCCAACTCGTGGTTTCTCATCTGAATCGTGTTTACACAGTTCGCGATCCTATCCTACTTCGCTTATTTTGAAGGGTACACCTCTTAGAACGATCTTTTAATTTTATTTCATATCAACACATACCAAGAGAATTCAATTGTATAGCTGATTCATTAGCTAATTACATTTTGGATTGGCATCTTTCCCATACATAAAAACACATCATAAAATGAGGACACAAGTCATTGTAAATAAATAGGTCATAAAAGTAGGTCCATGTATATATCACTGCATATAAAAGTGTTTTTTCAAATACATAAAGTTTGTGTTTTAAAGACAAAATTTGGGACCTAGTCCCATACAAAAATTTGGCTCTCAAAGCCTACATATTGTATACATGCCGCAAAAAGAGAAAAGCTACCATCTAAGGAGATCTGGGAGATCTATCATGTTCCTCCTCAGATTCCTCACGCTACTGGTGATAACACACTACAGCCCGAGCCACCCTACGGAGGAGTCGGCCAATACACCTAGGCACACCTACAGTATGTCGCTGGAGATGCAAAGGGATCTCGTCCATCCTCATAGCGGGGACACTGTGGGTTAAACCCTGTGGGTTCCTCTCTATCTCCTGGACCCCTCCTGCCTCATCCTCGTCTTCTTCCTCGTCCAGAGCGGCTCGGTGATCAACACCACCTTGGCGTAACGGTGAGTACCCTGCCAGTCGCTGTGGTCCACAATCTGCGACATGCACATGTATATATATTAAAAGATTTTTTGCACATCCCAAAAAACAATAAAAATTATATATTCAAAAAATTAAAAAACACATTTATGAAGGTCATACCTGAATTGTCCCAATCCTCATCTTCTGGCAGTGCCAAGTCTATGTCCTCGTGGAAGTCTACCCCTGCATAGGGGTAGTCATCGATCATCACAATCTATTCCTCGAACCACGAGAAGAAATCCTCACCGAAAGCCAAACGTTGTGGCCCTCCAAGTCGTCCCGCATACTCGCTCCATCGAGCCATCCATGGCTAGGTGGGTGGACGTGGGGGCATGGTCAGCTGTGGACGCAACAACGACACCCTCGCCAAGAAGAAGGTGACCAAGATGCTCCCGTACCCAAATTGAGAGTTCTCTCCAAGCCTACACTTGTTCACTTGCTCTTTGAGGTTGGTCAATACTGCCTCACACCAGTTGAATACTGTTCCTACCATGCAATCCACTGCAAGATTCATCTGTGTACGGGACACCTGATGGGGACCTGTACTCCCTGCTGCACGTGTGATGGTGAACAACACGGTTTTTAAAGGAAGTTCTACAATGTCCTTAATGACCACCTTACCGCTTTTCTTCCCCGAACCTTAACGGCAATAACGAGCAATTAAAGCATCAGTGCTCGCCTCCGAAGCCATGAACCCAATAAAACTCACCCAGGCTCCTCGCTTTGAGAGGCCCGTGAGGAAATAAATGTCCTTGAGTTCAATCTCGAGGGTGTGTTCTCCAACTCGGAAAGCTTGAATGTCAGGGTCCCACATTTGAATAATGGGGGTGAGAAGTTTTGCCTGCTTATGGATACCTTTGGTCTTGAAGAATTTCAACAAGCCACATTCCCGCAGTGCAGTCAAGGTTTCTTGGTCATCTTCGGCCAACAAATCATCTGCCTCATGCTCTCTTTCTTTCCAACTGACCATTTTGCTCCAAACAAGTTGTAAACACCTGCAAAAGATCATGGGAAACATTCATTAATCATTTAACTTGATCTCAGCAAAAAATTAGAGAAAAATCAATTTGTTTCATCTTAAAAATCGCCACTACCGCGCCTGGGGGCAACGTGACTGCGCGGTAATTCACAGTACCGCGCCCCTATTTAACCATATAGCACAGTACTGTTACACAGTACCGCATTTCCCGATATGGTTGCCACGCGGTACTTTGGAAGGCAAAAATTGCCTATTAGGGCTTGCCCGAAAAAATTGTTTTTCCCTACTGAAATCAATTTATTCATGTATGAAATGAAAGAGGGGCTTGAAAGCTCTTACCTGGCGCAGACGGCTGTTGAAACGGTGCTCCGGATCTCCAAATATGAACTCTTGAAGTTTTTGCTCCTCAATGGGTAAAATCTCATCTTTTGGCAAATGCACAAGTGAAATGGTAACTTTCCATATTTATCTATTCCTTATATAACTTTTTCACATATTTTTTATTCATTATTTTATCTGGTTAAATTAAAACCCATTTCACATTACTAATACCTAGTTTCATGAGAATTTGTTGACAGGGTCTCCTTTAAAAAATGTTCACACTAGTGTTCATTTATTATTTGACCTTCATTTCGAGCCTACTTTATCTTTTTCATGCTCTAGATTACAACTTGAAAAAGATTCCAAGCACTTTTACACCCGTGTCGTGCTTGTCAAACTTAAGTAAAACGGTGTCGAGCTTAGTTAGCTTTACTCATGCTCGTTAAACGATGAAGAAAGTATTATCCTAGTTGTATTTTATTCTTTTTTCGGACCAGAATAATTAAAAATTACGAAAAAGACCATTGGAGTCCATAGTTAAGCTCTTTTCAGACTTCCTAAAATTAAAAAGATTGCCAAGTGATCTTGACTCTTTCACACTTATAAAAGTATTTGAAAGGTCGTCTATTTGATGATAGGTTACCCCTTTTTTGGCCCGTCTAGACTATTTACGAGAAAGGTATACCTTGGTCGATTTTTTGGATGGGAGAGTTCTCTCGGGAATTGTTTTACACTTTTTCGGGATTGAGGGACTAAATTTACGAAAAAGTACACTTTGGATCCTTCTTTAAGTTTATCAGGCTCTCTAAATGTGAAAAACTACTGAGTTTTCCTTCCTTGGACTCGTTAAAATTTGACATCGAAAGACCCACTTTGGGACGAACCCCTCCTTTCTCAGGTTCGTAAAACATGTGATATTGGACTCATCTATGAGATGAGCTATACCGAGCATCTGTTATCCTCTTCAAGCTCGAAAAAACAACAAAGAGGTACTTTTCTATCATGTCGGGGGGAAATGGGAAACAAGTCGAGTTTATTTTGTTGGTAGCTTGTCAGTCGTCACCCTTGAACATGGCATGCGTCTGTCTCTTGTCTATTTTGGGTATCTATTTTCGCTGAGTTATGGTCGTCATCCTAAGTCGTCTCTCTGGCCACGAGCCTACTCGCTCGATGTCTATCCTCTGCTATCAATAATCCCTGTTGCCAATTCCTGTTACATGTCATTATATGTTCAAAGGGTTGCATTGTTCAGAGTCATTCATTTTGTCAGACCTCCACTGTGTCAGTACATGTTCCATTGTTTCATCATCCTATACTATCTTTCATTCTGATTTCGTGTCGATGATGTGGGAATCATTATGGCCCACCTTCGACGAGTCTATTCCTGTCGACGCCAAATCACTATCCGGTAATTGGAATTAGGAATCAACCATTAGTACCTTGGTACCTGCATGCCTCAATGGCAAGTTTCCTCGTGTTCGACAGTAGGTTTACATCATTGACCTCTGATCGAACGATCTCTCGAATGCTCGACATCAACCCATTCATTCGCATTTCATTGATATGTACTACAAATACCTTGGGGATCATCGTCATCATTGGTGATTTCCCTCGCATTTGTTAACGATTCACATTATTGACCGGTAATCAAATGGTTTCTACCATATTCGACTTCAACACCTTGTAATCACATGGCTAGATTCGTATCATTTACGATTGAGTAGAAGACCCTGGGCACACCTTTGTATCTTGATTGTGTCCAGGTTGCGATGGAGATGTCCTTTGTACTGTCACACGGATCCAATTTTGTATTGGTCGTGGCTGTGTCATTACTGTCTCATGGATCTACGCTTGTTCATAGTAGCCATGATTTGTCTACAGTCTATATCATCTCAGTACTCATGGATCTGCAATGTATTGGTCGGCAACCATGCTTTGAGTCAATTGTTTCCAAGCATGGGAATGCCCGCCTCAATGGTATATCTCACATTTTATTTTTTGTTTCAACTCCTTGTTGCTCTCCTCGATGCTATCTCAGCACAGTATTTGTAAAGTCTTTCGGCCATCAGTCCCTTCTGACCTCACACTTTAGGGGGCATCTGTTATACCTCCATATTTCACAGCGTCACATGTTCACCATAAAAATAGTTAACGACACTTCCCCTACTGCTTAAAACACCCAGAAGAGAAATATGATGAATGATCCTTGAAGACAAACCTATCCTGTCAATAATCAACCCACCTGAGACTTCATATACCTATACTACCGTGCCTTGCTCAGCATTGAGGGAGCGGTAGTCCCCACTACCGCACTATGCATCTTCTCTGCCACGCGGTACTACTGCGCTATGCTCAGTTTAAGGGGCGCGGTACTCCTTTTTTAGCCTTTTTGCCAAGCCTTTTTGCCATGGTTTGTGGGATCTTGATTTTCGAGAGATTTTTGAGGATTGGTTACCCTGATTCGATCCTAACTCACTTTCTCAGATTAGTGGGCCTGATCCATTAAACACTCCCAAGATCCATTCTTCTCTCTTGTTGGTTAACCCTACTACACACTATAAGAGAGAGGCCTTCCATGAGCAAAAGGAGAGGACTCTTGGAGACATCAAACTTATGATCTTAAATCTTTGTGGAGACAGCTAGAGGAGAAAGCACTTGGAGCTGGGAGTTGGCTTGGATATCAAGCAACCATTGTAAGTGACTTCAAGTTGGTAATAAAACATAACTTGTCTTGTTTCCCAAATCATGTATGTTGATTTCGTTTCAATCATATGATTTGTATCTTTTATAGATTTAGATCCTAAATCACATTTCAAGTTGCTAGAGAATCGTATATGCTTGTATCTTGGTTTCATTCTGACAGGTTCATTCGCGAGGGCTTGGAGATTGAAGCGACCATTAGGACGAGCAATTGAATCGAAGGTCAGTTAGATCTCTTCCATTTCTTACATCAATATAATCTTGAGATATTTGTTTAGATCTAGGAATTCAAGGTAGCATTTGTTATCTTTTTGTCTTAGTTTAGAGTCAGTTAAATTCTACTTTAACCTAAGAGAGTTTCTACCTATCCATAGGGAGAAATTTCTACAACACAACCATAGTCAACCATGGTCTCCCATAACCATCCACCGTCAACCATGGTTAGCCACAATCAACCATAGCTAATTAGTCAATCATAGTCACCCATAGTAAATTGTGATCAACCATAGCCTACCTAAGCCAACCATATTTAACCATAGTCAACCAAAGTCAACCATAGTGGAATTATAATCAACCATATGATTTTAAAGTCAATCCTTATGTCAAAAATTCAACCATTGAAAAACAATAGTGGAATTATAATTAACGATATGATTTTAAAGCCAACCCTTGTGTCACCTTTAATCAAGTGAAAAAGTCAACTGTAGTAATATAAACCAAAGCAAGCCAAAGTCAACCATTCCCAACGACCATCAACAATAGTCAATAATGGTGAGTCAAAGACAAACATCATCAACCATGGTTAAACACAACAAAAAATAGTTAATTAGTCAATCAAAGTCACGCACAGTCAACTATGGTCAACCATAGCCTCTAACCAAACTCAACCATAGTTAACCAAAGTCAACCATATCCAACCAAAGTTAAAATTCAAATAAGTTCAATGAATGATTAGTTGTGGCAAAAAACGTCAACCATAGTTAACAATAGTCAACCATTGTCACCATAGTCAACCATAGACAAAAGTTAAGCAAAGTCAACCAATAGGCAATTACAATAAAACAAAGTCACTCTTAGCTAACCATGGGCAATCACAGTCAACCATAGTCAATTAGTCATCCAAAGTCAACCATAGTTAAACAAAGTCAACAATAGTCAACCATGGCCTACCACATTTAACCAAATTCAACCATAGTCGAAAATGATCAAGCATGGTCAACCATAGTCATCCATAATCGAAAAAAAAGTCAACCATAGTTAAAGAACATAAACCTTGGTCAACCATAGCCAAGCATCGTCAACCATAGTCAACCATATTAAACCATATTCCACCATAGTTAACCATGGTAACCTAATAGTCAATTATGGACAATCTAGATCAACAATGGTTTACGAAAGTCAACCAAATTCAACCATGGCCACCCATAGTAAACCATGGGAAACCATAGTCGACCACAGTGAATTAGTCAACTACAGTTAACCGGACATCGTTAACCATAGTCAACCATATTAAACCAAATACAACCATAGTCAACAATGGTCAACCATAGTGAATCATGGGAAACTAAAGCTAACCATAGTAAACCATGGTCAACCATGGCCAACCAAAGTCAACCATACTCAACCATGGTTAAGCATGGACAACCAAAGTCAACCATGGTAGACCACAGGTAACTATGGTCAACGATAGTTAACCATCGTCAACCAAAGTCAACCATATGGTTGGCCATGGTTCACTATGGTTGATAGTGGTTGACCATGGTTGGTTAATAATAATAATAATAACCAACCATTGTCAACCAAAGTCAATCATGGTCAACCAATACCAACCATAGTAAACCAAAGTCAATCATGGTCAACCAAGTTAAACCAAAGTTATCCATGGTCAACCATACTCAACCATGGTTAACCAAACTCAACCATAATCAACCATGGTCAACCTTGGTCAACCATAGTTAACCATCCTCAACCAAAGTATATGGTTAACCATGGTTGACTATCGTTGAACAGTGTTGGTTAATAATAATAATAATAATAATAATAACCAACAACGATTGTTAAAAATAATATTAATATTATTATAAACCATGGTTAATGATATCCAACCATGGTCAACCATATTCAACCATGGTCAACCATATGCAACCTTGGTCAACCATGGTTGACCATAATCAACCAAACTCAACCATTGTTGACCATGGTTAAACAAAGTCAAACACGGTCAACTATGGTCAACTATGGGAAACCATACTCAACCATGGTCAACCATAGTAAACCATGTCAAACATGGTCAACCATCGTTAGTAATAGCTAATAAATATTTTTATAAAATATTAACATATATCATAACAACCACATGGTCACCATGTGGTTGACAGTAATGGCCGACCATGGTCAACCACGTGGTCAATCAATGGTTGACCATGGTTGGTTATGGTTGACTATGGTTATGGCTGACTACGTCTATGGTTGGCTATGGTTGATTATAATTGACTATGGCTATGGTTGATTATGGCTATGGTCACGATGGTTGACTATGGTTGCTTATGGTTGACCATGGTCAACCATGGGCAACCACAGTCAACCATAGTCAAACATTTCCAAACATGGTCAACCATGGTTAACAATGGTCGATAAATATTTTTATATAATACTAACATATATTTTAACAATCACTTGGTCACCATGTGGTTGACAGTAATGGCGAACCATGGTTGACCATGGTTGATTATGGTTTCCCTTGGTCAACCATAGTCAACCAAAGTCAACCATAAGTTACCATGGTTGACCATGGTCAACCACAATAACCCATGTCAAACATTTCCAAACATGTTCAACCATGATCAGTAATGGCCATTAAATATTTTTATATAATATTAACATATATCTTATTTACTATTTTAATTCTTATTTAATTTAATTTATTTATTTTATATTTAATATTTAAATAGGTATTTGTATATATTTATTTTAAATATTTAAATTTATTTATTAGATATTTTAATAAATACATCATATAAATTTATTTATTAGATATTTTAATAAATAGATATTTATTTATTTGATAATTTAAATAAATACATTTTAATATTTTAATTACAAATATTTAAATTTATTTATTAGATATAAATAAATAATCAAGTGATTTAAATAAATATATTATTATTAATAAATATTATTATTAATATATTAATTATTACAAAAATAATAATTAATATTAATTCACAATTTCTTCTTTTCACATGTTTCGTGTTAACTAGCAATTTTTTTTAAATGTGTGGCTATTGCTGATATAAGCGGATCAACGAATATCAACCAAATTTAAAAATGTCGTTGTTGCTAGTATAAATTTCTTCACAATAGTGGAGATGGTTCTCAAGATAAGTTACACATGAAACTGTATCGTGCATATTTGAGTTGATGATGGAACATTTGGGTATGAGAGTTCTTTGTGGAACCTTTGGGTATGAGTATTGAGTATGAACGTGTGAAATGAGATTTTATTATAAAATCTAAGAGTTCCAAACGTAAAGCCAACTTGAATCCATGTGAAACCTTGAGAACATTGTGTTTTGCTCCATAAATTATGGAAGCATTGGGTCATAACATCATTCAGAGTTGAGACATAAACCAGGGTGACAGAATTGAGATATCTCACGCATCAAGATAAGGGCCATCCAATGACCACGATCGCTAAGCAATAAATAAATAAATCTTACCTTTCCTTCAACGTTTAACCCAACAACCGAGGGACTCGGGATGTGTTTATAGTTGTTGCGCTCTGATTTGATTCAGACGTTCCATTTTCAGAACCAGCAAAAGAATGGAAGTGACTAATTTTCTTCTTCCATTCGTGGATTTTTGTTTCGGGATTTTCTATATTATGACACACAAAAACAATCATCAATACAATTCGGTTTTGTGAGATCCATAGAAATAATCGCGGAATTTAAGCTATGAATGATCCCTCTCTCAGAAAAGTTGTGGTTTAATTATCTTGTCTGAATATTCTTTGAATGATTTATATTTGATCATGGGTTTTAGTGAAATGCAGGGCTTGGTTCATAGTTTATTACTTAGTTCATACAAGCCTACTTCTAATAGCTTAGATAGGTGTTAGTTTACTTATGCAGTATTAAGATTTCAAGGTTTTTCATGCCCAATTAATAGATGATAGCTTCTGTGATAGCTATCATATATATGATAGCTTCTGTGATATATATATATATATCATTATCATTTTAAATTTCCATTTTTTTAAGATTCTCATTTCAAATATATTGTTTCTATGATACATTTCATATATATATAAGTTTCATGAGAAATTTTTATTTATCTTATTTAGAATTAGATTTCTAAATTATTTAAAGTTAGAAGTTTTGAAATATTTTGGAATATCAGCTGAAGTTGAATTAAGTATTCTTATGAAAATTTTAATTAAAATTGAATTATCTAAATACGTCGTTTGATAAAATATGTTAAAGTGTGATTTGGGAAATGAAGCATTTCATTCATGATTTGTTGAAAGATTACCTCAGCTACTTTACCAGGTGAAACACATATAGATTCAAGGGGCGTTGTGGTGGTGATGGAAATTAAAAAGACCAATGTAAATTTAAGATTTATCAAGAAAACATTGTACCAAAGAGGAAAAGATCCCCGAAGAATGACCCAATAAGTCGACCAAAGACTGATGCAACAAATGAGGAGGACACTATGGAAATTTATGAACAACCAAATTAAGTCCCTGCTTGGGCTGCCATGTGGTTTGGGCTATAACAATTTTATTAAAGGAACAAGTACTCAGCTATAATGGCCTATTTTTTTAAGATAACTCCATTACTCTGCACCATGAGGATTTTTATCCACGGTCCAAAAAGTGACAAATTGGAAAAGTAAGAATGAAAGGGAAAAAAGTTTGGAAAGTAAAAACACCACGTTGAATGTTAAAGAATTAGGAACAGGGGATTTGTTGATGGTCTTAACTATTTTTAAAGATAATATATTTAATTTTATAACGTGATTAACAAACAAATTTGAAAAATATTATAATATTTTCATCCACTCACATTATTTTATTTATTTATTATAATATTTATCCACATTATAAAAGTGTCTAAACAAATACAATTTACCAACACCTGCATAGTGGCCACATCATTGCCACTTTGACAAGCAACCATCACATTAATGCAATCATGACCACGATTTAAGCTCAAGCGTGTTGAGCTTGTTCGTGTTCATATTTTATGATTTTCATACAAGTGATTTGCACTGAATGCAAAATATAAGTACTTTACAAGTTACGAGAACAGGATTTTGCCTGGTAAAGAATATATTTTAGCTCTTTTTTCAACGTTACTTATCAGTGAGTAAGACATATCTTTTCAGGTACTGATGATTATACAAGATATCACTGTAATTCATTGTTGAAAGGAGGTGGGCATCAAAACATCGTTTCATTTCATCACTATGACATTATTTGTAACTGTGTTTTCAACTTATAAGCAATAGTATGGGTAAACCTTATTCAGTTTTGCTGCAGGTCATTTAATGCCATGGCAGCAGGTCACTATGATATCATTTGTAATTGTTTTAACTTAAAAGCAATAAGCAACAAAGGAGGTGGGCATCAAAACATCTTTTCATTTCATCACTATGACATCATTTGTAACTGTGTCTTCAACTTAAAAGCAATAAGCAACAGTATGGGCAAACCTTATTCAGCTTTGCAGGCCATTTAATGTGGTGGCAGCAGATCACTATGACATCATTTGTAACTGTGTCTTTAACTTAAAAGCAATAAGCAACAGTATGGGCAAGCCTTATTCAGCAAAGCTGCAGGCCATTTAATGTGGTGGCAGCAGGTCTGTTGGCAGTTAGATCTCAACCATTTAACGACCGACCTGCTGCCCCGCATTAAATGACTTGCAGCAAGCTGGATATTGATTACCCAGTATGCCCACAAATAAAGGTGCATAAGTCTCATCTGCAATAAAAGAGAGGAATCTATGGTAGCATGAAAGCGTTCCTACTGAAAGAATTATTGGAATATTAAACATGTTTAGATCATTGGTCCCTGTCTATGCTAATTCTTGATATTACCTTATTCATCATCCCGGCCGTGAATTAAATTTTCAGATAGTCTAACGAATTTCATGATGGAATATCCATCTTAAAATATGCTAAAATATGCCTGTCAGTCCGATGAACTAGATGTTAACATCAACTGGTAGGCCATCGTTTGCTTTGGTTATTAACCATACGATATCTGCAACTACAAGTTATCCTACAAAAGTCGTGCCGTGTTTCACTTTCATAGCTACTGATGGTAACTAGCTCGCGCTTCAGGAGTGGCTTCAAAGGTGACAAAAATATAAAAAAAATTGCTTCCAAAATACTCTTACGTAAAAGCATCATGAAGAATGGATGATTCGCACTCAAAAGCAAGAAAGCCCATTACTGCAGCAACCCTGATGAACAATCCATCTTCACATCCTTATAAATACGAGATGTCTTCTCTTGATTTGATATGGGATCCTTTCACATTATTTACTGCTGCTGCTTCTCCTCAACCAATCATGGCGCTTAGTCATATTATGCTTTTTACTATATTCCTTGTCTTAAGCCCCTATGCAGTTCAAGGCCAGTTGGATTATGCATGCAATCCAAGAAAAATGGACATAAGAAGATTTGGCTTCTGCAACACCTCCTTGTCCTTTACTGAGCGCTCCAAAAACCTCGTGGCAAGTCTTAGTCTTTCAGAGAAAGTGCAGCAGCTTGTCAATGCAGCTCCTGCCGTGTCCAGACTGGGAATTCCCAGTTATCAATGGTGGTCTGAAGCCTTACATGGAGTCTCTAACGTGGGTCCCGGCGTTAAATTCAGTGCAACTGTGCCTGGTGCTACAAGCTTTCCTCAAGTCATACTCACTGCAGCTTCTTTCAATGCAAGTCTGTGGTACAAGATTGGACAGGCAAGTCTTGTAATTTTTCCAATTCTGATAAATACTCAATGACAGCATAGCCTAAGACTTTTAACAAATCTGATACATACTCAAGTACAATATTATAGCCTAGGCTGCAAACTTCTTCATAATCAGAGTTTAAATCATTTTAAATTTTGGATTCAAAATTGAGCAAAAACACCTAACACATTGTTACAAATTGGATCATGATGGAGTTGTGATAATACCTAATAATATCCTTATTCATAGCAAATTTATCAAACTGATCAGAAGATAAAAAAATATTTTGCCGATAATTAGCTTACTTTTATAGGCTATGCTTCAATAATTCTATTCCTTTATTTCATCGTGAACTAATTATTATTTCATGATGTATTATTGCAGGCAGTATCTACAGAAGCAAGAGCAATGCACAACGTAGGGTTGGCTGGTTTGACATATTGGAGCCCTAACGTGAACGTGTTTAGAGATCCAAGATGGGGTCGTGGCCAAGAAACGCCAGGGGAAGATCCATTGGTTGTAAGCCAGTACGCTGTTAACTATGTCAAAGGTCTTCAGGAAGTGCCCGGTGATACTGATGACAAACTCAAGGTTTCCTCCTGCTGCAAACATTACACTGCTTATGATCTTGATAACTGGCAAGGAGTGGATCGTTTTCACTTTGACGCCAAGGTATATTTTACAGTTCGTACACCTGCTTTAACTAATTTCCAATATTATCTTTTAGTTTTTGTTAACTGAAATTGGATCCAAGGTGGTTTATTGTTTGATTACTATAGGTCACTCAACAAGATATGGAGGATACTTATCAGCCGCCTTTCAAGAGCTGTGTTCAAGATGGACATGTAAGCAGCGTTATGTGTTCATACAATAGAGTCAATGGCATTCCCACTTGTGCTGATGAAAATCTGCTCAAAGGAACAGTGAGAGGCCAATGGGGTTTGGACGGGTAAGCCAAACTGAACTAAAAGTAATGTTTATATTGTATTTGTCAGGTAATCTTCATACGACGACCGTACTCAGCATAACGTACAGATATTTCTGTTAGAAAGCTGTATCCTCTAAACGCCCCATTTCCATTTCCATTTCCGGAATCCGGTGAAATATCATAGGTGGAACAGTGTTTGATCTTTAAGATTTTTAAGCTTTTGAGTCTTCCAAAGCAGAGTTCCTCCATTCATAAACCTGAGATTGTTGAAGAACTCCATTGATAAGCCTGAGATTGTTGAAGAACTCTGATTTGGGTCAAGTTATTCATCAAATTCAAATTAAACAGTCAATAAAAAGGTAATTTGAGTACATTTTATCCCCAGCAATGTGAGAACGGACTGCACCATTCCCCTCAACCATGCCTCAAATATCCTGTTTCGGGCGAGCCCCTTGACCTGACCTGCTAACTTTCGTCGATAGACCCCGTGGCTCCCCTTAATCCTACACCCCTTTCACATAAAACCTCAATTACGAAGCAGTGGTGCATTTATTCTAATTATATGTATACCATTAAATGTTAGTCGCTAGTTTTGAGGGCGATTCAGTAGCTCTTCTAACTGCATCTGCAACTCTTTCAATTCTGGAGTACTCATTCTGTAAGGTGCTTTGGATGAAGGAATTGCACCTGGCACCAAATCAATAGTGAAATCAATGTCTCTCTCATGTGGCATTCCTGGCAATTCTTTAAATACAACTGCAAATTATTGTAGTACTAGGTAAGCTTGTAGTTCTGGCTCTTTTTCTTCTCTATGTTCTTCCACATGGGCTGCATAAAACTGGCAACCTTTCCTGAAGCACTTCTTCAGCTGCAGAGCTGTGATCTGTCTAAGAGATATGGGTCTAGGTATACCTCTCACTGTCACCTGATTGCCTTCTTCATCCAAACAAGTCTAAGTTTTGTTGTGACAGTCCAACATGGCATGATGTGTATCCAACCAATCCATGCAAATCAATACATCATATGAACCCAAAGGTATGATGTTAAAGTCTGCAAAAGTATTCAGACCATTAATCTCCAAAGGACACTTCCTTATTGTTTCAATGACCTTCTTCGTGGTACCTGTGTCCAACTGCACTAAACTTGCTATCTAAAGTTTACTTTTATTCAAATAACATCTCTCAACTATTTATTGATCAGTTTGCACTAGAATAATGATTGCTACTATACCTTGAAATCTAAGAACAAGAGCTTGTGGTAACAATCATTATTCTATCCCAGCTTAATTAATTTTAAGTATCTATAGTTAATGACTTAAAAGATACTTGGTCTTAAACTCTGACTATTCAAGAAAAGGTTCAGCTAACCAACAGGACGATCTGATACTTTGATGGCCATTGGCTTCTCAAGAACCTCCCTCAAAGTTACCAACCACCTGTGTACCTTACAACCAGGATTTTCTCATGATCCACTTAACCTAGAGAATATAAACTTTAGCATGGAAAAAACGTTATAGAAAACTTCAAAGACCTGAGTCCCATGCTGCTCTGATGGCCCTTTCATGACGCAGAGAGTATAATCTTCAAAGCCTGCCAAACTATATCTGACACAAGTTCTTGTTGGGCGAAATCAATTGAATGTAATTTCACCTCACAATGAATTAGCGATGTGAATTAGGCACATCTCTAGTTACTTGTCAGCCTTATCAAAAACAAAATTTATATAAAAAAACACCCTTTTTTATGATTAGACCACAAACATTCCAGGGGCATAACATTGGTCCGAAAATCCTTACTGATGTGTCCAAACTTGATCATTCATATATATAATTTAATTTATGAAATGTATTTGAATGTAACCTGGGTTAGAAATTCCTTTCATTGGTGTGTTCACTCGACCTTCTCACTCCTTAAAAATTTGCATTCTGGTTATGTTCGTTACTGGTCGCCCGGTTTAAAGGAGATCAGCACGCAAACCTTATGCCACTTATATAATTCTAGCGCTTCCCAAGATCAGTGAGGGCAGGTCATTAGATCGCTCATCCAAAAAATCTGTTAGGATAAACATGGCCGAGATGAATAAGTTTTCATTTGTAGAATATTTATTACAATTCCGTACAATATATACATCGTTAGATTTGTGTGCTTTGGGTATCTCCGACTTGCGTTATTAATTCAAAGTGTTTAACGCAACTCCATTGCATAATGTTTACCCTGTTTGAATGATCTAACTCCAAATTTATCTTTGACATCGTGTCTTTTGTCAGATACATTGTTTCGGATTGCGATTCTGTTGATGTGTTTTACAATTCAATTCACTACACACAAACGCCCGAGGACGCCGTGGCTGTTGCTCTGAAAGCAGGTACTTTTTAATAACAAATTGCTGAAACCGTCATTTTTAACCCGTATATGTGTTACTTATGTGTAAATATCTCGGCAGGCCTGGAGTTAAACTGTGGAACATATCTTGGGAAATACACACAAAAGGCAGTGGAAACCGGAAAAGTAAACGTGTCTGTCGTCGATCAAGCGCTTGTGAATAATTATGTGGTGTTAATGCGCCTTGGATTTTTCGACGGTGATCCATCCAAGCAACAGTTTGGGAATCTGGGCCCGAAGGACGTGTGCACTGCGGAGCATCAACAACTGGCTTTGGACGCAGCCAAGCAGGGCATTGTTCTTTTGAAAAACGATGGTTCGTTGCCACTATCACCAAACAACACCAAGTCCTTGGCAGTTATTGGTCCCAATGCAAATGTAACCAGAGTTATGATTGGCAATTATGCAGGTAATGTCACATTCATGCAAGCAATTTAATCAGTGTCTTATTGCATTGTTCATGACTTCATACAGTTTCTTTTAATATATTGGTGTAAGATATATAGTAACAGACATCCACCTTCACTCTGAAGGTTAATTTATGAATTGTTTAGGTGGATAAAAGAATTTAGAGTATAAATTTTAATGTTTTAGAGTTTGTTTATTTGCATATCGATGGATTTGTGGTGGAAAAAGTATGTTTGTTTCTATTATTTGAGGGATCTAATTTTTTGAAATGTAATTTTTATGTTAATATTCTTATAAATTAAGAAAAAATTTACGTTGAGAAATTGGATCCCTTTTGGTGTTTAATAGTCTATGCTGGTTTTAATTTTTTATTATGAGTTAACATGAAATTTTTTAATTACTTTTGTTAAAAGTGACAACACCTCCCCCATACTTAAAGTAACATAATTATTATAAGTTCTATATTTTTGGGTTATTTTTGCCAACTAATCATTGTTAAAATCTTTACCTTTTGTTATTGGAATTGCATTTTTCAATTTAGAAATGGATTAGCTTCCTCCAAAACCCTTAAACATTTTAATTTTACAATTTCAATATTATCTATATACAATTTTAACAATTTCAACTAAATTTTAAATATCCAACAAAATATTAAAAAAGAACATACAACTTTTAACTTATAACTTTGTACAATAATAAAATTTACCTATTAAAAATAGATTTTATAACCATAAAAACCCTTTCCCATCTCAAATTTTAATTACCTTAATTCTCTATACACAATAATAATTTGTATTTTAGCATGCTTACAGGAATTACAAATTACCTTAATTCTCTATACACAGTAATAATTTGTATTTTAATATGCTTACAGGGATTCCATGCAAATACACTACACCTTTCCAAGGTCTGCAAAAGTACAGCAAGGCAATTTATCAGCCAGGATGTGCAAATGTAGCTTGCACTGGCAATGGATTGATCAACGCGGCAGTACAAACAGCAACAACAGCAGATGCAGTAGTATTAGTTGTGGGTCTTGATCAGTCAATAGAAGCCGAAGCTCGTGACAGAGTGGATTTGCTCTTACCTGGACAACAGCAAAACCTAGTAAATAACGTGACAGGTGCTGCAAAAGGACCCGTCATATTGGTTATCATGTCAGCAGGACCTATTGATATATCATTCGCTAAGAATAATGATAAGATATCCGGCATTCTTTGGGTAGGATATCCTGGTCAAGCTGGGGGAGACGCCATTGCTCAATCCATTTTTGGTGATTACAATCCAGGTAAACTTGTTGGCACTTCCAGAATCAATTATAATTTTAAAGTGAATTAGTATAAATCAATATTAAACTAAAATGTATGTATGTTATAGTTATTTAGTTTTGTACTATTACAATACAGGTAAAATTGTTGGCACTTCTAGAATCAATTATAATTTTAAAGTGAATTAGTATAAATTTATATTAAATTAAAATGTTAGTTTTATATCTATAATTTATGCTTTATTTAAAATTAGTATAGGTAGCAAGCTATTTATTCTCCATGTTTAATTGAAAGAACTGGTTATCCTTGCATCAACTGCTACTTATTTTTTATATTCTTTTTTATAGTTGTTTTTTTTCCACTACTCTTCTTATTCATAGCTAAAAGGGAGAATACATTCCTCAGAAGTGTCTGCACTAAAGATTTTGCAAATGCCTTACATTCTTCAGCTTTCTAGCTTTTGTCATAATTCTGCAAACTAGTAAAGTAGTTCATACATTCATCAGCTTTCAAGCTTTAATCATCAATCACTTAGACTTTCAGTGGTCTCAAATTACAAAAAAGACAAAAATTAAAAGAGAGGAAGCTGTTGTTTATTTAGAATCTGGAACCACTGCCATAAAATCAATATATGATTCAATACAGTACACTTGTCTCATCTTCGTGTAATCTGTGAAAACCATAGACTTTAGTCGACCCCAAATTCTAAGATATAAACAATCAATCTATGATTCAATACAGTACACTTGTCAAGTGGACCCCAAATTCTAAGATATAAACACCTACCTGCATAATTAGTGGCCACAAGTTAAGTGCCACAACGTCAGGGAAGAACTGCACTTTATCCATGCATAAGCTAAGATTTATCCATGCATTAGCTACCAGTTATTTTTGATAAAAAAAAATTATAATTGTTTATTTAGAATTTGGAATGATAATCAATTTTGATAGTACACTTATCCTATCCTTGTTCAATCTAGAAAAAGCATAAATATTATTCCACCCCAAATTCTAAAATATAAACCATTCCTATGAATATAAAAATCATTAATTGTACCATTGAAGCCCACACTTTCTATGTCTAATAAACTCTTGGACAACATATTGAAGTCACAGAGCTAAAGTATTAACTAAATAATCCGTTTGTACCGAATGCAGGTGGCAGGCTTCCTTCTACTTGGTATCCCCAGGATTTCGTCACAAAAGTTCCTATGTCAGATATGAATATGCGACCCGATATTAGCACAGGATACCCCGGTCGAACTTACAGATTCTATACAGGAGAGACTGTATATGAGTTTGGATATGGACTGAGTTATACCAGTTTTCAGCTTTCCTTTGTATTTGCACCAGAGGTCGTTTCAGTATCTCCTGAAACGAACAAAAAATCATTATTACAATCCCATGACAGTAACATGTTGGATACCAACGATAACCCTCCTTACCAAGAAGAATTTATTGACGTTGGCGATATAGATTGTGACGGATTGATGTTTGATTTCGTTGTAGATGTGGAAAATAGAGGTGTGAGAACGGGCAATTACGTGGCTTTGCTCTTCTCCAAGAGTCCTTATCATTATTTTATCGCTGGTTCTCCAAAGAAGCAGCTAATTCGATTCAACAGGGTGGCGGTTAAGGCAAATGAATATGAGAGAATTCAATTTAGAGTTGATGTGTGCAATGATTTGAGTATTGTTGACGAGGATGGTAGAAGGAAATTGCTTCTCGGTAAGCACACCCTATCCGTTGGATCATGCAAAACAAATGATGATTATTTAGAACACCACATATTATTGCTTAGGTCTCTCGAGGAGAAGAGTGATCTCTGATAATCACCTTATTGTTCTATCTTATAATTATTTTGTTTTATACAGTAAGCCAAGAATAAATGGCTCCGTACTCAGTCCATGGCAATCTTGATGTACTCTATTTGAGAATTAGAGTGGGAAAAAGCCCAGCATGGGAGATGTGTGAAGTAAGCCTGTACAATGATCTTCACATTATATATTCGTTTTGGTTTTGCCCAACAATATATAATGAGTTGAATAGGCAGATGCCAAATTGGATCGACAATGTGTATGTACTTATATATATTGAATGGATTCTACTAATTTCAATATGATATTGAAAAATATGTAAAGAATCAAGAAAAATTCTAACGTTAATAGATGTTTTTTTTAAATATAAAAACCAAAAAAAAAATTAAATTAAATTATTTAAATGATTATTTAAAATTTTAATTAAATTTAATAAAAATATAAATGTAATTCAAATTTTAAAGTAATTATTCATTTTTCATTGTAAATAACTTGTAATAGATTTCAAATTTGAAACATAACATATCATATAATAATAAAAGAATATATAGTCACAAATATGTTTAAATGATTAATTTTTGTGTATTCAGATTTTACTTCATTTTATTTCAAAAAATCATTTTTAAGTGATTTGAGTTTATATTTATTTATAAAAAAAAAAATACACATAATTATTATAATTAAAAGTCCAATTATAATTTTAATAATAATATTTAATAAATCATTAAAATATAAAAATTATAACTATATTTAAGAATTTAGTCAATTTTACCTTTCCCTAATCTGGTTACTATGCCTCAAAATTTAGTTGACTAGTATTAATTCCTTTTCAAAGTAGATACTCATTATTGGTGTAATATAGCCATGGTGTAAATTTTGATTTGACTTTAAATTTTTATATAATTTTAAAATGTTATATAATATTTTTGTATTAAATTTAATATTATACAAATATAAATAATAATAAAATTGATATTTGATATTTATTAATTCTATGTTATCATTGGTTAAGAACTATGAAATGATAATATAGAACAATGACATGATAATAAATTTGATTTTGGAAATAATATTGTAAAAAATTAAAATAAAATTGATAGATAATTAAGGTTGTATTAAAATGGAGATTTGGATTCAAATTATGTGTGGGTATATTATAAATATGACTTTGTAAATATAAGAAGTATCTTTTAAAAAGAAAATATTTAATTAATTATATCGATATGTGTTTATATCTTAGAGTTTGGGTTGGATTATCATTTATATTTTTCTTAAATTGAAGGAAGATGAAACAAATGTATTGTCGAAATTGATTATGACTATACTATTAATATATTATAGACAATCTCCATTAAATTTAAGACAATAAACCATATCTTATTTTGTTGTCTATTATGAATAAGATTTATAACCATAAATTCATATCTTGTTCGGTCCCTACAATTTCCATACGACTTAATGAAACAAGAATATTCTTTTAGTTATGTTTATGTATATTAAATTTGCTATCCGAGCAGATTAGTAAATAATAAGCCAACTTAAAGTTAATTAATAAGTCTTCTACCTAGTTGGCCGTTAGCCAAATTAAAATGGATTGGCGGCCATGATCCATGATAGTTGGATGACGGTTTGTATTTCTCCTGGAGGGCCAAGCAATTGTAAGGGATAAGGGAAACTATAATAGCTGAGGATTGTAACTGTCGTGTAGTGTGGCCACACTAACGGAATGAAACTATTTGGGTTTTCTTATATAGGAGGGAAGAACGTTCCAATAACCACGAACCTTTTGTGTCTGCCTGCCAAATTATATGTATTTTTCCATAGTGTGTTCTTAACTGTCAAATCCTCCATAGCTCCACGATGGAATAACTTGATAAAAATATATTATGGAAATATGCACCATAATAAACACATAACTTGATTTTATTGAAAAAAAACATATAATTTGATGGTGTAGTTTAAATATTCTAAGTTTTCAACTTTTTTTTCCATCTATATATTAATTATGGAAATTGCATAATTTGAATGTTATGGAGTATTTGAGGGTGTTGAATTTATTTATGGATTCAAAAATACAATTTAAATAAGTAGAAATTTAGATTTTACCAAAAAAAAGTTACCGGATTGGATAGTTACTCCATGGCAAAAAATACATATGATGTGTATGTCATAGTATGTCATAGTTGTTATTCAATATTGACACTACATTTCTCAAACACTACATCCTCAAGAAGTTTAATAGTGTGGAAAAAATTCCCCATAATTTAATTACAAAAAGAAACTCGAAGGGAAAATTTGATTTTCAATTTGTAATTGAAATGTTTTTATGTAAACCATATCTAGAATGATCATTTGTAGATAGAATTTTTCATCCATGATTTTCAGTCTTTTATAATTAAAAATTGTCAACAATAAACACATCATATTGTTCATATTTCTCTTACAACCTAGGAAATACAAGAGAGAACTATAAAAACCAAAATTCAAAAAATATATTCAATATATATGAAAACTATAAAAACCAAAATTCAAAAAATATATTCAATATATATGTATGTAAAATGAATAACATATTACAATTTATCTACCTTTTATTACTTATTATTAAAGAATTCAAATGAACATCCTTAATTTTTATATTTGCATTAAATTCTACCAAATTTTACAAAATGACAAGTTTCAAAGTTTTTGAAAAATATTATACAAAATGACAAGTTTCAAAGTTTTTGAAAAATATTATACAAAATGACAAGTTTCAAAGTTTTTGAAAATTATTATACAAAATGACAAGTTTCAAAGTTTTTGAAAATTATTATATAATATTAGAACACAATGCTATGAAAAAATAACAAAGTTGGAAGAAAAAAAAAATTTGAAATGTAACTACCATAGAAAATTCTTATACATTATTGTTATCGAAAATTGACATTTCTAGGTAAACTATGCCATCAAGTTAAGTTGATTTGAGAGATGCATCCTATAATATGACTTGATTCCATGGATACATAAAAGAAAAGCTTCGAGTGCATCCTCTAGCTTCTACTTCTATCATGGACACGTTTGGAAATATTGTCACCATACCCTGGCTCCTAATTCCTTCCACAATGTTAACATTATTAACATCAAGGTAGAGGTAGATTTGTGGATTAACATTATTAACATCAAGGTAGAGGTAGATTCGTGGAGAAGAAAATTGCATGCCTCGAGGAACCAACATAGTTTTCATATGGATAGTAATTTCTTAAAAAAAACTGCATAAACTTATAAATTTGAATAAATTTAATACATATTAGTATGGTATTATTATGCAATACTTTATTTCATTAATCAATTCGGCAAAATCATTTATAATTAATTATATAGTCTTCAAATAAAAATTGTAAAGTGAGTCAAAGTGTTTTTAGTCATGTTGAAGAAAACTACTAAACAAAAAATGCATAAAGAAAATATATTGAAAATAAAGTAAAAGGACAACACTACACAAAAGGGCAGCCATTGCACTCAGCACAATTTGACATGCACATTTAATTGAATGCATCTTTCGGTAAAGGACATATGTAATTTGGTCAGCCATGAACTAATACATGGTCAATGGCTAACTAAAAGCAATATAATATAATTGCTATCAGCAAGGATAAGCAGATAAATGTGAAGCTGGAAGAAAAATTGTAGGAGCTAACGTTTGAGACATGTTGTAATAAGATGCATGTAACTTAAGATTGTGTATTAAGATGCATGTAACTTATGTTAAATATAAAATGATAAAATATTTTTATATGTGGATCTATTTCTTAAGTGTAGAAATCCTATTTGTAAATTAAGCCATTGCTATTTGTGAAATCATTATGATTATTGGGAAAAAAGAAAAGAAAAATATTATCGAGCAGAGTTTTAGACTTCTCATTTCTGAATTAACATGTTCTAAAGCATAATGGCGAGAAATTGAAATATTCATATTTTTAGCAGAGTTTTAGACTTCTCATTTCTGAATTAACATGTTCTAAAGCATAATGGCGAGAAATTGAAATATTCATATTTTTATTTTTCTCTGCTAGATATGTTTGCAGGTAGATATTAGAGAGAGCAATAAAAAGTGTGGGCATATTTCTTCCTTGGAAAAACCCATAAAATTAAGTGAGATGTCACTCATTTTTTTCAATTGAATTCATATACGAACAAACCACAAGAATGGATGGCGCTTGTTGCTGAGAGTTCTTTGGTTGGATAAATAAAATAATGGAAGTATAAATCATAAACTCTACAAATAAACCAATACATATAACAATAACTGAAAAAACAATGAGCCAAACCACCTTGTAAAAAAGAAAGCAATGTTGAACAAAATAAGAAGTCCAAAACCTTGATTTTCCATAGAGAACACATCATGTAGGCCAATCAAATGAAACAACGTCATTCAATGGTAAATTTCTTCATTTTCCTATCATAAACTAGGATGTACCGAGCTAGAGGCAAACTCGTGGATTTCTTAATGGTTATGATGAATCATCAAATTCTAGAGGTGAGGTGAATTGACGGATTTCCTCTTTGATATTGTTGATTCAGATAAGCGAGGTGTTATTTTTTATTTCCTAATTATACTCTGTGCACAAAGAAACCATCATGAAGCAAATATATTTAAGCAATAATCTGCATGTGTTTGTAGATGCTTAAGTTCAAGTTTTGTACTTTTGCACAAATGTATAAGGAAACTCTTATTGAAGAGGTACAAATTCCCTTCACATCTATAAAGGATCATATATTGCATTCCGATGAGCAAAAGGTGTTGGATCAAACAGGCACAAAAAACAAATACGCAGCAGAAGAAATTAACACAGCAAAAAACTAAATGGCAAACACATCAAATGTACACAGGAATATGTTTTGTCTTACTGTGATAAGCTAGATTTTTAGCCAAATGAATAGCACTTTGACTATCATAGAAAAATTGTATAGTGTTCTCAAACCTTCCTAACTCACCCAGCAAACCTTTTAACCAAATTTCCTCTTTGCAAGCATGTGAAGCAGATATATACTCTGCTTCTATAGTGGATAAAGCAACAACGTTTTAAAGCTTTGAAATCCAACTAATAGAACCACCTGCAAGAGTGAAGACATATCCTAAAGTGGATCTCCTTTTGTCCAAGTCACCTGAAAAATCAAAATTGACATAACCACAAACTACGCCACTGCAACCATCAAAGGTGATACAATAATTGCTTGTGCCTCTAAGATACTAAAGCGCCCATTTCACTACTGCCCAATTCTCTTTTCCTACTGCATTAGCATATGGTACACGATACATATATTCCTTTTCTTCATCATTAATAGGACTCAAACCTAAATAAAGCTTAAAATGAGAAGATAAAGGGATATTAACTGGTTTCACCTTATTCATATCGAATCTTCGAATTATTTTCTCCACATACTTATCTTGTGATAGCCACAACTTGTCATTTTTCATGTCTCTGTGTATCTCCATGCCCAAGATCTTTGTTTCTGCTCCTAGATCCTTCATATCAAATGTCCTAGCCAACTAAGCCTTTAACCTTCTGATTTCAACCATGATTTTGCTTGCTACAAGCATATCATCAACATATAATACCAAAATAATGAACATCTCATTTTCCAAATTTTTAAAGTAAACACAATGATCATACTCACTTCTAGTAAAATTATGGCTCACCGTGAAAGAATCAAACTTCTTGTACCATTTCCTGGGAGACTAATTCAAGCCATACAATGATTTTCTGAGCTTGCAAAAAAAACCTCTTGTTGCGATTCTAAACGAACCCTTCTGGTTGTTCCATGAAAATTTCCTCATTTAAATCTCCATGTAAGAAAGATGTCTTGACATGTACCTACTCTAACTCCAAATCATATAAGGCAACTAGTGCTTATAGAATCCTGATAGAAACAAGTTTCAGAACTAGTGAAAAAATATCATGAAAGTCAATACCTTATTTCTGAGAAAACCCGTTTGCAACCAGTCTAGACTTGTACTTCAAAACAATGTCATCAACTCCTTTCTTCAATTTGAACACCCATTTGCAACCAACCACTTTCATAATCTCATGAAGTTCCACTAGATCCCATGTTTTGTTCTTTGCAGAAGAATCTATTTCTTCTTTCATTGCAAGTTTCAATTTTGTCACTGTCAGACATTTATAATAATTCTTGATAACAGCTAGGTTCTCCTTCATTAGAAATCAAAGCAACAGATGTGACAAAATCATCATACCTATTTGGAAAAGTGCTAACCTGTGTAGATCTTCATAGAGTTTGGTGTGTCATTTCCTCTATTTCTTGAGGCGTTTCTGTATGTTCATCCTCCTAAGGATTTTCCTCATGGACATCCTCATGATCCTCCTTCATAGATGACTGAATATCAAATTGAATTTGTTGTAACTGTGGTACATTAACCTGTTTCAAATCATTACTTACATCTGGATTTGATAGAGAAAGTTCATCAAATATTACATCTATGTTTATGCTGATCTTGTGGGCAGTAGGATTCCACAATATATATCCCTTAATACCATCACCATATCCAAAAAAGATCAATTTACTTGATTTAGGATCTAGTTTGGAACGTTGATTTTTTAGAATAAGTGCATAGTCCTCACTACCAAATAATCTAAGATTAGAATAGTCACATGGTTGACCTGTCCATACCTCTTCTGGAATTTTGCAGTCAATTGTTTTCAATGGTGATTGGTTGACCAGGTAACAAGTTGTAAGCAATGCCTCTCCCCGCAATTCCTACTGCATATTTTCATTGCTAAGCATGCTCCTTTCTTTCTCAAGGAGAGTCATATTCATGCGTTTAGAAACACCATTCTACTGCGGTGTGTAGACAGTGGTTTTATGTCTCTTGATCCCATCCTTCTTGCAATTATTATCAAACTCCTTATAATTAAATTCGGCTCCATTATCTGTTCTGAGAAATTTAATGGACCTGCCAGTTCTCTTTTAAACCAAAGCTCTGAACTACTTAAATGTATCGAAAACATCATCTTTTCTCTTTAACAAATAGATCCATATTTTCCTAGAGTAATCATCTATAAAACTAACAAAATATGATGTTCCTCCATAAGAAATTTTAGGAGATGGACCCCAAATATAAGAATGAATATAGTCTAGGATACCTTTACTGGTGTGTTTTCCAGATTTAAATTTCCATCTAGCTTGTTTACCATAAATGTAATGCTCATAGAACTTCAAATATACAGATTTTAAATTAGGAAGCAAATTTTGATCAGCAAGTACCTTCATTCATTTTTCGCTCATATGACCCAATCGTTGATGCCATAAATGAATGGAGTCTGCTGCATCAACTGATGCTACTATTGCATGATCGATTTGTATCCTCCCTTCAAGTTTATATAGGTTCCTGACTCTGTTTTCCTTCATGAAAACCAAGATACCTTTCAATATCTTCAAAAATCCACCAGAACTGTGAGTTTGTAACCGGTGGAATCTAGAACTCCCATTGATATCAAGTTATTCCTAAGTTCATGTACATGCCTCACTTCTGTTAGTGTCCTAACAATCCCATCAAACATTTTTATTCTGATACTCCTTGTCCCAATAGTTTTACCTGAAACATCATTTCCCATATAAACTACCATGTCATCTGTAGATTGGTATGTGGAGTACCAACTCCTATGAAGTCATATGTGATGGGATTCTCTAGAATCAATTAACCAGTCATAATGGTATTGTGAGACAGTATATGTAGTTAATACTTCATCGATCATACCTGAATCCTTCTCGGCTATGTTTTCTTCCATTATAGAGTCCTCCTCCTTAGATGCTTGCTTCCGTTTCTAGCAATCTTTCTTGATGTGTCCTATTTTATTACAGTACCAGCACTTCAATTTTCTCTTTTTTCCATTCGACTTTGACCTTTATGTGCCCCTCAAACGATGTCCTCTTTCACTGGTTCTCCTTATGACCACCATTGCATCTGATGTCAAAGTTTCAAGACTAGATTTCTTTCGAGTTTCCTAAAAAATCAAGGCTCCCACGATATCATCAAAGCTAATATCCTCGGTAGAACTTAAACTGATAGAGGTTACAAAATGTTCCCAAGACTCAGGCAGAGAGCACAACAGTAAAATCGGCTTGTCTTTAGATTGGATTTTATCATCCATTCTAGTCAACTGACAAATAAGAGTATTGAATGTATTCAGATGATCTGAAATTTTCGTACCTTCTTTCATGCACAAGGTAAATAGATTCCGCTTCAGGAATATTTTATGCGTCAAGGATTTAGTCATGTACAGGCTTTCTAATTTTGTCCAGAGGCCTGATGTTGTAGTTTCAGACATGATGTTAAACAAAACATCGTCAATCAAGCACAGACGAATAGAATTGATGGCTCTTTCATCCATCTCCTCCTAGTATTCATCTGATATATCCACGAGTTTCTTCGTCTTCCCTGCCGATGCCTTTGCCACTCCTTATTGCACAAGCATATCCCACATCTTGACCTTCCATAACTCAAAATTATTGCTCCCACTATATTTCTCAATTTCAAATTTAGCACTCTGTATCTTTACCATTTTTCTCAAGGAATCAGATAAAAACTTTATAAAAAATCAAAATCTTAAATAAAAAATACTAAACCCTTTTCAAAATGGTGGATCAACAAATCTAATAATTTAAATTCCAAAAAACAAATGGGATAAAGGTTTTCAAATAACAAAATATATATTAATAATATAAAAAACTTCACCTTATAATTCCCACCTCAATCCACCTTATAACAAGATCCACACCATATAATTTAAACTCTACCTTTAATATGATCCACCTTTTATATATCGTGGTATATAATCCAGATATGATTTTTAACTTAAAAATATTTGAGAGATATTATTTCAAAGGTATTAATCCATATCTTTATGCTTTGACCATGGATTACCTCATTCACGTTAACCAACAAAAGATGCCTCCTCACGCATTGTCACTCTTCACGATGAGTAGAGGGTGCGAAAAAATTCCACAATTTTTAATTCGCAAGTTTGTCCACGAATTTTTGCTCCCCTCCAAGCTATATTGGCGCGACAAAATCAGATTTTTGCCCCTCCTTTAGCATTTATTGTCGCTCTTCACGAAGTGTTTTACCGGCGAAAAATTTTGTGTTTTCCACTTCCCTTTGCATGGTAAACAGAGCGAAAATATATCTCATCAATCTCGTTCTCTGTGGCCTCCAACCCTGCTCCCTGCTCTGATGCCACTTATTCGATAAAAAATGCATAGAAAACAAATACGCAGTAGAAGAAATTAACACAGCAAAAAACTAAATAGAAAACACATCAAATGTACATACAAATTTACGTGGTAAAATCATCAAGATGAAAACAATCATTCTTCTCTCATCAATCTTTTTTTCTATGGGAATACAAAAATAAATAATATTTCTTACATAGTTACTCATAAATGATCAATTTAGTTACTCAATTAGACAGTTACATAATAATCGGAAAACTAGTTATCATGCATTTCCAACAAAAGAAAATTTTATTCTCTCAAACATAAACAAATAAATGGGAATTTTAAAGAAAAGATACAAATATAAAATCACTACATGTAGAACTCTACGATAAAGGTATCTGGAAGGGGCTTCAGGTCATTCAACAATAAATTTCATATTATAAAGATGATCAGCTACCTTCAACCAAAATTTTGAATGGGGGACAGTAAATTAACTTGCATTGTACATTAATACTAGTTTAAAGGCATCTAATGTGGTTCTTGATTGGAGAAATCCAAGGAAATAAAATTTGAGCTTGCCTCTAACAGCTGTACAATCTACATAGCAGAAGTGAGCCAAATATGTCATAAATCTGAAGTTGGATGAATCAGAAAAAAAATAAGAAAAGTGAATGAACATTTTTACAATCTAACATAGAAGAAGTGGGCCAAAAATACATTATAAATTTGAAAGAGCCTTAACTAGAATAAGTAGACAAAAAATTGGATGAATCAGAAAAAAAGCAAGAAAATTGAAAGAATTAGATGTAGGCAAAAATTCAGAGGATCAAGTATGCCATGGAAAAAAGTAGAAACTGGAAGCAGGTGGAAAGTGTGATAAACTTGAATATGATGATATATCCAATGGGTCATGGGGAGTAAAAATTTTAAATGAGATACAAGGGCATTAACAATTTTGAACAATAACTAGAAAAAATCCAAGTGAATTAGATATTGATAATAAGATCAACAAACTAAGTAGGATGGTATAGATATTTAATCTTATTTTCTCTCAAATAAATTATCATTAAATACATCAAACGAGATCAAGATCAAGAATGCACCTCAATCCACAGATGTGATCAACTTAGCTTACGAGATCAAGATCAAGAATGCACCTCAATCCACAGATGTGATCAACTTAGCTTGATGTCAACTAATAGAATATTTATTTCTTATTTATGTCAACTATCGTAACCCTTCCATATTTATTTCATACACGTGTATTATGCTAACTTGAGAGAAGTGAATAATGGCATAATATCTAATAGAATAAGAAAGAGATGCCACAAACAAAACGAAGGCCCAGAAGAATCAGATCAAATTGAAGAATGAGAATAGGTGTAATGATACTTACATACGCCACTTGACTTTTATTTCTTTCTTTTGGTATTATGAATGGATCATGGTTGATCGTGATGTTTTGATTTGAATGTGGAAGAAGAGGGTGCTTTCATGTAGTATGCTTAAAATTTAGAGAGAGAGAGCCCTACTTGAAAGTTATCACCCATCGATAGGTAGGCAAAGGATCTCAAAGTTGTTTAGAGGGTTGCCCCTTAGCATGTGATAATATCCCCTCCCGTAGATATGTCCCTCATTAGAGTTTAAAACTGAAGTGACTTCCGACTTTATCTATTAAGCTTAGCTTGATGGAAACTCCAACTAAGATGGCTTGACAAAGATCTTGATACAATAACCTTTCACTTTGACAGAGTGACCTTCACCTTCATCTCTGACACAGTCACCTCTAGTTCGATGTAGTCACTTCACGGATATGTGCAAGCACAAGATGGAAAAATAGGGACATAATAAACCATTGAGCTAGTTAGCTTGGCAAAGCTTCATGCAAAAACTCAATTCTTTCTCTCTTATTCATAAGAATAAAATTAGTTTCTAAATAAGAAAATAGTAATTAGTAACAACTATATTAATAATATTAGTAATTAATATAGAAAATTACTATATTGATAATATATAAGGATATTAAAAAATATTATAATTTAATTAAAAATATTGTAATTTATTTGTAATAGTAAATTAAATATTATAATTATATGGAAAAAAAATAATGGTACATTATTACTAATAATAAAATATTTTTTAATTAATTATATTATTCTTTTTATATTATATTTATTAATATAATATTATATGATAGTTTAGTTAAAAATATTAATATAATATGATAACTTAGTTAAAACAACATTAATATATTGATGATATAGAGTAATATTAAAAACTAAAGTATTAAATATATTTAAAATATTAATGAATTAATTTATTATTTAATTAAATATAATATAATAATTAACTAAAAATAATACTATTTATTAAATAATATAACAAAAATAATAATAAAATAATTTAATTTAATTTAAAGTATTATTATTTAATTATACTATAGAAAAATCATTATATGGATGTTAAAAATATTATAATTTAATTAATAATATTGTTATTTAATTATGATATTATAATTAAATATTAGAAGAATATAGTAAATAATAAATAATTATTCACTATGGTATTTAATTAAAATATTATAGTAAAAGTATTAATAAAATATTATTATTTAATTTAAAAATAATATGTTATTATATCTTTATTTTAATAGTATAATTAAAAATACATTATTTTATGGTTATGTTGCAATGCGGCAGTTTGAAAGGTTTTACTTCAATTGTAACAATTCTTCATGGTTATGTCACATTGTGACATTTATTGTGACTAATGTTTTTAATGGTTGTGTAGTAATGCAATATTTGTAACAGTTTTATTGTATGCCGCATTCCCCTATGGTTATGTCGACCTTCCTCAACATTGTGGTGTGATTCAAGGAATATGTCACACTATGAAAATATCATAACTAAAATATAAATAAAATATTATTATTTAATAAAAAAATTTATTTTATTATATTTTTATTTTAACATTATAATTAAAAATAATATTATTCAATGGTTATGTGTCAATGTGATATTCATTATTTAATGGCTATGTTGCAATGCAACATTTTGAAGGTTTTTTGTTTAATCATGACAATCCTGCATAGTTATGTCACATTATGACATTTATTCTAACTAATTTGCTTAATGGTTATGTAGTATTGTGACAAAAGACATTAAGGAACATAACCATAATGAATCGTAACCATGGAGGAATGGAACAGTCCAACTTAAGCATTGATGAACGTCGTAATCCAGCATGACCCTTGATTAATGTCACAATGTGACAAAACCATTAAGGAATGTACCAAACATAACTATACCCAACCCTTGCAAAAACTTATAATGAATCTCATAGTGCAACAAAATCCATTAAGCAACATAACCATAATGCAACATGACCATGGAGGTATTTCACAATCCAACATAAGCCTTGATGAATGTCGTCCCTTGATAAATGTCGCAATGCGACAAAATTATTCCAAACAAAACTAAACCCAACCCTTGCAAAACCTTATAATGAATCTCATAATGTGACAAAATACATTAAGGAACATAACCATAATGCAACATGACCGTGGAGGAATGTCACAATCCAACATAAGCCTTTATAACCGTCATAACCCAACATAACCCTTGATGAATGTCACAATGAAACAAAACAATTCCAAACATAACTAATCCCAACCCCTACAAAACCTTATAATGAACCTCACAATACAATAAAATCCATTAATGAACATAACTATAATGTTGCAATCCTAGGAATGTTGCAATCCAACATAAGATTTGATGATCATCCTAACCCAACATAACCCTTGATGAATGTACCAATGCGACAAAACCATGAAGGAATGTACTAAACATAACTAAACCTTTGAGAAACATTCCCAAATATGAATGTCATAATGTATGTGACAACCATGCAGCAATGTTGCAATCCAACATAACCCTTAATGAATTTTGCACTATTACAATCCAATAAAACCTTCGAGGAACATTGCATATATGAATATCACAATGTGACATAACCATGGAGGAATTTCACAATCAAACATGGCACTTGATGAACATCATCAGTGACAAAACCCTTGCAAAACCTGATAATGAATCTCATAATGAGACAAAATCCATTAAAGAACATAAACATAATGCAACATAACCATGGAGGAATGTCACAATCCATCATAATCCTCGATGAATGTCATAATCCAACATAAACCTTAATGAACGTCACAACATAACAAAACCATTAAGGAATGTACCAAATATAACTAAACCCTTGCGAAATATTCTAAATATGAATGTCATAATTGTGTGACATAAACATGCAACAATGTCACAATCCAACATAACCCTTTTAAGGAACATAACCATAATCAATCATAACCATAGAGGAACGTCACAGTTCACAATGTGACATAACCATGGAGAAATGTCACAATCAAACATGGCACTTGATGAACATTGTTATGTGACAAACCCCTCACAAAACCTTATAATGAATCTCATTATGTGACAAAATCCATCAAGAAATATAACCGTTACACAACATAACCAGCATAAGCATCAATGAATGTCGTAATCCAACATAAGCCTTAATGAGCGTCACAATGCAACAAAACCATTAAGTAATGTACCAAACATAACTAAACATTTGCGAAAGACTATAAATATGAATGTCATAATTTATGTGACATAAACATGCAACAATGTGACAATCCAACATAACCCTTTAAAGGAACATAATCATAATGAATCATAACCGACAATCTTTGTGATTTGATCTTTGAACGATCGAAAAAAGAGAGACAACATTACATGCATATCTTGTCTATCCCCTCAAAAAGGGGTCTTGTAAGGATTTATCTAATGAATAAATAGCACTCTGTCATCTGAGACCTGTGCCAGATAGGTTGGATCGTCGGTGATCCAAATGAACCAAGGTGTTTTTCCATCTGATAGCATACCATAATGTATCATCACCTGCCCACTGTGGCCATCAGCTTCCCAATGCTATAAAACTTCTCAGTTAAAGTTGTGTAGTTCCCATAATATTTCCATATATGTGCATCATAATCACAAGTTGTGGGGACCGATGTTTCCTCCTCCACCATCAATCATGGCTAGACGGTTGCCACATGGTCTAGTTGATTCATAAATTTTCCCTGCCATGGTCCAACTTAATCCTTGATGCATGTTGTAATCTGACATGACCCTTGATAATCATAACCATGGAGGAATGTCGTATTCCAACTTAATCCTTAATGAACGTCATAATCCAACATGACCCTTGATTAACCTTCGAGGAACATTGCATATATGAATCTCACAATGTGACATAACCATGGAGGAATGTTTCAATCAAACATGGTACTTGATGAAGGGTGAGTGCAAGCTAATGAGGGTCACTTTTGGCACATTAGATGCAATCGAAAATTGAAAAATTAGGCATCCCTCAACTTACTTGGTTTTTTTGAGATACTTACCCAAAATATCTTGCATTGAGTAAAAAATATGAAATGTGGGAAATTGAATCACGTTTCCGAATATATAAATTTTATGTATGGAAAATTTCCATAACTATGTCAATTTTCATCTTTTATAATAGTCACATTTTATTCTTTTGGAAAATAATAAGGTATATGTGTTTGTGGGTGCATCCTTTGAGTACCTAAATGATGGTTTTGGGCTACAAAAATTGGTAGACCTGTAGAGAACAAGTACCACTAGTGCGGCACTATTTTTCCAAAACTAAATTTTTAATTTTTTTTAATTATCTAAGTAATCAAACCTCAAAAACGATATGTCAAATGTGGGTGCATATTTTGAAGGTATTAATTCAATGATTTCAAAATGCATTTTTTATAGCATGTAGAGGTCGACATCTAGTAATGCAACATACAATTTTTTTTAAATCCTTGTGAAATTAAAAGGTTATGGAAGAAACACTAACAATGTGTTTTTCGAGTTAAGGAGTAATGATACAAGAAAATTAGGAAAAAATACAAATATTTAATATTAAAAAAAATTACATAGTTGGAATCTACACAAAACATTCTATCTATGTCTAAAATTTCATCAAAAATGATTGTGTCTATCATACTGTAAATAGTGGCGAAAGATAGGCATACTAAGAGAATGGAGGAAATTCACAATTAGCTACGGTTTACCATATTCCATAGCATAGGATTGGTAACTCCAAACCAAACGGACTGCGAATGACACGTGGGTACGTGTTTTAGGCGCTAAGAAACGCTCAGGTGTTATATTTAAATTTATTTTATTCCCACCTATTATGTCAATAGAAATGCTTGAGCATTTTTTGGATATAAAACGCTCTACCGTTAAAAAACACTCTAGCGTTGCATAACGATCTAGTGTTAAAGAGCTCATAAAAACTAGCGCATTACGTAAGGGTTGGAGATAAGGGGGTTGAGATAGAGAGGGGATACAAGAGGGACGGGGACTATATGCTAAGTAATGGGTGGAGGTAAGGGGGGTGATAGAGAAGGGGGATACGAGAGGTGGGGGGAAAGGGACATAAATTGATGTCCATGGGGAGAGAGGAATGAAGAGGGAGGAAATTAAATGCCTAAGCCCAGGTGCCCTAAGTCCCAAACCCCCTAAATACCTAAACCCCTTATTCATTAGCTCATAATCACCTAAGCCCTTAACACACAATCCCTTACCACTTTAACCCCTTGACACTTAACATTAACCTTTTATAACTTATCCCACTAACACTCGATCCCTAAATCCCTTAACCTATAAATTCCTTAATCCCTAAATACTTAGTACCTTAATTAACCCCTTATCTCCCATCCCCTTAGTCCTTAACCCCTAATGCCCTAAGCCCTTAACCCCTAATAATCCCTTAAAACTATAACACCTAAGCCCTTAATACCTAACCTCTTAAAACCTAAACCACTAACCCCATAGTCCTAAATCCCTTTACCCCTAAATCGCTTAAGTCCTTTAATTCTTTACCTCTAATCCTTTAACCATTAGCCTCTAAGATCTAGTTTACCCCCTAGAGGTAAAATAATTGTTTACCTCTAATCTCCATTTGCATGTACGACCTCCCTTGTGCAAGTGTGCCCTGTATTTTCTTTTGTGCTCTATGCTTTAATGTGCGCTCTCTGCTTGCGTGAGAGATCTATGTTTTCTTGATAGCTCTACCTTGGGGTTGATCGATCCTCTCTCGTCTTGGGAACTCTCGCTTAGGATTGTGCATTAGCCTCTAAGCTCTAGTTTACACCTTATAATACTTTAATCCTTTAACCCGTTCACCCTTAATGCCTAAATTCATTAACCCTATCCCCAGAGCACTAAATCTCTTAAGCCCTAAATCCCCTAACCCCTAAATCCATTAGCCACTTTATCTCTATTCCCACAAACCCTAAACCCTAAGACCGAGTTCAATACTAACCCATAATACTTAAATCCCAAATCCCTAAATCTTAAAGCCCTAAGCCCTTAACCCCTAAACAACTAAACCTTTAACTACTTGGACCTTAATAAAATAAAATAGGAGACGCTCACCCAAAGAGACTGTTGAAAGAGTGTTTACTGACCCATTAGGTGGAATGGAATCTGGGGTAGAAGGGAATGGACAAGTGGCAACATCAGGAACTCAATAACTAGTTGTTGTTATGGGACAACTCCCTTGAATTGTGGTCAAAGTTCTCTAAAAGATGGGACTAGAGCTTGAGGCTCATTTATTTGGAAACTGACCACTAAAAGACCTAGGCATCTTTTTAAGCCATCAAATTTGAGCAAAGGCTCACAGTTTTTCTGACGATAAAATTTATCTTGTCGTTCTGTTGTATGCACACAAGAGATTTGATGAGGAGAAGCTATGTTTTGAGTTGGATTGTAAGTCGGTTTCACTTCTACTAAGTGCGGAGGTTTATTTTTAGGTGTATGCAAGTCTCCATTGATTGCTGGAAGTACAACCTGGGTGCCTTGCTTCTATACAGAGTCTTCTACCTAGTGGTTCAGTAAACAGGCTCGAGGGTCCAAAGGAGCAAGTGATATTGCCTGCTTCTTCTAGAGAAGGTTGGGAGGAACAGGCGTCTTTGGGTGTTCGTCCACCCTATCTACATTATCAGGTTCTACTTGTTATTTCATGTCCTAGTAGTTATAACTTATTGCTTCTATAACTGTTGATTTAGGATTATTAGCTTAATGTTGTTAGTTATCATCATTCAGATCTAAATGATTGATTTACTGAATTGTATATTAATTCTGTAAATATCTGAAGAAATATTATGATAATGATAGATTAAAATGCTTCCCTGCATTTTTCCACACACTGTTTTTGTGTCGTACTCTAGTACAAGGAAGAATGTTTAAAATAGATCTGAATATTGATGCACTGTAAATAAATTCGAATTAAAGATTGAATGCATGCACTGTCTACAATTTCTTTCATTTAAATAAGTTTATATTTTTCTGTTAAATAGTATCTACTCTATAAACAGCATAAACAGGACAGAGTTCTGTAATATCTCTTAGATAGTTTCATTTCACAATAGTAAATATATAAAAGATTGTTAAAGGGTTGAAAGACCTCGAACAAAGCTTTCATCTTTTTATAAACATCATAAATAAAAATAGGACATTAATATAAAGGAACAACTCAAGTTTCAATTTTCAATTTTCAATACAAATTATTTCAGTATCAAACTATTATTTGTTTTACACAAGACCCTATTAAGGTCAAACATATAGTTCAATTCTTCATAAACTAACTATGATTATAATTACTGTAAAGAAAATCGAAACCAAACATATTATATCATACACTATTATTATATACAATTGTATTTCAACTATCAATTGAAAACTAAACTGACGAATGACTCAAGCTTCAAAACCTTGTGCTATTTTCATCTTTTCCTTTTTATTCTTTTAAACCAGGAAGGAACAATTTAAAAACCAAGTTCGAAAACCTTTAGCCTGCAAACAAATTCTAAGTTAGTATTTGGTTTAGGGTAGGGTTTCACAAACCCAGTTTCCCTTGTACAAACATGATCAAAACACAGAAACAATTCTCGATAGGGTTTCAAAACAAGGCTCACGGCCTTTGATAACAAAACATTTTATAAAACTTTACATTACATTATTTCACCCATAGTGACGGGCATTGTTACAAAACGTAAATATTTTAGCAACCATTGATTCAAGCTTCAATCACAGTCACTAGCTATTCATTCATATACTATTTTTAACCTTTTTAAAACATCAATGAATGTTGTATTGGTTACCAAACAATCTTTCAAAATAACACTGCCGAGAGCCTTCTTCTCTTTTAAAAACTTAAAGACTTCAGTTAATCAATACACAAACCGATAGAAATTATCCCTTTTAAAATGCAGTATCCTTAAAGCAAACAGCACGAGGTCTATTGCTCAAAACACCAACTGTATTTTATAAACAATGCCAAGCTTCTAAAACCCTACAGAGTTACCATTACATTTCATCAAATGCCAAGGGTGAAACCCCTCGAGCAAAATTGTAACTTTTCATCTTTTATAAACACAGTAAAATATTGAAGAGCCCACAAAGAGTCAAGTTGAGGATTCTATCCTCCCTACTTTTTCCATACGGATTAAAAGAAGATTACAACGTTGGTAAAATCAAGCTAAAACCAAAGCCTATTATTCAGCTAAAACCAGACAAGAACCGGCACTCTTGCCAGGATGCACCTACAGGTAATCACCGAGGCTTACCAGTTTTCAATCCCATCTTCCACCTTGTTTCAAACATAGGAAGCCAAATCCGAGGACCACTTGCCATATAAACACATAGCGTGGTTAAAATATAAAATACGAAGTTCAAAACCTAATTACAGTGACAATTACAACATTATCAACTTTCGTGGAAGAGCAAGAAAAAAGCTACGACTTACATGCTAGAGTTAAACTTTGCTCCTGAACCGAACACTCCTGCATTCGACGAGAACCAGAGCCAAACACACCACTAGAAAACTCAGCAAAGGAAAGATTCGACTCATAGAGCTCACTGTGAAAACAATACAAGTCACAGGTCGAGGTATCGAACCCTGGGGAGGTGCCTCCAAAACACTTTTGCAAACCCTAAGAACCTGTCGGCCTCTCCAACACCCCACTCCCACCAAAATGAATGCTCAGTACTACGCCTTCATCGAGGTAATTCCAAAGACATTTAGGGTTTTCACCACTACCAAGGAAGCCACGTGAAGACCTGCCACGGGGATGCCATTATACATTCCACCACATACGCTTTTATTGCACTTTTATTACCATAGCTACCACAGTACATAAGACCTGCCATTGTAATCATGCATCAAAGTTATTGTTTGGCCTTCCATATGGTTAAACATCACAATATCAATATGGTTGGTTACTTATTATTATCAAAGTTCAAACCCATCATTGTTTTCTATCCAAAACATAAGGAGTAGGACATGAAGCCCCCTTTTAATCAAACCCTTGTACATAGTCTATAGACCGTAAAGTGCATATCAATAATATTGCATAGCTAATATTACAATGATCATAGGATTATAATAACCCAACTTATAGATTAATGTAACAGAGGGTATATGCATATAGGGTATAGTTTGTAACTATCGGCACTTCAAAGTGGCCATGATAATACTATCACATAGATTGGTGCATATAGTGCATAACATTAAAGGTATGTTTAGGATTATATTGCTTGCATCTAAGTTTAGGTCATGTCCCTTTTCTTATATAATCGATTATATGATATAAGTCCTAGGTGTAGGATTTAAATACTTTAGCATTGAAAACAAAACTCTAACACTTTCCACGATGACTTAATACAAGACAATGTATTAACAATACAATTTCTGAGTTTAAAAATATAACTGAAATTATATAAACAACTTGAATATAACTAAAGATCAAACTA
Organism: Larix kaempferi; assembly: GCA_027924585.1. NCBI lineage: Eukaryota > Viridiplantae > Streptophyta > Pinopsida > Pinales > Pinaceae > Larix > Larix kaempferi. The sequence goes on from BSBM01001033.1 coordinate 7,319,727, forward strand.
GAATAGATCTCACCCTGGAATACTTCAAGTTACTCTAATTCCTTTTAAGCATTGAAGGCTAACTGAAGTTAAATAGGATCTCTCTATACACTTCGAAAACAGTATCGCTCTTACCTGTGATCTGCCATAGAAGTTCAAATGATTTAACTAAATAACTAAGTAATAACCCATTAATTTAAATTGTTTTGCCATACAAATAAATCCATAAAATAATTATAATTAAAATAGCTTTGCCGAATAATGGGTCAATTGTGCAACGAGCGATTCTTGCCAAATAATGGGTTATTTTATAAATTACAAATACTTGAAGGTTTTCTCAACATTATAAACCCGAGCTTTGTCATTTACACAAAATTGAGGAAAAATTTTCCTATTTTGTTCAAAATAATTAAAATCATCAGAAATTTTCAAAACATTTTGGAAAATTCAGTGAGGCTTTTGCGAAAATGAATTCGAATGTCCAACCTTAGACCCCTGTATCTACAGTGAATTCAAACGTCCAACCTTTGTAATATGTAAATGTCGGGGTCGCGCTTTAACAGAAAGGCCATTAGACGCCTGCAACGTTCAAATATTCAGGTCCATAGAGGATGCTTCGGTGGTCGGTTTCCCTGTAAATCCCTCTGATGCACCCGATATGGGGCTGGTGACTGTGAAAAACCATTTCATAGACAAGATCATCCAGTGTCCCTATATTGAAGCCATTTTCCCAGCTAGGAACTTCATTTATATGGAGAACCAGTACTTCTTCAATACCTTCCCGGAGATCCAGGGTTCCGAGGATGAATCCTCCTTGTACGTGGAATATTTCCTTAGCGACTCAATTCACTCCATGATTTAATGTATATGTCTTATTCTCTATCATATGCACTACATAGTTGATGACATGTAAAAATTTTGGATTTCTTTTTTTTAAATAATTTTTTATCTAAAAATAAAAAAACTTTTTCCAGGGATTTATGTCAAATCCAAAATATACTTTGTCAATAGAAAAATCAGATTTTCATTTTTCAAAAAATAAAAAATATATTTTTAAATTTTCAAAAATTCAAGTTAATAATTTGTTTTTCAAACATTACAAACATTTATAATAAACAGCAATAAAAATTAAGAATTAATACAAATTCAAAACACTTTGACTTTAAAATGAAAAATATATTCTACCTAAATAAGAACTAATAAAAAAATAAATTTATTAATAATAAAGTATTGATAATAAGAAGAATAATTTATTTTATAAATACATATAATATATTCTTTTGAGAAATCTCATATATATATATATATATATTGAAAATAAATAAAATGTGTAGAGGATTTATAGAAATGAAATTATATTTTAAGATTTTATATAATATTCAATTTGAAATTTAAATAATTTTTATGAAAAAAGTTTTTTAAATTCGGCAAAGCTATTTTAATTATAATTATTTTATGGATTTATTTGTATGGCAAAACAATTTAAATTAAATTTACATCCTTCATCACCAATGTATTAAGAAGTGATATGTTATCCTAATTTAAATTAAATTTTATTAAATTTCAATTTTAATTAAATTAAATTTTAATTTTAATTTTTAAACATAATTCTCTTTCATTTTTTATTACTCTCAATTATGTTATCCTAATCAATGTTGTAAATTGTAAAATTGGGCATCATTAATTATTAAAATTAATTTATGTACTTAAATTCATTTAGATGGAAAAAATTATAATTATAATTTTTTTTTTATAGAAAACATGGTAGCATATGGAAGAAAAATATAAATGATGAAAATAGGTAAGTTATGTAGTGCATTTAAGAATGTTGATTAAAATATCTAAAAATATAAATGATGAAAATAGATATTTCAAAAAATCCATTTAATAATTATAATTATTTTTTATAGATAAGATTATAGCATGTGAAAGAAAAATATAAATGATGAAAATAGGTAAGCTCTGTAATGCATTTAAGAACTTTGATTAAAATATCTAAAAATATAAATAATGAAATAGATACTCCAAATAATTCATTTAATAGTATTTTTATGATACTCAACCATGTTCATATATCGTTTTTTAAAATTTAATATATATATATATATATTGATATAATTTTTTAAATAAATATTAAAAGTAAAAAATTTAAATATGATATTTATTTAAAAAATAATTGAAATATTTATATTCAAAAGAATATATATAAAAGTTATTGTTAAATTGTAATTCTAAATACAAATGAAAATAATTTTTAATTAATTGTAAAATATTGTTGATATTAAGAAATCGTATTTAATTATAAAGTAGAGGGATTAATGTTTTAGGACCATGATTAAGGTTATGGGTTTAATAAAATTTTAAGACGGTAACTATGCCATTTCATTAGTAATGGAAAAAAAAGCATTTATTTAAGAAATATACATATCCATCATCATTTACTCAAAAACATAATGTTAAATGCTTAGTTTTTATCTTAGATAAAACTTATTGTTTTACTTTGAATATTTATATAAATATAATTCATTATTTAGCTATGTCATTTCATTATTAATGGAAAACAATACTGGTAAATTTTATAATAAGATAGGTTACTTATATAATATTTTCAAATCAAAAATTAAAAAATAAATATAAATATCAATATCAATATTGAAGCATCAACATATTGTATTTGAGTCGTATACCTATGAATGTATAAATGCTTAATAAAGAGTCCTTTAAGAAAGTCAAGATAAATCCAAATCATTACTATATAAATTCATCATAAACATGCTACATAATTTAAATTTCATATTTTATATTTCTCTAATACTTATTTATCTATTACTAACTAATTTTTTCATCTTAGGTAGTCTTAGTATATTTTGTTTGTAATAAGATTCTTAAAAAATTGTTATTTATATTTCAAAATTTGTAACAATTTAAACAAAAAAAACTATTTCCTAAGAATTTCTTAACTATTTTGTTTGTAATGAGATTCTTATTTATTTCTTAACTTTGTTATTTATATTTCAAAATTTGTAACAATTTTCAAGTTAAATGGATAATTTTCAATGTTAATGGAACAATTTTCAAATTAAATGTACACTTTCCAATTTTCAGGTTATTAAAAACTTTCAAGTAAAATGTGCAATTTTCAAACTTCAATATAACAATTTTCAAATTAAATGTACACTTTCCAAGTTATTAACAATTTTCAAGTTAAAATGTACATATTTAACTATTTTCAATTTTCTAAGTTACTAACAATTTGAAGTCAATTCTTGTTTTGATATTTGTTAAAATATTATTTGTATAGCCTCATGTGAGCTCCAAGTCTCAAAATTTGTTGATTAAAATAACTATTAATGTCTCATTTTAGAACCCTCATTTTATTTGAAATGAACATTGTGATAGTTATGTATTAGTTGGAAAATTCAATTTGAAAACAAATAAAATGAACATTTTAATAGTTATGTAGTTGTAAAATTCAATGACAACAAATAAAATGAACATTGTGATAATTATGTAGTAGTTGGAAAATTCAATGACACGATCAAATAAAATGAACATGTGATAGTTGTGTAGTAGTTGGAAAATACAATGACAACAATAAAATGAACATTGTGATAGTTATGTAATAGTTTGAAAATTCAATGTCAATGAAAGGGTTGTAGATTTTTTCAAATCTCAAATTTTGCCTACCATTGATCTAATTAGATTTGGTATGTGTATATCATAATATCTTAAACATGTACTAAAAAAGACAAATCTTGTTCTTATAAATATACATAACAGTGTGTAATAATTTGTAACAATTTTTAAGTTAAATGGATAATTTTCAAGTCACTAGCAATTTTCAATTTGTTAATTTCCACAAGAAATTTCAAGTTACTAGCAATTTTAAAGTTAAATGCACAACTATCAAGTTATTAACAATTATCAAGTTAAATTCATACTTGATTTTCAAACTTCACTAACAATTCTCAAGCTAAATGTACAATTTCAAGTTAAATACATATTTAGTTATTTTCAATTCAAGTTACAAACAATTTTATTGTTTTTAATGTATTTTCAATTCTTGTACCAACTTTTTCTATGCATGAATGTAGGAATAAGTTATATATTTTTCCTTATAGTACCATAATAATGAATTATAATCTATTCAATAATCAAATATAGGATCTTACAAATCCAAGAATAATGAGTGTGTGTATGTTATGCATATGAGTTAGTGCAACACTAATATAATAATGTTAATGTTATCACATTAATGCCATGCAATTCTACAATAACAATCAAATTTAAATATTATGATGATGGACAAATTAAATTCTTGAGTTGCAGTTGTGTCTTTCGCATTTCAAAACACTTCAATTTGGTGCTTTAAAATTAACCTCCTTGAATATTCACATTTCTGATTGAAATTCCCTTCACATGAATTTTGATTATGTAGGTATAGATTATGGTCAGTTGTCACATCATTATGATCAAGAATCACATGACCCTGGGCCCCCACACAATCCTGATCATCCATCATAGGACATTTTTCCCTCTCACATTTCAAGTATAATTGGGAGCTGCAGTGGGGTTGGAAGGGGTGGATATTGTATAGAGGATTGTGAACTTTTTGTTGTATGAGAAGAGCTCGGGAACCCGATCCCTAGTCGTACAGTTAGAGAGCATGTCAATAACATAATCAAGTCATATTTTGAACAACATTTAGTGATGGCACAAGCTCAAATCATACATGGGTTGATAAAACACAAATGTATGAAAAATTGAAACGTGCCACAAAGTTGTTGGGTTTTCAAGATGCTAAAACAAAAAAGACATGCGAGAATGCAATAGAAAATGTAAGAACTGCATTATCTTTACAGTTTGGAAAATCAAGAAATGATGATATCAGAGCTACTCGTAGGGCAATTACAACGATTGTTCTGGCACCAAGAACCTCAAGAAATCGAATGGTAGCAACAATGGCATCATTGCTCAATGATTCAAAAAGAACATTGTTCAAATAAACTAAATTCAAGGTCTGGATAGATGAAAATGATGAAGTTGCTTGTTGGGCTCTTATTTGTAGGGAACCCTATCGAGGCAATATTGCAGAGGGAATTAGAGAGAAGGTGATAGAGTTTTGGGACAGTTACTCTCCTGTTATTCCATATCGAAAGCATGCCCCGTGACAACGTTTATCCAAAGACATTTATCAGGAGCATTGTAAGCATGTAATGGAGATGAAGGGGGTTTCACTTTATGAGGAATTCCAAGAAACCAATCCTGGTGTTCAGATAGCATTTAGCATGTTCAATAAATTGAAACCGTGGTATATTAGGCCAAATACAATTTGCGACACGTGTTGTTGTCGATACCATGTTGAATTCCAACTATACTATGACACATTTTTGGATTTTTGCAAAAGGCATTGGAACGGTTAGCAACCTCCTCATACAGTGCGAGATTTAATTTGTATGATACTGTGCAACAGGAATCCTAAACAAGTTTTTTTCAATAAGAGGTGTGTAGGTGGGAGAAGATGCCTTGAATGTGGTGATTTGACATTGTTCCATAGGAAATTTCCTATCGATCCAACACACCCTAGATTGTCAAATATCACAGTTATGTGGAAGAGGTATGGGTATGTATCCATGAATACATCCTCTTCTTCATCTGCACCATCTAAGAGGATAGAATTGCTCGAGGATGATATTCCTATTTCAGATTTCAAGGAGAAGTTTCAAATTGAGATTTATAAATACATAAAGCACTCCCATAGGTCCAGGTGGCAAGCTTTAGAATTCAAACATTCTCGTGAGGTATTTGAGTCGGGCACAATCTTATCAGTGGTAAACTTTGTTGAGAACTACCAATTTTCTCCTTAGAGACAGATACAGAGTGAGTACAATCACTCTGACCAAGTGTCTATCTTCATACATGTATTGTACAAACATGCTCAGGCAATCATTGATGGTAGGGATATCACTCCTCAGTCACGCAAAGTGATCAAGGAGTACCATTTTTATGTCAGTGATAATCGTGAGCATGACACGTTGTTCGTTCAACATTGATTTGGGTTGATTTATGATTCATTTAGACAAAGAGGTGTATCATTTACTGAACACTGGATTTGGTCATATGGGTGTGCAGGGCAGTTCAAATCGGCACGCTCTTTTTACTAGTTGAGTCTCCTTCTCAAAGAGATAGGAGTCCGACACACGTGGAGCATTTTTTAAATAGAGCATAGAAAGGGTGAACATGACGATGCAAGTGCATGTCTGAAACGGCCACTTCGAAGGTACCATATGAGTCCTGGCGCAACCTAAATCAAATGCTCTGCAAAAGTAGTTGATTGGTGCACACGACATTTGGGACATCAAGGTCGTGAACAAGCAAAGACGGTGTGCAGGTAATAAACTCCAAACTCAATTAATAGGATAATAGCAAATGTATGTCATCATTTCCAAAAAAAACGTTCTTAATAGGAATTGATATGAAAAATTGAATTCCATACAGGTTCTTTTGGGATGTTTCCCTTGGTGATGTGAATAGATCCATGTTGTGGTATTGTGAGACGATACCTGGTACGAGGGAATTACATTATGTTTGGAGTAAAGACATGGGCGACATATTCACCATTGAAACGAGGAAGTATGCTTGTTTTTGCGATTTTTGCATTGATGCAAATGGATGCGGACTTCATCACTGTGAAAATGATGTATATGTGAAACAATGGAAATATGTCCCTCTTAATCCAAAGGGCCCACATCCAATTCCAACATGGAAAGATATGCACACTAACGAGGAAGTGGTCTCACTAGATCATGATCGAGTTTCTGATGTGGTTAGGGAAGGTACAAGACTTCATTATTAATTAGTTCATTATATATTACACATATACAAATCCTGTAGAAATGCACGTAAGACATTTGAATAATATTTGTAATTTCTCTTGCAGGTGATGTATTTGTTGTCATTGCACCCCTCCGCAATCAAGAAAATGTGGCCTATTATTTGATGCGGTGCAAACCAATTAAAATCAGGTTGGTGCGACCCTATCAATATGGAGAGTTCATGTACCAAATTGGAGACCTGGTTCTAATGGGACACTTTTTTGAAAGAGTGAAAAAACAGGGTGCTTATATTATTTATAGATATTTTATACCTGAATATATATCATGCCAATACATTCATTTGGTGGTGGAAGCTCGGATACATCTAATGGAAATCAAGGTGAAGAGAGGTGAGCCAAAGAGATGGAAGATGGCAGAAGTTGACCATGATTGTATTATGGAGACTTGCATGATAACCCATTGGCCAGATGAATGAATTACACATGCACTTGCAACATTGACCTAGCTGTCACGCTGATTTGTTGAATGCAATGTTGTAATAACAAGTTTCTAAAATTAAAATTTACATCATCCAATGCAAGTAACTCATGTATGGTCCTACATGGATTTGATTTTGTATCAAAATAATACGAATGCATATGAGTATTATTTCTTAATTTTTTTCTTCATTTATCTATGTGCTTTTGCAATAACAAATTTTCATATAGACAAAGATCCTCTATTCATTGTGAAAGTAAGTGCCCCATCAACTATGACAAATTACCATTTCTAATATAAATGGGTTTCTCTTCTCAAATGCCTATCCTCAAATTGTAATTTGTAATTGATTTTTTAAATTGTAATGTAATTGAAATTGATTTTTTTAATTGTAAGTACACATTGAATTTTCAATTGGTATTACACATTAATTGCACATTAAATTGGAGTGAGAATACTGATGCCCAATGCCATGCTCACACCACCTTAATTTCCTTCCATAAATTTCACCATGATTTAAATATCAATCTTCCCACTTGGCTCAATCACACTTCCATGCCCCAATAGTTTCAATTAACTTTCCCTTCTCACACAATTATTCATTTCCTTTTGTTGCCACTAATTGTACTCAATTTCATTGACACTTCTTCGTAGATGTAGGTAGATGTAGCATTGATCTTCTCTATGAACAAAAATCCAATCATGAGACTTCATCGATAAGACAATTCAAAAATGCATGCACTTATAGACCAGTACTAGCCACTAAGTGGCTTATCTTCCTTGTTTCTAATATGACATTGAATTTAGAGTTTTATTTTTTGACATTTTTTATTATTAAGATAAAAGTGACTTTATGGAGAAGAAAAAAGTTATGAGAAAGTTAAACTTTAAGATAGTTTGTATGAATAATATGATAATTATCAATTTAAAAGTAAATATAATAACAATGATGAATTCTATGAAAATAAACATTTATATTAAAATCAAAGTATTATCTGTGAACTTTTTATATTAAAACTTTACCTTGTGAAATCATTTTTAATAATTTTATAAGTAATCATTATGGATAGAAACTAAATCCTCCAAGAAAGATCCAAGTTGCATGTACCCATTCATGGAGTCACTTAAGGGAGGGTCATACGTCCTTAACTCTTCAAATAATATTTTTAGAGTTGTAATGGAGGTGGTCATTTCAATCTTGAGAGATCCACCATGAAGATGAAGCAACAATGAAAGGGTTGAGTCCTTCAGTATGTTATACACAATCAAAGTAGCCATCTTCCGTACACTTACCAGTGAATATCAATCCTCACTAATGCATGGTTATTCCACCTTAACTTGAATTAAAATCTTTATAGTAACAAAACCATAATAATGTAAAAAAATTGCATGTATATATCACTTCAATGCCTTGTCTACACTCCTAACAATTAAAGAATGCTTTGTAGCCATCTTGACTTTATGAAAAGATGTTGAACGGTAGATGTTCCCACTTCTATAGAATGTTCAATACACACCACAAATTTCTATTTGATAGAAATAAGGAGATGAAACACCTATACAACCTTAATATAATTGTAATTTAAAATACACCTATACAATGTAAAATTGTAATTTAAATTTTAAATTGTAATGTAATTGAATTTTAAATTTTGATTTTGCAATTGTAAAGTAATTGAATTTGAACTTTTAAAATGTAACTACACATTGAATTTTCAATTGAAAATACACATTAAATTTGAAATTTTAATTTTAAATTGCAATGTGTAAATTGTAATTGAATTGTAATTTGTAGACTCGAATGTAATTGTAATTTAAATTTTAAATTGTAATGTAATTGAATTTTAAATTTTGAATTTGCAACTGTAATGTAATTGAAATTGAACTTTTAAATTGTCACTACACATTGGATTTTCAATTGAAATTACACATTAAATTTAAATTTAAAATTGTAATTGAATTGCAATGTGTAAAATGTAATTGAATAGTAATGTATAGACTGTAATGTAATTGTAATTTAAATGAATTTTAAATTATGAATTTGCGACTGTAATGTAATTGAAATTGAACTTTTAAATTGTAATTACACGTTGAATTTTCAATTGAAATTACACATTAAATTTGAAATTTTAATTTTAAAATTTAAATTCTAATTGAATTGCGATGTGTAAATTGTAATTGAATTGTAATGTGTAGACTATAATGTAATTGTAATTTAAATTTTAAATTGTAATGTAATTGAATTTTGAATTTTGAATTTGTAAAATGTAATTGAGATTGAACTTTTATATTGTAATCATTGTACACTAAATTTGCAATTGAACCGACAAAACATTTGTAACTGTAATAACTATATCTAGATGTAATATAAAAGGCGATCTACTTCAAATTGATACAAAATACAAATGAAGGTCAATATGATAAAATATACTTTAAAACAGTCCATATATTTCAAATAATAAAAGTCCATATATGTACATATATAACAAAATTTCCAAAACAGGAAAATGTATACATCATCAATTCAATGGCCGCTACCTCCACCAGGCCCTTGATCGGCCTTGTGACCACCGTCACTTGTAGTAGACCCCTGGCCTTGAGGCGGTAAACTATAAAAAAGGCCTCGAATGATCTCAACATACTGTAAAAGTTACAATTGTGAACTCTGTAAGTTAGTTAAATGTTTTGACCAATGTATAATATTCAACAAGAAGTGAAAAATTTTAATGGATGGATGTGAAACTCACTTGACTCGATTCTTGATGGTGATATATGGCATGTGGGTCGGAACTTGGGCCAATGTGCCCTCATCAGGACCACGTGGATAAGTTGCATCCCAATAATTTGAGAAAGTGATGGCAGCATTAACGTCCACCTGTAGCGATGCATGTGTAAGATGTCATTACATGTAATAAGTTAGAAATCAATAATTATAACTAAAACATAAACTATAATTCAAGAATTAAAACATAAAGTATAAATTGAAATTACTAAATGTGAATTGAATTGGAACATAAATTAAAACTTACCTCGGTGTCTAGGTCTGGTTGGTCAGGACCTTAACGGTCCTCATGTGTATCATCCCAAGCAACGGCCTTGCCTCTACCCTGTACAATTTGAACTTGAAAGTTGGGATCTAAAACATAAAATCTCGAATCAAGAATTAAAACATAAATTATAAATTGAGATTAATAAACGCAAATTGAAATGGAACATGAATTATAACTTACCTCGATGACTGAGTCTGGCGAGTCAGAATGGGCAGATGGACCTCGCGGATGACCAACAACTGATGGCTCACTACGAAAGAGATCATCCATGAATTTGGTCCCCTACATGGAACAATAAAAAACACCCCATAAGTACTATTGAGCATTCAATTTACGACATATAATATCATGTAACATGAAAGCATACATAATTGTACAAAAATATACCTGTCCAGTAGCATTGTATCTGTGATACAACCGAAATTATGCATCTCGAGCTAACTGAGCATACCCCTATAAGGCCTCCTCATCAAGAAAATTGAGTAGATCATCATCCACCCACTCTATCTCTGGTTGTGGAGGTGCAGGGGGTGGTCTAGATGTCTCTCCTTGCACAGCAATAATAGCACTTCCTATGGCAATGAGCAGCAAGTCTGCAATCCCCTGCCCGACCTCTGTAGCAAGCTGGGATGGTTGGGATACGTCCTGTGACCTGATAACCATCTCGTATGGAATCGGTACCAACCTCGTAGGGGGTGGCACGAAAGCGAGGTCTCTGCGAGCTCCATGACATTGGTAGTTGTATCCCCTACCAACACCAAAGAATTCAGATCCAGTGTTGGTGTAGTCCGAGTGCATATCTAGAAAAAACTCTACATATATATGTTTTTCAAAGTATAAAGGGACCCGGTCATGGTGGGGGGACATGCCCCACACTCCAATAAATCTATCATAAACATATGGTGCCATGACCTCGAGCTTAAACTCCCTGAGTCTAAGTGGTTGACCAGTAGGGCGATCAGGAGGGATGTCAAACATTCCCTTGACATCATGGCCTCTTGTGGCAGCTTTCACATCGTCCCATTTATCGGGACCCATAACATCATGTCTTCTCCTCTAGCATGTAAAATGTCAGATGTCACTGAGAGGTCCCACTTTCATATAGAAGGATAATAGATCATCAACTATTGACAATATCATGAACAACGAGCGTCTAATAGGAGAATCCTTCGTGAGTGTGCAGACGCATGAGTGCACCCAATCTCACTAGATGGTAATATCAACAAGGGTAATACGAGGGACCTCATCATCATAAGATCCTCCCGGGGCACCTACGATCCAAACAAAAACAAAAATGTCAGTTAAAATATGCATTATAACTTGCAAGTGAAATTGAATGTATTCTTTATTAAAAATTTACTGAAAATGTATCTAAAAAAATAAATATGCACTTAATGTACCTGTGTCCTGGTGCACCTCCTCCTCCTCGGGATCTAGATGTATATCATCGGGATGAACCGACGCACTACCTCTCCCGCTAATGTCACCAGTGGTAGTTGACCCTGGTGTGGCCCCGTGCCTCGGTAAACGAGAACGCTGACGAACCACGCCCCATGGGGCCACCTCGGATTATCTCATGCTTCGTCGAGCACGAAGCAATGAACTCTGCTCTGGAGAAGTATCTGCATAATATTCCATTGTGACACACTTAATCACTTTTATATTCATTAAACTTAGGAGCATGTGCTAAGTATAATATTCAATTAAATCGAACCATTAACATAGGAAAATAATTATTGTAAATTAACTTGATGCTAAGTTATTTTAACATAGGAGAATCATGCTAAGTATAACATAGGAGAATCATTATTTTATATATATTTGAACCTAAGTTATTGATCTTATTGATAATTTGGTTTATTATATTTGTAATTTGCAATTCAAAACTCAAAGGGAAAGTGGCAATCACTTAAGGGAAAGTGGATCTTAATCTAGCATATCTACATCATTTGAAATTGCAAATTGAAATTTCTTCAATTTTAATTTGAAATTTCAATTTCAAAGGTTTTCAAATGTTTTTTTTTAATGTTATCGGTTCTTGCTACATGGTTATATGACCTTATTGAAATTTTTTAGAAAAAAACCGGCAACGTTTATGTTGTCGGTTTTATTTTCAAATGTGTATTTTTTATTCAATTCTCTTGGCATTCTCAAACGATTGAAAAAAATCGAGCAGCATTTCTACTTGCCAATACACATTTTAAAATAAAAACAGCAACATAAACGCTGTCGGTTGATATAAACATAGATATTTAAAACTTAAATAAATAAATAAAACTTAAATTTAAAATTTAAAACATATTTAACCTAATCTAATTGATTTTGTTACACAAGTTTTCACTTGGTGTTTTCAATTAGTTTTCACGTAGTTCTTGGTAATTCAATCACTTTTCACATGGTTCTTGGTTTTTTTTACATGGTTCTTGGTTTCATTTTCAAATATGTATTTTTTTTTTTTCAATCCTCCTGGCATTCTCAAGAATTGAAACAAATTGGGCAGCATTAGCATAAACGTTGTCGGTTGATATAAACATAAATATTTAAAACTTGAATAAATAAATAAAACTTAAATTTAAAATTTAAAACATTTTAACCTAATGTAATTGGTTTTTTTACACATATTTTCACACAGTGTTTTCAATCAGTTTTCACATGGTTCTTGGTAATTGATAGGTTCATAGCTATAAAAAAAATAAGTTTCAACGGTTTTTTTTTTACACAATTTGGTTAAATTTATTGAGAAAAAAAAAACCAGCAACATAAATGTTGTCGGTTTTATTTCCAAATGTGTAATACAGCAGCATTTATGCTTGCCAATACACATTTAGAAATAAAACATGTGGCATAAACGTTGCCATTTGATATAAACTTAGAAAAACAAATAATAAATCAAATTGATTTAAAAACAAAAAACCAAGGTTTTTGATCCACATATCTAGTGGACTTGATGACATGGTTTGATGCAATGATTTGGTGAGGTAGTGAATGTGTGTGGGGGGTCCTTAGTTGAGCTCCTCATTCTTGGTCGAGCTCCTTATTCAGTCGTTGTCAGCGTCGCAAATGATCCCGGACCGGCTCGTGGACTCCATTTTATCTTTTATTTATGTTTCAACAGTTCGATCCAGCAATACCTTGATCGAGGGTTCAACCCAGTCCTCGATCGAGGTTTCAATAGCTCGATCGAGGTCTAGGTTAAACCCTCCATCGAGGTATTTTTAATCCCTTGATCGAGGTTTTATGCTGCACATATTTTTGGTGCCCCACTTGCCAAAAACCATGAAGCACATTCATGGAATCACCCCGTAGACATCTTGTTTCAAAGATATTAATGTATGATATTTTTTAAACAAAATATGTTTAAATACATGAAAAATATCATGGTCAAATATAGTCAAGAATAGTCTACCATAATCAAATATGGTGAATAACATTCAAACATGGTCACACATAGTCAAACATGGCTAATCATAGTAAAGCATGGTCAACCATTTTATACCATACTCTACCATAGTAAGGCATTGTCAAACATGGTCAAACACAATGAATCATAGTCAACCATTTTCAAAACAAAGTCAACCATAGTCAAACATGATTAACCATGGTTAAAATTGGTCAATGATGATTGACCATGGTCAAACTTAATCTACCTTACTTAACCAAAGTAAACCATAGTAAACATGATTCACAAAAGTCAATAATGGGTAACTAAAGTCAACCATCATTAACAAAAGTCAACCATGGTTCATTAAAGTTAATTATTGTTAAACAGTATTCAACCATGTTAAACAATGTTTAGACTTATTCAATCACCCATCATCAACTATGGTTAATGATGGTCAAACATGGCCAACCTTCACTAAAGTCAACCATGGCTTACCAAAGTCAACCATAATCACCCATGGTTAACAAAATTCTACTACCATTGTCAAACAATAGTAATTGGTAGTTAACTATGGTAAAACATTATCAACCATCATTTGACACCCATCGTCAACCACGGTAAATGACGCTCAATCGTCTCTAACCTTAGCTAACCAATGTCAACCATGGTTCACTAAAGTTAACCATCGTTAACCAAAGTCAAACATGGTTCAATAAAGTCAAATATTGTCATGGTCAAACTTCATTAACCATGGTAAATGGAGTCAACCTTCGTCACCAATGGTGAAACCATAGTCAACTATGATTAACCTAGGTCACTTTCTCAACCATGGTCAACAATAGTCAACCATAATCAAACATGGTGAATGACATTCGAACATGGCCACACATAGTCAAACATGGCTAATCATAGTCAAGCATGCTCATCCATTTCATACCATACTCTACCACAGTTTAGCATTGCCAACCATAGTTGACCATTATCAAAATAGTATCAACCATAGTCAAACATGATTAACCATGGTTAAACCTATTCAATGATGATTTATCATCATAAACCTTACCTAACCAAATTCAACCATAATTAAACATGATTCACAAAAGTCAACAATGGGTAACTAAAGTCAACCATCATTAACCAAAGAAAGCCATGGTCCATTCAAGTCAACCATGGTCAAATAATATTCAACCATGGTCAAACTTATTCAACCATGGTAAACTATGGTCAAACTTATTCAACCATAATTACTCACCCATCTTCAACAATGATCAATGATAGTTAAATATGGACAACCATAGTCATTTCATTTTCAAACTAGGGTTAACCATAGTCAAACATGGTTAACCATGGCCAAACTTGGTTAATGATGATTGACCATAAACAACCTTAGCTAACCAAAGTCAACCATATTCAAGCACGGTTCACAAAAGCGAATAATGGCTAACGAAAGTCAACTATAGTTACCAAAGTCAACCATGGTCCATTAAAGTCAACCATGGTCCATTAAAGTCAACCATGGTCAAATAATATGGTTAAATATGGTTAAACAACAATCATCAATGATGGTTAAACATGGTCAACCATAGTTAACATTTTTCAAACTAGGGTCAACCACAGTCATACATGGTTAACTGTGGTCAAACTTGGTAAATGATGACTAACCATGGTTAATCTTACCTAAAGAAAGTCAACCATATTCAAGCATGGTTCACAAAAGTCAATAATGGCTAATTAAAGTCAACCATACTTAACCAAAGTCAATCATGATCCATTAAAGGCAACCATGGTCAAATAATATTCAACTTGGTAAACTAACTAAAGTCAACAATAGTTAACCAAAGTCATCCATGATTCATGAAAGTCAACCATGGTAAAACTTATTCAACCATCATTTCTCACCCATCATCAACAATAATTAATGATGGTTAAACATGGTCAGCCATAATCAACCATTTTCAAACTACGGTCAACCATAGCCAAGTATGGTTAACCATAGTCAAACTTGGTTAATGATGACTAACTATGGTCAATATTACATAACCAAATTCAACCATATTCAAGCATGGTTCAAAAACGTCAACAATGACTAACCAAAGTCAACCATGGTTCATTAGTGTCAACCATGGTCAAATAATATGCTCAAGTATGGTAAACTATGGTCAAACATGGTTAAGCAGCAATCGTTAGTGATGGCTAAACAAAATCTAGTCAACCATTTTCAAACTAGGGTAAACCATAGTCACATATGGTTAACCGTGGTCAAACTTGGTAGATGATAACTAACCATGGTCAACCTTACATAACCAAAATCAATCATAGTTAATCAAAGTCAACCATGGTTAAATAATATTTAACTTGGTAAACCACTAAAGTCAACCATAGTTAACCATGGTCCATTAAATTCAACCATTATCAAACAATATTCAACCATGGTATACTATGGTCAAACATATTCAACCATCATTTCTCACCCACCATCAACATTACAATACAATATAACATTATAATTTATGTAAATTTATGTGTTCTTTATATTATTTTATAATATGGTATTATTAATATTTTAGAGATATCTTTATGTGCTCACCAGTTACTAGCAACAACCATATTAATAATATTAATATGTTCGAATACACAAATGGGCAATAATGATTTTTTCCTAAAGAATGTGTCAAATATATCAACATATTTGAACATATTAATATTATTAATATGGTTGTTGCTAGTTGTTACATTATTGAATTTGAACACAATGGAGGACACCATTAATATCGAATTAGTATCTATATACTAAAGTTCCAAAATGTTGGAATCATCGTTATCATGAAAGCTAAGGTGATTTTGGTTCACTAAAAATTAGTTACAAACTTCTACGCTCAAATTGGATAGTTATTATGAAACTAGCAAAGCCACTTAAATTGTGGCCCATGAACACCCATAGGCCACAAGTTAAGTGTCATGAATAAGTTATCTTCTATCTAAACGGGTTTTCTGCCACAGAACTGCATGTTATTTATGCATTAGCTACCAGTTATTTTTTATATTCTTTTTTTATAATTATTTATTTTGAATTTGGAATGATGACCATAAAATCAATCTGAACAGTACACTTGTCTCCTCCTAAAATATAGGAAAAGTATAGGTGTTAATCTACTCCAAATTATTAAAATTAAACACCTATCGGTGTAACAAAAACACCATCATTCACAACATGGTCTCACTATATTTTAAATTGTCATTACTATAATTTGGATTAGCGCTAAGTTGATAATAATTGCATCGAGAGGAGCAAGGTGCTCTACAGCCTAGTATGAGGGAGATGTTGTCACATAACATTATGTACCGTGACACTACCAAAAGTAAAAAGAAATTTAAAAACTTCATATCCATTCACAAAATAAAAAATTAAAACCAAACAAAAAGTAATTAAAAAATTCTAGCCTATAAAATAAAAAATTGGAACCATCATATAGATCCATCTTAAACTTGACAGAGATCCGAAATTTCTCAAGTTGTAAATTTTTCTCAATGTGTAAAAACTTAAGGTAAAAAAAAATTACGCCTCAATAAATTGGATCCCTCTCGGTGCTTGATAGATCCGGGTTTAAAATGGATCTATGATGATTTACCTTTAAGGTAATTGCACCGAGAGTAGCGAGGTGATCTACAAACCAGTATGGGGGAGATGTTGTCACATAACGTAACGTTATGTTATCAAAAATAAAAATTAATTGAAAAAATTCATGTCGCCTCATAAAATAAAAAAATTAAAACCAAATAAAAAGTAATTAAAAAAATAAATGTCTAACCAAATTAAAAGTTATTAAAAAAATCCACGTTGGCTAACAAAAATTATTTTAAAAAAAATTGAAAACCAGCATAGATCCATATTAAATCCGGATCTATCAAGCATGGAGAGGGATCAAATTTCTTAAGGTGTGAATTTTTTTTATGGACGTGTAAAAAATTTAATATTAAAAAAAAAAATTACACCTCAAGAAATTGGATCCCTCTCGTTGCTTGATAGATCATGGTTCAAGATGGATCTATAACAGTTTAAATGTTGGCATAACTTATAATACCTCGATTTTTACCCCTAGATCATGTAGTGTGAAGAGTGTATATGTATTATAATATCTATATATTCGTTTTAAATAACTTGGCTAGAAGCCTATAAATACGTGGTTTTATGTTTGAAGCATTACATAATACACTAACTATTCAGTAGAAGATTTGATTAATATTTGTTTTCAATATTTCGAAATTATATTTAAATTTTCAACCTTTAAACCATTAAAATAAATAATAGCTATAATCATTTAAAAATTCACTATGGTTTGTGTGGACCAACTAGTTCTTATTTTGCAATTTAGTGGCCCTTATAAAGAATATTTGACATTTGAAAATACATTCAAAGTGAATAATGAAATATCATGGTAATTTATTCACCATTCATATGTATGCACAAAATATATAATTTGAGACCTATTATTTTTCCAAACTATTATTTTGAATCAGAAATGTTTAGCCCTCGATCAAAAGCATAAAACAACACATTTTAAAAAGTTTCATTTTAATAACATTAATGGTAACATTAATGATAGCATTAATAATGTTAATATTAATGATATTATTAATAAAATTTACAACATTAATAATATTAATAACAACATTTTTAATAAAATTAGCAACATTAAGGGTGCTTACACAAATATGGTACCCAAAATGAATGCAATAGAAGCACGTGAGCCTAAATATCAAAAGTGTGCATGAGCTTTTGGTCTAGCAATTGTCGAACCTCCACTAAAGTAACTGCATCAACACAAATGTGTGCATGCGCTACTAACCTGCATGCACTACTAGAACGTGCACACTTCTCTATGTATTAAAAATTGGGCCAAGGCCTGTTTCCACCCCATTCCATCCCAATTTTGCTGGCCAAAAACACTTCCAAATAACAGTAAAAGGAACGCACTCATGCCCTCCACTTCCCAAGCCTCCAACACATCATCCAGGTAAGATTTCATCTCTAAATTTTCTTTTTTATTGGTTTTTCAATGTTTTAATAAAAAAATTACATTCTAAACATTGTAAAAAATCAACCAAAACTTAAACAAAATCTTTTTTTTATTGCATATTATCTCTCCTCCATCACAATGGCAGGAAACCAAGAACCAAATCCCAAAAAAAAAACCCTGAGGATAACCCAAGCACACAAAACCCCGAACCTAATCCCAAAGTAAACATTAACCCTAAGGAGAACCCAACCATAGAAGGTCAAATTAACCAACATTTAAACCAGTTAAAAACCTTGGTTCAAGAGCTTAGATCCATTAGGGAACCATCGAGACTTTCCTTAGCCACATCCCTTAACAACATCATTTCCTCAGTTGAAAATGCTCACGGTCAATTGTTGAGCATAACCGAGTATAGGGCCAGGATGAGAGAGTACTATTCCACTGGTCTCATTAAAGACCAAATCAAATATTTGAACATCTCAACACATAGTCTAGTTAGTTTTTTCATTAACCCCACAACCAACCTACCCCCTGATCCACACCAAAGACACATTTGCATGGATTGTTGCACATATGACCCATTGAAATGAAATTGGATGAGTCGATGATTTATAGTTTTCGATAAGCCTACTTACAACAATAGGGAGGTTCTACTATATTTTCTTCAGAAACTATATGCAGAGTTCGTGTTGGGTCTGCACATCAACTACTTTGACATTAGTTAGTTTCAGGGGGTTGGTCTTAGATATGCCTAGGATCGATCCACTGCCAGGGGTGACCTAATGAGAGGGCCACCTACTTTTAGGCGTACGCCTAACCACCCCCCACCCTCCCCATATACACCTCAGTAACTGGATTGCCTAGATGAGACTGTTACTGCCATATCATAGCTTGTGAAAACGCGAAGTTGGGAAACACTTTTATGACAAAGGGTTTTGTGGTGCACACATGTTGGGAGAGCCAATATTTATAAGAAAAATATATTTAAAAATTGTATACACTGCATCTATTCCTATACTTGAGTCTCTAAAAATATTTTAGTCAAAACTGATTACTAATTATGAAAATGTTGTCGTGCACATGAAAACGGAATTTTCAAAAAACAAGCAAAATTGTTACCCAACTTCATGTTTTCATAGGTTACACATTTGTGGTGTCATCTAGGCATGACCCACTAAAGCAGTACGGAGGACCATCATGCTGTGTAGATCCCTTAGGCCCCATTGGTCATGGACCATCCATGATAGCCAGTGGTGCAAAGGATCCTTTCAACATTCGAGCATTACCCCATCAGTGCACTCACTACGGCCATACAATCCATGGCCCTATGAAATTCTTGAAGCGGTTCTTCAAATTGCACACTGCGCTCTATGAATATCTTTTTAGATCTGATATCCATGAGTTTATATGCTTATGATTCTTCCCCATATCCTATCAGTATGCACTCAATACTTTGTGGATCCAAAGCTCGTCTCTTCTTGGAAGGAATTCCAGCCCATGCAGTAGAGCCAAAAAATCTCAAATTTGACACATTCGGTTTGAGACCAAAGAATGCTTCCAAATGAGTCATACCTTTCACGGATGAATGTGGAACACAGTTCTGTATGTATGCAGCAACATTGATTGCTTCATCCCAAATATTTGCAGCCAAACCTTTTGATTCAATCATGCATGTAGCCATCTCTTTCAGTGACCGATTTTTCCTTTCCGCTACACCGTTCTGCTGGGGTGTGTAGGGAACTGTATGTTGGATCTGAATTCCGCTTTGGGCACAAAGTTGCAGCAACTCGGCCTTGATATATTCTCTACCATTATCAGATCTAAGAGCTTTGATCTTGCTCTCAGTGGCGGTCTCAACAGAAGCCTTAAAATCCTTGAATTTTCCAAGCACTTCTGACTTGTTTTTGAGAAAAAATACCCATGTAAAGCGGGAAAATCATCAATAAATGTCAAAACATAACTTGAACCATTTAATGAAGTATGGGGCAGCGGACCACTGATATCAGAATGTATCAACCCCAAAACTGTAGAAGCTCTGCTAGCTTTGTCGCGGTCGAATCTGTGCTCGGGGTGCTTCCCAATAATGCAACCAGTGCATATTCCCTTCGAGGAACGGAGTTGTGGAAGACCATCTACCATGGAATTGTTTGATAACAGCAGCAAATACTTATAATTAAGATGTCCAAATCTTTCATGCCAAAGCCTACTAACCTCATTACCATGTGTGCGAAGAGCAGTGGGCTTTGCAAGAGGAATAAAGTGTGAAAACTCATAGCATTTTGCAGTGTGGTTCGCCTTTCCGACTGCAAGAAGTCTTCCACTTTTGATATCATAAATTTCAACTGTATTAGGGTTGAATGTAACTTGCTTCAGTTCACCAGTGTGTGTCATTTGATACACAAAAAGAAGATTTGAAGCCAAGGAAGGCACATAGAGAACATTCTGAAAGCTTCCATGATCTACATGAATCGTACCTTTGCCCTTTGAAGAAATTTTTGAGTCATCTCCCAAATGGATGGGGATGGAGCTGTTTGGATCGAATGAAGAAAAAGAATCAATATTTGCAGCCATAGGATTCGATGCACCCGAATCTATCAAGAGAGTAGTGGGCTTCGAAATAGTTGCCATGAGTGCTTGTCCTCTTTCATGATCATCAATCCTATCCTTCTTCCTTGCACCGTCAGGAAGAGTTATGTTGTTCTTTTCCAAAAGGAGGGCCATTTTATCTATAGTCTTCTTCATACATGAACTTTCGGGATGAAAGCCACGGTTGCAATAAGTACATTTAGATTTTTGGTTACCTTCTTTGCCCTTTTGCTTGAACTTCGAACTGGATGGTGCATCCGTCTGTTTTCCTTTCTCTCTTTGCTTGTGAGGTTCGAATTTGGGCTTCTCCTTCTTTTGCTTTCCTTTGCCATTCGAGATCTTGGGTCCTTGAACATATAGGGCTGAATCTTTGGAGCTTATGGACCCCATTTGAATCAACTTATCATGCTCTTTTGTGACGGACTCAATGAAGGCATTCAAGGTAGGCATCTTCCAATTCGGGGTAGTTAGCCGACCGTAATTGAAAGTAGAGACAAATACCGAATAATCTTTACCAATCTTGCTGAGAATGGAGAGGATCAATTGCTTATCCTCTTTGATAACTCCACTGTTCTTCAACTACATGTTCAAGTTCTTGAATTTTGTGAAGAATTCATTAATGGTCTCGAAATTCTCAGGACTAAGGGCAATCAATTCATTCTCTAATTGAAAAGCCCTAAGCTCATCCTGCTTGCCAAATAGTGTTTCAAGTTGCTCCCATATAGCTTTTGGAGTCTTCAATCCGCTGAGATGGAAGTGAAGATCTTTGGAGATGGAGAGACAAAGAAGACCATAAGCTTCATCAAGCTTGTTGTAGTGTTTGGTTCTATCTGACAAGGTGTTTGGCTCCAATTCAAGACCAAGACTGACTCGGTAGTAACCTTTTGAACGTAATATGATCTCTGTATCATCTTTCCAATCAAAATAATTGAATGGGGTGAGGATAGGCTTTGAAGAAAAGTATTCCATTGCTAGGAGTGAGTGCACACTGATGTAGAAATGCTTGCAAGGGCAAAGCAGCGAATGCAATTGATGGAGACAATAACCTGCAAATCACAATAAAACCAAGAACAATGAGGTTGAACAATCCACCCTTTTAGAGTTGCTTCACACCTGGGATTGGAGATCAAGCAATGTCGAATAGGTCCAATGTATCAAATCCAGGATTTATGTGGAAACTCGAGCTTCTGGAGTGGTATTGGAAGTATTTTCAAGCTTTGCATGCACGGGAGCGAATGCCCTTGAGATCTTTCATTCCAAAACTTTTTGTAATTTTTGAGCAAATTCACTCAAATCCTCTTGTAGAAACACCTGTAGAAAAGAGATCTTGTCCCTACAATGGCTCTGATACCATGTAAAATTAGTCACAATATATCTAATGAACAAGTAAATCAATCACAACAGATGAACATAGAAAATATGGTGTAAAACTGTGTAAAACATGCACAGTGCTCAATATCCCAATAAGGGTGAATAATTACAATACAATAATCTAACTATGTGAGTGAGCAATTCAAATTGACTAAGTAGGCAATTCGAATCACTGAATGGAGTAGCTTGACTCCAACTAGGATTCCTCATCATCAATCAGTGGTGGTCATCAATGCACAAGAACCAATCATCCAGGTGTCAATCTGAGTCTAACTGAGTGTAACATGTGTAACTGAAGTGTGTAGCACTGATATAGGGAAGGAGACTCAGTGGAGGGTGCATGGGAGGCTTAACTGAAGTCAGAACAAGTCATCTAGTCAATTTGGTGGTCCATCGGAGTGAAACAGTCAATCAGGAGTGAAACTAGCCTCAAATCAAGGAGAATCGGAGCTAACTGAGTGTAATTGAAGTGGAACTGAAGTGGTAGGTGAAGAAATGCACCCTTCTCTGGCAGTAGGTGAGAAGTGGGCACCTTCCTGACTAGGAGGGATAAAGAACTGATGTAAGAAGCTCCCGGGTGCTAGAATAAGGTGGCTAAGGTGCTGGAGGCATCAACCTGGTGACTGGGATGCATGCAAACCCTAATTGCATGCAAGACCTTGAAAAAGATGATGTGGATATCCGAACATGAGATACTTTTATGTCTAAGGTTAGTACATGATTTGTAAATGGTTGTAAATGATCGATTATATTTTTAATTGTGCATTTTACAATTCTTAGATAACCATTACTTAGAGTATTTAATATGTAACTAATTTGTATGGCATGTACAGTTGTTTCAAGATTAAACAATTGAATCAAGGTGGGACGACATTACTCCTCCCAACCTTGATTCCACCATTGCAGCAGCAGCGGATATTGCATCACCTCACCTACAGGTATTTAAATGAGTGTATTATTGTAGGATTTAAAAATTGTATTAGTTACATCTGTCAGACTTTTTTATGAGAAATCAATATTAATGTTGTTGTGTTTCCACAAGTTACTGTTGAAGAGATTGAGCACAGGTGTCCACCTGGGCTGAAAAGATCACTTGTCATTCAGGTAACTTGTGTGAAATTAACTATATATTTGATGTGAAATTCATTGTGTTTGTATGGTTAATTTACATATTTTTTCTACTAATGAAACATATTACATATGTTTATGCACGTGCCATCTCCCACCATCCGATCACCATACCAACACATCCCTCCATATATTCCACCTAGTTCATTTTTTCCACAGTTCACGGCGAATCCTATGATTGGGAACTATGCCCCTGTGATTGGCATACCAATCTCCACCACAGGGTGATCCCATCCCTTGTACATCCACTAGGGCTATATTGTCACCCACACCCATCCCCTCTTGTGGTTCACCCACATGTCCAACATTCGGCTCCATTTTTTCCATCCACATCAGATCCATCCATTGCTCCTACATCAACCCCCGCCCATGTACCTACATCATCCCCCTCCCCCCTACCTACATCATCCCCCTCCCCCCTACCTACATCATCCCCCTCCACCACCATTTCCTTGAGGCAAGTTGTCCATCCCAGTGCTCCACTTCCTAGCCAGGAAGGGAAATCTCCTGCATTGCCTCAGATACTTAGGTGAGATTTATAAGTTCATTAAAATCGTATAAAGCATGAATGAAATTCATAAAATAATACATTTTGATTTTTATGTATTAATTGATTTTTGTAATTGTTGCAGGGAGGTATTGTTGAGAGATTTGGATCGAGAAGATGAGCAACCCCATTAAGACATGTTGTCTTGTCTCAAGTGAGTACTCAATATTTGAATTCTAATTGTATTTTGTTAAGTGTATTAATTGATAGAATTGTGGGGAAAGTAATATGTTATTGTTCCACTTTCAGAGCTCGGAGAGACACTACACCCAGACACAGGGGGACTCAAACTTCCTCCAGCTCAAAGAGGAGGAATATTGATTTTGGAGATGAGCGTTGGGGTGTCAATGGTGTCCAAGGTGATTGAGACACCCACTATTGCATTAGCCATGATGTGGCATTTTGGGCATGAGATATTTATTTATGTCTAGGCCATGAGCTGCCCTTATTCCATTTTTGGGAATGAGCATCCATTATATGTATTGGAATGATGTTCCATTTTATAAAAATATATTTTTTGACCTATTTCCAATACAAATACATGACTTTCATCCAGCGTATCTAACAAAGTTTTTATGAATTTTTACATTATTGATGTGGATTTGATGTTATATATTATAACTATTACATGGTTCATGGTGAATGTGATTGGTTCATGGTGAATGGTGAATGGTGAATGTGATGTTATATGTATTATGACTATTACATGCAATATATTTTAGATCGCATGCATATTCCATTAAAAATGGGAGTGTATTATGATGAATGTAATCTTATCCCAAAAAATTTAATCAAATAACTTGATCACCTTATATGGCATACATGCATTTACTTACTCTTTTCCAATCCACATCATAACATCTTATTAAAAAGAGTTAGGATTGAAAATTATGATAATTTGTATTATCTTAAACTGTGATTATCTATAATTGATCCCTAGAGGTCCTTAACAAGGCCATGCGTCTTAAATTCCCTTTATGAGGTCTATGTGGTGGTCTACGGATCCTTGCATTGCCCATAAATCCTTGAAGAAATATTATTGGGTCTATGTACTTAGTTTTTGTCCTTTGTTCATGGCTAAGGTTATGAGACCCATGCATGGTGCACAAAACCTTTAATTGGTGCCCATATCCGAATTATAGACCAAAGGATTTCGTCTACATGACCTAAGTGGTAGTTTGGGGCCCACGCATAGCCCATAAGTTCTAGAAGCAAGTGATACGTCCAAAGTCCCTAAATTTTCACCCTAGATTATGGTCAATTCCTCGAGAGCCATCCATGGATTGCAAAGCCACAAAATGGTGCCCATGTCCCACTCACCAACCAAAGATTACGTGTGGATATTGTGTGTGGTGGTTGAATTTCTTATGCATGGCCCATGCGTTGTGTAATGAGAATTAGACCTTAGTTTTCATTCTTGGTCAATGGCCATGGTGATGCAACCTATACCTAGTCTACAATTGTTTTGAACTAGTGTTGCTATTACACTCATGGGCTAATTATTCCCTATATAGAGTGTGTGTAGTGTTTTGAGATGTTGTGCATGGCCCTTGAACCCTCGAAGCATATTTTAAGGCCTAAGACATTTGTTTTCATCGTTGGACCATATCACGACCTTGAAATCCATGCCTTGTGTGCAAATCCCCAAAGTAGTGACCATATCCCCCTTGTAAGCCAAAAATTATCTTTATAGAATTATCGGTGGTTCGAGGCATTGTACATGGGCCATGATCCCTAGAATCATTTATAGGTCTAAGATATTGGTTTTTATCATTAGACCATCATGGCTTGGAGACCCATATTTATTGTGTAAAACCTCAAAATACTAACCACATATCATTCAGAAGTTAAGTATGCTCACTACATGGCATGCCAGGTGTCTTTGGGCATTATGCATGGCCCATTATCTAGGTGTTTTCATCCTTGGACTATACTTTGGGACCTTATACATATTTGGTATAAATCCCTATACCATACACAAGGAATGTTTTTGTCATCTGCAATCTTATATGTTTTCTTAGTTTTCATGGTAAGACTAATTTAAGGATGTCCTAAAATTAATTAATTTGTTATACTTACTTGTGGAGTAATTACTAATATCCTCCATTCAAAAAAATTACAAGAGGGAGAAATTATATATGTTGCAATTCTCATATAAAAGCAAGTAAAGAACTTGATACATTTTTGTAAAACTTGAATTTCTTTTTAATTTTAATTTATTAGCCTTGAAAAATGCATCTAATTTAACATAAATTATTTATATTTATTATATCATATGATAACCTAACCTAGATAAAGTAAACCTATACTTGCCTACCCCACTAGACAACCCTAATCTAGACTAAACTACCCTACCATGCCTACACTAACCACATAACCTACTTTAACCAACCATATATTGGCCTAAACCACTCTAATATAATACTTGCTTACACTAAACTTAAACTACCATAACCTAGCCTAGCCTACCTTAACCATAGTCTATCCTATACAGTATTGTATCCTACCTTAAAGACTTCCATAATCCTTAAGGTAACATTTCCTAACCTAGCCTCAACATACATCATATATACTCCATTACCCTTAGCATCTAACCCCAACTAGCCTAAACTAACTTCATTACTACATTTTCTCAACTTTAGCACATCTCTTTGATTGGATGAAGGTCTAGTATTTTCATGCCAAAACTTTTGTACTAGTTCTTTGATAGCAGCAATTAGCTTATTGTCTGCCTACGAAGGCCCAACAATATTTTTGACCTAGTGTGTCAATTTTTTCTCTAATAGAAGATATCTTTGAAGAGTGTTTCTATATACTTTAAAGATATGAGATGTATATGACAGTAGGAAACTACATCTTGTGGATTTGTTTACAATTGATTCTGATAATATTGTTGTGGAAAAATTTGCACAAAGGTTTACATCCCTTCCCACGTTGGGGGAAAGGCTTTCAGGTTGTCAACAAGGCCCAGTATTGTGTTACAAAAAGCAAATGTGAATGACTCCAAATTGATCATGAAAGGTTCTTGTTAATGAAACAAAATAAAATAAAACAAAAACTTAAAAATAACTTAGAACAAAACAAAGAGAGTGAGAATATGCAAACAATAAAAAACAAATGCTATAACCAATTTAGATTGCCCAATGGTCAAGCTTGTTACATGAAGTGTCACCTAGGAAGTGTGGGATTCAAGGGAAGCCAACAATCTCTCTTAGAGAGGTCCTTTTTGTCCACACTAAATTCTAAATAACTTGAAAGAACAAATGGGAGAAACACTTGCCCCTTGGAGGAAGGTGGCAAGGAAGCTTGAGGAATGCTAGTAGGTGTGGGAAGAGGTGGAAGTAGTTCCAACACAATCCCAGCAGCATAACCTTGCTCTAGATTTCTCTTATAAGATGCATGCGTGTGGCTTCCTTTTATAGGCCAAGAGGTGGTCAAGAAACATCTAGATCCAAGTGTGAATCCCATCACCTCATAAACTAGTTTCAAGGTACACAAAGGGATCTATTCAATGCTCCCTCGTCATATGAAGAGACAATTTCGAATTTTTGTTGGTGAAGAGCCTTCATGAGCATTCAATGCATAGCGGGTAGTTAAGATCCCAATGTTTTGGCAGTTGCGTGGATATCGAAGGAAAATCCACGCTAGGCTTGTACGAGCACAGAACTGATAATACATGCAATAGTCCAGGCCACCATGGATGTAACCGTCCTACCTCTTCTTTTGATTGTTTTGGGAATTTTGGACTCATGTTATTTGTTGGATCTAATGAGGATGTATTTGGTGGGTTGCATTCTATATGTTAATGACGCCTTACTACAAGATTAGCCAAAATGTCACATGTGTGCGAAATTTAGGTGTCAATAGATGTCCCCTGATGTATGAGGTTCTGAGGGTACTGCAAAGCCGATAATGCATCATCATTTCTAAGTTGTGTTTTCTCATGTTCTTGGAATTTCTCAAGTGAGTGTGGATGGAAGGTTCCCTTGGGGGAAGATTGTTGGAGATAACCAGTGAAGCTGTAACAAAAAATAATGTTTGATACAAACGAGGTGGGCATACCCATGCTCATGAAAATCTGTCAAGATTACTACAATAAGAGGAGACCAAGGGGTCGACTCAAAACATTGTTGGTACATGAACGAAGGCGGATTCAATCCATGTAAAAGTGAATGAACCTAAAAATATTGTGACAGATGTCGATGAAGCAGAACTGTTGATGACCATGATAAACCCACTAGGGTGGGGGATAGGAACACTAGTGAAGTGGTTGGGTGGAGTACTCCAATGTATTGTTGATACCATGATTTGTAAATGTGAAAATTGCTACCTTTGAAACATACGACTCTCCCTGATGCGATAGATGTGTTGACGTCGAGCATAGGAGAGACCACTAGGTTAGGGAGCACTAATGACTCTCCCCACTTAGTTTGAGGCGATCCATTCGATGGATTAAAACATTAGAGAAAATTTGAGGTCTAAAATGGGCCTCCTAAGGAAAATAATAAAACAATAATTAAAATAATAAAATATTTATGAATGTTTTTTAGGAAAAGAGAAAAAAACTACATTTTTTCTTCGTATTTTCAACATATATCCCTATCGTTTTACTCAAATTTCGAGCAGGAGCACCCGTTGAATGCGGAATTAAATTCTGCATCCAACGAGTACCCATGCTGCATACTTTTGAGGTACCCCACCCCACGAAAAATGAGAAATACATCAAAAAAGTGCAAGTACTACTTTTTTTAATGTATTTCTCGTTTTTCGTGGGGTGGGGTACTTCAAAACTATGTAGCGTGGGTACTTGTTGGATGCGGAATTAAATTCCGCATTCAACAAATACTCTCGCTTGAAATTTGAGTAAAATGATAGGGAGATATGTTGAAAATACAAAGAAAAAAATAGTTTTCCCTTTTCCTCCAAAATTCATAAATATTATTTCATTATTTTAACTATTATTTTATGTCAAATATGCCATGTCAAACATTATGGTTGACTCTTTTCTTGAAATTCTATTGGTTCTTGAATTCAATGGCTCTTTTTCTTATGAGGTGGCTTGTTTTCTTACGAAGTGGCTCGTATTCTTATAAGGCCCATTTTAGACCCCAAATTTGCTCTAATGAGGACCCCAAGGGACAATTGCAACTACTACAACCCTCAGAATATTGAGATTTGATGTCGATGAGAGATTAAGTACATGATAAGACAAGGGTCTTATCCTAAGAACCAATATCATTTTGTAACCAACTGTAAGACTGATAAACCAGACACAAGACTGGTTGATAAGCATGGGGCTCATAACTTCCTTTAATCGAGTTCAACTTGGGGAGTGACTGGCAGCATCATTCTTCAAATAAGGG
Organism: Larix kaempferi; assembly: GCA_027924585.1. Taxonomy (NCBI): domain Eukaryota; kingdom Viridiplantae; phylum Streptophyta; class Pinopsida; order Pinales; family Pinaceae; genus Larix; species Larix kaempferi. The sequence goes on from BSBM01001033.1 coordinate 7,349,464, forward strand.
ACTGGGTGTAACTGAGGGAAACAAACTGTAGATGAAGGGATTTGTTAGAGACGCAACACTAAGGGTGATGGTGACTGACAAAATTGATAATGTTGGGGATAAGGAGACTCAATGACATCAATCAAAGGCGACTAATGGTTGCTGCCAAAAGAATAGTGATGTTCCCACGGTTTTGAGTGGATTGGGGAATTGTTTGTACATAAAGAATAATTGGTGAGGTCCCCACGGTTTTGAGGGTGTCGAGGAGCCAATTTGATGATGGGTGGGATTCCCACTATTTTGGGTGAATCAGGGAATCAATTTGATGATGGGCGAAGTTTCCATGGTTTTGAGTGGGTCGGGGAATCTTTTCCATAAAGATGTGAGGGTTGTTTTTCAAATGCGAAGACAGGTTCCCCATGAATCAATGCCATGCAGATTGTTCCTACGGGAATAACTGAATAGAATTGGGTTCTGCGAAGGGTGGCGGCCCCATTATTGTCTTCGCGGGGGTGATGATACGAAGAAGATTACAGATAGTAGATTTCCCATGGAGGTATGAGTGGTCAACTATGATTCTTGATCGTAATATGTGCCAGGAATTTGATGGTATTGACTATTGAAGGTGGTGGAGTTAATGCACAACTATGAGATGATGAACTATTGTATCATATTCCTCGGGCTTGTGGGGGTTCGACATTATGGGTGCCAAATCATGACAGGGATGTAATAGTGCGAACACCCATAGGGAAAACATGTTATCCTCAATAATGGCAATGATGGAAAATCATTACTAGGAATTAGGACCCTATGGTTATTGGCGGGAACACTAGTAAATGCAATGTAAACATAAGGAAAACATTGTCTATATGCTAGTTTCGAGATGATACCTGCGATAGAAGTCTTGCGCCTTCGCTAAAAGGGTTGAAATCTTGGCTTCTTAATTATTCTCCTGCACACATGGCACCAATACCCAAGTGTAATAAATAACATGACAAAGATATTGGCGATCCAGAAATAGTGACCAAAAACATAGTGCACCTATGGAGTGCATGGAAAATGACTAATGGATGGCATTTCTTAGACGGAGGTGTGGGTATAGCCATTGCAGAGATTTCAAGATGTTGATTCCAATGGTGCGAACGGTTCTACAGTTTGGCCATACCAAGGGTTTGAAAATGGAGGCAAATGTCTATAAATAAGCCAGTGGGGCCCGCCTATCGAGATCATTTGCACTGGTCGTTGTTGCGCCTTCCAGAGCATTTTCAGTTGAGTTCGGGAGATCCGTGCATCCGATATTCGTGTCGGGAGATCCAAGCAAGCCTTGATCCCATCCTTTTCAATTTTATCCAATCAGCTTTGTAGAGTAGGCACAATGGGTGTTGTCGCTGATGTAATGACAACATTTATGGAAGTCGTTTCTTAGGGTTGAAGTGAAGTACTCTCAAGCAAAGGTTGGGTGAGGCGAATGGTCACCAAGGCGTCCCGAAATCGAGGGAATTCGTGACAATGGTGTGTATAATTCCCAAACTGGGAGCAAATTGAACACGTGTGATTGGTGCGTAATAACTTAGACTTAGGTGTCATAGTGGGAGAAAACGAGGTTGCAAATGTGCCCCTGATATCGTGTGGGTGGCATGCATCACACTAATAGGATTATTAAGTAGATTCCTGAGCTCTAACAAGGTGGGGCACAGGTTAGTCACATGGCCTTATTGCCCGCATAAGGAAAATGGTAGAGTGACCCTAGTTGCAGGAGTCATTGGTTGTCATTATTGGGGATTTTAACCATTGTTGGGTTATGCTCCCTACTTTAGGCTTGGAAACTACCGATGATGGTTTGGGGAGAGGGTTGGTTATGAAAGGGGATTTCAACTTAAGTTGTCTCATGCCCCCATTAGTGGATTTAGCGACGGCCAATGGTGGTTTAGTCACAAGTGTTGTAGGCTCGGCATTCGGTACAGATGGCATAACCGGCCTAAACGGCATCATAGCTGAGACGAGGACAAATACATAACGGGGCACGGGATTTGAGGCCACTTCTAGGTAGGGTGGAGTGAGGTACCACACAAGTATACCCAAAGTGAGCCCAAGTAGAGTCAATTGAGTCATAACTGGTGTCCCTTGCACTCCCGTGGGGGGGTACAAGAATGGTATTTGGAATATCAGAGGTACTAATGGACTCAACGTCTGTTCAACGTCGTGACTCACCATAGGTGTTGATAATGATTCCGAGGGGGTGGTAGATAGATTTTCGGAGGTGAAAAATGGTGCACATAAGGCCATCGGTCGATGTAGGGATTTCAAGCAGCGGTCCTAAATCTACCCCTAGCAAGTTGGAATCTTTGTACACTCTTGGGCATATATCAACGTAAGGGGGTTGACTGGTTTCGATGGCAGTGGATAGCACGTTGTCGAGTTGGTGTTGGTATGAGGATCATAATAATTGAGTTGGTCGAGGGTGACTATCTTCTCATTAAATAGAAACATCATGATGCAGAAGACCGAAGAGGCAACCGCCTTCATGGCGTACATGTAACTACGAACCAAAAGGATATTGTAATCAAATTGTGCATCAACTACTTCGATATCAATCATTACCATTTCCCCCCCTAGCTTAATGGGGACATTCTGATACAAACCCCTTGGTTGGTATGGTCTCCCATCATATGCACGAAGGGCGATAGACATTAGAGAAAATTTGAGGTCTAAAATGGGCCTCCTAAGGAAAATAATAAAATAATATCTATGAATTTTGGAGGAAATGAGAAAAAAACTACATTTTTTCTTCGTATTTCAACATATCTCCCTATTCTTTTACTCAAATTTCGAGTAGGAGCACCCGTTGGATGCGAAATTAATCTGCATCCAACGAGTGCTCGCTCGAAATTTGAGTAAAACGACAGGGAGTATGTTGAAAATAAGAATTAAAAAAGTAGTTTTTTTAATGTCAAATATGCCATGTCAACCATTATGGTCGACTCTTTTCTTGAAATTCTATTGGTTCTTGAATTCAATGGCTCGTTTTCTTACGAGGTGGCTCGTATTCTTATAAGGCCCACTTTAGACCCCAAATTTGCTCTAATGTGAGGGAACTAACTCAAGTGAACCCAATCGTTTCTAGACATTAGATGACATGACACATGGATGTTCCTTCATCGATGATGCATCAATGAATCATAATGTTTTTAACCATAAATGGAACCTGGAATGCAACTGTCGAGGGTCGTTGCAGTTCACCTTTATCGAGATCGAAGGTCATAAGGCGCGAGTCCTAAGGGTCGACGGCGCCAAGTGAATTAAGTAAAGCCTTCTGTTGTGTTGGGAAAGATTGTAGGACCTCTAACGTGAAAATGGCAGCTCATGACTGAGCCATGTCATGCGCGATACTATAATTGTGGGTGGATTTCATATGAGGATTATGGGGAGTGCACCTAAGTGGTACCTTTGGGATCCATGGAATTTGTTCACCACTTGGGCATGGTATTTGCAAAGGGCCCCCAGAAGGGGTAGGTACATCCTCCACTTGTGGGGGACTAGGCCCACCATAGTCTTTGGCTTGAGTCTAGAAGTTGACGTCTATCATGTTCATGTGGATATTCTGAAAAGAGTCATCGCCGAGGGAGGGGCTCCGGTTGCTGAGTAATGACCCCTTGATTGGAAAATGGGTGTTATAAGATAGTGGTTTGGGCTTGTGGAATGTTAGGTATCTGGGGAGGATTCAATGGTTGTCTTTTTCTTGGCTTCCACCAACTGTTGGTAGGGGAAGATGAGGGGACAATGGTGAGTGTAGTGACCATACTCTCCGCAAATTGAGCAAGAATAATTTGCCCTTAGGTTACTATAGCGTTCTTCCTTTTCTTGGGAGGGTAATTATCCCCCGCAGTCCAGTTACCCTAGTTCAAGTTCTGTTGGGGAGGGGTTTTCTCCCTTTCCCTTGTTGTTGGTTTTGTTTGTTCTTGTATTTCTTCTTCCCTTGATTTGGAGGATTATGGGGATTTGCAGTGTTCAACTGCTCAAATTGTTTAGTTTTTTGTGCAAAAGATAGTTGAACCAAATTGACCCCCATGTGTGGCATGGGGAAAGGACCAAGAGGACATGGAAATGAGTAATAAGGGTTTGTGCTCCATACAATGTGGATGTACAAGCGGCTGGTGCCATTTACATTGGAAATACTATGGATGCTTGGCTTGCATTGGGATATGTAGGACTGTAAGGTCCATATTATAGCTGACCAAATTAAGGATTTGGTACAAGTAGGGGGTGTTGACACAAGAGGGATGGGTGGGTACTGCAGTGCCATGTTGAATGGCATAGGAGTAAGAGGAGGAGGAACCTTTCCTTGTTGAGAAATGGACCCAATAAGCCCATCCATTGAATGTAACAACCCGCGGGAGAGGGATCTAAAGACATTAGAGGAAATTTGAGGTCTAAAATGGGCCTTATAAGAAAACAAGCCATCATATACGAAAACGAGCCAACCATAATTTCTTGATGAGTTGGATTTCAAGAACCAATAGAATTTCAATAAAATGAGTCAACCATAATGGTTGACTTGAGATATTTGTCATAAAAAAACTACTTTTTTTGTTCGTATTTTCAACATATCTCCCTGTGTTTTTACTCAAATTTCGAGCGGGAGCACTCGTTGGACACGGAATTTAATTCCACATCCAACGAGTACCCACACTACATACTTTTGACGAACCCCGCTGCCCCAAAAACAAGAAATACCTGAAAAAATGTCATGATGATGTGATGCGCTATGGGCTCAATGATTATTTTGGCAAGATCGGGGAGATTCAATCTAGACATGAAGGATAGGATGGTATTAGGTCTCGCGGTTGTATGTTGTGTGGTGTTCCCTTGAGGGGGAGAATGAGGGATATGTGGCGGTGATCTCTGTCTCTTATGTGAGGATGAGGATGTTGTATGTCCTCCTCCTGAAGAGGGAGAAGAAGAAGGTGAATTTCATCTGACAGGTGGAAATAAAGGGGAGCCTCTTCCATGAGAGGTAGAACCAAAGGGGTTTAAATTGTCTCCAACAGGAGAAAATGGAGGGTCCCCTCTTCCACGAGAGGATGAAGCAAAAGGATCTAAGTTTTCTCCAAGGGGAGAGAATGAATCAAGCAAGCAGCGGCCTCGCTTCCTAGGAACGGCCCCAGCTAGAGTATCTCCCTCCTGAACCACAGGGAGAAAGTGGGAAAACACCCTCGAAAAAGGGGAAAGGCCTTGTAGTCTACAATATTTCCTTAGAGTGTTTTTTTCCTCTATGGTGGAATTTTAGTGACAAATGAGAGTGATGATGGGGATAAACACAAATGAACAAATGCAAAAATATGCCAAACACAACAGATGCAAAATGGTGCAAAGTGAGTGATATGTGCTATGTCGGTTTAGTGCAAGTGCTCCCACATGTAGGTTCTTTTTAATTACGAGTTAGTGAACTTGTATTAAAAAGAAAATAAATGTAAATTCCCTAAATACCTAACAACCTTCCTCTCAAATGTAACTAGGCCTTCCAAAAGCACAACCGATGGTGATAATGGGATCCACACAATGATTGACTAGTGAAAGTAACAAAGAGTCGGTTATATCGGCGAAGGGGTTATGTCCCGAAAGAGATTGGCAACATTTCTCGATGGAAATATCTGACTTCAGTAGTCAATTGCACTCACAATTGCTCATTGAGTATCTACTAAGTTTGGCCACTAAGATACCCGCGTCAAGTGTGGATAAGTGGTTTTTCCTGGGCGGTATAGTGTTGCTTCCACAAAAAGTTGAGTGCCTCTTTGGGGAGAGTAGGGAAATTGTACCTCGGCTTTGACCTCCTTAGGCACAACGCACTTCTTATTCAGGTTGTCTTTTGACATGTGTTGATAGCGGGATTTAAAAGTACCCTATGAGTCAACAAATCTATGTTTCAAGAACTTAAGGAAACTAGATTGGTGGGCATTAATGGATGCCTATCCCAATCAATCTTAACCAAACTATCATTTTTGTTGTGACCTCCTGTGGAGGATTTTAGTTGATAGAAAATTTACAAGTGTTGATTTTAAGGGTCCAAATTCACTTAAGGAGTGTAAGGGAAGTATTTCACAATTTCCTTCATTTTTTATTCACCAAGGTCACAAGTAATGCGAGGTGAAGAGCATAGTCGGATTGGAATGGATTTTAGGTCCCTTTGTGTGTACTAGTGATGCAAACACATGTGAGATAAGCAAATTGATTGTTGCAATTACCTAAAGAGCTTAAAGTAAATGCAAATGGAGATTCAACTTCAACTCTAACATATGATAATGGTGCTTGCAAACAAAAATGCTAATGAATTAAAAGTGTGCAATGGAGGTATTTCACACTTCTCACCCTTTTATGATTCACCAAACTCACAACAAGTGAAGAGCATACTTTGGGAGATTAGAGTCTTTAGGTCGTTCATTGTGTGCAACAAGTGAACTACACTACTTTTCCTAAAAACATAGAAAGTAAACAAAGAACATGAGATGTCTTGAATACTAGTGACAACAATGAGGCCTGTTGAAATCCCCAACGTTGGTTACCTAAGTAGTTTTCGAGAGAGAATGACTCTTTACTTCTTAATCTTGGTCTAAGTGGGCTAATTACTAAAGAAAAACTAACTATTACAAGTTAATTTAATTCTAGTTCATTAGTGAGCAGTCATTGGGACTACAAGATTGTATGCAGCACTGATAAAAAGAAAAATAAATGACAGTAGCACGAAAAACACAGAAGCAGACGTGCGGTAGCGCAAAAAATGCAAACACAAGCGCGCAGTAGCCCGGTTACAATACAGCAAGGTCACATGAACGAAATGCAAATTACCGCGCGGGCGAGGGTCTGCTAAATCGCGTGAGAAGTGCGTCTGTCGAAGAAAAATCTGCGCGGGTAGCGCGCTCGGGGTGCCAAGGTTCGTGCGACTGTGTAAACAACAATTCTGACCAAGAGGAGGTTGAATTCTGGGATTGAAGGTTAAGGACCCATTCACCTGCACAAGACAAGCACACAGAATTAGCTATTTAGCAAATAACAACCTAGTGAAAGAGAAATGAACTAAAATATAGTGGAGTCGCCATAAATACTATTGTGGAAAAATTTGCACAAAGGTGTGCATCCCTTCTCACATTGGGGGAAATCCTTTGAGGTTGTCAACAAGGCTAGGTATTGTGTTACAAAAAGCAAATGTGAATGACTCCAAATTCATTCTGCAAGGTTCTTGTTAGTGAAACAAAATAAAATAAAACAAAAACTTGAAAATAACTTGACTCAAAACAAAGGGAGTGAGAATATGCAAACCACAACAAGAGACAAATGCTAGAACCAAATCAGATTGTCCAATGGTCAAATTTGTTACATGAAGTGTCACTTAGGAGGTGTGGGTTTCAAGGGAAGCCAACAATCTCCCTTGGGGAGGTCCTTTTTGTCCACACAAAATGCTAAATAACTTGAAAGAACACATGGGAGAAACACTTGCCCCTTGGAGGAAGGTGGCAAGGGAGCTTGAGAAATGCTAGTAGGTGTGGGAAGAGATGGAAGTAGTTCCAACACAATTCTAACAGCATAACCTTGCCCTAGATTTCTCTTATAAGATGCATGCCCATGGATTCCTTTTATAGACCAAGAGGTGGAAAAGAAATATTTGATCCAAGTGTGAATCTCATCATCTCATGAACTAGTTTCAAGATACACAAAAGGGGGCTATTCAATGCCCCCCCATCATATGAAGAGACAAGTTCGAATTTTTGTTGTGAAGAGCCTTCATGAGCCTTCAATGCACAACAGGTAGCTGAGATCCCACCGTTTTGATAGTCATGTGGATATCAAAGGAAAATTTGTGCTAGATTCGCGTAGGCACAGAACTAATAATACGCACAGTAGCACAGGCCACCATGTGGATGTAATCGCGCTACCTCTTCTTTTGACTATATTTGGCATTTTGGACTCATGTTGTTTGTTGGATCTGATGAGGATGTATTCAGTGGGTTGCATCCTATATGTTAATGACGCCTTACTGCAAGATTAGTCAAAATGTCGCATGTCTGTGAAATTTAGGCGTTAACAGTAGACTTCCCAACCGCAAGTTTACTCATTGAACGACATATATACATATTATTTAAAAGCATCGAAACACATCTCTATAATCATTGGAAAGCAATGGCTTTAGCTTCCTTTTTGTGGGAGATATCTTGCATGGAGGGTTGGAAATGGTAGATTGGTTCACATTGGCTCGGATGTTATTTTGGTTGTGGGGTTAGAACAACTCTATACATGCCTGATATAATCTCTACATGACAATTATTTTCTTTTATTCCAAGTGGTTGACAAGTTTACTACATATGTATGGCATCAAGATTGGCTATATGTGGAGGCTCTTGGATTATCTGAAAATCTCTCTTTAGTGGACAAAATTCATGGAGGAGTTTAAACAAGGTCATGTTAAACTCAAGGAGGAACTGGATGCTTTTGGACCGGCCATGAATAAATCAAGTGGTATCTATAGTGCCAAGTTGGGCTATCGGGCCATGGCTGCTATATTTTATCAAGGTCCAAAGTGGTGGTGGTCCAAAATTTGGAAGATGAAGATGCCTAAAAAGTCTTTAATCCATGTGTGGTTGGCTTTGTGTAAATCAAGTGGTATCTATAGTGCCAAGTTGGGCTATCGAGCCATGGGCGCTATATTTTATCAAGGTCCAAAGTGGTGGTGGTCCAAAATTTGGAAGATGAAGACTCCTAAAAAGTCTTTAATCCATGTGTGGTTGGCTTTGTGTAACGAAGTTCTCACTTGGGATTTACCATAAAAATAAAAATAAAAAATCTAAGATCCAAGTATGTGTGTGTTGTGTGAAAGTGTTGAAGAAATAAATAACCGCATGTTTATTTTTTTCCCATACGCTTCTCAGGTATGGCATCTCATTATACAACCTCTCAATCTCAAGGGGATTGGGATATGGTAGGTAAGAGTATTGAACAATGCTTTATTATTTGGTTTCAAAGACAACATTTAAAAGCTTAAAGACCTATTCATATGTTGATGTTGTGGGGCATTCGGTTGGCTCGTAATGCTCTCATTTTTAATAGAGACATGCTCCCCTGATTCAAACTTCTGCTCAAATTGTTGTTATGCTTAATCTCTTAAAGAAGAAGAATCCTACAAAAATTCATCAATGGATGGGCCACATTTAAAAGCTTATAGACCCATTCCTATGTTGGTGTTGTGGGGCATATGGTCGGCTCGTAATGCTCTCCATTTCAATAGACACATTTTCATGATTCAAACTTATGCTCATATTGTTGTTATGCTTAATCTCTTAAAGAAGAATCCTACAAAAATTCATCGAGGGATGGAGGCCCTCTAGATTGACAAGAATATCCCATGGTCTTTCTTCAATGAAGCTTGTCGAGGCAATGAGCAAATTGTGATATTAGTGGGTTACTTTTTTTAAATGACTCTCGTTGTTACAAGTTCAAAGCCTATTTGGGATCGAGTAACAATCATTGTGCAAAATTTATGGCCCTTAGTTCGTTGATGATGATTGCATCCATAAAGGGTGTAAACATGTTGCAAGTTTCCGAGACTCTATTTTGGTGATTGATTGAATGTGAAATTGTTAACAATTACAAAATATAAACCTTCAAGTTCTAGCTACTCAAATCAAGGTTTTCACATATATTTAGGAAGCTAAATATTTTAGTTGATGCCTTATCAAAGCAAGGTATTCAAGTAGAACCAAATTGCCTCTTTTCGGAATAGATAACATAGGGAGTCTCTATTAAGATTGTATTCACTCTATAAACTTGTATTGGTTATTCCGGTGAGTTGTTCTCTTATGGGTTTTTATGTATCTTAAAAAATGAGTCATACTTGTATATTCCAATAGGATTATCATTGGGCAGTGGATGTTTTGGATAACACATAGTACTGGGGTGAACGTTTAAGTAGGTGGAGTTGATATCAGTCTTTTTTTGGTTTTTTATCTTTTAAGAAGAGAGCCAAGAATCTCTTAATTAATGTTGTAATTTATGCATTGGCACCTAAGTATTCTAAATGAATATTCAATGTGATTTTTCTTGGGAAAAAATACGATTGATTATATAAAGAAATATATAACTCTAAAAACTAATTAAATTTATCTCAATATCCCAACTATATCAATCTAAGCAATCATTTATAGGTAGGGTTGTATTTATGTATTTTTAAGTTTATTTAGTTGGGATAATGAGATAATTTATCTCATTATCCCACTCTATAATCTCTCATCTAAGTATGCATGCTTATTTCAAGCATTACCCCTTTGCCCTTAATAGTTGATGGTGTCTTAGGGTCAAATCCATGTGATATCTGGCAATGGATTAGACATGGCTGGAACGATTTTCCACTTTCACATTTAATTAACATATTCAACAGTAGATTGGACAAGACGCACTTAGTATTTTCTTATAGGTTGAGCATCACACTCTTTGTGATAGATCATTGGGATGTTTTAATTTTGGATGTGCAAAGTTTAATGGAGATGGGGTAATTTAGATGTACACAGTTTTTTTGGGGGGGGGGGAGGGAGAGCAGAACAACCAAAAAAGAAAATATGGAAAATCATAGAAGAGGAGAACCTAGAAACACAAAAGTGTTAGAAATCCAAATGTAGTCCACGTCGGTTTTAGATTCTTCTTTAGGATATTGTAAGCCTAGCTAGGACTTAGACTAGCAGAGCATCCCAATGTAGTTGTTGGAAGGCTCTGTAGTTTTCAGCAGTAGAAGCCTATTGAGGCATACATTTGAAATTTCATAAATCTGAAGTTAAATATATAAGAACTGTTGGCTGTGAGTTTAAACTTCTTCCTTGTGTGTGCTTGAGTCTTTAAATTCCACGTATGTGCTTGAGTCTTTAAATTCCATGTGCTTCCAATTGTTAGTTGTGTGTTCTATTAGAAGTAGATTTGCAGCCCTAGTTGTTGTGATTGTGTAAATACCAACATGGGTTGCAGTGAATGATTCATCTTTTGTAAAAGCCTAAGTACTGCGTATTTGTGTAAAACATAAATAGTGCAAAACAAAAAGGCATTTATAATCAATTATCTTCATTAGGGCACAACGAACTATTCTTAACAAGTGTTTAATCTTCAAAAAATTAGTGAATTAAAAAAAAAATCTTCTTCATCATTTTGATATTTACACCAAAATGTATCGTTTTTCTCTTCATCATTTTAATATTTACTACAAAAATATTTACATTTTTTATTGAATTTTGATCAATAATAAGGTATTTTTCTCATGTCTCTTCCTATTTGGTTGAAATTTAATTAAAAAACTTTTTTTAAATTTATCTTCTTATTTTAAACTTGTTTGCATTGTCTAACCACTGATTATTATTTTAAAGTTTAGGAACATTTTTTAAAATTTATTTTCCAATTTTAATTTTGTTTATATTGTATAAACATTGTGTTTTACAAATTTCATTTTGAAGTGATATACTAAATACTATAAACCACGTATTAATACATCATTGCAATTTACAAAACAGCATTGTAAATACAGGCATTTTTATGGCAAATTTTAATCATTGAATAGGAATTTCTCATTGCACATACCTCCGTAGGATTATTACAGGTATCTGATAAAAATTTTAGGCAAATTTTAACCATTCAATAGGCATTTCTGCTTTAAAAGTTGGAACTATAATTCATTGAAGGAAAATCATGGGCGTACATTTCTCTTCCAAAACAGCAGACACTTATCCTTGAATCTTCATTTTATAAAAATGAAGTTGACTGCTTCGCTTGTTTAGAGAAAACAAGCTATAACTCCAACTTAATGTTAAATGTATATTTATGTTATTGTTAATAACATGATATGTCATCAATGTGTAACATGTTATGTTAAGGTTAATGTTAAATAGTTAAATCATCATAATGTGTTAATACCACTATTAACGATGTATCCAGCACATGATGTATTCGGGAAGTGTGATAGGTGAATCTGTATATGGACAGAATCTATCTTGAGTTAGCCGTATTGTATAAATCCTGCACATTAATATCAGTTTCATCCTCTCTCCAAGCTCTACTGTATTTATGATTGTGAGTGTACTCTAAAACTAACACACTCAAAATTAGAAATACCATCAACTGGGAAAGCAAATCAGGGAACACAAGTACCTAAAATTTTGTGTGCTCAATGGAGTGAAATACAACATAAAATGGCAATGGTCATACTTCAAACAATGCGCAAGATTAGAGTCACTGACAGTCGGGACATAATTCATGACAGTGTGTATCAAAAACCTTTTTGTAGATAAGATGGCAATCAAAACTGCAAGTCGCAATTTGCAGACTAAACATGTTTTATGGAATAAGAACATCCTCAGGGTTGATTAAAGTGAATGTACTGCAATAAAACTTTGTAACAAATCGAATGCAGAAATTGTCTGAACCAGCCATCCACACTATTATAGCTGGTACATCAATATTGAAATGACACGAAATTCCCTATCTAATACTTCCACTGGAGTGACATGGAAAGAATGGATGCAAGGCTTAAGCTTCCTTTTAAACTCTCTATTGAGGAAAAACAGTTCACTTAATCATGGGCTATTTACCAGTCAAAAAAAGCAGGGCCAGCCCTTTCTTTGAGCTCTTTTCCTGCATCCACGCCCATGGAGACCATATCCTCATATGCGTATGCACCTTTCCTTGTAGTCTCTAGCACTGCAAAATTGAACAAAAAGCACGAAAGTTAAACTTGAGCCCTTAGTTTTGCCAGTTGAAAATAAAAATAACAATAACAATAAATATATTAAAAACAACCCTTGAAATTAACCTACGTTCCCATTAATGTCTCTCTTTTATCTTCAAGTGAGAAGAGTGAAAGAATCTATTTACAAAAAATATCACATCAGTGGATTATTTTTTCCTGTTTAAAAGAAGTTTTGGGAGCAAATTTATTCTCTTCTTTTGATCCCTCTTGGTACTTATTAGATCCAGGGTAAAGATGGAGATAAAAAAAATTACTAATTACCTAGAATTACCTCTGTAATACATGTAGACAGGAGATCACAGAGGCAGGAATGTACAAAAATCCCACAAACCTGCTCAGGAGCTCAAAATCTACAGCCAGCTAAGCTTTCCAGTAATTTTAACTTCCCTAAACAAAACTAAGCATTCCAAAAATAAGAGAGATTCAAAAGAAATCAGGGCAGTGACAGGAAATCCAGGGAAGCTGGGATTGTGGGTCTCGTTCACAACCCTAGAGATAAATATAGTTCAAAATTTGAATGAACCCTAGGAAAGATCACCAACAATCAGGCAGAAGCGCATGCCATTCTTAAAGGGATTGAATTGACTCTTGAAAAGGGTGTTCACAAATAAATTACACCAGACGCCCTAACTTCGTAAATTTAATATTTAAGCATGGTATGCACCATAGTAGCAATATTTGAGTTTGCATACGAATACGAATATGATTCAGTACAGGAAGAATATGTACAGAAAAATTCTAGTACGACGAAACTACGGAGTAGACCTCTCATAAGTACAAAAATACATTGTTTAAATTTAAAAATATGTGGCCATTCAAAATTTTGAAGTAATATTAATTCTTCATTGTAAATAACTTGCAACATATCTCAAATTTGAAACATAAGATATATAACGTGAAAAGAGTTTAATAGGCAAGTATGGGATCATTTCATGATTGTATGTATTTTTTTTTAATGTTGATTAAGTACAAAGTACGAATTCGTGACCTTAATGTATGTATTTTTTAATGTTGATTAAGTAATGTGTCATTTAAACATTTACTTTTTTTTCCAAGGAAAAAAGCTTAATTTTATTAGGAATAATCAAATTACATATTGCAAAAAGGCTTCTAAGAGCCCTTTCCAGTAACAGCTTTTCAGCTTCATAGAAAACAGCAGGTACCAAGGCACCACCAGAAAAAAACCTAAATCTAATAAACCCTCTTTCAGAGGCAGCCAATATTGGCTCATGTACAATGAAAGAACCAGCTCATTAGGAGCTGAAGAAAACATAAAGAAAGAAGCCAAATGTGATGTCAACAGATACAGTGTTGGATTTTGTACAACTTCGGAAGATATTATTCTTTATATTTTATTGTACTTTCATTGTACTTGTTATACCTCCTAAGGGGAGAAGAACCTTATGTAAACACATGAAAGAATCAATTTAAGTCTTGGGGTGCAAAAGGAATTAATAAAAAGATTAAAAATAAAATATTTATTGCCCCCAAGACAAGTCGGCCCCATAAGGAATTTTCTGGTTTCAGCACTTGTATAAATATGAGGTTAGTGCTCCTCATTTATTCATTCTCACACTTGAAAGTGGCGCATCACCTAAAGGAGGAGGCTGATTTCTAGGGTTTCTATTTGTGGGAAACATTTCCACACTTTCTATTTTCTCATTTGTACTCTGATCTCATAATTATCATCTCTCTGCGAAGGTTGTTGGGTTTTCTCCCTATTGGGTTTCCCAGGGTAAACTCTGTGTTGTTGTTTTGTGCTTTGTCTTACTTCTAGTGATCTTGGTAATGCGTTTATGTTTTATGCTATGAATGTATGAAATTTAACATGCAGAACATAAAAACCAAAACCAAAAATGCAACAGGGGGTTTGTGGAGCCACCAGTTTTCAAAGGCTGAAACCACCGTCCCGCAAGTAGACAGGGCCGCCAATAGAAAGTTCTCCACCGCACCGAGGACATCCGGCCATTGTCGGCTCCCCTCGACACTGAAGTTGTCGCCGCCGCCAAAAGGAAACAGGAGCCTGCGTCTATGCGGAGCTCCTCCTCCATCAAGCTGCCGTCGATGCCCCATCGTGGAGTGCCCTTCCAAGTAGCACGCCGCAGCACAAAACCCGCCGCCGCCGCCACTGGTAAGCAGGAGGAGCCTGCTACGCAATGGGTCGCCGCGCAAATGCTCCGCCACCACTCCGTTCGCAGAGAGAAATCGACCATGCTCGCCTCCAGTCGGCCATGACATGTAGCAACTAAGGCGGAAGGGGGAATGGCGGCCATGGAAGGATCCATGGCCGCCGAGTTCAGCATTCAGCTCTCAAACCCTAGTTGCAGAGCCGCCCGTTTTTGAGGTTAAGCTTATTTCAAAAGTTAGAGTGATATCAGTTCCTTATGCTGTGTGAATCTTTTTCCTTCTATTTGTTTTGTCTTTCATCATGTATTTCTAATCACAAGCTTACTTAAAAGATTCTAAACAAAGTGAGCCGGCCGTTCCAAATATTAAACATTTACTTAAAAGATTACGTAAAACAATAGTCACAAATTTGTTTAAAATGATTGATGAGTTTTTGTGTATCCAAATTTTGCTTTGTTTTGTTTTCTAATTTTTCTTATTATGTGATTCGACTCTTTGAGTTTATATTTATTTAGAAGAAAAATAATATACGTTGAAACTTATTCTAGTTGAAATTCCACGTTTATCTTAACAAGTAAATTTTAAAAGTAGCATTTATTCAATTTTTAAAATATAAAAATTTAAATATATTTAAGTGATTAGTCAACTTTATCGTACTGTATCCATAATATCTTGAATATTCATCAAATTTTGAGTTGCAAACGAATTTCCGTACATGAACTCCCAATACGGCCGAATCTTGCTACTATGGTATGCACTACATCACATTTTTCGAGGGTTTTTATTCAATATGCTTTTCACAGGTTACAAGAAATTTACATTTAGAAGTAGACAATCTAGCCAATCCCACAGGAACCCTACGAATATATCACCATTCTTTACACATTCTCCCCACAACTCTGCTCTCCTGCCCTCCTTGTTCCCCAACCAACTAGGATGAAAAGTTTTGAAAGTGCACAGAAATCTGTTTGCTTGTCAAAGACCTGCAAAATCAAATATTCTAACTTAGCCGACTGCATATGATCTGTGTCGCCCAGGAAGTCGACAGGAGGACAACATAATCGACTGGGGGAGTCGAGCTCTATTATGGTAGAAGCTAACAATTCTTAGACTAAATAAGCAAACCAATGTAGATAATAAACAACAAAAATGACTGAAACAATAGACAAAACCAATCATATGAAAATGCAAGCCAAGAATTGATAATGAAGAAACCCCAAGGGTGAAAACTCTGGTTTTATTAAGCAGTCATCTGTGGGACGTTGGTCTCTTAAGTCTATAAGCCAACCTTTTATCAAGGTGTACTGAATCGAAAGACTCGTTTACATGAATGGAGGTCAAATGAAGAAACCGTGAGGAACCAATCAAGCCTTCTCTTCTGGGACCCATCTTAGTATAAGAAAAAACGAGGAACCCTTCCATATTCGGGCTTACGTGCATATATACAAATCTGAGGGGCGCTTGGGTGTCTACCAGTCACGTTTCAATTACAAAGAAGTACTTACACTTTGATTGAGAGGACCAACCACCTTCTTCCCATCTTTCGGCTAGAAGAAGATGAAGAGACACCATTTCCACGTTGATGGTGTCTTCCCGATGCCTTCTGACTATACAAAATGTTGTCTGACATGTGTTGAAGTCATCAAATGTCATAGGGCATGTGATGCACGAATCTTGCATAATATTGCGTGGGTCGACTGAGTCGATGGATCGACTGAGATCTATAGGGTCGACTGAGTCAATGGATTGACTAATCCGCAGGGTCGACTGAGTCGATGTGACCAAGATCTGACCAAGGAGTCGACTGGGACTAGGCACTAGTCAATGGCGCCAATCGAGTCTTGGGATGTATCAAACCTCCCCACTTAAGTGGCAATGGTCCCCATTGCTTGCTTGAGCAAATGAGGAAACTTGTGCTCCAATTCAGTTAGAGGATACCACTTTCCTTGAGCTGGGAGTTGTCCTGCTTTGGCCACCTGAAACAAGGGAATTGTTTGCGTCCTTGTATAACGTGCTTGTAGTCCAACAATCGTGTTGACGGTAAGGGGCTCTTGAACATCTAGATGGTTTTCTTCTGGATCTGTCGGTTGTAAGTGGATCTGTTCCAATAGTAGCTAAAAATAAGATTGAAGAAAGTCCACACTGAATACTAGATGCAAGCCCAGGTATTGTGGGATGCTAAGCTTAAAAGCATTTTACCCAATTTTCTCAAGAATGGTGTAAGGATCATATCGTAAAGGCTTCAGCATCCTGTGCAAGCCACTCAATCTTTCTTTCTTGAGAAGCAACCAAACCTAATCCCCAATTTTGAATGAATGAGGAACACGATGCTTGTCGTGTCGGGCCTTGGCTTTCTCACTAGCTCGCTGCAACATCTCTAGTGCTTGTTTTTTAATCTCACAAACCCTGTCCTTGAACTTGAGTGCTTTGTCGACTTCTAGATGTTCGTGTCGATCAGACTAGTTGGTCGACTGACTAAGTCGATAGGCATTGAGGGTTGAAATCCATAACAGACTTCAAATACACTCTTTCTTGTTGAATTGTGTTGTGCTCTATTATAGCTATGTTGGATGTACGAGAGACTTTCAGCCCATGTTTTGTAATGTGTGTGGTTGTACATGTGGAGCAACTGTACCACCATGCGATTCACAACTTCCATCTATCCATCGATCTGAGCATGGAACACGGGAGACATAGATAGTTGTGTGTTTAATTGTTGCTAGAGGGTTTTCCAAAAAAGTGTGGACAAATCTAGAATCTTTGTCGGAGATTATTGTAGTCGGTAAGCCATAGTGTTTCCAAACATGCTCGAAGAAGAATTGAGCAAACTATTGTGTTGTCATAGCCTTCTTACAAGGAATAAGGATGGTCATTTTAGAAAATCTATCGACCACTACCAAGATTGCATCATGCTAGTGTTTGGTGACAGGATATCTAGTCAAGTAATCCAAGGAAATGGATTCCCATGGTCGACTTGGAATGGGCAAGGGTGTATACAAACCCTATTGTCGATTCAGTGACTTGAAGATGGCACAAACCACGCATTACTTGATATACTTGTCGACATTTGTCTTGAGTGAAGGCCATCTGTCTTGAGTGAAGGCCAATGGAAATACTTCTGGAGTACTGTGAGAATCTTTGCCGCAACAAAATGTCATGTTATTTTGTTGTAGTGTGCATCCCAATTGAGCTTTTGTCTATGCTCACCTAGAGGTACACAAAGTTGCCCTAGCTTGTAAAGCAAGTTGTCCTTCATGTGGTGGTCGAGAGCGATCGACGACCTGTATGGAGTTGTCGATACATTAAAGAGAAGTCAATGTCTTCTTCATACAATCGAGGCCAAGTAATGGTGTCATAACCATGAAGACTTAACACTATAAGAAGTGAAGTGACTAGTGGTCGGCTAAGGCAATCAGATGCTGCATTGGCTTTTCCTTTCCAATGCTTAATTACCAACTGGAATTGTTGTAGGTAACTAATCCACTTGAGTTGTCTCGTCATCGGTAGCTTAGACTGTGATGGAGCGAACTGTAGAGGCTTATGGTCTGTATGAATGATCGTTTCTTTGCCTAGAATGTAGCATCTACATTGTTTAAGTGCTTGTACAATGGCATACAGTTCCCTCTCATAAGTCGAATACTTACTAACAATATCACTGAAATTTCTGAATGGAACACCACTGGATGACATGCTTGACTGATCACGGCACCCATGGCATAGTCTGATGCATCGGTCTCAATTTCAAATGGCTGATGCAAATCAGGTAGCACAAGCATTAGAGTTGTGCAAAGCTTGTTCTTGAGTTGTTCAAAAGCTTGTTGTTGTGTTGTTGTCCATTTGAAAGTTGTCTTTCCACCTCCCTTAGTCAACTGATTCATTGGCCAAACTATGTGGCTGAATCCCAACACAAATCTATGATAGAAATTTGTTAACCCAAGGAAACTCCTTAGTTCATGAATGTTTCTTGGTGTAGGCCATTCCCAGATGACTTGTATCTTTTATGGGTCAACTCGAATCCCTGCTGATCGATCACATAGCCCAAGTATTTGATACTCTTCATTGCAAAAGAGCACTTCTCCAAGTTCAAACAAAGTTTGTTCTATCTGAGAGTGTTAAGCACTTGTTTGTGCTATCTGCTCTCCAAGTTCAAACACAGTTTGTACTATCTACTCTCCTGCCCTCCCAATTCCCCAACCAACTAGGATGACAAGTTTTGAAAGTGCATAGAAATTTGTTTGCTTGTCAGAGACTTGCATAATCAAATATTCTAACTTAGCCGATAGCATATGATCCATGTCACCCATAAAGTCAACAGGAGGACAATAGAATCGACTGAGGGAGACGAGCTCTATTATGGCAGAAGATAACAATTCTTAGACTAAATAAGCAAACCAATGTAGATAATAAACAACTGAAACGACTGAAACAGTAGACAAAACCAATCACATGAAAATGCAAGCCAAGAATTGATAACGAAGAAACCCAAGGGTGAAAACTCTGATTTTATTGAGCACTTGTCTATGGGACGTTGGTCTTTTAAGTATGTAAGCCAACCTTATATCAAGGCGTACTGAGTCGAAAGACTCATTTACATGAATGAAGGTCGAATGAAGGAACCGTGAGGAACCAATCGAGCCTTCTCCTCCAGAACCTATCTTAGTGCAATCAAGAACGAGGAGCCCTTTCATATTCGGGCTTACATGCATATATACAAATCTAAGGGACACTTGGGTGTCTACCCATCGCATTTTAGTTACAAAGAAGCAGTTACACTTTGATTGAGAGGACCAACTGTCTTCTTCCCATCTGTCGGCTAGAAGAAGATGAAGAGACCGTTGCCACATTGATGGCATCTTCTTAACTTCTAATTGTTCAGAATGTCATCTGACATGTGTTGGAGTCATCAAATGCCGCAGGGCATGTATGATGCACAAATCTTACATAAGATTGTGTGGTTCGACTAAGTCAATGACTTAGTCAATGGATCGACTGAGATCCACAAGGTCGACTAAGTCGATGGATCAACTGATCCACAAGGTCGACTAAGTCTATGCGACCGAGATCCAACCAAGGAGTCGACTGGGACTAGGCACTAGTCGATGGCACCAGTCAAGTCTTGGGATGGATCACCATAACCCCTCAACCAAGCAATATGATGCCTTGAAGATTGAGATTTTCCACATTGGCAAAGGAGTTCAATATGCACTAAGAAACTTGAGGAGACAAAGGATACAGTCGACAACATCACAAAGGAATTAAAGCAAGTGTAGAATGAAATAGAACGCGTGAGATATGGAGATGTTGAACCAAGTCCTCCATACGTGCAGCTTATGGGCACAGAGTCACTAATAGATGAAAGACAGAGATGGTACTCTCATTCGAATGTGTAGTGCCCCGTTGTTGTGATAGACTATAGACTTTGATTATAGATCATAGATTTGATTATGACTATTCTTTGAGGGCATTCAGTTGTGACTGATCCAGTTATGTGTGTGAGTGGTGCATGTTGTTGACCGTGTGATGTTGATGTTGATCTCTTATGATTATGCTATGTTGGTCATGTTATGATTTCATTGATGATTGTGCCATGATACTGATATGATAGAGAGCTCACATAATCGTTATATAATTTGATGTTGATCAAATGTTATCTCTGTTATGATTGTTGAGATATTATATGATGTTATTATGTTTCGATATAATCGAATGAATGTGCAATGAGAAATGTTGATTAATGCTTATGCTTACATATGTATATATCATGTACTCTGATGTGTTGTCGAGTGGACATGTAAAATAGGCACATGCAAGACAAGTAAGCGTCAATACATCATGGACTCGGAATGAGTCATGAATCAGTGACAGGTGTTGATAACCTAGAAAACATTTATGCTTATGAGGAAATCTTGGTAAAAGATTTGATGCACCTGATGTGCATGGATTCGAGATGAGTCGGTTACATTGACAGGTGATCTCAAGCTATGATTCATGTTTTTATTTGAAATCTTATTTATTAATATTTGATGCGCGTAGTGTTTAAGTGCAGGTGATGGATGCGATTGCCAATCAGTCCACATCAGGGAATAGGGCCGAACATGACACAAGCTAAGTCTAGCCAATGTCAACGCGATGAGTTTGATTAGAGAGAGAGAGGCTCCAAATCATCAAGTGCGTGTTGTCGTGAGGGTAGGCCGTAGTACGATCACTCACGAGGTATAATGTTGGAGGGAGCGCAATAAGGACTCGGCCTTATTCCCCAAGAACCACTAGAACCTCATCAGGATAGGCGGGTTGAGTTAACGACGTCTCAACCGTCGTACCATATCCCCACCTGAGGGAAAATCTGAAAGGCATGCAAGAAGCACGGCACCTTGATATCCCTGGTCGCGACAAAAATGCGATGGCTAATTAATTAATAATCAATGGGCAGGGAAAAGAGAATTAATAAAGTATAGCCTGGTGTTAGTTTTTATACAATTCTAGCAATATAATCAATTGTAGATAATAAAACAGGATCACTAAAAGAATAACCAAGCACAAAAACAATAGACACAAAGTTTTATCGTGGGAAACCCAATAGGGAGAAAACCCAACAACCTTCGTATAGATATAATTAGTCATGAGAAAAGAGCACAGATACAAGAGAGAGAAAGAGAAACTTCTCCAAGTGTAGAAACCCCAAAACACTTCTCCTAGTTGCAATAGCGAACTTCTCTCTCTCCTTGAGTGAATTGCTTGAGTTGAGTGAGTGACCAAATGAGGCATTCAACCTCTCTATTTATACGCATAAAAAAAGTGATGTTTTCCCTTACTGGGCCTACTTGTCTTGGGGGAAGATAAAATAATATTTAATAAATCTTTTCTGTGTGATTTCACCCCAAGGTTTAAATTGATTCTTTCAAGGGTTTTGTTATCACATTTTATGTCGGGAGCAACTTCCACACTGCAGACTGTGGCCGAGGACCGCACAGTAATTTTGTTTCCAGATCGGAGATCAGCTGCCTTCAGATGAGGCATTTTTGTTCAGATTGCCCCTAGTAGATACATCAGAGGGGATAGGCAGTTGGACTTACCAACTACCAAAAGGTTACCTTTCCTTGCCAGGCTTTGACACAAGCCCATTTGAGACAGTTGCCTAGTCTTATTTTGATCGAGATTATCACAGTGCAATACTGGTTTATTGTATGCCTGGATTCAGCAGAGATCCAGCTCAGATACAAGTTCAGTAGCAGCAGGTATTGCATATACTGATTATTTCTCATGTTGTAGATTAGACTCTTTTACACTTGCTAGTACACTAACTTTGCATGAGATGATATATTTGGTGATCTGCTTATGATATGATGTGTTTGGGCCTTTGGTGATGTCAGTCCACCCCTCTAGTTAGGCTCATGTATATGCACGCTGAGTCGTGTCCTGTATGCTTGGCTTAGACTTGGTCACTTAGCCCCTCGGCAGCTGACTTTAGCACCATTATCACCTTCTCCATCCATCCGACTCATCCATGACACTTCTTCCCCGACTTGGATTCTGATTTGTGATCACGAGGACCCCTTTCCCCACTGATCTCTGAGTTTGCCATGACTCCCTGTTTATTGTGCCTCGGCTCTTTAGTGTGTGAGATACACGGTTAGACCTGGGATTTGCTCCTGTCGCTTGCCCCCGATGTTGCAATGCAGTTAGGATTGTGTAGCCTCACCGGGTGCTCCCCACTTGTCATCGAAGCTTGTATTACCCACCCCGATTACCTTTGCAGTATGAGCGCCATGTTTATATCTTTTGAGATATGTATGTAGCCCAAGAGGGCCATGAAGAAATGAAGAAATGAAATGTAAATCAGGCTAAAAAGGCCATTGTATTGTAAATTGCAAAATCTAGCCAAAAAAGGGCTAAGTATGAAATTCATTGTAAAATCCATGCAATGTGTTTATGAACACACATGGATTCTGGTCAGCTATACATGTCAGCATTTGTAGTGGTTATTCCTCACTTAGTCCTGCAGGACAAGGAGGTGAGAAGGAGCAAGGGACAAGCTCAAGATTGCCCCCTAGAGTCTCAAGTTACGGTTTGCCGGACACCCAGTTTGGTGGCTCTAGAAAAGAACCTCACGGAGTCTTCGGATACGGATGTGAGTTGTGGGATACTTGTTAGATGACTAGTGGTGGTTTCCCTGCACTATACCCATTTGTGAGGCACCGCCCTTCCCCGTGTTTTGTCATGGCATACTTACCTCAGTGGACCCCGCTTTCCCGAGTTGTCTGAAGGGTCACATGATCTTTATCCTTGTCTTCCCATGTCCTTTACCTTGTCCTCCACATCACCTAGAGTCAGCAAAGTGGTCAATCCTATAGAGGTGTATAGCATCCTAGTCTTTTGGAGGTGGTGGGCCCACTTCACCAGGGCCTTGTACTATTTCGAGATTTAATGAATTTTTTATCACCATGTTATCATTTATGGCTTAGTAATGTACTAACTTGTTTAATTGAGCCTTGTCACTTCATGCTTGCATACAGGTTTCAGCTAACACTATAGTTGACCAGATTTGACTTATAGTCAAACTGGGTTGACTAGGCCAAAAATGGGCCCGAAAAAATGTTGCGATCGGAATTTCGATTTCGATCATTTATTATCTACAGGGGTTCCATATGAGCATGTGACTGACGGAATTGCAAAACATTGAACCAATTGAGAGATTTTTAATTATTATTGGTCAACTTTGACCTGTTTTAATTAAAAATCATGGATTTGGGGCAAATATTGCCAAAGTGATGGATCGGGGTCGTTCGAGTGGTCATCTCTACTACTTTTGGGGTCCACGATCACATTGTAGCAG
The DNA here is from genome assembly GCA_027924585.1 of Larix kaempferi. Lineage (NCBI taxonomy): Eukaryota > Viridiplantae > Streptophyta > Pinopsida > Pinales > Pinaceae > Larix > Larix kaempferi. Next base: position 7,373,172 of record BSBM01001033.1, read on the forward strand.
ACGGTTCGGCAATCCGGGCATTAAAAGTGGGTCAAAAGCCCAATTTTCATCTTCAGCCATATAAACCAGCAGAAAATACATGGAAATCAGAATTTGACTAAGGCAACTATAGGTAAATGGCAAAATTAAAGGTTGGCAATGGTAAAGGTAATTACTAAGGTATTTTTGGTAATGTTTGAGGTAATATTTGGGCATTGTGGGCCCCTCCATATGACAGCTCACCACATGAATTCGATTTGGCCCATAGGGGCGTTTTTCTCCTTAGTGGGGAATTCGATTTTCTCCTTGTTGATGGTGGGACCCTTCTTGTATGTGGTTGGGGGGATAAAACCCCATATAGACACCCCCTAACCCATTGGCATTTGTTGTATGGCCCACAATGGGCCCCTCTCCTCCATAGTGTGCTTCTCCTTGGGGCAATTCGCACCCCCCTCCTTGAGTCATCTCCACCATTCGATTTTGTGGATGGGGAGATGATCTCAACCCTCCATTTTGGGGGGAAACCTAGTTGAGAGTGAGCCATCTCTATAAGAGAATGGACTCACTTCATTTTACGTCTTCTTCGCATTGTAGAGACTTGACTTTGAGCTTATAGAGAGACATTCTTCTTGAGTCACTTGTGGTTTTGGAGTTGGATTCTTCTTGTGTTGATTGAGATCACATCTTTGATGCATTGCTGAGCTATTTGTGGTGTTCCCATATCTCCTTGAGCACTTTCGATTTGCAGGTGAAGCTGGCCACTAGGGGAAAACGCAGCTCGAGACAGGGTCTCCTTGCTGGTGTTTTTCTTTGGGTTCTCCAACAGGGAAGTGAATTTACTATCATTGTCATTCATTTTCCTCATTATTTGTCATCTCATTCGCTGTTTATTATTGTCATATTGCCATAGAAACTGATTTTGTCTTCTCCTTGGCAGGTACAAGAAAAACGCCCCTGCTCACTAGCTGCTCCAAAAAAAACGCTGAAGGGAAAGCACATTTTAGCTCTGCACTTGATCTTTGGGGAGTGTCTTCAGCACGGGAATACCTTCTCCATTATCCGGGTACTGATCTTTCTTCCTTTCTTATAATCTCTCTTTCATTGTTTGATGCTAAGCTGCAACCATTCAAAAAACCCATAAAAATCAATAACTTAGTTTTCAACCGTAGGAATTTGTTTTAATTAAAAACCCAGTAATGATATATGCTTAAACGCCCACATCTCAAATTTCATTGCAATCCGACTCCATATGCCCATAGAACCAAGCACTAGTCTACCACTGATTTCGCCCTACCTGGGCAAACTGTCAAATCTGGTTTTTGGGTTGATTTTGGGGTGATGGGTACTCTTTAATCTGCTCCAAAATGTCATTTTACCTTAGAGTATCCAGTACCAGCAATTGAAAGTGCTTATTAACGTCTGTTTTTTACTGCCCTAGGTCCATTTTTCCACCATTTAATCCATTCCCCCAGGGCTGTTAATTTTATTGGTTTGCTGGTCTGTTTTTTTTGTCTCTTAAATCAGCAATTTAATCAAGTTGTGATTGCTGGAATACGTGTTTGAATCACTCATCTATCTTTGCCATGTATTGATAAATCATATTGAGCTTCATTCCCCATAGGCAGGGTCCCCGAGCACTATTCTAGTAATTTTATGTTCGCTGATTTAATTTCCAGCCTTCTAATTCTTCTTTTTATTCATCATTTACATATGTAATCAGATCTGAATGTGTCTCATCTAGTACATCTTGCCATCCAAAGTCTCGATTCTACTAAGGCTGGAAGACAACTCACACTTAGTCATCCATTTTGTCTCTCACATTGTTTATCTTTTCGGTTTGGGTGTCTGATTATTGAGTCTCAACCATCACTGGTTGAGCAAGGTCTCCCCCTTGACCTGGCCGAGTGCTTTGTCTAAAGTGACAGTAGCCTTGTCCGGTGTGACTTCCGTTCTTTTGAGCGGAGGACCTGGCTATTGCCGATTACACCCTCTTAGTTGTATCCTCTACCGTCCCTATTGGGATATCCACCACAAACAGCTAGAGATTGTGTGATAACATTTTGGTGCCGCTGCCGGGGAGGTAGAGGCCTACCCGTGTCTGTGTTTGAGTTTGAGTTTTGCTTGCTTTTTGCCTCTTTCACCGCATCATAACTTAAAACTCAGTTGGCTGATTTTGTCTTACTTAATTTTACAGTCAACACATTTTGTTCACTCACCACTTCTCCCCTCACGACATTCCACCTTCGATGAGCAAGGTACCCTGCTCACCTGACAACTCCACCCCGCGGCTCCACTGGAGGCCGAACCCATCCATATAACCTTCGCAGCCTTAAGCGTTCTGACGCATCACATAGCACACCCATCACGTACGTCACACGAAACCTTGGTGAACACTCACCCAGCTCGTTCTGGCAGGCAGTCAATTTTGCAACCTCACCCTCTGTAGGAGTGCCACCCCCTTCCATTCCTCAACCGAACCATAACCCAATGGCCAACGTCAACCCAGGCCCACGTGCTTTCGACCGTATGGCTAGAGCCTCACCTTTTGACTTTGCCCAGATTCAGGGTGCTCCCCACGATATGCCTGATAAATACTTTGAGAAGATTCCTAAATTCAGTGGGAGCATTGCTATCACCATAGAAGATCACGTCAAATCTGTGTGGCAACACATGGAGGCCTACGGGGCCACTGACGAAGATGTATTCATGAGAGGCCTCTTTATGTCACTTGAGGGCGATGCCCGCAGGTGGTTTGACCGACTAGCCGCCGGATCAATCACTGGTTACGATGATTTCGTAACTAAACTCAAGGTCAATGATCAATCAAACTAGATGGCAAGTATCTACTTAGCCAGCTAGCAGGGATAAAGAAGAAAGAAAATGAAACCACTCATGAATTTAATATCAGATTTGATAAGGTGGTAGCTCAAATACCTGAAATTATCCGCCCGTCGGATCCTGCCATCCTAATACATTACTTGGACTCATTCGAAGGATGGCTAGGATACCATCTTAAAGACAAAGAGCCTACGACCCTTAAGATTGCCCAAGACAATGCCCGCAAGGCTGAGGCCAACTCAGCATCTATGGGCAAACAAAACTTCTTCAACACCCACGCTCCTTCATCGTCTTGGACTGGTTCCCGAGCCCGCAAGGGCAAGGAGCCTCTAAAAGAAAACATAGAATCAGCAAACACTGATGATATGAAGGAGATGATCAAAACCCTCACCCTGCTGACGAGGGACCTAGCCAAAAGTAGGGACTCAGATAGGTACAAAGCTCTGTATGGCCCCAAGCCATATTGGAACCAGAATAGGAGACCCATAACCGAGGAAAACAAGAGACCTCCTATACCTACTGATACCCCTGACACTTCGGCCATCCACTGGTGTGACAAATGCCAAGACAAACACCCAAAGGCCGAGTGTACCTATGTCGAGCCTGAAGAACTAGCAGAAAAAATCAACTTCGTTGATGACGTGGCTTTTGACTTAGATTTTGGCAGGATCCTCATTGAGGAGGATGTTGAAGAAGAAGACGTTCAGACAGTAGGCCTCTCTTGTCTACCCGTTCATCCTTATGTCAATGACTCCCAGCAGATTAAAGTCTATAAGAGACATAGAGATGAACCCAGGCCCGCACCCTTCACAGAGAGGCACGAGGTCCCTCATCCGGACCTCGGTATTAGCCCTCACCCATCTTACGAGCCTTTCAGGCAGACCCTAGAGCTTGAGAAGGAGTTGGCCAAGATAACGCAAACCATCCCCTTGATTGAGCTGGCCAAGCTTCCCTCGGTCCGGAGTCAGATCACTGATTTCTTGGACAGCATCCCAGTAGAGAGAGGCCCATCGGATACCCCTGCAAACACCTCTTGCTCCTTAGCGGTTACTCACGAGGATGAGGCTAATATGGAGGACCCCCCAGTATCCATTCACACTGCCATTTACAAGAGGAAGAATGGAGGGCACCAGCCTTTCTACCTGACTCTCCGTATACAGGGCACGTTGTTGCACAACTGTATGTTAGACTCGGGGTCTTCTATGAATGTCATGCCTCTGCAGGTCATGAAAGCCATGGGCCTGGAGGTCACTCGTCCCTATGGAAATGTGTGTGGAATAGACTCTAAACAAGTTCCAGCCCATGGGTTGATCAAGAACTTGAGAGCAGATCTTTTCTCGTGCTTAGATATCTCCACCCTCATGGACGTAGTGGCGATTGACCTTCCACCTGTCTACGGCATGCTCCTGTCCAGGAAGTGGGCTGTCGGATTAGGAGAGCACCTCCAAATGGACTTATCTTACGCCTCGATCCCTGACACTAATGGGGTCTTAGTGAGAGTGTACAGGGAGCCCTTCTATGAGGGGCACCTTGAGGGCATGGAGGATGCCTTACGAAGAACTTACAGGGGTTGTGAACCAAGCCAAGAAGGGATGTTCATGGCTTTTGGTGATGACAGGGAAGACATAGATGATGAGGCAGACTTGGGACATGCACTTGACAGATGGATCCCTACTCCCACATCTCCCTCACCATAGGAGCATTCTGATGGAGAGGACATGCAGGGACTCACCCACGACCATCCTGAGGGCGAGCTAGCATCTGCTCCTGTCGAACCTGAGCCTATGGGGATAGAGGAGGAGTTCCCTACGGATCACTCTTATCCTCCAAGCCTCCGACAATAGCTAGTTCTGCTATATCTAGACGATTACACTATCACTGAGGATGACGAGTCGGAGTTCTCGTTGCCGGATGAGTTGAGGGCATTCACACGCACCTTCCCTGCTTATAGCGAGGAATATCATGAGATGGAAGAGCATGGTGAAGACACTCCCCCTCCCCTGGAAGATTGGGAAGTGAGGGGTATCCCTCCAGTAGAGGAAAGAAGTTTTAGGTCTATCCCCGAGATGCTTTCCCTGATCAACGATGACATTGCTAGACAAGCCAGAGCATCTCCCCCAGACTACCTTGCTGAGGGGCCTCCTACCCAAGATCTCCCTGGGGAAGAGAGTGACGAGTCTGACTGGAATCTCTTCCCCCTTCCCTTTGTCCCCAGGAGTGAGGTTGGGAGTGTCGCGTCTGAGCAGGTGTTTCTAGAGGAGTTCTCTCTTCCCGAGGACATCACGAGAGAGTTCGAGTTGGGTCCCATGGATACCCCACCTCCCTCCTCGCACCCTTTCCAGTTCCCAAGCTTCCTTCTGCCTGCAGAGATCCCGGTCCCATCCGGAGAGGGATCAAGCACTCATCCCACCTCGACTCCTTCCACCCTGCCTTCCACGCATCCATCCACCCACAGCCTGTCGGCCCATCCCCCTGATTTTTGGACCATCGGTGAGACAGAGATACATACGACACATCGCACACCCCTGGGTCCCCGAGTCGACGCTTCCCCCGAAAGGGAAGCACCTCGGGAGGATTTGATCGGAGAGGTAGCGATTCCCCTCGATGGGGAATCCCACCGTTTTGTCTTTGATGTTAGCCGTAGAGACCTCCATCCCGGTCAGGACGGAAACGCAGAAGTGTCAGTGTTCTGGGACATAAATGTTGACCCGACCTCGGTCAACAGGAGGACCTTCGTTGTAGGTGACCAGGTTGTCATGCCTCACCACACCTTTTTCCACATGGTCGGAAACCATACACATCTTCTTGTGAGCCCCTTCCGGATTGATGTCCGTCACGATGACTCGTACTTCCTATCTACCAAGGACGGGCACTACTTCTCGGTCCCTGTGAGTGGTCATTTGCTCCAGGAGTATGTCCCCGAGTTCACCCGGGGAGATATTCCTTGATCCAGCCTTGAGCCTCCCCTCTCTTTTTTGCGGCTAATAAGCTCTCGAGAGCAGCAGCCGGTTATCCCTCGCCTTGCATTGACCTTATCTTTGATTGACCACCGATTGACCTTTTTGTCTTGTTTTCACCTTGAGTTTGCTTCGCGCTTTCCACTTTTTCTTTTCTCATTTTGGCGCCTTTCCTTTTTGTACCATAGTTTCCATTCAGTTTCCTTTTCTTTACATCTCTTGTGTCGGCCTAATAAAATTAAATGTTGTAGAATTAATTTTATTGATATATCATTATTTTCAGCATTGTCATTTTGTTTATTTATCTGGATTATTATACATGTGTATTGTGTGGCCTGACATGTGGTCTACAGAGATTGGTATAGCATCTGCATTTTACAGGACTAGGTACATATTGATGATGATGCAGAGAGCATGTTGGTGCATGTACGTTGATGATGATGAGAGGGGTGCTACGGACCAGAGATTCTGTGGTTCTCAAGCACTCTCTCCCTTAGAGCACTTGTCCCAGACGGAGCCAGATGTTATCACATTTTATGTCGGGAGCAGCTTCCACATTGTAGACTGTGCGGTCGAGGACCGCACAGTACTTTTTTTTCCAGATCGGAGATCAGCTGCCTTCAGATGAGGCATTTTTGTTCAGATTGCCTCTAGCAGATACATTAGAGGGGATAGGCAGTTGAACTTAACAAACTACCACAGGGTTACCTTTCCTTGCCAGGCTTTGACACAAGCCCATTTGAGACAGTTGCCTAGTCTTATTTTGATTGAGATTATCACAGCGCAGTACTGTTTTATTGTATGCCCGGATTCAGTGGAGATCCAGCTCAGATACAAGTTCACTAGCAGCAGGTATATGGTGCAGCAGGTATTGCATATATTGATTATTGCTCATGTTGTAGATTAGACTCTTTTACACTTGCTAGTACACTAACTTTGCATGAGATGATATATTTGGTGATCTGCTTATGATATGATGTGTTTGGGCCTTTGGTGATGTCAGTCCACCCCTCTAGTTAGACTTACGTATATGCAGGCTGAGTCATGTCCTCTATGCTTGGCTTAGACTTGGTCAGTTAGCCCCTCGGCAGCTGACTTTGGCACCATTATTACCTTCTCCATCCATCTGACTCATCCATGACACTTCTTCCCCGACTTGGATTCTGATTTGTGATCACGAGGACCCCTTTCCCCACTGATCTCTGAGTTTGCCATGACTCCCTGTTTATTGTGCCTCGGCTCTTTAGTGTGTGAGATACACGGTTAGACCTGGGATTTGCTCCTGTCGATTGCCCCCGATGTTGCAATGCAGTTAGGATTGTGTAGCCTCACCGGGTGCTCCCCACTTGTCGTCGAAGCTTGTATTACCCACCCCCATTACCTTTGCAGTATGAGCGCCATGTTTATATCTTTTGAGATATGTATGTAGCCCAAGAGGGCCATGAAGAAATGAAGAAATGAAATGTAAATCAGGCTAAAAAGGCCATTGTATTGTAAATTGCAAAATCTAGCCAAAAAAGGGCTAAGTATGAAATTCATTGTAAAATCCATGCAATGTGTTTATGAACAAACATGGATTCTGGTCAACTATACATGTCAGCATTTGTAGTGGTTATTCCTCACTTAGTCTTGCGGAACAAGGAGGTGAGAAGGAGCAAGGGACAAGCTCAAGATTGCCCCCTAGAGTCTCAAGTTACGGTTTGCCGAACACCCACTTTGGCGTCTCTAGAAAAGAACCTCACGGAGTCTTCGGATACGGATGTGAGTTGTGGGATACTTGTTAGATGACTAGTGGTGGTTTCCCTGCACTATACCCATTTGTGAGGCATCGCCCTTCCCCGTGTTTTGTCATGGCATACTTACCTCAGTGGACCCCGCTTTCCTGAGTTGTCTGAAGGGTCACATGATCTTTATCCTTGTCTTCCCATGTCCTTTACCTTGTCGTCCAAATCACCTAGATTCAGCAAAGTGGTCAATCCTATAGAGGTGTATAGCATCCTAGTCTTTTGGAGGTGGTGGGCCCACTTCACCAGGGCCTTGTACTATTTCAGGATTTAATGAATTTTTTATCACCATGTTATCATTTATGGCTTTGTAATGTACTAACTTGTTTAATTGAGCCTTGTCACTTCATGCTTGCATACAGGTTTCAGCTAGCACTATAGTTGACCAGATTTGACTTAGTCAAACTGGGTTGACTAGGCCAAAAATGGGCCCGAAAAAATGCTACCTCCTATGGGTCCCAAAAGTCAATCAACTTGTTCAGCAAGTCCCTGACTGAACGCATGAGAGGAATCTGCGCAAACTTCAGTAGTCCGCCCAAAGCTAACGCCGCCCGCACATGTGGACTCACACGAATAGTCTCCATCAACCCCTCATCGATCTCCCTCTCCCTACAAGATGCCTACAGCCTCCTGAGCATCCTGCCAAACCAAACACAAAATTTTTTTTTTAGAAAAAATACCATAAAAAAATTTTCCAAAGCCAGTGATCCACATCGCGGCTTTAAGCACCCACAGCCACAATGCACATCGCAGCTATAAGCACCCACAGCCACGATGCACATCGCGGCTGTAAGTACTCACAGTCGTGATGTGCATCGAGGCTGTGAGCACCCACAGTCGCGATGAACATCGCGGCTGTGAGTACTTACAGCCGCGATGCACGTGCATCGCGGCTATGAGCACCCACAGTCGCAATGAACATCGCGGCTGAAAGAACCCACAACCGCGATGTGCATCGCGTGAAAGGCCTCAAAACCCACAATATTCCGCGTTGGCAAGCCAACATGGAATATTCGCCACTTCTGAGACCCCCCAAAAGCAAATAAATTAAGAGGTTAAGGTTCATAGGCTTACCTATTACTCGCAGAATCAAAAACTGACGGTCAAATCTCCCGCAAATGAAGAAAACGCTCTAACTAAATCAATTACTCTGTCAAACTCAACCGTGAAAATGACACATGTCACTTTGGGTCCACTAGCTATTTATAGAAATTTGACCAATCTTCAATCAACCATTTCGGCATCATACGACGTCCGTTTTTCAAACCGTTGATACCGTTGGAATCAGCGTGGCGAGAAATTCACGATAGTCCACTCCTTTTCTCGTTTCCACCAGGTTCCGTATTAGGCATTTTTTACATGCCCCTCGTCACCTCGATTTGCGTGCCACATCGGCCATTGTCCATTTTTTACGTTCTTTATATCTCCGGATTCAATTTTCCGCGCTCGTGATAATGCTCAAGACCATTTTCTCGCTCTCACCAATACCTTTTTGTTCGGTATAGTTTTATCCATTTTTCGGGCCAAGCAATTAATTCCTTTACGAAAAAGGCACTTAGGGAGTTTCTGTTAAGCTCTTTTCTGACTCCTAAAACAATGAAAAGATCGTCGAGCAATCTTGCTTCCATTCATGCTCTCTAAAAGTATCTGAAAGGGCGTCTACCCGGTATAAGTTTACCCATTTTCCGGACCTTGTAAACTAATTACGAAAAAGGAATACTCTAGTCACATCGGCTAGAAGTGTTCTCCATTTGCATCATTTTATTCTTTTTCGGACCTTGGAGACTAACATATGAAAAAGACCACCAATGGAGTCTACTTACCGCTTTCAAACTCTCTAAATATGAAAGCAACCACGAGCAATCACCGTCTTGGGCTCGTATAAATCCATAGGACAGTACTCCTCCACCAATTCAGAGTCTTCTTATCGTTTTCAGACTCCTTAAAAATGAAAGCAACCATGAGAAATCACCGTCTTGGGCTCATATAAATCCACAGGACAGTACCATTTTAGAGCACACTTTTATCCCTTCTTGGAGCTCATTAAAACCACCAAGAAGGCCCCAGCAGTGCCTCTCGGTGCCACAACAGATCATGTCTACTCATACGGCAACTTCCCCAAGATGGTCGCCTTTGTTCAGAGTATTCTGCAGTATGTCACCCTGAGAGTCTCCCAATAGCATCCATCAACTTGTCCCCCAAAGTCACTCTAGTCTGCAATACATAACCCTGATCCCTTAAGCTATGATCCCCACACCTAAAAGTTAGTTTCATATGCTTCCAGGTCAACCATGTCATCATACTCTGAACAAAGGAAGTTTGAGTCCACCCACTCTATAACCCCAGTTATACCCCATCCCCACAGTATGTCAGTCCTACCATCAGTATTATCACACTTTGGTTGTACACCTCACGCTCCTATCAAGGAAACACCATTGCCTTGGTAGTTGTTGGTCTCCCTCTGTCGACATGAACCAATCTATTCCAGAGGATAGACCCAGAGGTCCCTATGCCTTGGACTCATCACCATCAATGGTGAGTGCCTACGGATCATTTTGAAAGGAGCCCTTAATGCCTTTCTAAATTAAACTTGAGCCCTTAGTTTTGCCAGCTGAAAATAAAAATAAGAATAACAATAAATATATTAAAAACAACCCTTGAAATAAACCTACGTTCCCATTAATGTCTCTCTTTTATCTTCAAGTGAGAAGAGTGAAAGAATCTATTTACAAAAAATATCACATAAGTGGATTATTTTTTCCTGTTTAAAAGAAGTTTTGGGAGCAAATTTATTCTCTTCTTTTGATCCCTCTTGGTACTTATTAGATCCAGGGTAAAGATGGAGATAAAAAAAATTACTAATTACCTAGAATTACCTCTGTAATACATGTAGACAGGAGATCACAGAGGCAAAAATGTACAAAAATCCCACAAACCTGCTCAGGAGCTCAAAATCTACAGCCAGTTAAGCTTTCCAGTAATTTTAACTTCCCTAAACAAAACTAAGCATTCCAAAAATAAGAGAGATTCAAAAGAAATCAGGGCAGTTAAACCATAATCGTTATATAATTTGATGTTGATCAAATGTTGTCTCTGTTATGATTGTTGAGATATTATATGATGTTATTATGTTTTGATATAATCGAATGAATGTGCAATGAGAAATGTTGATTAATGCTTATGCTTACATATGTATATATCATGTACTCTGATGTGTTGTCGAGTGGACATGTAAAATAGGCACATGAGAGACAAGTAGGCGTCAATACATCATGGACTCGGAATGAGTCATGAATCAGTGACAGGTGTTGATAACCTAGAAAACATTTATGCTTATGAGAAAATCTTGGTAAAAGATTTGATGCACCTGATGTGCATGGATTCTAGATGAGTCGGTTACATTGACAAGTGATCTCAAGCTATGATTCATGTTTTTATTTGAAATCTTATTTATTAAAATTTGATGCGCGTAGTGTTTATGTGCAGGTGATGGATGCGATTGCCAATCAGTCCACATCAGGGGATGGGGCCGAACATGACACAAGCTAAGTCTAGCCAATGTCAACGCGATGAGTTTGATTAGAGAGAGAGAGGCTCCAAATCATCAGGTGCGTGTTGTCGTGAGGGTAGGCCGTAGTACGATCACTCACGAAGTATAATGTTGGGGGGAGCACAATACGGACTCAGCCTTATTCCCCAGGAACCACTAGAACCTCATCAGGGTAGGCGGGTTGAGTTAACGACGTCTCAACCGCCGTACCATATCCCCACCTGAGGGAAAATCTGAAGGGCATGCAAGAAGCATGGAGCCTAGATATCCCTGGTCGCGACGAAAATGCGATGGCTAATTAATTAATAATCAATGGGCAGGGAAAAGAGAATTAATAAAGTATAGCCTGGTGTTAGTTTTTATACAATTCTAGCAATATAATCAATTGCAGATAATAAAACAGGATCACTAAAAGAATAACCAAGCACAAAAACAATAGACACAAAGTTTTATCGTGGGAAACCCAATAGGGAGAAAACCCAACAACCTTCGTATAGAGATAATCAGTCCTGAGAAAAGAGCACAGATACAAGAGAGAGAAAGAGAAACTTCTCCAAGTGTAGAAACCCCAAAAACACTTCTCCTAGTTGCAGTAGCGAACTTCTCTCTCTCCTTGAGCGAATTGCTTGAGTTGAGTGAGTAGCCAAATGAGGCATTCAACCTCTCTATTTATACACATAAAAAAAGTGACTTTTTCCCTTGCTGGGCCTACTTGTCTTGGGGGAAGATAAAATAATATTTAATAAATCTTTTCTGTGTGATTTCACCCCAAGGTTTACATTGATTCTTTCAAGGGTTTTACATGATCTAATACATCAATATCTTCTCCCGTAGGAGGTACAATAACAATATAATAAAATACAATAAGAATAACTTACAAAGTTGCATTATTTCCAACACTCCCTCTCAACAAGGAAGGTATTCTTCGGACATGGTCATCATCAGCATCACGATCATCTGGATCTCATATGTACATCTCATCTGTCTCAAACATCTCTATACATACGAAAGGTCTTCAACACAATCTCAGTCCGTCGAGAAGTGTCATCATGCATCTGCTCCACTCAGTCCATCTGTGGATCCATACATCAATACAATGTGCCTCAGCTCAACCCAGTCCATCGGTGAGTCCATACAAGAGTACCAGTGTGCGCCAGTGTGCACCAACCTCTCCATCCTGTCTTAGGATGTCTGAGAGATCTACTCACTCTTTTCAGAGTGATCCGGAGAATGCACTAAATCTCTCCATGAGAGATCTCCTCACTACTTTCGGAGTGATCGGGAATGTGCGTTGGGCTCTCTATCCTTTTCAGGATGTCCGAGAGATCTCCTCACTCCATCTCAGAGTGATCGAGAGAATGCAGTGGCCTCCCCATCCTATCAGGATGTCTGAGAGATCTCCTCACTCCATCTCAGAGTGATCGGGAGAATGCAATGGCCTCTCCATCCTATCAGGATGTCTGAGAGATCTCCTCACTCCATCTCAGAGTGATCGGGAATGTGCGTTGGGCTCTCCATCCTTTTCAGGATGTCCGAGAGATCTCCTCACTCCATCTCAGAGTGATCGAGAGAATGCAGTGGCCTCCCCATCCTATCAGGATGTCTGAAAGATCTCCTCACTCCATCTCAGAGTGATCGGGAGAATGCAATGGCCTCTCCATCCTATCAGGATGTCTGAGAGATCTCCTCACTCCATCTCAAAGTGATCGGGAGAATGCAGTGTCCTCTCCATCCTATTAGGATGTCTGAGAGATCTCCTCACTCCTTCTCGAAGTGATCAAGAGAATGCTTGGTCTCTATATCATCTTTCCCTCTTAAGGAGGGACACGTTCTCAACCACACCAAGCCTTTCACGAAAGTATGCAAACTTTATCCTGGGAAGAGGCTTGGTAAGAACATCTGCAGTCTGGTCATCTATCGAAACATATTGTAGCTCGACCGCACTTTTCTGCACCATATCACAAATGTAATGATATCGAATCTATATATGCTTCAACTTGTCGTGTAATACAGGATTCACTGACATTTGCACACAGCTCTAGTTATCACAATGAATCACAGTTGGCTCTGGAATCTGGCCAAACAATCCCGCAAGCTGTTTTCGAAGCCACACAGTTTCCCGAGCTGCAATGCTAGCAGCCATGTACTTGGCCTCTGCAGTACTAAGTGCTACTAAGGTTTGCTTCCTGTTGCACCAGGAAATCACAACAGAACCAGGTTGAAGCAACACCCGGAGGTGCTCTTCCTATCTGCAGCACACCCGGCCCAATCTGAATCGGAAAATCCCTGCAATCTCAAGTCACATTTGAAGCATATCTCAGGGCATACCCCACAGTGCCACGCAAGTATCTCAACACATGTTTTGCAGCAACCCAATGAATCTGTCTCGGCTCGCACATGCACTGGTTGAGTGCATTCACTGCAAAACATATATCTGGTCTAGTGTTTGTCAGGTACATCAAAGATCCAATCAGCTAGCGATACATAGTGAGATCAATCAAATCTGGATCGGCAACAGAGTCTCTCAGCTTCTTCAAATTCGCATCCATCGGTGTGGCCATGGACTTATAGTCCAACATTTTGAATCTCTTCAATATGTCTATGGTGTACTTTTCTTGACTTAGGAAAATCTCAATGTGCCTCTGCCATACTTCTAATCCCAAGAAGTAATGCATCAATCCAAGATCCTTCATTTCAAATTCAGAGGCAAGCTTATTTTTACACCATGCAATAAGTTTCTCATTCCTGGTGAGAAACAGATCATCAACATAGAGCACCAAAATCAATGACTCATCATCCACAACCTTGTAGTAAAGGTTGGGGTCAGCATCACTCTTGGTGAATCCCAAGCTCATCCATCTATCCATCCATACCAAGCACGTGGTGCTTGCTTGAGTCCATATAGGCCCTTTTTTAGCCTACATATGTGGGACTCCTTTCCATGGATAACAGAACCCTTTGGTTGTTCAATATATACTTCTTCCTCGATAACACCGTTGAGGAAGGTGGTTTTGACATCCATCTTATGCAACTTCCATGCCATAGTTGAAGCAATAGCAATAATCGTCCTGATGGAAGTATATCGAGCCACGGGAGGAAATGTCTCATCATAATCGACTCCCTCTTTCTGAGAGAATCCTCTAGCAACAAATCTAGCCTTGTGTTTCCCAACACTGCCATCTGCTCCATGCTTGATTTTGTAAAGCCACTTAGGAGTCACTACTGACTTCCCCTCAGGTCTTGGCACAACCTCCCACACATCATTCTTCATGATGGATTGGTATTCTTCCATCATGGCATCCTTCCATACTTGGTGTTTGGAGGCCTCCTCATAAGTGGAGTGTTCTGAGTCAATGATGTGACTCATTAGTGCCACATAACTCGAGAATCTCTGAGGTTGCTTACTTTCTCAGAAAGTACCATGTGGAGCTTCATGCCCCTATGCATCCTGCAATCTCTGTTGTGCCCAGCTAGGCCTCTTACGGCCTACTGCAATATCTGTGGGAGCATCAACTGGCTCAACTGGATCAATAGGATCAATCAGCTCATCCTTCTCATCTAACTCCCTCTGAACTGTTGGAGGAGGAGATGATCTCATCTCCTTAGGATCTGTTATCACCTATTTTGTACAAATAGTTGAAACCTCATTGAGCCGCCAATGTTGGAACACATCAGTGTTTACTTCCAGAGTATCAGGATTTCAAATGACAACAATTAGCCAATTTTGGCTAGCCAATTTTTGTTTTCAGTCGATATGACCATGGCCCCACGGGGTTTGTAATAATGTGTGCTAGTAGGATTTTGAGTGGCTCGGTTCCCCGTGACTTGGTTAAGCAACTAAGGTATTCCAGGGAGTTTTTTCCCTTGTCAATTATACTTTGCCTATAGCCGAGCTATAATTGATGAGGTTTTCTCCCGCTTCCTCCAAAGCTGGAATGCCCGATTTTGAAAATTTTAGCCATGGGGGGTTGTTAGAGTCCAACTGATGTATATAAGCCTACTAGACACTATTAGAATAGGTTTTGGTCATGTCCTAGGTCATGAGGACCCTCAAAAAAAAAATTCGAAAAAATTTTACCAGGTCCTCCGGTTTTGGGTTTTTAATTACTTTTAATTTTTAAATAAATTTTTCCATAGTTTAAATGGAAAAATTTCAATTTGTAATATGTCAGTCATCCGGGATCCGAATTCAGTGATTGAAGGCTCCAACCTTAAGCTAAAAATCATTCATGATCCCCGGACCAGTTTATCCTAAGTTTCGGACGTCAATTCAACCTCATAATTAATAATTTCTCAAAAAAGTCAGTTACAGAGAAATTATTAATTAAAATATTAAAAATGAATATTTTGGAGATAATCCAAATCTCTCTAGAATAATCCAAAAAGATTAAAATAAAAGGCTAATTGACATGGCACTGGGCATTTATGAAGATTCCAATCAAGTCAAGTCACATTCAGTGAGATCTACAGTCACACCAATTCAATCTCTACCAAGCAATTCGCCCTCCTCATGTGCAATCACGAATTGGCTATGTGGTGGTTGATTAGTGGGTTGTTGAGTTTGAAATCAATGCAAGTGAGGCACCTTCCTCAAATTATGGGCCCCTCTCAAGTTGCAACTCAAATCAATTCGAGTTACATTATCCATCATACTCCAAGTCCATCCCTTGTGGCATTCACGCCCTCCCTCAAGCTCATGTCTTATGGCATGTGGAGGCTTGGTACTGGATGGTGGAGTAAACAAGAAGAGGGTGGGGAGCGCCTTGCCTAGGTGGAGGCCACCTCCCCACCCTAACTTAATGCAAACTTGAGTTGTATGGTGTGATATCAATCCAAGCCAAGATTTGATTGGTTTGTGATTGGAATTTAGATTTTTGTCAAGTGCTATTGGCTCTCCTTTGTGCCAATTCGAATTAGGGTTTTGGTATGTCTAGTTTGCTATAAAGAGAAGCCATTTTGACTCTCTTCTCATGGATTTTTGTTGTAAACTTACTCTGTTGAGATTGTAAAAGCTTGTAGCATTTGCTACCATTGGAA
Source organism: Larix kaempferi (assembly GCA_027924585.1). NCBI lineage: Eukaryota > Viridiplantae > Streptophyta > Pinopsida > Pinales > Pinaceae > Larix > Larix kaempferi. The sequence goes on from BSBM01001033.1 coordinate 7,389,317, forward strand.
ATAAAAGGTGACTTTGGAGGTCTATGGTTTGCCATTGTTGTCTATGGAGAATGATTCACAATCTATGAGGTGATACTGTTTCTTTTGCACTTACTTACATTATCTATATTCGATCTTGCTTAGCTTAGAATTCTTTTTTAAGAGCATAGGATGAGTATTTGATGGTCCAAGTTACTCAATGATGTTAGGCTTGATGTGATTCGGAGTACAAACTATAATCGGATATACTTATGTACTTCTCATTCCATTTTGTTTAATATACTAAGTTTTGATCTCAGTTTATGCTTATATGTGGTGCATTGTGCAGTGATTCAAGGATTGAGTGGAGCTTGAGCTCGGTTGCATCTCCCTCCTCTCCGTCAAATATTTTTCTAACAACTTTTGTATTTTAGGAACTCTCCAAGGATCCAGTCAAAGTTACAAATTGGCCTTGAGGCTTGCTATCTTTTCCATCTCCAAATCTTAAAATTTAAACTTGGTTACCTTGGTTCTAAAGGCTCTTCTCTTCAAGCCTTCTCGTTTTCTCCTTGATCCCCTTTTTCTCTTTGGATTTGCTAGCCCTTTTCCTCTAGTTTCGTCCCACCTCATTGTTGGCCTTTTTCTCCAATCGTTTCCCTTTAAACTCCTTCTCTACTTACCCTTTCGTTTCCTCCTTTAGATCCTCCCTCCAACCTTTCTCTCTCTCCTTTGTCCTCTCGTCTCCCCTCCTCTTCCTCTGCTCCTTCCTCTCGTCCAAATCCTTTTAGGTCCCCTTTCACCTTTCGTTTTGGCTTTTGTTTTCCCCATTTTCCTAGCTTTTCATTTCCCCTTGGGTTTGCCCCAAGTCTTCCTCTCGTCCACCTCCTTTAGAGCCCTAATATCACACAAAAACATAAAACGAATCAAGACTTTAAGTGTTGGTTACTTGGTATTAGTTGCATGCATCTTTTGAAAGTTGATAGTTAGAAATTCTAGATTTCATAGGTTGCTTTTGTTTTATCAAGATCTAGTTTACTTCTATTTCCTCATGCTTTGCATTTCGATAGTTAAATCTTGCATCTAAGTTATTGCTAGTATTCTTGCATCTTAGATCTCATAATAGTTAGACTTGCATTATCTTTTGGGCAAATTTTCTAGTTCATACTTAGTTTATATCTTTGATTTATTTTGCTAATGGCTAATGGGTGCATGAGTGAGCTATTTTTGTTGTAGGTGTTGAAGAAGATCAAAGCCAAAAGAAAAGTGGAAAACAAGAGGAGGTTGCCAAAAACTTGGAGAAAAAATTACAAAACCAAGAGGAACCGAAATCCAAAACCAAGAAGATTTCAACATTTTGAGACTTGAACCAAAGAAGACAAAGTTTCGATCACTCTCCTTTTTGTAAAAGCCATTAAGGCTTATTCCATTTTATTTTCTAAATCTCTTCAGATGGTTGAAATTCCTAAATATTGTAATTGATAAATAAAGTTCATAAGTGGGGTTTTTAATTCCCCACACCCAACTTCCCCCATTTGGGGAAGTCTTGTAGTGTCCTTTGAGTGGTTTGTTTTCTAGTTTAGATTTTGCTTCACTTAGCTTAGTTTCAATTTTTGCATTTTAAGAGTACTATAGCTGTTAGCTTAGTTTCATTTTTCCTTAGAACACTAATTGTTAGACTAGTCATTTCATTTCCAGTTTGTTGAGCTATCATCTATTTGGTTTCATAAGCTTGTAATTGCTTATCTTTAAAATGAACCAAGACTCTTGAACTTTGTCATAAGACCAAGTCAAGAGCAGTCTCTGTCGGAGAGCATATTAATATTGCATTTTCCCTGCATTAGGCATATAGAATAACTAAGTCTCTTGAACCTTGTTATAAGACAAAGTCAAGAGTGCTCTCTGTCGAAGAGTTGAACTGTGTGCTCCATTAATTTTAAAACATTCCAACTCACACTCCCCCTTTAATAATTTATCTTGGTTGTTATCCAACACCCGTATGCTCTGTCAAACTGAAAAGGTTGGGCTAGTACTCAGAAAGGTGTTGGATTTGATAATTTTTGGATAACATAATAAAAATTTCACCCCCACAACCAACGAAATGGCGTTGATCATTCGAGACATACTCAGGTAGTGGGCAAAGTTCCTAAACCTAGTGGGGCCAGAAGTTACCGCTGTCATAGACATCGGAGTAGTGAAGTCTTTAGACACTTACTCCTTGACATCTGGGCGGTTCGTCATACCATCAGAGGGGAAGCCACTGAAAGTATACCTTTCCGGTCGATTTGCTTACCTTATTGTTCTTAGCCTAATAATCCAGATCATTAAAACTCTTAATTTACCAAGATAAATTTGCAAAATGATCTCACGAACAGTTACTAAGACTTGTATTCTCAGCATCCCCTAGCACTACACACAAAGTTATTGACTCCATAAGGCACTAGTTTGTTTATACTTTCATTATCAATTGGGGCCATTTGTCCTTTTGCTTAAGTGGTTTATCAGTGGATGCTTTACTTTTTTCACAAGTCTTTATATACTGTTATATAGTTTCGCAACGTGGATTGCACTTTATCTTGTGTCTATTATAAGCTGTGATCTCTCATTCAAAACTCCTAAAAAACACCCATCCGCATCACCATACACCAAAAACATTAAAACACATTGAGCCATAGCAAACTCTTTGTAGGGACTACCCCCCTTGGCTTCGTTAGGAGTTAGCCTAAACGGAGGAGCTGGGATTCAGGTGACAGTACCTGGCTCATTGCTTGCCCTCAAGGCCACACTTTCCCCACTTGTCGTGAGGGAACAACTTTCGAAATATTTCTGTTGCTGGTGTGCATCTCGGCAGACAACAGGATCTATCAGCTCCTCATCATCGATCTCCATATTGGATCCTCTAACTCTTTTGATAGCCATCTCTTCTTCAAAGGACACATCCCTGCTAACTTCGATCTGTCTCGATCCTGGGATGTAGATTCGGTAAGCCTTTGAAGACTCACTGTATCCCACAAAAGTTCCCTTCTTGCCTGAAGGCTCTAGCTTCGTTCTCTTTTCCTTGGGCACATGTATGTAGATGGGACAACCAAAGAAATGAAGATGGCCCACTTCTAGTTTCACTCCTGTGAAAGCTTTTTCTGGAGTCATGTTCTTCAATATTTTATGAGAACATATGTTTTGGACATAGACAGTTGTTTTAGAAGCTTCTGCCCATCAGAACATAGGTAGACACTGGTCATGTATCATGGCTTTGGATGCCTCGACAATTGTTCTGTTCTTTCTTTCCGCAACCCCATTTTGCTGAGGGTTGTAGGGAACTGTGAGCTCCCTCTCAATTCCTGCTTCCTTGCAGAACTCATTGAAATCTGTAGAGGTGTATTCTCCACCATTGTCCGACCTTAAGATCTTTATCCTCTTTCCCGTCAAATTCTCAACTTGTGCCTTGAATTCTTTGAATTTACTTAGCACCTCTTCGGATTCCTTGGTCCTGAGAAAGTATATCCAAGTCTTTCAAGAACAGTCATCAATAAATGTCACATAGTAATAATAGCCACCCATTGAAGCAATAGTCATGGGTCTGCACAAGTCAGAATGTACTAAATCCAAAATTCCTTTAGATCTGCGTTCACTATTCAGGAAAGATCCCTTGGCATTCTTGCCAAGTGCACATCCTCTACATATTCCATCATTGTCTACATGAAGTATTGGTAGACCTGTCACCATATTCCTTAATGTTGGAAGAGCTTTATAGTTTAGATGAGTGAGTCTTCTATGCCATAGCTCACCCATGCTGGTAGAGTCATGTACTAGTGCTTGAGCTGGTGGTGTGCTCAACCTATATAAGCTCTCCTCTCGTACACCAATTACCTTTGTTGAATTCATGCTTGAGTCCTTGTGCCAAGCATGGACCTTCCCGTCAGAAAATGCAACTTTATACCCCTTGTCCTCCAAAGCAGATATGGAGACAAGATTTATTTTCATGCCAGGTACATAAAGCACATCACTTAGGTGTAGAGTGTCACTAGACTCCAACTGAAGGGAGGTAGCCCCAGATCCCTTCACAGTATAATTAGCATCATCCCCAAGTACAACACGTAGATGGGATTCTTTCTCAATCAATTCTGAAATATTTTCTTTATAACCAGTCATATGCCTAGAAGCACCACAGTCCACTATCTATTAGCCATGTATCACTAGTGGTGGGGAACAGTACCTGATAAAGCTGATGTTGTATTTTCGGTTAAGCATTTGAATATATCTTCACTAGTATTGGTTATTGAAAAAGCTTATGTATCCGTTGATTAAATTTCGTATAAATCTGGTTGATCATTGTTGCGGAAAGAGTTTACAGTTGTAAGATGTATATGGTCGAATGCCCAATTTATTTGAATCTGGTTTTGATCGAAAGTCCATTTATTTGAATTTGGTTTTTGATCAAATGTCCATTTTATTGAATCCGGGTTTTCATTTTAGAAGAAATAGATACCAGTCAGTTGTAGCATGCGTATTGCAGTCTTGCTTAAAAGACAATGTTAAGGATTTGTCCCCAATTTTATATCCATAGGTAAAATGGTTTATATTTTGTTTTAGCCGGTAATTTGTTTGAGGAAACATAGAAGTAAGTGTAATCAATAGAATAGTCATGGGTACTGATTGGGTTGGCAAGCCATGCATAAATGGGCATCGATGAAGATGGCAGAGCCCGGTTTTAGGTTAAGCACACCTTGAATGACAACAATCTCTATCTGTAGCATTTAACGCCTGAAATTGGCCTAATTAATTACTGTTATTATGAGGTCCCATGGTGTATGGATGTTTATATGGTTCAAATTCTTACCAAGAAACCTTTGCTACATTGAAGTTTGCAGGCACATAATTGTGTTATTCGCATCACTTGGACAATGTTGGGCTCAACCCAACCGGTTCCCATTGTGTGAATCCTAAAACCTGAATATAGGGTTCTTGAGATCAAAAATTTCAACCTTGCTAACTTGTTACTTGTTATCCCCCGCGCCAACCTGCAGCAAGGGTATGCATATTAGATCTGTACTTTAACCACTGTAGAGCTATGACGATTGTTTCAAAGATTCACTGCTGTCGATAAGAACATGTTTTCCATTGGTTTTCGAAACTGTAAAATGGGGACTATTTATTGTTTGTGGAGTCTTACCGTGGATTGGATGGAGAAGAACTAATTAGATCAGCTGCATTAAACTCTACAGTAAAATTATGACTGTGTATTAATTTGATGAAATTTTATCCATTCATCGAGTTGGGAAAAAAAAATGTTTATACCGGTGGCTTCACGTATTAAATTTAAACCTGTAGGTTGTCATATAAATGTCTCGGCAATGGTCATTGGAATATCCAGATCCAGTTGGGTATGGTATAGAATGGAGCTTGACTACCATGAGACATAAACTTAGGGCGACTATGTGGATCGCGTAAAGCCTGGGACATTGTTGGGTTCAGATAACACTTACGAGCCTGTGGATTACAGATGAACATCTAGTAAGACAGTAGACTATACTCGTTTTTCGGGTCCTATTGTTGATATCTACAGTTGTGTAGAGCCGGAGAATGGTAACGCTAGATATGCTACCATATATGGAGTGAACACTCGAACGAATGCAGGGGACCGACTGGTTATTGGGGTCAAACTTATCTCATATTTTATTATGGTAAGTCTCGATCCCATAAGAAGTTACACTCCCATCTCCTATCTTCTATCTAGAATCAACAAACTATAGCACCATTGAGACTAGGTTTGGTTCAGTCAAGAAGATAAGCAGAAGAGTGAAGCTAGATCCCTGCGTCTTGCGTAGGAATGACAGATACCAATGTTTCCATACTTGATAGCTCTTGCATGTGCAGCCAAGTTACCCTGGACACGCTGCAGCTGTCAACCGCCGCCCCAAACCATCAGTTAGGGCCGCAGTCAGGAGTGGCTACTTAACAACCATTGAAACAACCGCCAACCTACCTATACCTTAACCCCGTCAACTATATGGTTGGTAATGCGAACAGTTTGTATATTAATCAAAGGTCTCTTTCTGTACTTTTCTCATGTACATCTTCGCAGCAGTGGGAATAAACAAATGCACAATTTGATTCTTAAGCAGAGAGATCTGGGTTCACTCAAATGCATGAACATATGGTGAGACTAATAGTTTCTCTAAGTTATGCTTGAATGATAAAATGGGCTGGTTTAAGAGCAGAAGCTCCCGGTCTGAACCCCATCACCCATCTTATGGAGGCATGTGTGTGCGCCTCTTGCATTATTGTTAATTTGAACTCATGTATAAAGAATAGTGCCAGTAAGGTTCACCTGCATTTGCTGTACAACTCTCTCTAGATTGATTCGGAGGGGTTTAGATTCCCGATATGGGTAGGTGGAAATCGTTGAGGCTTGAACTACTACACCCAGGAATTATCAAGAGTGATAGTTAATTGTTGTTTCCCTGGAGTTTTACTATGGTAATCGAAAGCGATGGTGATATTGATCCTATAGTTAATCAATGCACTGAAGTAGTAGCAGAGATCTATAAGTGGACATGATAAAGGATGTCATGCAGTTCATGGGCGCGCACCCCAGGTGGCAGCTAGTTGCAGATTCATCGGCAACCCAACTATAAATGAATTGAGAGAAAAAAAAGACCAGTGTTGCTGACAAGATCTGGGCTGTAGAATTGTATTTAGTCACTTCAAGGCTAGAAGGTAGAGCTATAACTTACTATTCTCACGATCTGATAGGTAGATAGATACTGGATTATTCTTGAGGACCGAAAGGTAGATATAAGTAATCTATTGGGTGGCTCACTGTGCAGACATTAGATTGTGCTTCAGTTTTATAAATTTCTTGAAGGATTGTTATATAGAACGTAAATGTGTTTCAGTTTATGGAAATTTCTGGAATTTGGCAATGTAGATCTGTGTATAAAAGTTGTATTTGTACTTTATTTTATCCCCAACAGAGACGTATCATTCCTCCGATTGGAAGTGTCGTCAGTGATATTGTAAGTGTCGTAACTTATACTTGATGGGTTATTAGACCACCTTGATGGGGTCGGCCTTGTATGAGTCATGTGGGTCAAAGGGTTATTTGACCACCCTAGTGGGGGTCGGCCCAGTCAGCATTATGTTAAATGGTTAAGTTGAGGCCGACCTAGTTGAGTAAAGGTCAAGTCAAGTTAGTGTATAAATAGAGAGTGTCTCTCTCATTTTACACATTCTATTATTCACTCACTTTGCATTAGTGAGAGAAGAGGCGGATGCGCACAAGTGGAGGAGGAGCATGCTGCTGAAGATATCTATCTCTTGGGTTTGATCATGGTGATCCTTGTATTGATGCTTATTCTATCTCTGAGGAAGTTACAGGGTTTTTCACCTTCTTGGTTTTCCCCGGTGAAATGTTTTGTGTCTCTTATCTCTTGTCTCTTATAATTGATATGTTGTACATTTTGTTCTTTCAGTTAAGATCCTAGATTAGAATGAATTAAATTCTGAAAAACTAACATGGTATCAGAGCTAGCCTGAAAAAAGGCATGCTATGGCATTTATGAGACTTGTTGCACTTGCGACAAATCGGAAGCTAGGGCTTGATATAGAAAAAACTAGTCATCGTAGCACTTTCCCTATAAATACATTTTCGCAAAGGTTCGGGATCTAAAACCTTTACAGGTCATAAATAACATCCCCATGTACCTTGTGTCCAAAGCACAACTTCTAATTCGTTGTACTTTGTGATTTATGATCAGTACAATCTAGGGTTTCTGCCTCTTACAGATCTCAGTCATAGATAGGTGACCTAGGAAAAAAGGTCACAACTTGGGCAAGGAAGCTCCAAATGAAATTTCATAAAAAGTGACAGGTAGGGCACGGACTGTACTTTCACAGGTAAGTTTTTCAGAGGCCGAAACTGAACCAGTGACACGTGGCACGCCGTACAAGTTCGCTCTCCTGTTTTATCCCATAAACAGGTTGCGTTGCGACACTTGGCATAACTCTCTCTCAGAGAATCCAATTGAGGTCAGACCTGTGGGGTTGGAAAGATGACAGGTCAGGCTACCACAAGCCGAAGTTTCAGACCTTGTGGATTCGTAATTTATGAGTTACACCAGAAACAATCAGGTGCATATTTCTGTCAAAACAGATTTGGATTTTGAGCACCTTCATTCTTGGATCGTCACTGCTGTGGAAAATTAGGGTTTCGGAGAAAGTTGAAATTCTTGGAATCGGAGACCACGGCTGGATGCTCCTCATCAAAATCGAAATTTAGAGACCAAGATTGAATTTTTTTGTTGGGTAGAAGGTCGGGCTTGATCAAACCCTAGTTCGGGATTTTGATCGGAAAGGTAGAAAATTAGGGCTTTTGCAAAAGTTGGAAGTTTTGAAATCTGTGACCATGGCTGGAAGCTCCTCAGAAAAATCGAAGTTTAGAACACAAGATCGGACCTTTTGGATGGGCAGAAGACCGAGCTTTATCAAACCCTAGTTCGGGATCCTGTCTAGTGAATCCAGAAGTTTCAAAGGCAATTTTGAGGGGACAAATTTTGCAGTTTTCAAAATTGAAGTATACCAGCTTGATCAACTCAGCAAGCCACATCTTTCCATCCAATCAGAAGTTTGAAATTCAAAGTTTGAATTTTTAGGGTTTCTCTAACAAACTCTAATCCAGCGCTAGATCCAATTTCAAGCAAATCAAAGTGGATTGGGTTAATCCTAGAAAAGAATGAATTGGACACCTGCATAAGTGAAGAAGTTCCAATTCCAGAGGGAGATGAGGCTAAGGCTTTACATGAAAAGGATACAAGCAATTCCGACAGGTATGACTTGAAGAGATACAGGTATGTTTTGAAATTTGTTCATGATTGAGTTTATGATATGTTTGTCTTCATATTATTGAGGTCAGTACAATATTGATTAATCTTAGACTTGTCTCATCACCCTAGTAAAAGTATGAATGCATGTGAATGATAGAAGACATTCATTGATTAGGGTTATGACACTTATGATTGTACTAATGCACTGTGGTGTTGTATGAAGTTGATGTTGTCCGCTAACATGAAAGGTACAAATCAAGTTCTAGATCAAGAACATATGACCATGGTGACATGAAGACAAAGACTCATGGATCACATAGAAGCTCCACTTACGAGGTATGTATAATTTGGTTCTACAATGGTTAACTTATGAGTTATGCAGGTTACTAAGCACAAGTCATGAAAGAGAACAAGAAGACATTGTATGGGTATGTTAGACATAACTAGCAAACATGATAACCAGGTATGTTTTTCCTATATCAAGATTAGAATCCTACCTTGTGTTAGGATATTATACTTTTGTATAAATGATAATGTTTATTCTTGAAGTTAGAAGTTTTAGTAATCAAGGGTTTATACATATTATATTTCTTACTTTGATTGATGATATGACTAACTAGAAGAGTCCTATGGTCAAATAAGAATATGCATGAGTAAAATAAGTCTTGCCCGAAACCTTGAATACCAACGCTTATTACCTATGATCATGACCATACATATTTTAGGAACATAATGTTTTGATAGTATTGAGATTATACTAATAGATGCATGATTGTGTACGAGATCTTGAGGATGACACTAGTGCACACTTAAACATGCATAATGGTCCAGGATGGATATAAGTTCAAAAACAGGTAATCCAGGTAGCAAAGATCAAGAGGGAGCACACTCCAAAAGTTCCTGCAAAGAAGCAAAGATCAAGAGGGAGCACTTCAGGAAGCAAAGATCAAGAAGGAGTCCACCCTACAACCAAACAAAGATAAGTATCAATTCCTGTATACATGATTACTTAAATGATATTGTCCAGTCATATACATACTTATGTTCCTAGATTTAGGATATGTATCATGCATATTAGAAAAGTTGCATTAATGAACAAGATACTACTAAATATGCAAATAATGGGTAAGTGGCCTATGGTACTGTACAACATTCCATTGCTACTTATCTAGAATGAAACCTCTTTGCTGACATGTTGGGAGTTGTGCACACTCTTAACAATGTTCTGGTAGAGATGGAAGGCATCTAGAAAGTTACGGAATATGGATAAATGTTGTATTGAAACATTGGCCAAGATAATTGCATGACTGTATGACATATGTCTTTATGCATAAGAATGTGTTTTTGAAAAACTATGATAAGTTTCTAATCCTGCAATTGGACTTGTCTTGTAGGAAAGACTGTGTACCATCACCTACAAAAAGGACTACAACATTTGTTCCAGCAATGAAGATCAAATAAAAACTATCTATTGAAGATATTGAAGAATCTGAAGTTCCCAAGATCCGGGATGCAGTAATGGAAGAATGCCATGATCGAGGAGTACCGATCGATCATAAAGAATGATGTCTGAGATGTGGTCCCGAGACAAGAAGGGAAGTCTGTTGTGACTTCCAAGTGGATCTACAAGATCAAGCTTGCTGCCGAATTCGAGATGAAGGACTTCGGATGATGCACTACTTTCTAGGCATGGAGGTGTGGCAAAGTGCAAATGGAATCTTCCTTGGACAAGGAAAGTATGCAACAGAGATTTTGAAGAGGTTCGGGATGATAGACTGCAAGGCCATGGCCACACCTATGGTATCAAACTTGAAGCTTCTGTGTGATGCTTCATCTGATCCGGTTGATGTCACTGTGTATCGTCAGATGATTGGGTCCTTGATGTACCTGACGAACACGAGACCAGATATTTGCTTTGCGGTGAACACATTGAGCCAGTTCCTGACGGATCCCAGAGGTGTTCACCTGGTTGTTGTAAAGCACATTCTGAGGTACCTGAAGGGTACAATTGATTATGGGCTCAAGTATGATGCGAATCAAAAGTTTAACCTGCAGGATTATGTTGATTCAGATTGGGCAGGCAGTGCTGCAGATAGGAAGAGCACTTCTGGGTGCTGCTTCAGTATGGGATCAGGTGTGATCTCTTGGTTTAGCAGGAAGCAGTCCTGCGTAGCACTGAGTACAGCCGAAGCAAAGTATGTTGCAGCTTGTTCAGCTAGTTGTGAGGTAGTATGGCTCCGGAAGCTACTGTTTGAGTTATTTGATCTCCCGTTGGAAGCTACTGGTATCTTTTGTGACAACCAGAGTTGTGTGAAACTGTCTGAGAACCCGGTGTTCCACGATAGGTCGAAGCACATTGAGATCAAATATCACTATATCAGGGATATGGTGCAGAGAGGAGCAGTGAAGCTCCTGTATATTGCGACGGATGAGCAAGTTGCGGATGTGTTGACGAAACCACTAGCCAGAGTGAAGTTTGAGTACTTCAGAGAGAGGCTTGGTGTTCTTCGGATTGAAGATACTTCGAGGAAGAAGTGATGGACACATTTGCAGGAGCCATTCCAAGCATGGTGAGAGGAGGATTCTTCCCATGGCTGTGGATGTAAGCGTTGTGTGATGAGCATCAGGACGATGCTCCAGTTACTGCTTTGGATATGCATCAGTTGGATGCTTTGTATGATCAGTTGGATCATGTATGATGACATGCATCAGGACGATGCAGTGATGATGATCAGGATGATCATGTGTGATGAGTATCAGGACGATGCTCTGGATGATATGCATCAAAACGATGCAGTGACGATGATCAGGATGATCATGTGTGATGAGTATCAGGACGATGCTCTAGATGATATGCATTAGGACGATGCAGTGACGATGATCATGTGTGATGAGTATCAGGACGATGCTCTGAATGATATGCATCAAGACGATGCTATGATGATGATCAGGACGATCATATGTGATGATATGTATCAGGTGGATGCATTGCATGATCAGTTGGATCATGTGTGATGAGTTCCGAAGACACAGATGCACATGAGCCATTCTCACATGGTGGTAGGTGTGTCCTCCCATGGTGCAGATATAAGGGTTGGGGCCATTCCGACATGGTTGAAGTGTGTCTTCCCATGGTCGTTGATGTAAGAGCTGTGCCATTCGAGCATGGTTGAAGTGTGTCTTCCCATGGCTGCGATATAAGTGTTGTTCCATTCGAGCATGGTTGAAGTGTGTCTTCCCATGGCTGTGATATAAGTGTTGTGCCATTCCTAGCATGGTTGAAGTGTGTCTTCCCATGGCTATGGATATAAGTGCGATGCCATTCTCGTATGGTTGAAGTGTGTCTTCCCATGGCGTAGATATAAGTGCTGAGCCTTTCAAAGATGGTTGAAGTGTGTCTTCCCATGCCGGTGAATGTAAGTGCTGTGTGATGTGCATCTGGGTTGTGCTTCGTGGACGATGAGAAGACATGATCAGTATGATCATGAGTATCAGGATGATACTCTGTGGCCGTGGACAGGTTGTGTAGTTGCATGTAAAAGATCCTGGGAGATCCGATAGGTTGAGCTGTGTGCTCGTAATCAGTCCTGGGATGCTCTTTCAAGGTTTTGTGGTGGTCACATATAATATTGCCCTGGGAGATCCGATAGGTTGAGCAATAAGCTCGTAATCAGTCCTAGAATGCTCTTTCGAGGTTTTGTGACGCACGTAATAAGTCCCAAGGATTCCACAGTATGGCCAGTGATGATGAAGACCTGCAAGTGGTGGGCCTACATCCAACATGAAAAAGGGCTGGCTCTGTAGAACTTCCTATGACGAGAAGAATTCAGAGATAGCCCAATGATCGAGATGACGAGTACAGCAGCAGTGATGATGATGATGCTCCGTGATCCAGTGACGATGATCCAGCTCCAGAATTAAAGACTTGTGCCTATATGTATTGATGACTTGTGTCAAGAGAATACCTTCCTAGTTAAGAGGGAGTGTTGATGTATTTGTAACTTCAGAAGATATTCACTTGTATATTGTATTTGTACTTTATTGTATCCCCAACGGAGATGTATTATTCCTCCGATTGGAAGTGTCGTCAATTATATTGTAAGTATCGTAACTTATACTTGATGGGTTATTAGACCACCTTGATGGGGTCGGCCTTGTATGAGTCATGTGGGTCAAAGGGTTATTAGACCACCCTAGTGGGGGTCGGCCCAGTCAGCATTATGTTAAGTGGTTAAGTTGAGGCCGACCTAGTTGAGTAAAGGTCAAGTCAAGGTAGTGTATAAATAGAGAGTGTCTCTCTCATTTTACACATTCTATTATTCACTCACTTTGCATTAGTGAGAGAAGAGGAGGATGCACACAAGTGGAGGAGGAGCATGCTGCTGAAGATATCTATCTCTTGGGTTTGATCATGGTGATCCTTGTATTGATGCTTATTCTATCTCTAAGGAAGTTGCGGGGTTTTTCACCTTCTTGGTTTTCCCCGATGAAATGTTTTGTGTCTCTTGTCTCTTGTCTCTTATAATTGATATGTTGTGCATGTTGTTCTTTCAGTTAAGATCCTAGATCATAATGAATTAAATTCTAAAAAACTAACATTATCCCTACAATCCTTAACAAATGTATATGCAACCATGCGTATAATGTAAACAATAACCGGAAAGAAGCTGGCATGCAATAATTTATATAGATATATATTTGGCTACGGTTGATCCACGTATATAAGGAGTTTAAACATATTCAAGGCTTGTATATAATGTACGCTTAAAAAGGTAATATACATAAACACATGGTGTGAGAGACTGCATTATAAGAAACTACATTATAATATAATACACATGAGGCAAATGAAGAATATCCATATTAATATAGCCTAGGTTGAAAGAATTTCAATATATATATATATATATTTAAAGGAATTATATAGAGGTCAAAAGATATACATATATAATGTAAAAGTGGTTATATGTATATATTGATTAGAGGAAATTTCCATTGATATATATAAAGGAATTATATTGAGGTCAAAAGATATACATATATAACGTAAAAGTGGTTATATGTATATATTGATTAGAGGAAATTTACATTGATATATCTATATATATATATATATATATTGATTGTGGTCATTTGGAGGAGGATAATATATATAATTGCACGTATGTTGATTAAATAAATATGGTCATTTAAACGTGAATAGCATATATAGATGGATATATATACTTGATTTAGACAAACAGTATATTAAGTTTTGTATATATTTGATTTAAGCAAATGTTGTTATATATATATATATATATATATAAGTTGTGTTTGATTTAAAGGATGGTTTGTTATTAAGAGAGAATAATACATTTGTAGGTTGTGTATATTCCTATAAGCATGTGTTTAGGATAAGGTATACATATATGAGTTTTACTGGGATGACAGTGAGACCGATACACCATTTAATGGGGTGTTACCTTAGGAGGACCTTACAATCAGTTAGTGAATGTACATGATGTATAGGAATACAATCTAAGATACATTGTGAACCTTTTCCAATATGGCAATGAAGAGTGTGCAAGCGTCAGAGCTACAAAACAAAATATTCCATGGACATGCATTACATTTCTTTTGTTTTTAAATTGGAGATCATTGGCTCTTTGCAAGAGATGCCTACGGGGATAGCCATGACGAGAAGACTAGTGGATGGATGCATTTGCTGAAATTACTAAATGACGGGAAATTGATCAATTTTAATTGACAAGACACCAAAAGGTTGTTTTTGCCGAGACTTTGACAAACTGTCGAGAGGGTGAAATAGACTCGAATTTGGAAAACAAAGTATGAAGACAATCAGTACGACGAGTTGAATGTAATGATGCTAACCACCTGACATGATAAAGCCTAAATGAAAAGATGACTATTTCTCACGATAGAACTCAATGAGACTATGACGATCCACCATGATGTGACTTGGAAAGTCTGTCGAAGGGGTCATATGATAACGGGAATGATGAAATGAGGTAAGGAGAAGATGAGCTCCTTGACCTAGGCATGATGGCATGAACGAAGTGACTAGGCGATAAAATTTAATATGTTCATCTAAGTTACTCAAAATCGACACTTAAGAATCATATCGATGATGAGAATAAACAAGAATATGAATATTTGTATCAGTACATAAATATATATATGATGGATTATTAGCTTTTTACGTTAACTTCGAGACGATGTTTCCTGAAGAGGGGGACTATGTAATACCCCATTATAGCTAGGCTCATGCACACTATTGTGCTTAAGGAATTTTTTGTTTCACCTTCACTTATACGGAATTGAAGACAAATCACCATGGGTTGTAGTATGTTTTTACTCAAAGTGACCTCAATAAGAGGCAGAGGAGGTGGTTAGAAATGATGAGCGAGTATGATGTTGACATCTCGTACATCAAGGGAACAATGACCAAGGTAGCAAATGCCTTGAGTTGGAAACCTCACATCTTCTTAGTATTGCCACTAAAGACAAATTTGCAAGAGAACGTACTGAAGTTACAACTAGCGGACGGTTGGTATAGTGAAGTCAAGATAGAACTTGAAAAGGAAACCATGAAGGTTCTTAGGTATGAGGGTTATACACCTAAAAATGATGGGTTGTTGTGGTAGAAACAAGCAATATATGTGCCAGTGTACGAGGATGTTCGAAATGTCATCGTATATGAATCTCATAGGGCAACTTATATGGCCCATCCAGGGGTTAAAAAGATGTACGCAGATCTTAAAATGTTGTTTTTCTGGCACGATATGAAGAAAGGCGTTGTGTATTTTGTGAGAAAGTGCCTTGAATGCAAGCTAGTGAAGGCTGAGCATCGCCATCCAGTTGGATTGTTATAGCCTCACGCTATCCCCGAGTCTAAGTGGGAAGTAATCTCGATGGATTTCATTGTCAGGTTGTCGATGACTTCTCAAAGACATGATTCTATATTTGTTGTGGACATGTTGACCAAGAGTGCACATTTTATTCCGGTCAAGACCACCTACCAGGCACCAGAGAGAGCACGGATTTTTGTGAATGAAGTGGTGCGGTTGCGTGGCATACCTCGGAAGATTATATTCGACAAAGGGTCAGTGTTTACAGGGAGATTTTGGACGAGTTTCCAAGCAGCATTGGGTACTCAACTGAACTCTAGCACTGCATACCATCTTGAGATAGATGGTCAAACTGAGAGGGTCAATCAGGTTTTAGAGGACATGCTACGCATGTATGTGATGGATCAGCAGAGTCATTGGGAGAATTATTCGCCATTGGTAGTATTTGCCTACAATAACAGCTATCACAACTCGATACAGATGATGCCATTTGAGTTTTTGTATGGTAGGCCATGTCGGACACCCCTGAGTTAGGATCGTCTGGAGGACAAAGTCCTGGTGGGTCCAAAGGTGATCCAGGAGATGGATGAGCAGATGCAATCCAGTTGGGCATCGTTGAAAGAGGCCAAAGACTAACCTAAAAGTTATGTCAATGCACATCAGACGAAAAAGAACCATGAGTTTAGAGATAGAGTGTTCTTACGGGTGAAGCCGCATAAGAGTTTAATCTATTTGGCAAGGGGGCCAAGTTGTCGCCACAGTTTGAGAGGCCATTTGAGATCAGTGAATGAATGGGACCGGTTGCTTACCATCTCACTTTGCCATCATCATTGAGTTGGATACCACGATGCTTATCATGTTCTTCTTTGTGACAATATATGTCAGATCCATCTCAAGTCATCGAATTGAGTAAATTGTGGATATCGGACGAGCAAACCTTAGTGGTTGAGCCGATTCGTACTGTGGAGCGATGAACTCGACAGCTTCGATGTCGATTAGTCAATCAGGTCAAGGTTTAGTGGGACAGTTATAGTCACAGGTCGATTAGTCAATCAGGTCAAGGTCTAGTGGGATAGTTATAGTCCCAGCTCTGCGACCTAGGAGGACGCATCGAACATGCGCAAACAGTTTCCTTACTTGTTTTAGAACTTCGGGACAAAGTTTCTTGAAGTGGGGGTGTATGTAGTGCCCCGTTTTTGTGATAGACTATAGACTTTGATTATAGATCATAGATTTGATTATGACTATGCTTTGAGGGCATTCAGTTGTGAATGACCCGTTTATGTGTGTGAGTAGTACATGTTGTTGACCATGTGATGATGATGTTGATCTCTTATGATTATGCTATGTTGGTCATGTTATGATTTCATTGATGATTATGCTATGATATTGATGTGATAGAGAGCTCACTTGATCGTTATATAATTTGATGTTGATCAAATGTTATATGTCTTTGTTATGATTGTTGAGATGTTATATGATGTTGTTATGTTTCGATATAATCGAATGAATGTGCAATGAGAAATGTTGATTAATGCTCATACTTACATATGTATATATCGTGTACTCTGATGTGTTGTCGAGTGGACATGTAGAACATGTACATGTGACACAAGTAGGTGTAAATACATCATGGACTCGAAATGAGTCATGAATCAGTAATAGGTGTTGATAACCTGGAAAACATATAAGCTTATGTCGAAATATTGGTAAAATATTTTATGCACGTGATGTGCATGGACTCAAGATGAGTCTGTAACATTGACAGGCGATGTCAAGCTATGATTCATGTTTTTATTTGAAACCTTATTTAATAAGATTTGATGCGCGTGGTGTTTACGTGCAGGTGATGGATGTGATTGCCAATCAGTCTTGTTATCACATCCATAGTAGTCGAGGCTACCATGTCTTCAGACCAGTTTTGAGTACTTTTTCGAGCCAGTCCTTTTGCTATGATATGCATGAGATCAACAGTCGATGAGAAGTTCTTTGACGATCACTCCCATATTCAGAGAACCCAGAGCATATTTCAGTTAGCTTCATGTCACGACTGAGCCTCATGACCCCATATTTGATGACAGAGTTAGCCATTTTCTTCCATTCAGAGTATATATGATATCAGTGCCCATGGTTATGCAGCAATAGTGTTCTGGTGACAGTCAGTGGTTCAAATGATGGTTACAAGTATATGACCCAACAGGTATATGGTTTGTGCACTGGATATCTATATTGTGCTCTTTTACTTATCTTGTTAGCTTAACTGGGTATAGCGTGGTCATGATTTGGCGATATCTTTATGTGGATCTTACTGATTGTTTGGAGTAGAAGTAATCCAGTTGCTTTAAATTAGAAATTCTTTTGTATACTCGTTGGTCATGCCCTCTGAGTAGTATGGACTTGGTCATTCCCCCATTATGGTTTGCTAATCATGGTATCATCTATCACTTCCCCCATCCATCCGTTATCATCCATTTTTTGTTGTATCCTAACATACACCTTAGCTAGTGATATCGAGGACTCCCCCCACCTATGCCTCTATGTTGGATAGACTCCATGTTGTTATGAGTCTCGGCTTTGAGTTGTGAGATAGAACTTGGCGAAGCCTTAACCCTTCTGGACCAGGAGAACCCATTAGCATTGGGTCCTGAGCCTAGGTGAGTTGGGAATCTGAAGCCTTGACCTCTCTAGTCGGTTGCCACCGATGTTTGGTCCTGATTGTGGATGATCCCCTCTAGTTGCCTGAGTTGTGTCAACTAAAAACTTGAAACAAATTGTACTACCATCATTATATGTGTTTATATGATTCATTGCTATATCTTCTAAAATGCAAGCTCATGGTAAAATTGAAAATAAACAGTGCTTGTAAGCACAACAAAGAGGGCTATGAAATGAAATGAGAAAGGCCTAAAAGGCAGTGGCTAAACAAATGCTAAATCTAAACACTGTTGGCCATATTATCTGAAATGTAATGATTATATCCTCACAGACCCTACAGGATGGGATGTGAGATGGAGTAAGGAACAGCTAATTCTAAGTGTCCCCTAGAACCTCAGAGTTACGGTTGACTATGCACCTAGTTACAGTGGTTCTAGAAAAGATCCTCACGGAAATTGATTTTAGCTTGGATGTGAGTTGTAGACATTTGTTAAGTTGAATGGGCACTCCTCAAATCAACTTATTCCATTTGTGAGACACCGCCATCCCCTGTGTGTTTTATGTCCAGCATATGTTTAGGTGGCCTTCCCTTATTCCCTTATCTGAGATGTCACAGTGTTGAGGTTGTAAAGTCATTCCCTTAGCCTAGCCTTGTTTCTGTCACCTTCACCCATTTCTAGCAAAATGACCACGTCCATAAATGAGTATACACTTGAGGTTCTTCTTTGGAGTAGCCAGTTGCTTTGATCTAGACATATATTTGATTGTTTTATGTATAATCGCCAGTTAAAATGCCACTATATACTTAAGTTTCGTTATCAATATATTTAAAGGAGCATATCTAATCCATTTGCACTTGCAGCATCAGTTATTTCTAGCCTGGGTCGTCATTTGATCAGTTTTGACCTGGTCAACCCAGTTTGACCAAGTCAACCATAGGTTCCAAGATGAGTTGGGTCGATGATGTTCGAGATTGATTATTCATGGTCCTATGGTGCCCATTAGATGGTTCCATGCATCAGACAGAGGTTTCATGTGATGGTTTGTTGGATTTTTATTATTATCGGTATTTACAGACCATTACTTTTATTTGTTCGGGCATGGATGAGCTTACAAAGGATTATCTTGATGGTCACTTAGTGTATGAGTACTCATTCTTACCTAATTTGGACCTTCTGAGTTCATTGGACACTTAGTTATCAATTTCAGGCACTTACAGATGATGATATGGTTAGTTTATCACTTTACAGCATATTGCCATGTAAAAATGGCGTGTTCGGCACTTTCAGAGATCATTTAAGTTCTCCTAGGGAACTACAGAGGGGATATGGGGTCCAACCACTTGTTATTACCATATTACCCTATTCCCAGGCATTTTGGTGTAGTCAGTTAGGTGCTCGGAGCACTTGGCAGGGAGTTATAGGCCTTTTTATATTTTACAGGTGATATTCTAGCAGATAAAAAATGGAAGAAATGGCTACCAAGGAATTCGATTTGGCTCAGTGAGACAAGGAAATGGCATGGGGTTTGATCAGAGACTTATTATGATGCATGCCACACCTTCTGGCATAGTCTTCAGCTTTAGTGGGGTCAACACGTCCTCCTAGTCACACTATGAGGAGGTTTTCTTATGTATTGGGGACACATGTCCTAGTGACTTTAGTCACTCATTGATGTATTATGTATTTGATGTATATGGGGATTGGTCTAGTGAAGATGTATTATCTCCTAGACCCCCCCTAACATGATGTTATGTTGTGTTCCTAGTCACTTGTATGTCATACGTCTCCCCTAGGGCATCATTGAGGAAACACGTCCCCCTTATTTGAGTGATCCATCTATTGTATTGTCCGGCTCATCTTAGCTGTTGATAATTATTGTTGTATCTTTTGATCTCAACCACTCATCTAAAAAGTGGTTAGGGTTTTGGTCTCTCCCGATCTTAATTAAAGGAGAGACCCCCCTCATTGTAAAGGGACTTTTGGCTCTAGATTTCTGGCAATAAAGAATTATTTTGGGAAAAATCTTGTGCCTTTGTTATAGATTGTTCTTATGCTTGATTGTAGCTCTGATATCCTATCACATCCTTGTTACTTGATGAGATATCTATGCTAGACGTGTTGGCTTAGTGTGTGCACTACAGGAGGGCGATTTCACTAGAGGATTTCATGGGGCTTCTCTGGATCTCTTCATTGGATGAGTAAAATAATCAAGGAGTAATTTATATTGTATCTTTGATCAATGTTCATGCTATCTGATTCTTCTTGCATCATTTACTTTCTCTTTTTGTAAATCAATTCTCATTGAAATTGAAGCAGGAAGGGGGCGCACTAGCTGCTGGAGGCAAATCGATTTCATCTTGGGGTCTGTCAAATCAACTTGGAATTGCTTCGAGGGGGTCGAAACATCATTGCACTTGGCATCTACAATTCACAAGAGGTAAGTACCATTGTTTTTCTTGAGTTATTTATCTATTCCATTAGTCTGTTGCTATTTCTATTGCAAACCCTAAGCTGCTAAAATTTATAAAAATTCTCTAGCTCACACAACTTAAAAGCGTGGCGAACGATTTTTGGGTTTTTACTTTTAGGCCTAGCCCAAAGTGGGTTTACTAGGGCGTCACCCTCAATGGACTCCATCTTGCCCAATTCCCTAGGCACTGATCTCTTACCCTTGCGCCCTCTCTTAGTTTGCCCCTTTTCCTGGTTGTTTGATGCCCAATCTTTGCTTGTAAGCCTTGATACTGTCAAATCTATCACCAAGCAGAGCTAGAAAGCCATAATTTCTTCAGATCTGCTTCCTGGGATTATTTCTCAATAATATAAGTTCGTGTTCCCCAAGGTAGTGAGATTTGATCTTTTGACCTAGCACCCATATCCTAGATCCATCCTAATCTAAGAGTTACTATAATTCAAGCTAATATCTCATCTTCCTTAAGCCTCTGCAGTGACTCGATTCCCTAGATCTAGGGTTTCCATACTTTAGCTTACATATTCTTGCTTATAGTCTGATCTGGTGGTTGGATTGGATCTCTCTTGTCGGGAGTAGATCAGGGTCTCCCCCTTTGCTATCTGGGGCTTGGATAGCATAAATTGAAGAGTGCCTCGATTGGCGTGACAACCAATCCATATAGGGATCGGGGCACTCTCAGGTCACCTCTTTAGTTGCCTATCTCCTCTACCGTCCTACATAGGATCATATTTTGGGGCAACTACAAGTTGTGTGATAACAGGTCCACATCATGGGACGGGGCCGAACATGACACAAGCTAAGTCTAGCCAATGTCGACGTGATGAGTTTGATTAGAGCGAGAGAGGCTCCAACTCATCAAGTGTGTGTTGCGGTGAGGGTAGGTTGTAGTACGGTCACTCACGAAGTATAATGATGGGAGGCGCGCAATAGGGATCGGGCTTCTTCCTTAGGAACTACTAGAACCTCATCAGGGTAGGCAGGTTGAGTTAACGACGTCTCAAACGTCGTACCATATCCCCACTTGAGGGAATATCTGAAGGGCGTATGGGAAGCATGGGGCCTTGATATCCCTAGTCGCGACGAAAATGCGACGGCTAATTAATTAATAATCAATGGGCAGGGAAAAGAAAATTAATAACGTATAGCCTGGCAAGCTATTAATTAAAAATGAACTAATCAATTAATTCTAAAATAAATGAATAAGTAATAAATATAATAAAAATAAAAGTAACAATAACATAATGAATTTTATGAAAATCAAATAATAGTAATAATGAAGAGAATGAAAATTAAAATTAAAAAAATCTAAACAACCAAAAGTTGGGTGCATTTAAGAAGGAAAAAGAAAAACAACATAATTAAGGAAAAATCACTAAATCAGATTTCCTTTAAAAAGAAAAAGAAGGAAAGAATTTCAAAAAAGAGGACGGTGATTATTAAATAAGAAAATCAACATGAGGCTCACATTTTTTTTGGCCGGCAAGAGTTTTGGAGTGCAGCTCAGGTTGTGACTCTTGTCGAGGTGATTGATTGAGGTGTGGTTCACTATGACACTAGCAAGATTGGGATATCCTTCGGTATTGTGACCGGCATCGTAGTTCATTGGCTAGCAAAGTATCGACGACCCTGTTGCAGCTCGGGGGTCACAGGGGAAGCAGAGTACCCTAGGGTATGGTAGGAAGGAAACCGGTGGATCATTCCAAATTGGCAATTTCGAAGACTGGACTTGTGGTGGATTTCCAACGGCAACGTCAAACTCCAACTTCGACCTCAACCTTCAGCAACTACCAATTTTGCAGGCATTCTTCGATTGTTTATTTGAAAATATAATGTGATGAATATGATTTGCTTGAGATATTGTTGAGTCACATCCAATGCTTCATCCTCTGATATATAGTCTCTGCAACATAGATGAATAGTATTGTCGTTGCTAAAGTAAGGAGGCATAGCATTCCAGCAATTTGTAGAGATCTCATGTTAAAGATATCACCAAACACTTCGGCAAACAAGTGCAAGACCATTACGTTCATTGTGCACAACCTGTTGTACAAGGGGTTCAAATATCCCCTATTGAAGTGTGTTAGATTTTTAATAATAGCAGTATAATTTCAATCTCTTTCAACTTAGAAGAAATATAGGATCACTGAAAGAATAACTATGCACAGAAACAAAATAGAGACACAATAGTTTACCCTGGGAAAACCCAAACTCGGGTAAAACCCAGCAAACCTTTCTTACTCAGAGATTCAGTACATAATACAAGTACATCAAAGATAAGAGTGATGAAGATAACAAAGAGAAGAGATGCCAAAAGAAGGAGCTTCAAAAATGTCTTCTACAACCCAAAATCAAACTTTCCTTTGCTTGAGGTGGTAGCAAATGAAGAGGGCGACCCCTCTATTTATACATGATTTTGAGGTGATTTTTCTAACTAGGCCGACTTGTCTCCTTTTACTGAGCCGACTTCTCTTTTACAATAATAAAAATACATTTTATTTATTTTCTTTTGTAGGTCGCCTCTAGCTAGTGAGGGTACCTCACGTAGCTACAATAACACTACCTCTTAGCTAGAGAGATATCATCATGATGGAACACATCTAAGCATCATTTGATTGGCATTGCTTGTCTCGTACATCTCGTCATCATAAGAAAGGTCAATACCGTCCACACAGGACAACATCCCACACAGGGATACATGTGTACTCTACACAAGAGTCCTCTCCAAACAGGAGAACATTCCATACAAGAATAGGAGTTTGCACATAACTCATCTCAATCTACACAGGACCGCCCATCCACATTGGACTAAACTCATCTCGGTCTACACAGGACCACCTATCCACACTAGACTAACTCATCTAGGTCTACACAATACTGCCTGTCCTCATTGGACTAAGCTCATCTCAATCTACACAGGACCACTTGTCCTCACTAGACTAAGCTCATCTCGGTCTACACAGAACCACCCATCCTCACTGGACTACGCCCATCTCAGTCTACACAAGACCGCCTATCCACACTGGACTAAGCTCTCTCCCTCTCACTGAGGGAAGCATTCTCCAATACTTCAAGCCGTTCACAGAAGTATACAAACTTCACTCTGAAAGAAGGCTTCGTGAGAATGTCAGCAACCTGATCATCAATCGAAATATACAGGATTTGAACTGCTCCTCTCTGCACCATATCTCTAATATAATGGTACTAAATCTCGATATGCTACAATTGCTCCCTCTGTGCTGGAATCTTTCACTCCCTCTGCACTAGAGCATACCACGGCAAGTTGTACTACTAGACCCTGTTGCTCATCCATTAGTGTCATGTCTCATCAAGTGAGTCTACTGAGATGAACTTCATGTTCTCTCAATGATACTAGATGGCAATCTAGACTCCCTCTGGATCTCTGTTGCAGATTCCCTCTGCAACTCTGCATCATACTCTCCCTCTGGAGCTGTGCACTGGCTAGTACATCAGTATGTACGAGTGTCATCCCTGATGCCAATCTAAACTGCATCCTGAACATCAGCTTTCATAAAGCAAATAAGCACAGCTCCTTATGAGAGTATAAGTATATCACAAATTCAAAATCTGAATCAAAAGCATACTCAGCTTCTTCATGAACTTATGGTCCATCATCCCAAAACTGTGTACTCCCTCTGACTGAGGGATATCTCATCTAGTCTCTGCCATACTTCTAATCTCATGAAGTAATGCATCGGGCTAAGACTCTTCATCTTGTACTCAGAGGCCAACTCTCCCTGTACTTATCAGTAAATCTCTCTTTCTCGGTGGGGAATTGATCACTAGTATACAACATCACAATCAAGGAAACATCATCAACAACTTGTGTCATTTGCACATGCCGAATCCTGAGCCACTGCTCTAACTGGATGTATATTGCACCTCCTCTAAGGTCAACTGAGTGGTTCTTGTCCTAGAGCATGCTAATTCTCCACTCAGGCACAAGCAATGTTCAACTGAAAGCCAATTGTTATTCATGTAGTCCCCACATCTCAAGTAGCATACTGATGAACTTTGGATAACTTTTTGTTGCTGCTAACTGCAACTCCTTATGTTCATCGGAAGGATGAACATCTGTAGTAGAGAGATACCCATCGCCAGTCTTCATATGAGATCTCCTAAACCTATGGGTCATGGGTCCACATATGACTGAATGTACTAGATCCACATATGCCTGTTGTTACTAGTGAATAGTCATCATATCCACTGTAGTTGCTCCCTCTGTCATGGAATCCATCCTGCTATCTGATCTTGAGAGCCATTTCTAAGCATCCTACTCCCTCTCAAATACTGAATATCAACAAGATCTTAATCTGGATGACTACACATCCATCACTTGTTCTTCAGAACAAGTCCCATCGTCCTTCTCTTGTAGGCCATAGCATATGGTCTTTCCCTACAAGTCATATTTTGTCAAATAGTCAGCAACATTGCATAATCACAAAAGTCAAATCATATTTCAATGCAATGGCAATAGTTCACACAGTCATGTAAGCATCTTAGCCAATGGTTCAGCACAACATCCATCCATATGCCAAGCATACTTAGTGACTATCTGGATGCCTTCCATCTCCACTAGAACATACTATGCACTGCTCCAGTATGTCAGCAAAGAGGTTTCATCCTAGACTAGTTCCAACAAGGTCTCATGGGTTGTTGTGCAACGTTATAAGCTACTTACCCAACATATATATGCACTACATGAGCCTACTGCTCGTCAATCTCAGTCATATATAAATGCATAATATGCTACATTATAACATGCATAACACACTTCCTATTCTTAAGAATACAGATCTGCATACAACTGTTATGAACATTCAGATCTGATCTACAAGAGCAATAATGACAAATGATAATCCAAATACAAATACTTATCTTTTATTGTTTTGTGTGGGCTCCCTCTTGATCTCTGCCATCTTGCAAAGATCACTGGAGTCCTTAGATCTTTATCTTCTTCTTGTCGGAAGCCCATTGAAGAAACTGCAACCTGGATCTTCATACATCACCAATGACAATCTCCTCATCTAGAGATAATGCAATCATTGGTGTACTAAAAGAAATACTCCTTTCGACGGTCATCATCATCTGCATTCCTTGACTTCTTTGGTGAAGTCTCTTCATCAACATCAGTTGTAGAAGCATGTTCCTTTCTCTTCTTTGATTTACATTGATTTTTATAGTGGCCAAACTTTTTGCAATTGAAGCATCGGATGTGTGAAAGACCTTTCTTCATCTTTTGTTCTGGAACTGGACTTGATCTTCCACCTTTGTCTTTTCTATCAAAGGTCTTCTTTCCTCTTTTCTTGGTGTGTGTGGTAAGAGCTTGATTTTCTTCATGAGAGGCATGAGCATTGCCTCTAGTCACAAGTCTGGTCTCTTCTTGTGTACAATATGCCCACAATCCTTCAAACTTGGGTAGCTTAGATCTTCCAATTACACTTTGAATGAATGGTTCCCAAGATTGAGGGAGGCCCATTCAGAGTCATCATGACTAGTTCTCTATCTGCAATAATTTATCCAATAGTGCCCAATTGATCCTTGATTTCTGAGATCTTCATGAAATAGGATGCAATAGAATCTGATCTAGACATCTTGACATTTGAGAGTTGTCTCAAGGCAAGGGCTCTATTAACATTTGTGTTTTAAAACAACTTCTTTAAGGTATCAAACATGACTTTAGTTGTCTTCTTTTGAGAAATTTGAGGAATCAAATGATCCTTGACTGAATCTATTAGGATTCTTCTTGTCTTGGCTCACTCTTCTTCCATTGAGCCTTTCCTGCTTCTTCTTCTGGTTCTAGTACTCCTTCTACAACAAAGTTTAGAAGGTCATTTTCTTCGAAAGCAATGAGCACTCTAGACTTCCATGAATGAAAGTTTGAAGCTCCATCAAGCCTGTCTTCAACCTTGATGCCGGACATTTTCACTAAGAAGAAAGACTGCAAACTGGTTCAAAAACCCTAGCAGAAGCTAGGTCAAAATTGAACTTTGGATTTTGAGAAAACTGCTTCCGCAGATGAATGTGCCCTTCAAAGGTGAGTTGAATGATCCTCCTCCTCTTCCTGGTCTGTGGCCAGAACAATCTAAAACTGCAAGCCCTAATTCTTGACCCCGACAGTAATTAGGTCAAAATTGAACCTTCTCTGAATGCAAATCTGCTTCCATAGGAAGATGCGCCTTCCTAGGGCGAGTTCAATAATGCTGAGGGCGAGCCTAATCTGTGGATGGAAGGGCTAGAAACAAGAAACCCTAGTTTCCAGCAGTAGTCTCTTTCAGCACCGCTATGATTCCATGTTAGATTTTTAATAATAGCAGTATAATTTTCATCTCTTTCAACCTAGAACAAATATAGGATCACTGAAAGAATAACTATGCACAGAAACAAAATAGAGACACAGTAGTTTACCCTAGGAAAACCCAAACTCGGGTAAAACCCAGCAAACCTTTCTTACTCAGAGATTCAGTACATAATATAAGTACATCAAAGATAAGAGTGATGAAGATCACAAAGAGAAGAGATGCCAAAAGAAGGAGGTTCAAAAATGTCTTCTACAACCCAAAATCAAACTTTCCTTTGCTTCAGGTGGTAGCAAATGTGGAGGGCGACCCCTCTATTTATACATGATTTTGAGGTGACTTTTCTAACTAGGCCGACTTGTCTCTTTTCACTGAGCCGACTTCTCTTTTACAATAATAAAAATACATTTTATTTATTTTCTTTTGTAGGTCGGCTCTAGCTAGTGAGGATACCTCACATAGCTACAACAACAACAAAGTGCATATATGCCAAGGAAAAATGCAGAGGATAAATAGCTGGCACTGAAATTAGTATAGAATTCAGCACAGTTAAAACTACATTTGCTAGAGCCAAAACAAAATCCCCACCTAAATCTGCATATCATTCAAAAATGGATCCAAAAGCTGACCCCACCAATCTTATTGACATTGTACCAGCAAGATATGGAATATACATATCAATATTGTAAAATATCGTTTTCGGGAATATATCACCAAGGGTCCTTAAAAAAACTTACTGGAAAAATCAGGGAAAATATCAGAAATTATTGGAAAATATTGCCAAGAATAATCTTGTAGTGGAAAAACTCAGAAAATATTGGACAAATCAACAAGAAGAAAAACTCGGGAGAAATCGGAAATATTTGCACCACTAATACATATAGAGGGTACCAATGATCTAACTAAATTCATTTCCCATATGGCGCATTTGGAACGAGGGGTGCCTCTACAAATGTTTAACATATAAATCAATTCAACCAGGTATGTGTGGAATTCCTCGAGCAATTCCATGAGTAAGGATCTTTGTACTCTTCCCATAGTTTTGGACAAAAGTGTCAAATACATGAAACCTTGAAAAGGTATGCATCCAATTTCACCTTCATGCAAGCATCACCAATAAAGGTAGCATAAAGTGTAGCCAGCTAAAATAGCTGCATCAATATAATCACAAGGTGAAACTGCCTTCCTTTTACTAATCGAAAACAATGAATTCTTTATTGCTTTGTTCACATAAAAGCAAAGAGTACTTTCAAAATAGATATGTTTAATCTAAATGAGCAATATCGTAGACTTTGATTGTCATTGTTTTTTGAAGTTATTAGAAACAAGGATAAATATAACAAAATCGTACTGAAAAATGCTAGTACATACCCCTAGTTCCATCTGGTGATGCAATTAAGCCTCTAAATGAACAGAAACCATCCTTGTCACGCAATGCATAGCCAGCAATTGGAGTTCTGCAGGAACCATCCAGTGTCTCAAGAAATGCCCTTTCACATGCCACTGCTAATCTTGTTTCCTCATGATTAAGGGCAGCAATATAGTCAATCTGCATGCACATTGCAAAGAGTTTCAATAGCCCGCTGAACATATTTTATTGGAATTTCTTCATGTGGGAAACATGCATAAGATATAACCTTAAAAGAGGTAGTAAACCAGAAATACAGATCACAGATGAATGACAAGTTAAAATCTGGGTAGGAAATCCTCAATTTGTTCTTTTATGCATCCTAAAACATAAATTCAGGAAGTCAATACCAGTAGAAATTAAATGAAATTATATTGATGTCCACAAATGACCAAAATAGGTCAATGGGACTAGAAAGAACAACATTTGACAACTGCAATAAGGAGTGCCTATAGCGTCTCTTGAACAGAGATATAATTCATGCATAATATCTAGCGTTCAGGATGATAATTGTTAGAAAAAAATTCTAAAATGAAACAGTGACGTGTTATTACAGTTGTCATGTCTTTGCTTTCAATACAAAATGGCATATCACAATGTTTCATAAGGTTGTTATTGAATATCATAGTAAGTAAATCAAGTTGCAGAAGTGCAAATTCCATGTCACAAAGATATATTCAGAGATGCAAAAATATTTACATGAGAATTGAGAAATTTAAAAGAAATCCATAGATTCGAACCACAAAAGCGTGCACCAAGCATATAGGAGAAGACAGCCTTGCATCATAAAACTATCACAGCTATATTTGACAAATATGATATAGAACAATCAGCCCAGTGGGCGACCTCAAGTGATTGAGTGCTCTGAGCTTCAATGAGGAGGTCTCCGAGTCAATTACCCGGGCTGGCTGCCTCTCTTGTGTGCCTCACTCAATGTCCCTACCATGTCAGGTGGCTTAATCAGCCCCGATAGGTTTACACTGGGTACCCTCTGCAAAATGCAGGGAAGTGCCCAAAGGTTTCCCCCGAGGTTTTCCTCGGGAAAAGAGAACAGGACAACAAAGATGACAAACTGCAAGTGAAACCCTTATGATTAAGATCCTACTGATTATAGCCATGGCCAATGTATGGAGAGAACGGTTTTTCAAGCCTCATCTGCCCTTGGCATTATGTAAAAATAAGTCAAATTTTATCCAGCTTTTTTATTGAGATCTCGTCTGGTTTTAATTTCTGAAGATATTATCCTGGTATGAGATGTCAGAGAGGAAAGAGGAGATCATGGTGTGTCAGTTGGAGGCGCATGCAGAGGGGATCAATTTTTTTAAAACTCGGCCGACTCGTACTCGGACTCAGTCGAAACCAAGTTGAACCCCAACTGAGCCAACTCGGCCTTTGAACCAGTCCGGGTGACTGGTTTGGTACCAAACCAGTCAAGTTAGGGTATGACTCAGCCAGTTCAGTACCAAACTGGTCAACTCAGTAGGGTCTGTACCAACTCGGTCGTTTCGGTACCAAAACAGTCAACTCGGCCAAGTCCGTACCAACTCGGCCGAGTCAATGTGGGACTGCACAAGTCAGTCACAGAACAATTAAATTCAATTTTTTTAAATTGACCTAGAAACCTAAACCCTAAGAGTCTAAACCTACTTCATTGTAGAGTCAACTTGCTTTGTAGGGTTCCTATAGATTATAGCACATTTTGAGGTAAGAAACAGTTTGCTTGACACTGACACAAGCTAACCTGTAATGGCAATATAAAGTAAAAGGGTAGAAATTCTTATAATTTCTGCCCTTTTACTTAAATTTTTTATATTATCATTAATTGTTTCAGGATGTTTGAGAGGGGTTCCAACTTCATTGGACCTCATATGATGATAATAGAATTTCACATCCCATCCAAAATTCAGCAGAGTTAGCAGTTTTCAGAATTCCAGTTAACTGAACTGCACCAAACTGAAGAGAAATCCACTAAACCATCAAAAGACGCCAAATGTCACACTACTCTTCGACTACATGTCACCTGTGAAATATAGACCTGTTAAAAAATAGACATGCCAGAGGATGGTCCTATAGTTTATGCCAAGGAACCCATTTCCAACTGCGGTGATAGGTTTCACGATTGATCATGTTGATCAGTGATATGTAGTAGGCTTGTAGCACATTGTGTTTTGGATTCTAGATTCTATTTAAAGCTTTGTTGATTATGTATTTTGTTTCGCATATGTATTGCACTCAGTACCATTTTGATAAATTCACCCCTACATGGTATATACATTAGCAGACTTCACATATTTTGTCTCTAATTGTTTGGAATCTTTAAAATATTTTTTTCCATTAAAATTTTAATATTTTATGTATTTTTTAGTAAACCAAGTCATTAAGTTCAAACTGGTCCGAGTCATGGCCGAATCCGAGTCTGAGTTGCCCCTCAGCCAATTCTGAGTCCAAGTCTTAGTCCGAGTTTTAAGACATTGGAGGGGATATGTGGCATGGTTGTGCACGTGGAGAAGACAAACGAGGGTGTTGAAGAGGCTTTGAGCCATCGTGACTCAGGCTCTTACGCACAGACCTGGACTCATGCTATCCCAACCCAGGGACCAAGACAAGCCTTAAACATGGACATCATGACTTGCACGAGAATTAGCACAGAGGTATTGATGGATGTCTTTGAAGGGACAACGGACATTCAAGAGTGGAGGTGGAAGCAGTCAAATCCACAGAGAGAGGACTACGAGATAGGAAGAGTAGGTTTCTCGGTTAATCTACTAGGAAGAGAGGGCAAAAGTCAGGCTCTCTGTGTTAGAAATTTGGTCCCATTTGAGCAATCTCTAAGGCTAGCCAGTCCCCTTTGAATCTGGGTCTCGCTCTGCCCGTCAGCCAGACTCAAACTCAGCCTATGTGGACTTGTGGGTGGCCGAATTTCTGCTTGGTTTGGAAGGAATCCAGGATGAAGGGAGACAAGGAATTAGGGCCCGGGGATTCTAGACCAGGGATGCACCAGGGAAGGCCAAGGAAATGCAAGGCAGCTACCAACCTGGGTTCAAGGCACCCAAGGAACAAGGTAATATCCTTGGTGGTGATAGTGGGAAGAATACAACAGCAGATTCTCTACAACGATCAAACAAGAAGTAGAGGAAATAGAAAACAGGGTTAGGGAGAAATGTGGTAGGGCATCCAGTGACATAGTGGATGAGGAAGTAATGCCATGGGTTCCAGACCCAGGTTTTTCAAGAAGTGAAGATAAAAAATATTTCACACTGGTGGACATGTAATGGCATATGAAGACTTTCATAGCCATGACTGTGGAACTAAGGGGCACTCAACATAAGGAAATCCTTCAGAAACTGGAGCAATTGG
Organism: Larix kaempferi; assembly: GCA_027924585.1. NCBI lineage: Eukaryota > Viridiplantae > Streptophyta > Pinopsida > Pinales > Pinaceae > Larix > Larix kaempferi. The sequence goes on from BSBM01001033.1 coordinate 7,421,154, forward strand.
ACCAAAAATGAGATTTTAATCAATTGTATCTAGGGGTTCGAGGCAGAAGTGAGAACCTGGAAGACTATGGTCAAACTGCTATGGCCAAGGAAGAGGACCAGGGAAATACAGGACTGGCGGGAGCCCTATATAAGGAAGCTGAAGGAGAGGGTACCCCCCTACCTTCATCAACATTGCTTCAAGCTGGGACTCTGATGATTAGCCTAGGCCATTTCAAGTTAATTGAAGGATTGCGTTCTCTTTCTTGCTGTGTTGCAGGGGTACCCGTCCCCAGGGGCTGGGTTCGCGTCCCCGTCCTGGGTACTGTCCCCATGTCTCAGAAACCGGATCGGGCACCTCTCAAATGTTTCCTGAAGTCCCCGTCAAAGTACCCGAGTACCGGAAACCTTTGGCAAAAAAATTGGAACTTTTGCTTGGTTTGGGGACCCCGCCCCCCGATTTTGGGGACTCCGAGGAGACTTTGTCGACTGAAAATTAAAAATATATATATATATAATTTTTTTTACCATTTTGAAGAGGGAAGGGGTGGCCGTGGGTCCCCCTACCCTCTTAACACCATGCCCTTCCCTCCCAACGCATTTTTTATTTTCATTTCACATTGGACTTGTTACTTGGAGAGAGGCTGCAACGGGAAAAGAAGGCAGCCTGCAGAGGAGAATTGCCATACTCTATATTGTATGACATTGGACATATATCATGATTAAATTTAATGAATCATGATTCATATGAATCATATCAATATGCAAACAGTAATTTGAATTTCCACTTGGTTTAAGTCATTAATAATTATGAATCATGATTGTCCGATATCATGTTTAGACTTAAGGTTCATATGTAATTTCCACTTTATATCAATGATTCATGAACTTTGAAGGAATGTGCATGTTACTTATTGAATACTAGTGAAAATTATTTGAATTTTAAAAATTTTATTTTATGTATATATATATATATCTACAGTACCCCCGACGTACCCAAGTCCCCCGTTTCAAAAAGTGGCGTCCCATCCCCATCCCTGTCCCCGTCCCCGTCCCCGTCCCCGTCCCTGTACCCAAGTTTCCTGGCAACTTAGCTTTCTTGATATGTTAGTATCACTGGTAAATCCCTAGTCAGACCTGGACTTAAACTTGATAGTCATGCTACTTTTGTCTGTGTTTTAAGTACAGTGTTAAAACCCTTATATGGAAGAAGACAGACCTAAGAACAGTTCCATTATTTTTTTGAAACACTGTAGTTCTGTTTTCTTTGGAAGCAGGTTACAGGATGTAACACCTCTTGTATATTATTAATAGAGAGTTCGGCTAATTTACAAGAAAAAAAATCTTAAGACACTATTATCTATATATAGATTGGTAATTTTGATCAGCCTTTGTCGATTATTTGGTGACCTTCATTCAAATTTAAATCATCAAATACTTTTAACAAACTAGTTTTTCCTGTTAAGATGCCGAGTGTTCGGTGGCTAGGTTTCTCAGTGCAATGCAACAAGAAATACTGTATGATGCATTCAAATGTTTAAAATTTCCATGCTATGTTACGATGCTTACTAGAATGCTGAATGTTTCAAAACCTGTTAGATTATTCCAATACATACCATCTTATCATCATTGCTTCTGCAAGCTATTCCTATTGCCCCTTGAGCAATTGCAGGGAGCATTTCTTCTATCGACAGGAGACAAGTAACATGTTGCATCATGCCCAGGCGTTTGAGCCCTGCGAAGGCCAGCAGTGTAGCATGAACCTCCCCTTCTTTGAGTTTTCTTAACCTTGTTTGAACATTGCCCCTGAAATTGATAACCTGCAATTTAAAATGTGTGAAAATGCTGAAAAAACATCATCCTTATGATTTAAATCAGTGTTACAAACATCGGCATCAGCAAAAAATCATCAAGGGTCTTGACCTCAAGACATTGGAAACATCTGGGGAAAATTTGGCAAACCATGGCAAGCATTAAAAAATAAAACCGAAAAAAGTCAATTTTTTAAAATATAAACAACATCAACAAATAATCATATTTCCACAAACATTAAAAGAAGACCAATATATACGATGTATAAGATGCCAAATGATGCATTAAACCTTAATTGTCAATACTGATAGTTGTCCAGTCAAGACTCAAAACTGAATACACAATACAAAATTACATCAAATATATAATTAATGTATAGCATCATCATGAGTCAAGTAAATGATCAATCTAGCAGCTACAAATCAATTCCCTCTGCCCCTTTTACAAGAAAAAGTAATCGCTCATCCTCTAGAAGAAGGTCTTGTGGCTGAAGTCAAATGGCTACTGGTGGTGTTTCCGTCTGTGTAAAAGGTGGTATTGAGGCTGGCACATCAGCCTCCTCACTCTCAGTCTCCTCCTCCTCCCCCCTTAACAGCTCTAGAGACTAGGACATTGTCCCTTGCCCCCTACTCCTCCTGCTCTTCCTCTAACCAATCAGGTGCCTCCTTCATAATAGGCCTCTTGGTCTCCACCCTCCACTCAAACATGGTGTCAATGTCATCCAAAGAAATGACATCCACATCAAGGGGCCTCTAAAGCTGCTTTACCCACAGCTAGAAATTGTAGTTGACATAGACCATAACATTAAGGCACTAATATTCTAACTTGTAAGAGTCATAAGAAATGCTAAAGGGCCATGCAAACTTCGAAATGCATATCAAGCATATTATACGGTCATAAATTATAAAAAAATTAATTACTAACCTGTTGTGCTTCTTTATGTGTAGTTTTTCAAATAAACTCCAATTGCTCTTGCACCCCAAAGGGCTACAGGTTTGGACAATCTCCTTAATGACAAATTTCTGTAAATTTGGTGGTTTTCCACCATAATTTCGACACCAAACATCGTAAAAGTGGTGCAATGAAAACGCTTAATTGTTACTCCTAAAATCAATGGAAGACGATGAAAAGTTCATTTGTTCTCAATCCCCAACTACTGCAGAAAACACTTGTTCCTCCTAAAATCAATGGGAGACGATAAAAAGTTCCCTTGTTCTCAATCCCCAACTATTACCTATAAAAATGAGCCCAAAAAATGGATTTCAGGCTTTTATAAGTGCCTTTTTCACAAGCTCATCAACTTTTTCTTAAAAATTGCGACTTTTTCTAAAAATCATGATGTGCCGATTTTTTCAATAAAATCACAACTTTTTGGAGGGTGATTGCAACACTGATTTAAATATGTGAATTGTTTGACTGATATCCAAATCCAGTAACAGCTTCAAAGCATAGAAGTAAAAAGTATTGCCAATCCCCAACTATTGCAGAAAACACTTATTTGTTCCTCCTAAAATCAATGGGAAACAATGAAAAGTTCCTTTGTTCTCAATCCCCAACTATTAACTATAAAAATGGGCCAAAAAAACCGGACTTCAGGCTTTTCTAAGTGCCTTTTCACAAGCTCATCATTTTTTTCTTAAAAATTGAGACTTTTTCTAAAATCAAGATGTGCCAATTTTTTCAATAAAATCACAACTTTTAGGATTGATGTATCGGAGAGATTTAAGCATCGCAAAAGATCACCTCATTGGCAATAACTCGGCGATTATTGCAACACTGATTTAAATATGTGAATTGTTTGACCGATATCCAAACCCAGTAACAGTTTCAAAGCATAGAAATAAAATGCATTTCCCAAACATTAGTAGAATAATGTCCAGATCCGAACATTAAATCATAGAAATAAATTATTTTACCAACTGCTAGTACAATCAAATAGCAAGAAAACTTTCTTCGCTGACATTAATATAAAAGAAAAACACGAGCTGTTCAAGGTTCTTTAATTCTTTTGGTGCTGAGGCCAATTGGGGAGTTACAGCCCAATACTGCAATACACTATGTGGACTGACATCATAGAGGTGAGCCACCATCAAGAGCTGAAGCTCTGACAGACCAGGATAACACCGATCAGACACCTCAGGGATAAACTCCAGACAAAACCACGCAACCCGAACCAGCAACATTAAATCAGTAGACACTGCCAGAGTGGAGGATGCTCTGCTGACAAGGACAGGGACAACATGGCAGGGTAGCGATGCTCAGGTCACAATCAATTGATTGGATGCAATGATCACAAGACAACAATCTCATCAGCAAGTAAGAAGGTGAAGAGCAGTGACAGAAACAAACACCTCTGCCGATTTTAATGGCAAGATATGGAGGGGGAAGAAGGATCTAGCGGGTATGTACTATGATAAGAAGAGATGAGCCAGTTATTGAAATGACAGAGAGACAGTGAAGGCTACTAATAAAACTGAAATTGAGCAGGAAAGAAGGATACATCTTCCATAGTCAGAGAACAGGAAGGTAGCAACATTCAATGGGAAGAGCAACCATCATCACCAACTCAGGATGAACCCAAATCTAGCTTACACAGAGAACTGGATCAGATAGTTGATGTGGGACCTCAATATGGATCAGGAAAATGAATTGTAGTCCGATCCTCCAAACCCCATCAGAGGTAGACCTGAAATCATTCTGCAAAGAGGAAGGAATTCAACAAGAAAGAAAGACAGATTGTCTATTAGATGTAGCAACAGAATCACAGCCAAGGTGGGCCAGGGGAAGGGCAGTCAAAATTTCCTGCATCCTTGCAGAAATCCTCGAAATAATTGAAGGTATACTCACCCCTATTGTCTGATCTCAAAACCTTGATCTTCTTCCCAGTCCAATTCTCCACAAGAGTTTTGATGTCCTGAAACCTGCCAAAGACTTCATCCTTGGTCTTCAAGAAGTAGATCCCTGTTTTGAGAGAGAAGTCATGACTCATCAATGAAGGAAACATAATATAGGCTTCATGTGATTGATGCTACTGACAGGGGTCCACACACATCCGAATGCACTAGATCTAGGATCCCCTTAGATCTGTGCTCACTACTTTGGAAAGCAGCCTTGACATGATTGCCAAGCGTGCACCCTCTGCACACAGCCTGCTGCACAATGTTGAACTCTGGAAGAACTGTGACAATTTCCCTCAGAATAGGCAACGCCCGGTGATGTAGATGCCCCATCCTCTTGTGCCATAACTCGCACAAGTTCTATATGCTATGAACTAGGGCTCCTACAGGTTCACCCTGCAACCTATACAAATTGCCTTCCCTAACCCCAATCAATGTCGCATATATCATCTCGGGGAAAGTATCGACAAGGGTCTGTAATATAACTTCTTGGTACTATCAAGGGAAAACATCGGAAAATCTCAAAAAAATGTCGCAAGACCTCAAAAAAATACAAAAATACTCATTTTTTTCAATTTTTTAAACATCTAAAGCAACAACAACATCAAATAGACACATTGCTACATAAATATGATGATACAACTAATAAATAAGATGCATAAGATGTCAAGTGGTCAAATATCGTTACTAAATTGAAAATTTTGAGACATGTTCCTGATAGGATGATACAAAATCACATCAAATGCTCAAAATAAATGTATCTCATGAGATGAATCATCATGAGGTATCTAGATACTAAATAGTACATAATACCATGAAAATGATAGATCATAGGATTCTGAACCATCGATTCCCTCTACCCCTTTTACGGGTAAAGGGCACCACTTTTCCTTGGAAGCAGTAGGTGGTTGTGGAGGTACTCGGGGTGAGCTTGGAGTGGAAGCTACAGCTGCAATGAGGCCAATAATGCTTGGGGGAAATGATTCCAGGAAGAAGGAACTTCACATGCAAAGTCGAGGCTTTGGCTATAATCTTTTGTGAAACATCCAATGAAGTAATTCATTGTGAATTGGTTAGGATCTCCAATCTTTAGATTAAGTTTATATTTCCTCTATTAAGCACTCCCTATAGATTTTCTTGAATGGACTCTTTATAAACTTGTAGGAGATGAAGGCCCATGATGTGCTAGGTGGCTTTTTAAAGTTTGGTAAGTCTTGGAATCTTTTCATTAATTAGCTTTTGCAAGGATGTGTATGGCTTATCAAAGGATAGGAGGTTGATCATACATCCAGTTGAATATATCGGAAATATTTTGAAAATGTCATAAATATATCAGAAATGTTGTGATACGTTGAATAAATCGAAAATGTCGCGATTTTTTAATTCCAATATATCGGAAGGGGGGAAAAACTCGACGGTATATCCGATATTTTCGATATATCGTTGATATGTGCAACACTAACTCCATTCACCTAAATTGATCATGGCCTAGACTCCTTCAGTCAAACGAGGACTTACTTTTCTTGAACTCTACTGCAAATCCCTTATCTTCCAAGAACGAAACTGAAAGCAGATTCTTCTTGAGACCTGAAATAAATAACACATCATCAATTTTTAAAGAGTTACATGACTAGAGTTGGAAAGGAATGGTACCAACTCCTACTACTGGATACTTGGCATCATCACCAGCTCGACCTAAACTCCAAAGTTGTGCTCTTCCAGACTTGAAAATAACTCTCAGGCTATTGTCATATGCCTCGATGCTCCACTATCCACATACCATGCGTTCTTCGGAACTATACTGGAAGAGAGGTGTTACCGAATGAACTAGCAGGGCTAGCATCCAATGAACAAATGTAAGGAAAGTGTAACCACTGTCACCTTAGTCACACACCCAACTGCTTTGGAGTGTCATAACCTCCAAGGGGAGAGCCCTTTAGATGCTCTGCAAGACACTTAAGCAAAGAGACTATGCCTTCTATATGATGATGTTAGTGACCAGCACCTTTAACAAATCAATACTAGGAATGAAGAAGACATACTAAGTAAATGCAAGTGCTTGTAGACGCAATATAGATGTATCAATGTTGATGTCAAGACTCAAAAGATCATTGATTCAAGTAATCAATTCAAGATGTAAGTAACTAATGGCAAAAACATTCAATATTGCATTTTATGACAGTAGTAGGCATTCAACAAATGTAATTCAATCACTATCCAATGACAATACAAGAGGGTTGATACTCATCCAATAGTAATTTAGAACAGCAGTAGATCATTTAACAATTACACTCATTCATATCCAATGACAAATAAGTAGGGAAAAGAAGAAGAGGAGAAGTAGGGAAAAGAGAGGGTGAGGTAGAGGAGAAGTGGAGTAAAGGTCTTAGGAGGGAGAAAAGGTGAGGCTGCTAGGGCATGAGAGAAGGTTGCAGCTAGGGTTTAATTGTTAGAGATTAGGATTTAGGTTTTTTATTTTATGAAAATTATGTACATACGACAAAAAATAGACCTAAATTACACAAAAGAAGTAAAATTTAACCTAAAATTAATATTTAATTAGGGTTTTTATGAATTTTTGATATTTTTAGGGCTTCCTACAATTTTGCCATAGGGTTTCTAGGGACAAGAAAGGTAGGATGAATTTATAGGAGGGGAGGACCAAAATTTTAGGGAGGCCAAAAATTGAAAAAAATGTATTTTTATTTTTAGGGTTTTTTTTGGAATTTTTTATTTTTTTTAAAGATTTTAGGGCTTCCTAAAATTTCGCCCTAGGGTTTTTGGGGCTAAAAGGGCAAGCTGAATTTGAAGGAGAGAGGGCCGAAATTTTAGGAAGGCCAAAAATTTGAAAAAAAGTATTTTTTTGAGTTTTTAGGGTTTTAATCATAAAATTGCAGACCTAATTCAAACCATAATTCTACCATGAAAATGCAAGTAAAATTTAGTAAAAGTTGATAACTTAGGGTTTTAATGGATGTTACCTCAAACCCTAGCCTTAGAGGAAGGTGACAAGCCTTCCTCTTAGAGGTAATTCTCCTTGCTACTAGGTTGGGGCTTCTTGAAACAACCTCTAGGGTTGGTTTCAATAGTCTAAACTGTTAGTTTTTACTTGAGCAGCATATATATAAACTATTACTGAAAGATAAACAAGCACAGCATAAAAGACAAGAGACACAATTTACCCTAGGAAACCCTCTTGGGGTAGAAAACCCAACAAAGCCTTCCTCAATATAGAAATCACAAAGTACAAGATAAACCCAAGACAAAACAGCTACTCCTCCACTTGTGCGCACCTCTCTTCTTCACCTATGCAAACTTGCTTGGGTGAATGGGGTGAGAATAAGTGAGAGAGAGGTCTCCTATTTATATTCTTCCGTTGGGGTGACAAATTCCCCAACAGGGCCAACTTGTCTACTTGACTGGTCAATTACATAATATAATAATCTTTTCGGGGCTTTTCTGAGCCGACACATGAACTAGGGTTTACATTGATTCTTTCAATGACCTTTACATTATTAATTACATGACCATCAACTCCCGTAGGAGGAATACAATAATATAAATATAATATCTTCCGCAATTACATTATTTTAACACTCCCTCTTAACTAGGAAGGTATTCTACAGGTAACAACAACTGCACAACTGACTTGTGAACTTCTATATGTCCTACGAAGGCTTTGGATCATCATCTGTCTTGGGTTATCATCAACGTAGTAGTAACATTATCATCGGCTGAAGTATGATCATCATCAGCGGCATCATCATCTATTGGAACAGCATCCTCGTCAACTGGAACATCTTCTGCTGGAGCATCCTCATCAGCAACCTCATCAGTTGGAACATCTTCTGCTGTCAGCAACCTCGTCAGCTGGAACACCATCTGCTGGAACATCCTCATCAGCAGCACCATCAGCTGGAACAACATCATCGTTAGCTGGAACACCATCTGCTGGAACATCCTCATCAACTGGAACACCTGCAATAACAATCAGTAACTAAGTACTGATACTATCAGTCAGCCAATACTGATCTTCCCTCACCCTTAGAGAGGCATCAGCTTGTAAGAGCTGGAACTATCAGTCATCCAGTACTGATCTTCCCTCACCCCTGGAGAGGCATCAGCTCGTGAGAGCTGGAACTATCAGTCAGCTAGTATTGATCTTCCCTCGACCCTGGAGAGGCATCAGCTCGTGAGAGCTGGAACTATCAGTCAGCTAGTACTGATCTTCCCTCACCCTTGGAGAGCCATCCATCCCTCCGGACAGGCATCAGCTCGTGAGAGCTGGAACCATCAGTCAGCCAATACTGATCTTCCCTCACCCTTGGAGAGGCATCCATCCCTACGGACAGGCATCAGCTCGTGAGAGCTAGAACCATCAGTCAACCAGTACTGATCTTCCCTCACCCTTGGAGAGGTATCCATCCCTACGGACAGGCATCAGCTCGTGAGAGCTGGAACCATTTGTCAGCCAGTACTGATCTTCCCTCACCCTTGGAGAAGCATCCATCCCTACGGATAGGCATCAGCTCGTGAGAGATGGTACCATCAGTCAGCCAGTACAGATCTTTTGTCCCTCCTGGACGGGCATCTATCCCTTCGGATAGGCATCATCAATCTCTCTTCCTAGAGAGGTCCCTCTGAACCACACCAAGCTTGTCTCAAAAGTCCTCAAACTTCACACGAGCCAGAGGCTTAGTCAACACATCAGCAACTTGTTCCTCTGTAGGAACATACTCGAGCTTCACAGCTCCCCTCTGCACCATATCCCGGATATAGTGGAACTTTATCTCGATGTGCTTCAATCAATCATGAAACACAGGATTTTCTGTCAACTTGATGCAACTCTTGTTATCACAGAGTATCTCCGTAGCATCAATCTCTGCATTGAACAATCCTGTCAACATCTTGCGAAGCCACACTGCTTCACCACAAGCTGCAACATATTCAGCTGCCGCTGTACTGAGTGCAACACAGGGTTGCTTTCTACTGAGCCATGAGATCACACCTGATCCCAAACTAAAGCAACATCCTGAAGTGCTCTTTCTGTCTTCAACACTTCTGACCCAATCTGAGTCTGTGTACCCATACAGTCTGAACTCGCTATCTGAGGCATATCTGAGTCCATAATCCAATGTACCCTTTAGATATCTCATCACATGTTTTGCTACAATCAGGTGAACATTCCTGGGTTCCACCATATACTGACTCAATATGTTTACTGCAAAACATATATCTGGACGAGTATTGGTCAAATACATCAATGACCCAATAATCTGTCTATACATGGTGACATCCACTTTCTTTGAAGAAGCATCACTCAGAAGCTTCAAATTTGTCACCATCGTAGTGGTCATGGCCTTGCAATCCAGCATCCCAAATCTCTTTAGGATCTCTACTGTGTATTTTCCTTGACTTAGAAAAATCTCGCCTGGAAACTGCCATACCTCAAGACCTAGAAAGTAGTGCATCTTGCCAAGGTCTTTCATCTCAAATTCTGCTGCAAGCCTCTTCTTACATTCAACAATCGGCTTGTCTTCTCCAGTCAGAAATAAGTCATCCACATATAATAATAGTATCATGGGTTCATCGTTCATAATCTTGTAGTTAAGATTAGAATCTGCTTTACTCTTGGTAAAGCCCAAGCTCATCAGGAAGCTGTCAATCCTTCCATACCAAGCTCTGGGAGCTTGCTTCAACCCATACAGAGCTTTCTTCAGCCTGCATACATGTGACTTATTATCTTCCACTTCAAATCCTTTTGGTTGCTCGATATATACTTCCTCTTCTATGTTTCCATTCAGGAAAGTTGTCTTCACATCCATCTGATGTAGCTTCCATTTCATCTTGGTTGCCAAGGCAAGAATGGTTATAATCGAAGTATATCTGGCTACCGAGGCAAAAGTCTCCTCATAATCAATTCCTTCCTTTTGCGAGAATCCCCGAGCTACAAATCTTGCCTTGTATTTTTCAATGCTTCCGTCTGCTGAATGTTTTGTTTTGAAGATCCACTTTGATGAAATAACCGATTTGTCCTTCGGTCTTGGTACCACATCCCAAACATCATTCATGATGATGGACTTATATTCTTCATTCATGGCATCCAGCCATTCCTTCTTCTTTACTGCTTCTATGATTGTTCTATTCTTTCTTTCGGCAACACCATTCTGTTGTGGATTATAAGGGACAGTGAGCTCCCTCTTAATCCCTGCTTGCTTACAGAAATCTTTGAAATCCCCTGAGGTATATTCCCCTCCATTATCTGACCTCGAAATTTTAATCTTCTTTTCAAAGAGATTCTCTACGAGAGCTTTGAACTCTTTAAATTTTTCAAAGACTTCATTCTTGTTCTTTAGAAAGTAAATCCAAGTTTTGCGAGAATAATCATCAATAAAAGATGCATAATATTCATACCCACTGAGAGATGTGGTGGACATTGGTCCACAAATGTCTGAATGAATAATATCCAGAACACCTTTCGCCTTGCTGTCACTACTTGGAAATGGGTTCTTAGTGCTCTTCCCTTGAGCACACCCTTTGCATACACCTTCATGATCCACTTGGATCTCTGGTAATCCAGTCACTACCTTACTCACAATAGGTAAGGCCTTGTAGTGTACATGAGCTAGTCTCCTATGCCATAGCTCACAGGGGTTCATGGTACCAGCCATCATTGTTGCATCTGCATGACCCTTCAGCTTGTAAAGTCCTCCTTCTTCTACTCCAATGACTACTGCATCATCAATAGTCTTCCCTTTAGGCCACATGAGAACTTCACCATCTACAAATGCAACTCGAAGACCTTTCTTATCTAAGGCTGAAATAGATAGAAGGTTCTTCTTCAACCCAAGTACATAAAGTACATCCTTCATGTTCATGGACTTCCTAGAATCCAACTTGTAAGAGGCTTCTCCCATACCTTTGATGGGATATTGGTAGTCATCTCCGAGTTTTACTTTGTGTGGAGATTCCTTCTGGATGAGATGAGACAAGGATTCTTTGTATCCTGTCATGTGCTTTGAAGCTCCACTATCCACTAGCCAAGTATCACTTCCATGAGATACTAAACCAGTGAGTGTTGAGATGAGAACATATTCTTCACTAGAGTCTTCATTATTTCTGGTCTTGTCATCATTGTCACTATCTTCAGCTGCATGAGCATGGAACCTCTTCTTTTGCTTCTTGTGATGTCCATGTTTGTTTGGATAGTTCCTTGCAATATTTCCAGTCTTGTGACATGAGTAACACTCAATTGAAGAGAAATTTTTTCCGGTCCTTCTCTTCTTCTGAGGTCTCCTTGGAGAGTCCTCTCGAGGATGAGGGTTGTCCTTCCTTTTCTTTCCACCTTTAGCATGAGTAGCTAAAGCTTGGTCTTCATCGTTATTTAATTTCTCCTCTCTTACGACTATTCTTTCTTCTTCTTGGACACATTCTTCCCATAGATTTCTAAACTTGATTAGTTTCTTTCTGGCACAAATGCCACGAACAAATGGTTCCCAATCTCGAGGGAGACCATTCAGAGTAGTCATCACAACTTCTGCATCCTCTATCATATCCCCAATGGCTTCTAATTGTTCTTTGATCTGGGATACCCTGGAGAAATATGAGAGCATGGTTTCAGACTTCATGCACTTCACACCCTTGAGTTGATTTCTCAAGGTCATTTTTCTGTTGATGTTCTTTCCTTCAAATAAACTGGTCAAGGCATCAAACATTTCCTTTGGTGTCTTCTTAGAGGACACATGGGGGATTAAGTGATCCTTGATGGAATCAACAATGATCCTCTTTGCTTTGATAAGATTCTTCTTATGCCTTGCCTTCTCTTCATCTCCCTCTAGTTCTGTAAGCCCTTCCTTCACATAGTCTTCTAGCTCATGCTCCTCAAGGATGAGCATGACTCTATACTTCCAGGATCTGAAGCTCTCAGCTCCTTCAAGCTTCTCATCAAGCTTGGTACTGCTTGTCATTTTGTTTATAATGAGAACCTCAAATGGAAATAGAAATAGGTTTGAGACTTACCAGAAAATTTGCCCTTCTGAGATCTGCGCCTTCTTGACCTAGGGTTTGTCAAAGAAACCCTAAAAATTCAAACTTTGAATTTCAAATTTCTGAAAGGATAGAAAGATGCGCCTTGCAAAGTTGATCAAGCTGGTATACTTCAAATTTGAAATCTACAAAATTTGATCCTTCGAAAGTTGCCTTGAAACTTTCGGATCTTCTGGACAGGATCCCGAACTAGGGTTTGATAAAACCCACCCTTCTGCCCAACCAAAAAGTTCGATCTAGTGCTCAAAAGTTCAATTTTTTTGAGGAGTATCCAATCGTGGTCACAGATTCCAAAAATCTCAATTTCTACGGAAACCCTAATTTTCACTTTTCCGATCAAAATCCTGATTTAGGGTTTGATGGAGCCCACCCTTCTGCCCAACCAAAAAGTTTGATCTAGGGCTCAAAGGTTCGATTTTTCTGAAAGGATCAATCCAATGCAGAAAAAACCCAAAAATTCTCTTTCTAAGAAAAGCCCTAATTTTTCGTGGCTGCACAATGTAATCTTTCAGGCTAGCTCTGATACCATGTTAGTTTTTACTTGAGCAGCATATATATAAACTATTACTGAAAGATAAACAAGCACAGCATAAAAGACAAGAGACACAATTTACCCTAGGAAACCCGCTTGGGGTAGAAAACCCAGCAAAGCCTTCCTCAATATAGAAATCACAAAGTACAAGATAAACCCAAGACAAAACAGCTACTCCTCCACTTGTGCGCACCTCTCTTCTTCACCTATGCGAACTTGCTTTAGTGAATGGGTTGAGAATAAGTGAGAGAGAGGTCTCCTATTTATATTCTTCCGTTGGGGTGACAAATTCCCCAACAAGGTCGACTTGTCTACTTGACTGGTCAATTACATAATATAATAATCTTTTCGGGGCTTTTCTGAGCCGACACATGAACTAGGGTTTACATTGATTCTTTCAATGACCTTTACATTATTAATTACATGACCATCAACTCCCGTAGGAGGAATACAATAATATAAATAGAATATCTTCCATAGTTACATTATTTTAACATAAACTAGGGCAAAGTTGGAGATCCAAGGCCAAAATTTGTAAAAACCTCCTTTTGGGAGCATTTTTACAATGCAATGAGGATAGAATAGCAGGCAAAAGCCCTATTCAAAGAGAATGTAGCCCTAAGGTTACCATTTAATCATTCAAGATGCAAAATTTACCTATCATTCATCAAGTAAACATTAAAAATGTAAAAGACTTAATTGAGCATGAGTTATTCCAACCATTCTAGCATCCACAATGCATTAGCAAGACAAAGAAAGCATCCAACTTCATCCAAGAGCAAGAATAATCATCCCTCCAAGAGGTGCACATCACTTCATAAGGCCCTTCTAGGGTAAAAGAGTAGCATAATGAATTTTATCCCATAAGTTGCGTGTAAAAATGAAGTGAGGAGATTGTATTTATATGATCTCACACTCACTTTTAAAAAAAAACTAAGCCTACATGCTTTAAAATGTCACTTTAAAATTAAAACATGTCAACTTAAAATTATAACATAAAATAATCAAATATGTGGGTAACTTGGGGCATTTTCCCCAGAGTTTACCCAAAGATTACTAAAATAGCTAAAAATGAGCAAATCACTATGAATTGAAGGTTGGAATGGCGAGGGAGGGAGCGTCATGCCCCATCTAACCCCAACAGTGGTGAAAATCCCTCAACGTGTTAAATTTTTAGTATTAAATCACAATACTATAGGATCTTTGCTGAGAGAATAACATCTACAGTATATCAATGCATGACAATCATAATATGACAAGCATCACAAGCATCACAAGAATCAAAAGCATAGAGACAAGAGACACAGAGTTTCCGTGGGGAAAACCCTAAGGTGAAAAACCCCACAACTTCCTCAGAGATAGAGAGAGCAATGGCTCAACCAAAATACAACCAAATAACACCGAGATAGTCTCCTAGCAGATGATCCTCCTCCTCCTCACTAGTGCGCCACTTTTCAGAGAGAGAGTGAGTTACTTTTCCGAGTGAGTAAAATAGAGATCTCCTATCTCTATTTATACTCACCTTTTTGCCCAGTGACCTACTGGGGCCGACTTGTCTACTTAGATACACCCACATTATATTATATATTAATCAGGGCCGACCCCATAAGGTGGTCTAATAACCCATCGGCAAGTACACACACTTGTGACACTTGTCAATCCACATGACGACACTTCCTTATAGAGGAATAACACATCTCTTATAAGGGTACAATAAATATATATATAATATACAGATGAAATACATTCCGAAGTTACATATACATCAACACAACGCCCCCCCATATCAAGCACTGTACGCCTGGTACAAGGATGGCGTCATCATGACTAGGAGCCCAAGGAGAGAGGGTGTTGCAGTGTAGAGGGACCAAGAGGGTGTGGACGGTGACCTGGAAGAGAGACATAAGCCTCAGTACTGAGAGAAACGCCATCGGAATGATAAAACAGGTGGGGGGTCATGTGACCCAATGACCAACCCCTGGGAGCCCCAGACACCAACCTCAAGGCTTCAAGCCCTTTCATGAGGCAGTCAGCAACACCACTAAGCCATAGTACTCCCAGGAGAGGAACCAAAAGGGCCTGGCCATGACCTCCACTCAGAAAATGCTGGAAAACACCCTTCCTGGTCAGAAAAAAATGACCCTCTTCCCCTGGGGCACAGTTGAAAGTGCGCTGGTATTGGTACTGTAGAAATTTCACTTTTCTAACAGGCTTTCAAGTTAACTCAAATTAATCAATGTTTAATAAACCATCCCATTCAACCATAGATAGCTGAAAATGAAATTTCACTCATAAACATATTTGAACTGGAAGCACAAAAGAAGTACTACCAAAATACTAACAGAAAGAACATAACAGCCATGCACATAAAATTTCAGACTCGGATATTTTAGCCAAAATGGCTCAGGAAAAACCCCGAAGGGAAAACCTGTGAGAGATATTTTATTAATTTCTTCTTCAACAAAATGTACAGCAGAATTTTAATAGTAACAAGCACAACTTATCTCAACCAACAAAATTAATAGGCGCCTTGAATTTTGTGCAAGAATCTGCCTCGAATTATGTGCATATATTTTTGGAAATCGTGCCCTTCTCAAGCAACACAAAGCTGTACAGACAGCTCGTCAATTTCAGTGCCAAACTCAATTTTCTACCTGGAAATTCGTGCCCAACAAAATAACACAGAAATTAATTTTTTGCCTCGAAAATCGTGCCTCAATTTTCGTGCACGGTACGGACTGTACGGTTTCTGCAGAATTAATTTTCTGCACTTGTCTCGAAATTCGTGCCTATGCCTAAAAATATGTGCCACTGTTTTCTTCTCAAAAATCATGCCCAAAACTGTTGTACGATCTTGGAAACCGTGTTGTACCTAGCTGCTATCTCAGACAGCCTTTCTCTCTCTCAAAATCCAACTGAAACTTGCTTTCCAATTCTCTTGGAATATCTCCAACTCTCTTGGGATGTGTGCAAATGGGGTGCCTTATTTATTGTTTTTTCCTTGTCTTTTCACTTCACCTTCCTGGGGTAGCTGAAAGGACACTAGATCAAGAGCCCACATTTAATCTAGTGTTTTCTCATCAATGGATGAGAAAAGTCACTTTTCTCTCCATTAAATATTTTCTCTCTCAACCACAACTTAAATAAATTGAAAAGTCACTTTATAACTCTAACATGACATTAATTACTTTTCTCAAGCAATTAATGCAAGGGTTATGTACTTTGTCCCCTTTTTAGTGACTTAGGCAAACGTCACTAGGGGAACACTTCCTTGGTACAAATTTCAACAGGTACCACGTAACAAAAGGCAAGATACCATCGAGAAATCCTTCTCAAATTTGGAGTCAAACTCATTCATCTGAGTTTCAACTGAGGCTACTACCTGGTGTTGTTGCTTCCCTTTAACCTTCTTCTCCTTCGGACATTGTGATGCATAATGGCCATTCTTATGACGTATGAAGCACTTGATTACTCAAGTCCTTCCCTGACTGTGAGGTTGACTCCTCACTCTTTTCCTTACCCTTGTTGGGTCCTTTACCTCTGCCCTTCTTTGCTTGACCAATGAGGGCATGGTCACTGTCACCCCCCCTGTCTGTTGACCTTTGACTCCATCTGAATCTTCTCCTGTATACAATCATCCCACAATCTTTCCTAGTTGGGAAGATTCTCCTGAGCACAAACACCTTGGACAAATGTTTCCCATTGTGGTGGGAACCCATTCAATTCCATGTTTACTAACTCTTTGTCTTCAATATTTTCCCCAACTTCTGCAAGCTGATCATGGATTTGTGTAACCTTCATCAGGTAACTAGTGACGGTGTCTAATCTCGTCATCTCAACAGATCTAAACTTGTTGTGCAAAATCATCATTTGGTTAATGTTCACTCTGGTATAGGCTAACCAGGGCATCGAACATGTCCTTTGTCATCTTCTTCTCGAATACATGAGGGATCATATGATCATTTATTGCATCCATGATCATTTACTTGGCTTTCACTTCTTTCTTCTTGTGAACTGCCAAAAGTTGTGGATCTGTTAGCAAAGCTACCACGTCCTTGGCAATATCCCAGAGGCCATTCTCTTCTAATAGAAGAGTTACCTTGACTTTCCATGCTAAGAAATTCGAGGCACCATCCAATCTATCCTCAAATTTGAGGTTGGTTGATGCCATCTCTGAGATCTGAAGTACAAACTCCCAAATCACAAAATAATGAAGCCCTCACTGCTGGAGCCTGGTCCTTTGCAACCTGTACCTGATCTACCCAAAGTAAACCCCTGAGAGTCTCAATCAAGAGATGGCTCTGATACCATGTTAAGTTTTCGTGCCCTAGGTGATTGTTGTCCTATGCCTCTTTAATAAATAAATCAGATCTTAAATTTACTCCATAACTTAAATAAAATATGAGCATGCATCAATCACATTGAGGCTGAAAATACAAACAACAGAAACAAGTACACAAGAAATCTGTCCTTCAAATCAGTTTATCATTAATGCTTCAAAACTTACAAGGACACCTCAAAACAGAGGTTTTAAGCCTCTTGATAAGGAAAAACGACAACTGATTCTGAGAAAAGACTGCACCCAGATTTGTCTATACAACAGTATGGCCTACCTGTATGGTTGTACGGATCTGTCCATGTGACTGTACGAAATTCCTACAGCTGTACAAAATTGTTTCTGCTGCCCTGTCCTTTGACCTGCTGAAGTTTCAGATCGACTTTCTCCTCTACTGCCCTGTTCTTCCTCTCTCTCATCCTCTTTCTTTGCCTTTGGACAAAAACTACCTTCATAAAGAATGAATGTGTCTTTATTCTCTACTTTGACCTGCCTTTATACTTTGGCTGCAACCTTAATCTCGTATTGAGATCGACGGTTGATATTGGCCTAAATCAGTAATGCATTAAAATGCACTTTATTAGACTCAACAGCTAATTAAAAAACTTTCACTTTATTACTCAAGTGAATTACAAAATATAACTTTGATGACTTCACGCATGTTTGACACCTAACCTATGCGGAAGTTCCTGTCCGAGCTACAAAACATCAACAGACTGCTTCTCATCTAGATATTTTCTGCACTGTTAGGTATTCAGTGCACTACATTGATCTATATTTCATGTTTTGGATTACTTTTATTTCTCCATTCGGGGTAGAGAAATATTGGAAACACCCTAAGCATCTCAAGAGGATATCATATTTATAATGGGTTTTAAGTTGCAATGACTTTCTAGTTGCCAATAATTTATATTATTTCTGCATTAGACATGAAAAAGCTTATAGAACAGTGATTCAACAAAAAAATTATTTTCTTGATCCTATATATTCTAAAGAAAAACTGAAATGCTCCAGTTCATCCTTATTCTTCAATGGTCCAATCCTTTCCATTGTTTCTCTCTTTTGACGAAGTATAAAACAGATATTTGTAGCATCATAAATACTTCGACCTTGCTAGAAGAATATGAATCTGAGAAGTTAAGAGGATAACTCTCCCCAACCTTTAGAGTGATTCCAAACTAACACAAGGCTACAACTAATACTGGCAATTCGATCCTTTCCTCGCAGTTGCCAATCCTTTATCAGAGTTGCATCTTCATTCCTATGTTAATGTTTTCCAGCGAAAAAAAACTACTATTGATATTCCTATGTTAATGTTGTGTTGCAGTACATTATGATGCTTGAAAGAATGAAAAAGATATGTAGATATAGGGCTGAGATCTTAGGCTACTTTCAACAATTACATCTATGCCAGAAAATGTAATATATGGAAAACAGGATCGATAAGGTACATACTGCAAAGAATAGATAATTCACTGTGTACTTGAAGTAAACCTGTCTAAAACAAAACACAAGAACTAATGGCTAATAGAACAAATTAGTTGTCTGACCTCTTGAGACAATAAAAGCCATCATTAGGACTATTTAGAAATTGAATAACTTGAATGACATGTTGTAGTAACTATTTAGACAATGCAATATTTAACACCAAAAAATAATCAACCAACGCCAAGTGAAAACTTTGAAAGAACTTGCTTCTTACTTTCAATGATGGATATCTGTAAAGTAACTGAGATTGCCTTCGAAGAGAAGCACTACCAACAATGCTTCCAGGTTGAAGCTCTGCCAAGGAACCTGCAGTTGGGCAAATAAATACGTCTCGAACATCTTCACGAGGAAGATTGCATGGTAGAATTGTCCCGCTGGGCAAATATGTAGGCACATCCTTCATCGAGTGCACAGCAATATCAATCTTTCCATCTAAAAGAGCGTCATCTATCTCCTTGGTAAATAATCCTTTGCCACCTATATCTGCAAGTGGCTGATTTAATATTTTGTCCCCTGTTGTCTTTATAATTATGATCTCCACAGCACCCTCTTCTGTGAGTTCAGGATGTGCTGACTTTAGCTTGTCCCGCGTCTCATAGGCCTGTGCAAGTGCCAAAGGACTGTCCTACATAAGCAGGAGTAAGTACTATCATACAATGAAACACGGGGAAAACTGTGGTGCTCAGATTTTCTCAGGGAAAATAAACCAAGGTTGCCGAAGATGTTAGAAGTATTCATTCCCAAGAATCAACTACTACTTCAATTTAATATTTTTTCCAATCTTCACCAAATTACAGCAAATCCATCTCAATGAAAGAAGTGTTTCACTATTGTATCCCTATTTTCTGCTGAAACTTATGACAGTATTTCAAACACTGATGTAAAAATCTCATTCATTTTCACCAACTACTGAAGGGCCACAGAATTCTGAATTCCAATATAGCTAGGGCTTAAAAACTAATAGAAAATTAAAAACTACCAGAAAACGTCCAAATTGAGTAACAAAGTAAAATATCACCTATATAAACAAAAAGATCAACACTGGGCTTTCCAGAGTCATAGAGACCCAAATTCCCTCTGACAGCGTATTCCTTCACAGCTTTAGGGCCTGTTACCCCATATATTGTATGAGGTCCAACACTTATGATTTTTCATCACAAGGCTTGATTAACAGGTTGATGCAACTGCTGGATGCCTTGTGTTCTTGATGCTAGAATTATGTTTCATGTTGTGATGATGCCATGGTTGATGATTGATTGATGGATGCTCACAGTTTATTAACATTAGTGGTTTTTCGATACTGGCATGCTTGGAACATCTTGCTTGGCATTTATCTAACACTTGTTGCTTTCATGGAATGGGAACCCATCAACTTAGGGTCTTCCTAAGTTTTAAATAGTGTTAGTAAGTGTTCTTTGATGAAGCATTGCCTATGGATGATTATGGATGTGCTTATAAGGGTTTGAGGCATCCTAGCTAGAACAAGATGATTGACTTCACTCATATATTGCTTGTTCATAACCCACGGTTCACTTTTTGATGGAGCACCCTACCACTTTGGGGGTAATTTAATATTGTGATGACATAGATTATCATATCTTGTAGAGCACTCTTGCTCATTTGTCATGATTCACACAGGGATGATTCATGATGGTTTTTTAATGGAATGTTCTAGCCCATGTGGACTGATTTGTGATTGAAGATTGTTTATGGTTAATTTCCTTTGGAGTGCTATAGCCCAAGTGGCATGTTTCATGCTTATGGATGACTTGTGATCGTTTTTCCTTAGAGCACCCTTGCTCCTAAGCATTTGGTGGACATCTTGGCATGGTTATTGTTAAGTTTAGCCTAATTTGACTAGCAGGATCACTGAAAGAAACACAATCACAAGATAGACAAAGATTTACCCTAGGAAACCCTCATGGGGTAGAAAACCCAGCAAAGCTTTCCTCAATATAGATAATCAACCAAATACAAGATGTAGTCCAAGACTAGAGCTCCTTCTCCTCCTATGCAGACCTCTCTCTCACTTGTGCGCTACTCCTAAGTGAGTGAATGAACGAGATAAGTGAGGAACATCCTCCTGTACTTATACTCGTCTCCCGACTAACCTTTTACTCTAATGGGGCCGACCTCTCCCAAGAGAGTCTAATAACCCCCAAATAGTAAACTCAGGGCCGACCTCACATGGGAGATCTAATAACCCTAGTTACCACATTCTCTCGGAGGAATAAACATCTGCGGATATACAATAAGGTCACCACAAAGGAATGTACCATCTCCGGAATAATAAAATACAAATATAATGTTCTTGGAAGTTACAATATTTCAACAGTTATCTATCACTTATTGTGGAACACTCCTTTTGATTCTTTCTTGACACATGTTTGGTGGCATAGAGCACACATTTTATTGGAGCACCCTTGGTTCTTAGCACTTGGATAGCATCTTAGCTTTATTTGCTATCATTATTTGTTGGACACTCCCCTTGCTTCTCTATCTTGACACATATGAGGCATGCTATTGGTTTGTAGATGGGGTCATCCCCTTGATTGGGTTTTGGTTGATATGTGGACATCATTTAGTGAAGGAGATTCATTTCACATGCTTTGAGGTCTTGATAAGGTCAAAAGAAGGAAAGAGTCCACCTTTTGAGCACCATTACTCATTAATGCCTTGTTGATGGATTGTTCACTTGGGGAGCCACACATGTGGCCTTGTGATCATTTGACATGGATCTAGCCTTGGTTGATGGGCGTTATTGCTTGGAGATCTTTTATTGCACTTCTTCCCATGCTTAATTGAGGGAACGCTCACTGGTTGAGGGAACATTCACCTTTTGGAGCTTATTCATGGAGGGAATTCACCTTGGAGGTGTCCCACAGGGCCACATCATTTTATGCCACTTTTTGAGGTGGCGTTCTGCTATGGAGGGCTTATGGCACACTTTCTAATGTTTTGATGGAGGTCGTTTGGTATTGGAGGAGATCCAGGGGGAAAACCCTAGATCTATGGTTCATTCATTGCTTTAGAGACCTTTTCTCTTGGAGCACTACCTTTGGAGAGCCTTTGGAGGCTAGATTGTGGGGTTCTACTTGACATTTGTCCTCATTTGATGAAGGCTCTCTCTCTCTCTCTCTATCTCTCTCTCTCTCTCCTTGAGGCTTATACATGTGGTTTTGACCACCTTATTTTATGCATGTTGATGGAGTAGTTGGAGTATTTTGGTTTCTTTACTCCTCCCTAGACTAGATCTAGGATTTTATTGTTATTTCATTGTGGGAGGAAGATGAGCTAAAAGCTATATAACACTTTTCTCTCTCCTTCATTTCCCATGGTTTGATTGTGGGAGAAATCCCCTAAAGCCTTAGTTGAATATCTTTTGTTCTCTTTTTGGATGATGAATCAAAGCACTCTCTCTTGAATGGTATTGTGTTGCTCATTTTTCAATTATGCATGTTTTGGGCTGATGAAGTAAGTCTTTTTCTTCTTCTATGTGATGGTTATCAATTGGAAGTTGTGGTATGTCTCTCGTTCTATGGTTATATACTCTCGCATGATAATTATTCTTTCAAAGATCATTTGAAAATAATTGTAATAGTGTTTTCCCTTTCTAGATTTCTGAAATTTGTGAAGCAATTAGAAAGCGGTTAGGGTTTGTAGTCTTGTTGCCCTAAATTCTAATCGTCCTAATATTTTGATAAATCCTTCGTTGAACCTTGGTTGACCCCATATTTGCCCAATAAAGAAGACACGTGTCCCTCGTCCTTCCATCTATTTCCTTTCTTATCACTAAAAAGCAAACCATTTTGCTAGAGTCATCTCTTCATTTCACCTTAAGCCTTATTGCAAGCTCTAGTAATCCTATCCTAAGAATCCTCCCTTGAGTTGGAGAAGAGCCAACATAAACAGCAAAAGAAGGTTTGGTGTCATGACATTGGCCTCCCTCTTTGTTACACCAAGACTACACCTAGAACTTTATGACTTTATCTTCAAGGGTGTGAGTTTGGGTAATAACAAGACCAACAAAATATTTATCACAGAACTGCCGCTTTAACAGAAACTGAACTTGCGACCAACAAATGCAAGCACCCATATTAACCTAAAGACAGACCCATTCTTTCGGATAATATTTATTGGTAAATTTAACAAAACATGGACATAAAAGAAACAGTTCAGCACCGGTAACATCGCCATATCCAAAGAGTATATGATCATATAAAATCCTTTCTTCATTTGCCTGTTCATATTTCGTAATTGGAGACCCATAACATGTTAGTTCAGCTACAAATTTTGAAATGCTATATTATACAGGAGACAAGAACAACTATGAACTCAATCAAGCAAGCTTGATGGGAACAAATACACCAAAAGTAAATGCTCATGAAATGAGTCCTCCAGTGAGAAAAGATAAAAACATCACCCATTAGAAATTTACCAGAATTTCCTTATGATAAAATTATATTCCATCGATACATTCTTGCTACTGCAACCCTTATCTTGTTTAATTTATTTGCTTCAGTCCTAAAATTGGAAATGCATTGAAGTTGCTCATAGAGTTTTGGTCAAGCTGCCATCTATAATGTGTTTAAGAGTTTTAGCCTATGTTAGGATATATGGGTATGTAAATAATAGCTTGAAATGTAACTTTATGAGCACGTATATGGTCTGATAAGAAATTATCATTGTTAGAAATATTTAAATAACATTTAGGTTTACTTCTATTTTTTTCCCTGTATGTTTGAAAGCCATGGGAATAAATTGTGTATGCAAACCATGCATCCATGTCTTAAAAACACATATGACCAGCACAGTAAAGGTTTGCATAAATGGAGAAATAAGTGTGATTTTGATGTTTATAGAGTTTTTTCATGAGTAGTAAGTACAAGTTGACGGCCTGAATATA
Organism: Larix kaempferi; assembly: GCA_027924585.1. Lineage (NCBI taxonomy): Eukaryota > Viridiplantae > Streptophyta > Pinopsida > Pinales > Pinaceae > Larix > Larix kaempferi. The sequence continues at coordinate 7,445,149 of BSBM01001033.1, forward strand.
TCAAACCAAACACATGTGATTGAATGTGTTAGAGTATAAGTATAATGCTCCAATATGTCTAAATATAATAAAAATGTAATTAAGGCATAAATAACCTTAATTGGTATTAGTTTAGTAGACAGTTAGGTTATGCAACCGCTTATTCAAAGAAGGTTGATGTCAATGTATCAATGACTCCATCATTGATCAAATTCATGTTTCTAGTTTCTGTTGTGTGTATTGTTAAGAAATTAACATGGTATCAAAGCGATACCTAATCATATAACTCTTCTGAGAAGGAGTCCGGCCTGCTGTATTATTGTGAAGAGAACCTGAGCTTGCAGCCGCCAAGAGAAGGATATCGCATGAATAAAGTAATGGATCACTTGCAGCTACCGAGAGAAGGATACCACTGTATTAAAGTAACAGATCCAGTCGGAAAAAAAAAGATAAGGAAAAGGCCAACCACCAAGAGAATATTTACGAGAGCTGCCAAGACCAGCTGCCAAGAGAATATGAACAAGAATATCCGTCAAGGTTAAGAGAACAGTTCGCTGCTGCCACAGAAAGCGAATATGAAGGGTACATCATTAAGATTAATAGAACAATTCGCCACTGCCACTAGCCACCAAGCCGTCGAAGGAGCAAATCAACTCACCGTCAATTGCTGAGTCAGATTCAAGCCACCAAGTAAAACGCAACATAACACCCTGAATCTACGTCTTATTTGAAGGGTTTCAGAAAAGCTACAGACTGTAACAGCGTTTGATTTTCAGAGAGTATTCAAGCTCGGGTTCTCAAGTCGCAGGTATTCAATATCACAGTGCTCAATTTTATAAGAGAAGTCACAAGTATTCAAGTCATTGTTTTCATTTATTATTCAATTTATTGTCTTATGGAAATTCATCTAGAAAAATTCAATGGATATCACTTTCATACTTGGAAAGTGAAGATTCAAATGGCATTTGATGAGTAAAAATTTATGGGCAATCATGAAGGGTACTGAACCAGAACCTTCACAGCCTAATAAATTAATTGAGTGGCAAAACAGGGATAACAATGCAAAGTCAATCATTGGTCTTGCACTTTCAGATTCTGAATTACATCTTACTGACCTAGACAAATCTTCCAAAGAAATTTGGGATGATTTACAACAGTTGTTTGGTGCAAAGCCAACAAACGCAAAATTTTCTTTAAAGTTACAACTTTTTAGATTCGAAAATTGAAATGGCTGCTGGAACCACTATGTCTAGCCATATCAACGAGTTAAAGTCCCTTATAAAACAGTTAGCCCAAATTGATGCAAAAGTAGATGAAGAAGATATAAAAGCTATATTATTAAATAGTTTTCCTTCGACTTACAACAATGTTGTTTTCTAATTAGGTCAATTATCTTCACAATCATTAGATGATATGATATCATCTCCTTTGGCTGAAGGTTGAATGAAAGGCTAAATGAAGGAGATTCAAAGAGTACTCAACACCCAGACAAAGCATTACTTGCTAAAAATTGAATGAGTAGAAAAGAAGGGAAACAAATTGAAATAACTAAAAAAGATAGAGTGTTACTATTGCAAAGAAAAAGGTCATGCAGCATGGAACTGTAAAATTAGAGCTAATGATCTTCTAAAAGGAAAGGTTAAAGACAAAGGAAAACAAATTATGGCTCTTACAGCAGAAAAATTTATAGTGGAAGAAGCATTTGAATTCGAATATTTATATGAAGTTAAGACCTGTGACAAAGAAACAGAAGGGGATTACTTGTTTTGAGCGGTCGAATCTTCAGTACAGGTGGAATCAGAGAAGGTTTAACTCAGAATGGATTGTTGTCCAAGTATTTTGGGACTAGGGAATTTAAATAATCTGGGAGTTCAGGGATTCGAGGAATTCGAGAACTTGGGAATTTAGAAGATTCGGAAATTTGGGAATTCTACCCTAATGAGGGTGATGAGATAGCATGATGAAGTATTTTACCTGCAAGATTCCAAATCTGTAGATAAGGGAAAGCCGCTTAAGAAAAGTTTTTATTTTATGTTGTTTTTTTTCAATCAAACTTTAAATAATTAGAGTTGTAGCACTGAGAGGGGGTGTTGGAGTATAATGCTCCAATATGTTTAAAATATAATAAAAATGTAATTAAGGCATAAATAGCCTTAATTGGTATTAGTTTAGTAGACAATTAGGTTATGCAACCGCTTATTAGCCCAATAAAAGAAGGTTGATCTCAATGTATTCAATGACTCCATCATTAACAAAATCCATGTTTCTAGTTCCTATTGTGCATATTGTTCAGAAATTAACAGAATGCACACTTCCATGTATGTGGAATTCCTTGGACAGCGCATGTACAAATCCATGTGGATAAGATGGAGAGTTTCTAGATTCTAAAAGCAATGAGTTTGATTCATCAATTGACTGCATGCAATGCCCATTGCCATCACGGCACATGCTTGTTGCGCAACAAAACCAGGTAATTGGTTTGATTAGATCATAAGACTAGTTGCATGAGAGAAGTAATGACTAAAGCCACAAATAGGAGCCACAGTGACAATGCAAACTTATAAACACACAAATAACACGCACAAAAATTAATTTGAAAATACTTCATATATTACCTCAAAGAACAAATAAGTACATCAGGATTCATACTAGTTACAACATGCAGACAACAGGGGTACTGGGAAACTCCTGGTCTGTAAAAGCTAAAAAAGCCATCATATGAGCCCGGACTCAACATCACAACAGAACACATGTTGGTGAACTCATAGGAGTAGAGCCAATTCTTGCCTAAATCCCAAAAGAATGGGGACGAGGAACTTCATTGAATTTAACTTTACAATGATGTTTCCACAAAAAGCCAATTGCAACCAAACGAACTGAAAGGAAAAGTGATTTCCAACTGCCCCTTCCCATCCAAGAGGCCCCCAAGAGCAACCACTTCCAGGAGAGTGGAGCTTCAAAAAGAGAATAAAATTCAACCTGAAACCATGCCCAAAAAACTCTGGCAAGTTGGCATCTCCAGAAAACATGTTGGACTGTCTCTTCCTCACCACACATGACACAGGCTGAATTACTAATGCCAACTTTGTGCAACTTGCTCTTGACAGCCAATCCATGATGAAGTAATAAACACCCCCAAACTTTATGTTTAAAGGGGACACAAGGCTTCCAAATGGATTACAACCTCCTCAGCCATCACTCTACCGGATCTCCAAGCCCCCAACAAAATTACTCATTCGAAATATTGCTCTACCCTAAAAACTGTAACTCTTCCCAGCACTAGGATATTCGATTTTTTCTTCGACTTCACCTTACCCTCGTGCCCTCTTTCCATTCTACTATACATTTCCACCCGCAAAAAAGTGGCTCTCAGCTGCCATGTTGGTCTATGGTATTGTTGTGTATACCTTGTCCAAAATATGAATTGAGTCATTGTAAGGTCTCTCGGAAATGTTTTAAAGATGACACTCCAAAACTCTATCAATTTGTTGATAAAACAAACACAATTTAAGTTGTTTTCTTGACTCCCAAAATCAAAATGCTTTGAGGTTACATGTGTTCCATTAAAGATGCATCAATCTTCATGTATTACGGTTTCAACCCTAATCAAGATGAGTATTGAAAGTAGTCCTATTACCATGCAAGTAGACTGTTAAAATTGGGCTGAAAGCATGATTTGTGTTGCTTGCAAATACAAAGGAATATTGTCCATATGCCCCCTCCATAAGTGCCTCCAAACAAGTGTTTTTTCATTCAATTTTTAACCATTACACATTGTTGGTATAGAGAACCTTGGAGGATCGCCTTATTAAATTAAATGTCACCTTTTTTTGCATGTGCAAGTAGCATGTGTTATTCAAAAACCTGTTCAACATATGTAAAATGCTGCCACAATCTTGTATGACATTAAGCATGAATCCAAGCACATTGATGGATAACTTCTAGGTCCTCAAAACAATATTTGATGGATTTAGCACACAACCTTTTTATTATCTTCCTTAAGCCATCGAATAGATTATGTATTTTATATTTATTATTTATAGGCATCATAATTTTTGTGAATATAATTGAGTTAAAGTTGTAATGTTAAGCCTCATATAAAATGAAGTCGTCTCAATTTACACATGCAACAAAAAAGTCTATTTAATAAGATTGTGATTCATGAATGTCAAAAGTCATTGACTGGGTCTGGAAGCAAGTGCCAAATGCCCTTAAAATTAGACCAGGGTCATGCCTTCCAAATGAGAATATACCACTAAAAGTTCTCTAATTGAGGCCATGCTTATTTAGAATGCCAAAGGTCACATAGGTGAGGCAAGAGACAAAGCTCTTTCAAGTAAGGTTAAGGAAGCACTCTCTCCAACTATAACTAGACGTCTAACAAAATAAAAATCTATCTTTAATGTTGAATGCGTTAATCAATAAGGCAATGAAGGGAGGCTATACCCAAACCTTGTTTGGTTGCAACATTTGGAGGATACAGCCTAGTGTGCAATCTTTAGCATAGATGCATTTAGGAAATTATAGGCCATTGCCATGTACCTTCCTTAAATAAATAATTAGAAAGAAACCTCCTCCTTTGAAGGGCAATTTAGAGGTACGGTTTTTTGGGAAAATGGTAACTTTGTAACTAAATTTACTGCAAGCAAGCATCACATATAAGAATATGTAGGTTCAAAGGCATCAACTAGCTGTAGCTTGAGTGGTTGAGATGAAAGTTGTTATCCTCCCCTGCCCAGGTTCAAATGGTAATTTGGGGAAAATGGTAATTTTGTGACATGCTTGCTCTCTTCGTGAGTCAATTTATCCTCCCCTGCCCAGGTTCAAATGGTAATTTTGTGACATGCTTGCTCTCTTCGTGAGTCAATTGTTGACTGTTGAACTGGCTTTGAGCCCCAAAGAATCCGGTTTACCATGGGTACCATCCTCGGAATTAGAGGAAGTATCCAGTGGGTTTCCCCAGGAAATGCATTACTTGAAAAAAAATGTAGGTTCAAAGGAAGGCCTTAGAGAGCATATTCACAGGTAATTCCCTAGCATCCAAAGGAAGGAAGATTGATCCAATATTCATAACTCTTTACTTATTTCACTTCTACAAGTTTCTGTTTATCTGCATGTATTTTAAATTTTAATTGTTCCATATACAGGCAATAGTTCGATGGTCACTGTGGTGTTAAAGGGATGTAAAAATGTTTGCATGTCTTGCAAAATCAATAGCAGTTTAAGAAAGGACTAGGAAGGTGAATGTTCCAAGCATAAAAAAACCATGCTAGAAACTTTTTCATTCCTGATTGCACTTGGTTTATTCATATGACAAACATAAGCACCTATAAACATGTACTGCAACTGACATAAAAACTAAAACTAAAGAATTATAATTATAATAAATCCCCTGTTGGACTGATAACCAGTCCAACTTAATTAAACTGTATTCTGTATTCAGTTCTCTTATAACTTAACTTTAGCTAACAAATTAACCAGAACACCAACCATACTTTCTGTTCAAACTTCGAACTGAACAAATAAGTTAATAACCTCTTTATCATGCACCCCAAGCACCCAATGGTCAGGAATCAGGATCAAGCAGTTCATTATGATCATGAGCAACTTTAATCTAATCAAACAACTGAAACATAACAAAATACATATGCATTCATCACATAACACAGATTACATGGGAAACAACTCTACTAATTGAAAGGAAAACCCACAGTCCAAAGCAAACATAGCACTTATCTTTTTGTCACAAACCATATTACATCCATTGCAGTCCCAATATTGACCATGATTTGTCCATCCATTGTAAGGATTGCTTAAATCCATGCACAATAACCATTTTTGTTTGAAGAAATATGTCTTATATTCACATAAAATATTTACATCAGCAAAACAAAAGGTAGAAGGGTATATATGATGGAGCTTAAATCCTCTTCCTTGGCACTACTAAGCTGAAAAATGAGTATGCATCTACATCTAGAGTCTTGGCATTGTTGGAATTAGTGCAACTTCGGAAGTTATTCCTATTGTATTTTATTGTACCTCTTACGGGAGAATATATTGATGTATAAATCATGTAAAACCCTTGAAAGAATCAATGTAAACCTTAGGGATAAATTACACAAAGAAAAGAATTAATAAACATTATTTTATTTGTCCCCAAGTCAAGTCGGTCCTGTCAGTTAGACAAGTCGGCCCAGTTAGGGTAAAAGCCAGTTTTGCAAGTGTATAAATAGAGAGGACAAGTGCCGCATTTGGTCACTCAATCATCACAAGCTAGTTCGCACTAGTAGAGAAGAAGTTCGCATCTGCAGCAAGGAGAAGTATTTTTGGGGTTTTCACTTGGAGAGTTTTTCCATTTTCTCTCTCTTATTATTGTACTCTGTTCTCGGAATTGATCATCTCTATACGAAGGTTGGTGGGTTTTCTCCCTATTGGCTTTCCCAGGATAAATTCTCGTGTTCATTGTTTCTGTGTGTTGTCTTTCTTCTAGTGATCCTATTGTTTATATGCAATTAAATTATACTGTTATAATTGTATAAAATCTAAAATAGTATCAAAGCAATACTAGAAGAAGCCATTGTCGGAAGCTAGAGTTTCATATTCTAAGCAGTGTTACACGGGGACGCGTTCCCTAGGGTTGGGGGCGCGCCCCCCTCGCTCCCCGCGCCCCGGGGACTTGGGGGCTCGTAGCGAAACGTTTCCCCTCGTCCCCAATTTGGAGAAACTTCAGGAAACGCATGGGGGAGCTCGTCCCCTATTTTGAATCGCGCACCGATGAAGTGGGGGGCGCTTAGGCGCTCCTTCCTTACCAGAGTTGTTCAGTAGTAATGGTAATATTAAATTCTTAAAGTAAAAGGATAGAAAATGAAAGATAGAAAATGAAAGATAAGGAAAATACCACTTTTACTTAAATTTTTAACATTACCATTAATTGTTTCAGGATGTTTGAGAGTGGTTCCAACCTTATCGGAGTTCATATGCAAAAAGTAGAATTTTAGATTCCATTCATAATTCAACAGAGTTAACAGTTTTCAAGATTTCAGGATTGCAACGTTTCCACTAGATTCTATCATGTATGAGGTTAAGGGATTGGCATTTAATCAAGCGCATCAACCTCTCTATGTACCTTGATGTTAGTGGTGTTGATTGTTGAACTTCTCTATCATGACCTTAATCAAAATGTTCCCTTTAGTCAAGCAAAAATCACTTATTAAGCATGGGAAATTTTTTTCTAATTCTACCTTATTTTAATGCTTGATTTAGGAAGTTTCATCAAAATTGTAGTGCGTTGAGTAATGTCCCTCGAGGATCAACTTCGAAATTCAAGGTAGAGGCAAGGGCTAAGAGCCTAGAGGAGGGGGGCACAGGGTGTTATTGATGAATAGGATCCCATTATAGGATTAATAGTTCACTCCTACATAATTGTATGTTGGACTTGAAAGCCTCAAATAATGTGATTTCCTCTAGAATCATGAAGAAATAGGATCCTCAAGTCACAATTCCCCATTACAACATCTATGCCATGGATTCACACAATGTTGAAGTGTATTGAATCATTGAAGAATTAGACTGTATTTACAGGGAGTAGCTTAAATTGTATTTACACGCGATGAATTTTTGTTGCTGGTATTTAAAACCTCTATATTTTTTATAATTTTTATGACCTTAACGCCCCCCCGTCCCCCCTGAATTTCCCTAAAATTTGGGGGTGGTCTCCACGCGCCCCCAATGTGCGTTTCCCCGCTCCCACGCTCCCGCGTCCCGGAAACTTGGGGGAACATTGATTCTAAGGCATTCCGTCATTGCCTTGGCTGGAAAAGAGCATTGAAAGCTTCATCCTATGGAAGGTGTATCTGCTAGTGAAGGAATTTTTCAATTCTGAAAAGTTTCATTTTTTACCTAATTCTACAGGTGCAGCAGAAATTAGGGTTTCAAGTTTTGTGGTGCTTACTCCACAAAATTGGTTCGATCTTACCTCCACTCAACTCGCCTTGATAGGGCACATCCATCTATGGAGCCAGTTTCTCAAGAATCCAAACTTCATTCTTGACCTAGCTCCTGCTAGGGTTTTCGGTCCAGATCTACAGTCAAGATGATTGGAATGAAGTTTGAAGATCGTTTGGATGGGGCTTCCAATTTCATCTCTTGTAAGTCTAGGGTTCTTCTCATATTAGAAGAGAATGACCTCTTGAAGTTTGTAAAAGAGAAGGTTCCAGAACCAAAAGCTGAGGAAGAAAAGTCTCATTGGAGGAAGAATGATGCCAGAGCAAGAAGACTCTTGGTGGACTCAGTCAAAGACCATTTGGTTCCTCAAATATCTCAGAAGAAGACAGCTAGGAAAATGTTCAAAACCCTAAAGAAGCTATTTGAGCATAGTAGCATCAATGTGACTCTCACATTGACTATCGAATATGAAGATGTCCAAGTCAGAATTGATTGCTTCATACTTCATGAGGTTCACAGAACTAAGGGACAAGCTAAGTTCTAGTGGAGAACACCTTGATGATAAGGAGATTGTCATTACTACTCTAAATGGTCTTCCACCATCTTGGGAGTCATTCATTCAAAGCATAAGTGGTCGAACCAAGTTGCCCAAATTTGACAGGTTATGGGCAGATTGCACTCAGGAAGAGACGAGGATTGTAGCAAGACAGAAACTTCATGGCACTCAACCTGAGGAGAATCAAGCATTCATGGCCCATGCCAAGAAAGGCAAGGGAAAAGGAAGAAAGTTTCATTATCACAAGAACCAAGGTAGGAGATCAAGCCCTCCTCCACATCAGAATAAAAAGGAGAAGGATCTCTCAAATATACAATGCTTCAAGTGCAAAACCTATGGCCATTATGCCAACAATTGTCCAAGCTCAAACAAAGGAAGCATGAAGCCTCAACTACCGATGTAGAAGAAGACCAGCATCATAAGAAGAAAAGGAATGAAGATCGAACAGAATTCTTCTTCATATCAACTTTATCAGGTACTGTTCCCACCACTAGTGATACATGGCTAATAGATAGTGGTGCTTCTAGGCATATGACTGGTTATAAAGAAAATTTATCAGAAATAGTTGAGAAAGAATCCCATCTCCGTGTTGTACTTGGGGATGATGTTAATTACACTATGAAGGGATCTGGGGCTACCTCCCTTCAGTTAGAGTCTAGTGACACATTACACTTGAGTGATGTGCTTTATGTACCTGGCATGAAAAGAAATCTTGTCTCCATATTTGCTTTGGAGGACAAGGGATATAAAGTTGCATTTTTGGATGGGAAAGCCCTTGCTTGGCGCAAGGACTCAAGTATGAATACAACAAAGATAATTGGTGTAAGAGAGGAGAGCTTGTGTCGATTGAGCACTCCACCAGCTCAAGCACTAGTTCATGATTCTACCAGCATGGGTAAGTTATGGCATAGAAGATTAACTCATCTAAACTATCAATCTCTTCCAGCATTAAGGAATATAGTGACAGGTCTACCAGTGCTTCATGTAGACAGTGATGGAATATGTAGAGGATATGCCCTTGGCAAGAATGTCAAGGGATCCTTCCCGAATAATGAGAGCAAATCTAAAGGAATTTTGGATCTAGTGCACTCTGACTTGTGCGGACCCATGACTGTTGCCTCCGGGTGGCTATTATTACTATGTGACATTTATTGATGACTACTCACGGAAGACTTGGATATACTTCCTCAAAATCAAGGAATCCAAGGAAGTGCTCAGCAAATTCAAAGAATTCAAAGCACAAGTCAAGAATATGTTGGGAACAGGGTTGCCAGAGCATAGGAGCGAAGCAGGAGCGGGAGCGGGAAGCGGGAGCGCGGAGGCGCATTTTTCAAGAAATGGTCGAGAGCGAAGCGTCTCAGGAGCGTTTATATATATATATATTCAAAAAAACATGTAAAATGCCAAACACGATGCAAAATTTATGAAACATGTATGTTTGTGCTACTTCCAATATATGAAATTCCATAATTCATGATTCCATTATCCATGATTACATCCATACTAAGTAGTATGGTAGTACACTAATTATTAATCATTCAAGCATCAACCATCTAGCTGTTAACAATTACAAAGTTATGAATTGAAATACATTTTACAAATACAAATACAAACCATCTAGATTCTATCAATTACAAACATACAACCTTTAGAACCGTATAATAGGGAAGTACATCATTAAGTACCAAATAGGGAAGTACATCATCAAGTACCAAATAGTTTTGTTTATAAAAATTGGCTATCTGCATGTGCCATGAAGCATAACTTATAAGTACCAGAATGATAATTAAACTGAAATACAAAGACTAAAAGGTCTCAAAAGTTCAAAACACTAAACTAAGCTATGATTTAAATCCTATCTAGTAAAATGCAAAAACAATCTATTTCTCCTAGTTCCTCTTTCCACCACCACGATTGCCTCGTGAGGGTACGTGTGGTGGTAGCGAAGATGAAGCATGTGTAACTAAGTGTAACTGTGAAGGTCCTTCTAATGCAGAACTGCTGGAGTGCTAGTGAAGGGGCTCCGTCCATGGGACCTCTCACTGGATAGAGGTGGCATCTCAGCACGCTCATCCTCATCCAAAAGAGCATTCTCCAACTCCTCCAAAACAAATGCTCCATCCTCCAAGTTGTCTTCCTCTGGATTGTAGTCCCACATCTTATTTGATTTTTCTATAGTTGGATCCTCACAGTAATGCGACAACAATCGCAAGTTGTAATGCACATAGACCAAGGTCTTTGCTCATTGTATATTCAACATGTTTCTTTTGACATTGTGGATGAAACTGTATGTGCTCCAACACCTCTCTGCTGAAGAAGTGTTCAACACCTGTGAAAGCACCCGCATTGCCATAGTTTGTAGTTGTGGTGTACTAGTGCCATGCATGTCCCACCACTGAAGAGAAGGAAAATTCCCTCGATCTCTATTTGCATGGTTGCTCCCAAAGGCACCAATGCAATTGATGTACTGTCTCAACTGTCGCCGAATGCTATCACACTCCTCAACATCTCGGTACATTTTTTCCGATGCTTGCATATAACCAACTTGAACCTCTGGATCTTGGTGTGGTTTTCTCTTTGTCTCACCACGTGGTGTTGGGGTTGAAAGCCATGATATATGATAGTATTTTGGTGTAAGCAAATATGCTAAGGCATGTAGTGGAATATTCAGCTTCTCCCATCGTTTTTCCACCTCTATACGGATTAAATCATACAAATTCTCATCTCTAGGCTGAACAATGTCCTTAATTTGTCCTAGCATAGTGTCCATTTGCTCATACACCTCCCCAATGACCGGTCGATCAGAATTTGCAAAACGAATCATGTTATAAATTGGCTTGGTGAACTGTAAAACATACTTGACCTGTGTCCAAAAATAGCTATCAAGAACAGTGTCCTTTGCTGCATCCATGCCATCTCTATCAGTGCTAATGTCATCCCACTCATCACTCATCACCATAGCACCCAAAGCCTGTCTTACCCTCAATAGGGGCCTAAAGGTGAGGAAATAGCTACCAAATCTAGTCTTTACAAGCTTAAGTAATTGCAACTTAGAGTAAGTGCCATAAAAGGCATTGACCCTTGAATACCCGGTGATAAATTTAATGAGTTTCTTCCCTCGCTTGTACAAATCATTTATCTATGTGCATTCTTTGTGCTTGATAATATCATGCATTAAAAGGTTCAATGTGTGCACCAAACAACAAGACCAAAAGATGTGAGTATATTTCCACTCAATGATTTTTCTTGCTCCTTTACAATTCGTTGCATTATCAGTGATTACTTGAATCACATTAGTAGGACCAACCTCATCAATAGTTTTCAGTAAGATGTCTTCTATGTTCTGAGAAGAGGCCATGAGTGATGAGGAGTCTTGCGCTCCAAGAAACACTGCACCACTAGACGAAACACCAAGGATATTTATCAAATGTTGGTTTCTAACATTTGTCCAAGACTCCAACCATCAGATACAATGGATACCCCAGTATCTGCCCACCCATCTGTAAACCATGTAAGAGCTCTTTTGACTTTTGCTTTTTCCTTGTCAAGTAACACAGTTCTAGCTTTTTCATACCCAGGGCTCTGTATCCAGCAAGGGCTTTGTTAATGGCTTTAACCATGGCATGCCAATAAGGGGAGCAGAGAACATTGAATGGCACACCATAGGCATAAAGAAACCTCACCACTGTTGCATCCACATCCTCCCTACCAGTAATATCAAGGAAATCTTCTATGGTTCTCTTACTTCCACTACCAGTTGAGGACCTTCTGCCAGGTGAAGGAGGAGATGAAAATGGGCCCCAAAGCTAGAAGAAGCATCAAATTGAACCTTTTGTTTTTTAGCACATTCTTTGTGCAGCTTCCTCTATCTTGATGTAGTTTTCTCTCTCTAGCTGCGTTATCTTAGGGAAAATTGCAATACCGAGGGGCCCTTTGTTATCATCATTGTCTAATACCCCACAAAGATGCCTCCTCACATAGGTGTATGAACCGCTATACGGTTTCCCTAAACAACAACCATGTGGGCATAAAAACTTAGTGGTTCCACCACCTCTACCCTCCTCAATTTTTGTGACATACCTCCACAAGGGGGTTAATGAAGCTTTGCCACTATCAACTTCATTATCATCCCCTTCACCACCCTCCTCTCCTTCATTCATTGGGTAGTCTGGTCACTATGAGAATAACCACTATCATCTTCTTCATTCACATGCCTATTCCCAATCAACACCATGAGAACCAAAAATGGAAGGAAACACCACAAGAAGAACATTTTCTTCAAGTTTTAGATGAACAACCTGCAATAGAATGAGGAGGAAGAGGGAATGGGAAAATGTAGGTGAAGAAAAAAATACAATAATAAACAAGACATTTTGTGAACAATATTCAACAAAAATACACATTGGCCATACCTATTTTGATCTCCAATGATTTGCAAGTAGATGGAACCCTTTGTTGTCTCCTCCAAGCTCTCACAAATCCTCTTCAAGATCTCCAACTTTGCTCCAACACCAAGCCAACACCAAGAGCTCCTTCCCTCTCCACTCCAACTCAAAGATGAAACAATGAGGAAGAAGAGGGAGAGATTGTGCTTTATCTCCCCTCTCTAACCCTAAAAATGCCCTAGGCCCCACCCAAAAAGCAAGAAAACAAAAAAAAAACATAAAAAATGTGACTTTTCAATCGGTTTTCGGGGAGCGTCGGCCCGTGAGTGGGAGCAATCGACGAGGGCGGGAGCACTGCGGGAGCGATGGCGGAACGTGGAGCGGAGCGTTCGAAGTGCTCCTGAGCGTCAACGAACCCCACAGAAGCAGGGAGCGCGAAAATTCAAGGAGAAGCACGGTTCCAGAATTCAGGAGCTCGCTCCCAAGGACGCTTCGGCAACGCTCTCGCTCGGAGCGCGTTTTTCCCTGTCGGACCGTGGGGGGAGGGGGGACGCTTCGGCAACCTTGCTCCTGATGCAACTTGGACAAAGTTGAAATTATGTTTGGTAAACACAACCAGATTTGAGCCCTCCAGCTTGAAAATCAGCTCATTGTTTTTAATCCTAATGTTTAGTTGTATTGAAGTTCTGGACACTTAGGCTCTTGCTTATAAATTGTGGAATCAAGAAAGATGGTGATGATCAAATTTTTGCTACTCTTTTTAACCTTGGAAATGCCTATTTTAGTATTTTATTTTTGTATCCACCTTTCACTCTATAAGAGACCCTTTTCTTAGTCAAGGTAATACTTACATAATGCCCTTTCTTGACACATTCTATGATTCTCTGGTTCGAGAGAAAGATAAGCACTTGCATCCTGGAGTTATCAATGCTATAGGTACCTCTAACAATTCCTTAGTGGCACAACAGAAGCAATGCCCCAAGCATCCCAAGAAGCAACATCCTTGCAACAATTGAGCAAGGTTCCTAAACCCTCTCATCTTTCCCCTACTCCTAATGTTCATAAAGGAACTAAACAAAAGGAAAGAAGTCTGACAAGCATTCTAATTTTTGTGGACAAGATGGTCGTCAAGAATCAAGTTGCTTCAAGAAGATGGAATCCCTCAAAGCATCGATGAAGAAGAACCTACTTTAGTTGGATAATTCTTCTTCTCCTTCCTCAAAAGGACATGCCCTTTCTCCTTATAGTTTTTCTTTCAATGGATCAAGTTCTAGTTCTTCAAATGAGTGTATTCAGGATGTCGATTCTCTAAGCAAATTCCTATAATTTAGGCAGGGTAACCAAATATAGAAGCTGCTTCCAAAATTCCAAAATATTGCTAATGTGCTTTGTTCTTAAAAATGTGAAATCTCTTCAAATAGTTAGGTTTTGTAATAACAATTAATCTAAGCCAGTATCAGACACAGTTTGATGAATAAAGTTTAAGCAAATCTAATCAACTAGGAAAGTTCACAAAGATGTAAAATATAGACAATCAGTTCAAATGCTGTCTACATTTTGGAATTTCAAATTTTATAATGGCAACTAATTGCCATATATCCTTTATCATACCTGACTTTAAAGAGCCCTCAGTGTGGACCTCGGGATCGACCATGGTATAATATTGAGCTTTGACTCAATAGAGTTGTCAGTGATAATGACAGGGTGAAAAGCTTCACCAACACCAATGAGGACAGGTTTGAAGTTATCCATGGATTAAAGCTATAAGAGTCAACTCGGAGAATGACTTGGACAGGCCGAAGAATAAAAGTTGACTGCGATTCAGGAAAAACTCGGGAGCTGACTCAGGAAATTAAAAAGTTGAAAAATACATTTTCAATCATGAAAGTTTACAATGTCCATATCATGTAGATCGTCAATACCAACCCATTTCAAAATACGTAGATATACTAAATACCATAAACTGCCATGCATTCTAGTCAGTTGACACTTGACAGGTCAGATGATTGTCTCCTGTAATGGCAAACAAAATGAGTGGGAGCCATCTAATCCTGTATTTTTTTTGTGTTTTTGCCTTTATCAAAGAGACAACCGAGGCTGACTTGCAAGATTCATGAATCAGACTCGTCCAGCCAATCTCACTTGCAAGTCCGGATCATACTTGAGAGTCAAATTGAGTTTACGAACCAGGGCCAAGTCAGACTTGGAGGAGCTCAGCTCGGATTCCTGAAAAGCGTAGATCAAACACAGAAGAGTATGGTAATACTACCACAGGGGACGAGTCAGAGCAGCCGCTGGCCAGAGGCAGGCCCTGGGTTCAATTCCTAGACTGCCCAATTTTCAACACTATTTTTCTAGACTTTAAACTGATAATATGTATTCTGAATTTAGTCCAAGGGATTAGTTTAACTGATTGTCACTGATGTTGTTGAGCATTTGTCTCATTCTATAACAGCAGGTGTCCAGTTTGAATCCCCTTGGTCAGGCTCACTGGTCTACACCTACTAAGGATACCTGTCCACCAATGTGGGGAAGCATCCCTGGGATCTCCCACACCCACGAGGTTTTCCTGGGAAAAGAAATAGTCTATCCTCAATTCAGAAATAACCAAAGCGATTTGCTTAAAAACAAATAAATGAATAATTGCACTCACGAGTCCATGGGCCTTTGGTTGTTTTCATGTCGATGAGGCACTGGTTGGGTGGTAAAGCAGAGGCATTGTTGGTCTAGTCGATGAGGCACTGGTTGGGTGGTAAAGCAGAGGCATTGTTGGTCTAGTCGATGAGGCCCTGGTTGCACTCTCGTGTTCTAGTCCATGGGCCTTTGGTTGTGTTTATCTCGATGAGGCCCTGGTTGGGTGCTAAAGCAGAGGCGTTGTTGTTTTCCATCAAGTTGACATCATAGCTGGCTATTTAAGATGTTTGTGCCTAAGTCCAGGACCGGGGCAGTTTATTGCGATTGGGCCAACTGCAAGTCCTGGAGATTTTGACCCAGTAGAGACCCACTTAAGAAGAACTTGCATGAAAGTGTAAGACGTAATGGTTTCATTGTAATAAATTCTCATCGTGGAAAACAGTGTCTGGGCGTGCTTGTGCTGGCCTGAAGCATTCCCTCGCAATAAAAAGTCTCAGTTTTTAGCCTTTAGGTCTAAGAGAATAAGATTGAATTCAAAAGCTGTCCGACGTCTCGGGTTCCATCCCAGTGAAGTGAAGCAAGATCAAATGAAATTACCGAAAGAACATACCTTCCACGAGTGCCGATGCGCACCAGAGAGACATGAGTTCGAGTAGCGCTCTCCACAGCAGTAGCAGCTGCCCTGACGGCCCCACTTCTTCTGCCAGCGTTTTCATAATTTAAGGGCAGAAACCTTGATCTCTCATCTAGGCCAAGGATGCATTTAAATCTTCGATCTCCTAATCGAATACCACTGCACTGAAATGATAGGAGATGGATGCTAGCTGCCATCTCCGAATTCTTCAGACCAACAGCAAAGGCAGATTCCTGTAATAGAACTTCAAATAGGCAATCGGCCCTTATCCATTATCGATCCATATAGTCCACAAAAACCGACAAAACTTCAATTGATAAGGATTTCCCTGCGCCATGAACCTATGCAGGGAAGGAAAAATATTATTGCATATATAAAAGTAACATAATATTTTTTTTTATTTTTTTTATATTTAATTTTTTAATAATATTTAAATTTTAATAAGTTATTTTTAAATAAAATTGAATTTAGTTCGAAGTTTGATTATTTTACCTTATGTTATAGATGACATCCTTTATTTTTTCTTATTTTATTATTTTTTTTGTTTATGGTCGAGGTAATATTTATTTATTTTTACTTTGTATTATTCTTTTTGTTTACTTTGTATTATTTGATTACTCCACAAACTAGACACTTACAAGATCTCTCTCATACTCGGCTGTAGAGCACGGCAATCAATAAAGATTACGAGCAACTTTTGAAAAAAAATTGAAATAAAAATTTGGAAAAAAATTGATTGTATTTTGTGAAACATCTTAGGTTAGCCACCTCTAGATGCATATATTGTATTTTGTGAAACATCTTAGGTTAGACACCTTTACATGAAAGTTGTTGAGCATTATTTTCTAATTTTGAAAGAGATGTTTGAAAACCTAAAACCGTAAAATCATTGTCAACACTGGAAAATTGTGCACCATTATTTGCAAGTAAAACTTAGTTATAATGTGCACTACAAATCTAGCAGTATAGCGGAAGAGTTTATTTTTCGAATGTGCACTACACTTATGGCGGGGAGTGGAAAAGTTTGAATACTATTATTTTGACATAAGTGTATGTATTTTTCCACAAAATAACATGAATAGTATAAGTAGCTCGTTGAAGGCTAAAGAATTAAAAGAGTGAAGGGAAGAGATTATTCCACATATAATGTTATGAAACGTATATGGCAGAAAGAAAATAAGAAATAACAAGAGAAAAGTAATCATGTTCATGTTGAAATGTTTAGAAAATAATAATTTAATAACAAGATAAAAGGAATCATGACCTCGTGGTTTTTATATGCTTAGAAAAACTATTTTAACTTTGTTCTTTAATGTCCACTATGACATTGTCCAATGCCAGCATGAAAACTACTTTCTTTTTAAATGTGTGCAACAGTTCCAACACTATGGAGATATCATTCATGTAGGCTTCAAGCTAGTTTGGGCAAGCTATTGAAGGAGTTTGTCCAGTAGAGGTCTTCGTAGAGTGCATTCAAGTTATGTGTCTTGTTTTTTTAGTGTGCAACAAAGAGTATAGCTATAAATGAATGATGTATCTTCACCACATTTGTTTCAGTAGCATTGGCCACTAAGTTGCAAAGTAATAGCAAAGATGACATGACCACAAGTGTTGCATGTTAGTTCAAAGGGAGATGGGTAAACACTTTTTGGTTGAAGCATCCCTTCAACCTAAACATGAAAGAAATATGTTAGTCTAGTTGTTTTGTTTTCATTTTATTATGGGATTTTTTTTTTCATAGGACCAATAACATAAACATAGAAGTAGAAGCAAGAAAGCAATAAATATGTAGATTCAGTGAGCAAGTGGAGATAGTTTCCTAGGGGTTGGACTATGAAAGAGATGTCATGCGTGCTATGGAAAGCGGATCATTTAGAGGATCAGAGAAAGTGGACAATCCTCCACACAGACTATGAGATCCATGTGGACCATTCCTAGCAACTTTTTTGAACAATTACATATCAATGGATCTTGATGCAAGTTGGTGTTGGACCTGGAAGAATAAATTCCTAAAATATTCATTCACCTACAACTGAGAAAGAATGCAAATGTTTTTTTTATTAGTTGCATAACAATATTTAAAAATACCAATAAGGAAATATAAAAACAAAAAGAAAATGAGAACAAAAGAAAGTAGATAGGTGCATTGATCTTACAATTGTAGTGTCATCATTAGTCTCCATATCTTTAATGTTGAAGTAATATTAACCATTGGTTTGTTGGGAATGGGTTATGAGTGCAGCAATAGAACCAACAACGTACTCATTGGTCGACATTCGCAAGTCCTGTATGGTAGTATTAGGCACCAGTCTTCGTGCATGGCAGACAATCGGTATATTTTCATATTAGCAGTAAGGTATATACAAACATCAGCATCACCTCGTTCAAAAAGCATGTTTTGTTTCAACTCAAAGTTTAAAATGGAGACGCTTGAGCCCTTCGAAAAGTGGGGCATGAAACGCTCAATAAGACTATTTGCAATAGTAATAGAAACACTCATTTGTGCATTTCAGTCTGTGAGGATATCATGGAACTCGAATGTTCAGTCGTTCTCGAGAATATTTATTAATGTAAATCTAATACGAAGACCAACATTGCGAACTCTGACCAAAGCTTGCTTCATTCATACCGCTTGTGAAGAATCTTCATTCCTATATACCCACACACATACACAGCGGTAATATTATCATTCACATCCACCTTTATATAAAGAGGGTGAGATATGAACCCAGTTGAAATTTTGGAAATATTATAATTACCTATCGAGGATCATAGTCGTGGTTTGTGGGTTGGTTCTAGGATTGTCTCTGAACGTTGAGGCATCCACAATATTGGGAATATCAACTCCATTCACATGATACTTGTCGTTAACCACACAACCAACTTCACATCTGCCATGGTTATGCCACATTGTGGCCAACGTATCATGACATATCTGAGCCGTGGATGTGTGATCTTAGCAATGCCTGCTCACTAAAGTTGAAGTCATGAAAGGAATTAAATCTCCGCAAAGTTGTTGCGTTGAGGAGTTTAGCGATCACCCTCGTGGCTTGCACGCACCTTTGGAGGTCCAAAGATTGAGAATAACAGTTGTATTTAACAGATGGATTGTCTCGAGGATCCCTATTGCGTGACCTAAGCTCCCCCTTCGATAATGGAAATGCCAGCTTCTCAACAATGAGATCATCATAAGCGTTCTTCTCGTTGGGATGTGCTGCCATTTTACAAAGATGTTCACATACTCTATATAATTTGGAGAGTCTTTAAGAATACCTGCTACATGTACAGTCTAGAATTGGTGAGATGGCCATCTTATGGATGCACGGGGGTTGTCTTGAATCCTTGGCCTACGGAGGGCGAATGTAGTAGTAGAGGACTATTGAATTCCTTGATATGTTCGGATAGGTTGATTCCGCTCAAAGAGGAGCAGCTAGGGGCTACCTAGGGCCCTTGGAGTAAGGATTACCTCGTTGGAACGTGATGATTTATTAAAAAAAAATTAATAAGATCGGCCATGGCCGTCCATGAATTCAACACCATTTTCCCTTGGCTACGGAGAGGAGCCATCCTTCGTTTCTACATGATCCAACTCATACTTAGAAACACTGAGTCTATATTGATAGATTTGGATTTAAATCTATTGTCCCATTTTTTATTAAAATGATTTGGAAAATACGTAAATAATATTATCAAGGAATGTTGTGAAACGTCAATAATGTGTTGGAAAAATATAAAATGTACAAAGGAAACACCAAAAAAATGGAAATTGTGATTGGAAGGGAATCAACAAAATGATGGAAGGAAATGAGCAAAAAGACGAAAATGTGTTCAGCTTTCCTTAACTTCTGGGAAGTTTCTATGCATAAGTGTTAGGAATATATTTTTTTTTAATTTTTTTGTCAATTTATTTAATCTTCATTTCAATTGTATGGGACCAATCACGTTTAAAAAAACCTAAAATTTTAGTTACCATTTAAGATATTTTGAAATATTAAATATACTTGCTTCAAACTAATGAAAAAAAATTGAAAACAATAATATATACATATGGCAGGGACTAATAACTATGTATAAGTTACCTATAATATTTAGAATTTTTTTTTTTTTTAAACTACAATATTAATAATTTTTTAAACTATACTCTTTATACATTTCATTGTCATAAAGGGCATTTTTTATCCTTCATAAAGAAGGAACGCATAAATAAAATATTGCATCATCACATTTGACGACATTGAAAATAAAATTTGCATAAATCTTTTGGAAAACGCCAAAGAAAACTGTTCTGTAGAGTACATCCCAAAGCGAAGAATGGTGAAATCTCAAAAGATTATATAGTGAAATTGCGAGTGTTCTCTATTGCAAAATGTAGAACAAGTTGGGGCTCTAATGGGGTCAAAAGGCTCCTTTACTTTATAAAGGATTCCTAGTTGAAGAAAGATTTTCCCAAAATGATATGAGGGTTTTGGAATTGATACTGAAGAAGGTTAAAGCTAGAGGAATTGTTCAGCCAACTCTTGTATATTTCTAAGGTTTTTTTGTGGTACTTTCAAGTATAGATATGATTGATATTGTATTTAGGGAAGAGATAGAAATTTGAAAGACCTTGGTTGATTACAATAATTTAATTTTGATAGTTTTCAACAATATGAGAATCAAGTTATCAAACAATATATTTGGATGATAGATAACCTTTGCATTCCAAGGTTATAGATGATGGTCATTTAATCTCTTTCCCATATCCATACAACCATCAAGGTTACCACACTAAAGATATGAGAACAAGGCAAGTTTTGTCTCCATAATGAATGTTGACTGGTGACTTGCAAGGGATCCAGGATCATAGGATATTTGAAGATATATTTTCTACTTACAATTAGATGGATCTTCTTGAGTATATTGATACATAATACTTACAAGTAGGCGAACATTGCCAACATCTATTCTTTTTATTTGTTAAATTGGTTAACTTGTAGCTACGGTGAACCATGTTACCTTGTGGATATAAATAATCATGTCATGTATAGGTGTTTACTTTTGCAAAGGAATTATGAATATAGGGGAAAGGAAAAAGAATGTGACTTTTTCATTGTGGATAATCTCTTCACAACCCTCTTTTTTCTTTGTTGAAATTGTAGACAAATGTTTCCATTGTACTATAGTTTGTATCACCTAATTGAATTTATCAAATATTGTTTGACAACATAGTTGAGGAGAGGGTTTGCAACATTACAATCAATAGCTCAAAACAAATCCATTGTACATACAAACAAAAGCAACATGGAAGTTTTTGCTTCTTAGCTTTGTATGCAAATCAATGATATAAGAAAAGTTTTATTTTATCGTTGCCTATTTATCTGATTTTTTCCCTAAATCTATCACGGTTTATATCTAAAAAGTATAACATGTCTTCAAATTATGTAGTTTTATGCTTTGTCAACAAATACAATCATTTGCTAATATCTTCGATTGTCCTAAATAGTTGAATGTTTAATTCTAGTTGTTTTTTATAATATGCCAACATAGATCCATCTTAGACTTGGATCTATCAAGCATCAAGAGGGATCAAATTTCCTGATGTGTAAATATTTTTCTTGATGTGTAAAAAATTTACACCTCAAGCAATTTGATCCCTCTTGGTGCATGATATATCCTAGTTTAAGATGGATCTATGTTGGTTTTAATTTTTTTAGCTTTTGTGTAAAATTTTAAACTGAGCTGACATGAATAGTTTTATTTAATTTTATGTTGTTGTCATCTACGTTGCATGACAACATCTCCCCCATACTAGGTTGTAGAGCACTTCTCTACTCTTTGTGCAATAAATTAATATATTTAAGGGTGGCTAGTATGGGGGGTTCCTCATCGATTTCGAAGGAACTCAACAAAGTAGGTATTTGTGGGCTTTAGGAAAGGCCTCCAATAATATGGTAGATTCCTATGAACTCCTCTAGGGAATCAAGGCTACTTCTTTCTCAATAGTAAGGAAACTAATGGTGTTTGGGGACTCCACTGTGATTATTCAACATTTGTAATTCAATTCTTCTCCCAAGGATAACACCCTAGCACAAATCTTCAAGAGAATGAGGAAATAAATGCAAGGTATAGAGGAGGTTTGTTTCTACCACATTCTTCATTCCCTCAACACCAATGTTGATCATCTAGCCAACTTAGCCACAATGTTGGATGAAGGTATATTAAAAGATAACGAGGCATTAACATTCAACCCCATCCCCTAAATACCATTTAATCTCATGCATATGAATTACACTATGGAAGGGCCATGTCCGTCACGTCCCTAAAATCCTACATAGAGATAAACTCATTTTTATGCTATTTACTAGCATCAAATTTAACAATTCAAGTTGAGCCATCCCATTCAATTCAACATAGATAAATAATCATTCATAACACATAAATTTGACATATTCAGAAACAACAACAAACACTTATCTCTTAACTAAAGTTGTCCACGCAACTGGCTATAGGAGAGCAATGTTCCACCCAATCATAGGCACTCTGTCCAACAGTTTATCTCTCTGCTGAGAGGCCACCCACGAGTTGGGATATGTATCCACTAAGGAGGAACTGCACAAGCTCGCTCACAACCATAGGCACACACACTCATGCTAATCCAACACACAACTGGGTTTATCAAGCATGTAGAGAGACAAGGAGGGAGAATGCTAAACTAGTGAGCTCAACCATGGAGCTACAGGCATCTTAATTCGTCCCATCCAACCTCAGCACCCACAATACCGACAACACACAACACAAGGAAGGTCCCCTTCTTTGCTACACGGTCCCTCAGGCGCCCCTTCCCTCCAGTGCTATTCATGGTAAGCATATAAAGGATCAAGTTGTTGTACCACCAGAGATATCTGCTTACACTAGGTTTATTAAGAATTCCAACCGTTGATCCCTCTCAGACTTCAATTGTCTCTTGAATTCTCTGATTTATGGGCACACTAATTTGCAGCCACAAAATTCAATTTCCAGGCTTCCAAATATGGGTTCTCTCACGGATTTTTGGGATTTTGACACTCTCAATTTCGCCCCAAGGTTGACATATATGGATCCCCCACTGGATTTCATAACCCACACACATTTTTGGGCATTTTTGGCATTTTAAAACATTCCTTCCTCTCTAGTTATGATTTTTGTTATTTTTCTTGATGGGAATGCATAGCTTGCTGACAATTGGAGTCTGGTTTCCCAACAATGGAATGGGAATGAAGGGAAACGAATCCCTATGAGGAAAATTGAATTCTGGGTACACAAAAATGAGCCCATACTCAGCTATACGATTTTATGGGTTCAGCCCATGCTCCATTAAATTCATGAGTTGATTTCTCAGCAGTCCTCTTACAACATAGTTAAAGATCAATAAGATAGTCCACTTGGGTGGTTGCTTACCATTTATGGCACATGGGTTCTCAAGATGATACTTGGAAACAAATGATTTAATCCCACAAACCCCTCTCTTCTCCGTAGTGGACAAACACAACCCTCTCTTCTCCGTAGTGGACAAACACAACCCCCTATTTTAGTTGCTTCCATAGCCAACTCTTAGACTTTTATTTGCATTATAAATATTTACATTTTTTTTACATTTTTCCATGGATGACTAGCACATGTCAACAAAATAGAAAATACTTTCCTTTATAAACCATACATTCACTAGTGGGGCCTTGGCTTTGAGCTCCACACTAAGAACCATAAACAAATGATTTAATCCCATAAACCCCTCTCTTCTCCTCAGTGGATAAACACAACCCCCTATTTTAGTTTCTTCCATAGCCAACTCTTAGAATTTTATTTGCATTGTAAATATTTACATTGTTTTTACATTTTTCCATGGCTGGCTAGCACATGCCAACAAAATAGAAAAAAAAATTATGTATAAACTAGACATTCACTAACAGGGCCTTGGCCTTGAGCTCCACACTAGGAACCATACATCGCATATTCACAATATTTACATATCAAGCCAATAATTCCAAGGGTGAAAATGGGGGTGTTACATTCCCCTCCCCCCTAAAATAACACAGTCCGCAGTGTTCTCAAAACTGAACAAAAATGGGTATGTATCTCTCATGGCATCCTCTAGCTCCCACAAAGCCTCATCAGGACCAAGGTGCTTCCATTACACCTTTACTTGTCTGATGGCTCGATTCCAGAGCAATGTTACCTTCTCGTCAAGGATGTGCATAGGTTCCACTTGGAACTCTCCCTCGGGTTCCACCTAAATCACATTCCAATCAATTACGTGATTAAGATCGTGTACATATTTCTTAAGCAAATAAACAAGAAAAACATTATGAGCTCTCATGTTAGCAGGTAATGAAATCCTATATGCAACTAGCCCTATCCTATCGAATGGTCCACAATATCTTGATGCCAACTTGGCACAACTTCCCAACTTTAGGAAAATTTTCTTTGGCTTTACTCTCAAATATACATGATCCCCAACTTAAAATCCCTTGTGCATTCTTTTTAAATCTGCATAGCTCTTCTACCTGTCCTAGGCTGCCTTTAAATTTTGCCCGATCTTAACAATTTCCTGTTCCATTTCCTTGAGCATTTATGACCCAAGCATTATCTTGTTTACTAGACTATCCCAACTCATTGGAGTTCTGCATCCTTTGCCATACAATGCCTCAAATGGACTCATTCCCAATAATGCTTGATGTCCATTATTGTATGCAAATTCTAACAAGTGTATGTAATCTTCTCACTTGGATGGCTTATCCATCACATACATCCTCAACATATCCTCAAGAACTTGATTTACCCTCTTAGTTTGGCTATCTGTTTGAGGACGATACGATGTACTAAAATCCAGCTGAGTTCTCAATTCCTAACAAAACCCTTTCCAAAGATCGGATGTGAACTTTCCATATTGACCTAAGACTATTGCTTTGGGTAACCCATGCAATATGAATATCTCCTTCACGAATATATTAGCTATGTCACTTGTTTTATGAGTGGAATTGACTGGAAAAAATGAGTTGTCTTTGATAGCTTGTCCACCACAACCATGATTGAATCATGCTGCCTCATTGTCATTGGAAAACCTATTATAAAATCCATAGAAATTACTTCCCACTTCCATTCTGGAATGGGAAAGGGTTGCAATAGTCTTGTTGGATGTTAATGCTCTACCTTGACTTGTTGGCACTTTTGACACCAGGAAATGTATTATGCTACATCTTTTTTCATCCCTTGCCCAAAGTATTGGTTCCTTGCTACTATTATTGCCTTTTGTGGATGTACAGAGTATGGAATTTGATGAATTTAATCCATTGCCACCTTCTTTAAATCTACACAATTTGGAAATATACAATCTGCCCTTTTAATCAAGAAGATCATCTTCTCCGAGCTGATATCCTTCACACTTTTCATCTAATTCCTGCTGCAATTTCTCTTTTACTTGAAGGTAAGACTCATCTTTATTTTGGGCTTCAATAACTTTGGTTTTTAAATCTGATATGCACATACTTAAGGTTGCTACACACACTTTTCTGCTAAGGGCGTTTATAACTTTGTTCTCTTTTCCTTTCGCATGTTTGATTTCAAAATCAAAATCACACAAAAATTCCAGCCATATAGCTTGCCTGTCATTTAAGCTTGGTTGATCAAACAAATACTTTAAGCTCATGTGAACTATCCTGAGCTCAAATCTTCTTCCGAGCAAATAATGCCTCCACATCTCGAGGGAGTTTATTATTGCTGCTAGCTCTAAATCATGACTTGCATAATTATTTCCATGCTCTTTTAATTTTTTGGACTCATAGCAAATCACAAAGCCTTCTTGCATAAGCACTCCACCTAGTCCTTTAATGCAAGCATCCGTGCATACTAAAAAATCCTTCTTTGAATTTGCAATTTTCAAAACAGAGGCACTAGTAAGTAACTTCTTCAATCGTTGAAAGCTTTCTTCACATTTTTCGGACCATACAAACTTTACATTATTTCTTTACAGCGATGTAATTGGATGAACAATTAATTTGGAGAATCCCTCAATGACCTTCTATAATACCATGCAAGACCCATACAAGATATAACATCTATGACATTCTTTGAAGTAGACCAATCTATTATGGCTTCAATCTTTTATGGATCCACTGCAATTCCTTCTTCTGAAATAATATGACTAAAATATTGTACCCTTCTTTGATAGATGTCACACTTGCTTAGCTTTGCATACAATTTGTGCTATCTAAGAATTTGCAATACCATTCTTAAGTGTTCCTCGTGCTCTTCTTCACTCTTTGAGTAAACAAGAATGTCATCCAAGAACGCTAACACGAACTTATCCAAATACTTGTTAAAAACATTATTTATGAGACACATGAATGTGGCGGGTGCGTTGGTAAGACCAAACAACACCACCGTGAACTAATAATGGACATATCTTGTTCGGAAAGTTGTCTTGTGAATGTCTTCTTCTTTTATTCTCATTTGATGATAACAAGATCTCAAGTCAATCTTTGAAAACACTTTGGCTCCCTTCATTTGATTAAACAAATCATCAATTTTGGGCAATGGGTAACTATTCTTAACTGACACTTTATTTAGCTTCCTATAATCAATACATAGCTTTAAAGTCCCATCTTTGTTCTTGAGACACGCTTGATATGATATACCTCTCGTCCATTAATTCTTGTAGTTGCATTTTTAACTCTACCAATTCCAATGTGCTTATTCTAAAAGGAGCTTTGGAAACTGGGGCTGCCCCTGGAATAAGATTGATTGTAAAATCAATGTCCCTTTTTGGTGGCAATCCTAGAATTTCATCTGGAAACACATATTTGAACTCTTGTAACAACTGATAATCCGCTATCTTTGGGCCTTTGTCCTCCAATGAATATAATATTGTTGAAAATATATATATCAAACAATATTGAGCACTTAATCACATTTTACTTTTCACAACAAGTATAACATTGTCAGAACTATAGATCTAGCTAAACTAGCTTACCTATCTTAGCAATCAATAACATATCAAAGTAAATAAGAACATAAAGATAACAAGGAAAAGAATACACCAGATATACGTGGTTCACCTGTCCACGGGAAGGTTGTCTTATATTATCTCCAGAAATCTCCTTCAATCTTGCAAGAGAGCAACTACAAATAACCCCAATACAATATAGCAGAGCTTGTTATCACAATACCATGTGTTGATACTATCTATGAGCGTATACCATTATACCATCATTGTGATTTTGTATGTGATGTGACTCCCTTGACCCTATTATATACCAAGAGATGTGGAGGAATTGCTCTCACATATTGCATGTGGGATAATATAATTCTCCATAATAACATCTCTTTATATAATGATGGATATCAAGAGTATACTTTACCATAATGAATATGGGATATAATGTATTACTTTTTTACATAAGACTGTGGATAAATTCTGACATAATACAAATACATTATTACCTTCCAAGGAATATAATTAATATATTCCAACACCCCCCCTTAATAATGGCTGGGAGAAGAGCCCTTTCTAACACAAAGGAAGGAAGGAGCCATTACTGCTTCCCCTTGATGACAACTTCCAGAATATCCATAACCTGCAAATAAGAAGAACACTTCGGCTAATGGAATTTGATGAAGAACAACCGCTTCTCACTGAATCATGAAATTGCACACGAACCAGGTTGTACGATGAAATACCAACAACAAGATGCCCAGATCTAAAGAGAAGCCTTTATGGCTACTAGATCCAACAGTAAAATGCCGAGAACATGTGATGCAATCCAACAACAAGAATCATCACAACCATAACTGATAGCTGAAGAACTCTGACATAACATCCACACCAATGTACAAATACCTTCTAACAGCTGGTACAACAAAACATGTGGCTAAGAACGCCACAACAGTGTACAAAATACCCATATGGCCAATATACATGTGGATAGCAGACATTCTTCCAATCAAGGTGTGATATAAATATCTGTAGAAGACCTCAAACATCGAAGAAACAACACCCCAATGGTCTATACATCGAAAATGATATCATACAAATGAACATCATGACTTTAACAGTAGAAGATGGTGCTTCATTATTTCTGGAATAAGGTGATAACAAATATCAAAGATTAATATGCTCAGGAAAGAACTTATCTGCACACAAGAACTTCCAAGATTAAGACATACAAAGATCATAAAACAAAATTGCTCATACATAAATGAAAATGATTATACACCAAAGATGAGCAAACATCATATAAAAAGGTGACAACATAATATGATCAAATAAACTATTAACTTGACTTACTCACAATGAAGTTACTTTTACGTATTAAGTGTCAGCCACAACATATAAATAGTGAGCAATAAAATAACTTACACAAGATTTACAAATATGAGATTGCTCTTATAAAATTGCATTTATAAACATGACATGATTATAAATCAACATGATTAAACATGATCAACAAAGAACAAATTAAAATAAGAACAAAAACATCTTTAAAATAGTAAGCATTAGAAGAAGAACTACTAGACGAAAACAACAAATGCACTTAAAGCTACTTGTGATTCATCAGAACCTTTCTCTTTAGCCTTAGACATTTAACGTTTCGCTTTAAAACAATTCTCTTTAGGATGATTAGTTTTACCACAATGCTTACAAGGATCATACACTTTCTTCTTCTTACTATTTTCATGATGTGTATTAGAAGTATGATTTGAAGTGTGTGAATTAGAACCTTTAACATTATTAAAACTTTTCTTAGGATTCTTATGATATGCCATAAGAGCCTTATTAGGTGAGACTTGTCCTGAAACAATCAACCTTTCTTGCTCATTAATCAACCCTTTACAAAAATCATCAAAAGTAGGTTTCGTGGTATTTTGAGACAATTCAAGAGCTCTATTCCTAGTTTGAATGAACATGTCAAAACAAGATGGCAATTTTTGTTCTACAAGAATTATAAGAGCAGTGTCTGTTTTCTTGTAATCTTTACCACAATTATTTAATTTTTTATTTAAAGTTTTCACTTCAGCAAGATATAATTCTACTCTTTCAAAGTTAGTAAGATCTAGCTCAAAAATCTTCTTTCTAAGGTAATAAGCATAAACTTATCAGATTTATCAAACAAAGAAGCAAGAATTTTTCATACTTCAACCGGGTTATCTTCTGCCTCAATACTTACCTGGAGACTATCTGAAACCATTTGACCAATGAGCCCTCTTGCTTGATCACATTTATCTTCCCATATAGCCACATCTTTAACATCAACAGGTTTTTGGTGTTCACCATTAACAATCCTCCATATGTTCTTATGCCTGAGAACATCAATCATTTTTCTTTTCCATGTAAGATAGTTAGGACCAACAAGTTCAGGAACATAAGCTACTTCTTAAGTCATAAATATTGACAAGAAACCCAAATGCTAGAAATGACAAGAGAAAAAGGTGAATAACAAAAAACTGATACACTTTACTGTACGGATTTGAAGAAACACAGTAAAGGAAAATAAACTTTTACTTACAGCCCTTAAAAAAGTGCCAAGAAAAGTTACTCCCGGGTTTTGCCACAGTAAACTCACGGATAAAACTTATACTCGCGGGTTCTGCACGACAACTGTCGCAGTTACTCGCGGTTTTACAGTAGAGCCAGCCGCGGGTGCACAGGTCTGTAAAAACAAATGTCACGGTTCTGATATGACATTCACGGGTCTCTGTACAGTTAAGTCACGGTTATGTCGAAGCACTCGCGGGTCTCTGCACAGGAGGGTTGCAGGTATACTGAAGTAAGCACAAGTTTAATAGTAGAGCAGACCCAAGTATGTCGTAGCACACGTGAGTTTGTGCACTGAATAGTTACGGGTCTGCAGTATACTCGCGGGTTCGCAGTACGAAAAATTGCGGCTAACCACGTTGTCTGCAAAGCAAAAGTCGTGAATGTCTAGTTTTAGGCCGAAAACAGTGCCGATTAAGCCAAACACAAAAACCTGCACAAAGTCTACCAAACTTGGACAAAAACTGTCGATCTGATAATCGGAAGATAGATCTCCTTGAGGAGAATCCAAGAAACATATAGATCTACAAAAAAACATCAAGAAACCCTTGAAATTTTTTTGCAAAAATATACACAACAAGGTTAGGGTTAGAAGTAAAAAATTGCAAAAGCATGCCCAGATTTGAAGAGAAGCCTAATGGCTACCAGATAGAAAGCAAATCTACAAAATAAACAATGCCCAGATGATAATAGTTATTGATTAAAAGGTATAGAAGGTGCTAGATCATAGCAACCAACTCTGATACCATGTCAGAACTATAGATCTAGCTAAACTAGCTTACCTAACTTAGCAATCAATAACATATCAAAGTAAATAAGAACAGTAAGAGAACAAGGAAAAGAATACACCAGATATACGTGGTTCACCCAATTGAGCTACGTCCACGAGAAGCTTGTCTTCTATTATCTCTAGATATCTCCTTCAATCTTACAAGAGAGCAACTACAAATATCCCCAATACAATATAGCAGAGCTTGTTATCACAATACCACATGTTGATATTATCTATGAGTGTATACCACTATACCATCATGTTATTGTGATGTTGTATGTGATGTGACTCCCTTGACCCTATTATATACCAAGAGATGTGGAGGAATTACTCTCACATATTGCATGTGGGATAATATAATTCTCCATAATAACATCTCTTTATATAATGATGGATATCAAGAGTATACTTTACCATAATGAATATGAGATATAATGTTTACTCTTTTACATAAGATTGTGGATAAATTCCGACATAATACAAAGACATTATTGTTGGTTGTGGAGCCAGATCTCCAGTCTCATAGATGATGATTCAACAGTGTTTGAACCCCAGGTTTGGTTATGATCCTGGCACGATCCCCAAGGGGTCTAGAAAAAATTTTGGGGCTATTTTCGCCAACAGTTTATGGGCCCATGGTTTTGGGTAACCCGTGGTATTTTTCCATTGTATTTCCCTTATAAAAGAAAGACATTGTAATACAACTAGGGTTGATGTATTAGGTATTATGCATTGTAAAGACCTCTGAGATCAAGAAGAGAGACTGTGAGACAGTGAAGAGGAAGTGCAGCGGTTGTGCTGCAGGTTGTATCCCTTCACTTTGTTGGACGGTATAATGATAAGGACTAGCAATTTCAGTGTGGACGTAGCCCATCTTGGGTGAACCACGATATATTGGTGTCTCTCTTGTAATGTGTATGTGTGATTATATTTGCATTTCTGTTTATTGTTATTGCTCCGCGATCTTGTTTTTTAAACAATTATTACCTTCCAAGGAATATAATTAATATATTCCAACAAACATAAACCATCAACAAGAAGTACACCAGATATATATGGAAACTCAATATAGATAAATCGTGGAATAATTTACATCAATGGAGAGAAGAATCCAATCTCCAATATTTATGTGCACAAACTCAAAGGAGGATACAACCCCCTAATTTATAGGCTCCAACCTCAAGGAAGCTCCAACTCCCTAGTTTACTAGATTCAACTAGAAGGAGGCTACAACCACCTAATTTACAAGCTCCAACCTGAAGGAGACTACAATCTCCTATCCTTACCCCATACTGTCACCCTGATACGAATAATAGTATCAACCTGCCACAACCACTACTACTATTCAGTCACTGTCACTGTCACTGTCACTGTCATTGTCACTGTCACTATCAATATCACTATCACTGTCATTGTCACTATCACTGTCATTGCCATTTTCACTATCACTGTCACTGTCACTATCATTTTCACTATCACTGTCATTGCCATTGTCACTGTCATAATGCTCACCAATCTCCCATCATGCTTGCCTTCAAATATGCCATAAAACCTTCCTCAAATCACTCCTCAAATGTAGTCATCCATAGATTTCATCTCTTGCTTGAGAGAAACCCTAATCCATGCCAAGAAACTAAACCCTAAACCATACCATATATGTAGAATCCCCTCACCAAAATAAATCCTAGATCATGTCATCACATATCCATTGCAACAATCTTTCCAATGAGCTAAGAAGTTTGTGATTCTAATACTGTATGAGAAATTTATGCAAGTTTCTGTCGTAGAAGATACTCCTTAAACCTTCGTTAGGGTTTATTGTGCCTTTGTCTTCATGAGAAGATGTGCTATAGTTTTGTAACAAATTAAATGATCTTTCCTTTATTTATACACTTTGTAAGTGCTCTTTTAATTTACTTTTAGGTACGACCTATAATTTTTACTTGGGGTCGACTTATATCTTTGGTTGGATGGTCTTCATAAAAACCTTCATATATTTTCATTCATTTGGACTTAGAGGGAGTTCTACATACCATTGGAAAGGTCTCGGAGTAAGATTTCCAACCATGTATAATATGTCACCATTTAACCATATCTTTTGGGTGTAAAAGGACTCCAAAGGCAAGGTATCCAAACTAGGCATCTTCAAAGCGTTTCATGGCTTCTTGCTTTTACTAACATTGTCATCAATGGCAACCAATTTTAAAACAACTTCCTATAATCAATACATAGTCTTAAAGTCCCATATTTATTCTTGAAAAATAACACCAGTGCTCCTCAAGGAGACACACTTGGTATGATATACCTCTTATCCATAATTCTTGTAGCTGCATTTTTAACTCTACCAATTTTGGCATGCTCATTCTATAAGGAGCTTTAGAAACTGGGGCTGCCCTTAGAACAAGATTGATTGTAAAATCAATGTCCCTTTTTGGTGGAAATCTTAGCACTTCATCTGGAAACACATTTGAACTCTTGCAACAAATGATAATCCACTATCTTTGGGTCTTTGTCCTCTAGTGAATCTGATATATGGATTGCATATAGTTGGCAACCTTTCACGTAAAAATTCCTTAACTGCATGGCTGCAATATGCCTTACTGAAACTTGCTTGGGAAAATCTTTCACCACCCTTGGGCTTCCCTATTCATCAATGCATTCAATGACCTTTTCATAGCAATCTATCTTGGATTTATGTTTTTCCAACCAATGCACACCGATAAGAGCATCATAAGATCCTAATGGTAGGACATTCAAATTTACTTTTGTGACGAGTCCATTCAACTCTATGGAGCACTCCATCACTACTTCACTGACTTTTCTTTTTGTGCCGGTAGCTAATTTAACTAGCCAATATTTATCATGCTTCATTTCTCTAAGAGAAAAAATTTCAACTACTTTTGGAGTAATATAACTATGAGTAGATCCTGGATCAATCAAAACATAAATAGATTGCTTAGCAATCTTACCTTCAACTTCCACTATTGTTTATTGATGGACTGCCTGATCCTTATCCAATGCTGCATAAATTTGGGGAGTTGCCCTTGCCATATCATCCACTGTAACTACTTCTAAGTTATGGAATCCTCAGGGCCTCTCTCTTCAATGTGGACAGTATTTAAGCATGTGATTTTCTCCACATCCCCAACACTGAAGTGGTCCTTTTTATACTGCTATTCCTGGCTTGATTATGCTTCGTGCTTGATGTCCTTGTTGGAAATTTCTTGGATGATTTCTAAATGGTAGAGGCTTGAATCCACTTTTCCTTTGGTCAAATTTTCCCTTTGGATTTTCTTTCCATGTTGGATGAACTTCTGATTTTCCTTTGCTTTGATCATAACAATGCATTGACATTCTGATGGCTTCATCAAGGGATGGTGGATGAACAAACTCAATCCTATCTCTGTAATTTTGGGGCAGACTTCCAAGGAAGCTTTGAATTTTTACCCTTTCATCTTTGATGTAATCCACATACCTTGGAAATTCCAAAAAAATTATGGACATGCTCTTCCATGGAATTCTGCCTCAATTTTAGTTCATTGAAATCCTTCCTCTTGTTATCATAATACCTGGCATATCAGTATTTTTCCATGAGATTGTAACAAATAATTAATAATACATAATTATTAATAATAAGTAGGAGTAATAGTTAATGAGAGGATGCGTCCCCTCAAATAGGCAATGCCAAAGCTACTATAAAAGCGGACCAACAATTGTATATTTATCATCTCATCAATCTATAAATTATATATCATTTTTATATCTACGGATATATGGGTTATTTCAGAAATTATGGATTCATTCCGAGTTTATGGAGAATATCCAACTATGGATATTACATTGGTATCAGAGCTTGTTGATTCCGGCTTGTGGCCAAATAGTCAAAGTTTCTTTGAGATTTAGGTTTTCAACCTTACATTAGGCTTTTAGCCATCCTTATTGAAGAAAAAAAATTATTAAAAGAGAGAAAAAAAAAAAGAGAAGGGAATAAAAGGGAAGTTAAAAAAAAGAGAGAGAACAAAAAAGAAGAAAGAAGACCACATAAAAAATGAGAAGAATAAAAAAAGACAACATAGGTTTTATTTAACCAACTTTAGTTTTATAAAACCACACATTGCCTTGGTTTTATAAAACCATCCTGTGGTTTTATAAAACCAGCCTTGGTTTTATAAAACTAGCCTTGGTTTTATAAAGAAACCATTATTTATAATAACTCATACCTTAATTAGCATGAGTTTAATTATTATATCACTATAGTAATAATAATCCATTTTTATTATAGTTATTATATAACTATAGTAATAATAATACATATTATTATTATCTCAAAGGCTTGAACTTTTCGTAATCCAACTAAAAATTAGTTTTTGGAAGAAAATATATATATATAGTTTATAAAACATTAATATAATAATATTATTAATTAATAGTTATTATTATAAAAATATATATATATTTGGGAAAAAAAGGTTATTTGACCTGATAAGAAAAAAAATATAGTCAAAGAAGGTTCTTCCAAGAGAGACATATTGGGAAGTATTACAGTTTATGTATCTACTTATTGTCAAAGAAAAAGAAAAAGAAGTCAAACTATTTATCGTCGAAAAAGAAGTCAAGGAAGACTAGTCAAAGAGTTTAAAGACCTTCTATCATCGAAAAAGTCGAAGACAATTTATCGCTGAAGAAGCCAGAGTCTATCTATCGCTAAAGGAATCAAAGTCAAAAGAAGACCAAGTAAAAAAAAATAAAAAAAATAATCAAGAAGACCAAGTTATCGTCCAAGCCAGGAATTATGGCAAATTTTAAAGCAGAATTGCAGTCCGGACTAAGAGAAGCATTTGACATGATGAAGCGGGATATGTCTAAGAGATTAATAGAACAAGAGAATCATTATCTAAAAAACCGTATTGAGAGATTATCTACGGAAATTGAGGAATTAAAAAATGAAAACGATTTCAATTGGAGATTGAAAAATCAAGATATAAAGAAAGAAAAAAACGATTACAAAGCAGAAATAATACGCTTGAACAAAATCACTTGCAACAAGGATGAAGAACTGGCGCTGATACAAAACAAATTAGAGGATCAAGAATCAGTGGTTGACCAGTATTGACAATAGATAAAAGTTCTTCAACAACAAAATGACGAGTCTAAAAAGTCTCATAAGTCAGAGATCGCAAAGAGTAATAAATCACTATCCAACAATTCCGAAGAGATTTCCAGATTAAGAAATCATAACAAGATACTAGTCACAAAAATTAAGAAGTTGAAAAATAGTCGAAAGACAGAACAATCTACAAAAGACATTGAAGGAAAACTTCTAGACGAGCAAGAAGAAAATAGCTACATCAGAAGTCATAACAAAGATCTTAAGGAACAACTTAAGAAGTCTGAAGATGACAGAAATGATGATTTTTCCCAATTATACACTTTTTCTATAGGTGTAATTATCTTCAGAGGCCAACTTTAGGCACCTGTAGAAGAAAATATAGAGAGAAATATAAAATATTCTCTATCGGGCATTGTTAGTACATATAACAGGATCACTCAACAACTTTCATATCTTCAATCCAATGCTCTAGTCAACTTCTATAAAATTATGGGTTTGACTACTTTTGCACTTTTGCACTTTTTCTCAGAGTTGAATTTTTGACAAAAATGGCTATCTCCCAAACTAAGCATTTTTCGGAAAACCTTCATCTAGCGAGAATTGTCTGTTTTAATGAGTAGGTAAAATGTCAAGTTCGATTTTTTTTTGTTTCAACATCTAGTGTCACTTTTACCTCCTGCAAGCTTTTCAAAATCCCCCAAAAGTGCTTCAGAATAGTGGATTTTAGCCTTCTTTCGCACCCATGATTCACACCTTTTGGAATTTGTCCCCAAGCTCCCAAATGTAGCTGCGTTCCTAGTCTATGACCGCATCATAACAATTTTGGCCCAAATCGGGCCCCCATCAGGTTTCTAGACACTAATATTTAAAAGTCGATATTTTGAATTTTCTATCAAATCGGAGTAGGATGGGCTCACGCCTATCACTACTATTTCTGTGACATTCATACATGGTGTTTGAACGCCATAGATCTCATCTTATTCCAAGCCAAACTAATCCTATTGTGGCCAAAACAATTTTTGAGCTCCAGGCCTTTTTTTTATGATTCGCCACTGCGGGATTAGACCTTCTTTATTGGCCTTTCTCATGACTACATCATGGAAAACCCCAAAACCCCACAATTGAACTTTGAAGTGGAATTACCGATACCTCGTGGACTTTTCCTTGGGAGACAATTTTGCACCCCCCCGGATGTGCATTGACAACCACCACAGATCTATCTCCGGGCCTATTCCTCGAGACACATTTTTGTAAACCCACGAATGTGCATTGATGACCATCACAAATCTATACTCCATGGTTCCTGCGGACTTCGCTCTGCGACCCCGATGGACCAATCTTCTTGGCTGCACCCCGCGGACGAACTCTGTCGCGCCCACAGGATTATTCTCCGCCGCGCTTGCCTACTCTCCTCAGCTGCTTCAGTGGACCTCTTCTCTGCCACTCCTGTGGACCTTTCTCTGTGTTACTAACGCGAACTCCTCTCTGTGGACCTCCGTAGACTTATTCTCCACTGCGCCCAAGGACCTTCTCTCTGGCTCCCCATAGACTTTTCTTCATGGTACCCTCATGATCTCCGCTCCGCGACGCTTGCGGATTCTGGACATTGGCTACCTGCACGTCCTTTTGGCGTGGTTGGTCCACGTCATACCCCTTTCATGGGGTCCATCTCAGATTCCCCCGATTTTCCATTTTCATAAATAAAATAGAATTTTCAATTTTTCCTTCAATTCGGAATATCTCTGTTATGCAATAGAGCAAAAATTCATCTGCTAATAGATTTGTAGAATCAAAATTTCCCCAAACTTCCTTAATTCAATATGCTATTCCTATTGGTAGAATCATAGGTTCAATTCATGGATCCATTGAACACTAGTCGTTAATTTAAACCCACGATTATTTTTTTTAGACTGAAACATAGGGTAGTTTTAATTGATAGCCGGTGAAACAGCCACCGGGTGCTTGGTTACATAGTTATCGCGATCTGGATTAACAAAATTCTTGGACTTGAGGTGCCCAGAAATTCCAGATTTATAGAGCAAAATTACAGAAAACAAGCTTGTGGAACAAACAGTAGTATTGAAGTTTACATAGAGAGCGAAGAAGAGATCTGAACAGAGTTTAAGAGAGATTGAGCTTCTCCAAAATCTTCTGGACAGCGGCTTCCAAGGCAGCAATTCTATTCCCATAGTTCCCTGAGGTATTTGCCAAGTCCTTGAAATGGGTGTAGACCACTTCTTCAAAGTAATTAACTTCTCCCTTGGAGTCTTTGAGTTCCTCTTTGATATTCTGAAGATCTTTACTGAACTTCTTCCATTTTTGAAGATCTTCTGCAGTGTTGGATTGCAGGCACCTTTCTTGCTCCTCTGATTTGGCTTTGAGGAGGTCAATTGATTGTTGTAACTCATCCAGCCTATCCTCCACAGATTTGCCTCCAGATGTAGATCCCACCAATGCCATGTTGAGATGCTCGGGCTTTTTCTGGTCTTCTTACTGCATATGATAGCGTTAACGCACTGGAATGATCGGAGATTCCCATTCGGGCTGATTAACAGGGAGGAGTGGCGACCTGAAGAGTCACGAGACCATGTGACATCGTCCGGAGGAGTCAGGCTATTGTGGAGATCCGGCTCGATGGCAATCTTGACCATAGAGCTTAACTGATAACCGAATAACACGGCAGTCCAGAAAATATTCCTTCTCAGGATCTTTTTTGTCTTAGGGGAGATTGCATATTGATTCTCTGTCATTTATAGATAAGATACTCCTGCCCAGGAGCACGGCCCTGTTTGCCTCATCGTCAGCTTGTCCATTTTGTTCATGGAGGACATGATAATATTTGATTTTACTGAATTTGGAAGCAATCATGAAGATTCTGCGCAGGATCCTAGAGAGATTAATCTTAGGTGGTGGCTTCTTCAAGATCATAGCTTGAATTATGATCCGAGAGTCTCCGAAGACTGTGATCTCGGAGATTTTTTTTTTCAATGGCTTGCTTTAGCCCTTGCCAGAGGGCCAGAGCTTCAGCCTTGTTATTTGTGTCCGTCCCTAAGCCCCAGGCAAAGGAGATAAGGATTTCATTTTCTTTGTTGAGGAGGATTCCCCCCGCTCCAGCCTTTCCAGGGTTTCCCTTGGAGGCCCCATCAAAGAAGAGGCAATACTCCCTTAGCGACGTTCTCCAATTTTGGAATTCAGGATCGCACATCCGTATTTCCCAGTTTTTGTGAGTTGAAAGAGAGATAGCTTCAGGGCCATCTTTAGTTTGAATTTATCCAACCAGCTTGCCTCAAAAGGACTAAGGCTTCTAGTGTTGGAAATAACTCTAGAATCCGCCGCTTCCCCCAAAAAGGCCACGCCTTTGGCTGCTACCCTGGAGCTGGAGCTTGCCTCATCTCTAAAGATACGTCTGTTACGCTCCAGCCAGATCTTCCAGCAAGTTACTTTAGGGATCCACATCCAGATGGTTTTAAGCCGGTTTTTCTTATGAAGCTCAAATGGGGAGTTTTTAATCCAGTTGGAGAAGAGATCAGATAAACTTCCATAGATGTCAAGATTCCCATGGCTTGGAAGGAGAACCTGCTTCCAGACCTCTTTTGAGAAAGAGCACGTTAGCAGCAAATGAGTCATTGTTTCTTCTGCTGTGAGACACAGGGGACATCTTGTAGGCCCTTCCATTCCACGTCTTTTTAGCGTGTCTCCAGTTAAGATGCTGTTGTGTGCTACCATCCAGCAAAAAAAGTCTATTTTTGGAATGATGGGAAAGGTCCAGATGAAGTTCCACTTAGCTGGATTAGGGGGGGCGTGATGCACATTTTGGAGAGATCTATACCCTTCTGCTGCTGTGTAGCATCCAGATTCGTGACCCCATCCTCTTTTGTCTTTGGTGGTCTCTGACTGAGGGGCTTTACCTTGAAGTAGTTGTAACAGGATCTCAGCTTCCCCTAATAGATCTGCAGGGACCTCGCCAAGATTCCAATCATTCCAGCTTTTTTTCCCTTCTTCCTCCCAGATGGAGATGTCCCAGAGTGTATCTTTGTTTCTGTGTTGCATCCAGGCTTTCAGATTACCAATTTCATTAGCCTTTCCTAGGGGCTGGTCTCCCATAATAGAGTCCTCCCAGAGGTTTATTTTTTTCCCGTTGCCAGGGATCCAATAAAGGAGGCTTGTGAAGTGCTCTAGGACCTTGTTGCAGAGAGTAAAGATTGGAGATCCTTTCTTTCTTTGAGGTGGCTTATCTAGGCAATTTAATCTTGAGCCTGGGAAGTATTTTTTCCTAATGACCTTTTTGCTCCAAGTTTCTCGGCCTGAGACTAGATTCCAGAGTATTTTTTCTCCCATGGCCATATTCTGTCTTGCCATACTTCTGAATTGCAGACCTCCTTCCTTGTAAGGCTTTTGAATTTTATCCCATCCTACCAAATGAAGTCTGTGATTGTTTCCTTTACCTCCTTCCCAAAGGAATTTCCTGATTAATCTTTCCATTTTCCCGATAATCAAAGAAGGGGCGAGGAGGATGGAGTTTTGGTAGATCGGGATGCTCATCAAGACTGATTTTATGAGGACTGTCTTTCCTGCCTGATTTAGCCAATTTGAGCCCCAGTTTTGAATTCGATTTTTAAATTTGTCCAGGATTGGATTCCATTGGTTTGCTTTTGGAGTACCTTTAGCAATTGGAACACCCAGGTAGGTGATGGAATCCCATTCATGGACTGCTTCCATTCCTAAGATTCTAGCTATCTCGCCCAGCTCTCTGTTCGTACAATTCCAGCCAAAAATCTTGCTTTTTTGGAAGTGGATCTTGCTGCCAGAGACATGTCTGTAGATATCCAGCTCATGTTTGAATCTCCTTGCAACTTGGATACTAGCTGCTCCCAGAAGTAGTGTATCATCTGCGAACTGTGCATGATTGATCTTTTTCACGTTAGCTGCCATATGGAGACCTCGGAGGACATTCCTTTGCTGGGCTTTGATCAGTTGGAAGCTTAGGACCGAGGCTTGGATTGCGTAGAGCAACGGGGAAAGGGGGCAGCCTTGTCTAAGGCCCCGAGAGGCTTGGAAGAATTCAGTGGGTCGTCCATTGACTAGAGGAGATATCTAGGGTGAACTTATGCATCCTTGGATCCACTTAGCAAAAGGGTCTGAGAACCCGAGTTTCTTCATAACCAGGAACAAGAACTCGTGATTAACTCTGTCAAAGGCATTGGCTAAATCAAGTTTAATCACCATGCCTCCTTCTCTGGACTTGTGGCTGGAGTAGATTGCCTCTTGGACCAGCAAAATATTGTCCTGAATCTGTCGTCCTTTTATGAACCCTCCTTGATTTTCCGGAATTATTCGTGGCAGCACTTTTTTGAGTCTATTTGCTATGATTTTGGTTACAATTTTGTAGCTCAGATTGCAGAGAGAGATAGGTCTGAATCTGGAGAAATGATTGGCCCCTTTTTCTTTTGGAATCAGAGTAAGAAAGGCAGAATTTGTGCTTCCCCCCAATTTGTTGGTCTTCTGCGTATGCCTCACCATTCTAAGCAGGTCCAGCTTTATCAGGTCCCAGCAGTTGGTATAGAATCTTGCAGTGAAACCATCCGGGCCTGGGGCACTATCAGGTTTCATTCGGAAGAGGGCTAATTTTAGTTCCTTCAGGATATGGGGGCAGTGAGAAGATTGTTATCAGAATCATGGACCAGAATGGGGATAGTATCAAAAGGATGATCAAGGGGATTCAGAGGGTCTTCAATTGGGGCAGAGAAAAGGTCTTTGAAAGTGTTGAAGGCGAATTTTTTGATGTCATTGAAATTATTGATCAGGGAGCCTTGATAGTTGATCTCGGTGATAGCCTTGAAGTTCTTTCTGGCCTCCGCTTGTTTGTGGAAGTAGGAGGTGTTTTTGTCTCCACTATCTAGCCACAAGCTCCTTGATTTTTGTCTCCAAAATTCTTCTTCTACCCTACAAGCTTGGTAGAAATGCTTTTGGAGTTTTGTTTCAGTAGCTTGAATCTGAGGAGTGATGGTGGTTGTTTCCAAGGAGAGTTGATGGTCTTCCAGGGCTTTTTGGGAATCAATTCTTCCAGAAGTAGGGGAGGTGATACGCTTCGCCCAGGATTTAAGGTCCGATTTCAGCCTTTTAATTTTCTATTCCCAGGAAAAGGAAGGAGACCCTGGGATAGGGACTGACCAGGAGTTAGAGACTACTTGATGAAAGTCTTCTTGGCGTATCCAGAGAGGGCTGAATCGGAAAGGGATAGGGCCCAGATTTGTTTCCGAGGAGAGTTCTAGTAGGATGGGTTTGTGATCCGAGATACAGTTAGGGAGGATTTTGGAGGTAGCTAAAAGTCCAAGCAGGAGGAAGTCGGAATGGATCAGAAATCTGTCAAGCCTAGCCGCTATGTGACCCGGGCCCAGCCTTTTGTTAGTCCAGGTGAATTTTCCTACCGAAGGTTTGATATCAATGAGGTCCCATCCCAAGATAAGATCCTCCACCCATTCTCTGGATTGGTCTCTTATTGGGGAGCCTCCTTTCTTTTCATCAGCAGACAGAGTTACATTGAGATCTCCAGCTAGAATGATGTTGTTTGGAGAGTGCAAAGAAAGAAAGGATTCCAGCGAATCCCAGCATTGAACTTTGTCAGAGGCCAGATTTGGAACATAGAGATTGAACAGACTTACTTGTATTCCGGAGTCAATATGCTGAAGATTGGTATAGATCCAATGCATGCTGCAGTGGTCTTCAATGAGGTTGAATTTGGACTCGTCCCAGAAAGTGGCGATTCCTCCCGAGGCTCCTCTAGAGCTGATGGCTTTCCCCGGTCCTTTTTTCCAGAAATTGTATGCAGCTTGATGGAGGCTTGAGTCCTCCAATTTCATCTCCTGAACTAAGAGGATGTCAGGCTTATTGATTTTTATGATGTCCTTCAGAGCTTCTTGTTTAGGTTTGGAGCCTAGACCTCTACAGTTCCAGGAGGCGTATCGCATTTAAACTTTCTTAGGGGTGGGGTCCCCTTTGAGGCCCTGGCCTTGCTTTGATCTGGTGATCATTGAATCAATGGTTTGCTGAGCTCCTTTGTTTATGTCTTGAAGGGATTTCTCTTCCCTGTGTTTTTTCTTTGATTTGCGGCCTAGAGCTTTGGCAGGCTGATTAGGGGTAGCATGTGAAATGCTGGTGTCTGAAGCTGCTTCATCTGTGCATCCCCCTGATTCAGAATCCAGATTGGTGGGCTCGTGATCCAGATCTTTTGGAATATTAGGGTCAGAGGAGATTCTCGGGGAGTCTGGAGGTTGGTTATCTATTTGGTCTTGGGGTGACTTTCCTTCGTTTTCTTCCTGGGGGATTTCTCCAGCTTCTAGATTTTCTTCATGCTTATTCTTTGTGTTATCATCCAACCCAATTATTTCTGTAACTGAGTCCTGAGAGTGGTTTACCTTGCTCGATGTGGGCTCATTAATCTGATCTGCTGCATTTTCCCCCGAATCAATCTCTTTAGCTTTGGAGGGATCTTTTGACATTGGAATTTATCCTGAGTTCATGGTTCTTTTTTCTTGGGGCTTGGCTGCTGATTTTGTTTTCTTGACTTTTTGCCAACCCTCAGTCTCCTCCTGGGGTTGGGCTTTCGGGCAAGATCTTTGAAAATGTCCATGCTCATGGCAGAGCCTGCATTTGAAAGGCAGTTGCTCATAGTCCAGTTTTTGAAAATCACTCCAGGAGCCGATGGAAATCTTGAGTGCTTCTGGTAGACCTGCTTCTAGATCAACCTCCACACAGATTCGGGCACACGAGTATTGCCCCTTTGGATCCGCTTTATCTATGTACCTACCAAGGCGATTCCCAATTTTTTCCAGCGCATCAGGGTTCCAGCAATGAGCAGGCAGGTTTGGAAGCGGTACCCAGACTGGCACTTCCTTTGGAACGTCAATGCTTGGATCAAAATCCGGGGTCCATTTGTTGAGATAGAGTCCTTGAGCCCCCGTGAAATAGGGTCCGTTTCTGAAGATTAGATCTCTATCTTCTTTTGAAATGAATTCAAAGATGTAAAAACCTCTTCCCACTGGATAGCACGTTACACTGTGTTTCAGATGGGGCCTCCAGTTTCGTTGTATCCAGTCATTTGTAGTTCTCTTCGTTGGCCACAGGCCCATAAACTGGCCTACCAGTCCACGAGAGGAGAGGGCTAGAGCAGTTTTAATGGCGCTCTCCGCTGGTAGCTCGACTTCAGGGATTTCATCCAATTTTTTTATGAATTTCGGAATCACAGTGGCCGCAGATTTCTTACCACACGGGTTGGTGAGTCTTCTGAATGCCTCTTCCGCAGAGATGGGTTAGGAGGGAGGGGGGGGGACCCTCCCCCAGGCACAGCCATGGCGGTTGCAAGCGCAGAAACCCTAGAGCGGCTGTCTTAGTGGCGTCCTCCTCCGAGCCCGCTCTTGTGAACCTCAGGAAAAATTTTGTATAATTGTTATTGATGCAATTAAACCCACGATTATTACCAAAAGGTTTATAAGTACTTCTTATGCATTTCTGATTCTCTACTTATGAGTGCGGATTTTCTTTTTTGGAATAGACAACCCTAGTGCTGCAACCATTAACTCTAATACCACTCTTTCACGTCCCCACCCATCAATCCGACCAACAGAGGGGAACATATATGGTTTATGGAGTTCTAAATTTTGCCTCCATGGCTATATTATGAAATTCATAAACATTTGAATGTGTGTGCAGATGCAAACATATAAACACAACGGAAATAGATATATCCATACACACATCATGCATATACCAACATAATTATCACATGCATAATAATAAAAATCGTGCATAGAGATCCAAGGAAAAAAATCGTGCATAGAGATAAACTCATTTTTATGCTATTCAAAGGAATCAAATTTAACAATTCAAGCTAAGCCACCTCATTCAATTCGACATAGATTAATAATGATCATTCCTAACACAAAAAATTGGGATATTAAAAAACAACAACAAACACTTATCTTTTCACTGAAGTTGTCTAAGCAACTAGCTATGGGAGAGCAACATTCCACCCAACCAAAGGCACTCTATCCAACACTTTATCTCTTTGTTGAGCGGCCACCCCCGATCTAGGCTATGTATCCACCAAGGAGGAACTACACAAGCTCACTCACGGCCATAGGCCGTTAAGCAACAAATTTCCAAAAATAGCATGAAAATAACAGAATAGACCAAAGAGAGTATT
This sequence comes from Larix kaempferi, assembly GCA_027924585.1. Classification (NCBI taxonomy): domain Eukaryota; kingdom Viridiplantae; phylum Streptophyta; class Pinopsida; order Pinales; family Pinaceae; genus Larix; species Larix kaempferi. Next base: position 7,489,911 of record BSBM01001033.1, read on the forward strand.
CCATGCCTTTAATGAAGAAAATAGATGAATAGAAAGCCTCTTTGAGGGGTCCACCTTATACAATGTACTAAGTACACAAGACAAAACAAGACAAGATAAGATGCTCAAATGAAAAGATCTCCTTCCTATATATAGGAGATTAAGAGGTACAATTACAACTCACTGACCTAAGCCAACATAACTAATATAACCATACTAATGAAAATTACCACTAATGGACCAAAGCTGAAATCAAAACTAATGTAATGCACCGCAATATAGGGGGGGAATGTGCTCACATTTAGGGCTTAACATAGGCACACACACTGATGATAAGCTAGCACACCACTGGGTTTATCAAGCATGCATAGAGACAAGGAGGGAGAGTGGTAACCAGTGAGCTCAACCATGGAGCTACAAGCACCTCAATTGGTCACAGCCAACCTCGGCACCCACAATACCTACCACACCCAACACAAGGAAGGTCCCCTTCTCTACTACACAGTCCCTCAGGTGCCCCTTCCCTCCAATGTTATTCAGTGTGGGCATAAAAAGGTCCAAGAAGTTGTACCATTAGAAATATCTGCCTATAATAGGTTTATCAAGCAATTCCAACCTCTGATCCCTCTCAGACTTCAATTGTCTCTTGAATTCTCTGATTTCTAGGCACCACTAATTTACAACCACGAAATTCAATTTCTAGGATTCTAAATATGTGTTCTACCACGGATTTTTGGGCTTTTGACACTCTCAAATTTGCCCCAGGGTTGACATATATGGATCCCCCACCGGATTTCACAACTCACACAAATTTTTGGGCATTTTTGACACTCTAAAACATGGCTTCCTCTCTGGTTACAATTTCTGTTATTTTTCTTGCTGGGAATGCAGAGCTTGCTAACAATTAGAGTCTAGTTTCCCAACAATGGAATGTGAATGAAGGGAAACAAATCCCTATGAGGAAAATTGACTTCCGGGTACACGAAACTGAGCCCATACTCATCATACAAATTTCTGGGTTCAACCCATGCTCCATTAAATTCATGAGTTGATTTCTCAGCAGTCATCTTACAATGCGTAGGTTTAGAAGAAATTATTCAAGGACACCCTCCTAAACAGAGGGAAGTCCATGTGCCTAGGTGAAGACCAGATTATAACAATCCACCTCCTCATGGGGCAAAAGAGGAAAACTAGGAACATCAAACAAATGAACAAACAGAAGAAAAAACCCTTAGTTCTACGTCAAGTGAGTCAGAGATTTTGTCTTACGAAGGACGTTTTAGGGATACTAAGGAGCAGTTGCATAACTCTCCTAGAGTTAATTATCCTCAACTTGAAGAGAATCTAGGTCCCATTGAAATTGAAGACCTCTTAGATCCATCTAGACTTTTGAACTTGCCACAAAGTCCTAGTTTTTCCCAAGTAGATGGTATCAACATCCCTAATACATTGTCTAGGTGGTTTGATATGGAAAACATGGAACAAATGTTTAGTTCAAGGGAGGTAAATACTCTAGTTAGTACTACCCTTCCAGGAGGAAATACTTTTAATATGAAATCTGCAATAGGGTCTGGATGGTCTTCATCATCCTCGATGATACTTATTGGTACTAGTTCGTTAGCTCAACTGAGTTTGAACCCTTTCTCTTTTGGATTGCCTTTTTCAGGGTTTCAACCTATACCTATTACTATTCCTCCTATTTCAGCTTTTATCATTGCTTCAGGTAGTGTCCCGTCTATCCCTTTCCATTATTTCCCACCCTTCAGTGAATAAATGTCCATGTCCAACTTGTCTTTAATTGGAGTTGTTTCTAGCTCCACTCTACCCCAACTTAACTTACCTTTCCAATCTTTTGGAGGTATGAGTTTTGGACCCCTTTGGACTAAATGTACCACAAGGTAACTTATTTAGGCTAGGGGGCACCAGCACTAGATTTCCATGGGGACAAAATGCCACTCAAGGAAATATTCCCTCTTTTGGAATGGGAGGTTCTAATATGGTTAACCATGTTATGACAAGTATTTTATAAGGTATCCAATTGTCATGAGGAATGGGAGGGGCCTTTGGAACATTGTTTCCTTCTTTTCAAGACCAGTATGGTCATAAATTTGGACAATCTAATTCTCTTTTCACTAATCTTGGAAATTCATATATTCCGGGACAACCATATGTCAACACCAACCAATGGGCAGCTAATGCTCCCAGAACCTAGAATATTGTGGCTCGAACAAAGTTGCCATTTCTGTCCACTTTGAATTTGCATGATCTTTCAAAGTTAGCCAATGATCCATTGTTACATAACCCGAGATGGCCACCCCTACTCACTAACTTCCCTTTAGACATTCCTAAGTTTGAAGATAAACCTAAGTAAGACCCAACAAACCATGTGATTACTTTTCAACTATGATGTTCATCCAACTCTTTAGTGGATGATTCTATTAGATTGCGTCTCTTCCAAAGGACTTTAACTGGGGTAGTGATGAAATGGTACATTGAGTTACCATGAGCATCTTTTCAAACTTTTAATTCACCTGCGATGGTATTTATAAACCACTTCCAACTACCAGTCCATTATGAGACTGGAACAGAGTTGTTAACATCCTTTCGTCAGTATAAATCCACTCATATCACTAACGACATCCATGAATGGGGGAGTAAGAGGTGTAGTTTGATCAAGGCTCAGATTCCTAATGAGTTTTTAACCAATTGTTTTATTAAGCCATTGCAACCCTTTATTGTGAAATATGTTGCTCTTTTTGGGGTAGATACTGAAGAATAGGCTATTATTAAAGCCTAGCAATTGAATTTGGTTTATTCCCAATCTAGGATGTTGTATGAAATTTTTCCCACTACTCTTAGAGTAGAAGCAGACCCAACAAAGCCCACCCCTACACCTCATGCTGATGGTGTGATTGGTGTAGTTGAGAACTTTCTTGTTAGGCAAGGTAATAACTTTTATAGTCAAAATTTATCCACAACTAGTCAGAATAACACATAGAACCTTAAACCCAACCCTCCTTTTGATGTTTTGTCAGTACATAATTCTAAAGGAAACCAACATGCTGGAGTGAAGAAGAACAAGAATAAGAAAAATGGGAATAAAGGGAATACAAATGCAAATAATAATAATTACAACACTAATGCTGGCGGGGAAAATAATGAAAAAGGTAAAATGAAATTACCCCACTTATTATGCAAGGAAGATCATTTAACCTATAAATTCCCTAAGATAGAAATAACTCAGAATTTGTTAGCACAATAGGAGGGCATAGGCCAACCTACTGTGTTGAATAATATGTTTCCTCAACAACATCAATAGATGGTTGCTACTGCCCACCAACACCCTGCATCGTCCCAAGGGGGAAATTTAGGCCCAAGTGAAGTTTTCATGTGTGAACATGAAATTCATCTCCAGACTGGGAACAAGAATTCTGAATCTAATTCATCTGGATCCAAAGGTAAAGAAATCTTTGAAGCTAAAAATGTTAATTCATTACACATAGAGAAGCCTGCCAATGATACTATGCTTATAATACCAAAGGGTGTTCCAAAAAAATCCACGTTTAATCTGAAAGCGTGTGTTGTTCATAATTATAGTATAGTTGAAGATTTGGCCTAGACTTCGTGTGCAATTTCTACACTTGTTGTACTCCAGAGTTGTCCAATTCAAAGGAAGACCTTACTTTCAACTTTAGAAGCTCTAGATCTTCTAGATAGTTAAGTGATTACTTTTGATTTTGAGAATTGGAAGCCTCGTTTACCCCATCATGTTGCTTTTCATATCCAAGTTTTATTTGGAAAGACTAAGATTCATCGCACCATTGCAGATGAGGGTGCCTCCACATGTGTCATGTCTTTATCATGTTGTAAGGCTTTAGGATCATTTGACGTAGTTTCTCCGATCACTATGATGAAAGCTTTCGACAACCACCTTTTCCAACCTCATGGAGTTATCCTAGCTCTTCCTCTAGAGCTAGGGGGGAAATAATAAAAGTGGATGTGGAAGTTGTTTTGATACTATGTTTGATTATAATTTATTTCTAAGAAGAAGTTAGACTCAAGCTATGATGGCAGTAGTATCTTCAATCTTTCGCGTCATTAAATTTCCTCATGATGAAAAGATTGTAGCAATTGACCAACTAGCCTTAAATAGGAATGAGTTCAACTAGGATCATGGATCCCATATTCCTTTAGTAGCCTATTCCATGACGGATTGTGAAAACATTGGTGTGGGGATGTATCCTTCATTAATGGGAACTTTTAATCTAACCCCACCTTATTTGCATGTTGATGCATCTCCAGTACACACAATTTCAACAGTTTCCACAACTTCTACATATAAGGTATCTCAATTTAATACTTCTTCCTTTAATGACCCTTGGAAGTTGCTAGAATATTCTAATGAAGTTGGGTGTAGTCAAATGACGTTGAACTTGTCTATGGCCTCATTTCCTTTGAGTCAAATTGTTGTTGAGAAGAAACCTACATGCTCATGCTTACCTTCTTGGGACTTGGTCATGGCAGTTAACCAGGTGGTACATTCAATGGGGGCATTGAGCCTGCTCTCCACCCTATTGATCTAACTAAATGTTTGGACATGTGTTCCATCTGGGATGATATACTTCCTTCTGATGAATTTTTCCTAGAGTCTATGATACAGTCTGACATTCTTTTAAAGATCATCTCCCTAGATTAGATCCAGTCGCAATCAATTCCAACCCCAGTTTTCCTTTTTAGTCTAGTCCCACTGATTATACATCCTCATACATTGGCATTTTTTAGTCTTTGGACTCTGCTATTGAGCTGTAAGTCGATGTTCATGCTAAGTTTGATTCCGCTTGTAGATTTTTCAACTCCTACAATGATGAGTCTGTCCCTGTAGACTCCATTACTTCTTCGAACTTTGATCTTGCTCATGAGTAATATCTTATTGATTGTAGATCCTCAGGCCTTGGCACTCTAGAGTATTCACTGGTAAACTCTGCCTTGATTATGCCTATTGTGGAAGATGTTGAAGTCGCAAATACTTCTACCAAAGTGACCTGAAGTAGATATTTCTTTTTAGATTTTTTAGATATGATCTTGGTACTATTGTTTCTTGGAGACAGGAATTTCAGCTAGATTCATGGTTGCTTAGGGATCATTTTTTGCATATTACTCAATCTGGTCAGGTATATTCATAAACTTGCATATAGGTTTAAGCCTCCCCTTTGTTATGAAGCATTTGAACCTTTTGCCATTCGAATTTGCCATAGGATAGAACCTATTGGATATTGGTGCGTTAGCCATCTATTTATGCATTGTACACTAATCCGACAACAGAGCCTATCTAACATGGGTCACCCTAGTCAGTACCCTTTTTCCATTTTGGTTCCCATGCTGTTTTTTTCTCATAGGTTCGGGATCTTTTTTAGTTTTACCATGACTTTGAGAAGAAGCCGCATGTATTTATTTCTCATATATTTCCAAGCGTTCCTTATAAGGCTCCCATTTTTATGTTTAAGTTGTATTTGCATTTGCATCTTTCTCACTTGTGCTAATGATCCTGATGCCAACATTCATGCTTTTAGCTCATTATATAAGCCCTGATCTCTTATCTCATTTTCACTAAGACTTGTATCATTTTGACTTTGCAACTTGACACCTTTTACTCAGAAGAGACACTCCCTAAGTGTCCTTATCTTGCTCATGTTCCTTGCATTATGCACAGGTTTGTTCCATGTGATTGGAACTAGTTTCACTTGTACCTGACACTTGTTTCCTCCCATGTTACGAGCATTTTTCCATCACTCCTTCGAGCTCATTAAAAAAATAAGGAGGCCTCAAGTTGACTTTTTTAGACTCATTAAAATTTCACGGAAAAGGTTTATATGGATTTTTCTTTAAGTTTTTCATACTCTTTAAAGTTGAAAACATTGGCGAGCATTCATTGACCCGGGCTTGACAAAAATCCATGGGACAATATAGGTATTTTTTAAAAAGTTTTTTAGACTCCTTAAAATTGAAAACACCGAAGAGCATTCACTGAGCCGGATCGATAAAAATCTATGGGACAATAAAATGGAGTTTTCTTTGAGTTTTTTAGACTCCTTGAAATTTGAAAATATTGGTGAGCAATAACTAATCCAGGCTAGATAAAAATTCACAGATTGGTACCATATCGAGCATCATTCTATCTTTTCTTCAAGCTCATTAAAAAATGAAGAGGGATTTGAGTTTACTTTTTCGGACTTCTTAAATTGCTATGGAAAAGATCTTATCGCGCATACTTCTATTCTTTTTTAAGCTTGTTAAAAAATGAAGAAGGTACTTAAAAAGAGAAAAGGGAAGGGAAAGATCTCAAATGTCTCTTGATATAACGACAACAAGTCACACGCGTCCTTGAACAAAGCACCAGTTTTGAGTCTATCAATAGTTGCGTTATAGTATTTGGCCTTAGGATTTGATCCTTGATTATAGAATCAGTACTCCTTTGGTTGGTTACTCTGCCAACCATATGGAGAATCTGTCAATGTCTTCTACATTCTGGATTTATATCGTTGGTCCCTTTGTGTTCAAAGTTGTCCAAGTCACCACTATGTTGTGCTCACTATTCAAGGACATAGCACGTCGACCATTCTGTAGTTGCCTTGACTTCTTGTGTTGATCATTCCCTAGTGTTAGTATGTTTCATCATGTACTAAGTGGTTCGTTCTGCCAAACTTTGTCCCATACCTATTCCAAATGAAATCAGTCTTTGATCTTTCCTCATGTTGGATGATGGGGGATGCCTTAATGACTCCCTTCCAACTAATCTCTTCCCATTGAATTTAACTCATTTTGCTTGGGAATGAGGTTTAGAGTTTTGGTAGTACCTTGGGGCTTGTAGTCATTGGTGGCAGGTTCCTTCGCTATTGGGTAGTGGGAATAGATCAATGTCTCCTACTTGATAGATTCTTCAAGTGTTCTATGTCAAGAACATATATTCATACATGTTAGAATGTACTAGGTACCTTGGGGCTCATTATCATTATTGGTGGATTCCCTCGCATTTGTTAACGGTATACATCAATGATCGGTAATCAAATGATATCCCCATGTTTAACTTCAACTCATTGATTTGGATGGTTAGGATTCATACTTTTAGGCAGTTTGGATGGAAGACCTTGGGCCAACAACAACATCCCCACATTTTTCTATTGACTTACTTGCGCAAGTTTGTACCACACTTTACACTAGTACCCTTGGGAGAAACATTATTCATCTATTATATCGTTCTCCTAATGATTGATGAGACATAGATCCACTTTGTTCATTCGTGGCTATGATATCTAGTTTGACATAGATCCACCTTGTATCTTTTGTGGCTATGATAAGTTGTTGGGCATGGATCCACTTTGTTCACTCGTGTCCATGACTGATTTATATATCACATGGATCCACTTTGTATTTATCATGGCCATGATAATTGCATCAGTTACATATATATGTTTCATCTGCTATGCTGGAGGAATTGCTATTCTCTATTCTTTTGTTATCCATGTTATGAAACTGCTTCCCTAGTTAGTTTCAAACCCTTATAGATTGGAGCTTTGCTTGGGATTGTTGGAGAAGAGAAGTAGGAGACTCAGAGGCAAGGTTTTGCGAGGTGCTGAAGCAGAGAAGAGGTAATATTGTACTTGTTTCTACTGTTTCAATAGAGATTTTACATCTTTCCCTTCCCAAATTTCGAGTTTAATGTCATGATCGATGAAGAAATGAACATTTTTATATTGAAAGTTGTTTAATGGAACTATGTTCTTGTTCTTCTTGAAATTCATCAATACTATTTATTATTGTCAAAAGCTTTTGAGGAAGGTGTTATGGTTGTTTTGTAGGTTCTTGGGTTGAAGGTTTGAAGTATAGCTAAGGAGCAAGGAAAGCTAGGATAAACCTTTGTAAGAAAGGTGCATCATTCTCTATCTTTCAATATCTTTGTATAGTTTTGCTTGAATCTATAGTCTAATTTGCTTACTGTAAAACCCTAGATGTCTATCTTAGAAAACCTAGTATGTTGGTGACCTCACCCCAGTCATAGGATTATTTTATGCAAAACATTACCCTCATAGGTATTACCTGAAAACAATATTAAGAGTAGGGTTTTATATAAGAAGGGAGTTGTTCAGGGAGGTTTGTCAAGGGATTCTCCCCTATTCGAACTAGAAGTTCAAAAAATCACGTGGAAAAAGGAAAACATGATGAAAATCCTGTGATGACTATGTTGGATGGTCCAAGGGTGCTTAGAAGTCAAAAAGCCTTGGCTCGAGCAAAACGATGATTGTTTTATCCTTAAATATAAGGGGAGTAGGAGGGGCTCCTAAAACACCATCCCTTCGTTAGTTGTTTGAGGTGATTTATCCCGATGTAATATTAGTTCAGGAAATTATGGTGACTGGTTTGAAGGCTAGAGATGCTTTTGGGAAGCTATTAAAAGATTGGGAAATGTGTACTTTGGATGCTGATGGACAATTTGAGGGATTGTTATCGGCATGGAATCCTCACAATCCTAAGTTTAAGCCTTATTTGTCCTCTGCAGGAATCTCGTTGAAAGGCACTTCCAAGTATTTGGACAAGGAATTAAAGTTGGTAATTAATTGCTATGGCCCGTATTCTAATCACAAGGTTTTTTGGGAAGAAATTGTGACAGATGGTATTCTAAAAGAAGAAAATGTAATTATGGGGGGGATTTGAATTTTACTTTGTCTACTAGAAAGGTTTGGGGACAGAACGCGAGGTTGGATCCATTAGCTTCTTTTTTTAATCAATTAGTTTAGGAATCTAGAATGATTGGTGTGGAACCTATAAATATTATGCCTACGTGGAGAAATGGACTGGTGGGGATAGATGGGGTAGCGAAGAGGTTGGACATAATATTCATGTCAGAGGATCTTGCAACTATTATGGATATATATAGATCTTAGGTTGTAAACACTAATATTTTAGACCATATGCTAGTGGTACTTCAAATTGAATCTGGTATGGAGAAAATTCGTTATCCTTTCAAGTTCAATTTAGCATGGTTAGAGGATCAACAAATTGTAAATGTGGTAAAAGAACAATGGTTATTATTGTCACAAGATGAGGTGGAGTCCCCCATGGAATCTTCGGTTTCAAAATTGAAGGCATTGAAATCAGTTGTGATAAAATGAGAGAGTGAAAAAAATAAGTCTTTAAAGGAGGAACTAATTAACATTGAAGGAAAAACATATTTTTTTTTTATCATAGAAATGTAAGTGGGACAATAATTCAATAAGACAAAAATTGGATCTCTGATATCAAGGCTCATAACATGAAAATTTTAACTATAGAAGAGGAAACATGGTGACAAAAGAGTAGATCCCTTTGGTTATCCATGGATGACCAAAACACAGAATATTTCCACAGTTTTGCAGAGCATAGAAGGAAGATAAATTCTATATGGGAACTTAATGGTGCCACTGGTCAAATAATTTCAGGACTGAAGAAACTGGAGGAAGAGGCTATGAAGTATTTTCAAGGCATTTTTAAGGATCCAAGGAACTTATCAATTGTATATCAAATGAAGGTCATTCAATGTTGAAGAAGAAGGTAAGAATGTTGCAATTCCAGTTAATTTGAATGAGATAAAAAAATATTGGAAGGTTTTGCAAGATTGAAGAGTCCAGGCCCAGATGGGTGGAATGTGGAATTTTTTAGAGAGTTTTTTGATATTTTGGTTGAGGATTTGTTGGCGGTGGTGGAGGAATACATGATCAATGGGTTTGTTTCTGGATATTTGAGTGCAAATTTCATTGCATTGATTCTGAAGTGTGGTAAGCTAGGTTCATTTAATGAATTTAGGCCTATATCACTTTGTAATCTATTGTACAAACTCATTACCATAGTGATAGCAAATAGGATGAAGCCAATATTATCAAAGTTCATTTCTAAAGAACAATTTGGTTTCTTGGAGGATAGAGATATATTAGATGCAATTGGAGTTGCTCATGATAGTTTACACAGTATAAAGATCAAGAAGTCAAAGGCATTGGTACTAAAGTTGGATTTAATTAAAGCATATGATAGAGTTAATTGAGATTTTATCAAGTTTGTATTACTTTATATTTCCCTTAGCTTGGAGGCCACAAATTGGATCATGGGTTGTGTGAAGTCTGCAAATTTTGCAATAATTGTTAATGGAGGGCCTACTAACTTTTTTAAAGGAACTAGAGGGCTTACATAGGGGTGTCCCTTGTCACCTTCTCTTTGTAGATGATGTTTTATTATTTGGCAAAGGAACCTTGGAAGAATGACAAGCCTATAAAGATATACTGGAGTTGTTCACAAATGCTATAGGTATGGCCATTAATGGAAATCCTTATTTCTGGAATCTAGAATTGAAGAAGATACTTTGAATGAGATAAAAGCTTTGTTTCCCTATAATGTTAAATAATTATGTGAAGATTTTAAGTTTCTTCGTTACTACTTGAAACCTAACAACTACTATAAGGAGGATTGGTTGTGGTTATTAAGGAAAGTGGAGAAAAGGATTGGGAATTTGTGTAACATATGGTTGAATTTAGGAGGCATATTCATTTTGGTTAAGTAAGTCTTGGAAAATATTCAAGTATACTAGCTCTCATTGGCCAGGATTCTAAATCAATTATGGACAAAATCATAAGGAGCATTTTTGTCTTCCTTTGGTATGGGAATAAAGATAGATATGGGATTCATTTAATAAAATGGGATTGGGCTTCTAGACCTAAAAATCTAGGAGGATGGGGGATCAAAAATATATATCACTTCAGAAAGGCTTTGGCTGCAAAATGCTTGTGGAGGAGTCTTTTCTCAGCAGGACTGTGGTGTGATGTTATTAAGGAAAAGTACATAAAAAATAGTGATGTGGTGGATTGGATCAGAACTGATAAGAAATGTGTAAAAGGTGTATCCAATAGTTGGAGTTGCTTACTTAATTATTTTCATAACCTTGGGGAATCGCTGGCATGGAAGCCTGGAAATGGGAACATCATTAAGCTTGGAGAAGATCCTATGGTGGGAGCAGCAAAGTTCTACAAACTGTCAAATGAATTAATTAATGTACTTCATACAAAGGTGATACCGTGGTTGGCTTAGGTGGGTTCTAATAATAATTCTATGTTGAATTGGAAAGCCTAGAAAAATGCATCAGATTTGGGCCTACGGGGATCTTTAAAAACTGAAAGGGACAATTATGTGTTAGGAATCATTGTGGAATTCAATTGTCAGAGTCAGAGGATCTTTTGGTTTGGTCATGGAATGAGAAGACGAGGAAGATAAATGTTAAATTTGCATATGATGCTATTTTGTTTTCTATGTTTGATCTTAAGGAAGAAATATGGTACAATTCCTTTTGGAAATGGCACATTCCTTTAAAAATAAAATTGTATTGATGGTTGATGATGAAAAATAAGATATTGACTCTGGGTAATTTTGTTAGAAGGGGGGGTATAGGTCTTGGATTTTGTGTTTTATAAAGCTGAAATAGAAACAATGGATCATATGATGATAAAATGTCCTTTTACACAGATGGTTTGGGTGGAAATTATAAAAGAACTTAAAATCTCACAGAATTGGAATTACAGTACTTTGGACCTGTGTTTTAAGAATTGGATGGAGAATGCTTTTGTATGGAAAGAGATACCTTGTTACATGTGTTGGGAAGTATGGAAGCATATAAACTCAATACTATTTGAAGACAAGCCAACATATGTGATGAGGGTAAGCTTGAAGGAAACAAAAGGTTATGGGGAAATAAATAAATAGACAAATAGAATAGGGGGTAGGAATCCTACTCCTCCTCATTTTATTAATGATATGCTTGTTGGGTTTTTTGATGGTGCATCACAGGATAGATGGAGGTTGTGTGGAGCTAGAGTAGTGCTAAGATTTAATGAATCCTTGGTTTTTAAGTTGAAAATGAGTCGTGGGAGAGGGAAAAATGCTAGAGGATAGCTATTGGATTTATGGATCCTTCTTCTCTTTGCGTAGAAGAAACAAATTTCTCATCTCCAGATAGTAGGAGATTCCAAAGTTGTCATTGATTGGTTATCAAGAAGATGTAATATGTAGGTTGCTTCTTTGGATGGTTGGCAAAGGAAGATAAAGTCTTTTTTCTCATAATTTGTTCATATTGGAGCTCAACATGTTTATAGGGAATTCAACATAGTCGCCAATGATCATTCTAAACAAGAATTATTGCTAGAAGAAGGAAACATTTATATTACTGAAATGGACGGTGATTCCATTATCAATGAAACTTTTTTAAATATCTTTTGACTATGTCTTGATTTGTTGGTTTCTATGTTTTGGAAGTTTTTGGGCTCTATTGCCTCTAGTCATGAACATTTATTTTCTGCATGTCACAGTTTGGAGCTTTTGGATGTTTCTTGGGGGTTTGTTTTGGACTAGTAGTCATTTCCTGTCATGTGATTTATTGGGTTATTTGAGGAAGGTTGATGTACTTGTGACAATTATGGTTATCTTATATTTCAATAAACACACACACACACATATATTATGTCGGAAAAATATACTCAATACCTCTTCCTCATAGTTGTTGAAGGAATAGGCATTAAGTATTAATAAATCTTATTAGATCTACGCGAATTTAAAATAAAATACAAAATAACAACATAACATTTTTATTTCTAAGTACTAGCAAACTCATTTCTATTTAGTTGTTTAAATTATATCGAGGAAAATTTCAAGTCTCATTTGCAATAATGAGGGATTGATTTTTGAGCAATAATGAGAGGTCAATTAGTGATACATCAAAAAGGGGAAACAATAGAAAGCGTTGTATTACAAATAATTACAAGGCACAAGTGTGTAAAATCCATTGACAAACTAATTCACGAAGAGAATATTAAAGAATGAGAAGTGTGTGTTTTGAATCAATTCATTCCATATCAACCATCATATTATTAAACTTTAGACACAGGGAAGGTTCCAAATTTATAAATTTAATAAAATTTAAGATTTTTACAGAGTAAGGTTTTCATCATAAACATGATTTATGGGTTAGTACAAGAATATAAACTTCACAAATTCCCTTGATCCTATGTGACATGATGAACAACATCATAATTATGACAAGAAGCATTACGATTGCTATAAGGAAGAACATTGCGACCTATTATCACACAAATTGTAGTTGTCTTGTTATGGCGAATCTTATTCAGGACCACAGAGGAGCCAAGCAACTAAAGAGGTGACCTAAGAGAATCTTGATCCCCGTAATGGATCGGTTGTCACGCCGATCAAGACTCTCTTCGCTTTATGCTACTGAAATCCAAGTGACAAAGGGGGAGAGCTTGGTATAACCTAAAAGGAAAGACCTAAAGCTAAATCACCAGATCAAACTAGACAAGTGGAGTACTTAAGGTGAGTAGCTGATGAAACCCTACATCTAAGGGATAGATCCGCTAGATGGATAATGTTCGATTTGGGAGGCTTAAGGTTATGAAATGAACAACTCAATGTGTTTAATTTAGTGACTTTGAAGGCTTAGCAAAGGATCTAGGATATGAGTGTTAGTTTCAATGGTCAATGTCACTACCTCGGGGGGATTGAAGGTAGATCTTAGTGAAATGCCCAGAATGGTGAATTGAGGATAAATTATGACTCACTAACACTTGGATGATATAGATTGATGATGGATATGACAGTATCTAAGCTCTCAAGCAAAAACTAGATCACAAAACATAAAATGATGGAAAAACCCTAGGAGTGTGAATTGCCTAAGGATGAGTGCCTTTCACTTTGGGATGATAGAGTCCCATAGAGATGACGCCTTCGATAACCCTCTTTGGTTTTGGGTAGAATTAAATAACCTAGAAATGATTTACCTTAATTCGAAGTTAAGTGAACAACATAATTTTTATAAATTTTGCCTTAGCGTTTTAAAGTGTATTTTGCAGATGACCAATGGATAGAGAAATCAAATGGAATAAAATCACTTGTAAACACTTACTTGGTAATTGCATATGCTTACCGTATGATGAATATTAACCCTGACAAGATTAAGTGAGATATTTGTGAGCCCATGCCTAGAGACCCCAGTGTGTCCCTCCTTCCTGTCAAACAAAGGAAATCAATAAGTAATGCAAGAAAGATGGGTGACTACAAATGAAAGACAAAATATGAGAGAGTAAATTATGCCAAGATAGAGATACTCCCTGCTAAACCAAGATTTGAGAGAGAGGAGCAAGGCCAAGACTCCTAATCAAGTGCACCCCTCTTCAAATCAGCCTCCCTATTTGCAATAAAAATGGATCTAAGAAAATACGAAAGCTATCACAAAAGTATTTCAATGCAAGCGAAAGATAGTTTCAATCATCATATTCAACATTCATCCACAAAGACACAAGTATTGGAGAACAAAATATTTCTTCTATTCCAAAAATACAGAGCCAAAAGTCCTTTTACGATGAGGGGGTCCTCTCTCTTAAATAGATCCGAGAGAGACCAAATCCTAACCAACTTTTGAATGAGTGGTTGAGATTAAAAGATACAATAGCGATTATCAACGGTGGAGATATTTTTTAATAGTAAAATACATGGATCACAATGACTAAATCAAAGGGGGGCACACTTTTGCTCAATAACGCCTTAGGAAAGGAAAATCCAACATAATGACATGATATAACATGTGGCAACATGGTAAGGGGGCCACTAGGGGCTTAAATCACCCTATGCATCCCCCTTTACAAAGATACAATGATATAACATGGATATACATCAAGTGACCAACACGAAGTGCACCCCCAAGGAAGACGTCCTCCCTATGACCAAGATAGAAACATGTGAAGCCCTCCTCAGATGAATATAACATATGAAACATGCATCTAGAGCCCCATATCATCATAATAAATCATCCTCGAGTTATTTCCTAACCCACATTAGCCAAATTGATTTTTTTGAAGAAGCAATGGACATTTTTTTTAATGAATAAAACTGTCGGTTCATCATGTTGAAGAATAAAACCATCAGTAAGTCATTTTACTTTGCCCAAAACCCACATATGAGTGCACCAACTGAATCAAAGACATCAAATCCATCAATAATGACTACAAATACCCCATATGTCCATCAAAATAAGTATATGAATCCCAACACCACATCCAATAATAAAAATATGGCCATAATAATAATAACAATCCATGGAACTACTGTATAATGGCCCAAAACCACAAACTGAGCATGGAAATGGTGTACTAGATACATTTGGGAATAAATGTACAATCTCGAACATTGCAGTCATTGCCTTGGGAAACATGTTCACTGTTAACTAGGTCAAACCAAGTTTGACCAAGTCAAAATACTCAAACTAAAGGCTGGGCAATAATATGTATAAGACTACATGCACACTACATGAATAATGCTCACAAGTTTATGTTAATAACCATACTAAAACATGCAAAGCATAATAGTGGCCATCACAATCACATCATAATATACCTGTGTTAGAGAAACCATCAATTCTTTCATGAAACACCCTACATATGCTCACTCAGAGACTTAGGAAAACTTCTAGGATGGGTGAGGTGGATGAAACAAGGCTAGGACAAAGGGAATTGACTTGATAACCTAGACAATGTGATCTCTTGGATATGAGGGAAAAGGGGAATCCACTTAGACATATGAAGGATAGAAGACACTAGGGAATGGCAGTGCCTCACAAATGGGTAGAGTGTTTGGAAGGTTTCCAGTAGACTCTAGACAAGCATCCTTTATTGCATTTAATTTTTGCCAAGTTTTGCAATATTTAACTTTTATCTATCTTTCACTAGCCAGTCTCCAAGGGCAGGTGCCTTGAATAGTCTGTTGATGTATTTGTAACTTCGGAAGATATTCACTTGTATATTGTATGTATTACATTTGTACTTTATTGTATCCCTGACGGAGATGTCGTATTCCTCCGATCGGAAGTGTCGTCATTTGTATTTGCAAGTGTCGCAAGTTATATTGTAAGTGTCGTAACTTATATTTGATGGGTTATTAGACCACCTTAGAGGGGTCGGCCCTGCATGGGTTAAGTGGAAGGGTTATTAGACTCCCTAGAGGAGTTGACCCAGTTAGGGTAAAAGGCAGGTCAAGTTAAAGTATAAATGGAGTGGTTGCACTACTCTATTTTCTCATTCACTCATTCATCCAACTCACATAGTTGAGATAGAGGAGTGCGCACAAGTGGAGGAGGGGTAGCTGCTAGAGACATCTATCTTTTGGGGTTTCATCTTTGTGATCTTTGTATTGGTGCTTATTCTATCTCTGAGGAAGTTGCGGGGTTTTTCACCTTCTTGGTTTTCCGCGAGGAAACATTGTGGCTCTTGTATCTATGATTGGTATGCTGTGCATGTTATTCTCTTAGTAGGATCCTAGATAATATTTGAATGAAACTATCAAAATTCTAACATGGTACCAAAGCGGGACTAAGAAGAAGACACTGTGCATCTGCGGAAGCTAGAGATTCTTAATTTTTGGGTCTCTTTCCACATATCATCAAAGTTAGGAGGCTAGGCTGACTCTCCTTGGGAAGGCGCATCTTTCTGTCGAGACAAAATTTGATTCTGAGCATTTTTAGTTTTTGGCCCATCACTGCAGCGAAAAATTAGGGCTTTTGACAAAAGTGGAATTTTGGAGTTCTCTTAGCATAGGATTGATCTCCTCAGCAAAATCGAAGTTTAGAGTCCAAGATCGAACCTTTTGGTTGGGAAGAACCCCAAGATCTATCAAACCCTAGTTTGGGTTTTGGACCAGAAAACCAGAATTTGACAGAAGTTGCAGATCCAAAATTTGCAGGTCAATTTTTGGAGTTTTCAATATCTAAGCACATCAACTTGCTCGCCTCAGTCAATTGCATCTCCCTGTCCAGACAGAAGTTTGAATTTTTAGGGTTTCTTTGACAAACCCTAACCCAACTCTAGATCCAGCTTCAGCAAATCAAGTGGTAGGACCTAAATCTTTTATTTCCATTTGAGTTTCTCATTAAGATGTCTCACCACACCAAGCTTGAGGATAAGCTTGAAGGGGTTGATAACTTCCAAGCATGGAAGTATAGGATTGGGTTAATCCTAGAAGAGAATGAATTGGACACCTACATAAGTGAAGAGGTTCCAATTCCAGAGGGAGATGAGGCTAAGGCCTTACATAAGAAGAACTTGGTCAAGGCCAAGAGAATTATTGCAGATTCCATCAAAGACCATCTCATACCACATGTGTCTTCTCTAAAGACACCCAAGGAGATGTTTGATTCCTTGACCAAGTTGTTTGAAGGAAAGAATATAAATCAGAAGATGACATTGCAGAACCAATTGAAGAGTGTGAAGATCTAGAATGGAGAGACCATCCAATCCTACTTACTAAGGTCTCTCAAATCAAAGAACAACTTGAAGCTGTGGATGAAGTGGTGGAGAATGGATAAATTGTGATGACCACCTTGAATGGCCTACCTAGGTCATGGGACTCCTTCATCCAAGGAATTTGTGCAAGAAAGAAATTGATTTCTTTCAGTAGACTATGGGAGGAATGCTCACAAGAAGAAGCTAGAATGGTGGCCCAAGAAGAAAATATAGGAAGTGAAGACCAAGCTCTCACAGCACATACCAAGAGAAGTAAGTTCAAGAGGGAGAAATATCATTACAAGAGATCTTCTCACCATCATCAAAGGGAAAACATTAAGGAAGATCACTCTCACATTAGATGCTTCACATGTGATGAGAAGGCACACTATGCCCGAGATTGTCCCAGGAATAGAAAAGGCTTCAACAAAAACAAGAAGAAGAACAACAAGAAGAGATATCATGCTCATGCTGCAGAGGATGATGAACCTCCCAGAAAGAAGACTAAGGAAGAAAGTGAAGACTCTTCAAGTGACGAAGAGTATGTTCTAATCTCTGCTCTCACAGGTACTCTTACACATGGGTGTAATGACTGGCTTATTGATAGTGGGGCTTCCAAACACATGACGGGATTTAAAGAATCTTTCATGGACCTCATAAGGTGAAACTTGGGGATGACTATCAATACCCTATAAAAGGAAGTGGTGAATCCTCTTACAAGTTAGACTTTGGGAAGTCTTTGAAGATGAAGGAAGTTCTATATGTACTTGGACTCAAGAAGATTCTTCTCCCCATATCATCTTTGGATGCAAAGGGGATGAGATTTTCATTTGTGGATGGCCAAGTACTTATATGGCCAAAAGGTAAGACCATAGATGATGTAATAGTGATTGGAGAGCAAGAGGGAGGATTGTACAAATTGAAGGGACAACCTAAATAGGCCATGATACATGAATCCATGGAGCCAAGTGAACTTTGGCACAAAAGTCTTGCACATGTGCACTATAGAGCACTACCAATTGCAAGCAAAACAGTAGAAGGTCTTCCTGAAATCCAGTCAAAGCATGAAGGTGTTTGCAAAGGATGTGCAAAAGGAAAGAACACAAAGAAGGCATTTCCAAGCAGTGAAAGCAAGGTAAAAGGAATCTTGGAAATTATCCACTCCGATGTCATCCAATTCTCTAAGTGGGTATGTATATTATGTTTCATTCATTGATAATTTCTCTAGGAAGACTTGGATTTATTTCTTGAAGAACAAAGATGAAGTATTCAACAAATTCAAGGAATTCAAAGCCTTGATAGAAAACCACACTGAAAAGAACAAGACTTTTAGATCCGACAATGGTGGAGAATTCACTTCAGCAGACTTCAAGAAGTTATGCAGTGATTTAAGGATTAAGAGGGAGTTGACCACTCTTTACAATCCACAACAGAATGGAGTTGCATAAAGGAAGAATAGAACAATCATGGAAGCAGCATGGGCAATGCTTCATGACCAAGATCTTCCTATGTATCTATGGGCAGAAGCAGCAAGGACAACTGTATATGTACAGAACAAAACACCCCACAGGATACTTGACAACAAGACACCAGAAGAAGCTTTCTCCGGTGAGAAACCAGAAGTTAGCCATCTCATGATATTTGGCTGTCTAGTATACACACATGTTCCAAGAGAAAAGAGGACAAAGATAGATCCTTTAGGAAAGAAGGGTATATTCGTGGGTTACAGTGAAAATTCGAAAGCATACAGAATCTACTTTCCAGGGTTCAAGAAGATTGACATCAGTGGGTATGTGACTTTTGATGAAGACTCAGCATACATCAAATCTAGGAAACCACCTAGAACCAAGAGTACCCAGAACACAAGACACCACCATGAACGAAGCAATTCCAGAAGATGATCGTGAAATAGAAGACCCACAAGAACTGTTAGGATATTCCTATACTCCATCCTAGTCCCACCAATATTTTGATCATTTACATTTTCAGTCATGCATGCACTTTTAGGGTTTGCATGCATTCTAGGGTTTGCATGCATCCTAGTCATCAGTCTAGCACCTAGCCCTCAGTTAGCCAGCCCCCGAGAGCTTCTCACTGACCAGTTTTAGCCCTCCAGTTGCTTAATGCGCCCTTCTTCCTTGATTTTAGGAAGTAACTCTCCCTTCTTCACCTACCAGTCCAGTTGTCTTCAGTTTATACTCAGTTACACTCAGTTACACTCAGTGACATTTAGTTACACCTACCAGACTCAGTTTGACTGATGGTTGACAGTTACTTGAGCATTGATGACTCCACTGATGATGATGAAGACTTCCAGTTGTGCTCTGATGACACCAGTTGTGCTCCGATGACACTCTAGTGATTCTTTGATCACTCCATGAAGGCTAATTCGAATTGCCACCTTAGGCATTCGAATCCTCATGCATTGTACTATTTATTTGTCCATATTGTGATTAATTAATTAGTGTGTGTGAAGTATTATTGCTTCTATCCGAGTTCTACTGTACCATATTATTTTGTTGCTCATTATACTGTATTGACCACTCTTCTTCTATTTTTTTGCTTAATCATAATCATTCTCTTGTGAGGTATACATCATCTCTTAGATCTGCTGTGAGGATTTTCACATGGTATCAGAGCATGTTGAGAGTATTGTTTATCTCCATTCTTGAGAGTTTTTT
Source organism: Larix kaempferi (assembly GCA_027924585.1). Classification (NCBI taxonomy): domain Eukaryota; kingdom Viridiplantae; phylum Streptophyta; class Pinopsida; order Pinales; family Pinaceae; genus Larix; species Larix kaempferi. The sequence continues at coordinate 7,509,925 of BSBM01001033.1, forward strand.
GCAGGTTATTACCAAGATTTCGAGTGCAGCAGTTGCAACAGTTTCTGTATCTTGCAGCAGTAGTAGTTGCATATATTCTCTATTGTTTTTGTAGGTCTTCTACAACTTCTATGTATCCATCAGCAATTACTCCTCTTTCTCCATTCAACTATGATGAATGGAAACCAAGAATGATAGCATACTTGAATATCCATGATCTTTTTGATTGTCATTTTGAAAGAGAGTTCGAATCCCCTGAAGAGAAGATTGATTGGTTAAATAAAGGTGATGGAGCCTTTGGAGCAATGATGCTTTCTTTGCCTAAATACCTAAGATTTCATTTCCAATACCGTGATGGTGTTGAAACTCCAATAGAGTTATGGACTCCAAAAGAGTTATGGGCTCACCTGGATCAAAATTTTGGCAGAAACAATGAAGGGATTGGTCCAAACCCATTCGAAAGCAAGCAAAGTGATGCATTCGCTCCCCTTGATGGTCTCTCAGATCATGCACCAGTATCATCTCATATTGAAGTTGTTCACAAAGAACTTGCAGATTCTACACTCATGCTCAAACTTTCTTCTCTTTTTGTGCCAGCTCACACTCTAGATATTGCAGAAGGTCCTAAATCCTCTCTTGCACCAGAGTCTGTTGGTTTGCATCATGATCTTATAAATGTTTCGGAGGTAAATTCAGCCAATGGAGGTAATGCATTCGCTTTCCCTAATTACTCACCTCTTACTTACTACTATATGATCATTAATTCATGCTTTCAGAAGGTTATTGAAGATTATGGATATTGCCATTCGCTTGGGATAATTTCTCATGCAATTACTGGTTTTGATCTCACCTCTTATGGTTCAAAGGGGATCTCAAGAAACCATGATTCAAGTCTTGGATCTAATTTGGATTCTAAGCAATTACTACTTGGGACAATTTCTCATGCATATGATAGTTTTGATCTCACCCCTGCTGGTTCAAAGGAGATCTCAAGAAACTGTTTTTTAAGTCTTAAATCTGATTTTGATTTCAAGCAAACATGTAATAGTTCTTTTTAGCATAATCTCACCCATGGTGGTTCGAAGGAGAAGACAAAAGACTATATGCACATTCAAAGATTTGATCCTACCTCAGCTGATTCGAATCACAGGTTCAAGGATCATCCTCATACTTTTGGATTTGTTCTCATCACATTCGATCTGAAGAGAAAGTACAAGCACATGGTTTTTGAGCATGACCCACTTCTTCCCAAGAAGAAGATACCTCCAGACATATGACCAAGCATCACACATGCTTGAGTTTGGAGCATTTATTTTTTATGTGTGCCTTACAGTCTGTTTTGAGGGGGGGGGGGCTATTTTTCCCATGAAATTTTTCCCACTTCCTTGGATTATTGACTGTTATTATTCATTGTATTGGGTGACCTTTGGTCTTAGTTACCAGGGCCCAGGATGGATTAAGGGGGGGTGTTAGGATATTCCTATACTCCATCCTAGTCATGCATGCACTTTTAGGGTTTGCATGCATTCTAGGGTTTGCATGCATTTTGCATGCATCCCAGTCATCAATCCAACACCTAGCCCTCAGTTACCCAGCCCCTGAGAGCTTCTCACTGATCAATTTTATCCTTCCAGTTGCTTAATGAGCCCTTCTTCCTTGATTTTAGGAAGCAACTCGCCCTTCTTCACCTACCAGTCCAGTTGTCTTCAGTTTATACTCAGTTACACTTAGTTACACTCAGTTACACCTACTAGACTCAGTTTGACTGATGGTTGACAGTTACTTGAGCATTGATGACTCCACTAATGATGATGAAGACTTCCAGTTGTGCTCCGATGACACTCTAGTGATCCTTTGATCACTCCATGAAGGCTAATTTGAATTGCCACCTTAGGCATTCGAATCCTCATGCATTGTACTATTTATTTGTCCATATTGTGATTAATTAATTAGTGTGTGTGAAGTATTATTGCTTCTATCCGAGTTCTATTGTACCATATTATTCTGTTGCTCATTATACTATATTGACCACTCTTCTTCTATTTTCTTGCTTAATCATAATCATTCTCTTGTGAGGTATACATCATCTCTTAGATCTGCTGTGAGGATTTTCACAAGAACCTGTAGATCCACCCCGTAAGAAGAACTCTCACAAGAGGAAACCAACATGGGCAAGAGAGATCATCCAAGATGTAGAGACGTATGGTGTTCCAGAGGAGGAACACAGAGAAAGAAAAATGACAAGTTCACACACCAGCTATGTAGCCTCACTATGTGACATAATGAACAAAGAACCTTCCAGTTATGAAGAAGCGGCAAAAAAGAAAGAATGGAAGGAGGCCATGATCGAGGAATACCAGTCGATCATGAAGAATGATGTTTGGGATGTGGTCCCAAGACCAGAAGGGAGTCTGTTGTGACTTCCAAGTGGATCTACAAGATCAATCATGCTGTAGATGGTAGCATAGAGAAATACAAGGCAAGGTTTGTGGCTCGTGGCTTCTCCCAAAAAGAAGGAATAGATTATGAAAAAAAATTTGCACCTGTAGCCAAATACACTTCCATTAGAATAGTACTTTCTCTGGCTGCAGTGATGAAGTGGAAATACACCAGATGGATGTCAAGAAAGCTTTCTTGAATAGTGTAGTTGAAGAGGAAGTGTATGTGGAGCAGCCACTAGGTTTTGAGACACATGACAGGGAGTCACATGTGTGCAAATTAAAGAAATCCTTGCATGGTTTGAAACAAGCACCCAAGTCATGGTACGACAGGATTGACAGCTTCCTAACTAGTTTGGGCTTTACCAAGAGTAAAGCGGATTCCAACCTTTACTACAAGGTTGAGGAAGGCAATATAGTGATACTCCTACCGTATGTAGATGACCTGTTTGTGACAGGTGAGAATGGGTTGATTGCTAATACGAAGAGGAAGCTTGCTGCCAAGTTCGAGATGAAGGACTTGGGTATGATGCATTACTTTCTAGGCATGGAGGTGTGGCAAAGTGCAGATGGGATCTTCCTTGGACAAGGGAAGTATGCAGCAGAGATCCTGAAGCAGTTCGGGATGATGGACTGCAAGGCCATGGCCACACCTATGGCATCGAACCTGAAGCTATTGAGTGATGCTTCATCAGATTCGATTGATGCCATGATGTATCGTCAGATGATTGGGTCTTTGATGTACCTGATGAACATGAGACCAGATATTTGCTTTGCTGTGAACACATTGAGCCAGTTCCTGACGGATCCTAGACATGTTCACTTGATTGCTGTAAAGCATATTCTGAGGTACCTGAAGGGTACGATTGATTATGGGCTCAAGTATGATGCGAATCAAAAGGTTAGCCTAAAGGGTTATGTTGATTCAGAATGGGCAGGTAGTGCTGCAGATAGGAAGAGCACTTCGGGGTGCTGCTTCAGTATGGGATCAGGGGTTATCTCTTGGTTTAGCAGGAAGCAATCCTATGTAGCACTGAGTACAGCCGAAGCAGAGTATGTCATAGCTTGTTCGGCTAGTTGTGAGGCAGTATGGCTAAGAAAGCTACTGTCTGGTTTGTTTGATCTCCAGTTGGATGCTACTTGTATCTTCTGTGACAATCAGAGTTGTGTGAAGTTGTCTGAGAACCCAGTGTTCCATGACAAGTCGAAGAAAATCGAGATCAAGTATCACTATATCATGGATATGGTGCAGAGGGGAGCAATGAAGCTCCTATATGTTGCAATGGATGAGCAGATAGCAAATGTGTTGACCAAGCCACTAGCTAGGGTGAAGTTTGAGTACTTTAGAGAGAGGCTTGGTGTTCTTCAGATTGAAGATACTTCCAGGAGGAAGTGACGGGACACAGATTCAGGATCCCTTCCTAGCATGGTGGCAGGCAGGTCCTCCCCATGGCCGTGGATGTAAGTGCTGTGTGATGAGCATCTGCATGATGCTCCGTATGATGATGATCTGTATGATCATGTGCATCCATATGATGCACCATGTGTGATGATGATCCGTATGATCATGAGCATCCGTATGATGCTCCGTGTCCATAGAGATCCTATAGGTTGAGTAGTAGCTCGTAATCAGTCCTGGGATGCTCTTTCGAGGTTTTGCTTGATTGCATATAATCGCTCCCTGGGAGATCCTATAGGTTGAGTAGTAGCTCATAATCAGTCCTGGGATGCTCTTTCGAGGTTTTGCTTGATCACATGTAATCAGTCCTGGGAGATCCTATAGGTTGAGTAGTAGCTCATAACCAGTCCTGGGATGCTCTTTCGAGGTTTTGCAGATGCATATAATCAGTCCTGAGATTCCATCAGATGGGCCGCTCACAAAGATGATGCAAACCTACATGGAGTGTAGGCCTCCATCCAATATGAAAAAGGGTTGGCTCTGTAGAACTTCCTATGACGAGAAGAATTGAGAGATAGCACCAGTGATCAAGATGACGAGTACAACAGCAGTGACGATGATGCTCCAGTGATCCAGTGACGATGATCCAGCTCCAGTATTGAAGACTTGTGCCTATATGTATTGATGACCTGTGTCAAGAGAATACCTTTCTAGTTAAGAGGGAGTGTTGATGTATTTGTAACTTCAGATGATATTCACTTGTATATTGTATGTATTACATTTGTACTTTATTGTATCCCCAACGAAGATGTCTTATTCCTCCGATTGAAAGTGTCATCATTTGTATTTTCAAGTGTCACAATTTATATTGTAAGTGTCGTAACTTATATTTGATGGGTTATTATACCAGCTTAGAGGGGTCGGCCCCGCATGAGTTTAAGTGGAAGGGTTATTAGACTCCCTAGAGGAGTCGACCCAGTTAGGGTAAATGTTACACCTAAAATCTACCCATCATGAGATTCAGTGTATACACCCCTGAAGATATCTTGACTGAGTAATTAACCTGGGAGGATTTGTACCCTATTGCACTAGGTTTTGAGAGGTCGTCGCAGGTTGCACTCATGCAACATGTGACGTCGCAGCTTGCTTCATTGCAGAGTGCGATGAAGTCAGTTAATGGGCAAAAATAACTTCTTCGAGGTTCTTCTTGAAACTTGCTGACTTGGGGTCTTATCCCTAACCTCTAGGGGAGTTGGTACTCGATTCCTAATACCTTGGGATGATCCCCTATCTCTCTCCTACCATATCTCTACCTATCCTATCCATACCCTATCCACTTAGTCCTATTTAAGTGAAGCTCTACCCCTCTCCAAAGAGAGGAAGTCTATGGTGTCTACATGTTGGTGAAATCACTCTTGAGAGATCTCTACTCATCCTTGAGAGACTCAAGCTTCCTTAATAGGAAATGACAAATGGCTTTGTTGGAGAAGGGCTATAGCGTAATACAGTAATATAAATGCTTTCCACCAATATTGTTCATGTGTGTAATGATATTGAGTAGTTTACCTGCTTAACTATTCACTTAGATCTCTTATTGTATAGATGCCCTTTACTTGTTTCTCTTGTTTCTTGTCTTGACATGTCTTGTAGCTTGGATCTGAGAACCGTGAGATGCAGAGCAACATATAGGAGGAAGGATAGCGAAGTAAAATGTGAGACATCTAGTACTCGATCCTTAAGTAGATCTAGGAAATGAATTTGTAGCCTGTCTTATTTGTTCTAGACTCATATTGAGCTAGGAAGATCCGGCTCGCGTCCGCTCGAGTGGATTGTTCGATAAACAAACTTGGTGACCACAATGGGGAAAACTAGTGTGTCTGATTTTGTAATTGCCTGAGAATCATTTTCAGTTGATTGCTTGACACGAGCCTTCCATTTGTCATTTGTTTCGTGAGTTGATTTCACTATCAGATCTTTGTCTTGAAGACTCCGATCTACTTCCTCTGAGTTTGTACTACTCATTTCCAAACCATTTCATGATTCATTGCTTGGAGATTTGAATTATTTTTGAACTTGGATCTCGCCTGTCGCACTTGGTTAGTGGGTACAGAGAGACACTGTGTCATTTCTGGCCTCTGTTCTTTGCCTGTTAGTCACTCGTCGCAGCCTTTTCACTGGTATATTGCGACGTCGTCACACCTCCCTCATTGGTGAAGTGCGACGTCGCACTATGTACAAGCACAGAGTGCGTCGATTTGTCAAAATTTGACATGCAGGCATCCCCTCTCCACTTGCTAGTTCTGAACTTTGGTTTGTTGTATGAACTCCCTCTGTGCTGCAAGATCTAGCCAAATATCTCATTTCTTGGTTTGTGTATTGGGTTTTGGTTTTGTTTGGATTGGTTTTGGGTTCCATTTTGGACAAGTCTGAGGGCCGATAGTGGTAGGCACTCTTGTCTCCTCCACCTTCATCCGCTCACCCTTGCATTCCCTTCCTTCCATGATCTGATCATTGCGTTAGATCAGTTTGCAGACCTCATTTACATTATGTTTCGAGCTTTTCTTGCTTGGTTTGCTTGCTACCGTTTGATTTTGAGTTAAGTGTGTCTTTCAGGTTGATTGAGTGCTTGTCTTTTCTTGAGTTTTCTGAGTGTACCAGTGTTGCAAGTTGTGTTTTCTTTTCGTTCATTTAAATCTGAAAGTTCAATTGTTGTCAAGTTTATTCTTTGATGCATCCATCGAAAAGTTAAAAAGTGCTTCTTTCCCATCATTTCTTGAGTGTTTTTGAAGAAAATCATTCTTGCATTGGAATGTTTCGTTTATCAATATTTTGGAAAGTTGAATGAATGTATGATCATTTGTGTGTTTCCTGAATTATGAATCGCTCATCTTCTTGAAAGGCTCAAGCTACACTTCCAATTTTGCAAAAGCATTTCCATGCTAGGGAAAGATAGGTGCATTTTTTATTTTTTCATTGCTTTTAGATCTTTGAAAGTGAAATTGAAAAGCTTGCATACTCATTACCTAGTATCATTTCCGTTTTGAAAAGGAAAAGAAAAATGTTGTGATTTGGATTATTAATGTTGTGATTTTATGTTTCGCAAAAAATGAAAAGAATACTGTTATAGTCAAACTTGTTTGAATTGGGAACTGTTGCATTTTGTTGTTTTGTCAATCTCATAAAAAAGAAAAACATTTCTCCTTCCCATAGCTAGAATTCATTGAAAGAAAATAATATTTCGCGCATGTAGCTAGGACTTGCATTATGCTTTTGATTATGTACTCACCTCATGCATTCACCTAACTGTCCAAGATAAAATTAACGGTAGAACTAGGTAAAATTTTTAGCAACTTGTGTGTAAGTTAGAGACGTGTTCCGGCATCGTTAAGCATGGTAGCTGTCGTTATTTGCCAGCACTGTATCCTGGGGGTATTGTAGTCTTCCACGTACTTATTGGTATATCGAGCTCCTTCATGTACCCACCAAGTACCATAATCCGTATTTGGCGTATGTCGAAGGGTGTATCACGTACTCGGTAGTATATCGGAAGGTCTCTTGCCGAACGGTTGTGCATTAGACAGCACCACTACTCATTGGAGCTCCCACATACCTTGCGTATATTGGGAGACACCATTAGGATTCCTCAAACCAACTGAGTTAACCATTTAGCCGTCTTGGCAAAGCAATACACCGAGAACAACACTCGGGGAGATTAGCACGCACGTACTGTCTAGGTAATCGGGTATGCAGGCAAGGGTACGGTCCCAATCCTCCTTGTCGTGTCATATTGTTGGACCTTGTAGTATATCGCAGTTTGCGATGCCTTGATAATCCCATTAGGTTCCAGACTTTTGAATCCACTCTGTCACATAAGTCTGCTTGTTGCCTTAGTTTGAGTAGGTTTTTTTGGACTGCTTTTCTTTCGTAGCATACCCTTAAGAGAAATGCTGTTTCAGCCACTCTGGATGACTTTCCTGACATTCTGGAGGATTTTCCCTTGAGAAGGTCCCATAGGATCTTAAACTTATCACCGAAATATCCCCTTAATCCAGAGGTTATTTCAAGGGTAAGAATGGATCAGCGTAATATGGTCATAGTTACTAAAGTGGAAAACCCCACTCTGAATATTGGAGGACATTTGTTTCCACAAACTCCTCCAAATACACTTGCCTCTCATCCCCCGCAAGATGAAGAAGCACTAATCCCCACTTCGCAAGATCTTTCTCCCGTCATGCCGGGAGAACTTGGATCGTTGGATTGGATAAACCGACCCTAGGACGACCCTACAACAGTTGTTGGTCCTTCAGCAGCTTACTGGACATCTTCTACTGGTCACCCAGTGGCTCATTTTGCCATCGCATCACCACCCAACTGGACTACTCCAGAGCTCTCTAGACCCCTCTACATGCCTGACCCCGTCGAAATCTTTGCACCCATTCATGAACGCTTGGATCAGTTATGTATTAAGGGTAATGAACTTAGAAGACAAAGTCTCGAGCAGCGACCTGGGTATAGAGATACCTCAATTCATCCAATATATTATGGTTCACTCGAACCATCTTCCCACCATGTGACCGTCAATGAAGCTGGTCATCCCTCACAAGAGTCCAGTCCTGCACTTCAAGCGAACCAACTGGTGGAAGGACAACAGTCCAACACACCTGTTACTACCACAGTTACTTTAACAGCCCCTCCCCCACCTCAAAATTCAAGGGGAGGATATTTCATTCCCACGGATTATCTCATGGGTAATGTTATTACTACGATAGCAAATCAACAACCTACGTTGGTTCAACCTTTGAATAGTGGTCAGCCTGTCGTGGCTGGGGGGAAACCCACGTTTCCTAACCAGAACATAGGCGGTGGAATCCCCAACGGACCTCCCATTGGAACTTCTCAACCCGCTAGACCATCCACCATGGGATTATCTCATGTTGGGGGGACATCCAATGTAACTCAACCCTCATGGATTCAAGCGTATCCAGATTCTGTTAACCCTGCTTCGGGTCAAACTCAGCATGGAAACGCGCCATACGGGATACCCTATCCCGAAAACCCATACACTCTATTGGGGCAACAACCCGTTTTACAACATGGACCCCAACTGATTATCCCTCAAGCAACACCACCCCGGATCGGTCCACCCCCACCTCCTACCAAAGGCGGTGGGCCCCCACCTCCTATCGGAGGCAGTGGGACCCCACCTAACATTGGAGGAGGCAAACCTCCACCTTACGGCGGAGGTCCAACTCATTCTACCAACAACGGCCCCACCCTTTCGGTGGTGGCAAGAATGGTCAACCACCTCCCCCAGGCGGAGGAGGCGGGGGACCACCCTACTATGGTGGGGGAGGACATTTCCCTTCATGTGGAGGAGGTGGTCCCCCACCCCCTCCAGGTGGAGGAGGTGGTGGGTCTAATTATTATGGTAGTCGTGGTGGAGGCCCTAATCCCTCCGGCGGCGGAGGTGGTGGAGGTCCCCATCCTTTTGGCGGTGGAGGTGGTCCACCACCCCCTCTAGGAGGAGGCGGTGGCGGGCCACCTTATTACGGATATGGACCTCCACCTCCCCCCAGCGGTGGCAGTGGACCTCCACCTCCTCTCGGTGGTGGAGGTGGGACCCCGCCTTATTGGAACGGACCACCTTATGGTGGCGGACCCCCTTATGGTCCGGGCGACACACCCCCCTACGGTCAATTTACCCTGTGGTTAATTAGTCTATACGAGGTCCTACTAGTCCTTACATGCCTTACCAGTATTATCAGTACCTGCAGCCTAATCAACAGCTGCCCTTTTTGGCTACTTTGGACCTACCGGACTTGTCTCGACTGACGAACGACCCCATCTACCACGAAACTAACTGGCCCTCGATTTCGGTGAAACTTCCATCGGATATCCCCAAGTTTGACGGCAAGCTGGACGAGGATCCTAAACATCATGTGATGACATATCATTTGTGGTGTTCATCCAACTCTCTGATGGACGACTTGATCTGTTGAGATTATTTCAACGGACACTCATTGGTTCGGCTGCAAAGTGGTACATTGAATTATGACCTCATTCTTTTCACGATTCCGGGTCTCTTGCTATGAACTTTTTGACCCACTTCCAACTGCCTATACGGTATGAGACTAGTACGGACCTTCTCACCTCTCTCCGCCAGAATACTGCTACTCATATACATGAGTGGCGACGGAGAAGACGTTTGATCAAGGCTCCCATTCCAGACCAACTCCTAGCAGATTGGTTTACAAAGTCTCTCATTCCCCACATAGCTCGAGATGTTTCCATGGGCGATGCTGTCACTGAAGAGCAAGCTATCGCTCGTGCCCATTACCTAGACCTGGTCTATGCTCAATCGGGCACATTCTTTGAAATTCTTCCCGACGCACCCCACGACACTTATGACCCCACGAAACCTCCTAAGGGACCCCAAACTGATGGCATCATTGGCTCCCTTATCACCCAGCCTGCTTCCAATAGCGTTGGATCGTCGAACCTTCATGGTTCCTCCCCATCACCAACCCAGGCTGGCCACAATACCACCAAGTCGATCGCTCTTGCTACAACTGAAGAGGTGAATTTTGTTTAATAAGCTTCATCTTAGAAGTCCTGTGGCAAGAAGAAGAACAAGGGGAAACCCAAGAAGTCTTCCACCCAGCAGGAACAAAGGAGCACTGCTGATGATATCAAGCAGAAACAGAAGCTAAAATATCCTTGTTTACTATGTGGAGACGCTCACTTCTCCAAAGAATGCCCCCATTGAAACGAATTTCAAAAGTTTCTTCAGGGGAAACCAACTCCCGCGGTCCTCAACGACCCGTTTCCCACTCAGAATCAGCAAATGATTACTCAACCTCCCCCAACCCAGGGGGAACCATCCAATACCATGCATGTTCTCATGGTGCGTAACGAAACGATCAACTTAAATACTCGGTCGCGATCATACGACTCAGTCCCTTCGAAGGAACCTTCTGGAAGTAATACTAAAAAAGCTTCCAACTTCTTGCCTGATGTCACTGTACCAACAACTTCTCTCACCATTGAGAAGCCATCCTTAGATTTGATATTGCGACTGCCCAAGAGCACGATTCGAAAATCTATTTTCAATCCTAATGCTCGGGCAGCACATAATTACAATATCGTCGAGGACTTGGCCCAAGCTCCTTGTGCGATGTCCACCTTGGAAGTTTTGCAGAATTGTCCTAATCAACGCAAAACCCTCCTTGCAGCAATTGGTGCAGTTGACCCCGATTCTTCAAATACCATCATGTTCCGACTTGACTACTTCAAGCCGAGGCTCTCCCACCAGCTCACATTCCAAGTTGCTGCGAATATTGTTGGGAAGATTGTCCATCGTACCCTTTTAGACGAGGGCGCCTCTACTTCTGTCATGTCGATTTCCTGTTGGAGAGCCATTGGCTCCCCTGAGTTGAATCGTTCTCCTACCATGTTGAAAGCAATCGACGAGCGTGGATTTCAACCCCACGAGATCTTACAAGCTCTTGCAGTTGAGTTGGGTGGAAAGACCGTAACCGTTAATGTGGAAGTGGTCTCAACCCCAATGGATTATAATCTCTTGGTTGGTCGCAATTGGTTTTACACCATGCAGGCGGTAGCTTCTTCAGTCTTCCGCGTAGTACAATTCCCCCATTAGGGCAGAATTGTGACTGTTGACCAATTAGATTTTTGCACACCTGACACTACTACTCATCTCGGTGACCACATTCCTTCCATTGGACAAGCGTCAAACCCGTATGAGAGTATAGGGGTTGGCCTATTGAAAGATTAATCTCTCATGGGTGTTTTTCCACTTTCGAACCCCCCTAATCATGTTGTGTTAGTGAACATGATCTCCACAGAGATTTTATCTCACCCTATTGATGCTTGGCTTGTACGGGACGAAGCCACAACACACCTGATTTGAAACGTAATGCCTCTTTCACTCGCTGAACGTATTTACGAGGCTATCCAGTCAGCACTGGAGGACCACTTAACTGTGGCTCCCCCATCCTGTTCTCTACGACGAGCACCATCTCTACCTGATCTCTTACTTTGGACTTTTCATTCAGACGAGTCCATCATGGAAGTTATGAGTGTAGATGATGGCCCGTGGGATGACCTCCATTATAGGTCATCTTTTCTTCCTCCTTTGGAATACATAGAGAACAACATTGATACCATCTTTTCACCGGATATCTACCCATTCCCTCATTCCCCCATATTCAAATGTCTGTCGGACACTGAGGGTAACCTGGCCAATATTGAACCTACCACCCCAGTAGACATTTCGGTAAAACCTGGTATAGTGGAACACATTCGCATAGGCCAGAAGTGTTCCCCTGAAGAGATCACTATTGCTACGACCATATTCAAGCAATTTCGAGACGTATTTGCTTGGTCCTATGAAGAGATGCCCGGGATAGACCCCGCGATTGTTTCTCATGAAATAAAAACCTATCCCGACATCAAACCTGTGCGTCAAAAGTTGCGACCGGTACACCCCCGGAAAACTGCGGCGATCAAGGCATAAATTGAAAATGTCTTAAAGGCTGGCTTCATCTATCCTATCCCATTGACAGATTGGGTCTCGAACGTCGTCCCTGTGAACAAAAAATAGGCTAATATTCATGTTTGTATCGATTATCGAGACCTGAATAAGGCTTGTCCGACGGACAATTACCCGACCCCATTCATTGACCAGATTATCAGTAATTGTGCCGGAAGCATCATCTTTTCATTCATGGATGGCTTTTTCGGTTACAACCAGATTGAGATCAACCCAGCTGACCAACATAAGATAGATTTCATCTGTCCTTGGGGGACATTTGCATATCGCAAACTCCTGTTTGGCCTTAAAAACGCTGGCGCCACATTCTAGCGGGCCATGTCGTATGCTTTCCATGACATTAAGGACTTTGTGCAACCTTACCTGGACAATCTTCCTACTCATTCAAAGCAGCGTGAGTTCCACATTGATCATCTGATGGCCATTTTCCTCAGATGCAGGCAATACAATATCTGTCTGAATCCTCATAAGTGTATCTTTTGTGTTGAGTCTAGACGCCTCTTAGGATTTATCATCTCGAAGGATGGGATCCGCATCGATCCCTTAAAGGTGGAGGCCATTGTCAACCTACCACCTCCAACCGACGTGACAGAACTTCAAAGTCTCCAAGGGAAGGCGACTTATTTATGACATTTTGTCGAAACTAGATATTCACACGTCGAAAAACTCACTTTCGCGGCAGTCATCGCCATCCAAAAGTTCCAGCACTACATCTTGCTCCGCACCACCACCATCATCGCAGACTTGAACCCCATGTACCACGTACTAACACGGCAAGTACTTGGGGGCAAGTATTCACGTTGGATCGTGATACTGCAAGAATTTGATCTTCTTTTTAAGAAATCCAAGTCTAAAAAGTATTTGGTGTTTACCGAGCTTATCTGTGACCTTCCCCATCCTGATGTAGAAATTGAGCACAACGACTCTTTTCCAGATGAAACATTGTTTCTCATTTGTATGACTGACCCGTGGTGTGGAGATATTTCTTTATATCTCCAAACCCAACGCTTCAATCCTCAATTGTCTCACGAGGACCGTCATAGAATATGTCACCATGCGAAGTATTATTTGATCATCAGTGATACTTTGTACCGCCGTGGCGTCGATTCAATTCTTTGATGTTGTCTAACTCACGATGAGGCTGAACGCGTTTTGAATGAATGTCACGCTAGGGCGTGTGGTGGTCACCTCTCTGGGATGGCTATAGCCCAGAAGATTTTACACGCAGGATATTTTTGGCCTACTATCTTCAAAGATTCTATTGAGGCTGTCAAAAGATGTCCCTCATGCCAACACTTCCATATGAAGAAGCGCACCCATCCCGCCCCATCACACCCGGTTATTTCCGTAGGCCCCTTCACAAAATGGGGCATCGATTTTATGCATTGTAAGCCTACCTCGGCCGGGGGGCATAGTTACATCATAGTAGCCGTGGATTAGTTTACAAAATGGGCCGAGGCAATACCTACATACCAAAACGATGACAACACTGCGCACTCTTCATGTTCAATCATGTAATAGCGTGGTTTGGAGTTCCACAGGCGATAGTGAATGATCATGGTTCTCATTTTCAGAATCACAAGGTCGACGAAGTGAGGGATAGGTTGGGTTTTCTCCATGAAAACTCAATGCCCTACTACCCACAATCCAATGGACAGGTCGAGGCCATTAACAAGGTCTTGAAAACTATGGTCCAAAGCATGGTAGGAACCCAGAAATCCAACTGGCACAACATGCTCTTTTCAGCACTATGGGCCTACAGAACTTCTATTAAAACCGCCACAGGTTTCACTCCTTTCCAATTGGTATATGGATTGGAGGCTGTCCTACCGATAGAGTGTGAAATCCCATCTCTACAACTCGCTGTCGAACTTCTTCCTAACACTACTACCAAGGAAGAACGCTGTACTTGGCAAAACTTGACGAGTCTCGCCGAGATGCCGCTCTTGATAATGAAGCACATAAGAAACACGTCAAAGCTCAATATGACAAGTCTGTTGAACCCCATATCTTCAACGAGGGTGACCTAGTCCTCACATACGACCAAAAGCATGATAAACTAGGAGCAGGAAAGTTCAAGTCCATGTGGCACAGACCTTATATTGTCAAATGTGTTTTGGAAAAGGGAGCTTACGAGCTTGAGGACTACGACGGAATCTCTTTGGGTGAACCTCGCAATGGGATTTACCTGAAGAGGTATTATGCCTGAACTTGTCATGCATAGATTATCATGTATATACTGTACCTGGCGTGTTTTTGTGTGGTGTGACGCGTTATTTTTTGAGTGTCTTTTGATCTTGTTTTCGCTTCTTATACCATGTTATGTCTGCATGTGCAGATGGCAACGTGATACGGATTCACGGACGGTGCCAGCCGGCATACCTGTAACCTTTCTTTGGCATCATGGGTATCGTATTCCCCAACAGGCGAGCTCATCAGATCAGGAGGAAGTTGCCTTGGATTCACGACTAACAATGCCATAGAATACCTAGCAGTTGTTGGAACCTTAACTGATGCGATTTCCTTAGGTATGGACCACATTGTCATCCACATGGATTCTCAACTGGTGGTTTCCCATCTTAACCGGGTTTACGCTATCCGTGATCCTATCTTACTCTGTCTCTTTAGACGAGTTCGTCTCCTAGAAAGGTCATTTGAATCCGTTCGATACCTGCACACTCCACAAGGGTTAAACACAGTTGCTGACTCGATGGCCAACTTCATTTTGGATTGGTACATCACACACACATAACACTCATAATATGTAAAAGCATTCTCAACATGTAAATAAGGCACTGTATAGAATCAAAGCATACAAACAAGATCACATCATCATCATTTGTAAAAACACATAATATATAAACCGTCGTAATGTCTGTATATATATATCTCAAAAAGGTAGTGTTGATACAAAAGTCTGAAGCACGATAGCTTTCAGTAAGTCGCTACAAAATCTGAAGCTCCGTAGCTTTCAGTAATACAAAATTTGAGGCCCCTAAGCTCTCAGTACACACACAATGACAACATGAGGCCTATCGCCTGGCCTGTACAACCCTAGGTGTTCTAACAGCCCTAGCCGGCTGAGTCTGGAAGCAGTCCACCGTTCTCACAACCTTGCGAAGCAGTGTGTTGAAGCGTGCAGTCGCTCCAACCGTGTGCACCTACAGAGGCCGCGGCATCTCATCTACTGTCGGCTCAGGAATAACCAGTGTCAACCCACTCAGGTTGGCATAGACTTTGTCCATCTCCATGATGGAAGCATGCACAGCTGGATCCACCATCGCTTCATCTCCTCTCTCTCTCCTAGCGAGAAGAGAAGTCCCCACTAGTCGTACAGGCCCCACATCTGCACACACATGTTGTTCACCTGTCAGTACTATATCAAAAAAAAAAAATCATAAATGCACAAAACTTAAAAAGGTCAAGGGTCATTCGTTCTTACTGAGGTCTCCCCATGCTGCTCCCTCTGGCAGCGACAAGTATGGGTCATCTGTGAAGTCAGTGCCACTATATGGAAAGTCCTCCACCATCAATAGCTGGCCTGCCAGCCAAGTGAAGAACTCAGGAGGGAATCCGATGATAGGACCCCCACCATGCTGAGCCATCACATCGGTCCACTTGGCCATGTGTGGATCCCTGAGGTACCTATCCTCTAGTGGTACCTGAGGATGCAGTAGGGGAACCCGTTCCAGTAAGAACGAGATCACTATAGATCCATAGCTGAATTGCTTGAGCTCTCCCCGTCGACACTTTGTCAGCTGAGCTCGCATGTTTGCGAGGAACCCCTCGCACCAGTTGAAGATCTTTGGAGACAAATAGTCCTCTGCATAAAGCATTTGTGCCCTGGTGGATAGGTGAGGAGCTTGACTCCCCACCATCCTCGTAATGGTGAATAAAATGGCCCACAATGGGTGCTCCTGTACATCTTTGATGCAAATCTTCCCGCTAGATGCACGGGATTTGGGACCATAATGCTGTTGGATCAAATCTTCCACGGTTCGATCACTCCCATGTGATCCAATGAGTGTCACATTGTCCCCCCTTCGGGACAAACCAGTCAAGAAATAGATGTCCTCAACATCTATGTGAAGCTCATGCTCACCAACCATGAAGTACTGCTGGGCCGCATCCCAAATTTGGAGCATATGATTCAGTAGTGGCAGTTGGGATCTCATCCCCTGCACCCGGAAGAACTTGAGGAGCCCACAGTTCCTCAATGCTTCTACACACTGTGGGTCATTTTCCGCTTGTTCATCATCCAACTCATGTTCCCATTCTCGCCATTCCAAAACCATTCTCGATGCTTGGAACCTGTCAACAGGAGGTTTTTAACATTGTTAGGACTTGCTTCATGCACTGAGAGTCCTTCTTTTGAGTTTTGTTTGAGTTTGGGGATGCACGTCGCCGTCGTCGCACCTCGGTTTTGAAAATAGGGCAACGTCGTCGCAGTCTAGCCATGTGAACCTTGCGATGACTCAGTCTCGTCGCAGTTCCTGAAAGGGCCACCTACGACGAGCTGAGGACGCAATAATTCTTCCCAAATCAAGTCAAAACCCAAAAAAATGACTGAAAATCAAAATTGTAAACCACTACGATTTTGCTGGCTGAAGTTTAGGGTTACCTGTTCTTGATGGCAGGTGAAATGGCTGATCGTAGCTCCCAGAATCAACAAGTGAAAATCTGGCTTCAAATGGCACTCTTCCTCCCAAATTTGGCAAATAGAACAATGGTGACTATGTTTGGTTTTTATTTCTATTTATAAACAAAATGGAATATTCCTTTTCAAATATTTGATGTCGTTATTCCATTTGCTATAGTTTGGGTCAATTTTATTGTATTTGAACATTCGGTTGACTATTTGACCTAGTTTCCGAGTGTGCAGGAGTTGTGAAGTGCTTTTCTATGCCATTTTCATATTGGAACGGTCATCTCAGGTATGAACACCCCTTGTGAGTTTTTGTCGTTTACTCATTTTTCATAGATTACAATTAATGAGCTTACTCTTTGTTCTATCTCGTGCTCTTGAAACTACGAGATTACGTTACAGAGTTACGATTTATCACTTTCCTGGGCTCGTTAAACTCCTACAGAAAAGGAACCCCTGGAGTCTATCTTTAAGCTCTTTTCAGGCTCTCGAAATACGAAAAGATCGCCAAGCGAACTTGTCGCGTTCACAATTGTAAAAGAATTTGAATGGCTGTCTTCCTGGTGATAGTTTACCCCTTTTTCGGACCAGGGGGCACTAGTTATGAAAAGGTATACTCCAGCCAATCATGATAGGAAGAGTCCTCTCCCTCATTGTTTTACCCTTTTTCGGGCGATGAGGCTAACTTCACGAAAAAGGACCGTTGGAGTCTTCTTTAGTTCTTTTCAGACTCTCTAAACATGAAAAGACGATCGAGTTTGCCTTCTATGGACTCGTTAAATTTTCACATTGAAGGGCCCACCATGGGACGAACCCCTCCTATCCCAGGTTTGAAAAACATTTGGGATTGGACTCATCTATGAGATGAGCTATACCGAGCATCTGGTTACCCTCATCAAGCTCGTAAAAAACACATGAGGCACTCATCGTTCATGATGGGGAAAAATGAAAGCTTTTGTGTTATACACTTTTGTTAGTGGCAAGTACATAGTCGTTCTTGGACATGGCACTCATTTGCATTTGCATACAGTACTTGGATAATTTGTTTGTCCTCGAGTCCCGCTTACCTTCTGAGTCTCGTCACTCCTTTGAGTCATTCAAAGAAAGCTTCCATCATCAGTTGCAATAGGAGTTGGTGTTGCACTCGTCATGTCAATACTGCCAAGTCATGCCATGCCCATGTTCAAGAACATCTTCACTATTTGCGGTCAGTACACCTTCAATCATGTCGGTCTACTCTGAGTCTGTCTCACATGTTACTGTGCCATCCGATCCACTCTACACATCTTTTGTCGTGTTTCGTGTCGATGATGGGGGATACATCATGGCCCTCCTTCGACGGATTCATCTTTGTCGACTTCAACACATCATCCAAAGATTGAATCTAGAAACCAACCAAGTACCTTGGCCCTATATGCCTCAATGGCAGGTTACCTCGCTTTCAACATGAGTTCACATCATTGACTCTTGATTGAAAGATTTCATCTTGCTTTCGACTTCAACTCATTTGTTCACGCTTGGTGATATGTACTGTGATACCTTGGGAATCATTGACATTAATGGAAATCTCCACCACACTTGTTAACGATTTACATCAATGATCGGTAATCAAGTGGTTTCTACCATGTTCAACGTCAAGACATTTGTAATCACATGGATAGATTCGTGTCATTGCGGGTTCAACTTGAAGACCCTGGGGAGTCATATTTTACCTAGGTTGCGATGGAGTTTGTATTGAGTCATATTACACGGATCCACATTTGTATTGGTCATGGTTGTGTTATCATCTCATCATGGATCTACGCTTATGTCTAGTAGCCATGATTGTGTTCAGTCGGTCATTACTACCATGGACTTGCATTGTATTGGTCAGCAGCCATGTTGTAGGTCATATGAGATTGTTAGATCAAAGTCAGTTGTACTGCAGCGGTGTCCTTCGTCCGACAAGTCCATTGCCATTTCTTCTATCAAAACACTTCACCTGTCTATCTTCAACAACTTCATGCTTTGGGGGGCATTCTGTTACACCTAAAATCTACCCATCATGAGATTCAATGTATACACCCCTAAAGATATCTTGACTGAGTAATTAACCTGGGAGGATTTGTACCCTATTGCACTAGGTTTTGAGAGGTCGTCGCAGGTTGCACTCATGCAACATGCGAAGTCGCAACTTGCTTCATTGCAGAGTGCGACGAAGTCAGTTAATGGGCAAAAATAGCTTCTTCGAGGTTCTTCTCGAAACTTGCTGACTTGGGGTCTTATCCCTGACCTCTAGGGGAGTTGGTACTCGATTCCTAATACCTTGGGAGGATCCCCTATCTCTCTCCTACCATATCTCTACCTATCCTATCCATACCCTATCCACTTAGTCCTATTTAAGTGAAGCTCTACCCCTCTCCAAAGAGAGGAAGTCTATGGTGTCTACATGCTGGTGAAATCACTCTTGAGAGATCTCTACTCATCCTTGAGAGACTCAAGCTTCCTTAGGAGGAAACGACAAATGGCTTTGTTGGAGAAGGGCTGCAGTGTTAAGCCTTAGTTGTAGTTCTATATCTTTGCTATGTACTTCCATATTTTTATAGTAATACAAATGCTTTCCACCAATATTGTTCATGTGTGTAATGATATTGAGTAGTTTACCTGATTAACTATTCACTTAGATCTCTTATTGTATAGATTCCCTTTACTTGTTTCTCTTGTTTCTTGTCTTGACAGGTCTTGTAGATTGGATCTGACGACCGTGAGACGCAGAGCAACATACAGGAGGAAGGATAGCGAAGTAAAAGGTGAGACATCTAGTACTCGATCCTTAAGTAGATCTAGGAAATGCATTTGTAGCCTGTCTTATTTGTTCTAGACTCATATTAAGCTAGGGAGATCCGACTCACATTTGCTCGAGTGGATTGTCCGATAAACAGTAAAAGGTGGGTCAAGTTAAAGTATAAATAGAGTGGTTGCACCACTCTATTTGCTCATTCACTCATTCATCCAACTCACATAGTTGAGAGAGAGGAGTGCACACAAGTGAAGGAGGAGTAGCTACTAGAGACACCTATCTTTTGGGGTTTCATCTTTGTGATCTTTGTATTGGTGCTTATTCTATCCCCTAGGAAGTTGCGGGGTTTTTCACCTTCTTGGTTTTCCCCGAGGAAACATTGTGTCTCTTGTGTCTATGATTGTTATGCTGTGCATGTTATTCTCTTAGTAGGATCCTAGATAATATTTGAATGAAATTATCAAAATTCTAACATAGCCCTGTGGGCCTCAGATAATGACTTAGTCTTACCACCATTGACTGCCACCGTCCATAGGTGCAATGGAATTACCACTATGTTTCCCTATAGGGGCAAATGGCCTTATATCATACAAAGTATGAGTGCTCATACCTTGGCCACTGACTAGCTACGAAATATTTTTTGATTTATTAGTGTTTAAAAACACTTTATTTGTAGTTGACTTTTGCATCCGTTTAGATATAGCATTTATGTGTTTTGATGCTTTTAGGGGAGTACTTGCTTTCAAGGACCAAAGGAGAACATTTTGGTGACACATGCCACACAACCAATCTACAAGGAATCATATAAGCATAATAGAAGGGACCAGGCCACACACTAAAGAGTCGAGACACAAAGTAACATGGAGTCTATCCAACACAAAGGCCTAAGTGGGGGGGTCCTTGATTTCACTAGTTTAGGTACAATTCAGGGTTAAAACCAATAATGGAAGAGACAGATGAATGGAGAAAGGTGAAAAGGTGATGCCATCAAAGCAAGAGTAGAAGTAAGTCTGTGTAAGGTAGGAAGTACTAGCAAACATATATAAGGGCCTTGCACTAAGGACTCTCTGACCACTCAAAACATAGGTTTCAAATAATATAGCCCAAATGCCACTGTCAGTAGAACATGCATGGTCATAGTAATTAAAATAAACTATAATGACAAATATAACATCCATATGCATTATATACCTTTGCTAAACCATATACTTGCCTCTGGAGACAACTGCAACTGAATATGGGAAAAATATCATCATCGGCCAACTTCTCTGCTCAATATGTAAAATGGACCATGACCAAACCAGAATCATCTCAATGGGGTCACGCAGGACCAATCATGACAAGGGGGAAAAGTGCTGCTACTGGATCATAAATAACTGCATCATCGATGATCAATAGGCTCATCTCAACCATAGGACTGGCTCATGGATATGAAAAATTCTGATTTGCATCATGGTAGCTCCAACTACAATGTATGTGATAACACGACCACACCAAGAATGGTTCCATGCAAAGGCATTTCAACATAGACTTCATGCTAAATACATGCAGGCACATCATGCATTGAGAAAATAGAACTCTGCATCACCTAACACAATTATGTACCAAATGGAGACACAAGAACAAACCCCCAGGTACTAGGTCATGTGCCCCCCCCCCTTCTCCAATCAATTATAACCAAATCGCAAGGGAACCTAGTTGTTTTCCCTATCCTTTATTGATATGTAATAATGATTATATAGACACGAGTCTCAATCCTTCGATAAGTCTCTTCAAGAATTGCTTAAGTTAACTTAAGCATACACCACTCCTTGTTAAATTTTCAGAATTACTTCAATCTGATCTAGAATCTTAACTGAGAGAACAACATGTACAACATGTCTACAGCATATCAATCATGGAGACAATAATGCAAGCACACAAGAGACACAAAGATTTACTTGGGGAAAACCATAAAGGTGAAAAACCCCAATAACTTCCTTAGAGATAGATAGAGCAATGATACAACCCAACCATAAGAGATAGACATATCCTAGCAGTAGATCCTCCTCCTCCATAAGTGCGCCAATCCTCCTTGAGTGCATGAGTGAGAAGTGAGTGATAAAATAGAGTGCCTCCCGCACTCTATTTATACTTGACTTGACTTGCCTTTTACATAAATCATGTAGGCTCGAACTTAACCACATAACATAATGCTGACTGGGCCGACCCCCAATAGGGTGGTCTAATAACCCTTCAACCCACATGGCTGACCCCCAATAGGATGGTCTAATAACCCTTGGACCCACATGACTTATACAGGGCCGACCCCAACAAGGTGGTCTAATAACCCATTAAGTATAAGTTACGACATTTGCAATATAAATGACGACACTTCCGTACAGAGGAATAATACCATCTCTATAGGAGTACATACAACATACATATATGAAATGCATTCCGAAGTTACATATACATCAACACTCCCTCTTAACTAGGAAGGTATTTCTCAGCACAGGTCTTCTAGCACAAGTCTTCTTCTCTGGATCATCGTCACTGGATAATCGTCATCGAGACATCATCATCGTCACTGCTGCTGCTATCTCAATCAATCTCTGAATCTACTCGTCATAGGAAGTTCTACAGAGCCAGTCCTTTTTCATACTGGATGTAGGCCCACCACCTGTAGGTCTTCATCATCACTGGCCATACTGTGGAATCCTCAGGACTTATTACGTGCGTCACAAAAACTCGAAAGAGCATCTGCCAGATATCCCAGGTCACAAATTATATGCCATAGGAAAAACCTCGAAAGACTATCTGCAGATCTCCCAGGGCCATATTATATGTGACCTCACCACAAAACCTCATAAGAGCATCCCAGGTTGTTACGAGCACACAGCTCTACCTATAGGATCTCCCAGGGCACGAATTACATGTGGTCACCACAAAACCTCGCAAGAGCATCCTAGGCTGTTACGAGCACACAGCTCTACCTATAGGATCTCCCAGGGCACGAATTACATGTGGTCATGGAAAAACCTCGCAAGAGCATCCCAGGACTGATTACAGGCACACAGCCCAACCTATCGGATCTCCCAGGGACACGAATTATATGCCATAGGACAAAACCTTGAAAGAGCATTTGCCAGATATCCCAGGCACCGAATTACATGCCATAGGAAAAACCTCGAAAGACTATCTGCAGATCTCCCAGGGCCAAATTATATGTCCTCCCAAAGCAAAACCTCGAAAGAGCATTTTCCAGATATCCCAGGGAAACAAATTACATGCCATAGGAAAAACCTCGAAAGACTATCTGCAAATCTCCCAGGGCCAAATTATATGCTCATCTGCACAACCTGATCCACGACCATAGAGTATCAACCTGATACTCACCATACATCATCCTGATGTACACATGATCATCCTGATCATCATCACTGCAACATCCTGCTGCATGTCATCGGGAGCAACATCCTGAAGCTCATCATCCATGATCATCCTGATCATACAATGCATCTACCTGATGCATACCAAGTATCTACCTGATACATATCATCATACATGATCCACCTGATCATACAGTGTATCCACCTGATACAAATACAAATACATGATACATATCACCATACATGATCCACCTGATCATACAATGTATCCACCTGATACATATACAGATACATGGCCCAAGCATCCAACATGATGCATATACAAAAATACATACACATGATCCAACCGATCATATCCAGCATCCAACATGATGCGTACATACATATAAATGATCCAACTGATCATATCCAGCATCGAACATGATGCATACATACATACATAAAAATGATCCAACTGATCATATCCAAGCAGAAATCAGAACATCATCCTGATGCTCATCATCCAGCGCTTACATCCATAGCCATGTAAAGGATCCTCCTTCCAACATGCTTGGAATGGCTTCAGCAAATGTGTCCATCACTTCTTCCTCGAAGTGTCATCAATCTGAAGAACACCAAGCCTCTCCCTGAAGTACTCGAACTTCACCCTGGCTAGTGGCTTCATCAGCACATCTGCAATCTGCTCGTCCGTCGCAATGTACATGAGCTTCACAGCTCCTCTCTACACCATATCCCAGATATAGTGATATTTGATCTCTATGTGTTTCGAACTGTCATGAAACACTGGATTCTTGGATAGCTTCACACAACTTTGGTTATCACAAAAGATACCAGTAGCATCCAACGGGAGATCAAATAACTTAGACAGTAGCTTCCGTAGCCATACTGCCTCACAACTAGCTGAACAAGCTGCAACATACTCTGCCTCAGCTGTACTCAGTGCTACGCAGGACTGCTTCCTGCTAAACCAAGAGATCACACCCGATCCCATACTGAAGCAGCACCCAGATGTGCTCTTCCTA
The DNA here is from genome assembly GCA_027924585.1 of Larix kaempferi. Classification (NCBI taxonomy): domain Eukaryota; kingdom Viridiplantae; phylum Streptophyta; class Pinopsida; order Pinales; family Pinaceae; genus Larix; species Larix kaempferi. The sequence goes on from BSBM01001033.1 coordinate 7,534,127, forward strand.
TCTGCAGCACTACCTGCCCAATCTGAATCAACATAACCCTGCAGGTTAAATTTTGATTCGCTTCATACTTGAGCCCATAATCCACTGTACCCTTCAGGTACCTCAGAACATGCTTTACAGCAACCAGGTGAACACTCCTCAGATCCGTCAGGAACTAGCTCAATGTGTTCACCGCAAAGCAAATATCTGGTCTCGTGTTCGTCAGGTACATCAAGGACCCAATCATCTGACGATACATAGTGATATCAACCGGCTCAGATGAAGCATCACACAGACGCTTCAGGTTCGATGCCATAGGTGTGGCCATAGCCTTGTAGTCCATCATCCTGAACCTCTTCAGGCTCTCTACTGTATGCTTCCCTTGTCCAAGGAAGATTCCATCTGCACTTTGCCACACCTCCATACCTAGAAAGTGGTGCATCATATCCAAGTTTTGCACATATATGACTACACCATTCAAGAAAGCTGTCTTGAAATCCATCTGGTGTATCTTCTATTTCATCACTTTTATATTTCTCTATGCTACCATCTGCAGCATGCTTGATCTTGATAGATCCATATGGAAGTCATAACAAACTTCCCTTCAGATCTTGGGATTACATCCCAAACATCATTCTTCATGATCGACGGATCATGGCATTCTTCCCATATCCTGGGAACTTCAATATCTTCAATAGATAATTTTGTTGCTGAACAAATGTTGTAGTTCTTCTTTTGTAGGTGATGGCATACGATCTTTCCTACACAACAAGTTAAATTGCATGATTAGAAAGCATCTCATAGTTTTCAGAACAAATTCTTACACATAAAGAAATATGTCATACAGTCATGTAATTAACTTATCCAATGCTTCAATACAACATTTATCCATATCCCGTAACTTTCTAGATGCCTTCCAATCTCTACCAGAACATTGTTAAGAGTGTGCACAACTCCCAACATGTCAGCAAAGAGGTTTCATTCTAGATAAGTAGCAATGGAATGTTGTACAGTGCCATAGGCCACTTACCCATGCATATTAGTAGTATACTGTTCATCAATGCAACTATTCTAATATGCATAATACACAACCTAATTCTAGGAACATCAGTATATACATTATTGAATAGTATTATTTAAACAATAAAATATGCAAGTAATGACAATTCAAATACTTATCATTGTTTGTTTGTTGGGTTGACTCCCTCTCAGTCTTTGCTTCTTGTCTGCAACTCCATTCTTATGTGGATTGTGAGAAGTAGTCAACTCCCTCTGAATATCTGCATCCTTGCAGAAACTACTGAAGTATGCTCCTTTGCTTTCTTGCAGGAACAACTGGAGTGTGCTCTCTCTTGATCTTTGCTTCCTGGATTACCTGTTCTTGAACTCATATTCATCCTTGGTCCCTATGCATGCTTATTAGTATCATGATTGTGTTATCCTTGTGATCTCATATAAAATCATACATTCATTAGTATACTATTAAAACACAATAATCTCAAGCATGTATAGTCATGATCATTTCAAACAGAAGTAATAAGCATTGGCATTCAATATTTATGTAGGATTCTTATGGTTAGTCAAATCATAAGAAACATAACATGTCTAAACCTATAATTACTCAAACCTATGACTCTTCGGGTTAGTCATATTATTAATTAAGGTAAGACACATAATATGCATATACCCATGATTATTCAAACTTATGACTTCATGAATAATCATTATCAACAACACAACAATATAAGATCCTAACCCAAGGTAGGATTCTAGCTTGATATAGGAAAAACATACCTGGATTAGCATGCTAGCTAGTTATGTCTAACATACCCGTATAATGTCTTTTGCTTCTCTTCAGTGACTTGTGCTAGTAAACTGCATGTCTCATAAGTTAACCATTGTAGAAACAAGTTATACATACCTCGAAAGTAGATCTTCTATGTGATCCATGACAATGGATGAATCCTTGTCTTCATGTCACCATGATCATACGTTCTTGAAGTAGAACATGATTTGTCTTTCTTGGTGTACCTTTTTATGTTAGTAGACAACATAAACCTCATACAACACCATAATTCATTAGTACAATCATAAGTGTCAACACCCTAACCAATGAATATCTTCTATCATGCATTCATAATTTTGTTAAGGTGATACGACAAATCTAAAATCAAGATTGCACTAACCGTAATAACATGAAGACAAACATACCATAAACTTAATCATGAACAAATATCGAAACATACCTTGATGAGTCATACCTGTCGAGATCGCTTGTAATATTCTTATGTAAGGCCTTAGCCTCATCTCCCTTTGAAACATGAACTTCTTCACTTATGTAGGTGACCAATCCATCTTCTTCTAGAATTAACCCAATCCACTTGATTTGCAGGAACTGGATCTGAAGCTGTAATAGGGTTTGTCAGAGAAACCCCGAAAATTCAAACTTTGAATTTCAAACTTCCGAAAGGATAGAAATATGCGCCTTGATGAGCTGATCAAGCTAGTATATTCAGAATTTGAAAACTGCAAAGTTTCACTCCTCAATTTTGTCTTTGAAACTTTCGGATTCACTGGACGTGACCTCGAACTAGGGTTTGATGAAGCCCACTCTTCTACCCAATCAAAAGGTTTGATCCAAAGCTCTAAGCTTCTATTTTTATGAGGAGCTTCCAGCCGTGGTCACAGATTTCAAAAATTCCCATTTTTGCAGAAGCCCTAATTTTCCACTTTTCTGATCAAAGTCCCGAACTAGGGTCTAATCAAGCCCAGCCTTCTGCCCAACCAAAAATTATGATATTGGTCTCTAAATTTTGATCTTGATGAGTAGCATCCAGCCGTGGTCTCCGATTACAAAAATTCCAACTTTCTCCGAAGCCCTAAATTTCGGAAGCCATGAATGAAGGTACTCAAAAATAATTCTGTTTTGACAGAAATATGTACCTGATTGTTTCTAGTGTAAATCTGAACTTTTCGATCTACAAGGTCTGAAAAAGTTTCCTGAGATAGCCCGACCTGTTATCTTTTCATCCCAACAGGTCTGACCTCAATTGGATTCTCTGAGAGAGAGATATGCCAAGTGTCGCAACGTGACCTGTTTATGGGATAATACAGGAGAGAGAACTTGTACGGAGTGCCACGTGTCACTGTTTCAACTTCGGCCTCTGAATTTTTTTTCTAAAATAGCTCGCCCTGTTATCTTTCCATCCTGATAGGTTTGACCTCAATTGGACTCTTTGAGAGAGAGTTATGCCAAGTGTCGCAACGTGACTTGTTTATGGGATAATACAGGAGAGTGAACTTGTACGGCGTGCCACATGTCCCTGGTTCAACTTCGGCATTTGAAAACGTTTTATGAGATAGTACAGTCTGTGTACTACCTGTCACTTTTTATGAAATTTCATTTGGATCTTCCTAGCCCAAGTTATGACCTTTTTCCCAAGGTCACCTGATTTTGACTCAGATCTGGAAGAGGCAGAAACCCTATATTGTACAGATCATAAATCACAAAGTACAATGAATTAGAGGTTGTCCTTTAGACACAAGGTACATGGGGATTTAATCTTCGACCTGTAAATATTTCAGATCCAAAAACTTCGCCAAAACGGATTTATAGCGAAAGTGCTACGATGACTGGTTTTTTCTATATCAAGCCCTAGCATCGTAAGTGCAACAAGTGTCATACATGCCATATCATGCCTTCTTTCAAGCTAGCTCTGATACCATGTTAAATTTTCAGAATTTACTTCAATCTGATCTAGAATCTTAACTGAGAGAACAACATGTACAACATGTCTACAGCATATCAATCATGGAGACAATAATGCAAGCACACAAGAGACACAAAGATTTACTTGGGGAAAACCATAAAGGTGAAAAACCCCAATAACTTCCTCGAGATAGATAGAGCAATGATACAACCCAACCATAAGAGATAGACATATCCTAGTAGCAGATCCTCCTCCTCCATAAGTGCGCCACTCCTCCTTGAGTGCATGAGTGAGAAGTGAGTGATAAAATAGAGTGCCTCCCGCACTCTATTTATACTTGACTTGACTTGCCTTTTACATAAATCATGTAGGCTCGAACTTAACCACATAACATAATGATGACTGGGCCGACCCCCAATAGGGTGGTCTAATAACCCTTCGACCCACATGGCCGACCCCCAATAGGGTGGTCTAATAACCCTTTGACCCACATGACTTATACAAGGCTGACCCCAACAAGGTGGTCTAATAACCCATCAAGTATAAGTTACGACATTTACAATATAAATGATGACACTTCCGTATAGAGGAATAATACCATCTCTATAGGAGTACATACAACATACATATATGAAATACATTCCGAAGTTACATATACATCAACACTCCTTAGAGGTGTAACATATTCATTACTTTGAATAGTAGAATGCTTTCTAATTTTTGTGGCTTGGTGTCTCTCTTTGCTTTTGGCATAATTCAATTTTTATTTCTTGTTATTACATAAATTGCCTCAACAATAACTTGAGGCTTTCTTAAGCTTATGATTATCCTATGAATTTTATTAGTATCTAGATTGGTGTTATTAGAATAATTAGAGAAGCAAAGTCTTGAATGTCTATCTAGATGATATTTGAGTATAAGAATCATGGAGAACATCCAACAACTCCTCATTATATCCTTCCTCAACATACATCATAGTATTAAATGGTGTCTAACACCAACCTAAACAGCACCCATATATAGATTCATTTACATCCATTCTTTTTATCATTTATGATGCCCTGCAAAGGTAGAGAAAATAAATGTACGATCAGTTCAACAAAATCTTGAAGAGATCGACACCCCCTCTCCACCTTCAACATCCGTATGTGAATTTTGTAGTGGACATACTACATTCAACGTGCAAGTAAATATTGACATTTCATTGTTCAAGGGAAGATCAATGCAAAAACCTCATATGGATGGCTCCAACAAGTCAAAGCATATTCCATAGTAAATTGTTTCTCAAACTAGAAAAATATTGTCTTTACTACACTAAAGATTTCATTGACAACATTTTTTTGGTGAGTATCACATGCTAAATTATGTGAGGAAAAATGCAAACCCATCAAAATATGGTTAAAATTTATGGGGTCAATGTGCAACAAATCTTACCCGTTGAATTAATATTGTGACACCTAGTATATTAAGTTGCAATAATTACACCAACATCGAGATCCATCAATTTGATATGTCACAAATGAGTTTTGCAAAATCTTGAAAAGAATTGATATCCATGAGTATTAACATAACAAAATCTTCATGTATCACTACATTTTACACTATTATATCCAACATATATGGAATTACTAATAATAACATTCTTGGATGCTTATTATGTCACCATAAAGATTGACAAAAGGATCATACAAAGTATAACACTAAAGACTCTCTAAGAAATTTGCACAAAAATTATTTAGGATATAATATACAATCTTCAACAATTCCAATTCTTGCAATTCCTAAGGGAATAATGACTAAGTTATGCAAATCAAACAACAAATACTCCATCCAAGAAGCAATGCCAAGATTGAACTTCGCTATAAAAATTACAAAACAAATAATCGAGAAAGTTGTTGTGTACCTAAGCACAACAACTTTATTACACATTAAAATTTGTGCTTTAAGCTCATAATTTTGTAATAATATTCTAGTATTGGGTATGCATGTTACCATATTTCAATCACTATAAAATGGCATTTTATGTTACAAAGGAACAATCACTTTTATTATCAACTTAGTATTTTAGTTAGGGTTTCTCTCTCTTTTGGTATAACTTATCATTTCAAAAATATAGTCAACAAAATTTATTTGGAGAAGTTTTTCTCCATTAATCTCAATTTGCAAATCTGAGCCACCATTGAATGTGCAAGTGACAATACTTTTGTCCCTTTTTTTATAGCTAAAATGGGTATATTTTTTATATTAAAAAACTGATAAAAACAACCAAAAAGATACAAAAACTTAAAAAAAAATAGGATCCTTCAATATCCCTCTACTTGAAACTTCAAGACTATTATGTCATTTTTGCTAATAGCTTGACAACTTTAAAATCTAACAAATTGACCTACCAAAATAACATAGAAAAATACCATGAAACAAAGAAAGTTTAAAGAGAACCATGACCGCTATTAATTTCCTAAAGATCCTTGTTGTCATCTTCTCAGCCATGAGAATTGGAAATTTCCACCACTGCATTAGCTGGAAGCTGTGCAGAGTCTTCATCCAAGGGCCTCGAACTTGCAAACTAAGTATTTTTGGACCGTCCACTGACCAGCATGTCCTGATGAAAATCCATTGTAATGGTTAATCCCTCTTACTAAGAACCCTAAACATGCGCTTTCCCTTCCAGGTCATCAAAACAAACCTCTTAATGGGAGACATGGGAGGTCACCTGTTCTCAATATGTAAATTCACTCTACACATGATGCTGTTTAGCTCCCTTATGTCATATTTAACCTCCCTTAAGCTTACGTCCCATCTCGACTGAACTACTTCCGTCAATGTTTTCATGGGATTGCCAAAGACAAAACCCAAAGATGCCACCCAAGCCAACCTGCATTCAGAACTCCATGAAAGACCACGATCAGTAGCAAACTATGAACCAAAACGAGAGAGAAGAATCCCTTCCCACCACCCAATCTCAAGACTCCCACGCGCGACCACACCAGGGATTCCACGAACTGCAAACTAGCAACTATCCTCCAATATTATCCCACAATGGATAGGCGAAGAGCCAAAAGACACCATATGACAAAGAAGCAGAGCCATATCAGCCATGAAGTAAATGGATCATCGGGAGTCTTCTCTCATGTGGGAGAGTAAATGAGAGGAGGCCCCCGTACCTAAGTCGATACTACACGGCGGTAGTTGTCACACATGCAATGTGATTTGGTCAAGATTTTGAATTGATACTTGATCTTAGGAATAACACAGTCCAAATATGTGGCCTAAATAACCTGATTAGCCAATTTGCTATGCTAGGCACATAATTGTTGAGTCGGTGAATGTGCAGAATATTTCGAATTGATACTTGAACTTAAATTCCTAGGGTCCTAGTCGAATTGATACTTGAAATTAAATTCCTAGGGTCCTAGTCGAATTGATACTTGAACTTAAATTCCTAGGGTCCTAGTCGAATTTATACTTGAACTTAAATGTGCAAAATATTTGGATCTCAAATTCTTCTAAGGAGATCCAAAATTCTAAGCTGAAGCTTCCCTATAATCGAGTTTGTTCCGTAAATAGTTTTTCTTGCTTGCAAAATGACGAGTAAAGAGTTTCCCAGTGTTATAAATTAGAGATCCAAAATTCTAAACTGAAGCTTCCCTATAATAGAGTTTATTCTGTAAATAGTTTTTCTTGCTTGCAAAATGACGAGTAAAGAGTTTCCCAGTATTATAACTTTTTGAATACCCACAGATACTATGATTTTGAGGCCCACGATGAAAGCATATCTTTCAACCTAGTTATTTGTAGCCAGTCCCATACCCCATTCATTAGTTGCTGCTGTATTTCCATTGGGATCTAAGAGAATCCCAACCCCCTTGCTCCTACCACCCCCCAAAAATATAAATAAACTTATAAGGGAAAACCACTAGGCACTTTTCCTCATTTTGAGGATTTTACCTAGGGTAAACCCTAGATTCTTCATGCCACACCACCATTACAACAATATACTCACTATGAGCTGAACCCTACTTTCGCCGCTTAGCTCCTTATATGTGATTTGATACTCATTCTTATCACATTTCCTTTTACTATATTAAGTAATTACTTATGAAGTTACAATAGCAGTCTTATTAGGATACCATATATTACAAAATTTCTTTAAGATCATCTTGGTCTAATGTACAAGTCATGTTTGATTTAATGTGTTTCTTTGTGTGCTTCTGTGTTTTAGTTATCTGATAATGACATTTGATGTTCGTCCTATTCTCAATTGTATCAACAGTTTATCTATGTCCTTTCACCTCATCGGTCCATGATCTTTATTTAAATATCATGGAGGGTCACTTGTTCATACAATAGAAAGTAGTGGATGGTGATGTAATGAATGTAATTTTTTAAGCATAATGCAACTTTTCAATTGCTCTATGGATGTTTCCCTCATTGGCAGTGTTACCATGTAAATCATGGTGTCTCGACTTTAATGTGTGAGTCATTTCTCTCCATTATTCATCCATGTGAGTTTCTGATCTTTGAAATCCTACATTGTATCATAGAACTTGCAAGCTTAAGCCTTATTTTGTTCAAAGATCAAGGTAGCTTGCAACAACTACAAAGTATTTTTTCTCATTCTAAAGATCCATTTATTATTTACACGAGCGCAACTAATAATTGTTGTAAGTGTTCATAGAGCATCATATTCCCTCTTCCATATCTGAAATCAAACTTGTGGAGCTCTCATTATTAAATCTTAGACACTCGAACTTGTTGCTTAGTTTTAGTCAAGTCCATGAGTTGTGAAGAAATTTTGAATGTTTCATTATGTATGGAATAGTTTGTTCAAAGATCAAGGTAGCTTGCAACAACTACAAAGTATTTTTTCTCATTCTAAAGATCCATTTATTATTTACACGAGCGCAACTAATAATTGTTGTAAGTGTTCATATTGCATCATATTCCCTCTTCCATATCTGAAATCAAACTTGTGGAGCTCTCATTATTAAATCTTAGACACTCGAACTTGTTGCTTAGTTTTAGTCAAGTCCATGAGTTGTGAAGAAATTTTGAATGTTTCATTATGTATGGAATAGTTTTTTCAAAGATCAAAGTAGCTTGCAACAACTACAAAGTATTTTTTCTCATTCTAAAGATCCATTTATTATTTACACGAGCGCAACTAATAATTGTTGTAAGTGTTCATAGAGCATCATATTCCCTCTTCCATATCTGAAATCAAACTTGTGGATCATTATTAAATCTTAGACACTCGAACTTGTTGCTTAGTTTTAGTCAAATCCATGAGTTGTGAAGAAATTTTGAATGTTTCATTATGTATGGAATAGTTTGTTTTATTTGGGTTTGGATTTCCTTCCACTCAAAAAGACCTATATTTGCCTAAGATATGAGGATTTTTCTCTAGTCCATCATAATCCTCTATTTTGAATGGGGTAATAACTTTTGTTTATAAAGTTTGATTTAATACTTACTTTTGGCGCATTAGTCTTTTCCAACATTCTCTTGATTTTTCGACATTTTTTTATGGTTTCAATGGTGACACTTTGGTGTGGCCTCTATAGTTTGTAAGGGATATAGAATTATTAACTACCCCTCCTTTGTTTGTGGAGCATCCTTTGCATTTTTTTGCAGCCTTCACACTTCCTAGTTGTCCTCTTTTGTTTTGGGACATGGGCTCCTTTCGTTGAAGTCACCATGTTGCTCTTTGGCTATTGTGACTTGGTCGACCCTTGTTTTTGCAGTTGGTGGCACCTTCTCCATGGTTGGATATGTTTCTTATGCCACCTTCTTTAGGTACACACCCACAATGCTGTCATTAATTTGGAGACAACACCATATGGGCATTACACTTCCAACATGCAACACTTGTCATTGTCATCCCTTTCAACAACATCACTTCTTCTTGGGGAGTGTGCCCTATAACAACCCCTTCCCACCATTGTTATATCATGTGGTCTCTTCCCTCAAGTATCACCCTAGGAGTAGCGATTGATGCTACATGTTACGTTAAAGAAACTACCACATGGCATTCAACTTGTGGAACCTAACATGCAAACTCAATGTTAGATTGAAGTTTGCAATGCAACCATGCCTACCATGTCACCCTTGACACACATACAATGCCGCGTCAACACGACCATATGAACAACCACATCACCCTTGTTCCATGTCATCTCTTTTCCACATCAACATTTCCATGTCAACACCACATCGATTGTTCCACATCATCCTATGTAGTCAACATTTCCATGATAACACTATTTTTTTTCTTTTTACTTTTTAGAGAATGCTATTTGTTTGTCCTCTATGCACTTGGGAAACTAGTTTCCATATACTTAATTGTTTTGTTCTTGTTTCTAATTTTTATCATAACCCCCCCCCCATAATATAATACTCATTTTATAACTTCTAAGGGGCACATTTTGGACATCCACACACTTTCTAGTGTCATTTTTTTGAAACTGCACTATTTTCACTTACTTTATAGTGGTGCAATCAGTTTTAGATTTTATATCCATTTAATTTATGTTTAGCATTATGGCCAATCTAAATGAAATTCACCTAATCAAACCCAACATACACATAGTTTTCTTATGTGTGTGTGAGAGGGAAGTTGTTTGACCTCTTGATGTTGCTCATCAAAGGGGCTTAACACATATTTGAAAAACAAAATTGATTTGCATGGACCTTAATAGGATACTTTATCCTTTTTCCTTTATAAGTTATGGAAATCCTACATGGAAGACCTATTGAGAAGTAAAGGGTTGTTCATGATTAGTTTGGGAACAAAACATTGCACCTTTGGATCCCCCAAGTGGAAAAATAAAAACATCAAATCTCATGGACTCATTAGCATGCCAATCTTTGAAGTTGTGTTTCACTACTCGTGGACTCATTGGCATGCCAATCTTTGTAGTTTTGTTTCATCTTCAGAGTATTGTTAATCCATTTGAGAAAATATGGAATTGGTCACTTTTTTCTTTCTTTGAGTGACCATAATAGTCGTCTCATTGATGGAAATCATTAATGGTGTTGTAGATTTGGTTGTCATTGATGTCAACTAATGTCAAAGAAGATGTCAATTGATTCAGTTTGAGTCATTTATGTCAACTGAGGTCAAAGTGGATACAGTATTCCTACAACAACTTGAAGAAATATATGGAAGCCACTTTGAAGAAGTATATGCACTAGAGAGATGAAGGATATGGATGCCAGTATGAATAAGTATATCTAAAAGTTGCATCCAGTCTGAAGATGTATGTCCAAAGATACATAATGTAGATCCAGTATGAAGAAGCACATAAGGAATATACATCATGCAAATCTAGTATGAAGAAGCACATAAGGAAGTGTAGCATCCCAAGAGTTTTTACCCCTATGTAAATAAATAACAAATCTGCATGTAAATATGTTTTGAGACTTGACCTATGAATGATCCAAGGCACCATGGACAAATAAAAATTTACGAGATTAAAGTGGTTTATTACTTCTTACATGTTCTACCTACTTGTTAAATGAGAGACCAAGCTCACTAGGGAATTAGAATTGGAGAGTAATTAAAATTTAAAAAGAGAAAAGATAAATAAGATGAGAAAAATGATACTTTTGATTTTCAAGAATTGTGAGGAAAATAAAACAAACCCTAACTACTCTTTCTTGAAAGCAATAAATGGTAAAAGGGAAAAGAATCAAAGGGAGAGGCTGCCCTTTGTTTTATTTTTCTCTTGAAGATTTTCTAAGCTGCTAACATCTTTCTTGAAGCCAAAATGGAGAGAAAATCCATTCTTGAAAATGAATTAAGAAGAGGAAAAATAAACTGTAGATAAGGGAGATTGCAGAGGCAGGTCTGCCCATTTCCATAGTACAGGTCCACCCTGGTTCCCTATTGAGCTCAATGATGTTTGGTCTAAGTAGAAGCTTTGGAGTGTGCACTCCTTAAACAAAAAGAGGAAATCATTTTCAGGAACCAGAGAACTGATTAAAGAGATCCTATTGCCAAGTCTACAATAAAGAAGAGTACACATAGAAAAACAACCCTAGGTTCTAGTTTCTTAGTGAGCTTGGTCTAGCTCGGGGGTGATTATCTGCTCAAGTTGAGAGTTTATGAACAACAACAGTAATCTATGGTAGGGAGGAACATGGCAGTTCCATAGCAAGTTGGTGGAAGCACATGTTTTCAGATAAGTTGTTAAGATATTCTGTTTATGTTTATTTACTTCTGTATTAATCATTTAATGGTTGGTTCTGCTAAGGGTTCAAGATAATGAATTGTATTCTTTACTTTAGGTTAATAATTGTTTTCAAGGAAATTGTTTAGGGCATGTTATAAGTAGGGAAGTATTTCTATTTGTTTATCGGAAGTCATTAAGTCTACTTTCATAGGTTTACAGTAATATGATTTGCTTAGAAAATCTCAAAGAATATCAACAGTCTGACCTGATTATTTTATCTTGAATTCTGTTATATCTTAATGATGTGTTTTTATTAAGTTTTATGATTAAATAGTGATGAAAATTATCTCTTTAAATAGTTTTGTTTTGTTTTTTTTTTTTTTTTTTTTGTGAGTTTTATTTCATGGCCAAATAGTTATTTTTCAGAACATAATTGTTTTCTTAAAGTAAATAGAAAATATTACTAATTATGTACTAAATGACTTATTTACATATTGGAGAAAGCTCCTATATTAAATCCAAATCGCGATGGAGCATTGGAGGATCCCATACAAGACCCTCGCATTTGCAACCATGTTCACAATAGGACGAGAAATTCTAGATTATATATATATATATAATAAACATATCATAGAACAAAAATAACAAATACAGAGTCATTATACTCCTTAAGCGAGCAAATGACTTATTAATATAGAAAATGAGACATATGGTAAACAAAGTACAAATATATGTATGATAAGAGTAAATCCATGGATGGGAAAACGAAACCCTTATGTGGGCAAGTAGTGTTAACTACACTATTAATAAGATAAATAGATTCATGTATATGTTAATACAAAGCACAATAAAATAGATATCGTATGCATCATGAGCGTGAATAGACTCAGCATTAAAATGATTCATAATAACAAGCTATACATAAACACAACGAGTCGCTACAGGATAGCGAGCTCTTTATACTAAGAGAAGAATACATAAAATTGTTAAACATAAATGAAATCAATAGCAAACATAATTCATATATCCACAAGGGTCACGATATCCATGTTGTTGAACTCATAAAAGCAAAAACATGATCTTTTACAGGAGTCACAAACACATACGATTATTTGCTTGAGTAAGAGGACCGAAGCCATAGCTAGGGATACGACCTCATAACTAGTGGCCATAATTCTTAACAAATGCTCTGAACAAAACCAATTTAAATGCATAGAGACTAAATATTGTTCGCATCAAGAGAGAAAACGAATTTACTCTACATAATCCCAAATCGAACTATAGCAGGGTTAAACCCTCGCTTTGTGTTATTAGCATTAACTTGCACAATAAAAAAAATCAGCTAACCAAGTTTATATATCATCAAACAAGGTTTAAATCCTTAACACAAAGGGCATGAGGGATCTGTATTAATTTTCCCAATTGAACTTTTAAGGGCATAAAGGCTCTGTAATAGTAACATGTGTATAATATTGCAATACATTAGAGAGAATCGAACATTCTATAAACAAGAAAACTATGACAAACAAGAAACCAGAAGAAATGGATACACAGTCCCTAGATGTCTTTATTCATAATAATCTCAAATTTTTACAAAGGCACGAACGCTTGAGCTCACATAGAGCGTGGAGCAAAACCTAAGCTTCAACGAAAAATGTGATTCGACCTCCATTGTTTAGCAGTCCGAGAGAGGGAGGCCTACCATTGGCCCACTCCCTTGAATATATTCGGCACTGTTAGTCATTCCATGCTTCGAACGGGTAATACCTACAACCATACATTTCAAAGAACGTTAATATATATTCTGAAATAAAAGAACTGGAGGAATAATGGTTAAAAGAAACACGAAAGCGTTACATTACCTTGGATATCCTTGAGCTTCAACGCTGCCAGTTGAACTCATGAGAACCTGTCCCAAAGATTACAATATTACAACTTTTAACTTCTCCCATGACCAGATTTAACAAAGAAAACACGTTCTAGGGAAAATATAAACTCGAGCGTTTCAAGAGATGTTCTCAACTCTAAGTTGCAGAGTGAAACCTGTTCACCTCAGACCAACAATAAAAATGAAATCGAGAAGTTTCATTTGGGAGGGTAAAACCCTCGTTCCCTTCCTCGAGGTCTTCATACGAATTATATAACATCACATTTAAAACTTGAACTATCATAAATTACCACCCGGCTTGTACAACGATAGTTGTTGTAACTATTAATGGAGCAACATTTACATAGCTCCACGATGACCATATTTCTCACCTACCAAACTGATGTGGAACTTAAACCCTCCGAATTGAAGTCGAGGGTATGAGTAGTGGTAGTTGACATACAATTAACACCTGTATACGATATAGAGGAGGAGTTAGCATATAGCTAAGTAAACCTCCCTTGAACGATTCTATTAAACGATGAAAGTCATAATTACGTCGATAGGCATATTCTTTCAACTTTTAGGGGTGGGTGATTTATTGTATTGATGAAGCACTCAGATTTGCTGTGTTAACTCCGCGCTATACCCTCGCTCGACACCATGCTGGAATTAAACCGCTCACCTCCACTTCACGCTGTACCCCGCTCGACACTATACTGGAATTAAACCGCTCACCTCCACTCGGCGCTGTAACGCTCAAATGGAAATAGCGTGCAGAAGAGCGAGCCATATTAATATTAAACCGCTCACCTGCAGCACCGCAGAATCCACCCCAGAGGATCGTGCAGAAGAGCGAGCGTGCATCTTAAACAACAGCGACCGGACCGAGCGTGCAAAAACAAGCAACAACCACCCGCAAAAACAAGCAAACATAGGTACGGATAGGACCGAGAGACCATTGCTTTTTGTAATCACAGACCTGTGTGGTTGTTCGAATTTCCTGTATTGCAACTAACATTATTCAAATGATCGATTTTGTCTTTATCATCTTCTTAGTTACAAGGTTTTTTTTGGGATAATCTACTGATGAGAAAATTGGGATAATGGGCATAAACATCCTGGAGATTAGATCCGGGGAATGACATAGATCCTGGGTATTGCCGTCATTGGCGTAGCCTACATTGACCTACAGGTGATTGGATCCCGGGCTTGACATCCAGGAAACTGGATCTATGTATTTCCCGGTAGAATCTCTTCGATAGAGTAGCTGTTTACATAAAAATAACAAAACATGTTCAATAACATTGAAGAAAACGAGTTGTTAACTCTCTTCAGATCCGTATATCAATAATGCTTGCAGATAAACAGTTAAATTTTGTAAAAAAGCATATAATAATCTTTGTAGGGTTCTGATTTTTTCACAAGCGCTGTAGAACAAATTTGCTTTTATTCTTACCTTTGTTTGGGTTCGATTTAACAATTTTCTGATCAACTGACGAATCCGAACCCTACCTCTGATAACTGTCAAACTTCTAATGCATATAATAATCTTTGCAGGGTTCTGATTTTTTCACAAGCGCTGTAGAACAAATTTGCTTTTATTCTTACCTTTGTTTGAGTTCGATTTAACAATTTTCTGATCAATTTGCTCCTGACGAATCCGAACCCTACCTCTGATAACTGTCAAAATTCTAATGTATACCAGGTGAAATGTGTATCCCTAATCAGCTTCGGACTCATCTTCCAATGTTGAGTTTTGCCCAGACCGACACTGTATTTACCATTATAGTGCTCTAATCACCTGCAAAGAGTTCGAAGCCCAAGACTGTTTTCCAGTGTTGAATGCTTATAGTCTGATCAATCCTTGATTGAGATTATAGAGATCGATTTAAGAAATTGGCTATTCACATTACTTTTATAAGAAATTGAGAGTCGACTTAACCTTCCGATCATGTGACCGTTCCACGGTTACAGAGTTGGATATATGTCTTTTAATTCGTACTGTTTTATATATAGAATTTATGGAAGTCGACTTATCTGTATCTTGCCATGGTATTTTAATATGATTGTATCGATAAGTTTAATATTTAAAAAACATTTAAATGATAAATATAATATATATTGTGAGAATTTCCAGAACATTTCTTGTACAAAATTCTTATTTATACTCTGACGAACCTTATCGTCCTAGAAATATACCTGGTGTTTAGGTCCACAGCGGCAGAATAAGCTATTCAGATAGCAAACAGATTAGATATATTTTGGTTCATATTTTTAGAATTGTTTATGTACTAATGTATTACAAGTTTTAATTTTAAAATTGTAACATTGAATTGTAAGAATCTCATTACAGTTTAGTTTTGAAATGGTACCGGCAAACTGAAAAGATAAAGCTAACTCCCTATGAAAATGGTATTTGTGTTGCGGTTTTCGAGCGCTTATTTTTTTTGATCGGCTAAATTATGGAAGAGGAAGGGTTTTTCAGTAATGAAATTAAATTACAGTTCAAAATTTTGTTGCATTTAGAGGCAAGTAGGTTGCATGTTGAACTGTAATGAAATTTAATTACAGTTCATGGCATTTGATACACCACAAAATATATGTTGCAAAATAAAAAGCAGTTTGAATGCCCATTACCTAGCACACGTTAAGAAATAACAACAGTAAGAAAAAACAATACTAAATAGTAGTTTAATGTTGTATGTACCTGTAACGTAGGCTATGAGGATTTCCAAATAAACCCGACTCACCAAAGTTTAATGTTTTACTAGTGTTTGTTCAATCAGTGTGTAATAATCAGTTTATTAAAAATTATATTCTTAATCAGAGTTACCAATAAAATAAAATAAGCTTAATTTATAATGTACATTCCATCGATTTTACTCCAATCAAAGTTACTGGGTCGGCATTCAATACTTACACTTCTTGGTAAATAACTTTTTCATAGAGAAAGTCACTATTAGTATGGTTAAATATTTAGAGTTTAGTTTTGAAATGGAATGTCAAACAGAATAGATAAAGATAAATCCCAAATAAATAGCTTTCTTTTGGGTGTTACATTTTAGTTTTGAAATGAAATGTTAACTAGAATAGATAAAGATAACTCGGAGATGTTCATATGGTTTATTTACAGTTTAATTAAATAGAATAGATAAAGATAACTCCAAATAAATTAGTATTTTTTAGTTATTGTACGAGAGGAGTTGGAGTTAGGTGCTCTATATCTCAGTATGGAGGAGATGTTATAAAGTTCCTACCCAACAAAATAATTAAAAAATTAATGTAAACTCATAAAATAAAAAATTATGAAAAGTATTTAAAAAAATCCATGTTGGCTCATAAAATAAAAAATTATGAAAAGTACTTAAAAAAATGGATTTTCATTTATAAAATAAAAACTTAAAACTGAAACCATGATCCATCAACCAAGAGATCAAATTTCTTGAGTTTAAATTAAAAAAATATTACATCTCAAGAAATTGGATCCCTCTAAGTGCCTAATATATCCTAGTTTAAGATGGATCTATGCTGATTAGGAATAACAAAAGTAATTGGTATGTTTGATTTGAAATCTTTAATAGGTATGTTTGGTTTGAAAGCTTTAAATCTGCATTTTATATTTTGGTTAAATTTTTTGTAGAATGGTTTATGTATTGTTATAAATGAAATGAGAGAAGAATTGTTTATGTATTGTTATAAGTTTGCTGAAAATGTAACGGAGTTATTGTAATAAAAATAAAAGTTTAAAAATAATATTTTTAGCTTTTTGGAATTAATAAAAGATAGTAATAAACATGAATATTAAAAATCATTTTATATTTATAATCATGATATTATACAAATCCAAGGATAAATCTAATAAATTTAATATAATAAAAATCCAAGGATAAATCTAATAAATTTAATAATGTAATATAGAATTGCTTTAATAAAAATGAAAATTTAAAAACCTATTTACAGTTTTAGGATTTTCAAAATTGAAGAATTTCATTGTAAAAACTACAACTAGATTATCTATCTAAAAGGGGCATTTGCTACATAATTAGATAGCTCATATTTTAATTTTGAAA
This sequence comes from Larix kaempferi, assembly GCA_027924585.1. Classification (NCBI taxonomy): domain Eukaryota; kingdom Viridiplantae; phylum Streptophyta; class Pinopsida; order Pinales; family Pinaceae; genus Larix; species Larix kaempferi. The sequence goes on from BSBM01001033.1 coordinate 7,551,930, forward strand.
TCAAATAGGAAGAGAATACATAGAAAGAGCTTCCAAAGGAATCATTTTTTTAGGTCATTAGGGAGGAGTAATTGGCATGATCAGCTCATATTTAAATATGTTTTTAAAAGTTTAATTAAATTTCATATATTACATATTTCTTAGGAGATATATCAACAAATAATTGTTGCATTCCTCACAGATAAGGGGTCTAGCATCTATCTTCTCAAACTGGAAGATTGGGTACATTGCTCTTCAAGAATAGCTTTTGGAAGATTGGGTAGATTACTCTTCAAGAAGAGCTTTTATTTCAAGGTTGTGTTCATATCAAGATTTTTTGAATAGTTTTATACATTGCCATATTGATTGCTTTTGATGTTTAGAATTATGATTCTAAATAACTCTATTTCTATGCCTCTAGAACATTCTCAAAAACAAAATGTAGATTACGTTTAAGTTTCCACTAAACAATTTAACTGAATTATATATATATATTGGGCAGATTGGGTAGATTACTCTTCAAGAAGAGCTTTTCTTTCAAGATAATATTCATATTAGGTTATGTTTGGTTAATATTAATATTGAGATTAGGTTGATATACAATATTAATATTAATATTAATAGTTACATTTAAACAATGGTACCTTACATTAATATTAATATTAATATTGTTTGGCTTTATAGTTCTATACATTGTTTAAACATTAGATTTAGACAAGTTAAGATTATCATTTATATTAGATTTACATGAACTTTAGGTTATAGGTATTAGGTTATATTAATATTGCCATTAATATTAATATAAGATTATATTAATATTACTATTGATATTAATATAATATTATCATTAATATTATGACACGTTAAGATTATGATAATCTTAATATTACCATTAATATTAAGATTATCATTAATATTAATATTAATATTAAGTTATATTTGGTTAATATTAAGATTATCATTAATATTAATATTAATATTTACATTTAAACAATGGTAAAGTATTAATATTTACATTTAAACATTTAGATTGAACATTAATATTAAAAATTAGGTTGAACATTAATAATAAAGATTTATACTAAATACTAATACCTCAAACTCAAATTAATACTAAACATTACTACCTTAAATTATAAACATTAAGACATTAAATTAATATTAAATAATAGACAATAACACATTTAATTATAAACTTTTGCATTATAAACAAGCAATATGACATAAACATTTATACATTATTAAACCTAATGTTTAAACATTTATACATTATTAAACCTTATATTTAAACCTATTAAACCTAATAATACTAAACATTGGGTTGAACATTAATAATAAACATTGATATTAAATACTAATACCTGAAACTCAAGTTAGTACTAAACATTAATACCTTAAACAATAATACATTTTATTAAGTAATAAACAATAATACATATAATGATAAACTTTTACATTATAAACAATAATACATTGAACATTATAAACATTATGACATAAACATTTATATATACACATTAATGTCTTATATACACATTAATATTATATACACACATTAATAGATAGACATTAACATTAATATTAAACATTAAACTTATATGTTAGTATTAATAAAATTTAGGTCTAAATATTAGGTTTGCATATTAAATTTCAATATTAGGTTTACATATTAAGCTTCAATATCCTCAACCATATATCTAATAATTGAACATATTTTTATATTATGTTTAAGATTAGGTTAAACATTAGGTTGACATCTATGTAACTTTTTATAAAATACATAAGTGCATTGTAAACATATATAAAGTTTAACATTAGGAAAAATACATTGAGTAATAAACATTAGGATAACCATTAAATAATAAACATTACGATAATCGGTAAACATTATCAACATTAGGATAACCATTAAATAATAAACATTACGATAATCGGTAAACATTATCAACATTAGGATAACCATTAAATAATAAACATTACGATAATCGTTAAATAATAAATATTAGGGTAACCATTAAATAATAAACATTAGGATAACCATTAAATAATAAACATTACGATAATCGGTAAACATTATCAACATCAGGATAACCATTAAATAATAAACATTACGATAATCATTAAATAATAAACATTTGGGTAACCATTAAATAATAAACATTAGGATAACCATTAAATAATAAACATTTGGGTAACCATTAAATAATAAACATTAGGATAACCATTAAATAATAAACATTACGATAATCGGTAAACATTATCAACATTAGGATAACCATTAAATAATAAACATTACGATATGTGGTAAACATTATCAACATTAGGATAACCATTGAATAATAAACATTACGATAATCGGTAAACATTATCAACATTAGGACATAAACATTCATACAAATTTCTTTTCTAAATACATTTTTTTGTATTTTGTTATATACAATTACTACTTCGAAATATTAAATATATGGCTATTATTGACTTTTTTTGTATTTGTTGGTTTTTCCTAATCTGTAGTACAATGGGTACTGCAATGGATCCTTCTACGTGGAGCTTTCTATCGGTTGAGATACTTCAAATGATATTTTTATGGCTTCCACTGTCTACATTATTTCGCTTGAAATCAATATCTAAGATGTGGAATGAAACTATATGCAACAATCTTGTTGGGAGATGGCACATGAAACATAGGGAAGAGATTGGTTTCTTCATTGAGGAATGCAATCTATATCGAGTTGAAGCTATGTGTCCGTACATTAATAACAAAGGTGTAATATCACGTCTTTGTATCCCATTCCCAAGCACATTATATACCCTTGAAGGTTCATGTGGTTGCCTTCTTCTGTTATCTATCGCTGATCCAAATCCTGTTTGTAAACAATATTTTGTATTGAACCCTTTCACCAAAGTATGCACCTTTATAGGCTATATTGAAATTGGCGATTGGGGCTTCTTCACCATCTTCAGAAACATTGGTGAAGCAAAATATGATTGGATACACATAAAACATGCTTTTGAGAGACAGGGGTCAAAATATAGTATGTGCAGCAGTATTAACAGGACCTGGAAAGATATAGACTTATCTAATGCAGAGCCCATACCTCCTAGGGATGGCATCTTTTATAAGGGAAAAATATACTGGTTGCATGTTGAGATGTTTATATCTGATGGAAGCCCAAGAATAAAAAACAAGCTATATTCCCTTGATATAGAGAAAAATAAGTGGGTTATCCATTTTGTCCATCGTGAATTTGGTAAGGGATCTATGTGTCTTGCACTTCATCAAAATCGATTATTGTGGATTGTACATCATCATTTCACTCTTGTGTGGTCTGGTGATATAATGCCCGATTTTGAACATGGTATGCGGCCTCCTACACGGTCGAATGAATATTGGGAAGATGGTTGTGGAATGAGTTGGACACTCCTCAAAGACCTCACTACAGATATAAATAAGAAGTGCAATGGATATATTCCATTCCGTATGATTGGGAACATTGTACTTATGTGCAACTTTGCCCAGATACCTTTGTTGTATTATGATTTGACAAGTCAAATGACAACACTTGTTGGAGTTGATGACTTGACAATGTCTGAACAAAATCGTATTTCCATGCCCAAAGACCATACTTGTAGTGACTTCATTCTTGATGGGAATTTTTTCCCGCTGATCCCAGGCATTCACTCTGCATATGACATTCCCCTTCGCGGTTGATCTAAGTTTGATTTATGTGACTGTTCTTCACTTATTCAATACTTATTAATGGGAGCATATTTTTGTCTGTAATTAAATTATTGTTTACTGATGAGACAATAAATATATGCTTGCAGAGTTTTTATTAATTTAATTTTGTGTAAATGATAAGATCCGTTGACATTATAACATTTAATATGTATTACAAAATTTTCATATTTAAATTGCAATATATTTACATGAACATATTGACATTACAACATTTAAAATATTTATTGTTTCCATTGATGATTTATGGTTTTTTTGTGGTAGGCAGTTCCGTTCTTCGATATGGATCCATTTATTTGGTCTAAGCTTCCCTCTGAAATAATAGAGATGGTATTGCAATGGATTCCTTTCTCCATCTTGGTTCGGTTTAGACTTGTTTCTAAGCATTGGGATGTTCTTCTCCGGAACCCTTCTTTTCTATCGACATGCAATCGGTTCTCAAAGAATAAATTTGGATTTGTGGTTCCCGTGTTCAACTATGGAGAAAATCCGTTCAATGTTGCCTACCTAAGTGAAAAAGGTTGCATATCTCATATTATTCTTCCATTTATAAAATCAAGATACGAAATTGAGTGCACAGTTGGATCCATGATTTTGTTTTCTTCACCGACTGGATGCCCATTTTCAAAAACATATTTTGTTGTCAATCCATTTACAAGGGAATTTAAGAAACTAGGATCTATATGGGTTGGCGATGGAGGTTCTTCACCTTGGTGGAAAAAATAGGTTCTCAAAAATATGAATGGATTGTTCTAAAACATATTTCTCACAGAGTTCCATCTAAGTTTTACATTTGTAGCAGCCTTGACACTTGCTGGAGGAGGACAAATATTCCTTATGGTGGCGTTACACCACCTAAGCATGCAGTGTTCTACGAAAATAAATTCTATTGGTTGTATATAGACACGGAATATGAAGAGTACCCTAAATATGGATACACTATCTATTGGTTGGATGTATTTCAAAATGATTGGGGTTTTTCAATTGTGTCGATCACTGACATACAATGTATGTCACTTGCGACATACAACAATCAACTTATCTGCATTCTCTTTAATGGTTCAACATTAGTTTGGACTATTCAAGTAGTAGAAAATTTTCAATTCGGTCAACCATGTTCTCAATGGACAGAGGACAATTTTGAGGACGATTGGGGATTCAGATGGAACCTGTTGCGTCACATTTCTATGGATATAAATAGCAAATGCTTTGGCCATCTTCCATTACAAATAGTGAATGGGGTAGTTCTTTTTGGAAAGAATGCTCAACTTCCCTTCCTATTATATCATCTGACAAGTTACCTCTGTATCCCAATAAGTATTTATAATGTATCAATGCTGGAGATTTTTGGCTCTCCCTTCCCATTGCTTGACAACTTCAATGTATCAATGATTTCATTGAAAATGGAAGTATTTTTCCACTTGTTCCGAACACAGATTCTATTGAGCAAATTCCACCATTGAGTGAAGATATCATAACTTAGGATGGTAGACCACATTCAAGTGGTCAACTAGTTTTAACATGTAATAACAATTTATACACATTTTGTTTTATGGAATAAAATATATTCTCCATTCACTGTGTGCTTGCCAATATGTTTGTTCTATTCTCCCAATTTTCTGATATGCATCTATATTTTCAAAACACATTTTTAAATGTGTTTCCGATGCCTTTTCATCTATGCTTTTCTTTAACATGTGCCTAATTGGATTTCTACAAATTAGTTTGAAATACATTCATACAGTTTTATTTTATGGTCATCTTCACATTATCGTATAATATTTGTTCCTCTCTTGATATGTAGAAATGTCATCTGAAGGGACAAGTAAACGTAATAGGAAACGCACTCTGTCTCCAGCGTCACATGAAAGAGCAAATGAACGTCAGCGTTTACGGTATCATCAAAATAAAGACACAATAAATGAACGACGAAGGGCTCAATATTGTAGAAGTAGGGATGGTGTTACAATTGAAAATGAATTTCCCGATAGCCGTAAGTATCAGAGTTTAGCTCATATAATGCAAATAACATTTCTTATTCCTATTCTTCCACAGTCTCCTAACAACAATATTTTTCTCCGTGAAACATCTCGTGTTCTGTAAGATGATCGTTCACATAATGTAGATACAAACCATATTTCTCACTCTTCCATCGGTGCAAATGATGCATGTGAGCATGTACATGTGTTGCAAAACATGCACACTAAACATATTGATGTTCCTCAGCAAATACCTCCATCTCCAGTTGTGGGTGATAGCAATATGCTTGGAGATACGAATGGTATTTTTCAAGCTCGAGATGAACATGTTGTTCTCCAACGAACTGAATCAACTATCCCTCATACTATTTCGCTTGGAACGACAAAGGTATTAAACACAACATCCATATTGAATATTATTGAAATAGTTGATAATTGTTAACAATTTGCTAAAAAATTGTGCCTTTCCTGATTTATCATTGCAAGCAGGGAACTATTCAATGTAATTCAGTTAATGACGGAGTGCAATATCATCGAACAATGAATGTTCAAAGTGAACCAGGACCATCTTATTACCGTCCTCCACTGCAATCTCGAGATGAACATGTTGTTCTCCAACGAACTACATCGGTTATCCCTCATACTATTTCGCTCGGAATGACAAAGGTATTAAACACAACATCCATATTCAATATTATTGAAATACTTGATCATTCTTAATGATTTGCTAAAATTTCTTACCTTTTTCTAATTTATCCTTGCAAGCAGGGAACTGTTGAATGTAATTCAGTTAATGACGGAGTGCAATCTCATCGAGCAATGAATGTTCCAAGTGAACCAGGACCATCATATTACTGTCCTCCACTTCAACCTACACCCTCGAATTGGCAAGAAAATGTAAATTTTATATCGACAATATTTCATATTTTTTTTACGTCTCTACTTATTATTATGTACACTTTTAATTTTTCCTTTCATGACTCTTATTGTATTGCGTTTCCAGGAGACCATACAATGCAATCAACTTCGAGAAATCCCATCCACAAGTTTTAGAAAAAGAAATTTTCGTGCTTCTGCAACCATTCCTCCTCCGCATGCCACTCTGCCTAGATTTCGTACGCATGGAGAAAATGAACATGTTCTCCATTGTTTTGATAGCAACATGATCGTAGTTCATAAAAAATTTCGACAAAGGATTGATGTCTTGTCTACCGTGACAATGTGCTATGTTTGTCGTGAATCTTATCCCGGAATACAAGTTAGCAGACAATCTGATGGTCCTATTTGTAAAAGGTGTAAGGGTGAACGAGGTTCCCATCGTTTCTCTCATTGGAATAACATGGATCCGGGTGAACAACCTCATGTTCTAAGAGTACTTACCCAAGTAGGAGAAATGTTAATAGCACGAGTTAATCCAATATTGCAAGTGACACATGCTCGTGGTGGGCAATATAAATATAGTGGCCACACTATTAGCTTTCCACAAGATATTTCAACTATTGCAAAAAGGCTTCCATGACGTGTTGAAGACCTTGACATCATAATTGTGAGGAGACATAATGCAAAAGGTAGCTATTATGACTATTATGTGAAAAAATCACATGTGATGGATGCATTGCAGTACAAAATTGCAATGGACAAATACTATAGGGATGTTGAAATCGACATGGAATCAGTTGCTTCTCTTCCTGAAAGACCAACTGATGTGTCCGACAGGCTTCGATTTGTTGATAGTGAAATTGAAGAAATTGCCAATAATGATGAGGACATTCAAGGGTTCGACACTGTTCATTTACACTCTCATCCTTCTTCATTTGCTGTTCGACAACCAAATGCACGAACAAAAGTTGAGGAAATAAGAGCGTTTATTGAAAATGATAATTCAGGACCTCCGCAGCCATTAGACTGGCCAGATATTGGTTTGTCTCCAGTTAATGAATACAACATAGAGGGTTTATTTGACATGGCATTCCCTACTTTGTACCCAAATGGTGATGCTGATTGGTTGCATCCACGGGTTTGCGACATTCGCCTCCATGAATATGCATTGCATCTACTCAGATACTTTGATCAAAGATTTGGAAGCCATCCACGCTTCCGTTATTTCTTGCTAAACATGATTATGCGTCATCGTAGCCAAGCAACTGTTGCAGTATTTGTACATAAGAATATAGATGACAATGCACCTATAACAATTCATGACTTGCGTCAAAAACTAAATGATTTGCCAAACAATAAGTTGGCTGAGCATCTCATGCGTTTTGGTTCTACCCTCAGAGGTACAAGGTCGTATTGGACAAAGTGTCGTTCTGAACTCACTGATATGATCACTCAGTTGGGTTGTCCAACATTGTTTTTTACTTTGAGTGCGGCTGACACAAAGTGGTTTGACTTACATAATTTGATGCCAAGAAACACACACTCGACTTCCTTAAATGAACACCATAGAAGAATTCAAAATGTTATCCAATACCCCCATATTGTGGCAATGTTTATGCACCAAAGGTTTACTATCTTTCGCGAAGAATTCATCCAAAAACATATTGGAGCAAAAGATTTCTGGTACAAGTCTGTTTTGTTACTTTTATCTTATATAGATCAACTTGAAATTAAATGCACCATTTCAAATATATTTACTTTATATTTTCTTTGTTTAGGTATGAATGGCAACATAGAGGCTCGACCCATGTGCATGGTTTCCTATGGCTAGAAGGGGCACCTAACATGGATTTGTTAGATTGGTCGAACCCGTCTGCTGTGGATGATGCGAAGATTTTCTTTGATAGATATGTAACTGCATGGAATCCACGTGATGCTCACCAAAGGAACATATTCGTTCCTCGAAGCATAAATGATGATCCTTTCTTGTTGAACACGAGACAAATTTTCTCTTCCAATCCTTCAGATGATTACGAACACTTATTGAATCGTGTCCAACGACATACAAAGTGCAGTTTAGATTCTTGTTTGAGAAAAAAGGGGTCTATACTCACCTGGCACTACAATGCCCCATGGGAGGTTCGCAATGAATCTAGATTATTCATAGATGAGAAAGGTCGAAAAAAATATGAGCCTGCACGTAATGATGATAGGGCTAATGTTCATAATGTTGATCTTCTTGCAGTGTGGCGTGCTAATGTTGATTGTCAACCTGTGCTTTGTACACATGCTGTAACGAACTATATTGGTAAATATGCTTTGAAGTCAGAAAAGAGGTCTGAAAGTTATCAAGACATGTTGACAAGAATTACAGATTCATCTGTCTCTGAAGATCCAGCTTTGTGTGCATACAGAAGATTCCTTGCTGAGACGATTGTTGAGCGTGACATTGGAGCTCAAGAAACATGCCATATGTTGCTAAAGCTACCTCTTCTGATTTGTAGTCGAAAGTTTTTTTCCCTACCTGTTGGTAAGAAGGTATTCCAGAAAATTTCTACAGATGGTCTTCAGTGTTCATCTCAGAACACATTTGTTCATATATATCAACAACGACCAAATTTTCTTAAACATTTGTCGATGATAGAAACATCAAGATCTTGGTCCTTTGATTCCCAACGTAAGAATGATCAGTGGAAACCTAGGGATGTGCATGCCATTGTTCGAGTTTGGCCAAGATTTTACTCCACTCCTAGTGAGGATTCAGATGAGTTTGAAAACTTCTGCTTCACTGAGTTACTTTTGTACAAGCCATTCCGCAACATCTCCCCAGATATAGGTGCTTCAACTGAAATGGTCATTGAAAATTGGAGGAATTTTCGATATCGAGCATGGCATGTTAATCGGCACCCTTTTCCATCTGATCATGTTGAAGAAGAAGAAGAGGATTCCCATGGGCAAGCAGTCAATGATGATGATGAATTTGAAGAATGGCAGATTTTATCTCGAGTGGTTCCTCCAAACAATGTCGAGGCTTCTGACCTTCAAACTCTTGGCAGAAGGGACTTTGATTTGTCTTTTAATTGGGAGGAAATAACAACTTCAAATCCTATTGCAGAAGAGGTCGTGGAATTTATAAGGAATGCTCAATCAAGCGGTATTGTTGGTGACCGTTATGATAATACATTTTCCTCTCCCTCTTCCCTCTCAGCAAAACAAAGACTTGCTTTTGACATAATTTTATGGCATTCAGTTGAATATGGAAATTGTGAACCTCTCCAAATGATTATTCAAGGAACTGCTGGCACTGGAAAGTCTTACCTTATTCATTGTATTTATCATGCTCTTTCTACTTCGACATCTACTGGAAAAAGTCCATTGATTTTGCTTTCTCCAACAGGAGTAGCTGCTTTTAATATTCATGCAAAGACAATACACTCAGCTTTAAAAATCCCTATCAAAGATATGAAAGCACTGCAAGGCCAATCTCTAGCAATATTTCAAGAAGAAATGAGGGATATTCGTTACGTTTTCATTGATGAAATGAGCTTCATAGGATCAAGGTTTATCATGCAGATAGATTCTCGATTGTGAGAAGCATTTCCCGAGAATAAATCTATTCCTTTTGGTTGCAGATTGATCATTCTTGTTGGTGACATTTGTCAATTGCCTCCTGTCAAAGATAAGCCTTTGTATGCAGGTAATACAGCGGGGAAAGTTTTGTGGAAAAGATTCAATATTGTTGTCACTTTGGATACAGTATTTCGACAAAAAGGTGCTGATCCTAGACAAACATCTTTTCGAAGACTGTTAACTAACATAAGAAATGCAGAACCGCTTCTTGATGCTTGGGATCTTCTTATGTCGCAGGTTGATTCCAAGTTAGATCCAACAGAAAGGAGTTTATTTGATTCAGAAATTCATTTGTTTGCAACAAATAATTTGGTCACCCTACATAATAGGATCATGTTGAAATCTTTAAATTCTCCAATTGCATGATGTGTTGATGAGCATACAAGGCGCAAGGAAATTGATGTTGCCGACGATGATCAATTAGACCGTGAAGTCCTCTTATGCCCAGGTCAGCGTGTCATGTTGACATGTAACTTGTGGGTTGAAGCTGGATTAGTGAATGGTGCACTAGGTTGCATTCAAAACATTTTCTATATGCCTGGCACAAAATCTCCTCTCCTTCCAATGTACACTACTGTTCTTTTCGATAAGTACATTGGTGCTCCATTTGATATAAATAATCCAAAATTTGTACCAATAACACTTGTTATTAGAGGAAATCGTAAGCAAATTCCACTGAAGATGCCATGGGCTCTTACTATTCACAAATCACCGAGTTTGACTTTAGAACGAGCCACAGTTGATATTGGGAGCACAGAGAGGCAAGGCCTGACCTTCACAGCCATATCAAGAGTTAGATCAATAGATGGCTTGCGCATATCACCGCCTTTCTCTTTTGAGCGTTATTTGAAGATGAAAAATGGTGCATTTGTAACGACAAGGAAGAAAGAAGAGCAGCGCTTGAACTCATTGTCATTGTGACATTTTACTAAATAAATTTTCATTCATCGTTTCAAGTTACTATTCCTATTTTTATCTTTTCATATCTTTTGTAATACCTTTGTTTCCTCTGTTTTTGCCTAACTGTTACTTTAATGAAATGTACATCTTATTTCATATTCAATGTTTTTTTACATATCTTCATTTTGCACATTATTGATGCCACATCCTCTAAAATTATATTTACATATCTGTATTGTTGTATTTGATTATTTGTAAGTTATGAAACTTGGATGATTCATTCATATTAAACATGTTGAATGTTTACATATCAGTATTTTTGTAGTTGCTTATTTGTAGGTTATGAAACTTGGATGATTCATTCATATTAAACATGTTGAATGCTTGTTTGTATAATTTTTTTAATTTGTTAAATATACTATAACCCAAAAAAATATGTTTACCTGTACAGTTATGGAAAATGCATATGTTTCAAAATTTTCCTCTACTTTAGATGAAATAAAGTAGCAGCAAAGCTTCATCATGTACTTTAAAAACAAGATCAGTAGGAAAAATGGATTTGAATGCCATCTATTTGATGATATCCTTCTCTTCTTATCAAAGATGAAGGAAATACTTGAAAATTTCCTACATCTTTGTCAAAGAGAGGCTGTTCGAAAGATTCGTAGAGAATGGTTGCAACGACAAAGGGGCCGTTCTGTTAGCATTGATGTTAACTGGTGTTGCATTTGTCATAGATCAGGTTGTGATTTTGATTATCGTGAAAGATTTAGAAGATACAAGTATGTTTACATTTATTTCTTCTATTATCGTTAATGATTGCTTTATCCATTTTCAGTTCATTATAAAAAGTACAATTAATGAATAATATTTTCATACTACATTGGTTTCTTCATGCAGAGTCATTGAAAATGGATCTTCGTCTAAATTTCGTTGGGCTTCTGATGAGATAAGGAAACACATGCAATTTATTCAATATTTACATAATTGTGTCGCAGATGTGATTGCATCTAGATGTCACCTTTTCAATTATACACTTCATTGCTTTTCTACGCTCAGGGCATCACTTTTCCAAATTGAACATATTTGTCGACACCATGGGGTTGATGTTAATTGGTTTTGTATATGTCTTGGATGTTGCAATTAAATATGTCTCAGAGTTTTCATTTATATTAATTTTGACGGTGATGATGTTATATTTGAAATAAGGATGTTAACTTGTTTCAAAGTCTGAATTTTAATTTAAAATTTTTAACTTCTCTTCTTAGACATGTTTTATAATTCCAAATAACGAATTTTTTAATAGAGTTTGTAATAGTTATGTGTTGGTTGATGTGGGATTGCCTCAATACAGATTTGTCATACTTGAAATATGGTGATGTTAAATTCAATGTTGAATTCAATGCAATATTAAATTTTGCATTTTATCTTTAATTTAAAAATATTCAATTTCAATAACGCGGAAAAAAATATTTTTTTTTAAAATACTTTTACTAATTTATGCATGATACATTTTTTAATATATTTTAAATAAGGTCTATTATAAAATAAAATCAAAAGTAAATTGGTTTTACTGCATTCATTCTTTACTTTAAAATTGCCCCTATGACACAATCAAGCAGTATTACATGACAGTAATATTTAAGTTCTCCATATACATTAGCAACTATTTGATACTACTATTTCACCATTCATTATATGTACCTTAAAATTTTCAATTTAAATAATGCAGAAAATAAATATTCTATTTCTTTAAAATAATTTTACTAATTTATACATAATACATTTTTAAATATATTTTAAATAAGGCATATTATAAAATACACTGAAAAGAAAATTGGTTTGATTGTATTCATTCTTTACATTAAAAGAAAATTGGTTTGATTGTATTCATTCTTATCGAACTCAAACAAAATCGGCACTATTATGATTGGAATGTAATAATGGTATTACATGACATTACACTCAACTCATTCAATCTATTTCATTTGTTTCATTATATGTACCTTAAATTTTCAATTTCAATAATGCAGGAATTAAATAATCTGTTTCTTTAAAATTATTTTACTATTTTATACATAATATTTTTTAAATATATTTTAAATAACTTATATTATAACATACAATCAAAAGTTGGATGGTTTAGCTCTATTCATTCTTTACTTCAAAATTCTCCCAATGGCGCTGTCGAGCTGAAACAAAATCTGCAATATTATGGTTGGAATGTCATAATGGTATTACATGACATTACATTAAAATGCTCCATATACATTAATAAAGTGATACAGCAATATGGAAAGCCTTTTATACTACTATTTGAATATACATGTCTTGTAATCAATGTTGTCATTCACATTCTTTCATCTACTTACTTTTTCATTATATGTACCTTAATGAAGAAAATAAATATTCTATTTCTTTCAAATATTTTTACTATTTTATACATATTGGTTTTACTGTATTCATTCATTACTTTAAAATTGACCCAATGACACTATCGAGCTCAAACAAAACCTGCAATATTATGATTGGAATGTTATAATGGTACTGTGTGACATTACGCTCACCTTATTCAATCTATTTTATTTAACATGCAAATATGGCATAATATTAAAGTGCTCCATATACATTACTAGAGTGATAAAGCAACATAGCAATTATTTGATACTACTATTTCACCATACATGTATTTTAATACACCAGGCAATATTATGATTGGAATGTCATAATAGTATTACATGACATTACACTCAACTCGTTCAATATATTTTATTTAACATGAAAATATGACATAATATTAAAATGTTCGATATACATTACTAAAGTGATAATTCTATACAAGCCAATTATTTGTTTGATACTACTATTTCAACATTCATGTATTTTAATGTATGCAAGTTTCTTTCTTGTACTTGGTTTTTCATTATTTGTACCTTCAATTTTCAATTTCAATAATGTAGAAATTGAATAATCTGTTTCTTTAAAATTATTTTACTATTTTATACATAATATTTTTTTTTAATATATTTTAAAGTTATTCAGTTTGAGTGTATTCATTCTTTACTTCAACATTGCCTCAATGGCATTATCGAGCTCAAACAAAACCTGCAATATTATGATTGGAATGTGATAATGGTATTACATGACATTACATTAAAGTGCTCCATATACATTACTAAAGTGCCTTAAAGTGCTCCATATACATTACTAAAATGCCTTACTTTTTCATTGTAAGTGCCTTAACATTTTCAATTCAAGTAATGCAAAAAAATAAATCTATCTCTTTAAAATTATTTTACTAATTCATACATAGTACATTTTAAAATGTAATTTAAACAAAACCTGTAATATTATGATTGGAATGTCATAATGGTATTACGTGGCACTACACTCAACTCATTCAATCTATTTTATTTAACATGAAAATATGACATAATATTAAAATGTTCAATATACATTACTAAAGTGATAAAGCAACATAGCAATTATTTGTTTGATACTACTATTTCAACATTCATGTATTTCAATCTATGCAAGTTTCTTTCTTTAAATAATTTGTTTCTTTAATAATTCACATTCTATTTCTTTCTTTAAATAATCTGTTTCTTTAAAATTATTTTACTATTTTATAAATAATATTTTTTTAAATTGTCCAAATGGCACTATTGAGCTCAAACAAAACCTGCAATATTATGGTTGGAATGTGATAATGGTATTGCATGGCATTACATTAAAGTGCTCCATATACATTACTAAAGTGATAAAGCAGCATGGCAAAACATTAAAGTGCTCCAATGTTGTCATTCTTCAACTTAATTTTTCATTATAAGTACCTTAATATTTCACAGGATCCAAAACCTTTTACTAAAATTGAAATAGAAAAATACAAAGATCTCTTTTGTAGATTGTCATATAAAATTGCAAACAACCTATCTCAAATAAAAAAATTTCTCTCCTTTTTATAATGTCAATGAATTTTTTGGAATATGTTTAAACATGGTTAGAGTTATTATTAATACAACTTCATATAGATTATTTATTAATTATTTATATTAAAATTAATGATTATTACTATAAGCCACATTACCACTTTCATATTAATATTAATATTATAATAATTTTATCAATTATTTATTCTGATTTGAATAAACATAATTTTTATTAATTATATTTACAATTATAGTTATATTAATAAATATAATTATAATTATAATAATAGTTTTAATAATTTTTATAAGCCACATTATTATTATAAACCACATTAATTAATAATTTTTAATAATTAATTAATATTATAATTTTTGTTATTATTATAATTTAATATCAATTCATTATTAACTATTAATATTAATATTATAATTAATTATAAAAAATATTAATTATATATTATTATAATAATAATACTAATTATATATTATTATAATTATTACTTATTAAAATACTAATTATATTATTATAATTATTGATTATTAAAATACTAATTATTATTCTTATTTATTATAAGAAATTGTTGTTGTCAATTAGATATGGCTTAGCAATATATGCTTTAATTAATAATTATTATTTACTCTGATTTAATTATTATTAATTATTTAATATTATATTTATTTTTATTGTTTAAATTTTATATAGATTAATTATTAATTATTAATTATTAATTAATTAATATTATAATAATAATAATTATTTAAACTTAATATTGATTAATTAATAATTATTAATCATTATATTATAAATAATTATTATAAGTTATATTATCGCTTTAATATCAATATTGATATTAAAACTATTAAAATTAATTATAATAATTATATTTATAATTATTATAATTTATATTGTTTATTATTAAATTTATATTTCTACTAAAATAATAATTTTTAATTATAATTATAATAACAACTATAATTATCATTATTGTTATTATAAATATTATTATAATACTATTTGTTATAATAATAATAATTATAATTATTATAATTACAATTGTATTTATAATACTAATTTCATTAATAATAATAATTATTATAATTATAATTATTATTATTTTAATACTAATACTAATTATAATTATAATAATATTAATATTTATAATATTATAATTATAATATTTACAATATTATCATAATTATAATTATAATATTGTTTTTATTATTATTATTATTTATTATAATAAATATTAATAATGTTAGTTATTATTATTACTATTAATATTATAATAAATATTAATATACACAATCAATATTATAATATTACTAATAATAATAAAAACCAAAATTATAGTAATAATATTAAAAATTATTATTATTATTATAATACTAATCATTACAATAATAATATTAATATTTTACATGATCCAAAACCTTTTACTAAAATTGAAATATAAAAATACAAAGATCTCGTTTGTAGAATGTCATATGAAATTACAAACAATCTATCTCAGATAAAAAAATTTCTCTCCTTTTTATAATGTCAATGAATTTTTTCGAGTATGTTTAACCATGGTTAGAGATATTACTCCTACTACTGCTAAAATGTGTTATTAATAATAATAATTATTAATTAATATTATAATTTTTATTATTAATATAACTTCTTATGGATTATTTATTAATTATTTCTATTAAATTTAATAATTATCATTATAAGCCACATTACCACTTTCATATTAATATTAATATTATATAATATTATAATAATTTTTTCGATTATTTATTCTGATTTGAATAAACATAATTTTTATTAATTATAATTACAATTACAATTATATTAATAAATATAATTATAATTATAATAATATTTTTAATAATTTTTATAAGCCACATTAATTAATATTATAAATTTTGTTATTATTATAATTTAATATCAATTCATTATTAACTTTTTTTTTTTCCTCGGAAAAAATCGTAATTTTATTTCAAATAGATGATCAAAATTACACTCTGCACATGTATTAGAATCACTGAGATCCCTACATTGTCACATATTTTCTATCCCAGATTAACATCATATCTATCCCATACATAAAACAATAACAATATTACTGCTGTCCATACAACCTCATATATCTGGTTTAATAAAAACAAATACTGTAACAAGAACGTAACCATCATTGGTAAGCTGTGCTATTTCTCAAATCTGTGCCTCAATTTCTTCATAAAAAGGTCTGTGATAATAGCTGAAAGTGCCTCCAGGTGAATGGATAGTAATCCTCCAAGTGCAAGAGCTAATTCCTACTGCGTCGCTACCTTGGATAGCTGGTCGGCCATCCCATTCCTCTCCCGCTAAATATGTGTAAAAGTGATGTGATTAAAGGACCGCTTTAACCTGATCACCTCCTCCAGAATAGGTAATAGTACCATAACATGACAGTGTGTTTATCTCCTTTGCCCAGTCGATAACTAACAAGGAATCCCCAAAAATCTGTAGAGATAGACAGCCTTGTTCGAGTGCAAATAACATCAACAGTTTAAGAGACATAATTTCAGCATAGTTATTTGATCCTCTCCCCAAACCAGCCACTAGGTGAAAATAATGGGATTCAGATTTGTGAAGGACTGCCCCCCCTCCACACACCGTCTGATGATCTAATGAAGCACCGTCAAAGTAGGCCCACGGCATGGATGTATCAATCAGTTCTACTCGCACCGGTCGAGTTCTAATCGCTTGAACAGGAGCCAAGAAATGTTGTAAGATCGCCACCGCGTGAGCCACCACAGACTCCAACGGAACCCTTCTGTCATGAAATATGATCGTATTTCTGGTTATCCATATGCCCAGGCAAAGATACACGGGAAGGCCTGGTATGGTGATGCCTTATTTAATGTCCACCAACATTGGAATGCCCCCAGTACGCACTCGCCCCTCCACCACATCTTAAAATCCATAGAACTGCTAATACCATCCCAAATAGCCTGCGAGAACCGACATTGAACAAAAAGATGAGCAATGGTCTCTTCCGCATCCCTACAAAGTGGACAGATTCTCGGACCCTGGAGAAATCGCTTTTGCAGAATGTCCCAGGTAGGTGCCTTATTTTCCAGTATAGCCCAGAAGAGTAATTTCGCTTTACCCGGACACCTTAACTTCCACAGATATTTCCACCACACACCAATTCCCTGTTATGAATTTCCACATTCAGCTGGATATATCCATTCTTTGATGTGTATATGCCCGAGGGATGGTGATCCCAGATAAGTTCATCAACTCGATTGGTCAATCGAATATTAGTTAGTCGTAAGATCGCAGAAAATCCACCCAAGCCCCCTGCAGTTCTGCAGAGATCTCAAGTCGCTGTGCTGATATCCACCCCTGATGCCAATGTGTAGATGTTCCTGGATCCTCAATGTCAGCCAGAAAATTACATCCTCTTGCAGCCAAATAATTCCTCAATTCCATAGGAAGGACATGACCTCCCCTGCAGCCAACCCAAGGGTCCAGCCCAATACATAGGAGACGCCCATTACCTATCCTCCACACTAATCTAGATCCAACCAAAGAGAAATGCTGCACCACCGCTTTCCAGACCACAGAGCAATTTGCCTCGACTTATTTCCCAGCCTTATCCATTCGAGAAGAGTAAGAGGGGCAATATATTTATGATATACCACTCTTGTCCAGAGACTATGTGTATGGATAAGATGCCATGACACTTTGGCCCCCAAGGCTTTTGCAAACAGAAAAATATTCTTTAACCCCCATCCTCCCAGTGCTTTAGGGACAGCAATTTTTTCCCATCTGACCCACACCAATGCACGATGCTCACCCATACCCTTCCAAAGAAAGGCAAAACACAACCTCCGAATCCGCTCCAGGACGTCCAATGGGGATCCAAGCAAGAGACATCCAATACACCAGAATTGCTTCCAAAACTGATTTAACCAGGACTAGCCTCCCAGCCCGAGATAGCCATTTATGACTCCATCCATGTAGGTGCTGTTCTAATTTTGCAATTAACCAGTGCCAATCAGCTTCAGATAAGCATTCGGTTTCAAGTGAAAGCCAAGGTACTTTAATCCATCATCAATATCCATAGTCCTATAAGGTAGTATGTTATCCATTCTTTGAATCTCCTGCTCAGTTAATTGCGAGCATGTGATAGAAGATTTGTCAATATTTACTAACATACCCGCTGAAATTTGCACTAAATGGATGCCTTCAACCACCTTATCAATATCCTGTCGCGTGCCATCACAAAATATCAGAATGTCATCAAAAAATAGGAGATGTGTAATAAACAATACCTGTGATATGGATATGCCCGAAAGGAGCCACCAGCTTTTGCAGTCAAAATAAACGACTGAGTCCTTCAGCAACAAGTAGAAACAGCAGCGGAGAGAGGGGGCATCCCTGTCATAGACCCCTTCCCGCTTGGAAGAATGGACTAGCAGACCATTGATCAGTACAGAAAAGCTCACCGTAGTGATGCAGGCCATAATCCAGCGAATAAATTCGTAGCAGAACCCCAGGTGAGTTAAAAGCATCCGGATATACACGAGCTAACCCTGTCAAATGCTTTTGAGAGATCAATCTTAATCACGGTACCTTCTGTTTCCGAACTTTAAGAGTGTGTAATCCTTCCTGGGCCACTCCAACGGCCTCATGAATTTGGCGACCTTCCAAGAAGCCAAATTGCTCACAAGAAATATGTTGTGACAATATTTTTTTGAGTCTCCGGGCCATAACCTTAGAGATGATCTTATAGATACAATTGCAAAGAGAGATAGGTCTGAATTCATCAAAGCTGTCAGGCTTGTCTGTCTTCGGAATAAGAGCTATAAAGGTGGAGTTGAAAGGGCCATGGACAAACCCAGCCTTACGCGATTCTTCCACCACATGCAATAACTCCTCCCCGAAGAAGTCATAGAAACCTAAGAAGAATTCAATAGGCCAGCCATCTGGCCCCGAGATTTTATCTTTTTGAAAGGATTGCATTACCATCGAGAGCTCAATCGGCAACACCTCCTCCATCAGCATCCGATTATCTTCCTCCCCCACAAAACGAGGGAATAGCTGAGTCACCCGAATTACCTCAGCTATGGAGGCTCTAGGTTGTGCAGTGAATAAATCTCCAAAATGTCGAACACCCATCTCTGCTAATCCATCAAAGCTGGAGACCTGTTCCCCTGCTGCTGAAGATAATTCCCAAATAGAGTTTGTGAATTTTCTCCCTTAGCATAAGTCTGAAATTTTTTTGTATTCTCATCACCGCACTAAAGCCATATCGCCCTACTTTTCATTCTCCACATCTCTTCTCGCTCACACAGAATTTCATTCCTTCGTCGTTCCCACTCCATCAGTTCGCCTTTCTGTTGATCATCCAGAAATCCCATTCCCAGACAATTAAGAATCCTATCAATATTCAGCTCAGCAGCCCGCAAAGTCTGCTCATCAATCGCCCTTTATCATGAGCCCAGGAAATAGTGGCCTCTTTAATTCACATAAGAGTGTGTTGAAAGTGTGCACCCGCATGCAATTGAGAATCATGAGGACGATGAACCCACTGATCCTGAACCAGCTTAAGAAAATCCACTTCCTTCAGCCAGCTAGGATTGAATTTGAAAGGGCTAGGAGGTTTTTTCCTTCTACCTCGTAACTCCAAGAAGATGGGACAGTGATCAGATATCCCACCTGATCCTACCCACTGTCTGACTACATCAACACCCAGTGCCAACACATCGGCCACCAGAAACCTATCCAGTCTTTTTGCCACCCTTGTTCCCCAGCTCTCTTATTCCTCCAAGTTGGTGTAACCTTGGGTGGTAAGATATCAAGCAGATCCTTCCTGGAAAAGGCTTGTATGAAATAATCTGCTAATGTGTCCGGAGCAGCCGAGGCCCCCACACTTCAGAAGTCCCCAGAGTAAGATTTAAGTCCCCACCCAAGATCACATCCCTACCTTCAAACAGATCCATATCCAACAAGGAGTCCTAGAAGCCCACCCTATTTAAATAAGGCCCGTAGATATTGAGAAACAGTGATCATCCGACCGATCTCTGCATCCCAAAATTCCAAACCTATACCAAAAGAGATTCCAAGAACTATCACATCTGTAGCACTTTACCTTCCACCCCGATGCCAGCCCTCCAGATCGCCCCCGAGCATCCACTCCAACAAACTTCCAGCCAGGAAGCAATGATTTTAAAGTCTGAACCACATCAACACTGCCACCCAAAGTTTCTTGCAACAGTAAAACATCCGGTTGATTTAAGTCTACCAACCTTCGAAGCGAAGATTTTTTAATGGGACTCGCCAACCCACGACAGTTGAAAGACATAATTTTCATAATGTACCCCCATCCTGGGCTTTCACTGCTCTAAGTGCCCACTCAATAGAAGATTGTGTACCCATCACTAGATCCACTTTTTTCCGATCTTGAGCTTTAGACAAAAGGGATTTTCGGCCCCGACCTCTCCCCCCAACACTAAAAGCCAATTCGGGAAGTCCCTTTCCCCCGATCCATCGTCAGGTATCTCCCTACTGTGAAGAGCATAACGGATATTTCTACCCTCAGAGCTGGTAGAGAGTTTGGTGGATACAATGGACGGCGTGAAAACACTATCCTCATCAGTCAAACGACAAGTAGCAGCCGGACAAGGTAAGACCGTACGGGCGAGTGGGGTAGACCCAAGCCTACCCCCCCCAAAACAATAGTGTCATCAGATAAGGAAACAGTAGGAGATAAGAAATGAGACTTACCCGAGGGTTTCGTGGATGAAACCCGTCTATTAATGGACAGCTCCGATAGCATACTGGAAGTGACTCGAGTAGTAGGAGTCGCTGAAAACACCCCCTCAGTAGCAGGATCCGCACTCCCAATATTCTCCTTTCCATCGTTCACCAATGGTGGCAACAAATCCTCAGAGCCATGATGCCCACATTTATCTGATGTAACCACAAAATCAAAGATCACCCCCCTGTCAATAGCAGACCCACTCCCATCATCCACCACCACCTGGGAGCTCACCTTCGACAAAGGATCTGCACCTACTGCAGCATCTTCACTGGTCAGGGGCTTACAAGTCCGAAACGGTAAAGGGCAATTGGCTACCAGATGTCCATGAACGTGGGCAGCGGGTGACACCTAAACGACACACCCACATAATCCAGAATCTGAACATAGTCCCCTTCCTTGGATTTAACATTAATCTCAGCAGAGCGTCCCAGACGAAGATCGATATTTACCAATATCTTAGCCACCGTGTAAATGCCAGTCTCAAGGTGGGAGGAATCAGAACACACATATTCACCAAGAAAATTTCCAATCTCAGCAAACCGCGTTTCATTCCACAGATGCATTGGAAACCCAGGAAGCTTCACCCACATAGGTTCTTTAACAATCTTCTCCGATTTTGAATCGAAGAAGGGGGACCAACTTTTCAGAACAAGAGGGACTCCCAACATCGACCAATGTCGTCTTAATACAGCGTCTACCTCCCCTTTGTTTGATAAGATGAAGGAAAACCATCCTTTCGTCAATACCTGGACTTCGGGGGCTGATGACATGAAATTCTGCCACTCGCTCAGCGCCCAACGCTGAAGGAAACCGCGACCAAATCTTCTGCCCTGAACATGTCCAACCACAGCAGTGAGAGAGAAATCCTTCGCCTCTGCCATCGAAACATCCACCCCAGCACTAACAGGTCCTTTCTCTTTTGTTCTTTTACCGTCTGAGCGGATTTTGAATTAGCCTTAGTAGAAGGCCCTGTTTGAGGACTAGGTAGGGATTCAACATCTGGAGAATATCCTCCACCACCCTTGGCATCCTTTACATGACCCACCAGAATATTTAGCCCTGGGAACGGGCCCAGAAATTACCTCTGTCCCCCCGGCCTGTCATGGAGGGACCAGACAATAGCCCCGACCGCGTCATCCCAGCAATTACGTCACCATCAGCAAAATTCTCCCGGTCTCCTACTCTGACCGAGGTGTGTTCCACATCATTCAACATGCCAATCCCTTGCACCAATCAAGCAAACAAAACCGCTGACAGGACAGGAACCCCAGAAATAATAAAAAATAAACCCCAACACAGTAAGTGGCCGACCTCCAAACCACAATCCTAGAGATCTGCAAACATCACCACGCATTCCTCATCGATCCCCACACATCCCCAAATAACACCACCCTCATCCACGGGCTAATTAGCAAGACCAACCAATGACGATCCCCATCAATTGCTCCACATGGACACCAGAAATCAGAATCCTTCGATCAACAAAGCTCAGAACCGTCATTCCAACTTCCAGGTTCATGGACCGACTAAATGAATCAAGAAATGCAGATCACTGGTCAATAACGAAAAGACAGGAACATTCAGTGCCGAAATGGTGTTGCTATCCAAGAACCATGGCAGGGAAGGCCGCCAAGGATAATGCCGAGAGGAGGGATTTTTGAGCAGGTGTTTAATAATCCAGTCCCATACTTAATTCCACAGTCCGCAGGCGTCCAAGAAAGTCTTCTCAGGGCCAAATCCTTAATTCACAATAGTATTCGAAGTCAAACAACACTTCATCAATCATCAGATCTTCTGTAAAGCACTTCATAGCCATCAATCGTTTCTCCTAGCTGATCCATGGCGGGAGTTGTTGAATCTTGAATTCGGATTCCACACATCTAGCAGCTCCAGCTTCCCTAAACCCTTTCAATAACAGCTTGTTCTCCAAAACACCTAACCCGTGGCAAAGTAATAACGAGAGGAATCAATACAAACGTTCGATCCTCTGTGGGAATCAGCAAGGATTATGCACCTATAGCATGAATCACCATAGTTTAAGCGTACTCCTATGAATCTCCCTTTCTTGGAGCTCATCTTTTCAGCTCTTGAAAGCTCTTTCGTAAAAAGTCAATTCATTATTAACTATTAATATTAATATTATAATTAATTATATGCCATATTAATTATTAAAATACTAATTATATATTTATTATAATTATTACTTATTAAAATACTAATTATATATTCTTATAATTATTGATTATTAAAATACTAATTATTATTCTTATTTATTATAAGAAATTGTTGTTGTTAATTAGATATGGCTTAGCTATATATGCTTTAATTAATAATAATTATTTACTATGATTTAATTATTAATTATTATTAATTAATTAATATTATAAGTATTATTTTTGTTTTAATTTTATATAGATTTATTATTAATTATTAATTATTAATTAATTAATATTAATATTATTATTATTGTTGTTTCAACTTAATATTGATTAATTATTAATCATTATATTATACATAATTATTATAAGTTATATGATCGATTTAATATCAATATTGATATTAAAACTATTAAAATTAATTATAATAATTATATTTATAATAATTTTAATAATTATATTTATAATAATTATAATTTATATGATTTATTGTTAAATTAATATTTTTTATTATTTAATTTTTATTTCTACTAATAATTATAGATATGATACTATTTTTAATTTTAATTATAGTTATAACAATAATTATAATTATCATTATTGTTATTATAAATATTATTATAATACTAATTGTTATAATAATAATAATTATAATTACAATTGTATTTATAATAATAATTTCATTTCTAATTATAATTATTATTATTTTAATACTAATAATACTAATAATTATAATTATAATTATAATTGTAATAATTATAATAATAATAATTATAAAATATATATATATTTTTTAATAAATATTAATAATGTTAGTTATTATTATTACTATTACTATTATAATAATTATTTAATAAATATTAATATACATAATCAATATTATAATATTACTAAAAATAATAAAAACCAAAAATTATAGTAATAATAATAAAAATTATTATTATTATTATTATAATACTAATCATTACAATAATAATATTAATAATATTATTAATAATTATACTATTAACATTTGTAATAATAATAATAATAATTTTTTATAATAAATAATAATTAAAATTGAATAATTTTTTTCGGCAGGTTGATCGTCAACTAGCAAGCCATATTAATAATTAATATTGCTTATATATGTCGATCAGCGTATATCAACCGTATTTAAATGTGTGGCCATGGTTGATATACGCCGATCGGTGTATATAAGCCATATTAATTATTAATATGGCTTGCTAGTCATATTAACGTTGAAAGCATTGTGTAAATATTAACATACAACAACATAGAGTTGGGTCGAAATTTCTCATGGAAATCCAAAGCTTTATCCTATAGTAAAACAAGTAGAGTATGTAAGTTGTTTGATTACAAATATGAGCTATGTAAAGGTTAAGAGTTGATATAGCTCATAACCAAGGAATTAAATAATACTATGAAAATGAATAATATCCAAGGGTATAGAGAATACATGGATATCCTTTTAAATAGATAATCAAAATGATACAATGGGAGTATAAGACGTATAAAGATGCAACCTGCTAAGTATGTAATACATTCTTGAAATATGATGAGTAATTAGCAGAATAAGAGTTTAACATATTTGACTCATTGAAAGAATACCATTAAAATGTCAACTAAGATTAATATGTCTTACTGAATGACGGGCAAGAGACATGATGAGGAGTAAAGAGTTCTTGACAAAGAACATGTCCATGGCCACAATTATGCTTAAGGACATAAAATTAATATACGTACTTTTCAATAAACTGTAACTAGAAAATTATTGCAAAATCATAAGTTAATTCAATGAATTAAGCACATAAATGCATGCATAGTAAACTCAGCTACCATGAGTTTATTGAGAATACGATCTAGTATATTATGAATATAATATTATATATTCTTCACAAACAAAACAAAATAATTTTTTTGTGCGTAAATTTAGGTGAATAATTTTGGGATGTTACAATTGGTATCAGAGCCTAGGTTGCAACACTATGCGACCTATGAGCTTAGCCACACCTTACAAATTATTTCTATGCGTTTAAAAAAAAAAACTAATAAATTTTATTTTTTGCACATTAGGTAGATACATGACATTGCCTAAAGCAACACAACCAAATCTGCTAGTTCAACTCGGAATCGGAATTCAATTTCCAGAAAGCTATACAATTTAATATTGAAGACAACTAGAAACAAAAATTGAGTTAGAAAGAGCTTGGGGGAGTCGTAGCACGAAAAGGAGAATTGGAAACCAGATTCAAAATCAAAGACAACAAAGATAAATAAAATAATAAGAACAATGAGTGCATAAAGGAACTCTAGTCAGCAAGGACAATTGAACACACCCCAATAGGAAGGGGAAATTTGGGTTAGCTTGGAGAGTGAACAACGGACTATTACACCTTCTAAACTATTGAAAACAATGCAAAGTATTAAGTATGAACTTCAAATCTTTAAAGAAGATAATCTTAAATATAGACAAGCATAACAAGAAATGAATGTGGTTTTACTGCAAAACCTGACATAAATGAAGCATAACCCAGCTCATACCTCCAGTAACACAATGGAAGGATCTCCTCATCAGGAAAGAGGAAAGGAAAAGGAAAACTCTGAATCAAGTACTTCTCATAAATCTAGGAGAAGTAGCGACAGTACTAGCTTTTCAAAATCTTTATCTCCAGCTCGACACTACAAAAGATCCTAAGCATAAACATTACTAAGAAGTATTCAAAATGTAAAATAAAGCTTATAGGGATGAAGAGCTCATCAAGAGATTTCCGGCAACGCTTGTTTCACGCAAAGCCTTCACCAGCCCACCTAACCAACACACCACACATTGTTTCTTAACATATATGGACCTAAATTTTATTTAATTTTGAATTGGTCTTTATTTTGAAAAGGTTCGGGGCCGAGGGCATAGGCCTTGGGCCCATGGCCAACACTGAGGCCATATAATGGATGAGCCACCGTGGATTTAAGCCAACAAAGGCAGGATAACAATCAAGCATTGGAACCATATCACTTGCCATATATATTTCAAACCATATAACATTATGCCAACACATTAGTGGTGGAACCATTTGTTATATGCCAACAAATTACCATATCATCAAAATATATTGTATGCCACCCGAATTAATAGAAAAAAACCACGAATATAGCGGGGTCAGGTGGAATAGAAACCATGACCTCCTCTAACCAATTTAGCAGATGTGCCAACAGACCACAACCAAGTCTTTGGTTAAGATTTGCATGGATATTTTTAAATATTTGCATGAAGTTTTTGGCCAAATTGGGGGTCGCGTGTCTCCAAACTGCGCCCCAAAAATTGGTTTTGAACATTATAAAAATGAACCAAATTTTGATTAAAAAAATGGAGGTTTCGAGACAGAAATTTGCAGGTACAGGCATGGAAACCGAGGTGGTTTTGCATGGAAACCAAGGTGGTTTTGAATGTTTCCCAAGCCATATTTGCACGCTCCCCGAGGTAGTTTTTTACCACAGTGTTGGCATGCTTCCCAAGGTGGTTTTATGCACTAATCCTGAGGTGGTTTTTCTACATAGTTCCCAAGTTCCGTACATCAATTAATGGGCATGGATCACGAGGTGGAATTTGTACTATTTTTTCTTTTATGCAGCCAGAGTTTCTCGATTTGCGTGCCATAGGAGGTCTCAGGCAAATACAGTCGAGTTTGAACTCATTTTTCTCGATTTTTCAAGAGGATCGCAGTGGTGCTGTTTATTTTTACTGATAACTGACAGAAAATAGAAGTGTTTCCAGAACTCTTATTTTGTAAGCTTTGAAGACTAAATAAGATCGACCTTCTCATTAGAAGTGGCCCAGAGACGTAGCCCAAGGATGGTGAACTCCGTTATCAGTTCTTGTCTACAAAATTCATAGTTTGCATCTCTTTTATGTGTTTTATGTGCTTCAATTATGCTCTTTAAAATTTGTCATTTAAATCCTCTTTAATGGATTTTAGCATTTAAACATTCACATGCAAATAATGGTTAGAAAGATCCTGTCATTTTCAAATCAAGTTTGGTATCAAAGCAGCTTAACCATTGCATTGTGAGTTTGTGAATGTTAACCGAATATCTAGGCTTCAAAGAGGTGAAGGAGAGCTTGAAGAATTTGATCCAGAGATTGGTTTCTGGAAGAAGAAAGAAAATGGCAGATGAAGACTACCAAGAAGAAGATGAAAAGGATTTCCGCAAAGCTTTCTATCATATGGCAGATAGAGTAGAAAAGTTGTTTGGAGATTATCAAGAGAGGTTGAAAAGAAGAAAATAAAGAAGGAGAAAGTAGAGGGTAATGCTTCGAGGAAAAGGAGGAGACCCTTATGAAACTTCTTCTCCATATACTTCCTCTTCTGAAAGTTTCAGTACTGCTTCTTCTAATTCAAAAGAAACAACTTGAGAATACTAAGTCTGATTTACCTTATTTGAAACTCGATTATAAGTTTGATTTGCTTATGTATAATGGTGAACTTAACACATAAAAACTAGATGATTGGATCAGACAGATTGAAGTATATTGCAAGATCCAAAAGCTTACAAATGATAGTACAAAGATCCAATTGGCTACTTTTCGACTTGAGGTACTACACTCATCTGGTGGGGAGAGTAAGACTCAGGAAGGTGTCCTTAACAAAGGTAAAATTATTTCTTCCTGGTATGAATTTATTGCTGCGTTAAAGAAGCAATTTTATCTATTAGGTTACATACATCAAGCTATGATGGATTGGAAAAACTTAAGGCAAGGTAAAGGTCAGAGTGTACAAGAATACACTCAAGAATTCATAAGAGAGCTTTGATTTTGGGTATACCTCTCTACACTCAAGAAACTCTTCTCAATTTATTGGAGGATTACATAGTTATTTGCGTCATACAATACTTATGTTTAATCCTACTAACTTGGATGAAGTGTGTGTCCAAGCCAGACATATTGAATCTAAAGGGAAGAATGTTCATGATGAATTTTCTTCAATTGAATCCAGTCATTTGAAAGAAGGTAAGGACAAAGGGAAGAGAAAGCATACTGCTGCCGTGAAGAAAGGGGATACAAAAATTTCATGTTATCATTGTTAGAGAGATGGACATGATGTAGAACATTGTTGGAAGCTACATCCATAATTGAAACTGAACTGGTTTAAGGATCGGAAAGGGAAGCAAAAAGCTACAGTTATCGTTGAGGACATTGGATAAGATTCTGAGGACGAAACAAAGATATCAATCATAGGTGTGAAAGGTAAAGCTATTGTTGGTATTGATTCTAACATTGGTTCTTCATGTGCTTCTACTTCTAAAGATCATGACCATTCTAAGGATAGAAAAAGGAATGCATTGTTTCATATAAGGGTAATTACAAAACAAAGTAAGATCGACACACTCATAGATAGTGGATCTCAAGCTAATATCATTTTAGAAGAAGTAGTTAAGCAATCGGGATTAATAACAAATCCACACAAGAAACCTTATCCATTAGGCTGGGTATGCAAAGATAAAAGATTACAAGTAACAAAGCAATGTGATCTAAAGATTGCAATTACATCCAAGTTTGTAGATGAAGTTGAATTTGATGTGGTTCCATTAGATATACGTGGAATTGTGTTGGGAAGCCCGTATTTATATGATCGAAAGGCAACATTCTATCGAGAACTAATCAGTATCATTTGGTTTAAGGAATAAATTACGGTACATAGTACATTCACATTCATATAAAAATGATAGATCAATGGGAACTACACAACAATTGAAAAGGGTTGTTAATGCAAGTCAGAATTTGGCGCTTATGTATATGCAAGTTAAGGAAGAAAATAATCCTAAGCATGAAGAGGAAGTGTCATTGCATCACAATACACCTATTTTGGTCAATAATGTTCCTATGATAAAACATAAGCATGATATGAGTACAATCTCTTTCACATGTTCATGTTGATATTCAACTTATTACTGATCAACAATATGTGGTTTGTTCCTACAATATTGAATGGAGAATTTGTGGAAAAAAGGGGTTATATACTTAACAATGTCAGTGCAGTGTTGATTGCTATTATGATGAGTCAGATGTATAGGTTCCAAGAAGAATGGACAAGTGATACGGGACAAGTGAGACGAACATGTCCCTCACTTGAATTCTGAATGATTCAGGCCTTTGTTGGTCCAAAATCTTTTCAGTGGGAAGTTTCGATCAGGAGGGATCATCTCATCGTCGATGGAAGTTAAAGTATTCAAAATATAAACTAAATATTACAAGGATGAAGAGCTCATCAAGAGATTTCCGGAAATGCTTGGTTCATGCAAAAATACCTCCAGATGCAGAAGTTATGAATGTTTGAAGTTTCGACAGTTTTGGTTAAACATGGCAAAAATGGGTGATTTGGGCAAAAATGGAAATGTAATTTTTTTATAAAAAATTTCGGAGTCCATGGGATTCGACTCTATGACCTCCAAAGACCGTCTAAAGCCTTCACCAAACCCACCTAACCAGCACGCCACACATTTTTCTTAACTTACTATGGACCTAACATTTATTTAAGTTTGAATTGGTCTTTATTTTGAAAAAGGTTTGGGCCGAGGGCATTGCCTTTGGGCCCATGTCCAACACCGAGGACATATAATGGAGGAGCCAACGTGGAGCTAAGCCAACGAACTCTGGATAATAGTCAAGCATTGGAACCATATTACTTGCCATATATATTTCAAACCATATAACATTATGCCAACACAGTAGCGATGGAACCATATGTTATATGCCAACAAACTACCATATCACCGAAATATATTATATGCCACCGAATTAATACAACAAAACCACGAATATAGCAAATTTGGGTGGAATAGAACCCATGACCTCCGCTAACCAATTTAATAGATGTTCCAATAGACCACAACCAAGTCTTTGGTTAATATTTGGACGGATATTTTTAAATATTTGCATGAAGTTTTTGGCCAAATTTAGGGGTCGCATGGCTCCAAACCGCGCCCACAAAATTGGTTTTGAACATTATAAAAATAAACTGAATTTTGATTAAAAAAATGGAGGTTTTAGTATAGAAATTTGTAGGTACAGGAACAAAAATTGAGGTGGTTTTGCATGTTTCCCAAGACAGATTTGCACGCTTCCCGAGGTAGTTTTTGCACAGTGTTGGCATGCTTCCCGAGGTGGTGTTCTACACGGATCCCGAGGTTGTTTTTTATACACAGTTATGAAGGTCCATACATCGATTAATGGGCATGGATCTCAAGGTGGAATCCGTACTTTTTTGTCTTTTATGCATGTAGAGTTTCTCGATTTGCGTGCTAGAAGAGGTCTCATGTAAACATATTCGAGGTTATACTCATTTTTCTCGATTTTTCAAGACGAAAGCAGTGGTGCTGTCTATTTTTGTTGATAACTAACAAAAAATAAAAGTGTTTTCAGAACTCTTATTTTGTAAGCTTTGAAGACTAAATAAGATCGACCTTCTCATTAGAAGTGGATCGGAGACATAGCCCAAGGAGGGTGAACTACGTTATCAGTTGTTGTCTACAAATTTCATGGTTTGCATCTCTTTTATGTGTTTTATGTGCTTCAATTATGCTCTTTCAATTTGTCATTTAAATCCTCTTTAATGGATTTTATCATTTAAACATTCACATGCAAATAATGGTTAGAAAGATCTTGTCATTTTCAGATCAAGTTTGGTATCAAAGCGGCTTAACCATTGCATTGTGAGTTTGCGAATGTTAACCGAATATCTAGGCTTCAAAGAGGTGAAGGAGAGATTGAAGAATTTGATCCAGAGATTGGTTCTGGAAGAAGAAAGAAAATGGCAGATGAAGAAAACCAAGAAGAAGATGAAAAGGATTTCCGCAAAGCTTTCTATCAGATGGAAAATAGAGTAGAAAATTTGTTTGGAGATTATCAAGAGAGGTTGGAAAAGAAGAAAATAAAGAAGGAGAAAGTAGAGGGTAATGCTTCAGGAAAAGGAGGAGACCCTTCTGAAACTTCTTCTCCATATTCTTCCTCTTCTGAAAGTTTCAGTACTACTTCTTCTAATTCAAAGAAATACCTGAGAAGACTATGTCTGATTTACCTTATTTGAAACTTGATATTAAGTTTGGTTTGCTTATCTATAATGGTGAACTTAATGCATAAAAACTAGATGATTGGATCAGACATATTGAAGTATATTGCGATATCCAAAAGCTTACAGATGATAATACAAAGATCCAATTGGCTACTTTCCCGACTTGAGGTACTGCACTCATCTAGTGGGGAGAGTAAGACTCGGGAAAGTATCCTTAACAAAGGTAAAATTATTTCTTCCCAGTATGAATTTACTGCTGCGTTAAATAAGCAATTTTATCCATTAGGTTACATACAACAAGCCATGATGGATTGGCAAAACTTAAGGCAAGGTAAAGGTCAAAGTGTACAAGAATACACTCAAGAATTCATAAAGAGAACTTTGATTTTGGGTATACCTCTCTACACGCAAGAAAATCTTCTCAATTTTATTGGAGGATTACATAGTTATTTGCGTCATACAATAATTATGTTTAATCCTACTAACCTGGATGAAGTTTGTGTTCAAGCCACACATATTGAATCTAAAGGGAAGAATGTTCATGATAAATTTTCTTCAGTTGAATCCAATCATTTGAAAGAAGGTAAGGACAAAGGGAAGAGAGAAAGCATACTGCTACCATGAAGAAAGGGGATACAAAAATTTCATGTTCTCATTGTCACAGAGATGGACATGGTGCAAAACATCGTTGGAAGCTACATCCATAATTGAAACTAAACCGGTTTAAGGATGATAAAGGGAAGCAAAAAGCTATGGTTATCGTTGAGGACCTTGGATCATATTCTGAGGACGAAACAAAGATATCAACCGTAGGTGTGAAAGGTAAAGCTATTGTTGGTATTGATTCTAACATTGGTTCTTCATGTGCTTCTACTTCTAAAGATCATGACAATTCTAAGGATAGAAAAAGGAATGCATTGTTTCATATAAGGGTAATTACAAAACAAAGTAAGATCGACACACTCATAGATAATGGATCTCAAGCTAATCTCATTTAAGAAGTAGTTAAGAAATTGGATTAATAACAATGCCACACAAGAAACCTTATCCATTAGGATGGGTATGCAAAGATAACAGATTACAAGTAACAAAGCAGTGTCATATAAAGATTTCAATTACATCAAAGTTTGTAGATGAATTTGAATTTGATGTGGTTCCATTAGATATATGTGGAGTTGTGTTGGGAATTCCGTATTTATATGATCGAAAGACAATATTATATCGAGAACATAATCGGTATCATTTGTCTAAGGAAGGAATTACGGTACATAGTACATTCACATTCATTTATAAATGACAGATCAATTGGAACTATGCAACAATTGAAAAGGGTTGTTAATGCTAGTCAGAATTTGGCACTTATGTCTATGCAAGCTAAGGAAGAAAATAATCCTAAGCATGAAGAGGAAGTTTCGTTGCATCATAATATACCTACTTGGTCAATAATGTTCCTATGATAAAACATAAGCATTAGATGAGTAGAATCTCTTTCACATGTTCAATGTTGATAATCAACTTACTACTGATCAACAACATGTGGTTTGTTCCTACAATATTGAATGAATATTTTGTGGAAAAGGGCGTTAATATACTTAACAATGTCAGTGTAGTGTTGATTGTTGTTATGATGAGTTAGATGTACAGGGTTACAAGAAGAATGGACAAGTGATACGGGACAAGTGAGACGAACATGTCCTCACTTGAATTCTGAATGATTCAGGCTTTTGGTGGTTCAAAAGCTTTTCAGTGGGGAGGTTTGATCCAGGATGATCATCTCATTGTAGTTGGAATTTAAAGTCTTGAAAATGTAAAATAAATCTTACAGGCATGAAGATCTAATCAATAGATTTATGACAATGCTAGTTTCGTGCAAAAATACCTTCGGATGCAGAAGTTATGAATGTTTGAAGTTTTGACAGTTTTGGTTAAAAATGGCAAAAAATGGGTGATTTGGGCAAAAAATGGCAATGCAATTTTTTATAAATTTTTTGGGAGTCCATGGGATTCGACCCCATGACCTCCAAAGACCTCTAAAAGCCTTCAACAAGCCCGCCTAACCAGCACACAACGCATTTTTTCTTAACATACTATCGACCTAACTTTTTAAAGTTTGAATTGGTCTTTATTTTGAAAAAGGTTTGGGCCGAGGGCATAGCCCTCGGGCCCATGGCCAACACCGACGCCATATAATGGAGGAGCCACCGTGGAGTTAAGCCAATGAAGGTGGGATAACAATCAAGCATTGGAACCATATTATTTGCCATATATATTTCAAACCATATAACATTATGCCAACACATTAGAGATGGAACCATATGTTATATGCCAATAAACTACCATATCACCGAAATATGTTATATGCCACCGAATTAATACAACAAAACCATGAATATCGTGGGTTTGATGGAATAGAACCCCGTGAAATCCGCTAACTAATTTAGCAGATGTGCCAATAGACCACATCCAAGTCTTTGGTTAAGGTTTGGACAGATATTTTTAAATATTTGCATGAAGTTTTTGGCCAAATTTAGGGGTCGCGTGGTTCCAAATCACGCCCCCAAAATTTGTTTTTGAACAGTATAAAAATGAACCAAATTTTGATTAAAAAAATGGAGGTTTCGAGACAAAAATTTATAGGTACAGGCACGAAAATTGAGGTGGTTTTGCACGTTTCCCAAGACAGATCTGCACGCTTCTCAAGGCAGTTTTGCAGAGTGTTGGAACGCTTCCTGAGGTGGTTTTCTACATGGATCCCAAGGTGGTTTTTCTACACAATTCTCGAGGTACATACATCGATTAATGGGCACGATTATGAGGTGGAATCCGTACTGTTTTGTCTTTTATGCATGCAGAGTTTCGCGATTTGCATGTCAGAGGATGTCTCAGGCAAACATAGTCTAGTTTATACTCATTTTTCTCGATTTTTCAAGAGGATCGCAGTGGTGCTGTCTATTTTTGTTGATAATTGATAGAAAACAGAAGTGTTTCCAGAACTCTTATTTTGTAATCTTTGAAGACTAAATAAGATCGACCTTCTCATTAGCAGTGGCCCGGAGACATAGCACAAAGAGGGTGAACTCTGTTATCAGTTCTTGTCTACAAATTTCATGGTTTGCATCTCTTTTATGTGTTTTATGTTCTTCAATTATGCTCTTAAAATTTTTCATTTAAACCCTCTTTAATGGATTTTAGCATTTAAACATTCACATGCAATAATGGTTAGAAAGATCCTGTTATTTTCGGATCAAGTTTGGTATCAGAGCAGCTTAGTCATTGCATTGTGAGTTTGTGAATGTTAACAAGATCTAGGATTCAAAGAGGTGAAGGAGAGATTGAAGAATTTGATCTAGAGATTGGTTCAATAAGAAGAAAGAAAATGGTAGATGAAGACTACCGAGAAGAACATTAAAAGGATTTTCGCAAAGCTTTCTATCAGATGGCAAATAGAGTAGAAAATTTGTTTGGAGATTATCAAGAGAGGTTGGAAAAGAATAAAATAAAGAAAGAGAAAGTAGAGGGTAATGCTTTAGGAAAAGGAGGAGACCCTTCTGAAACTTCTTCTCCATATTCTTCCTCTTCTGAAAGTTTCAGTACTACTTCTTCTAATTCAAAGAAATACCTGAGAAGACTATGTCTGATTTACCTTATTTGAAACTTGATATTAAGTTTGGTTTGCTTATCTATAATGGTGAACTTAATGCATAAAAACTAGATGATTGGATCAGACATATTGAAGTATATTGCGATATCCAAAAGCTTACAGATGATAATACAAAGATCCAATTGGCTACTTTCCGACTTGGAGGTACTGCACTCATATAGTGGGAGAGTAAGACTCGGGAAAGTATCCTTAACAAAGGTAAAATTATTTCTTCCCAGTATGAATTTACTGCTGCGTTAAATAAGCAATTTTATCCATTAGGTTACATACAACAAGCCATGATGGATTGGCAAAACTTAAGGCAAGGTAAAGGTCAAAGTGTATAAGAATACACTAAGGAATTCATAAAGAGAACTTTGATTTTGGGTATACCTCTCTACACTCAAGAAACTCTTCTCAATTTTATTGGAGGATTACATAGTTATTTGCGTCATACAATACTTATGTTTAATCCTACTAACCTGGATGAAGTGTGTGTTCAAGCCACACATATTGAATCTAAAGGGAAGAATGTTCATGATGAATTTTCTTCAGTTGAATCCAGTCATTTGAAAGAAGGTAAAGACAAAGGGAAGAGAACGCATACTGCTACTGTGAAGAAAGGGGATACAAAACTTTCATGTTCTCATTGTCAGAGAGATGGACATGATGTAGGACATTGTTGGAAGCTACATCCATAATTGAAATTGAACTGGTTCAAGGATCGGAGAGGGAAGCAAAAAGCTACGATTATCGTTGAGGACCTTGGATCAGATTCCGAGGACGAAACAAAAAATATCAACTGTAGGTGTGAAAGGTAAAGCTATTGTTGGTATTGATTCTACCATTGGTTCTTCATGTGCTTCTACTTCTAAATATCATGACAATTCTTAGGATAAAAAAAGGAATGCATTGTTTCATATAAGGGTAATTACAAAACAAACTAAGATCGACACACTCATAGATAGTGGATCTCAAGCTAATCTCATTTCATAAGAAGTAGTTAAGCAATTGGGAGTAATAACAAAGCCACACAGGAAACCTTATCTATTAGGCTGGGTATGCAAAGATAAAAGATTACAAGTAACAAAGCAATGTGATCTAAAGATTGCAATTAGATCCAAGTTTGTTGATGAAGTTGAATTTGATGCAAGTTAAGGAAGAAAATAATCCTAAGCATGAAGAGGAAGTGTCGTTGCATTACAATACACCTATTTTGGTCGATAATGTTCCTATGATAAAACATAAGCATGATATGAGTACAATCTCTTTCACATGTTCAATGTTGATATTCAGCTTACTACTGATCAACAATATGTGGTTTGTTCCTACAGTATTGAATGAATATTTTGTGGAAAAAGGGGTTAATATACTTAACAATGTCAGTGCAGTATTGATTTTTGTTATGATGATTCAGATGTATAGGTTCCAAGAAGAATGGACAAGTGATATGGGACAAGTGAGATGAACATGTCCTCACTTGAATTCTAAATGATTCAGTATTTTGGTGGTCCAAAAGTTTTTCAGTGGGAAGGTTTGATCCAGGAGGATCATTTCATCATCGATAGAAGTTAAAGTATTCAAAATGTAAAATAAATCTTACTGGAATGAAGAGATCATCAAAAGCTTTCCGACAATGCTTGTTTCATGCAAAAATACCTCTAGATGTAGAAGTTATGAATGTTTGAAGTTTCGACAGTTTTGGTTAAAAATGGCAAAAAATGGGTGATTTGGGAAAAAAATGGCAATTTAATTTTTTATAAATTTTTTCCGAGTCCATGGTATTCGACCCCATGACATCCAAAGATCGCCCAAAGCCTTCACCAAGCCCTCCTAACCAGCACGTCACACATTGTTTATTAACATATTATGGACCTAACTTTTATTTAAGTTTGAATTGGTCTTTATTTTGAAAAAGGTTTGGGCTGAGGGCATAGCCCTCAAGCCCATGGACAACATCGAAGCCACATAATAACAATCAAGCATTGGAACCATATTACTTGCCATATATATTTCAAACCATTTATCATTATGCCGACACATTAGCGGTGGAACCATATGTTATATGCCAACAAACTACCATATCACCGAAATATATTATATGCCACCGAGTTAATACAACAAAACCACGAATATCACGGGTTTGGGTGAAATAGAACCTGTGACCTCCGCTAACTAATTTAGCAGATGTGCCAATAGACCACAACCAAGTCTTTGGTTAAGATTTGGACGGATATTTTTAAATATTTGCATGAAGTTTTTGGCCAAATTTGGGGGTCGCGTGGCCTCCAAACCGCGCCCCAAAAATTGGTTTTGAACATTATAAAAATGAACCAAATTTTGATAAAAAAAATGGAGGTTTCGAGACATAAATTTGAAGGTATAGGCACAGAAATCGAGGTGGTTTTGCACGGAAACCAAGGTGGGTTTGCACATTTCCCAAGATGGATTTGAACTCTTCTTGAGGTAGTTTTTCACAGTGTTGGAATGCTTCTCGGGGTGGTTTTATGCATAGATCCCGAGGTG
This sequence comes from Larix kaempferi, assembly GCA_027924585.1. Classification (NCBI taxonomy): domain Eukaryota; kingdom Viridiplantae; phylum Streptophyta; class Pinopsida; order Pinales; family Pinaceae; genus Larix; species Larix kaempferi. The sequence continues at coordinate 7,590,159 of BSBM01001033.1, forward strand.
GTTTTTCTACACATTTCCCGAGGTCCGTACTACCATTAATTGGCATAGATCCCGAGGCAGAATCCGTACTGTTTTGTCTTTTATGCAGGCATAGTTTCTTGATTTTCATTCTAGAGGAGGTCTCAGGCAAACATATTCGATTTTATACTCATTTTTCTCGATTTTTCTAGAGGATTTCATTAGTGCTGTCTTTTTTTACTGATAAGTGACAAAAAATAGAAGTGTTTCCAGAAATCTCATTTTGTAAGCTATGAAGACTAAATAAGATCAGCCTTCTCCTTATAAGTGGCCCAGAGATGTAGCCCAAGGAGGGTGAACTCAGTTATCAGTTCTTGTCTACAAATTTCATGGTTTGCATTTCTTTTATGTGCTTAAATTATGCTATTTAAATTTGTCATTTAAATCCTTTTTAATGGATTTTAGCATTTAAACATTCACATGCAAAGAATGGTTATAAAGATCCTTTCATTTTTGGATCAATCATACACAACTTCATAAGGTGTTGACATCAATGCCAAAGGGGGAGATTGTTGAAGTTTTTGTTGTCATTGATGTCAACTAATGTCAAAGAGGATGTCAATTGATTCAATTTGAGTCATTGATGTCATCTGAGGTCAAAGTGGATACAATATTCCTACAGTAGCTTGAAGAAGTATATGGAAGTCACTTTAAAGAAGTATATGCGTTAGATAGATGAAGGATATGGATGCTAATATAAAGAAGTATGTCTAGAAGTTGTATCCATTCTGAAGATGTGTGTCCAAAGATACATCATGCAGATCCAGTATGAAGAAGCACATAAGGAAGATACATCATGCATATTTAGTATGAAGAAGCACATAAGGAAGATACATCATGCATATCGAGTATCAAGAAGTACATAAGGAAGGTTACATCATGCAGGTCCAGTTCAAATAAGTACATAAGTAATGTATCATACTACATGTGGTACTTGCACAAATATCAAGTCCACCAAGTCATACTCTCTTAAGGTAGGAGCCAATGAATTGGATGGACAAAGGTAAAAGTGTGCAAGTATGTCGAGAGAAGATTCTGGAATAGCAAAAAAGCCTAAAACATTGTATGGTCAAATATAGGTAGTGCGCAAGCAACAAGTAATGGATTATGGTTGAAAAATCCTAAAAGCGTGCAAGTGTTTCCAATCAGAATATTCTTTCAGTTAGTAGAATGCGCATAAGTTCCAAGAAGGGTACAGAAGTTGAAGTTAGTATATGCACAAATTCCATACCTAAAGACTCAGCAAGTGAGCAAGTACCACACCTGATGATACTCCAAGGGTCAAAGTCCCACTAAGTCGAAGATCACGGATGCACAGATTCCACAAATCATTAATACATCAGGTGCACGATACCCACAAGAGATGGTACATCAAGGATCAAAGATACACCAAGTCGAAGAGTAAGGATGCACACATATCACAAAGCAATGGTATATCATGAGCGCAATAATACATCTCTAAGGTGTAAGTCCCAATAAGTTGTGGAACATGAATGCGCAAGACCCACAAAGGATGGCGCATCAACAATGTAGATAATGACATGTGAAATAGGCATAATCCGTGAAGAAAGGAAGAAGGGATGCCACAACCAACTTGTGGACATACAATCCATGCAAGACATGTATAAATAGAGCTGCAAGTTGGAGATTTGAAGTAAGCTTGATGGCGAGATCATAAGATATTCAAGTAGAATATATAGATTTATTTTTCAGGGCATCAAGGGCTAGAGGATAGAACATCATGATCTAGCGAAGATCCCAGTGCGCACATGCAATGGAATGATTTACTGATGGTGCACAAAATGATGTTGTAGATCTGTGACGGATGCAAAAATAATGAAAGGCAGAATCATAGAAGAATGCACAAGTGCGTGAGGATTGAATGACAATATTGCTGGTAGAACGCAGATAGTCACATATGATGTAAGAGAGAAGCACAGAGACAAAACTGAAGTATATCAGATGATGCGCAGAAGTTTGGCTGATGCACAAAGGTTGAAGTGAAGTGTGCAAAGTAAATAAGCCCATCAGATGCGCAACGACAGGACACCAACACAATCTTATAAGCACGTCATGATGAGGATGATTTGAGGCAACTGCATTAAACCGAAAGGAAGAATCATAAGATGCAAAACATATCGCATATTGTCTAAAGGACCGTGGCACTTAAACATAATGAACACATCTAAGTAAGTGTGCAGTTCCATCTGATACTGATGCATAATCTCAGAACAACAAACTATCAATTGAAATCACAATATTAGTTGGTAAGTGCAGTTGCACAGTAGCAGAAAGACAGAGTGAACCCTGGCGTAGACTGCAGGATCAAAAGTAGACAATACGTGAAGCAAGTCATTGACAAATGTGAAGAATTGAGTGAAATGAGAAGTCAAGTGATGTATATAGAACAGTGACAATGTATCATTTACATACGAAGGTGGCACACAACAACATGAAATACAAAAGATCAGAAGTGTGCACGAGTTGAAAGATCGGTAAGACATAATTATTATTTTGGATATTTAGGCGGCAGGACGGGGCAAGGATCAGGAGGTTGTAGCATCCTTCCAGTTGGTGCTAGAGAACATAGGGAGTTGGTGCTTCCTTCAGGTTGGTGCCTGTCAAACCAGGGGGTTGGTGCCTCATTCTAGTTGGTGCTAGTAAACAAAGGAAGTCAGTGCTTCCTTAAATGTATTCTTTTCATTACAAAAGAGCATTCCATGGTTTTATCCCATTTGGGTTTCCACGTCAAAATCTTGTGTGTTATGTGTTCTTTGTCTTGATGCATATGTGGATAAATATTTTATTTATGTTGGATGCATAACTAAATATCAAGATTAATTTAAAGACTAATCTGTTAAAGAACGTAAAAAACTACTGATAACTGCGCTAATACTGATTCACCCCTCTCTCAGTATTAAATTGATTCCAACAAATGGTGTTTGCTTCATTCATAAAGCACTTTCTCTAGCCTTTTATGTTTTCATTTCTTTCTACTTGTATCACTTATGTTGATCGCTGAATTTGTTTTCCTTTTCATTCAACTACCTCAAATCTTCTTTAATTTGAACACATTCAACCATATTGACACTTCAATGTTTTGTTCCTTTTCAATTTTCACCTATTTAGATTTTTAACGTTGGCAACAATTTTTTCTTGAGCACTTTTTTTGATCATTATCAGATTTTTGTCTTTTTGTGCATCTACATCATATCTTCTTGAGTTTTAGAACATTCAACCATCTTGACATCTTCGATGTTTGCTTCATTTTCATGGAGCACTTGTCCAACCTTTTTATGCTATTACCATTTTCTATTTGGAGCATTTATGTTGATCATTGCCGGATTTTTTTTTTGCATTGGCATTTGATCTTCTTTATCTTCAACACATTGAGACATATTGACAACTTGGTATTTGATTCTTTTCATGAAGCACTTTGTGCATGCTTTTTTACGTTTGTACCTTTTTCTACTTTGAGTACATAGGTTGATCATTGCAGATTTTTTTCCTTTTCATGCATTCGCATCCAATCTTATTCAATGTTAGCATATTCAATCCTCTTAACATTATGATGGTAGCCTATTTTTCTTGCTTTGTATATGTACCTTTTACAATGGGAGGCCATCTTGGTACAAGTTGAACAATTAGTTTTACTTGAAGCACTCTTATGGATATTGTACACTTTATAACAACCTAATTAGATCCTTTAAGCTTCAACATTGTTATCTTCTTTGTTATATTTTGGAAATTCTTCTTTGTCAACTTGATATGTGTCCAATTCAACATCAATGCACTAAGAACATCAAGATACACATGCACTTTGTCAGATAATTTATTTATGATCAAGTTATTGGCTTGACATTTTGTCGAACAAAGGATCGAGTTGTAGGCATCTTCATAAAGACCCTAACAAAGGCCAAATTTCTTTTCTTTGATCAATGTTAGGTGTGAAGGAAAATAAGGAGAAGTAGGTAGTTCCTCCTTCCTTTTCCTTATGTCATTTTGTAAATACTTCATCCTATTCCATGTTGTTCTTAAGGGGGGTGCTATGATATAAGAAATATGGATATTGCTTAAGACCAACTTGGTCTCATGTACTAGTGATATATGATTTTGGGTGTGTTTCTTTAATGTGATTTTGTAAAGTTATCATACTATCACCATTCAATCTTGTGCATAGATAATATTACAATTCTTTAATTCTTGATTATATATGTGTACTTTCACCTCATTGGTCTATGATCTCAATGGAGGGCTGTTATCATCATGATGAAGTGTAGTGGATAGTGATGTATTGGTTGTAAGCCTCTTTGAGAAGTAATACAACTTTATATTTCTCTATGGATGTTTATCTCCATGAGAATTTCACCATGTAAATCTCGATATCTTGATCTTTGATCTAGATGAGTTATTTCTCTTTGGTGTCCATTCCTTTGAATTGGCCACCTAGGTATTAGTTTTTTAGGTTACTCCAAAAGTGTTTACACTATGTTTGGGGATGCTTCATGATATTTGGAGTACATGGTGTATGTTCAACCCCTAGATGGTTCGAAATGGATTATCACATGGGAGATGGTACATGATTGACTTGCACAGTTAAGACAACTTGCTTAGTGGATGCATGACCTCAGATGCTTTTTGGCTTGGAATTCTTCTCTTAGGAATTGGAGTTCTCTTACTTGATTGGTGGATATTATCACCTAAATTTTGCACACCTGTGACATTTTGACATTTTTTACGAAAATACACCATCAACATATAACATGCACCTAAAAAATATTCCTTTCCATAAAAAATCAACATGTGGAATGAAGTTGATAGTTAGATCTTTTAGAGAATCCACAATGGAAATTTTTAATTTTTGACATTCCGAATCCAAATCTGGATCAAGATTTGGATTTGAAACATTGACAATTAAAAATGTCTATTGTGGATTCTCTATAAGATATGAATAACAACACCTACTGCAGAAACCTCGAGACTGGAATGAAGTTGTTTTTGCATAGTCAAACCTTTGTTGATCTATACAAATTCATAAAAAGGGAGCCCGTGCAAAATTGCATGGAAAATCCTTCAAAACCTGCATGGTTTTGTATATGTGAAGACTAATCAATTCTACAGAATATTCAAAGCTCCCTAACTACATTTTGAGCACCAAAGAGGTTCAAATTGGCTTCTACCAAGTACTTGGGCATTCAACAACCCCATATTTGTTCCTAGAAACCACTTCATAGAGAAGAGCAATCACATCTTGAATCGGTTCTTTGAAGACCTTCAAATTGGATATAAAAGGAAGCCATGGGAATCCATTCCATAAGAAAAATTTAGAGCAAGGTTATGCTGCAATAATTTGCTTGAAGGACATCTCTTCCATCTACACTCTTACAACCCATTAGCATTTCAATCCCCCTTGATGATTCCTCAAGAAGCAAGTGTTTTCTTTCACCATTCCAAGTTAGTTAGAGAGAAATTAGAGAGAATTAAAAGGAATCCCCCAAAGGGAGTGTTAGATATCCCTCAGAAGCTACATTCCTCATTAGGTGATACTATTATATTCAAATATTTTCCATTAGAGATTAATCATTTGGTTGAAGCTCATCTCTTTGCGTTGTTTCCATATCATTTTGGAAAGTTTAATCTTAGAAGTATCTCTTATGTTTGTTGTTAATAGTTTTATGGCTTCCACATCATAGTATTTGTCATACTAACCCATTCATACTTTGTTTCCTTGCTTGGAACCTGCAAGGAAAGGATATTTAGCTCACCATTGAGCCATTTTTCCCACAAAAGTATTGGTGACTCCACTTAGTGTTTTTTATTTAGTTTGTCATCTACAGGTTGTCTTCTTTCTTTTTACTAATTTGGGGCTTGTTGTAGGATCATACCTTTGCTGTTCATACCCCTAACCAACGATTTTTGTAGGCCGATGACCATTTTTTTCATTTTTCAGCTCGCGTGGTACTCGACACCTATTTTGAGCGAACTTGCATGGCTATTCCTTCGACAATCGCACTGTCGCTCATATTCCCTTTCTTCTTTGAATCACACTAGTTTACCACACGACCATTGTAACCTTGATCCTACACTATTACTCATGTTGCATATGTGGTTTGTTGCACTAAATTATCACATGGAAATCCCAACTCTCAAGTCACATGGTTGCTTGACTATGAGCACTAAGACCCATGCAATTGTAATAAAATTAGGTTTACCTATCTTGATTTATTCACAATTGCAGTCCACATGGTTTTTCACACATTCTAAGGGATTAACAAGACAACCATAATCTATTTTTGCTTCCTTAGTTATTAAATCACCTAGTTTTAAAATGAGGGGGCAAAATCAATTTGCAACTTTCTTATCTAGGGATTAGGCTTTAAGGTTACCAATAACCTTATAACCTACACTAGAGTAGATTAGGCATGTCTTTATTCCTTTTAAAATTAAAAGGAATTATTAGTCTAGGAAATTTGGATAAACTTACATTACTTTAAACTTTTGCCTCTTGCATATTTCTTTTTCAAAACAATCTAGATTAATCCACTTTTCACACAAACAATGGACCTAAAAAATCTTTAAATCTTAGTATGCTTTTTATTTTGCATCCATAAAGTAATCTTGGTAATATAAAAAGGACTAAAAGAGTGAAATACCTCCCTTTGCACATCTTGTTTTAAAATTATTGCTTGTAATAATCCAAATCACACCTAGGGAATTACATTTAAAGGAGTAAGAACCCATACATGTTTACATCCTCTATCTTTGTTCTTCCAAGTTCAATTACAAGCTCATTTTGAATAATTTGATCACACATTTGTTTTACCACTACAAGCACACACAAATGGTACCTAAAGACTCTTCTCAATAAAGTATGTTCTTAATCTTGCACTCATAAAGTGATTGATGAATAAAAAAAATTGAGAGGTTTGAAATACCTCCCTTTTCACACGTTACTTTAAACTTTTAGACCCTTTTAAAACCAATCAACAACTTAATCCTAAACCAAATTAATTCCTCTAATAAGAGGTTAGAAAACAAATTATGGTCTAAGATATGATTGTTGGGCTAGGCATCCAAATATTGCCCCTCAATCTCTTTCACATGAAACAATTGTTGTTGTTGTCTTTTAGGGAGCTTTAAATCCTGCCATACCAAGTGTGACAAAACACGGATAATAAGGAACTATTCTCAAGAGCACTAAATCCAATTTTAGGTTGTTTTTGTTCACCACATTGATCCATACAACTCTTTGTGGAGGCAACACTTAATCGTTCAAGTCCAACCCACTTATCCACACTTGAGGTAGGTATTTAAGTGGCCAAAATCTATGATTATCACTAGGTGGGATTTGTGGGATGTATTTGCACCTTGATCAAATTTTGTTGGTTGTTGAAAGTGTTATCCATCCCTTCATAACATAGTCCGAACACCCCTCATTATAATTGATTCATTAACAACTTCACTAGCTGTCTTTTGTGGGTTCACAACCATCCAACAAGAGAGCTATTGGAAGGCCCAAATAACACATTGTGAGGAAGGATGTTAATTCAATAGGATCACATTTTTGTTTATTTAAATTACAAAGAGATTGATGTAATTAAGAAGTTAATCCTCTAAATCGAAACTAATGCGACTTTGAAAGGTACATACCTCCACCATCATTTGCATATGTTATATTTGCCATCATACTGTTTCATTTGTAGATTATAGTTGTTTCCTATGAACACCATATAAAAATTTGATCCACCTATGAAGGAACCATTTCAAACTTGCCACCATCTCGAAATTCCTTAAGGCTTCAAGGCCTCCCTCCTAGTGGAGGAGGAGCTCTTGCTACCCCATCCCCCCATCCTTGACATGGGAGACCACCACTTAGCACCCACACACATGCATTTGTGATTGGATTAGCTATGATTAGACATACCTTTATCAATCCACCCCCCCCACAAACCTATTTCAAACCCTCCCACATCCAAGAGAGGTACACCCCTGCCACACACGATGGTTGGGCCTACTCAAAGTACCTTGCCATTCATGGCTAGCTTAAATCTCCTGGATTGATAAAAACTCATCAATGATCTTATCCATCATGGCCTCCCATGCCGGTAAAGTTACTTTTGGACATACCCAAGTTTGAAGGCAAATAAGGATACAATCCCACAAACCATGTGATGTCATTTCACATATGGTGCCCTTCTTATAGCATAGTTGAAGATATGCCTTTGATTATTTCAAAGGATCCTTACTAGAACGATAGCAAAATGGTATGTCAATATGCCTCTAGGCATGGATGCAACCTTTGAATTCATTACCATTGTCCTCTTCACTTATTTTCAGCTCCCTATTTGCCATGACCGTGGACTCGAGATTATTTATGAATTTAGGCAGTACACATCCACACACATCATTGAGGTAACATATATATATATATATATATATATATATATGCATATATATATATATGTATATGTATATCTATAGATATATCTATATATATAGATATACATATACATATATATATATGCATATGTATATATATATATATGTATATGTATATGTATATGTATATGTATATACATATACATATACATATACATATACATATACATATACGTATGTATATGTATATACATATACGTACGTATATGTATATACATATACATACATATATATATGTATATACATATACATATACATAGGTATATGTATATGTATATATATATATAAATATACATAGATATATATATATATACGTTACAACTCTTCTTCGGGGTTGTGAACCACACACACAAACATATATATATATATATATATATATATGTATATGTATACATATATCTATATATATGTATGTATATGTATATGTATACATACATATATGTATGTATATGTATATGTATACATGTATATGTATGTATATGTATGTATATGTATACATATACATATATGTATACATGTATATGTATGTATTATATATATATACATATACATATACATACATGTATACATATATGTATACATGTACATACATGTACATGTATATGTATACATATACATGTACATGTATGTACATGTACATGTATATGTATACATATACATGTACATGTACATGTATGTACATGTATACATATATGTATACATGTACATGTATATGTATATGTACATGTACATGTACATGTATATGTATACATGTACATACATGTACATGTACATGTATATGTATGTACATGTACATGTACATGTATGTACATGTACATGTATACATGTACATGTACATACATGTATATGTATACATGTATGTACATGTACATGTACATGTACATGTATATGTATACATGTACATGTACATACATGTATATGTATACATGTATGTACATGTATACATACATGTACATGTATATGTACATGTACATGTACATGTATATGTATATGTGTACATGTACATGTACATGTATATGTATATACATGTACATGTACATGTACATATACATGTACATGTATGTACATGTATATGTATACATGTACATGTACATACATGTACATGTATATACATGTACATGTATATGTATACATATACATGTATACATATATATACATGTATATGTATACATGTATATGTATACATATACATGTACATGTATATACATGTACATGTATGTACATGTACATGTATGTACATGTACATGTATACATATACATGTACATACATGTACATGTATATGTATACATATACATATACATATACATCTACATACATGTACATACATGTATGTATATGTATATGTATGTATATGTATATGTATATATATACATATACATATACATATACATATGTATATGTATATGTATGTATATGTGTACATATACATATACATATACATACATGTACATACATGTATGTATATGTATATGTATACATATACATGTACATGTATGTACATGTACATGTATATGTATACATACATGTATACATGTATGTATACATATACATACATGTATACAAAGACATGTATGTATACATATACATGTACATGTACATACATGTACATGTACATGTACATGTATATGTATACATACATGTATACATATACATGTATATATATGTATATGTATATACATGTATATATACATATATATACATATACATATACATATACATATACATATATTTTAATGTGGTTCACAACCCCGAAGAGGAGTTGTTATGTCTATAGGAAGAATTCACAGGGGGCCCATCTGAAGGGGTCTCACCCTACTGGCTCTAATTACGGAGCCTAACTCGATGGGGACATAAAGTGAGGCCCTTATATATCTATGCATAGCCACCCATGGATTTGACCCCGAGACCTTATGCTTACATCTCACAGATCTCAACCACTTGAGCTAATCCATCAGGATAATGTATATATATATATATATATATATATATATATATATATATATATATATAGTTAATAAAGGGACACATCCCTTCATGATCAATTTCTATAAGTTCTTTTAGTATTTGTGTTTATACGCCACTATCATTGTATCTTCAATCATCTCATATTTTCCTCATATTATACATGTATCTGTATGGATTCTTTTATAATTGCATATCTATTTTGGATATTTATTGTTTCAACCAGATTGGTTCGCCACATTGGTATCAAAGCCACGTTTCTCATCTGACCTTTGGTCACAAACCTTTTCAGACTTTGTCTGACTTGGATTTTGGCCACATTCAAATTTATTCAGAGTTTCTCTATTCAATTGGTCCTTGACCATAACTTGGCCATTGGCCATTTTAATTCAGAAATATGTTGACAGAAAGTATTATTTCATTGCTATAAGGAATCCATTTTACGTGAAGGAAATAACTAAGAATAATGATTGATCATATGTTGGAACAAATACCAAAGGAAAATCAGGTAAACATACTGCCTTGCCAAATATAAAAAAAAAAAAAATTAGGAAGAAGGAAGGGCCATAACTACCATTGTGAGGTGGTTGCTTCCAATAAACATGCTCACAATTATCAAATTTTTGTTGCTATAGTTATTATTGTGGAGGAATAAGACACCTTCAAAAAAATCGGGTACTATATCGCATCTGTTACCTCCACTCGATATGGTGCACCATATTGTTGGATCCTATCATTACTGAACAAGTCGTCACTAGGAAATATTCACCCACGACTGATTACAATGGGTGCATCTATTGAGGTGCGATCAATTTGAGGTTAAAACAAATCTCGTCGCCACAATTGAATTCATGGGGCTGTCATGATTATTGGTAGATAAAGGAGCATCACAAACACCACTCAACATTACATAAATCCTATTGGGTTATCTCAATACTACCAGCCTCTACTACTACTGACACTATAAATACTCACGCAAACACAGACACAATCATGGAAGAGATACACATAGTATCATGGTAACAAATTCTATCTAAGTGGAATGCTGCATCCTAACGAGCATCATGATAGGGAGAATCATTCCCATTCAAGATTGCAATAAAAAGGAAAGGAAATAAAATAAAAATAAAACCCTGCAATCATACGCTGCTTATTGTATTGAAGGGTAATAGTATAGTTGAGTTTAAGGCCGTTGTTTAATAAGCATTGAGACATTTGGAGGTTACCCTAAAAATTTAATGGGAGGTTAACATCGATTACCACACTAAAAGGTATTTCATATTAACAGTTATTTTTATCATATTGAGAAGTGCCATCGAAGCACAATTACAATATTACTTGTGTTTGGACAAAGTTATTATTACAACCTAATGGAACTTAATAATTACTAAGGAAGATAAAGGATTTAATTTATATTATTAAATATTTAGACCTAAGTCAATGGAAGGATTATTAATAATTATTCAATTCTAAGAAAGATTATATATATATATATATTCCCCATCAGAAAAAATCGTAATTTTATATCATAGAGAATAAAATTACATTTGCAGATATATGCCGCATATATATTTTGAATACAACGTCCAGTTAGCTTTACTAAAGTATGCTCTTATCATTACATTCATAGACAAAAATATACTCTCTTTCATCATGCTTTGATTGTAGGCCACTGCCCTTCTCTTGTATCATATCTCACTGTGTCAGCATTTGACCAACCTGTTCCTTTATATAGATCAAAATATGTTTCATGAAGAAGATACAAAAGAAACTTTTGAATGCATCAACCCTATATGTTGAAAGAATCCTTTTGATACTATTCTATATATTTGCAAAAAGTTGGAATACCAAAACCATTGTCCAAAAAATAATCTCGAACTGTTATATATATTGACAGAAGATAGATTACTGAGTTTTGAATAAGTTCCAAAAAAAACTTTCAAGTGTCATATTTTGTAGATCTCGATTCTATGAAGGGCCGATGGTAATAGTGGGAAATACGTTCACCATTGTGCTCTTTGATTTTAAACTGGCCTTTAGCCAGCTGTAGACTGTCTTTAGATAGGGAGTATGTTTCCCTATTGCACTCCATGTATACATGCAGACATCTAAAGAAATTATTATTTTTCTTTGATTTCATGAATCTCAGTTAGCAATGGCGATAAAAGAGTGTGTGAGCATCTTTGTGATATTTTGAGCCAATTTATAACCAACATGGAGTCTCCAAATATTGGAAGGTTTTGGCATCCTTTTTATACTGCAAAAAGAAGAAGTATTTTGAGAGCATATAACTCAGAAAAATTATTTGTTCCTTCCCCGAATCCCATTGAAAATTTGAAGAAATGTGTTTCAGAAAAGAAGAGAATGGCTTCCCCCCCACTTTGTGTCCGTTCATGTTGTGAAGCTCCATCGAAATATTCCCATGGCAATGATTTATCAATATCTTCTACTCTAATGATTCTAACTGGATCTTCCCCTTTTCCTTGTGGGAAGAAGGACATTATGTTAATGCTATTCGCAATGACCACCTTAGGCACTATATATATATATATAAAGGATCCATATATTGAAGAATTAATTTAAAAAAATGTATTTTAAGTATAGTAAAACAAAAAAGAAGAAGGAAGTAGTGAACCATGATGGAGAAGACCTTATTGAAAAAATGTCCCTATTGTGCAGATAAAAGAGAATATCCATAGGGTTGGAAAAATGAAAGTTGCCCTTACCCAAATTGTAAAAAGATATTTACCTTAATAGAAGATCAAGGTAACACACATTGGGAAATAACAATAACAGAATTAGAAAACAAATTAGCTTAGTATCAACAACACAGTAGACAATTATAATTTCAAGTTATTTTGGAGAGAATACAAAAGAACCATGAAGAAGGTAAAAAACAAGATCTCGAAGAAAAAATTCAAAGAAAATAGAAATAAATTTCTCACTTTAAAGATAATGGACAAAATTTACTAGCACAAATCAATGAGTCAAGAGATAAGAAGAAAGGGTATTAGAAGTTAGAAAAAGCTAATCAAGATCCCATCAAGCAATTACCAGAGAAAGATGAAGAGAACTGTTGTTTAAAGAATCATAATCAAAGCTTGGTTGCACAAGTCAAGAAGTTGAAGAACAAGAAGAAATCACGAAAAGGAAAATTAGAACAAATTACCAATAAAGAATCAATGATCAATAAAGAAACACTGAGTGAACCAGTTGAAATAGAGAAGCTTCAAGTTGAAAAAATCCATACCTTAGAGAAAGAAACCAACACAAATCCAATTGAATTATGTAGGGTTCCTCGGGTTGAGGAAGTGTTTTTTTTTTTTTTTTTTGTAGTGCACTTTTATGAATAATTAATGCCAAAAGGTTGACATTTATTTGAACCTAAACGGTTAAAGCATTTCTAAATAATAATAAAGTATTTTCTTGAATACACATTTATAAATGATATGTAAAGACCTTTCAATTTAAACATAGGCATATAGGTATCTAATTCAAGCTAAAATAAATAACATCTATAATTACTAGTCAAATATTTTATTGCAACAGTTAAAGCATTTCTAAATAATAATAAAATATTTTCTTGAATACACATTTATGAATGATATGTAAAGACTTTTCAATTTAAACATAGGCATCTAATTCAAGCTAAAATAAATAGCATCTATAATTACTAGTCAATATTTTATTGCAACAGTTAAAGCATTTCTAAATAATAATAAAATATTTTCTTGAAGACACATTTATGAATGATATGTAAAGAATTTTCAATTTAAACATAGGCATCTAATTCAGGCTAAAATAAATAGCATCTATAATTACTAGCCAAATATTTTGTTGCATACACATTTCTCTCACTTGTAAAATAAATGACTTATAATTCCACAAATTGAATATAAAATTGAAAGCATTAAAATGACATGAATCTCTAAACTCTAGTAAAGAAATTAGTTCCGTGGTACCCCAAATATAAGTTACTTCTTTATTTATTTCCAAGAAAAAACATGCTATCCTAATCAATGGCATTATTATTATCCCCCACACATTGTAAAGGTAATAACAATAATCATGACATTCTAATATATGATTTCTTATATTTAATTATATGGCTAAAACATATTATTCAAGCAAGAGCATTTTCCTTTCCTAACTCTTTCCTATACCCATTGTAAATAATTATTATGGCATTCGTCCAAATAATTTCCTACTTTTAGTTAAAAGCGAAGGCAAAATCCTTAGGCAAGTGTCATTATCTGTTTTCGCTTTCAAGTAAGTGACAGAACATTTTATTTTATTTTTATATAAACAGTTGATACAATTCTCTTGCTCAAACATAGATCTGTGAACACCTTGGTGATAAGGATTTGGATTACTGGCAATGAGATCGCTATCGATCTGAGGAATGTAGTCACAAAATATCAGGTTTAAATTTACTATCAACGAAATTGCTGATTGAATTCAAACCTTGGGGAAATTTAGACAGAATCTCAGATTAAATTCACTGTGGGTGAAATCTCTATCGATCTGGGGAAGGAGTCACAACATCGGGTTTGAAATTCACCCTTAATGAAATTGCTCTTGATTGACATACTGGGGAATTTTAAAACACGATCACCAATTTAATTCGCTGTCAGAAAAGTCACTGTTGATGGAAAAAATTAAGGGAAAAATTAAACATACATCAGATTGAATTTCATGAATCGCTATCGATTGTGATATAGGGAGAAATTTAAACACAACGGATCGATCTCTGTCATTGATAGATAGAGTCGAACCTAACCTATTGTCCAAATCTGAGTTCAATTGTAAATCTGGAGCTAGGAACATAATACCAAATCGATTTCAGTCATTAAGGTCGAACTCTGTCACTGTAATACCGATTCACCCTAATTTGCTTCTCCCAAATTAAATTTAATTTTTGCAAAGGAATAGATCTGAGAGTGCAAGTTCTACTACCCATACCATATCAGAAAAATCGGGCTTAGAGTTAAATATCTCGTTTTCAGATCTATAAATTGAATTCCCCAACAAGACAATTCAAACGATTATGGTCGATTTCTTAAATAAAAGGGGATCGAATCCCACTAAGGGCAGAGTTACAATCTCAAGACAAATCTTCAGGTGCGTTGGAATCAGTTTCAAAGCAAGACAATGTATCATTCTAGAAATAAAAAAAAACTGATCCGATCTGGAATTAAAATTATACAGAGAACTTTTAATAAGGCGAATCGACTTCTGAATAATGAAAGAGGGATTAGAGCCAGAGATCAAAATAAACAAAATTCATAATGAGATTCGTCAGAGTATTAGTTTTAAAACAGAGGTCACATAAAAATTCCCGGATCTGTGATCGCATATCGGCTAATTGTCTCAACACTAAGACAAATCAGGATTTCAGTCCTACAATCGCATACAACTAAATTCTTTATACCGGGATAACAAATTCAAATCTGGGTCCAAGTAAACATATATACAATCTTCGCAGAAATTGTAGATCCATACATTTTAACCATACAAAATTATGAATAAATTAACTGTGCAAACAGATACTGACGGAATCACAATTTCTAGATCTGGGATTAAAATTATACAGAGAATTTTAATAAAAAGAATCGGCTTCTGAATATTGAAAGAGAAAACAGAGCCAGACATTTAGATTCTCCCGTTAACAACTAGACGATCCTTCAATAAAATCATACTATGAATAAATTGCTATTCTCAGTCTTTCAGACAGCTTTTAAAAATTCTGAGCTGCCGACGATCCATTTCTTGACAGATAAAAGAAAAGAAAATAGACAGAAAAGGCATGGATTTGTATTATAGATGGAACCAGCATTGGATTTAGGTCGTGCCTGGCAGATCCGAGGGAGGATTGATTTTTGGCTGCTATTTGATTTTTCCTTTTGCTATTTGTTTTAGGTAATTGAAAGTCTTTCTGATTTTTGATCGTCGCTCTGTAATCTTTACAAAATTTTTGGCTCTGCGAATGCTATTCTCAGTCTTTCAGAAGTGCGATCTATGATCAAGATCGACTTCTGAAAACCATTTAGCAGTCGAACGATTCTGTAATAAGATCTACCTCTACTATAATACAATTTCTAAACAATAAAATCAGTTTCGGGAAATCGAAACAGGAGATAGATCTCAAGATGAAATACGTTACATTCACAGATCAATAGTTTTCACAGGGTTGAAATAAACAATATTCAGTGATTTGGGATCCACGATTTCTCCTTTAAACCGGGTATCTTGGTTTCAAATGCCAGAAATATAACTAAGAAAGTAAAACGTAGATTGATAACAGAATTTATAATTACATTAACACACAGTCATTAGATCGATCATATAACATACAAAAAAAAACAATATTGGAAAATGATTGAACCTGGTTCGTTTTGTTGAATCCGAGCTGGAGTAATTATTTGACGTAGCAACCGATCTGTAATGATGGCAGCTCCAATCGGGAGGTGAATCTCCTCATTTTCCGCAGCTCCAAACTCGTCGCCAATCACCACGGTCACCGACGGACACCTCGGTTAACCACCCAACCACTCTGGAAATACTCTTCTTCCTTCTAGACCCCCGAGCCAATCGGGCTGTAGAGTTCACACAAGTAATTCAGAAATTCAGCTTGGGCTTCCCTTCCCACCAATATTTCTAAGCCAAACCCTTAGATAGCAGCAAGTCTTTGAGGCATTCAAAAATTACGACAATCGTCCAAATTATGGGCCCTTTACCCATTCCCTAAGCCTTCCTTATAAAGGAAAATCTCCTGCGACACATGTCGCTTCATGCATAATTAAATATTTTTAATTAATTATTTAATTAAAACACTCACCCATCCAAGTGTCAGTTTCTCCGGGAAGTGCACCTACATCCCTAAGTTTGCTCTAGTTTGTCCCCCAGATAATTTAATCAACTCGCAGCTTTTAGTTGACTAGGTGTCTAATCTTAGGATTCTATTTTGCTCCTAAATAATAATTTCTATTATTTTAAATGCTCAACAAAAACAACTATTCATGTGCAAATGTCTAAACTATTTTTATGCATTTGCTAAGTAATAATCTAGAGTTATTCTCCTAAGTTTTTATGCAGTTTAATTTAACAATCAAACTCACAAGGATCACGGTGCCGCGTCGTTGGGCTCCTAGTTCCTTAATTTTTAATTCCCTGACATGGCACCACTCCGTTGGGTCCAATCATCCATGGTTTCCATTCCTTGGCATGGTACCACCTCTTTGGGTCCTTGCGTCCATTCTTTCCATTCTTGACAGGGTACCGCGTCGTTGGGCCCTTCTGCCACCATATTTCCGTTTCGACTTGCGGGAACTCTTGTAGGGATTTTAGGAATCGTTACCATCCATCCTCCGTCTACATGCTATCTAGGGACTAATGGCGCTGAGGAGTGAGTTCGTTCTCACTGCGCGCCCCTCAACTCGTACGTGACCAGCTCCGTCGTGGTCCACCTCATACGCCCTCATGCATTCCTCTTGAGCAAGCGGATCAATGCTTATCTGCTCATGCGTGGTATTCTTGTCGAAATTCGACATCGTCGTCGCTCCCCCTGTGTGTGATTTACCCGTACTCTACGACCCTTCAAGTTCCTTTGTGTGTCCGTTGGTGAACCGTCTCACTTGTTTCTACACACACTTTTCACAACAAATTATTAGTAGCACTGTCCTCAATAATCATCATCTGATTTCTAAATCTAGCATTGTTAAACATTTATGATTTATTCAACTTCTTATTTATCTAATCAAATATACATCTCGTCGACAATTACATAATCACCATACAGCTAGTCGTTAAGCATTATTCATCAGCATAATTTTCCATAGTCATAGCTAATCATTTAACATATGCAATTATTCATTTACCTCAACAATTCAGATACACATACTCAAAAATAAGGTCAAAAGGTTATTTAATTAAATTGGTTGAGGAGGTTCATTCCTAGTTTTGCTGAAATTTTGAGAAATATAACTGAAATGTTGAGAAAAAATAGAGAAATTAAATGGAATGAAGAAGCAAGAAAATCCTTTGACAACATCAAGAAAGCATTGACCGAAGCACCGGTATTAATTAGTCCAGATTATACAAGGGATTTCATTATGTTCACATATGCATCGGAACACACAGTGGCTGGAGTACTGTTGCAGAAGAATCAAGAAGGTATAGAACAGCCTATTGCATTTTTTAGTAAAATTCTGAGAGATGCAGAATTAAAATACAACATCATGGAAAAACAAGCTTATGCTTTGGTGAAAGCATTGAAGGATTTCAGAATATATATTTTGCATTCTCATACAATAGCGCATGTTCCATCATCAGCAGTAAAAGATATTCTTACACAACCAGATCCTGAAGGGAAAAGAGCAAAATGGATAGCGGTATTGCTAGAATATGACCTGGACATTAAACCCACCAAATTAATAAAAGGTCAAGGTTTAGCTAAGATGATGACAGAAACAAATTTGGATTCCCTCAGTATAAATTTTATGGCTGAAACTTCATCCGAGGATGTTCCAAAGTCACCAATAATTGAAGATTTTTCTTTATCTCCCTGGTACTCAGATATTGTATATGTCTTACAGAATCTCCAAGCACCTGCAGACATGGCAAAAACAAGGGCCAGGTCAGTAAAACTGAAAGCTGCAAAGTTTTGCATATTAAATGGAAATTTGTTTTGGAAAGATCCAGGAGGAATATTGTTAAATTGTCTTTTAGAGAATGAGGCACAGCATATTATGGTGGAATTTCATAAAGGTATGTGTGGAGGACATCATTCATGGAAGGCTACAGTGAACAAAATTCTTAGAGCTGGTTTTTACTGGCCTAGCATGTATTCCGATGTGTATAAAGAAATAACTAAATGTCATGAATGTCAAATTTTCGATGGAAAAAGAGAATTATTACCATTTCCACTGAAACCCATTTCAGTTGAAGCACCGTTCCAACAGTGGGGGTTAGATTTTATTGGTGAAATTAACCCGAATTCTTCAGGACAACACAAGTGGATTTTGACTGCTACTGATTATTTCACAAAATGGATTGAGGCCATACCAACCAGAAATGCTACAGAGACGGTGATTATGAACTTTTTGGAAGAAAATATTTTGTCCAGGTTTGGTTGCCCTAAAAGGATAGTGACAGATAATGCCCCAGCATTCAAGTCAAAAAAGATGATAAATTTCTGTCATAAATATCATATACATCTGAATCATTCAACAGCTTATTATCCACAAGGAAATGGATTAGCCGAATCTTCAAATAAAAGTTTGGTGAGAATCATAAAGAAGTTGTTAGAGGATAATAAGAGGGCTTGGCACACCAAACTGAAATATGCTCTATGGGCAGACAGAATCAGTACAAAAAGAGCAATTGGTACTTCTCCTTTTCAGTTGGTATATGGTACAGAAGTAGTTTTTCCTGTCTCTTTAGGATTGCCAGTCATGAAACTGTTACAAGAAGTTGATGAAGAACCAAATCATATGCAAAGAAGAATAAATCAAATGATAGAATTGCACGAAGTCAGAGAAAAAGCATATAACAAGACCCAAATACATCAAGAAAAAATGAAAAAGACTTTTGACAGAAAAGTTAAGGAAAGAGATTTTCAAACAAATGATTTGGTTTTGAAATGGGATTCCAGGAAAGAAGAGCACCATGGAAAGTTTGAACATTTATGGAAAGGTCCATATATTATTTCAGGATGCCAAGGAGAAAATGCTTTTATCCTAAAAAATTGCAATGGAGAATTTTGTCCTGGAGGGCCAGTAAATGGGAGACATCTCAAACATTATTTGTCCTAACAGATGGAAGTGGAAGAAAGTTCTTGTACAGTGTAAATATAAAAAAAAAAAAAAAAAAAAAAAAAAAAAAAAAAAAAAAAAAAAAAAAAAAAAAAATTGAAATTTGAATTTGGACCAATGGATCAGGCACTTGGTCTACGATGTTCTTTGCTACCTCGCAGGGAGGATAGCATCCCCAGATGGAGCCAGTTGTTGACACCAGGTCTGAAGAAAATTGAAATTTTTGCTAAAAAGACCCTAAGAGAAAGAATCATCACTA
Source organism: Larix kaempferi (assembly GCA_027924585.1). NCBI lineage: Eukaryota > Viridiplantae > Streptophyta > Pinopsida > Pinales > Pinaceae > Larix > Larix kaempferi. The sequence continues at coordinate 7,610,650 of BSBM01001033.1, forward strand.
AAAGGGTTAAGTTGAAGGTCTTTTATATAAAAAATATAAGAGAAAAACCCATATATATAAAGTCCGCTAGCAAAATATAATATAAAGGTTAAGCTCCGGTCAGGTTTCGTCGGCGGAGATAGCCTAGATCCAAATCAACGGTTCATATTAACCCCGCGTCGCCAAAGTGATCGCCAACAAACGATGGAGGGTGGTAGCGGACATAATACCACCAAGGCACGTGTCCCACATTCATTCATCCGCGCTTGGAGAAAGTGGTATCAGAAACCACCATAACACCGCGCGGAACCACCTATTACAGAAAGGTGGAAAGATCTCTTACGTGGCAAGGTGGGACCTAACAGGTGGCGAGCGAGGAATGGATTGATGAGACCGTGGCACGTGGCACTATACTTTGCAGGGATCGGAAGGCCAATACATGTTTCAATCAAATCAACGGCCAGCATTTCATCCGCGGCCAGGAACATGCGCACAGGATATAAAGGAAAGCGGTCGCGGAGAATAAACCGCCTAGACAGGTGTCAGCAGATGATGCATCCGCGCGGATACCAAACCGGAAAAGGAAACCACCTTTTCGATCGCGGATACCGCCGGTGCAATGAAGATGGACAAGATCTGACGGTTCAAAATGATGGTTCAAAGATCAACGGATGAAAACGAACCACGTTCGTAAAAGTGCAAGAAGGTTAAGTTTAAAAGGCTTATATAAAAAGAAAGGGCTCCACACAACGGCATTTTATATGTGTCGTTATCCTGGAGAGCTCCGAAGACTGGTGGAAGCCGGCGATTGCGACAGAAGGCGAAAAGCAAGCACTTACAGGATGGATCACCAAAAATTCCAGCAGATAGATCACATACTCACAGGAAAAATCCTAATGGAGAAAATGTCAGGGGAATTTGAAATTTTAAATATGCTGATTTCAACTTGCGCAAACCTTCTTCCTATTTCTTATGCAGGTCATATCGAGATGCGAGTCTTGGTGAAAGAAATGACCAGTTATGACCTACCCACGGCTGACCAGTGGAATTATGTAGAGAAGTACGGAAAGACCAGATATTCTGTTCATACTTAAATGCATTTGAAATTCTTGCCATGTGGCAAAATGATGATATCCAAAAATCTTGCCAAGTGGCAAAAAGACTTTTTATTTTAAATTTGTAATATTATTTGAAAGACAGTTATGGGTTACTCGAAGACAGTTATCTTTAGTTAAATATTTTTAATTATTAGTTAGAAGAAGCAGTTATGTGGAGCTTCTTCTAAAAATTTTGTATAAAAGACAATGGAGGTCATTGTTGAAGGGGTTGGATTTTCGGTAAGGAGAAACCCATTCTGGGTGTTTTGAAGGGCTTCAGAAGTTAATAAAGATCTCAGAATTGAACAGATTTTTCTTCAAAGATTCATGTGTTGTTTAAAATTGCAGTCTGTACCATTTCCTTTCTCTACCTGTGCAAGTTTATTTTCTGCGTCATTCCTTTCATTATGTCGTTTTCTTCTATGCTTAGATGAACGTTCATAATAGATTGAGATTCATGTTTCTATGCCTCGATTTATTCGCTTCTGAGCATCCATTTATTTCTCTAAAATTAGCAGTGGATTCATCTAAAAATTGATGCCCGTTGTTAATGGACTGTCTTTATTTCTTTCCCTATCACCTGCAAAAATCTTATTGACTGTAATAAGACAGCTATCTTGCCTTTGTATGAAAATATTTGTTTAACTGCTGGTCTATATTTTTCTGTTTTCTCGACTCCATTGCCCAATGGTATCCTGTTCATGTTGATCTAGCCACCTCTTTAAAAATCCTTAAGTTTTTATTCATTTTACAAATTGGCCCTTGAGTTTCATTGTCAAACTGCTGTCGTGGTGACATTGGATGGCAGATTTGCCGAGAGAGCCCTCTCTGGCTGAAGGAGGCCAACTTTCAGTCTAAAGATTGGTTTGAAATAGGTTACCTCGGGTTACTTTGATACAGCCCAAGGAAAATCCGAGTGCTAACATTTTGGCGCCGTTGCCGGGGATCGAAGGTTTCATTTTCCCTGGGTATGAACGACAAAGTTGCAGATTTGATTGTTGATGGTGAACAACGGTCAGATATCAAACAGGCTGTGCATCTTTCACCTGGCGACTCCATCTTCAAAGAATCCAGTTTTCAGAAATTTCATGGCGACTCCACATTAAAGAAATCCAGTTTTGCATTGGTTCACAGGCTAGTCTCCTCAGTTTTCAAATCAGAATCTACAGTTCCAGTATTTCAAGATGGCCTCGTTATTAAGAAGGTATGCTCCTATGAGCAGGTCTCATATTCCCGGTTTTCCGAATCAAATTCCTAAAATAGATTGGCAGTCTTATTTGCCTAAATTCAGAGATGAAAACAATGATAATGCTGCTTTACATTTAATCAAATTTCATGCGCATATACACAAGCTGAAGATTAGGTTTCATGAGGACTGTCTTATGAAGATGTTCATGGCTTCTTTAGAAGGAAAAGCAAGGGATTGGTATGAAAGTTTAAAACCTGGTAGCTTGTTTTCTTTAAAAGATTTTCACATAGCATTTTATGAGCATTATGCAGTAGATTTTCCAGCTTTGTCTTTAGTGGAAGATTGCTGTGATCAGTTTGAGGGTTTCATACAGTACCTCAAAAGTATTGATGAAGATCTGGAATGTATGAATGATGAAGACTTGTCTGAAACATTTTATCATTTTTCTTCGCAAGTCCATGGCCACGATGATCAAGAGAAGCTAGCTATAGATAAGATCAATGAAGAAATAATAGTAGATTCCCATGAGCTCTGTTCAGAAACAAATGAAGAATGCATTCAGCATCAATCTGCAGAAGAGAAGGAAAACGATAGTTGTTTGATTCAAAAAATGCACAAGCCACCTCCTCTTTTAACAGAAGAAGAAATAGATCGGCTCCTGCAGAGTCATGCTACGACCCCTGCTTATACAGATTTGCAGTCTTCATATAGTCCGGGATATGTAAGTCAATCTTCTTCCAGTTTTGGGCATGTAAATCTGAATTTGAATGATGACAATCATGATGATTTTATGAAGGAATTCATTTTTGAAGACGATCTGCCACAAGAAAATCAGCTATTAGACACCAGTTTCTTTCATCAAAAAGATAGAGCTGTCATATTTAATGATCTTGCAGAGTGTTTGCTATTTGAGGATGCATTAGATTATGAAGATAATCATTCATTTCTGGAAAAGAATGTTAAGGAAGAAAGACTATTCCAGCTCTCCCGCCAAGTTGCAAAAAATCCAAAGGTACTTCAAATAAAATGTATCTTTTTTGATCCTATACTTGAGTATATGAAGAAATTTCTCAGTTTCGATTTGCAGCTGGGTTTTTATTTTGAGAATAAAGATTATCAGTGGTTGCCTATATTGTCATATTTTCTGTTATTGGCTTATTTTGAACACGGCAAAGGAGTTAGATTGTTTGGAAACCTAATGGATTGGCTTTATTGGTGTTTCCGAATTACTTGAGTGATGGAAATTCTTTGACATTCTAAAGGTAGGGTAGGTAGGAGAAATAAGTTTTCCAGGCAAGCAGTCTTCAGTATGTACAGTATTGTCTTCAGTTCAGTTTCAGCATGTGAGTTTTCAGTTTTCTATAGTTAAGAGGTTTTCGGTTACAGTTTTGGATGGAGGACTGGATACAGGATACAGGTTACAGGTTGCAGTTTTCAGGATTGGGAGCCGCCCAATGGATCAGGCACTTGGTCTACGATGTTCTTTGCTACCTCGCAGGGAGGATAGCATCCCCAGTTGGAGCCAGTTGTTGACACCAGGTCTAAAGAAAATTGACATTTTTGATAAAAGGTCCTAAGAAAAAGAATCATCACTAAAAGGGTTAAGTTGAAGGTCTTTTATATAAAAAATATAAGAGAAAAACCCATATATATAAAGTCCGCTAGCAAAATATAATATAAAGGTTAAGCTCCGGTCAGGTTTCGTCGGCGGAGATAGCCTAGATCCAAATCAACGGTTCATATTAACCCCGCGTCGCCAAAGTGATCGCCAACAAACGATGGAGGGTGGTAGCGGACATAATACCACCAAGGCACGTGTCCCACATTCATTCATCCGCGCTTGGAGAAAGTGGTATCAGAAACCACCATAACACCGCGCGGAACCACCTATTACAGAAAGGTGGAAAGATCTCTTACGTGGCAAGGTGGGACCTAACAGGTGGCGAGCGAGGAATGGATTGATGAGACCGTGGCACGTGGCACTATACTTTGCAGGGATCGGAAGGCCAATACATGTTTCAATCAAATCAACGGCCAGCATTTCATCCGCGGCCAGGAACATGCGCACAGGATATAAAGGAAAGCGGTCGCGGAGAATAAACCGCCTAGACAGGTGTCAGCAGATGATGCATCCGCGCGGATACCAAACCGGAAAAGGAAACCACCTTTTCGATCGCGGATACCGCCGGTGCAATGAAGATGGACAAGATCTGACGGTTCAAAATGATGGTTCAAAGATCAACGGATGAAAACGAACCACGTTCGTAAAAGTGCAAGAAGGTTAAGTTTAAAAGGCTTATATAAAAAGAAAGGGCTCCACACAACGGCATTTTATATGTGTCGTTATCCTGGAGAGCTCCGAAGACTGGTGGAAGCCGGCGATTGCGACAGAAGGCGAAAAGCAAGCACTTACAGGATGGATCACCAAAAATTCCAGCAGATAGATCACATACTCACTGGAAAAATCCTAATGGAGAAAATGTCAGGGGAATTTGAAATTTTAAATATGCTGATTTCAACTTGCGCAAACCTTCTTCCTATTTCTTATGCAGGTCATATCGAGATGCGAGTCTTGGTGAAAGAAATGACCAGTTATGACCTACCCACGGCTGACCAGTGGAATTATGTAGAGAAGTACGGAAAGACCAGATATTCTGTTCATACTTAAATGCATTTGAAATTCTTGCCATGTGGCAAAATGATGATATCCAAAAATCTTGCCAAGTGGCAAAAAGACTTTTTATTTTAAATTTGTAATATTATTTGAAAGACAGTTATGGGTTACTCGAAGACAGTTATCTTTAGTTAAATATTTTTAATTATTAGTTAGAAGAAGCAGTTATGTGGAGCTTCTTCTAAAAATTTTGTATAAAAGACAATGGAGGTCATTGTTGAAGGGGTTGGATTTTCGGTAAGGAGAAACCCATTCTGGGTGTTTTGAAGGGCTTCAGAAGTTAATAAAGATCTCAGAATTGAACAGATTTTTCTTCAAAGATTCATGTGTTGTTTAAAATTGTAGTCTGTACCATTTCCTTTCTCTACCTGTGCAAGTTTATTTTCTGCGTCATTCCTTTCATTATGTCGTTTTCTTCTATGCTTAGATGAACGTTCATAATAGATTGAGATTCATGTTTCTATGCCTCGATTTATTCGCTTCTGAGCATCCATTTATTTCTCTAAAATTAGCAGTGGATTCATCTAAAAATTGATGCCCGTTGTTAATGGACTGTCTTTATTTCTTTCCCTATCACCTGCAAAAATCTTATTGACTGTAATAAGACAGCTATCTTGCCTTTGTATGAAAATATTTGTTTAACTGCTGGTCTATATTTTTCTGTTTTCTCGACTCCATTGCCCAATGGTATCCTGTTCATGTTGATCTAGCCACCTCTTTAAAAATCCTTAAGTTTTTATTCATTTTACAAATTGGCCCTTGAGTTTCATTGTCAAACTGCTGTCGTGGTGACATTGGATGGCAGATTTGCCGAGAGAGCCCTCTCTGGCTGAAGGAGGCCAACTTTCAGTCTAAAGATTGGTTTGAAATAGGTTACCTCGGGTTACTTTGATACAGCCCAAGGAAAATCCGAGTGCTAACACCGGGTATCTTGGTTTCAAATGCCAGAAATATAACTAAGAAAGTAAAACGTAGATTGATAACAGAATTTATAATTACATTAACACACAGTCATTAGATCGATCATATAACATACAAAAAAAAACAATATTGGAAAATGATTGAACCTGGTTCGTTTTGTTGAATCCGAGCTGGAGTAATTATTTGACGTAGCAACCGATCTGTAATGATGGCAGCTCCAATCGGGAGGTGAATCTCCTCATTTTCCGCAGCTCCAAACTCGTCGCCAATCACCACGGTCACCGACGGACACCTCGGTTAACCACCCAACCACTCTGGAAATACTCTTCTTCCTTCTAGACCCCCGAGCCAATCGGGCTGTAGAGTTCACACAAGTAATTCAGAAATTCAGCTTGGGCTTCCCTTCCCACCAATATTTCTAAGCCAAACCCTTAGATAGCAGCAAGTCTTTGAGGCATTCAAAAATTACGACAATCGTCCAAATTATGGGCCCTTTACCCATTCCCTAAGCCTTCCTTATAAAGGAAAATCTCCTGCGACACATGTCGCTTCATGCATAATTAAATATTTTTAATTAATTATTTAATTAAAACACTCACCCATCCAAGTGTCAGTTTCTCCGGGAAGTGCACCTACATCCCTAAGTTTGCTCTAGTTTGTCCCCCAGATAATTTAATCAACTCGCAGCTTTTAGTTGACTAGGTGTCTAATCTTAGGATTCTATTTTGCTCCTAAATAATAATTTCTATTATTTTAAATGCTCAACAAAAACAACTATTCATGTGCAAATGTCTAAACTATTTTTATGCATTTGCTAAGTAATAATCTAGAGTTATTCTCCTAAGTTTTTATGCAGTTTAATTTAACAATCAAACTCACAAGGATCACGGTGCCGCGTCGTTGGGCTCCTAGTTCCTTAATTTTTAATTCCCTGACATGGCACCACTCCGTTGGGTCCAATCATCCATGGTTTCCATTCCTTGGCATGGTACCACCTCTTTGGGTCCTTGCGTCCATTCTTTCCGTTCTTGACAGGGTACCGCGTCGTTGGGCCCTTCTGCCACCATATTTCCGTTTCGACTTGCGGGAACTCTTGTAGGGATTTTAGGAATCGTTACCATCCATCCTCCGTCTACATGCTATCTAGGGACTAATGGCGCTGAGGAGTGAGTTCGTTCTCACTGCGCGCCCCTCAACTCGTACGTGACCAGCTCCGTCGTGGTCCACCTCATACGCCCTCATGCATTCCTCTTGAGCAAGCGGATCAATGCTTATCTGCTCATGCGTGGTATTCTTGTCGAAATTCGACATCGTCGTCGCTCCCCCTGTGTGTGATTTACCCGTACTCTACGACCCTTCAAGTTCCTTTGTGTGTCCGTTGGTGAACCGTCTCACTTGTTTCTACACACACTTTTCACAACAAATTATTAGTAGCACTGTCCTCAATAATCATCATCTGATTTCTAAATCTAGCATTGTTAAACATTTATGATTTATTCAACTTCTTATTTATCTAATCAAATATACATCTCGTCGACAATTACATAATCACCATACAGCTAGTCGTTAAGCATTATTCATCAGCATAATTTTCCATAGTCATAGCTAATCATTTAACATATGCAATTATTCATTTACCTCAACAATTCAGATACACATACTCAAAAATAAGGTCAAAAGGTTATTTAATTAATGTTTCAATCGGCCGGGTCACTCAGCAGGTGCCCTCAATGTCTACAAAAGTCTAGGGGCACTACAAATTATCAAAAACATAAAAAGTTGAAGAGAGTTCCAACAATCAAGATTCATAAGCGATTAAGACACTGTATCATCATCCCAATTATTACAAACAACATCAAGGAAGTTGTCATCATGTCGTGCTACAAAAAAATGAATTAGGGTGGTCTAATCCTTTTACCATTTAACAATTTTATTCAACACTTAGAAGAAAATTTTGTCATTTGTTTTCAAGTGTCACAACCACAAGTACAAAATATCATGAGAATACGTTATGATCTATAACAAGGGATACCTTTCAATAATTATGCTTTGTGGACAAAGGATTTTTAAGGGGAAGGCAATGTAACACACACACACACACACACACACACACACACACACAGTTAACTAAGGGACACATCCCTTCTTGAATAGTTTCTATAATTTCCTTTAGGATTTGTATTTATATGGCACTATCATTCTATCTTCAATCATCTTTTATTTTTCTCATATTATATATTTATCCATATGGATTTTTTAATACTTGCATATCTGTTTTAGATATTTATTGTTTGAACAAGATTGGTTCATCACAGTCAACCACATCCATGAATGGAATCTACAATGCACATTGTGTAAAATCATCATCTATCCCAAATTCTTGTTAGATTGGTTCCTTAGATCCCTCCTCACAATGCTTTACAAGGCCATCGCAATCACCATGCCAAAGAATGAAGACAATACTATCTTCAAAGCCCAACACTATTATTTAATTTATGCCTAGTACAAGTATCTATACACTATCATCCTCGATGCCCCTCAACATCAATCTCTGGAGAAAACCACCCCCAACACTTCACACACTTCCAACATGATCGTTGGATCCATATCCCATCAAGGGATCACACCTAAACTTTACACATCCTTACCATCAAACCAACCACACAACAACCCCCTACCACTACAAGTTGTTAGTGCTCCACCAAATCCACCTTATGGATCGTTGATGTATGGACCATATAGTCCTACTTTTCTAAACATGAGTGCACAAATTGGGGTGCACCCCACTCTCATAGGGCCCTTGTCCCAAACATCAAATTCATATGGGGTCCTCAACCCTTATGGAGAAATCCCTCCTCTGAACCCTTATTTTCTATTTCCTAGTCCTTCACCAAGATTATCAGTCGATTCTCATCACGTAACACAAGAATGAGTAAACTTTGTTCAACCTTCCCTAGATCAACAAGTTCAAAATTTTGAATGGTTGAATGTCATAAACACCCTTAATATATAAAATTAGGGAAACAAATATGGAAAGAACAAACAATATAACCAACCCCAAGGGTATAGGGAAACTCCCCTAACCAACAAAATCGTAAAGCTGGAAACCAAAAATCAAAATCTTGGCAATGATAACCCACCTCCACAAGGGAAACACAATAACCTTACAAATAAATTTTCTTGCACCCTATGTAGAGAGTACAACCATTACACCCACAATTTCCCAAAGTTTCTTGACTGTCAAAAGATAATGGAAGAAAAACCTCAAATTGATGTGAACCCTCCTTAAGGAAATATCATTTCCCCACGTCATCAGGTTATCTTGCAAAACTTCTTTTCCATTCAATGAATTGTTTGACACCAACAAGAGGTTTGACAACCACCTAACCCTCCCCTACAAAAAAGGGGATCTTACTTACCAAGACATCTACATGAATTCTACAGAGATTCATCTTCAAACTCGCAACCGAGTCTATGGCATTCCATAAAACCTGCCCACAGAGCGTGGGGATGCCCTATCTCTGTTAATTTTTGAGCAAATATGATGAGCTTTGAACTTTAAAACTTTAAGTGAGGAAATACCGAATACTTGAATCAATGAACCATTCAATCACATGAAACTTTCAACCATAACACAATATGCACCTTGGGGAAAACCCTCAAAACAATGAGGATGAACAACCCCAACAAATATTTAGAGTATAATTTTGATAGATAGCAGAGAATGTCTTTTACAAAATAACAGATTTCTTTCGGCACCCCAGGTGCTAGATAAGGAGAATAATGAGCAATAGAGAATAGAGATCAATTGTGTTAACTTGCCATGTGCCCAACACATTAATAACAATAAATCATCACTGCCATGCAAGCTGTAGTGAATTGTTGCATGGGTAATTGTGCATCGCATGCAAAAAATGTGATTTTCCTTCTTGGAGAATTATCCCACACAAAGAGAAGCGCCTTGCCTTCAAGGGATAAGAGAATTCTCTTCACAATGAATTCATCGATCCTATATAACATATTTATACATTATTCACATGCATTAGCTTCTAGTTTTATCTTCTAAATTCATGATGAACTCGCCCTCCATATGGATGTATCAATCTTGCATGAAGAAGAGCACCCATTTCTCATTTAGTGCATTAACTCACTGAACTGAGTGTTAGGATGAAATCCCCTTAACTGAAGGCTTGATCACTTAGTTAGGTGGCTAACTTAAGTGTCGTCATGCAAGTGTCGCAACTCAAGTGTTGTCTTTTAGTTTAACTTAAGTGTCGTCTTTTAGTTTAACATAAGTGTCATCATGCAATAACACTTAGTTAACTAGATCTTCTTTGTTATCAGTTAGTTAACTCTCTTTAACTAATTCTTTCTTGTTAACATCACTGTAGTGATCAATTCAAGTTCTTCTTTGATTTATTGAAGTCTTCACTGAAGTTTAACAATTCAAATTCTCTCTTAATTAATTCTTTTATGTGCAATTTGAATTCTCTCATATCTTATCACATCTAATCTTTATCTTATCTTATCTGCATTGTCAATATGTGTTAACTTTAAGTATCTATCATATCAAATTATACTCAGAATTTTTCTAGATGTTGTGATCATATTATATTACTCTTGGACCAAATGATCATATGCTAAAGTAATTCACTGTAGAGGTGGCCAGTATCTAAACGAGACTTAATAGAAATCAATGACCATGGTTAGTAATACATCACACAACATTAATGCTTCAACATGCAAAGCATCTACCTCTATAGCTAGAGGTCGACCCCATGGGTAACTACTATAATTGGAGGTCCACACGAGAATCTGACTTGACACACAAGTCTCGAGCCTTGTCCAACAAGACTTTACAGCATCATCACTTTGATACATCAAAGCATTCACCTCAACACATGACGAATAACCTTTTACAACTGAAGGCTTAGTCATTCTTGAGTCCAACTCAAGAATCTACTCCAAGTTCCTGAGTCCAACTCAGGCTCCCTACCTCAACACATGAGGCCCAATCCTGGATGCAAAACATTGGATTAGAGAATTACTCGTGATGCTGTACATTTAACATTTTCCAATAGCGAGTCTCTTCAGTTTCCATGCCCTATTGGTGACCCTACCCCATGAGTATCAAAACCACCTATATGAAATACTGCTCACAACCCTCAAGCAAGAGTTACACACAATTACAACATAGTATATTTTTTGGACCAATCCCTCATTTCCATGTCTACCCTCAAATTTCTTCACTCTTTCCCTTCCCAAAAGAAGGCATTAGTGTCAACATTAAGCACCATAGACCCATCCGACTCATGCCCGGTGACCTTTGATTTAGACATCGGTGAACCATAGTTGCCTTCATCCATCACATTCCAAATTCCCGTCACTTTCAAGAATATCATCATTCATCAATGCATCATCGATGAAGGTGACTCTACTCGTGTCATGTAAACAAATGTTTAGAAGCAATTAATATCTTTGAAACTCATCCCTTCATTAATCACCCTTTGGGATTATGATGATCATCCTTCACAACCTAAAGGCTTCTACCATAATTTCCTATCAAGCCATGGTAAAAAATGGTTCTCCCTGATGTAGAATTCATTGACACTCAAATCGATCACATCCTCCTCCTTGGTCATAGTTATATGTACGACATGAAGGAAGTTTCCTCCTCAGTCTATCGCAACATGATGTTCCCCCAGAATGAGAAAGTGGTCACCCTGGACCAACTTACGTAATATTAGTTGGGCCTTAATGATAAACCTGATAATATCATGCTTATACTAGGATCTAAAAAGATTCCATTGTTTAGTGAGATAGGACCTAGCATCCATAAAGACTCTTCATTACTAGGGGCATACATAGAATCAACACCCATCATTTCCTCATCAACCAATGGCCTCTTGTGTACTCTCTTCTCCTAATTTCCAGGTCAACATATACGTCATAATCCAATACTGAGATCCATCATGAAGAAGGAATCATTCCTACCCTCCTTTGGTCAGGTTCGTCATAGAAGTCCCTTTCTTATTTCCCCCTCTAACACCCAAGGTACAACCATAATGGCTACCCTCACATTGGTAGGCCTAACCCTTGGGATTCCCATATGGTACCTAACCCCTCCATATCTGTAATTTATCCCAAAACCATATGCCCACATTAAATTTACAAGTGTCACTCTTTCCAACACCTCACATTATAAGATCCCATGGTGAGTTCCACCTATCTCGATAGAACCATTGATCAAAGATGATTCATCACAATTGCAGGTAGTTGGGGGCACTAAACCCAAGGCCATTTAAAACACAGCCTCAACCTCGTCGATGCGCATTGTGCAACATTACAAGTCATTGTACTAACCTATGCCCAACTCTTCCTAAGCTCAAAAACCTATTACCCCTATCCATAAGTGTTGCTCTCATTTCAAACTCCTTAGCAAGGGATATACTCTCTATTCCTTAAGTAGAGCCCCTCAAACCAAAGAAAATATCACTACACACGAATTATGCATGCACCATGTGTTCACACTTTGTTCATTACACTCACCATTTTCCATACCTCTCATAGTTCCAGGATACTCTCTTTGTTATGTGCTAATCCCTAGTCCCCAACAATGGATCATAGATAACCCCCACTGAGTCTGTTACAATCAACTTTTCTTCAACGATAATCATGACACCCATAACTCAGTCATGTTCAGTATGTGAGAAAAGTGGTCATGTATTACCCCTTGATATGGATTGGACTCCCCTTAGACGAGCCACCCATCTCCCTGTAATATCCCAAACTGATATTTTTTCTTTTTTTGAAGTTCTGCTGCTTGCTAGTAGTATTTAGGGCTCAATATTTGCAGTAACTATGAATGCAGGTACTAGGCTATGCTTGCATGAGCATGCATGCATATGCATGGGTTTGCCAACCCCTAAATTACCCAAATAATCATAAATGCTATAAAATAGGGATAGAAAGTATGCATGTACGTACCATCAGATGAAGGTGTGGATATACGTCAATATGAGACCAGCATGCAAGGATTGTGCCATTGGATGAGCAAGATATGGAATATTTCTCCTCCAATAATGCGCCCTTGTAATTAATGCACCCTCTTCAGTAATGATATGGAAGTATGGATGGCATACTGATGGGAGATGGCTCCAGAAGGTGTGTACTAGGGTTATAATCCTCCTATGATCACAATGGAAGATACATGCAGACCATGCACCAAATATGAGGCCTAAAACGTGAACCCTCCTATGAGAAAGTCGCCCATGCAAGGGAGGACGTCTTTTGAAAGAGAAAGATGTTTATAAATAGCTCAAGAGTCCAAATAAGAATCCCTTCCTATAGGGGTAGGGTAATAGTGCCGCTCTCGGAATAATTGAGCCAACATGCAGAAGAAAAGACCACTGTAGATTGAGATACAAAGATATCTCTCCATGTGCAATTCACTCAAGCAAGGAAGGCGATTTCCTTCAATCCAAATTGTAGCTCAAAACCTGTAGAATGTTGAAGAATGATACTTGATGATAATAACAATGTTGAATCTGGATGATCCAACCTAATAATGACTAGGGTAGATAGATTTATCTTCCGAAATACACTAAATAGTTGAGTGTGTTCACTCAGCCCTAAAATAACTCATCTCTCCAAATCGACTTCTCAAATCAATAATCATATAAGTAGGCCTTACTCACTCACTTTACCTTTATTTTATAACTTTCACCTGGACTGACCTAACTTTTGCATGATAAGGTTGCTTTATCTTCTAATTTTCAGTTGACTTGCATGTAGTGCTTCCGGAGTGCATGGAAGCTCAATGAAGGATTTTCAGTGCATGCAACATGAAATATGGTTCGCATGCCATGCATGCAGGTGGCCCCTAGTTCCTGTAGCCCATGTTTATCTACTGATGATATAATAACCATGCTTAAGATCTTCTTATGGTGTAAATGGCATCAATCCTCAGTTAATTCCTTGAATGTTAGTGCCTGCTCGAACCTATGGGAATCAAATAGGTTAGTGGGATGGTCCTCTGTGCTCAGGAAAAAGAGGACATTATAGTCCTCCCCACTCAAAATTGCTTGTCCTCAAGCAACTGTAATGCTGGGTGTTTTAATACCTATTCTCCTTCCCAAGTGGCCTTTTCTATAGGAAATTCTTTCCATTGAACCAAGTATTCTCTAATGATGTTGTTCCTTAGTTTTCTTTCTTGAACGTATAGGATTCATTCTGGAACCAAAATCAGTTGCCCCTCATCATCAAGGGGGGGGGAACTCAGATGATGTAACAATCTATTCACCTACTGCCTTCTTAAGGTTAGACACATGGAACACGTTATGAATCTTACTTTCTTGTGGTAATTCGAGCTCATATGCTACCTCTCCAACTTTACAGATTATCTTGTAAGGACCATAGAAGCGAGGCTTAAATTTCTTTGCTCCTTTATTCTTAAGGGACGATTGTCGGTAAGGTTGTAGACGTAAGTATCTAGGTCCCCTACCTAAACACTACGCTAAATCCTGTGTCTATTTGCATAGACCTTTTGTTGATTCTGAGCAACCTGTACGTTTTCCTTGAGTATTTTGAGAATATATTGACTTTATTGAATCCACTCTTTGGATTTTGGAGCCCTACTATCACCAAATATCATATATGCAAAAGATAAGGCATCATAACTATACAAGGCTTTGAAGGGAGTCATACCGATGGTCATATGTTGGGTAGTATTGTAATAGTGTTCCCCTAGGTGTATCCATTTAATCCATGTCCTCTGCTGACCTGCTACATAGTTCCTCAAGTATCCCTCAATCCACTTGTTAACTATCTCTGTCTATCCGTTGCTCTGTGGATGATAACTCATGCTCATAGCTAATTTTGTCCCCACCAACTTAAAAATTTCTTTCCAAAAGGCTCCAGTGAAATTTCTATATCTATCACTGACGATGGTCTTAGGTAACCCGTGTAATCTGAATACCTCTCGGAAAAACAGCTCGGCTACTTGTGCGGTTGAATAGTCAAAAGGAATGGAAAAGAAGTGAGCAAACTCGGTCAACCTGTCCACCACTACGTACAAATAGTCTCTACCCTGTACCTTGGGAAACCCTGTGATAAAATCCATGGAAATGCTTTCCCATTTTTGCTTGAGAATGGGTAATGGTTTTAGTAAACCGGCTGGGTGAGTATGCTCTATCTTGTTATGTTGGCACAAACTGCACTCCCTCACATGCTGCATCACATCATTCTTGAGGCCCTTTCATCATAACCTCTCTCTAATCTTCCTGTAATTCTTAAGAAATCCTTGGTGTCCTACTAAAGGTGAGTCATGAGAAGCTTGCATAATATTTTTCTTAAGTGAAGACTTGGGGACCAAGTAGATTCTGTTTTTATAGTATATGATGTCATCTATTACTCTGTACCTATCATCCTAAACCTGTCGATCCAATATTTCGCAAGCAAACTTATCTTTGGAGTACTCGACCCAAAGATGAGATCTCCAATCCGACGAAATGATCATAAGGGATAAAGTGGCTGGTTGTCTAGCAAGTGAATCTGCTACCACATTGTTTTTTTCCTTTATATATTCAATCTCAAAGTCATAGGCTTGAATCTTACTCACCCATTTCTATTGCCTCTCGTTTAATTCTTTCTGTTCCAGGAAGTACTTTAAGCTGTTGTGATCTGTCTTAATATTTAATCTTCCACCCACTGAGTATTGCCTGAACTTGGTTAGCGCATGGAGAATAGCTAACATTTCCTTGTCATATATTGAATAGTGGCATTCATAGTCCTTGAGTTTTCTGCTCTCAAATGAAATTTGGTGATTGTTTTGCATCAATACTGCTCCTATACCCTCTCCCGAAGCATCACATTCTAATACAAATGGTTGTGTAAAATATGGCAGTGCTAGTACCGAGCATGAACTCATTACTTTTTTCATTTTTTCAAATGTCTACTGTGCTGTCTCTGACCAACTGAATGCCCCTTTCTTGGTAAGATCTGTGAGAGGTGCGGTCATCCGTGAAAACCCGCTGACATACCTCCTGTAGTAGGTGCAAAGGCCCAAAAATCCTTTCAAATATGTCACATTTTTAGGTGTAGGCCAATCCAGTATAGCTCTAATATTCTCTAAATGTACTTGTACCCCATTTGCTCCTATCACATGTCCCAAATATAACATCTCTTACATCTCGAAATCCAATTTGGAAATCTTGGCATATAGTGATTGTTATTTTAAGATTCCAAGTACTTCATCTAGGTGTTTTAAATGATCTTCCCAAGTCCTACTGTAAATCAATATATCATCAAAGAATACCAGAAGATACTTGCATAAATGAGCCATGAAGATGTTGTTCATGCATGACTGGAAGATAGGTGGTGAATTAGTGAGCCCAAATGGCATCACTAGAAACTCATAGTGTCCATAGTGACAATAGAAAGCGGTCTTTGGAACATCCTATTCCCTAACCCGTATCTAATGGTAACTTGATCGGAGGTCAATCTTGGGGAAGTATTTCCCCCCCTATGGTTCATCAATCAATTCATCGATCCTGGGGATTGGATACCCATTTTTAATTGTTTTCTTGTTAAGTTCCCTGTAATCAATGCACATGCGTAAGGTTCCATCCTTCTTCTTTACTAACACCATTGAGCATTCAAATGGACTGGAGCTAGGTTTTATGTAACCTAATTTGAGCAATTCTTTGATCGTACTTTCAATTTCATCTTTATATATTTTGAGGTGTCTGTAATGGGTAGTGATGACCCTTTGAGTCCCCTCCTCCAACTCAATAAGTGCTCAAATCCCCGATCTGGAGGTATACCTGCTGGACGATCTCTGAATAACTTTTTGTGATTCTGCAGTAGTGCCTGTATATTTGTTGGATGTTGCCTGGCTTTATTTGGTGGCTTCCCGAAATTCACCAAGAATTCCGCTGCCCACTCTATGTCTCCCTGTCGGAGCATAGACTCCATCCTGTGTGATGATACTGCTCTGGGAGGGTAGGTATTCATCCCTCTCAAAACCACTCTCTGTCCTTCTGTTCCTTGAAATTCCATCTCCATGGTTTGGCAGTTCGTAGAATACTTTCCAATGGAATAAAGCCATTGAACTCCCAATACCACATTTGTGTCCAATACGTCAACCACATAGAAGGTTTCAGTCACTGTATAGTTCTCGAGAGTTACTTGTAATTTTGGGATCCTATGACTACACTCCATGGTGTGGTGACCTACTGTGGATACTGTAAATCCATCAAATCTCTTAGTCAAAATACCTTTTCTTTTTATCTAGGCAACATCAATAAAGTTGTGGGATTCCCCACCATCTATCAACACTCCAACCCTGTTTCCCTATATGACACCTTTGATCCAGAGAGTGTGGAATCTAGGAACTCCAGATAAAGTAGCAATGACACCTCCCTGTTTCCCCTCAGGAGACTGCTCCTCCTCTGCTACCTCAAGTGCCTCTCCTTGTTCCTGATCTTGATAATACTCATCCTCTCCACTCTCGGAGTATACCTCTATGTAGTGAGCCTTCCCCTCCCCAAAAATCTGTGACTTGGTACCCATGGTTCTTGGAACCTGAAACATATTTTATTTCTTATAAGGTCCTGGCAGGTATCATTATCCATCCACTCTTTCTTGGGCCATTCTTTTTGGAAGGGTCTCTTCTCCTTATCCTTTATAGGAAAATTGGTTCTAGGGGGAAACTTATTTTTGGGAACTGAATCCTGTAAATATCTGGTACGACAGATGGCATCTGACAGGGTGGTGGTTTTATAAGCCTTAACCCATCCACATAAGGGCTCAGTGAGAGCCTCAGTAAACAACATAATTAACCTGCTCTCTGAAATGTCTGTCACCATGACTGCTACCCTTTGGAACTCTGATATGAATTAATCCAGAATGCCTGTCTGCTTGAGCTGTGCTATCTATCTGACATGTACCTCGGGGTCTTTCTTGTCAAAGTGCTCGATGAGCCTCTGTGTAAAATCTATGTACAAGGTGATGGTATTGTGACCCAATGTCACTAGCCCGTGGTACCACCACTCATGGGATTCCCTGTCCAAATGAAAGGTAGCCAACTTAATGGCATCTCTCTCCATCATGGGGTTGAGTTGGAAGTAAGTGTCCAACTTCTACACCCAATTCCACGCTGGGCCACTCTGGGTCCCCTCAAAGGTAGGAATGGTCAATTTCCCTACTATGCGCTGTAACTCATAGTTCTGGTTGAAAGGCCTGTTATAAGCTCTTGGCCTGTTCTTACTTTTAAAATGGAAAAAATCTGTGAAGGTCATGGCTGACTGAAAGTCATCTCTTAGTGCTCCGTACTCATGTAGATATGCCCCCATGGGCTCTTTTGGCTCTACTTGTACTATTGGAACTGCTGTTGAATTATCCAAGAATTGTGGCATGGTAGGTCTGGATGACCTATTGTAGAGGTGAGGGCGACTCTGCATATTAGTGTGTAACTGTTCCCCATGGATACTGGTGGATACCAGTACACTGTTGGGAAAAAGAGGACTGTGTGGGGTGGGCCCTGAGTTATCTTCCAATTTGTTGATGGCCATCAACATATATTTATTTCCTGAAGTTAGTTCTTTTAAGGCAGAAAGGAGGCTAGTGAAATCCATTTTATCATCATCTGCCATTGTTTCTTTTCCTTTTCCTTTACCTTTTCCAAACTGAGTCTCTGTGTCTTCTAGTTCTATATCCTCTAACTCTTCTTCTTCTCTTCTTCCACTGTTCCTAAATCTCTGCCTCCTGTAAGTAATATTGTGTGGGTCCTCTGTATTCATTTATTGTTCACAACTGCATGATCCCATAGCTAGCGAGGAACATGCTTTGATACCACTGTAATATCCCAAACTGATATTTTTTCTTTTTTTGAAGTTCTATTGCTTGCTAGTAGTCTTTAGGGATCAATATTTGAAGTAACTATGAATGGAGGGACTAAGCTATGCTTGCATGCAAATGCATGGGTTTGCCAACCCCTAAATAACCCAAATAATCATAAATGCTATAAAATAGGGATAGAAAGTATGCATGTACATACCATTATATGAAGGAGTGGATATACGTCAATATGAGACCCGCATGCAAGGATTATGCTGGCGGATGAGCAAGATATCAAATATTTTTCCTCCAATAATGCGCCCTTGTAATTAATGCACCCTCTTCAGTAATGATATGGAAGTATGGATGGCATATTGATGGGAGATGTCTCCAGAAGGTGTGTACCGGGGTTATAAACTCCCTTTGATCACGATGTAATATACATGCAGACCATGCACCAAATAAGAGGCCTAAAACGTGAACACTCCTCTGAGAAATTTTCCCATAAAAGGGAGGACGTCTTTTGAAAGAGAAAGATGTTGATAGCTAGCTCGGGAGTCCAAATAAGAATCCATTCCTCCAGGGATAGGGTAATAGTGCTGCTCTCGGAAGAAATGAACCAGCATGCAGAAGAAAATACCACTGTAGACTAAGATACAAAGATATCTCTCCTTGTGCAATTCACCCAAGCAAGAAAGGTGAGTTCCTTCAATCCAAACTGTAGCTCGAACCCTGCAGAATGTTGAAGAATGATATTTGATGATAATGGCAATGCTGAATCTGGATGATCCAACCTAATAGTGACTAGGGCAGATAGATTTCACTTCCAAAATACAATGAATAGTTGAGTGTGTGCACTCAACCCTAAAATAGCTCTCTGAGCTCTCCAAATCGACTTCTCAAATGAATAATCATATAAGTAGGCCTTACTCACTCACTTTACCTTTCTTTCATAACTTTCACCTGGCCTGACCTAAATTTTGCATGATTAGGTCGCTTTATCTTCCAATTTAGTTGACTTGCATGCAGTGCTTCTAGAGTGCATGGAAGCTCAATGAAGGAGTTTCAGTGTATGCAACATGAAATATGGATCGCATGTCATGTATGCAGGTGGCCCCTAGTTCTTATGGCCCCTATTTATCTACTGATGATATAATAACCATGCTTAAGATATTCTTATAGTGTAAACGACATCAATCCTCAGTTAATTCCTTGAATGTTAGTGCCCACTCAAACCTATGGGAATCAGATAGGTTAGCGGGATGGTCCTCTATGCTTAAGCAGACATTACACCCCCTCTCCTGCTCACACATTGATCACATCACATCCCACTCGCCCATGTCAATCTTATGGGTTGTTGACCTACTTCTCATTCTAGTGTCCCTCTTTACAAGTGAAATGAGCATAGTGCCTTGAATAATTAAGGAAACCTCGCAAAATCTATCCACCACTGAAAAACACCTCCATCTCACCCCAGGAAGAGATCTTTCCCCCGTCACTTAGCATGACAGGATATGTTGATATGTTCTACATCTCATAATCACCCACGTCTACAAACCATAACCAATAATCATCATCATCAGGTGTCCCTAGTCAATGGGTTAATACTAATCCATATTATGCAGTCTCCAACTCCATGGGAGTGTATAGCTTGATAGATACATCATACACATATGATGTTTCCTATTCTAGCACTTATACTCCAATTCCTACACCATTTTGATCCAACACTCCAAATAAATTTCTTGATCGCTTCTTCCATTGAAATGAGGACATCCTAGAATCCATGACCACCCCCGCGACACCATGGGACAACATGCATCATCCTTCCTCCTTTGTTCCTCATAACATGTTCAAACATAACAAGATAGCCAAGCAATACATCGTCGAAACCAAGGATTTTATCCCACCCAACCATGCTGATTGGTTTTAAAACCCCATTTCACACCCATATGCTTTAGAGGAAGGTAACATGACCAACATTTCACCCACTATCAAGGTGGATATTTATGTCACCCCTAGCATCACTAAGAACATCTTACTTGGAGCCTCCTATTCTCAACAGGAAGTCATTGCTAATAAAGCATTGTTCCAAGAGTTTCTGGACATATTTTCTTGGTCATATTAAGAAATGCTAGGGATTGATCCCACCATTGTTGAACATCATATTGACACATGGCGTGACACCTCACTAGTAAGATAGAAACAAAGACTGGTAAATCTATCTAAAGTATCGGCTAGCAATTCTAAGATAGATAAACTCTGCCAAATTCGATTTATTTACCCCATTGCCTACACGTCCTAGATCTATAATCCCGTTCCCGTCAACAAAAAGTAGGAACTATTAATTTATGCACTAATTTCAGAGACCTAAATCAAGCTTGTTCCAAGGACAATTTCCCAACCCTCTTCATCAACCAAGTCACCGATGCTTATGCCAGACATGAAGTCCTATCATTTATGGATGGATTCTACGGATACAATCAAATCCATATATGCCAACAAGATTAATATAAAATAACCTTCACTACTCCATGGGGAACATTTTCCTATAGCATTATGTTGTTTGGAATCAAGAACATTAGAGTCACATTTCAATGCGCTATGTCCTATGTGTTTAACAACTTAGCACGCATCATCTTGGCTTACCTTGAAGACCTCACAGCCAAGTCTAAAAAATGTGTTGATCATATTACCAATACATGCTTGAACCCACTCAAGTGTGTCCTGTATGTCACAATGGGACATTTGCTCGTGTTCATCATCTCTTAGAAAAAGATCAATAGAGATCCTTTGAAAGTTATCCATTCTCGAACTCTAGCCCCAAAGACATGATATCAATTACAGAGCATTCAAGGCAAAGCAAAATTTCTTTGTCATTTTTTTCCTTATTACACTACATGATCGTAGGGATTCTTACATCTCTAATGAAATGACATTTTTCTTCGATGAGATGACTAAGAGCAATGGTCATTTGAGGCATTTAAAAAGGAACTCAAGTCTACTCCTTTGATCTCTCCTCCTAACTTCTATAAGGATTTTACCCTTTACGTTTTGCTATCCCCCTTTTTGATTCTCGGGGTCTTGGTTCAAATAGGTGAGGATTGTTGCGAACATGTCATTTACTATGTAAACAAAACACTATCCGGACCACCATTAAATTATAGTCGTGACAGGAAGTTGGCCTTAGTTGTGGTCTTGTCAGTTCATAAACTTCACTCCTACATTTTGTTGCACATGAATAAGGTCATCACAAATTCAAATCCAGTGCAGTATATGCTAAGTCGACGCCTTATCAATTGTAAGTTCCCTCGATGGGTGATTATTCTCCAAAAATTCAATATTGAGTTTGTGATCACCAAAAGAAAGAAATCCTTAGCCCTTGTTGAGTTCATCATTGACCTTCTAGTTGTGTCCGTAGGCCCCCCTTTAAATGATCAATTGTTTGACAATCACCTCTTGGCCCTCTCCACCGAAGACCCATGGTATGATATGACATTTTCACTAATCTTTGCACACAGAAATTTGGATCTCATATCTCACGTGATGATCATCATCACATATGCCATCAAGCTCCTCATTACATCCTTAGTGGAGATGTTCTCTACCGGCAAGGGACTAACACCATTTTTGCAATGGTGCTTATGTCATGATGAGGCAGAGTGGGTCCTCAATGAATGTCACAGTGATGCTTGTGGTGGTAATTTATCTAGAATGGTCACCACTCAGAAAAATATTATGCACTAGCTACTTTTGGCCTACACTCTTCAATGAATGTATTCATGTTGTCAAACAATGTAAAAATTGTCAAATATTCTCTCAAAAAACATGAGCGCCTCCAATTTCGCTGCATCCCACCATCACTAATATTAGACCCTTATGTAAATGGGGGATTGACTTAATGAAATGCTGGATAGCATTTTCCAATGGCCATAAGTATATTGTCATTGCCATTAATTACTTTACCAACTAGGCCGAGGCAATACCCACCTTCAACAACACCAACGCCACTCCTGTGTGATTTTTCTTGAACCATGTCATTTCACGCTTCAAGGTCCCAAAATAGTTAGTATGACAATGAAAATCATTTCCAAAATGAGATTTTCCAAGAGTTGTCTTTCTAGTTAGGATTTGAACATGAGTTTTCCACCCCCTACTATTCACAAGAAAACAATCAAATTGACTTCGTCAACAAAGTCCTAAAGACCATGCTCTAATGAACAATAAAAAAGAACAAGACTAACTAGCATCACATGCTATTCTCAACACTAGGACTATAGGACATCTATTAAGACTACTACTGGGTTTACACTTTTTGGTCTTTGATATGGAATCGAGGCAATTTTACCCATCGAATGTGAGATTCCCATCCTTTAAACAACGTCCAACTACTCCTTGACACTCCATCATTGGAGCAACATTTTTTCACCTTGAAAATTGTTGATGAGGAATGCCACACATTGTTACAACAAAACAAGTCCATGAAGAAACACTCCAAATTCCATTGCGACCGACAAGTTCACCCTTGCACATTTTGCAAAGGCAATCTAGTCGTCATTTTTTATGCCAAGAAAGATATCAAACTAGGTCCTAGTAAGTTCATTTCAATTTTGGGAAGTGCATGCATCATCAAATGATGCCTCCCTAAAGGTGAGTATGAGATCATTTTTATAGAAGGAGGGCTTCTCGACCCCCCAACCCCCTCCCAAAAAAAGAAAAAGCAATTGTGTTGTGGTTGTGCTTCTTGTGGTAAATATTTGTAAGGTCTAGTTTCATCGATTGTGTCCACTTGGTTTTGTTTGAGCCTTACTTGAGTCAAAGAGAAGATGGATTGTGTTATGTTGTTAGTGCTGAGCATCACTGATGTGCATTAGTTAATTAAAGCTGCTCTAATTAATGTGAGGTAGTTAAGTGCTTATTTTAGCATACCCTCTCTAGCTACTATTTCCGTGTATAATAGCGATTTGGTACAAATCATCTTCAATTGACATGCCATATTTATCTAATAATGTCATTCCTTGAACAAACAACCACATGCCATTTGGTAGATCTATTGACACATGGGATTTTAAGCTCTATTAGGCCACCTTCACAAAATCATATTAAGTGATCAAGTTAGGCCTCATTTATGTTAGCATGGCCTAGTTTGCAAGTGTTGCAATATAATATTTCTTGGCTTACAAGTGCAATTTCTAGCACATTATCACCACCTTTTGACTTCATGTAACCATATTAAAGCATGACTTTATTCTCCACACATGACTATTGGGTAATTATGATTGTAATTGATGTTCTTAGAGAGAATGGAGCATTCTTGGAGCCTTTAGGGTTATGATCCTTATGCGTGATCACAATTTGGATGGAGTCACTTGGAGGATATCACTCGCCCCCTGCCTCGGATTAAACAACCTTCAGGTCGATGGTCACGTCTTCGAAACTAGGAATAAAGGTAGGAGTATCCCGTTTCATGAAGCTTACAGACATTACTAAGGTCGTTCTTGCATCCACATCAGAAAGATAGAAGGCATTAGCTATGTCGAGCACATATTTACTGGACAATTTACTGCTATTTGGGTATCCCTGAGATCCATGGACATATGGTTGCAAAAAAAATGGCAAGTATTGATTAAGGGTAGAATGACTCATTATATCTGTGGTAGGGGTTTCTATGCTTTCCTATTCGAGTTTAAAGAGCACAAGGACTTGATTTTTAGGAGTGGACCATACTTTTTCAGTAATAGAGGAATGCACTTGAACAACTAGACATCGTATTTTGATCCTAATTCAAACATTCCCTCAGCAGTTCCTGTGTCGGTGAGATTGCCTCATTTACCTTTACATTGTTCGGGGGATGATTCTTTAAGAGATATAGGAATAAGCTTGTGAAATATATTGATAAATCAGAACCTAAGCAGTGTATGTTTCAATGTGCTTGAATCTATGTTGAATTAGACCTCGAAAAGGGCTTACTTGAAGTTATTCATCTCATCCTGGCTAATTGGAGTCATTACCAACAACTAGATTATGAACAATTGCCTTTTAAATAGAAATGTTTCTATGCTTATGACCATTTCGCCAAAGATTGTAAGAAAAAGGTAATCCTTGCTGATTCTGTAGCAAATCCAGAAGCATAGTGGCATCAAGTAAGAAAAAGAAATCAAGGACTTTGAAATTCTCTCGAAGACAATCCATCTTCCTCAGCAGCCCCGAGTTGTGTTAAAGAATTGCAGATCCATGAGAAAAGATCTACCTCAACGTCTCAAGAAGAACAACCTCAAGAAATTCAGACTTCAAAGAATAGATTTGCTGCTTTGTCTCATGATAACATAGTCCCTTACACAAAAATTGTGTCCCCAATGGTTAAGGAACCATAATATGATTTTCCTCCTTGAATCCTAAGGATATTGATGGAAAATGAGGTATTTGGAGAAGATACCATCGATTTTAGGGTTCAAGTAGAAACAAATCAAGGAAAACAAAAGGAAGCAAAGAAAGATAATCAGGGGATGGAAACATGGGTACAAAATAGGAAACTGGATTTACAAGGAACATAATGGCCTCAATAATTTTAGACTTCAAAGAATAGATTTGCTACTATGTATTATGATAACATAGTCCCTTACTCAGAAATCACGGCCCCAATGGTTAAGGAACTAGGATATGCTTTTCCTCCCCAAATCCCAAGGATACTGATGGAATTAATGGAGGTTCTTGAACAAGATGCCAACAAAGTTAGGGTTCAAAAATAAACAGATCAAGGAAAAAAATGGAAGTAAGAAAGATAAACAAGGGATGGAAGCCGGGGTAGAAACTAGGAAACTAGATTTACAAGGAACATGTGAAGGGGAGGAAATATCTACAAAAAAAATTAAAAGGAAACCTACTTAAGAAGTTAGGGAAGAAATCTCTAATAAGGAGAAGGTGCTTGGACTTCAATCTACTTTAGACAAGAGCATGATCTCAGGGAAAAATAGTTTTTTTGCAAAAAAAGAGTAGGGGGTTCTACTTACCCCAAGTAAGGGAGGATCTAAAAACACCACAGGTAAATAATGCAAATAGTCTCCTGGAACTGTTGCGGTATGGGGATTAGGACAAAAGAGGAAGCCATGAGACAACTAATCAAAATGGAAAATCCTACAATATTTCTTCTCTAGGATCCAAGAGACTAAGATGCAAGAAACAGACATGGAAAATATAGGGGAAAAACAATGGAAAGGGAGTCAACCTATAACTTCAAGCTCTAGGGGAGCTTTTAGAGGGATAAGTATGAACTTATATTCTGCTCAATTAAATTTGAATGGGTCAAAGTAAACTCAACATTGGATATACATAGATCTGGTAAGTAAATCCACTGGAATCCAATATAAAGTTTTTGACATCTATGTTCTAATGCATTATAGAGAAAAGCTAGATTGTTGAAAATACCTTGATAAAGAAAGAGAAGCAGTTGGAAAAGTTAATTATATTTTTGATTGGGATCTGAATGTAGTGCTATCCCAAACAAAGAATAAAGGAGGAAGCATAGTTAGGGATATTTTCAAAGAAAACCTTGAAGATATTATAATGGAATGAGATTTAGTTGATATTAAACCTAATCAAGGGAAATACACCTGGTCAAATAGAAGGTTGGGGCATACTCATATTTCTACTTGCTTGGACATGTTTCTAACCATTAGTAACTTTTTGGAAGAAGATAAAATAATAACATCTTCTATCATTCCCTTTTCCTCCTTGGATCACAAACGAATAAGGCTCAATTTTGATTCCCAAATCAACTATGTTCCCCTTCCATTCAAATTAAATTCTGTTTGGTGGTAATAGCCAGAAGTAGTAGAAATAATAAAATCTAGATGGAAGAAAAAGTGGGATGGTTCTCCCAGCTATATTTGGTAGTCAAAATTAAAAGCAGTAAAACACAATCTTAAGAATTGGTCCAAAAATAGTTACAAAGAAACTTTTATTGCTAAAATGGAGGCTCAAGAACAAATACAGAATATACATGGGGGAATAAAATCAGGTGAACCTACTTTGTAGTCGCAACTTGAAGAAAGGAATGTTAATGAAATACTTCTTTCAACCTTTAGGGCAGAAGAAGAATATTGGAGAACCAAATCTCGAAGTATGCTGCTTAAATCAGGAGACAAAAACACTTCATTTTTCCACAAACAGGATAAAGCTAGGTAAATCAGAAACAACGATTTAGAAATTAATGCAATAGGTGGAAGAAATATCAAGGATTACAAGGAGATAAAGGAGGAGGCACATAAGCACTTTATAGACTTGTTGACATAAAATTATAACTATGAGAAGAGTACAATGATCAAATTGCTTGAAAATATCCCATCCCTAATTTCTCCTCAGGATAATTTACCCCTTGATCGGGAGGTGGAATAAATTGAAGTAATTAAGGCCATTTGGGAGTTGGAACCAGATAAAGCACCTATCCTAGATGGTTTCACGATCCAATTCTACAGGTTCTTCTGGGGGACAATTAAAATAGATCTATGCAAAATGATTAAGTGGTATCTTAAGAAAGGTAAATTGGGAGGCAACACTAATTCATCATTTCTAGATCTT
This sequence comes from Larix kaempferi, assembly GCA_027924585.1. NCBI lineage: Eukaryota > Viridiplantae > Streptophyta > Pinopsida > Pinales > Pinaceae > Larix > Larix kaempferi. Next base: position 7,637,924 of record BSBM01001033.1, read on the forward strand.
GTACCCAAGGAAAAAAACCCAGTATCCTTTGCCAAATTTAGGCCTATCTCTCGCTATAATACTTCCTGAAAGATTATCTCTAAGATTCTGGCTACTAGAATCAAACCTCTTATGCCTTTAATCATCTTAGAAAATCAGGGAGGCTTCATATCCCAGTGATAAATCGTTGATAATACCATTCTAGTTCAAGTAGCAATACACTCAAGTAAGATTAGATGTGAAAGAGGTATGGTTATTAAAATAGATTTTGCTAACAAGTTTGATAGAGTTCAACATTCTTTTCTTTATTTCGTTATGTGAAAAATTGGATTCTCTAAAATTTCATTGGATGGATTCAAGCTTGTATTGACTCTTCCTGGATTGCCCCCTTAATCCATGGAAGACCAACATCATTTTTTCAAGGATCAAGAGGGATTAGGCAAGGATGTACTCTCTCACCTATATTCTATATAATCATGTCTGACTTGCTCAGTAGAAAGTTGGAAGTTGAAAGATCTACTGGGAATTTTATAGGAATCACTATTGTCGGAGGGGTTAAGGCAATTAACCACTCACAATTTGATGATGACACTCTTTTATTGGGGTGAGCCTCTATGATCATTGTTGGCATATTTAAAGCTATCATGTAGGATTATTTGCATGCTTTTGGAGGAGAGGTTAATAAACACATGTGCATAATTTTCGGTTGGAATTCCTCCCTATTCAACCTTCAATTTTTTTTGTTGCTATGGAATCCCCCTACAAAAAGATTGGAATTCATTCATCTATCTTGGTATCACAATCTTTGTGGGACATCCCTCAACTTTGGATTGGGAGAGGGTTATAGGAAAAATCAGGCAAAGAATGAGTCAAAGGGGCTCTCATTGGCTGAAACTTGTTGGTCGGATAGTATTGATCAAATCAATTTTGGCTTCTTTACCTATTTACTAGAACTCTATCCTCTTAGCCCCAGTTGGGTCTCAACCCAAATAGATTTTCTCTAGCAAAACATTCTAGGGAAAGGAGGGAAAGATAATGAACAAAATTAATCAACTGGAAAATTGTCTTGGCTCCTAAAGATCAAGGTGGATTAGCACTCTAAGATTATGGGATAATGAACAAAGTTTTAGTTTCCAAAATCCCATGGAATATACATCAAGGTGAATATGATTGGCAGAAAATAACGTTGCAATGAAAATATACATATTATGAAAGGAGTAGAATTCTAGACTCATATTTCAATTCTGGTCGTTGTACAACAGTTTGGAAATTATGCAAAGTCTCAGTTGAAATTTTGAGAAATAATGTCGCTTGAATGCCAAGAAATGGAGCAAAAATCAAACTATGGGATGATAGAATCATGAACATGCCAAACCTCATAGAACATGACCACCTTTTGTAGTTGCAAACTTGGATGAAGACAAACAATTTTCATCTGCTTGATAGCATAGTGGATTGTGATGTTGATGAAAACTACTTAGGATGGAAGATCCCTCCCTTTCCTAAAAATATGACTCAAATTTGGTAAGATATTGTTTATCATCTCCATGGTATATCACCGGTCATTCACTCTTATCCCGACAATAGGGTTTGGGGCAGTAAAATAAAATTTATCAGATAAAGGAAGGTTATGTCACCCAAAATCACCTTCGATGTTCCCTTCCTCAAAGATTGGTTTGGAAATCATTTTGGAGTAGTGATGCTCTTCCTAAAATCAAGCTATTCAGTTGGATTTTAATGCAGCGACGGGTCCTAACTTTTGATAATTTACAAAAAAATAGGCTTTCAAGGTCCTTCTCGATGTTAATTATGAAGAAGCAGGAAGAGTCCATAAATAATATCTTTTTGCTTGTGAATTTGTTAGTAAGGTGTGGAATATAAGTTTGGCTCAGTTGAATATAGAACTAGTTATTCTTTCAAGTATACATGAAGCCTTTACAACTTGGCATAAAAGATATATTACAAGATTTAAGGACAAACCAATGATGAAGCACATTTGGAAGGCTCTTCCCTATTCTATCTTTTGGAAAACATGATTGGCAAGAAACCATTATATCTTCAATGATAATTTTTTTTTTCTAGGATTGGTAGCAAGTCAAGCTAGGGATATGTTAGATGAAGCTATTAAAGTAAAGAAACAAGTTAAGTAACAGTTTGACAAATTAGAACCAGAAGAAAGGAACTGGATTCATAGTTATATGAATTTACCATATTGGCCAAAGAAAATGCCAGGTAAACCTAGGAGACAAGGGTTGGAGAAATGGAAGCTGAGAATGAAATGGGACAAATTCAGGGAATGGAACAAATATCAAAGCAAATACACCTTATTTTTCGATGGAGCTTCGAAAAACAATCCAGGGTTGGCAGGGTTAGCAGGTGCATGGTAGTTGTTCTTTGACTCCGAAGGAAAACATGGGAATACGTTTTTTTAGGTATTGGGAGTTGCAACAACAACCAAGTAGAAGCTTTGACTATTTGGCAAGGGTTGAAGCAAGCTAAACGCATGGAAATTCATCTCCTAAATATAATAAATGTAATTTTTCTAAAGAAAATATAATAACTAATAGCATATCCTCAATCGATCCGATCAGGGTTGGAATTTCATTTCATCTTTTCCCTTCCAACTATTTTTTTTTGATGTTTTGAACTTTTATCTTATCAGTCACACAACGTTTTAGTGAAAAAATAACCCTTCAACAATAAAGTTTTATTAAAAAAAATACCCTTTAATAATAATGTTTTTATTAAATAATTTAATTTTCAATCAAAAGATATGATTTTATTAAAGAGTTTAATTTCCAATTAAAAGATAGCAATGGACTCATTTACCCATGTTTCTATTGATCACGTTCTTTGAAAATCGACGAGGGAGAAAAACAACCTACTAAGAGTGACATATACAACTCAAAAGTAACATGTGGCAGCATTATGCATCTGAAGCACATTAAGTGATAAACTTAAGAAACAAACAAAACACAGAACCTATAATCTTTTCTGAAGGTTAATGTCAAACCACATGAATGCAACATACAAAATTTTGCAAGGTTAACATGTTGTGTCAATGGTGTAATTGAAATTGTGAAATTTCAATTTTCAATTAAAAGATATGTTTTTATTAAGGAGTTTAATTTCCAATTAAAAGATAACAATAAATCCATTTACCCATGTTTTTTGTTGATCATGTACTCTGAAAATCTAGGGTGGAACAAAAAATCTAATAATAGTAACACAAAAACTCAAAAGTAATATGTGTTGGCATTATGCATCTGAAATACATTAAGTGATAAACTTAGGAAACAAACAAAAGGTGGAACCCAGAATCCTTTCCATAGGTTAATGTTAGGCCACATGTAATGCAACATATCAAATTTTTCAAGGTTAACATGGTGCATCAATGGTGTAATTGAAATTGTTACATTTCATTCCAAAGGACTTGAGTTAAAAGCCCAGATAAATACAATATGCCCTTTGTAGAGGCAATTCATTAAAAAACACATTGCAATTGAGATTGTACTATGGTGTTCTCCCCTTACTTTGTCAAGAGAAGTTTAATAAGGTTGTTTTTCCAAGGTATGGAATGTTTTGGATTTCTCAACCATTATTGCATGTGAACTTACACATACCAAGCTACAACAAATCTTTCATGAAAGTGGAGTTTTCTATGTATCATCCATGATGCAAATCTTTCTAGTAAAAACTATTTTTTGGGCACAAGTTTTGCTAATATAGAGCAAGTGATGTAATACATTTTTTGCATTCAAATTGACAATCATTGGCTTCAATTTAATTCTCCATATGTTTTTTGGGGGGAGGGTCAAAATTTGTACCAACCATTTCATGGTTCTTGCTTCCTTCTTTGGGCCATTCACTTTACCTTGGCTATTAGTGGATAAGAGGAAACCACTTTCAACTTCAAACTTGTTTAGAAGCTTTTTTCCCTACGAGTAAAGTAATTGTTTCAACCAATTACTAAGACGACAACAATAATAAAATGTTACTAAGTTTTAACATATATCAAATAAATCATTTTAAACAAGAGCTCCGTGCAGCTTAGTCAATGCCTTATAATTTAAAAATAAAAATAATATAATCAATACACAGATCAATAATTATTTATCAATAAATTTTTATTTATTATTTTTTTTTCCCCGAAAAAAAAACGTAATTTCATTTCATCCATAGAGTACGAAATTACATTGATCAACACACTCTTTTAGAGTGGAGTATAGAACTGCTGTGTCATGCACCCTGTTGTGTGCCCAACTATAGAACCGATGTTCTCACTACGTGAGCAATAACATCTTTTACATTAATCAAGTATAAAACCTTCTTTTGTATCTGTACAAAACTTGCATTTTCTATTACAAAAATAATTACTAAGATTATAAAAACAGAGTTGTATAAGCATAAAACTTCTTTGTAGTTGTTATCTGTCACCTCAAAATTTAAAAACCTGGATCAATAACCTGTAACAAAAGACCTATTATCATACGATCATTCTATGAATGGTCTATGATAGAAGGCTCGTTCATTGCCATTCAGAAATTCAGAAATTCTCCAAGTGCCGACCCCCATAAGGATCCCTTCCTTTGAGGCCTTGTCCACCTCAGCATTGTTCTCACGATAAATGTTCTTGCAAGTAAAAGTATCCAAAGTGAGAGTGACGTTCCGAATTTGTTCCAAAACAGAAGCAATCCTCCGACTGCTGCAAATGTAAGTGCCCATAACCCAATTGACCACATTCAAAGAGTCTCCAAAAACAGTAAGTTTCTGGATAGATAGTTCCACTGCATATGAAATCAAGAGTTTGAGACTTAGAATCTTTGCCCAATTGTTTGTTCCCCTCCCAAGACCAAACGACATCACATAGTAGTGAACAGGTGAAATGTAAAGGAGAGCCCCTCCCCCACATTGTTCATTTTGACAAGCCCCGTCAAAAAAACCCCATGGCTGAGACCTATCAATTTCCACCGGTTGAATAACACGAGGACTTGGTGCCTGACGAGCCCGCTTAAGAGCTAGAAAGATCCCACAGCTGTTAATTGCCACAAGAGTTGGAATTCCCATTTTGTCTTTGAACAAACAGCTGTTGCGCATGAGCCAAATGCCCCTAGATCACCACCGGAGGAAGTGCTTTATAACCACTCAATGCAACATTGTTTGACCACCTTCTCCATGCCTCTTCAAGCGTGTTTCCTTCCCATGGCAGAGGTGTTTTAAATATTCTGGATATAATCATCCAAACCTCTTTTGAGAAGCGGCACTGTAGAAACAGATGTGGAATAGTTTCCTCATTTAAATTGCACAAGTAACATCTGTTAGGACCATGGACACTTCGTTTCTGCAAAAAATCCCACGTCGGAATCCGATTTGCCAACGCACACCACATGAATAATCTAGATTTGGGCGGAAATTGTTATTTATTATATATATATGATTGAAAATATTTTTTTTTAATTAAGTATATTTCTACAAATAATTTGTTTTGAAAAAAGGACAAAATAACTACTTCAAACAAATTGCTTTGTATATGCTTCATTCAACACTATGAATCATTTTTTTCTCAAATTTGGCATCTTAATTTATTAAGAAAATGTTAGAAATGTATGTATAATATATATTTCAAATACGATAAATACATTTAAAACAAAATACCAATATAACTAAATTTTAAAATATAGAGTTGAATAGATGTTTTTGTTTCAATTGACTTAATGTCCATTATACATTTAAAATATTTGAAATTTCTATCAACGCTTTCTACTTTGGAATTTGGAATTATGTGAAAGGCAACAAGTTGATTAATTATGACACTTTTAAACAAATCCAAATCAAGGAACTGGACTACTTTCTACTTTTTAAGGCAACTAGGTGGCAAAATAGTCCCAAGAGCCATTCCCTAAGCATTGGCATATAATGACTTTGCTTCATTTGCGGTATTGAGGTTATTTCAACATCTATCAAATTAATTCACATGCAAGTTGTTTCGCTGGACGACAAGTTCACAGCTACATCCCTCGGGTGACCTTCCGTGGATGTTTTTATATATATCCCATTAAAATAATATATATATATAGATAGCAATCCAACATATTGAAAACTATAGATATATGTAGAAAGGTTAGCTGATCACCTAAATTTTAAATGGTAAATACGAATTACAATTATACTGATAAATGATAATCGGATTCCTATCATTATTCACACTTATGTTTTTAAATTTTATATTCTATAGTCAAAACTGCCATGTATATTAAGAAAAATTGGTGTACTCACCATCTTATCATCTTAGTTAATTGAAATTAATATCAATTACAAACAATAATGCATTACCGTCTCAAAATGCAAATTTCAAAAGTTAGTTTGAAGATGAATAAAACACAAATAAAAGAACTGTACACATTAAACCAACCTGCCAAATCTTGAATCTGGCTCCGTTGGATGTTTGGATAAAAGTGATGTTTTAGACAAGATGTTATGGATTTTTGCATTTTCTCCATTCTTTCCCAGGCTTTCAATGCTGCAAAATAGAAGAAGTATAATTAAGATTTCATCCTTATTGTAACTTTTGATTGCGTTTTCTACACGATAGGATTGAAAATACTTATCTCACCTGATGCCATGCATTGGGTCACAATTGATACATCAATATTAGATGAGCCATACGAAATGGAAATGCAATCATCCCCGGTTTACATTACAATATTTATAATGATAATTGGCATAAGCTCTTATAGACAATTTGAACTTTTAATAAGTAAATTTAAGGTATAGCCAGAGAATTAAAATAGATATAAGCTAGATGGGTATATGCCAGTTTATTAATAAGAAAAGGGATCCATGCCTAAATGAATGTAGAAAGCAACACAAAGCAGTGAAATGTCTGAGAACATCCTACCTGTCTGGATGACAGAGTCGTCTATTTGGGCATTTTGAACTCCTTGTATATGAATCCCCATCACTGTTTGGGATTTCTTTAGGAGCTTGTGTTTACAGCCTACTTGGTTGGATCCCATGAGAGTCCACCACTACGGGATGCATTTGTGGACTATTAAGAAATTCTAAATTTCTTATCAAAACATTCGAACATCCAATAATGGACATTGCCTATAATAACAACCCAAAATCCAAACCCACTTCATGAGTAGAGCTTCTTCTAAATAAAAAATAAGTAAATGAAAAATTGTTTATAACATTGTGTCTTTCTTCAAGCAAATAAACATGGTGATCATATTAAGTTTGCAGGATGGAAACAAACCAGTGGAGTCGCTTCCAAGCAACCCCGCACACATGAACGTATGTGGTATTAATATAGATTGAAGCAACCAATATATACCCGTGTTGTTGTTGAATGGTAATTGTTAGCCAAGTTGAGAAGACAATGACCTAATACAGTAAAATATAAGTAGGGGGTTTCACCTCAAGATAAGTGGTGATGCTTGCCACAACCACAACGATTCTCTGTCCCCTATTTGGGGAAATCCCCAAAACTAAACCTCTTAGCACAAGAATTCTAGAATGTGAAGAGGGGAGAGGAGAAAAATAATGAAATTTCAAAAATTTGTTACTTGGGCGATAAACAATATGGAACGGGTTGTCAACTTAACGTGGATTGTTGAATTGCAACAAGATTACAGCTGGGCATATTCAAGACAACCTGCAGAGTATTTAAATTCGAATATCATTAGAGCTACTCAAGAAAAGAAATCAACATAATCCATTCCAATCACTGTATAACATCACATTCTACATAATAATTAAAGACATCAGAGCATGTCACCGTTTGGAAGCAACGATACTCCTGGATGAAGCCGGGCACCTAGATAGTTTGATGCAGAATGTGTTTAGTCCCATTTTTGTCTTGAAGTATCAACAATTCTAGAGGCTTCCTGCAAAACTTTCAACATGCTAGGTATGATCTGTCAGTGAACGAATCCAAGACATATAATCTAAAATTTGGGTTGACAGTCCTTTGCATAGGGTTGCACAACAATTGTGTGGGCCATGGGTTTCTTGCAAAAGTAGTTGACAGTGCTTTGCATTGGGTGGTGCAACAATAAAGATATTGAAATTGTTTGTTTTGACATTCGAACTTTGTGTTCGATTCCAGATTATGAATAGTGTACATATGAATATGTTTTGTGATGTTTTAAATCGGCTAGTGTAGAAGGTATTGGAAGGAAAGATTGCATATATAACGGGAAGAGAGGGATTAATGCAGGCGACGTGCATAAATGTAAACCTGTAAAGATTACTTGGTGTTTGCGAAAACGAAATAGGAATGACAAATAGAATGAGATGTCAAATTGGTTTTAAATGAACGGGTACTGGAAATTGCAGATAATGTCAAATCAATGAAATATTTACAGGAGTTGGTAAGGAATACAATGTATTGTATTGTATTTTTTTTTTTGAATTTTAAACAATTTGTGTAATGATAAAAAATGTCCAATCACAAGTGTTAACTTAGTGCAATATCAAAATAACAAAAACAATTTCATGTTTAAGAAAAAACAAAGAATAGTTTCATTAAAATTTGTTTTAAGATTATTATCAAATTTATAAAAAAATTGAAAATAACACCTTACCAAAATTAGTAGCTCCAAGTCTGTGGCAACTAGAGGAGAGAACTTTCAAGCTGTTTAGAGAAATGGGTATCTAAATTCAGTTGGTGCTTATAATTTCTAAGGCCCATAACCAAAAAGCAAGTGTGTATGAAATTCCATAGGTGATGCTTGGTAGATTCCATAGCTGATAAATGCTTGATAAATTCGGAGCTGATAAATTGTTGATGCTTGGTGGGTGGCTAGGTTAATTCCTTCATTAACATAGTTTAAATCTGACTTCTTCTTCTAAAATGGTACCCAACTCTCTCTCGGAGGTGCACTTTCGGACTTGAAAATTGATTTATCTTCTAAAGAAAGGGCACAAAGGCTAGGGAAAAGCATTGAAAGGAAGGGAATGACCCCGTATTGGGACAACTCTAATATAATATTTAAGAAGGAAAAAACAAGTGGAATGAAATAAAAGCCATCCCTATTGAAGGAAAACTCACCCACCTACTCTTCAATCAAATGAGAAAGTTTCAATCAAGTGGGAAAGCTTCAATCTCTATTACTAAGTATATAATAACATGCCACTTATTTATACATACACATATATTAACAAGCTTATTAATAAAAATTAATAACGGTTTGAATAAATATTTAACCATAAAAAATACGTCCTAGCAAATTGGGATATGCCAGTCAAATTCCAACCTTGGATCCGATACCATAATGGTTCAATCAATGTTTTGAAGACTGCAAATAGATCTGAGTGTTTTTTACTCTTGGAAAAGGCATTTAATGTTCCTTTGGGCTCATAATCGAGAATTAATGGAGATGAGGGTACATATAATGAACAAGATCTTCAAAGTTTCTCTCGCTCGAGTGAATTTGATTTCCATGATGACAGTTTCAGTACGGGGTCGTCTCTATCAGAGAGTTAATGAAATACCTAGGGGATGATTCTAGACTTTTTAGCCTGGTGCAATTTGTTGGGGTTAAGTAGTGGCTACGTTCCAAATTGGATTAAGAGGAAGAGTTCAGTGTAGCTAGGGGCTATCAAAATCCACGAGGTAGGTGGTCTGTACCTGAATTATCAAGTTGATTACTGGTATATTGAATTTGATTATGCTGTGTCCACAATCGGGTTAAAACTTGAAGATATCCATATTTCTCTTTCAAACTCTGGTGTTTGGGTGGTCATAGACTATCCTAATCTGGAAGGGGGCCATCAAGAGTTTGAATTTTCTTCACTTCGTTAGTTATGCCTGGTAACAGTCATAGTTGTTGATGGGATTTTGTTGGCATGCTTTATTTTCGATTTCTTGAAACAATTGGTTGTTCAGTCCGGGCGGTGTTGGAATTTGGTTTTCATTTCACCCATCAGATTTTATTTTTTGATGTTTTGGTTTTTTATATTACCTGTCGTGAAACGTTTTGTTTAAAATTTTACCCTTCAACAATGAAGTATCCTAAAAGTATTACCCTTCGAAAAATGCAAGACTCTACAAATTATAGCTCTATATGCCCTTTTTTTCTGTATATTATGTTTGAGTATCGTTTATTCTACAAATTGCATAGACTATTTTTATTCCAAATGTTGCACACAGATTTCACGTCTCTCAACTCCTTATTTAGTACTTTCCTTCATTTAAATTCTACATCTCTCACTCAAATTGAACCATGAGAGAAATATAAGAGATGTTCATTTCAATTTCAATGGGGGTTGGAGAATTAACCAATACTCTTTGACTCCGAATCTATATAGATTACTGAAATTATGGGATAAATCACTGCATACACTGATGTTATTTAAAATTATTAAAAAATACACAGACATACCCCAAAAAATAGTGCAAGCATTACCTCTCATAATGCAAATAAGTGCCTGTCTCCAAGACCCTGCAACTCCCAAAGTTGTTGTAGCATGCTAATACAATCAATGAGCATTGAGCACTGAAATTTGTAGAGTCTAGATGCTCATTGCACTAATAAAAAAAATCAAAAAATAATGGAGAAACCATTGGGTTGAATGAGTTTTTCTGTTTTTAGGAAAAATCAATGCAACTTGCAAATGGAAATGCATGGAAATAATTTTAATTTAATAGATGTTTCTATTTATTTAGTGAATGTATGATTTGGAAGTTGGAATTTAGAGAGTATAGTTTAACAAATCAATGCAATTTGCAAATGGAAAGGCATGGAAATAATTTTAATTTAATAGATGTTTCTATTTATTAAGTGATTATATGCTTTGGAAGTTGGAATTTAGAAAGTATAGTTTTATATAACATAAATATATTAATAAATTAGTAATATAATGGCATTTTAGAAATTTTGTTGTCCTTCAAAAAATAGTTTCTATTTATTTAGTGAATATATGTTTTGGAAGTTGGAATTTAGAAAGTATAGTTTTATATAACATAAATATATTAATACTACCAGTAAATCAGTAATATAATAACTGTTTAGAATTGGGAATTTTGTTGTCCTTAAAAAATAATAGTATAATATAATAACGGTTTAGAAATTTTATTGCCCGTCAAATTCCATCACCTGGTCCCGGGTTAGTGATTGTCATGCTAATATTTGTTGGGGTGGTGGGAATTATCGGAAGATTGGGAATATTTTTGGGTGTATTGTTGGTCATACTTTTGGTTTGATCCCAATTTTACTCAAAAAAACCTGAGAAAGTCGACAGTTTCGGGAGGGATTGCTCTCTAACTTTTCTCCTTTTCGCAGGCAGTCTCTATTCTGTTGGAGAATTTTCTAGACTTTCTTGGAGCTCCCTTTCTTAGTCAGATTGTAATATCCCTTCAAGGTGTAATGGATAAGGAAAATGATAACAAGGATTTCGTAGAGATAGTGACAGTAAATATATAGGATGAGCAGAAGGATAACAAGAGTAGTGAGATTCAGAACCTTGCTCGTTGGAAAAAAACTTGAGAAGAGAAATATGCCAAGGACCAGTTCATAGGTAACATTAAACAAGAAATTTTGGAAGCTTAACTGAAACATATGGGGCATAAATTGATATATGCATAAATTGAAATTGAGTTCTAGAAAGAGAAACATGGTGATTAAGAAAAAAATATAAAAGTTTTGCAAGATTCGGTTCAGTATGTTCACAATATACAGGTTTTTAGCTCAGCGATGGACATGACTTTGTCAGGTTTGGTCAATCACGGGACTGCAGATGTTAATGAAAAGATTGATGATGGGGATTCTTCTCCTCCTCGTTCCCCTTGTAAGACTGATTAGATTTTAGTATGTACAGGATCTCGAGGATCATTTTCACTCTAATAATGTTATATGAAGTATAAATGTATTTTTCCTTAAGTCAGTTTGTTGGGTCTATACCAGTCAGTCATATAGAAACAACTGGAATTTGGAAGAATGAACCTTTTTGTGGCTTGTTTTGCTCATAGAATATGGAACTAACAGTCATATAGAAACAACTGGAATTTGGAAGAATGTAACCTTTTTTGTGGTTTGTTTTGTTCACAGAATATGGAACTATATGAACTCTATTGCTCAGTATATGGAGCATTTTTGTAACTATAGGTCTTTCAGTTTAGCTGATACCTTTTTTTTGATAATATTAAAAAGTAGTTATTTAAAAAAAAAATTATGATGGTAATTTGTATGTATTGCACCTTCAAGCAGCATTTTGTTTATCAGAATCACATCTTCCTCCTCAATAATAACTACATTGAACTATCTATTTATCTATATATATTCTCATTCATTATATATGGGTCCCTTTATTAGGTCAACCCTTATTACATATGCATTTACCCTATTTAACTTGATGCCTCACTCGATCTCCTCTGGATTTAGGTTTCCAAAATTTCAACAGAATAGTTTACCCTAGGTACCATCCTTGAAATGAGGAGAAGTTCTTGAAGGGTTTATGGTGCTGTGCATTTCATAAAAAAATTACATTTACTCCATTATATATACATTAAACCCCATATATACCTCCCTTGGGGTCATATCATAACTCCACTTCCAATGAACATCCATAGCCTTGATGGGTTCACTGTGGTGTCACAAACCTTGCACTGTTGTCAATGAGCATTCATAGCCCCAACCAATATATTTGCATGTCCCCTTCATCAAATGTACTTCCTTACCCAATATTTTATTTTTGGTATATTGCTTTAGTAATTCGTGGATGGGGAAGTAGTAGCCCTTTACAAGGTTGATGGGATGATTTCCCCACTATTTTGATTTATCTAATCATTTACCATGCTTGATTATTAAAGTAACCCCTTTTTATTTTCAACCCATAAACTTTTGTTTTTTTTACCTTTCACGTGATTAGTTGTTTTAGTGTGTGGATGGATTCCTTTAGCATCGATACTTGATCATTGAACTAAGACACAAAAACAACCATTAATTTGTACTTAGAATGACCTTGGTCCAACCACTTTCACATAATCCCACAATATTCCGGATTTGTATTGAACTCATGTTAGGCTCATAATATTCCTGATTTGTAATGAACTCATGTTAGGCTCATAATTGAGCATACACACATATAATACTTCTCCATTCTTATTCTGTGTGTAATGATGCCAAAGAAAGATGAAGGATACAAAATATATGAGTGGATAGTGCACTAAATGAAAACTATAATCTCATTAATGAAAATAAAACTTAAAGCAAAAGCAAGGTAGAAAAGTTAGGTAAACAACAAGACTACAAAAACTAACAGAAATCTTATCATTTAAAATAGAAAACATAATTCAAATATGAATGAACTTTCTCTATGTAAGCATAAAAACAAGGAGAGTAAACAAAGCTACTTTAAGAATAGAAATAAGAATATTCTATGTCCTAAGCTAACCACCACAAGAACACGTCATGTGAAGCTATATTGCTAGTGCAACCATCCAAGTAGATAGTTCACATCCAAATGGTAGGCAATGATACAATCTAGAAATGGCTCATCATTGGCTCATTATTGGTGAAAGTTTCAAATGAAAACAATTTTTCATGGGACTTCTTTGAGACTTGGTTGAAATATGATACCATCCATGATGCAACCACATCAAACACTTCATCCTTAACCTTCAATGTTGTTTGCTCCTTACTTTTGAAGTCCACTCATGTGTTGGGACTGAAACAAAACTTAGTTTTTCCAGCAATGCAAGTGAACTTATCTATTTATGGTATTACATATTTATCTTTCTTACCTTGAAAGGTAAATTGAAACAATATGTAATCCACATATTTATGAACAATATTAAGCAAACGTAAAGTACCTTCATACTTTCTAGTATTCTCAAATGCTCATTTGTTTCCTTGACCATTCAACTTCGACAAGAAATCTACTACCTTTCTTGGAAGATCGCCCTTACAAGCCAATTGCAATATTATCCTCCCATGCAAGAATTTGGAGTATAAACATGAGCAATGAATGCAAACAAAATGCAGCTCTACACAAGGCAAATTGCTAGTTGCCCTCCTTTGAGTGCAAAACATTGATGTGGGAAAATGTCCCCTTGTCAACATCACATGGTGGAAGGGCCTAGTTAGAACTTCCTTTGTTGAAATGGAGAACCCTCCATAGTTGATTCTTTCTTTATTTATTAGTTATGGCCCGATCCACCGTTTTTGGGTTTTATAATAAAACAAATTATGTGCATCTACTATCCTATGCAAAATGCAAATGATATGCATCCTAAACTAATCCTATGGGAGCACAATAAAGGAATGATTTGGCATGAAATCTAATAGAAATGTGGATAAATTAGGGAGAATAATCTACTAACCACAATCAATGCCAAAAATTCAAGAAAAATGTACTAAGGGAACGGATGTTAGTTGATGAATTCAAGAACACCAACTTGACAACTTTCCACATGCATTACTATAGCTTCAATTACTAGGAAAAGGCTGGTTTCACATCAAACATGTTAGAGATAAATTAATTAGATAAATGCAAAAAGAAAGCCTGAGAGTAGTCCTTGATCTATCATCTATCATCTGCACCAAACTTAAAGCTTACTAAGGGATGAAGATAGCTTATGAATACCCAATAGTTATATCTAATTGTTAGCACATGTAAGATAAATGGGCAGTAACATAGTATCAAGAGAATATTCCACATGACATAAATCTATAACCCACAAGTACCAAGAGAAATTAAGAGAGGAGGGAATAGTCCAAACCAAGCCTAGATCTCAAGGGTGTCAATAATTTGGCTAACTACATAATATTTATTAACATAGAAGACAACTTACATTGCAAATAAAAAATCCCCTTTCATGAAAGCAATGACTTTATCTATAAGATTGTATGTGACATTTGGCCTTCCAATTCTTTATTTTTTGGATATCTTATCTTATACTACTTAACTCCTTCAAGAGACTTGTCCTTTTCCTTACAAGAATTATATTCAAATTCACTATTACATAATCACTTGTCATGAAGTTTTCTCTCCACAATTTGTCTTGTTCCTCATAGGTCTATTCAATACATCACGAGGATAATTTTCATAATTACATGTTGTTTCCTCACAAAAAAAAGTGAGTTTGCTAATGGATAATAAATTTTCTTCTTCTTAATTAATGGTAAGCACAAATAAATTGAATTAGACTTGCTCCTATACATATATAAGTTCCCTTCTAAATACAATCTCTGTAATTATGGTCTCCCTCCTCTATTGCTAGCTATCTCACACTTTAACATCGTTCATCTACATATTTCTTTTCCCATTCTAGTCTATTCTACCTGCAATGCCTTTGTTACTATTGTTACTATTGTCCCATTCTTCTAGCCTCTTCTACCTGCAATTCCTTTGCTACTATTTGCAAAAATATTATAACAAGCCTCATATTAATTATGCTGTAGGCGTTCACCAAGGAGAAGCATTACTTCCACAACAGCAAAATTCCTTGCTCATGGAGCAAATGGAATTTTGCCGTGTGGATGGCAATGCTTCTCCGCGACTTGCCTTCTGCGACGCGATGCTGTCTCGTTGAATGAACAATTTCGCCCTTTATTTTAAACTTTATCGTGTCGCAGCTCGACGGTGACCAGTGCAAGCAGTTCGCAATTTCTCTTTTAGTTTTTTTTACCTTGCACGGAGACCGCCGACTGCCGACCCGCGACACAGTCAGGCGCAAATCGTTTTGTTCTTCCATCTCATCAGCGACTGCCGACCAACGTGATTACTCGATTGGTCCTTTGTTTTCAAATTTGTCATGTCGCAGGTCGCCAGCGACCATTGCAAGCGGTTTGCATATTCTGTTTTAGTTTTTTTAGGCCTTGCATGGCGACCGCCGACCAGCGAGACAACCAGGCGCAAATAGTTTTTCCTTCCAACTTGTCAGCAATTCATATTTTCATCAATCTCATACCATAATCTGAGGAATAGTAAAGCGCATTCTTGGTCTCTCAGCTAAACCAGTCAGATCATGATCCATGTATTCAAATACAATGTATCTCCTATGTTGCTCCGATGGCATTAATATTGACTATGGATTCATTTATTTTAACAATTTACGGATTAAAACAGATTGATGCAACTCTGCATGAACAAATATTATGAGATATAGATTTTTTTTTCTACAGTTGAGCATTCAATTACAGATTGGACATGGAACAACTTTCCATCGGGTTTGCCACGGCAAAATTTATTTCTTTGGGTCTACTCGATTACGAATTTATGAATCTTGATTCAATAGTACTCATTTATGCCTATGGACGTATTTGTGAATTTGATGGATTGGACCTTCTGCACATTCTATCTTTTGCAGATACGAGAATAGATTTCAATTCAACAATGGTTAAATGTGTTCAGACACCAATGCACCGCCTTTAGCATCAATCGTTTATAAATTTGGATGGATGAAGCTTATGTGATTGTATTCTTGTTTGTTGTTGTTATCGTGTCTCAGTTTTTTCCTCAGCTCAACGAGCCTCTTCAAGAGATCAAGTTTCTTTTTTTCTATTGAAAATCAAGGTTCTTTACTGAAACCAAAGTTATATTTGTTGTTATAATAACTCATATTTCTTGTTTAGTGTCTCAATTGCGATCTATTTACTCGTTTTACTTGTATGTTCAACCTTTAAAGTTATAATTTAATCATACATCTTATTTATTTACTGCTTTAAGATGAAACGATGCTTCACTGACATTTGTGCTGCAACATATATTTTCTCCTAGATAAAATGCCCGTTCCAGAAAAAAAATAAATTTTTTTTTTACTCACAATTGTGTTTTTCCTTCCTCTGAACTAATTTTCTCTGGTCTAAGATGTTTTTCCCTTTTCACAATTGTGTTTTAATTTGTCTATGTTCCTATTCTGCTTTTTTGCTGCAACAGGTTTTGTCTCCTATTATTAATGTATCTTTTATTGTCTAATGTATATTTTTGTCTATATATGCTTTATTGTATGCTTTCTAAGACCATGCAATTTCTTCCTTTTGATTAACCAGGTCGTCAACAACTTTGTAAAGCAATTGGTTTTAGCCCAGATGCAGTAGCTCGTACTGGGAATAGCCTTGCGTTGTCAGAATTGTCTTTGAAGTAACTTGCACCTTTAAAGTAATTTTCCCTGCTTTGAGGGTTTTTCCCTTTTCACAAGTGTGTTTTTCTTTGTCTATGTTTCTATTCTGCTTTTTGCTGTAACAGGTTTTGTCTCCTAAAGAAGTTATCCATTCTAGAAATTATTTCTTTAGTTTTGTCAGAATTGTGTTCTTGTTTGCTATTGTTATTGTGTCTCAGTTTTTTCTTCATCTCAATCAAGCTCTTCAGGAGATAAAGCTTCTTGTTTTCTACTGAAAATCAATTGTGTTTTAATTTGTCTACTACTTTTTTGCTGCAACAGGTTTTGTTTCTTATTCTTAATGTATCTTTTATTGTCTAATGTATATTTTTGTCTATATATGCTTTATTGTATGCTTTCTAAGACCATGCAATTTCTTCCTTTTGATTAACCAGGTCGTCAACAACTTTGTAAAGAAATTGGTTTTAGCCCAGATGCAGTAGCTCGTACTGGGAATAGCCTTGCGTTGTCAGAATTATCTTTGAAGTAACTTGCACCTCTAAAGTAATTTTCCCTACTCTGAGGTGTTTTTCCCTTTTCACAATTGTGTTTTTCTTTGTCTATGTTCCTATTCTGCTTTTTGCTGCAATAGGTTTTGTCTCCTAAAGAAGTTATCCATTCCAGAAATTATTTCTTTAATTTTGTCAGAATTTTGTTCTTGTTTGCTATTGTTATTGTGTCTCAGTTTTTTCTTCATTTCAATCAAGCTCTTTAGGAGATAAAGCTTCTTGTTTTCTACTGAAAATCAAGGTTCTTTTTTGAACCAAAGTTATATTTGTTGTTATAATAACTCATATTTTTTGTTTGGTGTCTGGACTATGGTTTATTTACTTGTTTTACTTGTATGTTCAATGTTTAAAGTCATAATTTAATCATGCATGTCATTTATTTACTGGTTTCAAATGTTTTTTGTTACAATAGATATTGTCTCCTAGATAAATTATCTGCTCCAGGAAATAAGTCTTTTCTTTACTAACAATTGTATTTTTCCCTGCTCTAAAGTAACCCTATACTTCCTGTTCACTTCCTCTTCAAATTTCTTGTTCATCCCTGTTCTCAAATAACCTATACCTGTTGTTCACCCTTACTCACAATTGTGTTTTTCCCCGCTCTGAAGTAACCTATACTTCTTGTTCACTCCCTGTTAAAATTAGTTGCTTTGTTTGTTCCTGTTCTGCTTTCTGCTACAACATGTTTTGTCTCCCAAACAACTTGTCCATTTCACAAAATAATTCTTTTATTTTCTCACAATTGTGTTCATCCCTGTTCTGGAATAATCTATATTTGCTACTGCCTCTGATCCTTTACTAATTTTTGCTTCAAAACCATGTCCTCTCTTCTAAAATACTGCAAAATTTTAGACTTACTAAATAAATTGCTCCTTTGCTGTGACTGGTATATATTCAGTTCTCTAAGTTTACCAATATAGATTCTTCCAATATAGTTCTTTTTCAGTAAATGATTCTATCATTTTCTTGGAATTCAGGTTTTTCCTGCTCTAAAATAAACTATACCTGTTGCTCACACCCTGCTGAAATTCCTTGTCTATTCTGGACTTTTGCTGGTATATATTTAGTTCTTCAAGATTTAAGCAAAGTGATAAAAACTTAGCAAACCTTCATTACTTGGATACACAGTCATCGGTCTGCCCCAACATGAGCATGCATCATAGGTTTTTTACCAAATTGTTATTCAACATTTGATAAGTTTACCAATATAGATTGAAGAAAAAATCACATTTAAGAGAAGTAATCCAAAAATTAGCAAACCTTCATTACCTGCACACACAATTATGAGTATCCCCCAACATGAGCATCCATTATAAGTACAATAGTTCCATTTTGACTGATCATTAGTACTTCTTATTGGATCATTTCTTCTCTTCTTATAAACAAAATATTGTTTACTCAAAAGGGGTTTAGCTCCATTTTCCTTCAAGTTCACCGAACTTGGGCATTCAATTTTTCTTTTTTTCTATCATCATCTTAAAAATAAGGCTCAAAGGACTGAAAATCACCCCATAGAGTTTTACCAATATAGATTGAAGAAAAAATCACATTTAAGAGAAGTAATCCAAAAATTAGCAAACCTTCATTACCTGCATACACAATTATGAGTATCCCCCAACATGAGCATCCATTATAAATACAATAGTTCCAATTTGACTGATCATTACTACTTCTTATTGGATCATTTCTTTTCTTCTTATAAACAAAATATTGTTTGCTCAAAAGAGGTTTAGCTCCATTCTCCTTCAAGTTCACTGACCTTGGGCATTCAATTTCCCCTTTTTCTATCATCATCTTAAAAATAGGGCTCAAAGGATTGAAAATAACCCCATAGAGTTTTAGAAATAAATAGACACATGCAGAAAAAAAATGCCCCATCAAAAACAATAGACTGAAAACCAAAATGATATTATTAACATATATGCAATCATATATTTCAGACACTATTTCTTGTTATAAATTACTAGCTTGAACACTTCAAATCAGTATCCACTTCATAGTTGCTTAACAAAACATCCTTATAGGCACTTAAACAATAAAACAAATTCATGTTCCTACTATCTTTTCGCACTTGAAGGTCGCAAGACAACTCACAAAACAAGACCTGCAAACATTTCTAGCTACAAGAGAACCAGATAGTTTTTCAACCGTTATGCACTAACCCATGCTATTTCTATTTTCTATATACTCAGTAGTCCTATTGACTTCTTATCTTTCTACCAGAGTACCCTTTGTTTCATGGTAGATATGTTTAGCCGGTTTCTTTTTTCAAAATACTTGTTCCAAGTTCACTTAAACTATGGTACTGTTATAACCAACCGTGATATCAATTTTTAAATGAGTACTCCCCATAGGGAATATTCCCAACCTGAATCAGAATTAACAAAAAATTATTGTTCACATTCCACAAAGTTCATTGCTCTTAACTTGCTACCTAGAATCTAATAATGTAAGTTTAAAAAACAAATAAACAATCTCTGATATTGTTTGTACATGTTTCCTTATTACTTTAATAGGCATGTTCATTGCTAAAAGCAAACCAATTTGAAACCTTTCATTTGTTTATTCTTCTATGTTCTACATGTTCTCGTATATGTTTTATATTTACACTTAATATTAATTTCATCCATTTTCTAGGTTGCTTTTGCATTGCAACTATTTTCAATACAACATTATGGACACTCTATTGACCGAAAATGCAGTTTCACTTCTATTGAATGGTGCTGTTGACCTATGCCCACTTGTACAAGTTGTTTCTCTTGATCAAGTAAGCTCTCTTAATTCAACAACTACTCGCTATTGAATCACTATCTCAGATGGAAATCATAACCACGATACATTGCTTCCAAGTAGCTACAATAGCGCTGTGGAAAACCACCAAATCCAAGCAAGTTCAATCATCAAAGTCATCAAGTGTACATGCAACACTATGCATAATGCGACGTATGGTTTGCTTATCGCATTTTATTGTAACTTGATTTCAATTGCACTCCCAACAAATGTACCAATTTTTTTACTTTTACTTACTTACCTTAATTCTTCTTGCTAGGACAATCGCACTGGACATAATCGAAATTGTCACATTGCAAACAACTATAGTTGGAGACCCATCACCTTTCAACTTAACCCCCAACTTTACCTCCCCCAACAGTTCATCTGTTACAAGAATCAACACTCTTGATCCCGAAAACCCATCAGGTATCATACCTTGTTTGCAAAATGCAATTGGAAACCCTACTGAACCTCCTCTTGCTTTTACATCACTCAACCCTTTCACCAAAACTTGGACCATTCAAGGTTGAGTTATTGCAAAAACAAATATGACTACCTACGCCAATCAAAAAGGGCCTGGTCGACTTTTTGGCTTTGACCTTGTTAGTGCTACCAAAGATGAGCTTCATATCTCTACTTTCAATGAACTAGCCACCTTATTATATAACAAAATAAATGTTGGCATAGTCTACACTATCTCAAATGGCACAATTAAATTGGCCAACCCAACATACAACCATTTGACAAGCCCCTTCGAGGTTTTTCTTAACCCCTCGTCAACCATTCAACCATGTTTGGAAGAATGTCCATTAATCCCTTTTCATTGCTTCCACTTTAAATCTATCCATGACATCAAAACTACACCCCTCAATTCCATGGTTGACGTTATTGGAATTGTCATTTCTGTTTCCCCTGCATCAACTATACGCAAAAGGGATGGCTTTGAAAGCATTCGACGAACAGTTGGGTTAAGGGACATGTCTGGGTATAGCATAGACATCACACTTTGGGGTGATCACTGCATAATGGAGGGTTCCCACCTTGCAAGCCTTCGAGGTTTTCCTACTCCCCCTATCCTTGCAATTAAAGGTGGGCGTGTTACTGAGTTCAATGGAAAAACCATTGGAACCATATCCAACACCAACCTCCTTATAAACCCAAATATTGAGGAAGCTCAACTTCTCCAAACATGGTTTACTGACAATGGTTTCCATTCAGCCTCGCCATCTTTGAGCAGAAAATCCACCTCGCCTTCTTCTAGCTCTTGCAAACGCATTTCCATTTATGCTCTTCAAGCTCTCCAATCCTCTGAAAAAGCAACCTGGTATTCAATTATTGCTACAATCACCCATATTAACATCGATGAATTTCATTTCCTTGCATGTCCTTTGTTTGTCGATGGCATTCAATGCATGAAATTTTTTTCCCACAAAGTTGGTAATGTATGGCATTGTGCAAAATGTGATGGGGAATTTACAGAGTGTGCTTATCGATACATACTCAAACTTGACGTAATGGATGCCACTAGACAACTATACGGTGTCATAACTTTTGATGATTCTGCGTAGCAACTGATGGGCATCTCTGCAAAAGATTTATGCCTTCTTTCAAATGATTCAACATCTATTTTAGAAATAGTTCAACGTGTCTGTGCTTGAAAATACCTTTTAACCTTATATGTATGAACAGAGACTTTTAATTCAACATCTCGCTTAAAGGTGTTGCTCGTCATGTCAGAGGAATCTTCCTTATCATCATCACCTACCGATTCCCTTGATGGAAATGAACCCATTTTGCGTACTACACATCCAGTAGCTCGCAGGCTTTGAACTCTACCTTTGATAACACTTTCCCAGCAAGTTTCTACTCTTCAATTCTACCTTTTTGTACTTCATACTTGCTACTTATCCACTGCAAGATTTTGTATTAACACCGGTATGTAAATGATACTTTTATGCATCATGGAGCATGCTTTAATATTATATGCTTTACTTTTTCTGTAACATTTTGTTAAATTGCATATTCATTGCAACGTATCTTGTCACTTTCAAATTTATGCTTGCATGAAGATTCATTTATCAACTTTATACTTCTTTTCTTTATAAACACTTTTCAAAACAATTCACATTTGTTTCTTGCAACAACTTACCATAAATTATGCACGGTCCATTTATCTTTAACAATCTACCTTTGTTTGCTTATTCAATGGCTTAATATATAGTATGTTTCTCCTCAAACAAATGCATTATTAAGTTCTTAACCAAAAAAAACATGTTTCTTGTAGCCATGTCAACAAATGAGCACAATGATCATATCAATGGACGCAAAAGAGTTCTATATACTGAGAAGAAACAACAAAACAACAAGTGCCAACGCCTTCTATATAAAGCTGCTCGCCAACTTGTTAATATCCCTGCTCCATTTGACATTGTCCAACCTCCCCTCAGACACTCTACATCGTCTGCATCAACACCCAACAATCAAGGAAACATTCACCTACAAGGTATAGAACAACAATTCCGTACAAGGTTGGACAAATTATCTCCCATGAATGTATGCTCTATATGCATGGAGTCTTATCCTGACATTAAGACAAGGCACTTATCTAATGCATTTTCATGTTCACGATGCATTGGGGGAAAAAAACTTCATCGCTACTCCTTGGAAAACAACATGGATCCTGGGGTGCAACCACCTGTGCTCGCTGTCCTTACTCAAGTTGAAGAAATGCTCATTTCTCGTGTTAACCCAATTTTACAAGTCACTCATGCTCGTGGGGGTCAATATACTTATTTTGGCCACACTATTAGCTTCCCCCAAGACATTACAAGCATTGCCACTTTACTCCCTCACTTACTCTCAAACATTGACATCCTTGTTATTCATAAATGCAATACTAACAAGAAGCCTTATGAGTTCTTTGTTAGTCGAACACATGTTCTTGCTGCTCTCCAATTCAAGCTATCAAATGATCCCTACTACAAGGATGTTCAAGTTAACTCAATTGCATTGTCTTCTTTGCCTATTGAACCAACTGACATTTCCTCCCTTCTTCGCCATATCAGACCTGAGGAAACCCTACTTGCTGAGCATACCTCAAATGCTAATATCCAGTCACCCAACTTCTTTGAACCCCATGAAGAACAATCCTCTTCCTTTATATCTACCCAGACAAATAGTAGAACTGAGGTTGATGAAATCAAATGCTTCTTAGCAACAAGCGATACACCCACTCCGCCTTGCATTGACTGGCCACCAATAGATACTTCCCCTATCAATGAATGCAACACAATAGGCCTCCTCTCAATGGCCTTCCCAACCCTGTTTCCCACTAGAGTCACAATGCTTAAGCAACCACACATTGAAGAGGTTGGTATTAACAATTATGCACTGCACCTACTTCGATGCCACGACAATTGATTTGGCCAACATCCTCGATTTCGTTATTACATATATAATCTCATGATGCGCCACCGCATCCATTCTACTGCTTCTGTGTTTGTAAAACGTAGTATTGAAGATACACTTACTCCAACGGTTTGAGAGCTTCTACAACAATTACAAGAATTACCAAATGCTAAGATAGCTGAGCAAGTCATGCGGTTTGGATCCAACCTTCGTGGGACCCGCTCCTACTGGAACAAAAGCAGAGCTGAACTAACTGACATGATCACACAGCAAAAAACACCAACATTCTTCTTTACGCTCAGTGCAGCTGACACCAAATGGCCAGACCTGCATTCTTTCATGCCTGGACACGCTCCAACAGCTTCACATCAACAGTACCAATGGAGAATTTGCAACCTTATATCAAATCCACACATTGCATCTCAATACATGGAGAAAAGATTCAAAATATTCCTAGAAGAAGTTCTTCAAAAAGGGCTTGCAACAAAAGATTATTGGTGCAGGTTTGTAACAAACCATATTCCCATCAAATTTCAGTGTATTCAATACCTCAACTCTTAATTTCTAATCTTAATATTTTCCATGCAGATATGAATGGAAACATAGAGGATCAGCACATATACATGGCTTCTTGTGGATGGACAATGCACCCGATATGGACACATTAGACTAGGCAGATGATGCTAGGGTTGCAGATGCAAAACAGTACTTTGACAAGTTTGTTATAGCATGGATTCCTTGCATCAACCATTCTCAAACCCCATTGTTCCAATCCTTAACTATAAATGATCCATGCACCATTGGATCACATTCTATACTTGCAAGTGATCACTTACACGACTACGAAGAACTTGTTAATTGTGTCCAAAGGCATACAAAATGTTCCGAGTCTTCATGCCTCCGCAAAAAAGGGTCAACTCTTCAATGTCGTTACGGCTTTCCATTTAAACTACAACCTACATCTTCCTTATTCATTGATGCAAATGGACGAAAAACATACAACCCTACCAGGAATGATGCCCTCCTAAATATTCACAATCCTACCATGCTCTCCATTTGGCAAGCTAATGTTGATTGCCAACCTGTTCTCTCTAGACATGCTGTACTCAAATATATTTCAAAATATGCAGCAAAGGCAGAGCCGAAATCAGAATCCTACCAGGCACTTCTTTATCGCATTGCACATGCAACTCCACATGATGCACCAATCCTGCAACCAATAAGATGCTTCCTATTAGAAACTGTTGCCGATCGAGACATTGGTGCACAAGAGACATACCACATGCTCCAAAATCTCCCTCTTTGTCTTTGTAGTCGTTCCTTTCTTTCCTTAAATGTTAGCCAAAGTGTTTTTCGGCGTATTTCCAATGAATGTCTTGATACCCCACCAACACCAACCTTCATTTTTTCTTACATGCAATGACCCCCTACACTCGAACATCTTACTCTTCTTGAAGCTACACGCTCTTGGTCATTCTCATCTCGTAGAAAGCACTCCCAATGGAAACCAAACCACCCTCCCAAAATCATTCGTGTCTTTCCTCGCTTCACTAGCATTCCACACATTTCTGAAGATGCCTTTGTTTCCTTCTGTAGGAGTGAGCTCCTGCTATACAAACCTTTTCGCACGTTGCACAATGACATTGGAGCAACAGAATTGGACATAACTTCTAATTGGATTCGCATTAAAGACACATACATTGCATGGCATGTTGATCGTTTACTAGAAACCCCAGA
Source organism: Larix kaempferi (assembly GCA_027924585.1). Taxonomy (NCBI): domain Eukaryota; kingdom Viridiplantae; phylum Streptophyta; class Pinopsida; order Pinales; family Pinaceae; genus Larix; species Larix kaempferi. The sequence continues at coordinate 7,663,436 of BSBM01001033.1, forward strand.
AACCCCCAACACACCTCCCTCTGATGACTCTAATTCTGCTTCTAACCACTTGCCCTTACCACCTGTTATGGATGAATGGGAATTGCTTTCCCAACTCCGCCCTGGAAACAACCTCTATGTTGATGACCTTGACATGCTTGGCCATCGTGATTTTGATAAAGAACACAACTGAACCAAAAACCATATTCCTTCCCACATGCATGCAACAGCCATATCATTCACTGACCTCACGCGTTTATCCTCCCACATACACCACGACACCTATTCATCTTCAGGTCCTGTTGCCTCCTTGTCTCCCACACAACGAATAGCCTTTGACTTTATCCTAAAACACTAAACAAGTTCTACAAACCCTCCCCCACTCAAAATGGTCATTCAAGGCACTGTTGGGACAGGCAAGTCTTTCTTAATATCTTGCATTAGAACTGCACTCCATCCTATCTCTAGCGATACACCTTCCCCCTTGCTCCTGCTAGCTCCAACCGGTATTGTTGAATTAACATACAAGCCCTAACAATCCATTCATCTCTTCGCATACCCATTGTTGAGATGCACCCTCTTGAAGGACGATCCCTTTCATCCTTCCAAGAACAATTCTGCCATATTCGGTACATCATCATTGATGAAATGAGCTTCATTGGCCCAAAAATGCTTTCTCGAATAGATGATCGCTTATGTCAAGCCTTCCCTTCCCATTCAACAACTCCCTTTGGTGGTTGTTCCATCATATTCCTTGGTGATTTTGGACAACTGCCCCTTGTAAAGGACATCCCCATGTATGTTGGCGCATCTCGAGGGAATAGTCTATGGCGCACATTTGACACCTTCGTTACACTTTCAACTGTCTTTCGACAACAAGGCAACAACCCTTCTCAAGTTTCCTTCCGCCAACTACTGCTTAATCTCTGAAATGCAACACCGACTCTTGAATATTGGACCCTCCTCATGTCTAGAACAACCTTAAACCTTTCACATGAAGAGAACCATACATTTGACAAGTGCACTCATTTGTACGCAACTAATAGCTCTGTTGAAATGCACAACAAACAAATGTTGAAACACCTTAACATGCCAGTTGCACATTGCTTTGCAGAGCAAAAGAAACAACATCTCCAATCCTCAGTAGATGATGAACAACTTCCATTCAAGGTTCTACTAGCAATTGGTCAACAAGTCATGTTGACAGCCAACTTGTGTGTCTCTGCAGGTCTTGTAAATGGGTCGCCTGGGAAAGTTATTGCAATTGTCTACAACTCCAACGATTAACCACCGAAATTGCCATCTTATGTTGTAATTGACTTCCTCCACTACAAAGGACCCCATGGGATTCTTGTAATCCAACTTATGTGCCCATCCCTCCTATCACAAGGGGTACACGAAGGCAAGTACCACTTCGAATGGCATGTGCTTTAACAATTCATAAAGCACAAGGGATGACTCTGCAAAATGCAACAATTGATATTGGCAACATTGACCGCAAGGCCTTACATTCACTGCAATATCAAGAGTTAAATCTTTATTAGGCCTTCGCATAGCTCCACCTTTTCCCTTTTGTAGGTATTCTCGAATTAAAGATAGCCCCTATGTCCAACGTAGAATACAAGAAGAGACCTTGCTTTCTTCAAAGTCTTTGTAGCCACATTCTCCATAGAGTTACATTCCACCTCCTTTACATGCCTACTTTGTATATATAGCTATCACTTTACTACCTTCCACTTTTCCAAAATGACTTATCTGCTTTGTTCATATCTTGTATTCCTACTCCTACTATCATTGAATATATTATACTTCTTGAGGTCTATTACTTAACATCAATGTATTTTATTTACATATTATGTTTAAAACAATGCGTAACGAAAACCTAGAATTTTGACATAGGTGTATTGCTGGTGTTTTCTAAAGGACAAAATACTCATACAACCAATACATATAGTTTATTCATCTTAGAGTTTGTTAGAGAAAGTGAAGAAAACATATAAAAATAAACCATCAGCAAACATATATAGGTAAAGTACAATCATGGACCTCGACATATCTACCTATAAGACAACAGACACATGTTGATAATGCCTCTTGAAGCAAACATAATTATTAATCCAAGGAATAATCCAAAAACTTACCATGTACCAACATTATAAAGTATAATATTGTTATCAACTATACAAGTCAATGTATCATTCAATAAGCATGCATCAGAAATAGTAACACTGGAATAAATTTGTTACAGCTCTAAAGATGCAAACCTTCTACATATTTACTTGTTGCACGCTTTTATCCTCTTTATCATTATGGATTTCAGCAATCCACTCTATATTCTATTGTACATTTGTTGTAATCAACAAAACAATGCACAACACCTATCACTTTCCAAACACATGCTGATAATGACTCTTCAAGCAAACGTAATTCATAATCCAAGGAATAATCCAACAACTCACCCTTTATCAAACGTTATAAACTATAATATTGCTATAAACTATACAAGTCATTGTATTGTTGGTTATGGATGCATCAGAAATAGTAAACCTGGAATAAATTTGTTACAGCTCTAGAGATGCAAATCTTGTACAAATTTACTTCTTGCAAGGTTGTAGTAGTAGTGAGCACTTGATAGATATAACAGAAAGTAGTAGTGATGCTTGGTGTGCTTATTTCACACTTGGGAAAAAAAATTTCCATAATCTATAGCACAAATATCTAAACTCCCTAGCAAACTTTCACCACTTATAATGCATCCAACAACACTTGATAGACATAACAAAATGTATTTGGAAGAACTGGAAATAATAGAAACAAAATATATCGACTTCTCTACCTAGAGCTTGATGGCTAACAAAAAATACATTATTTTTTTTATGGCTAACAAAAAATACATTATATGTTTTATGCAATAGTCACGACTCCACATTGTGCTGCAGACACAGAAGATAGGAGTTGAAATGGAGGCCAAACTACTGACCAGTTTTGACACAGAAATAAAAAAAATGTGCAGCACTGAAATAAATGATTGTCCACTGTTATTATTTCTTCAAAAATCAGTACTTAAGAAACTGTTGCAAAAGTAAATAGATGTCAACCACAACAACAAAAAATAACAATGAACACAAAGCTGTTTGCTTCAAATAGTATTCAAGACATGTATATATATAGTCTCTGATTATGAACCCCTTTACATCTTTTACACGTCATACTGTTTGATAAATCATCTTCTCACTACATACTAAACATTTTATACATCTATTTGTAATGCTCCTTTACATCTAAACCCAATTCGAAGATAGATCTTTCACTATTTTTTTCCTCTCTCTTCTATTAAAATAGTGTCAACAAATCCTTGAAAGCTGGATTCACAAGTCACAAAAAATAACTCTTCTACTACCTATCAAGTACCCAAAATATAGTTTCTAACAGTTTCTAAATATTTGCAAAATAAATTGCATCTCCCTGATTTTCTTGAACACAAAAAAAACACCCAGGCCATACAAGTAATTACAAAATTGCAATTATTTGCACCTCAACTAACTACAGAAAAACTTGTCCCAAGCATTAGCTTGTTCAGCAATAGTAGTAGCTTTGCTTGGTTCCAAAACTTGCAAAGCAACTTCATGATATGACAATTGAGTCTCAACATATTCCCTTCCTTCTTCTGCTGCTGCACAACTTTCTTCTACCAAATATGCATGTATGGATACTTGGCCAACCATATGGTGTGCATCTTCTTCAATGAGGGTATCCAACTTTCTAATGTATTCTAATTCTCCTTGCAAAGCAGTGTTGATCTCTGTCATTTGCAACTCCTCTGCAGGAAACTCATCTATAGGTGGAAGCGGACAAAGATGACACTTCTCATAGACCTTTTGGATTCTCTTGTAGAAACCCATACATGCCTCAGTAGTCCTTGTAATGTCAGTATTCAACTTTAGAGATGCCTTTCTGCAAAATTCTAGAAGTTGCATTTCTGACTTTAAATCCAAAACTGTTTTAGGCACTAATTCTGCAGGGTATTCAGAGTTTGTCTCTCTCCAAACCATATGCCGTTTAACCTTCTCTGCTACATCAAACTGCCTTCCTCTAGTTGCTTGTGCTTCTACAACAATTTCATCCATTTGTACCATCATTTGCTTCAAGTTGTACACTTTCTCCATAACAGTTACTTGGAAATGATACATATGCTTTATTACTTTGCAAGCTTCATCACAAAACACAGTTATTTCTACCTTTCTTTTGTTTCCCGTTTCAAGCCGTTTTGTCAAGCCTCCATTTTCTTTCTCTAATTCTTCAACCTTCAACTTCAACTCTTGGACTTGTTGGTCAGTAGCTAATTGTTTTGATTTTAACTGAGTGGTCGCAGCTTCAAAATCATTATTTTCTCCTTCCAAAATCATCACCTGAACAACCAATTTATCTTTTTCATCATCCAACCTCCATAGATCTTCAACCATTTTCTCCTTTTCAGATAATAGGTCACTATATTTCCTTTTCAGCTCTTTCCCTCGATTCTCTTCTCTATGTAGATTTTCTCGTACCTTGGACAGTGTTGCCTTTGCAATTTCAAGATGGCCTACCAACTCGTCCACATTATGTGCACTTGCCTGGGCCATCGCTACATTTGCTGCAGTTGCAAACTTTGGATCATTGTTAATTCCCTCCAATATTGGAGTTTCTATTACTGTGACAACATCTTCATAATTGGAACACTTCATTCTTTTCTCTGTTTTCCTAATGATCACTTTTCTATCAGGATAAAAAAAAATTGAATCAAGATTTGCCACTTCATTCTCTTTAGAAGGACTATAAGGGACGAGTTTAAGCCCTGGTAGTGGACAATACCCTCCGCTTATACTTTCTAAGGGCCCAACTTCCACATTTTGTACATCAACACTTTTTGGCTCTTCTCGTTGCTTAGATTTCAATTCTTCTTCTCTTATCCTAACCTGTTCCGTTGATCTGAAGGGCCCTACTTCCATATTTTGTACATGAGGACTCTTTGGCTCTTCTTCTTGATTAGCTTTTACCTCTTCTTCTCTTATCTTGCCTTCTTCCGCTGATCCTAATAGCCCTAATTCCATATTTTGTACATCAGCAGTTTTTGCCTCTTCTTCTTGCTTAGATTTTACCTCTTCTTCAGTTTCTTCTCTAAGCAGTCTGTCTGATGCTTCTTTTACCACCTTCTCATTCTCCTGCTGCTGCAATTTCTGAACTTCAGCTTCCTTCTTCTTCTTCTCAACCTCTGCTACTGACCTATCTAATACTTGTTCATGATGTGTTTCTACCTCAACCTCCTTATCCTTGTCAACATTAGGACTAGAACTCGTTCCTTTTTTAAGACAATATCGGTTGTTTAGATCAATCATGTTCTTTGCACTTCGATAAAACTCCTCATCCTTCCAAAATAAGTGGGCATACTCATAGCCAATCCTACAAAAGCCACAGTGTGCTTGCATCTTTCCATCGGGATCATGCCTTCTAACACTCTTCGCCCCAAAATGAAAGCCTTCCAAATCTTCAACAAATGCTTCAGCCTCCTTTGGTTTTGCAATTTTATATGCTCCTATTACAAATGGCATTGGTGGGTAAATCAACTTCTTCTTTTCAGATATAAAATGGCCAACTCCATTTACATAGACTTGCCTAACAGCTTCTTTGTGTACCACAAAATCAGTAGCATATTGGGCATCATAGAAGGAGCTTTGCTTCCACCAAACATCCAGATATACAATCCTTCCATGCATAAGTAATAATCTCCATACTGTTTGATGACTTTCATAGCATTCTCAGACATGCAACATGGTTCTTCCTTAAACATCAAGCGATACAGTGGTATGATGAATGATTCACATATTCTCTTCTAGTGACTTTTATACCTGTCGCCACAAAGCATTTGATATGCTACATGCACAGGGGGCCCATTTGTGTTCCAAACACATCCTAAACGTGGAAAAGGATATCTAATCAAGATACAATCCAACAAATACCCAGACATATGAAAATTAACATTATCCTCGGCTACTCCTCGTTGAGCTGCAACAATGTTTGTAGATAAGCTATCTGAGATGATTGCAGACCAATTGAATAGTGTACCATGTGTCGAAACATGGCACATCACAGGTGCCCAACTGAGTTTGTAAATATTCCCATCTGGCAATCCATAAATTCAGCTCAACATCAAAGCTATTAGGTGAAATGGGGTTCTCAGGTGTTCAGTGTCATACTCCCCACTCTTTTTTGTCCTTAACTGTTTTCCAGGGATTGTCATCTTCCTAGCAAATTCCAAATAATTAAAATGTGCATATTTTACCCATTGAGTAGTCAACATAACATCAGCATGAGGAAGGTTGTATGCTGCATCTAAGTGACCTGCCTGCAAGGATCTAAGACCTTCACCAGTAGTGTCTGAAATCATTCTAGATGTTGCATCAGTCCTCTGTTTAATCCAACCTATCACTTCTGAGCATGGAAATAGCTCAGACCGTGTTGCTGCTTTGTGGAGGTGTGACTTCCTGATATTCTTATAAACCAATAATTCCTCAATACTCGCATCTGGGAAATTTGTGTCCCTAATATCTCTATATAACTCAGTCCATGAAAATTGCAGAGATGCTCCTGTCACAGGCTTTGTGTCTCCAAACATCATGTAAAAAGTACAGAGCAACAAAACTTATATGTCAAGGTCAAACTCTACTACGTTGCCTTTGCTTCTTTCAAATCACATGTACATATCCAACCTGTCCAAACATAAAAGCACCAAATCAAAAAATAACATTGAAATCTTATTTGCAGTCAATGGTTATGGTCCAACAACCATAATCTACAATCTTGCGAAGACAGAAAACATTATCATTAATTTGGGTGTCAACTTATATAGTATTTTTTACCTTTAGTCAAACACAATGCATTAGTCCAAGTATGTTAATCTGCGAAGACTATATGTTCACTCTATGGATTGTTCATGGGTTTCGCAAATAACATGGAAAACAAAATACTATAATTTATATGTTCTATAGCTTATTGTATTTTCAAAATAGAAATTCGGCCAAATAAACCATACTCCCACAACACAAATTTATTGACTTCCACTCAAATTTTAATAAATTATAATATTTAACTCCATTGGAACAATAGAAATTAGTCAAATTCACTATAACCATATCTTAAAATCACATCTATGCAAATATCACTTGTAAATTCTTGCACAAATCTACAATTTATACCCCCAAGATCGTCGCCATATGAGCCTCAATAACATGGAAAAAATGTAAGTCCTCCTAGAATGAAAACTTTCATGCTACAACTCGATATCCTATGCGGAAAAATTTAGTTTGGTGAGTGTACAACGAAATCCGCAAAGTTGCAACGTTCACCAAATCGGCTTTTGTTTAACTTAATTGTTTAAAAACCCAAACTTGCCGCAACCCCAACTTCTCGCATTTAATCTCAAACACTGCTGCCATGACCCCCAAGTTTGAATCCTCTTTCATTAAACCCAAATTCTTTGTTTTTCAGGGCAATGCTGTGAGAGTGGGGTTTCATATAAGGATCAAAGCTCCAAATACTTTTAGCAGAGATGCAGAACACCTGAGAGAATCGTTATGCAGATTACCCTATTGCTATCTAGGTCTTTGACTCAACCAAATGCAAACCCTGCATATCCACAAAAATTATATTCATTCGTTGTGAATACCCAGGTTAATAAGGTTATAACCATGAATTTAGAGGTTTATGAGAATACCCAACTAGATTATAATCATTGTTAGCACTTAGATTTTATCCCCGGTTGTAAAAGAATAACACCTAAGGTAACCTATTTCAAACCAATCTTTAGGTAGAAAACTTAGCCATTTTTTCCACCAGAGAGGGCTCTCTCACAAGATATATATAAAGGCTAAAAATATATAGAACATGCTCAAATTTCTAAAAAATGATTTACTTGGTTGAAAAGGAAACAAGAAACATTGGGCATGGAGTCAATTTTCAGATACTTAATGTACCAACAAGTGATTTAATACCAAATAGATTTTCACAGAGGCAAGATAACAACCATATCACAGTCAATAAGATTTTGCAGGTGGCATAGAAAGAAATAATGATAGTCCATCAACAACATGCATCAAACTAGGATGAATCCATTGTCAACGTTAGAGAAATAAATGGATACTTAAATGCGATAGATCAAGGCATAACCAGTATGAATCCCAATCTATTTCAAACGTTCATTTAAGCATAGAAGAAGAACATAATGGAAGATATAACAAAGAAAATAGACATGCACATGAAGAGATAAGGGAAAAGATAGACTGTAAAAATGATCAACACATGAATCTCTGGTCTTCAACAAAATAGGTATTTTCCACCGTACGGCTTTTTTATTCAAAATTTGACTTCTAAACTTATTGTCTCTCAAGGAGTTTCCAACCCCTTCAAAAATGATTCTCATTGTCTTTTATACAAAATTCGAAAGAAGTTTGACATAACCGCTTCTTTTAACTAATAACTGAAAATGTCTTAACTCGAAAGATAATAGTCTTTAAACAATATTACAAAATTTTCTTTTAAAATAAAAACATCATTTTTGCCACTTGGCAAGAGTTTCTGAATGCATCTTCATGTATGAACAAAATATCTCTGTCTTCCATATTTATCCACATAGTTCCATTGGTCAGCCGTGGGAAGATCATAACTGGTCATTTCCTTTATCAATACTCGCATTTCAATGTGACCTGCATAAGAAACAAGAGGAAGATTCTCACAGATTGAGATCAACATATTTAAAATTTCAAAGTCCTCTGGAATTTTCTCCATTAGAATCTTTCCAGTAAGCATATGATCCAAATGCTGAAACTTTTCGTGATTCATTCTTATACCAAACAATAACCTCTTATATTCATTTGGAGAAATGAATTCATGATTCGCATCCCAAAAAGTAGGGATTCCTTTGATTATCAATTTTTCAAATGTTTCTTAAACCTGATTACTTCCTCTCGTACATCTCCAACTTTAACTTCAATATTTTCAATATGTGAATAATTCCCTAATATTCTTCTAGCCCATGTAATGACTGAAATTATATTTGTTATATCCATTGTTGTCAAATCCGCTTCGGTCAAACTATTTAGGAAAGTTATTGCTCTTTGTGCTATTTCCTTTGGCTTTTTGTTCAGATTCTCTCTGGTTGCTCTACAGCTTTCAAAAGCATCTTTGGCCACATTTTCTTTAACCTTCATATAATCAAGATAGGGTCTCAATTTTTCAACTTCTTTTATAATTTGATCCCACACCATTTGCTTACAACCCTGCATTACAGCTTATCCTGTTATATGGGTTGCCAATCTTCTATTGTTATCAGACAATTCTTAATTCTTTGCTTGCAAGGTTTCAATTTCCTTATCCTTTGTTCATTCTCTTCTTTTAGCCTCTGTGTTCCATTTTTCAATTCTTTAATCTCAACATCCTTCAGACTTATCTGGGACATGGCTTGTAAGAGACTGTCTGCTCCAACTTTCTCTTCACCTGTACCTGCATATGCCTGTTGTTGACCTAATTCTGTTAACTTTTTCTTTACCTCTTCCAATTGCTCTTCCAAACAAATATTCTCTTTTTCCCAATGAACTTTTTCTTCAGGGAGCTTCAACATTTTTGCAATAATATCTTTCACTTCATCTTACAACTCTTCTTTTTCCTTCTCTAGTACAGTCAGTTCGGCTCCCTGGATAAGCTGAGCATATGGGATTTTCAGACCTCTGCTTTAACGTTTGAATTGTGCTGTCCTTTTCTTTGAGTAAATTTTCCGCCCCATCTCCCTCTTTGTTTGCCAAATCTGATTGCAATCTTTTTATTTGCTACTGTCGAGACTTATTTTCTGTCTTTTCTTGTCTCAACTGGTTATTTAATTTGTCTACTAAAATCTTCAAATTGTTAACTTTTATGATCCCTTCCAAATAATCTGAGTATATAACTTCTCCGGTTTGTCTATGCAATAAGATTATATCTAGGGCATTGATTTTTGTCAAGTCAACTTTCATTTCTGAGATCTTGTCTTTGGTAACAACTGAAAATTTAAGAGAGTTTTCTTTAACATTTCTGCTAATAAATAAACTGACTTCTGTGCTGGATATACTCCTAACCTTTGGAAATAATTGACTGGTTTGCCGGGAAGATTCTTGCTTATTTTGACTGTGCTCATTAAAAACATCCATTATATTACATGGTTTATTTACATCTTTTTCCACCGGGGCTTCCTGAATACTATATTCATTTACTATGACCTCTGGTATTTTGATTTCGGTTTTTTCTTCCTCTTTTGAAAATGCCATTAGATCTTGTTGCTCATCGATTTTTAACTTTTTCCCTTTTTCTGCTTCTTTACTCTCAATGTTAACTATGTCTTGTGTAGACCTTTTAGACCCCACCATTGCAGTGTTCACCATGCTTTTTGCCTCTACCATCGTACCTGTCAATATCATTTTTTTCTTGAGAATCAGGAACGATTTCTTTGGTCTCCTTATAGTCGAACCAATTTGCTCTATCAGACATTCCCTCAATCACTTGATGATCCAGCGTTTGATGCGATGATCCGTTCTCCTTTTTGAAATTATGTTTAACGAATCATATTTGATGGCCACGTTTGTCTCAAATTCCATATCTTTCAATAATTTTTCTATATAAATAGCAACATTTTTGTTCTTCACTGTGAATGGGCCAAGTGTAAACGAATACTTAATATCTGTTGCTTGTTTGAAAAACAAGAAATTATTATCTTCAACAATTAGTTTCTGCCTGAGAAACTCCAAGGTGAAAACCCTTAAGGTAAGAAACGCCGGTAAAATGTAGGGTTTATGTTTAAAGCCATATAACCTAATCACTGTACTATCTTTTGACAGGAACCAATCCCCTATAGCATATTCAGTACTTAATTGCATCCATGTCTGCATCTCCGGTGGTACTCTAGGCAACCTTTCTCCATAAATCATTCTGTAAATTTCTGAGAGAATATAATTTATGTGATTAAACATATTATTCTCCAATAAATTTGTCGAAACTATCTCAGGGAATTGTAGCTCTTTGTGATTGGCCATTGTGATCATTCTCATCAAGAATGATTGAAATCTGAAGTGTCTGAGAGCAAGGAAATTAACCATCTGGTAATGGATCTTTTCAGCCAAGAATTCTTCAAAGTTAAGTCGAGGAATTTGACTTTCGTCAATCCCCGGCGGAATTGTAGTCATTCTATACAAAAGGCTTAATTGAAACTCAGTTACGTACATGTCTGTGTCGAAACCTAGGACCAAAGCTAACAAGGTTAAAACCAACTGGGTATTTTCAACAAATAGAGTGGCCTCTATAGGGGAAGGGATATCTGAAGTGATTGCTTTTGGTTTAAGACATGTGGACAGGAACTTTTCTCTACTATCTTGAAGGGCTTGGTGATAAAACTCAATAGCAGAGGTTTCGGAAAAACTTTCAGATTGGAGGGTTTGGGAAAAATTTATTTCTAAGGCTTCAATTATGACAACGGGTTCTATTTTACAGATGGCTCTGGTTTTCCGACCGTCTAAGACAGTCCTTTCTTCTTTGGAATAATTATCAACACACCACGACACTAATTCTGGAAAATATGGGATTTGGTCAGGGCATAAGGTTATCAAGGATGACTGGTGGACTCTGTGTATGTCTATACCTTCTTCTAACAACCTAGACAATTTAAGCTTGATTTCAGTGACCGGTAACCTAATTAGGGTATCGTAAACGTCCCCATCTCTGTCTTCTAGGGCTTCTTTGGCTTTAAAAAGATCTATATCATGCACAGTCTCCATTTAAATTATTTTTTTTATAAACAAATTCCTTTAAAATATGCGAGATAGGTCACCAGACCCTACCTGTGCAGACACGTCCTTTATCCTTCTGACGTAACTGGCAATCTCCACTGGTCTTCAAAACTCCCGAGAACAGTGACACATAGACAAAATGCCATTTTTTAAAACCCTTTTGGTTTATATAAGCTCTTTTTCTTATCTTTCTTGCAGCTTTCCGGACGTATTTTCTTTCCAGCCGTTGATCGCACATATTAATGATTTGAGCCATCAGATCTTATGCCCTTTATTCTCCACGGCGGTATCCGCGATCCTAGATAGTGGTTTTCCTTCCTGGTTTCGACTGCATGTGGATCAACCATTGCGTGACACCTGTGAAGGTGGTTTGTTTACTACAACCACCCTTTCCTTTATCGAGTGTGCATTTTGTAAAATTAGTCACAGCAGATCTAATGAACAAGTAAATCAATCACAACAGATGAACATAGAAAATATGGTGCAAAACTGTGCAAAACATGCAGCAGTGCTCTCTATCCCAGAAAGGGTGAATGAATTACAATACAAACTGTCACAATGACTGAGCAATTCGAATTGACTAAGTAGGCCATTCGAATCACTTAATGGAGTAGCTTGACTCTATCTAGAAGTCCTCATCAATCATCGGTGGTGCTCATCAATCACAACAACCAGTCATCCAGGTGTCAAACTGAGTCTAACTGAGTGTAATAAATGTAACTGAAGTGTGTAGCACTGATATAGGATCTGGAGGCTCAGTGGGGGCGCATGGGAGGCTAACTGGAGTCAGAACAAGTCACCTAATCGAACTGGAGGTCAATCGGAGGTGAAACAGTCAGTCAGGAGTGAAACTAGCCTCAAATCAGGGAGAATCGGAGCTAACTGAATGTAACTGGAGTGAATCTGCAGTGGTAGGTGAACAAGTGCGCCCTTCTCTGGCAGTAGGTGAGAAGAGGGCGCCTTTCAGCTTAGGAGGGATAAAACTCTGTGGTAGGTGGCTCCCGGGTGCTAGAAGAAGGTGGATAAGGTGCTGGAGGCATCAAACTGGTGACTGAGATGCATGCATGTGCATGCAAAACCCTAGATTCTGCATATCCTGAAATAGATCATGCAGGATCCCGAAATAGATGATGTATCCCGAAATAGATGATGTGGATATCCGAACACATTTCCCCTGATGCGGATGGGTCTCATCCCTTAACCTTTTCTTAATGCATGTCGTCCGTCCGATCATCATCAATATATGGTGCATCTCCCGTGTGTTTCTGCATCCGCCATGTGTCATGGCCCACGCTTCCACATTTTACTCTTTGGCGGTTCTGCATGGCGCTTCAGTGGTTTGTGATACCACTATCGCGTCGATGCGGGACAATAGCATCGTGCCACGTATTCCAGTGGTATTGTATCCGCAACCGCTCACCATGGTTTTCACACGAGCTTTTTGGCGATGCGGGAATCCACGACAACCATCGATCTTTTCTTGAGCCATCTCCGCCGTTGGAACTTCGCCGGAATTTAATCTTCCCCAATTTTTTTTCCAGACTATAGCACTTATGGGTTTTGTCGGCAGTCGAAGGTGAAGGGTGAATTGTGCGGTGAAGTTGGAAGTCAAGGGTGAAGTGTGCAAATAGCCCCTTGGCGTTCATTTTACCCCTCCCGGGGCAAATGCTAGTTTATTTTCCATGACTTTGCAAATACAATAAGTGCAATGCTTACTTATTTAAAGAGATAATGAAACCAACACACCTTGGTGGCTTTTAAACTCCTTAATGTTTTAGACAAAGCTTGAAAATAATAGTTTATTCACACTCCATACATTGCATACCAGGAGCTTATTATTGTTTCCACGACATGGTATATTTTGTTGAGTTCGCCACTTACTACATACTAGTTTTGCCTTTGACCATAAATTTTTCAACGTTTTCTAAAGTTTTACATGAGTGAATCATTTGTTATTGTTTTATATTTTCCAAAAATATAAATTAAGTTTTCTGTTATACTATTGGCCGTTTGACTTGAGGTCTTATTTTAGCCTTGGTGGCGACCTTCTTGGGATTGAAAAAGTTATTTTCCAGCGAAATTGAAAAAGTTATTTAAAGCCAAAGGTTCTCAATATTAATTCTCCGTGTGCTATCATTTGTGATTGAAAGAGTTATTTAAAGCTAAAAGTTCATCATTTGGTTTCATTCTACTTGGTAAGGCCTTTTATTTTACAAAAGATGTTGGAGGTGCCATAGGCTCTAATAATTTTTCCATAATATTTATGACATGCAATAATGAATAAAAGATATATTGCAAATGTGATTTTAACAAACATAGTAGATTTAGATTGACTTCATTTAAGATATTAGATTCTTTAATGCAATGCATGCGTATTTATTTTTGTGGAGATTCACCGCTTTATTTAATATTAATTTTATTTGCAATTTTATAGTTGATGTTGAACGCTGTTGTTAAATGCTTATCTAGTTTTCATCTAAAACACCTTATGTTGAATGCTTTGGTTGAAGGTTTATGTTGTGTTTCATTTGGAGTGATTTATGTTGTTTTGGAGCGGCTTATGTTGTTTTTCATGTGGAGCAATTTGTTTTTATTCTTATGGAGAAACTTATGATTTGGAATTTCATAGTCAATGCTTAAGAAGGCTTATCTCATTTTCATCAGATACAACTCTTATTGGTTATCTTCTATAACGCTTGTGTTGTTATTCATTTGGAGGTCAAGGTTACCTGCTTATAAATTCATATTCAAAGTTAATAGTTCATATATTGTATTTGCATAACATATTGCATTTTTAAATATTTTATGCATCATTATATATATATATATATATATATATATATATATATATATATATATATATATATATATATCATACAAGTATGTTTTCTTTCCAATTACAACAAAGAAAACAAATCACACATCAAGGACAAGAAGGATCAATGTTATGTCCCCATCCATTAATCTGATCAACATAGGGAGACATGAATGAAATACGAGATTCTAAATTTTGCCCCATAACTATATTACAAATTCAAAACATTTAAAATATGTGTGTAGATGCATAAATAAGAATACACAACGGAAATAAACTCTATCCACACACATTTAGCATGAATTACTTGCATAATTATCACATGCAACCAATAAAACATTGTACATGTAAATCCGAAGAGAATACTTATCTTTAAATAGAGAAGATCCAAACAACTAGATGTGTAAGAGTGATTTTCCACCCAACCGTAGGCACTTTGTCCAGAATATACTCTTTCTGCCAAGAGGTTGCCCCCAAGCTAGGCTATGAGGCCACTATGGTGAAGGAAACACCTATAGGATTCTCTCTCTCATCCCACAACCCATTCTTCTCTCTATGCTCAACCAAATGCTCATCTAGAGCCTTATAGGGATCTCACTCAGCGCTCTATCATGTCCCCATCCATCAATCCGACCAACATAGGGGGACATGAACGAATTACAGGCTTCTAAATTTTGCCCCATAACCATATTACAAATTTATAACAATTAAAATATGTGTATAGATGCATAAATAAGAATAGCAATAGACATAAACTCTATCCACACACATCTAGCATGAAATTACTAGCATAGTCATCATATGCATCATGTAATACCCCATAGTTACCCTTGTCTTGGTTGCAGTTAAATTGACTATAAACCAAATTGTGATGTAAAATGTATAAACATTATGATATTAATAAATAAATGCAACTGACTATGACAGAGGCGAACATAGAATAAATGGGTGACCATGAATCCATGAGTGAGAAATGACATGGAGTAAGGGAGGGGGTGGTAGATAATCCTAGAGAGGTTTTTATCTCATGGCCCTATTCCTAACCTAAGGTATCCAAGGTACCCTAGCTATAAACCTTAATACTTTTATAAACCCTCTTACCTTGTTAATTAAATTTTAAAAACATGATTACATTTTAATTATGATTATATGTTAATCATGGGAATTGACAGGAGGGACATGGTATTTGGGAGATCACGTGGTTGAAAGATTACATGTAGATAAAATGAGGGTTTTTCCGTTCACGGGAAAAATATTTTAGTATGGAGTGAATATAATATGGAAAATATTATCCGGAGAGTAAATTTGGCCATATGCTGCCCCTTCACTCCTCATATTCATCTATGTTTTTCTGATTCCAATTTCCTCAATCTGTTTCCTTATTCCTTGTTATTGTTCTATATTCCATTTCAGAATCTGAGTGAGAGAAGAATTGAGAAAAAAACTCTGAATAAATTTCCTTTCTCCTTATGGATTCATGGTCTCATCATGAGGGTGGCACCTTGTTGAGAGATAAATGAGAAAAGTTGCCTATGGTTGGGTGGTGTGTGCCTCACCCCAGTTAGTTTTGCAACTTCAAATATCAGATAAATTTATTTGTTGAATTTGTTCATTGAAAATGCTATTAAATTTATGTTGTTCAATATAAATGATTGGTTATGTATTCATATTTCTTTGTTAATCAAAGGATGATTTACATGCTTCATGGATTAGAGATTTATGTTAATTTATTGCATGATTATTTCCAATGGTTAAACATTTCCATAGAAATACTCTTACCGGTTTTTAATTTCTAGGTTTTGCATTCAAAGTGCTTGTTAAAAACAAATGTTAAAGAGAATTTAGTACGTAACCAACTTAAATTTATATTTCTTTGCCCATATTTGAGATAAGTGGGTTATTTAACCATCTATCATCTTTGTGTGCTTGCTGGGAGATTATTTTATGTAGATTTGAATAGGTTTCCGAAGTTAAATCATGGCTAAATCAGAATCTTGAGGTTACATGCCAATTATTTGTAAATACGCTTGAGTGAAAAAAAATTCAAAACTTATTTCTGTTGGCACTTTAATTAGTTTAAAATACTATTAGAATTTTGATAAGAGCGATTATGAGCCAAAGGATAATGACTTTGCTGAAAACAAGTCTATTGTCGCTGCATATGTATGCTGAAAAATACAAATCTGCATATTTAATTTTCAGTCAGGAACTTGAATACTTTATTTATAAATTGAATTATGTTAGTTTTGGGATTGAATCCTGTAGGAATCAAGTTGATCTTCTTGGCATGAAATTGATCAATCATACATCTCTCCTTATACACAAACAATAGCAATAAATTCAGGGTAATAACTTGATGAAAATGACTTTTGACAGCTGTAGAATTGACTTCTGATAGTTGATAAAATTATCACAAAAGTGCATTCATCCCCATACTTCAATACTGCACGAGGTGACTTTTCCCACCAACCTTATACATGCATCCAATGATTCGATTTGACAGTCAAAAGAAGGTAATTGGCTCACTTAAAGCACATGGAAGAATTTGAATGAGTTCTAAGGTTGACACTTGGCATCAAAGGATTTAGTATCCCATATCCCCCCCTTCCTCTCCCCCTTTGGTGGAATCATATCCCCTCTAGTGCTCTTTAAACATGCATCTTGGATCATTTTTATTATTTTTCCAACATAATATTTACTTAGATTTCAAGTTAGCATGACAATCCAACCATATGGTCCAAATAAAAATATATACATCATACATGCCTAGCCATTCACTAGTCGGGCATTGGCCATGAGCTTCACACTAGGAATCCACATTGGCATATTTACATTATTTACATAATTTTGATTAAAAACATTCCAAGTCAAAATTGGGGTTATTACAATCAAGTTCAAAATATGCATTTGATAAATTACTTATTCTGCTTTGGTGAATAAGAATTCAATTAGCTAAATTAAATTGAAATAGAAAGCAATTTGAAAATCTTGCAAATAATTTAGTTTGCTACTTCTTCCTTTGTAAAGGTTTGAAAATATAAAAATTCAATTTGAAACTTTAAAGTTCAAAATTCTCACATCATGGATGTCCCGAGCTTGGCCTTTCCCAAGCATGAATTGTGAAACAGAATCCGTAGGTAAGGCTCATATGCCATTGCATTCGAGGGAATCACTATAATCAACAGTGGAGCAATTGGTCTTACCAATAGAATCAAAGTTGCAACCTGTGCATCCCCAAAGCCCTTGAAGCAACAAACAAGTGGATCAATGGTTCAAGGATTTGATCTTATGAAAGCATAGTACTCAAGCAATTTGAAAGAAACCCAATAAATGATGAGATACCCATGATGGTTTTAATTGAAAAAGTGCAATAGATAACCATATAAGCATAGAGGGAAACTGTCATTTGTTCAAAAAATGTCTTTGAGACTCTATATATTTTAAGATGAGGAACAAACAACATTGAGGAGCAACAAGTAATATGAATTTTACAATGGTATAAACTATATTGTATACACCACTCTAATACTAAATAAACTACATCGAACACATCACTCTAATACTAAACTCAACATTATTGATTATCAAACACACCACTTGAATACTAAACTCAACACTAATGATCTCAACCTTGTTTAGCATGAAAAAAAGGCACTTAGGGACCCAGTTCCACATCTTGTGATACATATCATATGTAAGCATATTTGATCTTTTGTTGCAACTTATCAATATGACATTTCCATGTGTGATGCAACTAAAAGTTTCCTTCTCACAAACCTTCATGAACTTATCAAACAAATTGATACAAAAATTCATTGTAGGATCAATGAGAAATATATATACAAGTGATGGATTCGAAATATCCTTGCAAAATCCTTTGTTACACCTCTGTGTCACCTGCTCTGCCTTCATCTTCTACATATTGAAAAATGGGTATGGATTTTGATTCGAAGTCTACCAAAGAAACTAGCTTATTAAATGAAATTAGAGTGAGTAGGATAATGCAGTGATTGAGGCACCTCTCTAGACAAATCCAGTGTTGGAGTCTTGGATACCCCAAATATTGACACTCTTGGGCATGTTCAACTTGATCTTTTGAACAATCGATACCATAACCATCCTTTCCCGACAATCAACTAAGTTAGGGATCCTTAAAAAATGACACATGGGAGCCTTGATCTTACTCCACACTCACTGCTCTAGATCATAAGCCAAGACATTAACATGGCTGTAGTTCATATAATAGAGAATTCAATTGGAATGGGTAGAGGCGAGGTAGAGGACTAGATATTCTCCATAACAAAGGTAATGATATACATCCCTCCCCATCCTGGTAATTTAATGGTCCATGCACCCATATCACTATTGATATTGTCGAATGGTCCCTGAAATGCGGTTAAAGGAGAGAGGAAAACTATAGGATTGGATATTTGATTTGATTGGAAGGAGTAGTTGGCTTGAGCTAGAGGGGAGGGTTGGAGAACCCGAGGGAAGGCTAGGTGGGTAGAAGGTCGCTGCTTGCTTGTCATAGATTGGTTGTGTGCCTTTATAGAAACATATTATCTACGTTCTTTATTTTACTGCAAAGAAAAATTCCTTTACCCCTTGTCGAGGTCCTTCGATCTCAGTGTTTGAATGTGCCTGATACCTGAGCATTCTTCAATCGCTTGATATGCTATGAAATTTGCATGCTTCATAGCCACCAGAGAGTTTCATTTATGCTCCAAGGGGGATTTTTGTATGTATTCTAAATTAGGATGAATTTCTTCTTACAATTTCCTTATATTCTTGTGAGCATTCCATATAATATTAACAGCTTTAGATGCCTCGTCTTGTGCTAACTTGCCTTCTTGGAACCGTTGTCGCTCTTACAAATAGGGAAATGAAGTTGTAAAATAATGACAATTCCATGGCCCAACACTATTAAAAAATAAATTAATCAAACTTTTCCAATTGGTGGCATGCAAACAAGCTGGTAGATTCCAAGAGAAATTACATACCATCACTGCTTGTATTCATGCAGATATTGAAGCAACCATTTCAAGAGAAACATTGTTGCAGTTGCATTCACACTATGTGCAATGGAAGAAAAAAAAATTCACTAAGCACGAAGGGAAAGTGCTAAGTTCTCTGCCTCTTGTAAGACAATTGTGCTCTTTCCAGACCACGTTGACAACTCTTATCTCGCAACAACAAAATCTCTAACATGCATTACACAAGATATGCAACCTACAAAGAATAATTTAGGTTGATGGGGATGGATTTAGTAGGTAAATAAGTGAAGCTTCTTCTATCTGGATGCCATTGTCCTTGCAAGTTTCATTTTAGATGAAGTTTCTCGTCCCAATATAACAACAACCTTCCATATTCAACAAAAAGCTACATGAAGTTGATTTTTTTTTGGTGGTATTATGTTCACAATAGCTTCCACAAGTTTTCTATGTTTTTTTGTTGTCTTCACCCATTCCAAAATATGTTCCATAGTTTGACCTTGCATAAGGAACTTAGTTATTCACTTTCTCATGAAGAAGCATTTGCACTGATGATGGACTCAAACTATTGTAGTCCAAAATGTTGGCCTTCAAAACCACACACAGGTTTCCTACTTATCAAATATCTACCTGTGAGAATGGATTCTCTGACATCCAAGAATTAATGAATACAAACATTGTAACTATTTCTTCTCTAGAAAATCATGAAATTCTCCATGCTTCTTATAATAAGGCATTAAGTCTTCAATTGTAATTTGGATGTCCTATACAAATCTAGCATTGCAACTTCCTTGATGCAGGATCTCAACCTGCAAGACATTCACAAATCTGAAAAGAAAAAAGATTACAAATTAACATAAAAACAAGTCATTTCCCAAAGAACGCGTCCCTCAATATGCAAGAATAAATTACCATTGAAATTACAGTCACAATTACATTCTATTACTCTAAATGGGCATGGAGGCCTCAAAGATACTTTTCTCAACATCAAGGGATGCATTCCCAATTTTTCTCAAATCCCCATGGCTCAAAAATATCCTCCATGGTTAGTTTGAAATCCCCCCATCTCATAGGCACCCATTCCCTCTAATTTATAACAAAATTGGTCATTTTAATGTTCAACATAATTCCTAAAATTGCTCAACCAACTCTCCATGTAGTCGACAACTGTTAGAGTTTGTACTTTAATTCAATTTAACTAGGATCTTTAACTAAAAGAATAACAAGCACAACAAAACACAATAGACACAATAATTTTCCTCGGGGCAACCATAAAGGAGAAAACCCCGCAACTTCCTCAAAGATAGATTCGTCACTAATACAATATCACAAAATGGAAAACCCAAAAATAAGAAGTCTTTGCAGCTCCCTCTCTTTCTCCTCTAGCGAACTTGTCTTCTCTCTCTTGCTTATGCGTACATGAGTGAGTGAGTGGTGTGTCCAAATGAGAGATCAATATATCTATTTATACTTTATGTTTGGGTGACCTTTTTCCTAATTAGGTTGGCTTGACTAACTTGACTGGGCCGACTTGTCCTAGGGAGACTCAATAATACCTTTTACATTTAATCTCTGGGGTTCTATTGCCCCGACTTACAATGGAGGTTTTACCTCAATGACCTAGCATGACCAAACATAATAATGACATCCCCGAACGAAGGAAAAACATCTTCGTCGGAGGTATAAGTAAAATACAATAATAATATCAATATAAAATACAAATGAATATCTTCCGAAGTTACATTTACAACAACACTCCCTCTTAACTAGGAAGGTATTCTCTTGCCACAGTCATCATCATTCTGGACACATATTTTGGACAACATCATCATCGCTGGATCATCTTCAATGCTGGAACATCATCATCAACATTGGATCATCATCATCGCTACTACAGTAATCCTCATCTTATTGATAATTGATTAGTGACATCTCTCGAATCTATCCGTCATAAGAAGTTCTATAGATCCAACCTTTTTCATGCTGGATGTAGGCCTAGCTCTCATCTAGGTATTCATCATATCGACGAGCAAGCCATCAAGTAGGTACAGCCCAGGACCACACATTACATTGCCACAACAATCACCTGCGTCTCCTACTGTCATCTCATCGTATCCAGATCATCTCATCATCACACACAGAGAGCATCCCAGATGTACACCTCATGCCCAACATACCACCTGTGTCTCCCACCTAGTGGGTACATCCCAGGAACACCCCTGGTGCATTACGTCTCTTAATGGTCAGCCCATGTCTACCAGCATGGGAGCACAACTAGAAGCACCCCAAGTGCATTACGTCCCAAGGACCAGGCCTGCGTATTCCACCATGCGATAACTAGCCTAGGCACACACAAAGTGACGCAAGTCACCCTACGGGGTACTTCCTTGCTTAACAATACACATGAAACAAACCACAATGCTCACACAAACAAGGTGTAGAACAAGATGCCTGGATTGGCTTATATTGCTTCTCTGAAATCAGTTACAATGTAAAATAACTGTAAGCAAATAACTAACTACAATCGGCCTCAGCCGTTACAACTTAGAAGTAACTGTGGTGTGTTCTCCCTGTGTGTCGACCTCTTACATCACTCATCATCTGTCGACCCTTTCCTGTCGATGCTCGACCTCTTGCGACAATTGCTATTCCTTCAGTTGGTTGCACCCAAACTGCTTCTGCTCGACTTGTTGACTTCGACAAGTCAACCTGCTCCCCGCACCAATGGTCATTGGCACTCACGCTAGTCGGCTCCCTTCAATCGATCAACTTTGACTGATCTGCCTAGGCCCCGATGCTCCTGCATCAACTCCCCAGGTGAAAAAGAATTCGACTGCTCCGTCAGTCTCCTAAAATCCTCTTTGGAAATCCACGTCGCTTCCTACAACTCATCATTTGTCCATCGCACCAAGTATTCCTTCATGTGCGATCTACGAGTACGCCCCACTTTGCACTCATCGATTACTTTTGTGATCCCTTCTTTATGTCGGTATGGAATTTGTTCTGTCCAGTCGATACTTGTTCCTTCCCCCTTACTGCTGCTTGAACCTTCTTCAAATTTATACAGGTCTGAGACATTGAATGTTGCTGAAATGTTCAAGTCTTCCGGCAATTCCAACACATAAGAATTGTCTGAAATCTTCTTCAGAATTCTGCATGGTCCTATCTTCTTAAACTTCAACTTGTTGTATGTTCCTGTCGGAAATCGCTCCTTCCGCAAATATGCATAGACTAAGTCCCCTTCTTGGAATGGCAATAGCCTCTTCCTCCGGTCGGATCTCAACTTGTAGGCCGTGTTACTCTTCTCGATGCACTTTCGCACATTTTCATGAACTTCATGCATATGCTCTGCGAATGATTCTGCATCCGTGCTCTTCTTGGTTTCTGTCGGCAATTCGACCAAATCTGCCACTACATGTGGATTCCTCCCTTGAACAATCTGGAATGGGCTCAGTCCTGTCGACCGATTCACAGAATTGTTATATGCAAACTCTGCCTATGCCAACACATTCTCCCACTGCTTGGGTCTATCGGCTGCTAAACATCTCAGAAGGTGTCCCAAACTTCTGTTTACAACCTTGGTCTGTCCGTCTGTTTGCGGATGATATTCCGAACTAAACTCTAACTTTGTGTCGATTTTATTCCATAGGGTCCTCTAGAAATTCCCCATGAACTTCGTATCCTGATCTGACGTGATACTCTTTGGCAACCCATGCAACCTGACTATTTCCTTAAAGAATAGAACAACGATTCTTATGGCATCACTTGTTTTCTTACATGGCATGAAATGTGCCATCTTCGAAAACCTGTCGACTACAACAAATATTGAGTTGTTCCCCTGCTATGTCCTTGGAAATCCTAACACAAAATCCATGCTAAGATGCTCCCATGGGTTCTCTGGTACTGGCAATGGTGTATACAACCCCGTTTTCTAGCTTCTTCCTTTTGCCAACTAGCAAACTTGACATTGTCGAACCCATTTTCTGACATCTGTCAACATCCTTGGCCAGAAATACTTTTCGTCGATCAGTGCTTTGGTCTTGTCGATCCCAAAGTGCCCTGCTAACCCGCCATTATGAAACTCTTGGATTAGGTTCTCTCTCACCGATCCTCGGGAATACACAATTGACTTCCCCTGAACAGGTAATCTTCTTGAATGAAATAACTCAAATATGGAGTTCTGTCGATGCTCCAAGGCTCTCGACAAGCCTTCCATGCCTTCGCAAAATCCTCGTCGGTCTCATACTCTGCCTTTATCGACTCTATCCCTGTTGCCTGAACAGTCGTCGTGCTCAACAGCGCAACTCTCCAGCTTAATGCGTCGGCAACTTTGTTCAACTTACCTGAGCTATGTCGCAACACGAAGGTATATCTCTGGAGTAGCTCCACCCACTTCATGTGTCTCTGATCCAACTTCGATTGAGTATTCAGATACCTCAATGCTTGGTGATCTGTGTATAACAAAAATTCTTGTGGCAACAAATAATGCCTCCATTTCTTCAATGCTTGTATGATAGCATAAAACTCTTGGTCATAGACTGAATACTTCTGCTTCACTCCATTTAGTTTTTCACTGAAGAATGCAATTGGTCAGCCTTCTTGGCTCAACACTGCTCCAATTTCTATTCCACTTGTATCACAATCGACCTGGAAAACTTTGTCAAAGTCTGGGAGCGCCAATACTGGGCTCTCAGTGACCTTTTCCTTCAATTTATCGAAAGCTTCCTGGGCCTTATCCATCCACTTGAACTCGCCCTTTCTCATGCATTCTGTCAATGGTGCACAAATCTGTCTGAATCCCCGAATGAACTTCCGGTAAAAACTAGCAAGTCCATGGAAACTTCTCACTGCAGTCATACTTGTCGATTCCGGCCAATCTACTATTGCCTTCACCTTCTCGTGGTCCATCTCCAACCCATTACCTGAAATTACAAATCCCAAGTACACCAATTCCTTCTTCATGAAGAAACACTTTTGCAGGTTATTCATCACCTTCTCTCCCTGCAATTTCTGCAATACTTGTCGAACGTGCTCCAAATGTTCTGACTTGGTCCCACTAAAAATCAGAATGTCATCTAAATAGACTACGACAAACTTTCCCAAGAATGGTTTCAGTACTTCATTCATCAATCTCATGAATGTACTGGGTGCATTAGTCAATCCGAATGGCATAACTAACCACTCATATAACCCTTCTCTTGTCTTGAATGTTGTCTTCCATTCATCTCCTTCTCGGACCCTGATCTGGTGATACCCACTCTTCAGGTCTAACTTCGTGAAGTATGTCGCTCCACTCAGGCAATCCATCAAGTCATCCATCCTTGGCAATGGAAATCGATACTTGATCGTGATCCTGTTAATGGATCTGGAGTCAGTACACATCCTCCATTCCCTGCCTTTCTTTGGTGTCAATATTTCTGGTACTGCACACGGGCTTAGACTTTCTCGGATCAACCCTCTGTCCAACAACTCTTGGACCTGTTAGCTGAGCTCCTGTCCCTCTACTAGACTCATCCTATATGGTTCTTTGTTTGGAAGACTCAACCTTGGAATCAAGTCGATCTGATGGGATATGCTCCTTGTCGGCGGCAATCCCGTTGGTTTCTCATCAGCCATTATGTCCCTAAACTCCTCAAGCAACTCCTTGACTTCAACCGAAATGCTCTCCATGTTGGTCGTCCCTTCGACATATGGTCCTTTTGGAATGATTGCATAACATCTCGACTGCTTTTCCTCCTCTGCGAGGAATTCCTTGGAAGTGCTCATCAACACTCGCTTCTCCCAAAGATTGCTCTCGGCGTCCTTGCTGTCGGCTGGCTCTCCTCACCTCAGCTTAAGAGTTCTTTTCATGCCATTCTTCCACACTATGAATGTGTTAGCTCGACCATCATAGATCATCTTACAATCATATTTCCATGGCCTCCCTAACAACAGATGGTATGCATCCATGGGAACTACATCACACAGTACGCTGTCCTCTAATCCTTCAACTCTGAAGTTTATCAGGCACTATCTGGTCACCTTAACATGGTGTCCTTTCTGCAACAATGAGATTTTGTAAGGGTGTGGGTGTTCTCGACACTTCAAACCGAGATTGTCGATGACTTCTGTCGACACAAGATTCTTTGTGCTTCCACCATCAACTATGGTCTTACAACGCCATTCTCCGATCCGCACCTTTGTTCGAAAGATAGCCTTCCATTGTGCTGGTTCCATCGGATCATGCTGATCTTCCTGGATCAAAGCTCTTTGAACCATCGGATTTCGGTTCTTCTTTTTCTCACCTCCACTGCTATCTGATGTTGACTCTTCCCTCTCGTCGACTTTCTCATCCTTTCGACATCTGGGGTTCGACTCTTCTATAGCATGTAGGTTTTCTAAGCATTCATATGCCTTATGGCCCATTCCTCGGCACTTGTAACAGATTATGGCTGGTCTATTAACTCCTTTCTTGTCGGATGGACCACTTCGACCATATGCTCCTCGACCGCGGTTCTCACGACCATCATGTCGGTTCTCTTGTGCTCTTTCTTTTGTCGATGTCCCTTCCATGCGTCGACTATCTTCGACACCTTCCTTCTTGTAGCCGTTACCTTGACCTTTCATGGATACAGTCTTTCCACCTCGACTAGTCATCCTGCCTCTGGTCGCTACGGAACTTCTCGATAGTTTCTCTTCCACCTTCAGAACTAACTGATAGGCTTCTCCAACTGCTCTGAATCTTGACATGCTAAGTTCATCCTGAACAACATATTTCAAGCCGTTTACATATCTGGAGATAACTTCTTCTCCTTCATTAGTTTGTCCTGACCTTATCGACAATCGGTAGAACTCCTCCGTGTACTCTTTCACGGTCATCTCTTTTTGTCAAAATTTTTGTAACTTCCTGAACAAGGAAATCACATAGTCATTTGGAAAGAACTTCCCCTTCAACTTGGTAACCATCCTGTCCCAAGATTTGATTTTCTCCTTGCCTTTCTTGAGTTTGTCAGCCTGTACATTGTCCCACCACAACGAGGCATGACCCTTCAACCTTAGACATGCAGTCTTAACCCATTTAGGATCCTCGATCTGCTCTACGTCGAAATATTTCTCCATCTCTCTGAACCAGTCGATCAAGTCTTTTGGGTCCAGGCTTCCCGAATACGTATGCACATCTATCTTCTCCCAACCTCCCATTTCTGTCAGAAGCTTGATGAGTTTCTCCTCTGGTTCTTCTGTTGCGGCTTCCCAAGCTTCCACTTCCTCGACTTCCTTATCGCTGTGGTTTAGCGCTTCAGGAATGCAACCACGCCTCTGGTTTTTTTTGATCGCTACGACTTCATTTGTCAAAGTCCACATCGTTCGGACGCATTCGTCGAACATCTCACGATCTACTGTGACAACTGCTGTGCCATGCATTCTTCATCCTCGAACATTAACGCCTCTATGAGCCATTTCCAACCTCCGTTGAACATTCTCACACCTTGAACCAGCTTGCCTTCTGGCACTGATACCAACTGATGCAAGTCAGGTTGGTATAGTCTTCTCTCCAACTAGACTCACTTCCAGGCTCTGATACCAACTGACGCAAGTCAGGTTGGTATAGTCTTCTCTCCAACTGAACTCGCTTCCGGGATCTGATACCAACTGACGCAAGTCACCCTACGGGATACTTTCTTGCTTAACAATATACACGACACAAACCATAATGCTCACACAAATAAGGTGTAGAACAAGATGCCTAGATTGGCTTATATTACTTCTCTGAAATCGGTTAGAATGTAAAATAACTGTAAGTAAATAACTAACTACAATCAGCCTTATCCATTACAACTTAGAAGTAACTATGGTGTGTTCTCCCTATGTGTCGACCTCTTACATCGCTCGTCATCTGTCAACCCTTTCCTGTCGATGCTCGACCTCTCGCGACATCTACTGTTCCTTCAGTCGGCTACACCCCGACTGCTTATGCTCGACTTGTTGACTTCGACAAGTCAACCTGCTCCCTACACCAATGGTCATCAGCACTCCCATTGGTCGGCTCCCTTCGGTCGATCAACTTCGACTGATCTACCTAGGCCCCGATGCTCCTGCATCACAAAGTGTCTTTGTGACCGGTGGACCTCTCAATGTCTCCAGCATGGGAGTAAAACCTAGGAGCACCCCAGGTGCATTACATCCCAAGGACCACCTGCTTCCTACACCATGTGAGAACCAACTCTAGTGCATCTGCGTCTTCCGGTCTCATCACTCCCTCTTTCGAGGAACCTCGATCTGGATAACACCAAACCTCTCTCTGAAGTATTTAAACTTCACTCTGGCTAATGGCTTGGTAAACACACCAGCTATCTGCTCGTCTGTCGCCACACACTGGAGCTTCACTACTCCTCTTTGCACCATATCTCGGATATAGTGGTACTTGATCTCAATATGCTTCGACTTGTCATGGAACATCGGGTTCTTAGTAAACTTCACGCAAATCTGGTTTCACAGAAAATACAAGTCACCTCGAGCTTGAGATCAAACAAATATGTCAGTAGCTTTCGAAGCCATACTGCCTCACAACTAGCCGAACAAGCTGCAACATACTCTGATTCGACTGTACTCAGCTCCACGCATGACTTCTTCCTGCTAAACTAGGAGATCATACCGGATCCCATACTGAAGCAGCATCCTAAAGTGCTCTTTCTATTTGTGGCACTACCTTCCCAATATGAATCAACATAACCATGTAGGTTAATCTTCTGATTCACCTCATACTTGAGCCCATACTCAACTGTACCCTTCAAGTACCTCAATATATGCTTTTCAACAATCAAGTGAACATGCATCGGATCCATTAGGAACTAGCTCAGGGTGTTCACAGCAAAGCATATGTTTGGCCTCATGTTTTTCAGGTACATCACCGAACCAATCATCTACCTATACATCGTGGCATCAACTGTCTCTGATGAAGCATCACACAGTAGCTTCAAGTTTGATGCCATTTGTGTGGCCATTGCCTTGTATTCCATCGTTCCGAAACTCTTCAGAATATCCACTACATACTTTCCTTGACCAAGGAAGATTCCATCCACACTCTGCCATACCTCCATGCCTAAGAAATAATGCATCATCCCCAGGTCCTTCATCTCGAACTCTACGGCAAGCATACTCTTTGCATCTGCAATGAGCTCATCCTCACCTGTCAAAAACAGGTCATCTACATATAGCATAAGTATCATTGGTCTTCTTCCTTCAACCTTGAAGTAACGGTTGGAATCTGATTTACTCTTGGTAAATCCTAAGCTCACCAGGAATCTGTCCATCCTGCCGTACCACATCTTGGGTGCCTGCTTCAATCTGTACAAGGATTTGTTTAACTTGCAAACATGAGTCCGTCTGTCATGTGTCTCAAGTCCCAGTGGGTGCTCCAAGTACACTTCCTCTTTTACTACACTATTCAAGAATGTTGTCCATCTGGTGTACCTTCCATTTCATTATTGCAGCCAATGCAAGTATATATCTGATGGAAGTGTATCTTGCTACAGGTGCATATGTCTCCTTGTAGTCTATGCCTTCCTTCTGGGAGAAGCCATGTGCCACAAATCTTGCCTTGTGTTTTTCAATGATACCATATGCAACATGCTTGATCTTGTAGATCCACTTTGAAGTCACAACAGACTTCCCTTTTGGTCTCGGAACTATCTACCAGACATCATTCTTCATAATCGACTGGTACTCCTCGATCATGGCATCCTTCCATTCCTTATTCTCTACTGCTTCTTCATAGTTGGAAGGTTCTTTCTCAATGATGTCACATAGCAGGGCCACATAGTTGGAGTATGGTCCGGGTCTCTTTCTTTCTCTGTGCATCCCCTCTGGAGCACCATACTTCTTTGCATCTTGTATTGATTCTCGTGCCCATGCTGGTCTTCTCTTGTAGGATTTATTCTCACAAGGTGGATCTATAGGTTCTTGTGGTTCTGCCATGTCGTGGTCTTCATGATCTTCTTGAATTGTTATAGCTAAATCATCATCACAATTTTATCACGATCTTTCCTACAAGTCAATATAGTTGCGTGATTAGAAACATTTCATAATTTTCAAAATAAATACTTATGCATAGGTCACACAGTCATGCAACTATCTTAGCCAATGCTTCAACACAACATTCATCCATATCCCGTATTCATACAATAACTTTCTAGATTCCTTCCATCTCTACCAGAACATTATTAAGAGCGTGCACTACTCCCAACATGTCAGCAAAGAGGTTTCATTCTAGATAAGTAGCAATGGAATGTTGTAAAGTACCATAGGCCACTTACCCATTACTTGTATATTTGTACTATTTTGTTCATCAATGCAACATGCATAATACACATCTAAATCTAGGAACATAAGTATGTACACAACTGAACAATATAATTTAAGTAATTAGATATATAAGAAATGACAATTCAAATACTTATCTTTGTTTGGTTTTTGGGTGGACTCCCTCTTGATCTTTACTTCCTTGCAGGAACTCCCGGAGTCTATGACAGTGTACTCTACTTCATCGTTTGATTCTGAGGACCCATGCCTTTCTTGCTTATGATCGTAAATGTTGAGCAAGTATTGTAGATCATTTGTTCTTTGTATTGGAGTAGAATCCGTGTGTCCCTTCTTCTTTATTCATCATAATACATATTCTTCATCACTTGAAGAATCATCCCTTTCTTCTCTGGTTCTTTTCCTTGCTGGTTCATCATATTTAGCGATGTGAGCATGCTGTCTCTTCTTGTTGGTCTTCTTGGAGGGTCCTTGATTTCTGGGACAATTTCTTGAGCAATGTACCTTCTCATCACATGTGTAGCATCTAAAATTGGAGAGATCCCTTCTAGGTCCATGATTCCTATTGAGCCTTCTAGATCTTTTGTGATGATGGTCCTCCCTCTTGTTATGATTCTTCTTAGCATGAGCAGTTAGAGCTTGGTCATCATCATCTCCCATCTTCTCTTCTCTTGCTACTAGTAGAGCTTCTTCTTGGGTGCATTCTTACCATAATATGCTGAAGGTGATCAACTTCTTCCTAGCACATATTCCTTGAATGAATGAGTCCCATGATCTTGGGAGACCATTCAAGGTGGTCATAACAATCTCTCCTTCTTCTAATTTTTCTTTAATTGCTTCAAGTTGCTCTTTAATTTGAGAGACCCTTGTGAAGTAGGATTGGATGGTCTTTGAGTTTGGGATCTTCACATTCTTGAGCTGGTTCCTTAATGTCATCTTTCGATTTATGTTCTTTCCTTCGAATAACTTCGTCAAAGCATCGAATTTCTCCTTGGGTGTCTTCAAGGATGACACATAGGGGATGATATGATCTTTAATGGAGTTTTCAATAATTCTCTTTGCCTTTACCAAGTTATTCTTATGGATATCTTTTGCTTCATCTCCCTCTGGTGCTGGAACCTCCTCACTAACATATTTGTCAAAATAATTTTCTTCAAGGATAAGAGCAATCCTATACTTGCATGCTCGGAAGTTGTCAACTCCCTCAATCTTATCCTCAAGCTTGGTGTGGTGAGTCATTTTGAAATGAGAACCTCAAATGGAAATAGCAGATATTAGGTCTTACCAATTTGAGATGCCCAACCTGGTTCTAGAGCTGGATGGTCTAGGGTTTGTTAGAGAAACCCTAATTTTTCAAACTTGGAATTTTGAACTTCTGCTTGGATAGAAAGATGTGCCTCCTCAAGGTGAGTTGTCCAATGTACTCCTTTTCCCAAATGTGTGGAAAAAATTTCAAAATAACTTATGCCCTAGTTTTCCCCCCAGTAGTAGTGATAGGGCCAAAAATTCTCGGTTTTGAATTCCGCTTTCACAAAAAGATGCGCCCTCCTAGGGCGAGTTGAATTGACCTCCTTTTCAGGCTGATTTGTGGAGGGAAGTGCCCGGGATAGGAAGACCTATTTTCTCCCGACACCAATGACTAGGTCAAATATGAAAATTCTTGGAACTTGATTATGCTTCCTCTAAAAGATGTGCCCTCCTAGGGTGAGTTATCCTAGCCCTCTTTTTCAGATGATTTGTGGAGAGAAGACGTTGAACTAGGAAGCCCTAGTTTCCCGCTGCTACACAATGCCTTCTTTTCAGGTTAACTCTGATGCCATGTTAGAGTTTGTACTTTAATTCAATTTAACTAGGATCTTTAACTGAAAGAATAACAAGCACATCAAAACACAATAGACACAATAATTTTCCTCGGGGAAACCATAAAGGAGAAAACCCCACAACTTCCTCAAAGATAGATTCGTTACTAATAAAATATCACAAAAAGGAAAACCCAAAAATAAGAAGTCTTCTGCAGCTCTCTCTCTTTCTCCTCCAGCGAACTTGTCTTCTCTCTCTTGCTTATGCGAACATGAGTGAGTGAGTGGTGTGTCCAAATGAGAGAGAAAGATCTCTATTTATACTTTATGTTTGGGTGACCTTTTTCCTAATTAGGTTGGCTTGACTAACTTGACTGGGCTGACCTGTCCTAGGGAGATTCAATAATACCTTTTACATTTAATCTTTGGGGTGTTGTTTCCCTAACTTACAATGGAGGTTTTACCTCAATGACATAGCATGACCAAACATAATAATGACATCCTTGAACAGAGGAAAAAAATATCCATTGAAGGTACTAGTAAAATACAATAATAATATAAATATAAAATACAAATGAATATCTTCCGAAGTTACATTTACAACAACAACAACAAACATATCAAAAGTTGCCATGCATTGGTCATCGCAAGGCCATTAACAACCGACTAAAGGAACTTTGAAATGTGTTGGAGTACAATGTGTGTGCTCTTGCATCATACTCCCCATGTTAAAAAAATTATGAACCTTTTAGTTCATAGCCATTCAGTCATCTGTCTTCTCCACCAATCCAAAGTATGACTCAGTTTGCACACCGACACATTGCTTTATTCAAAATTTCCACATCCAGTCACACTATCTATTCAGTATTTTTCCAGTGCTTGATAACCCATCCATCAATTCTAGTTATGAGGAAATGAACTTCATCATGTGAAGGTAAAACCTCACATTGATCACAGTTGCAATTTCTGCTACAATCTTTGAGTATCCTTCCACACTAATAACACAACATTTTTCTGCTATGGGTTTCATTGTTAGCAACATCATCACCAGAAAGTACTAATTTTCTTCCTCATTAAGATTAGCCACATTTACTACAATGTATGATGGCATCAAATACATTTGATGAATAATACCACTCTTGAATGGAATCATCCTCCAATCGATCATAAAAATAATAGCTCCCTTTGTTGCAATTTCTCTTTGAACAACTACATTCAATTCATTCGTGTTTGGTATCAAATGTTCTTGGTGATTGTTGACACCACTCACTAGTGGGTATGCTATTGCATGGTCTACAATAATAATTTCTTCAGCAATCCCCCCAAGGATATTCACATTCCTTGCTCCTCCTTTCTTCTCATTTCTATCTTCATGTAATAAGGGAGTAAACATTACTTCAACATGCCTCGAACCTAACTCAGCTCTTTGATGTTTACGCATACAATATGTTTCATGCTCAACCAAGATACAAACACTCACAAATATGAAAATAACATATATTAAAAATTAACAGAAAAACAAGTCATTTTCCAAAGAACGTGTCCCTATATACGCAAGAATAAATCACCATTGAAATTAGACTCACAATTACATTCTACAACTTTGTCTA
Organism: Larix kaempferi; assembly: GCA_027924585.1. NCBI lineage: Eukaryota > Viridiplantae > Streptophyta > Pinopsida > Pinales > Pinaceae > Larix > Larix kaempferi. Next base: position 7,696,769 of record BSBM01001033.1, read on the forward strand.
AAAAATGGGCACACATGCCTCAAAAAATAATTTTTTCAACATCATGGGAAGTAGTCTCAGTTTTCCTCAAATCCCCATGGATCAGAAAGCTCCTCTAAGCTTAGTCTAAAATTCCACCCCTCTTCTGAGCACCCATTCCCCTTAATTTATAACAAAAATAGTCATTTTAATGTTCAACTGAACTCCTAAAATCACTCAATTAACTCTCTGTGTAGTCGACGACAAACATATCAGAAGTTGCCACATATTGGTCATTGCAAGGCCACCGACAATTGACTCAAGGAACTCTGCAACACGTTGGAATACAATGCATGTGCTCCTGCATCATACTCCCCATGTTTAAAAAATTATTAACCTCATATTTCATATTCATTTGGTCATCTATCTTCTCCACTAATCCAAAGCATGACTCAGTCTAAACACCGCCACATTCCTTTATTCAAAATTTCCACATCCAGTCCCTTTGTCTCTTCAGTCTTTTTCCAATGCTCCTTAACTCATCCATCAATTCTAGTTCTAAGGAATTGAACCTCTATCATGTGAAGGGAAAACCTCACATTGATCACAGTTTCAATTTCTGCTACAATCTTTGAGTATCCTTCCACACTAATAGCATAACATTCTTATGCTACAAGTTTCATTGTTAGCAACATCATCACCATAAAGTACTCCTTTGATTACTCATTATGTTTAGCCACATTTGCTACAATGTATGATGAAATCAAATACGTTTGATGAAATATAATACCACTCCTGAATGGAATCATCCTCCAATCAATCATATCATAATATCTCCCTTTGCTACAATTTATCTTTGAACAACTACATTCAACTTATCTACATTTGGTGTCATATGTTCTTCATGATTGCTGACACCACTCACTAATGGGTATGTTGTTGTACGCTCTATAATAAGAATTTCTTCGGCAATCTCCATGGGGATATTCACATTCCTTGCTCTTTCTTTCTTCTCATGTAATAAGGGATTAAACATTACTACAACATGCCCCAAACCTAACTCAACCCATTTATGTTTATTAAAACAATCTGTTGCATGCTCATCCTTCTTGAATTTCTCTTCCTCAACATGATTTGTGGGAGTATTTTATTCATCTATTTCCATGTTTACCAATTCTTTAGGCGCGCAACCAAATGGAGCCTCTCCTTTTTCCTCACGTTCATTTCAATTCTCCATGAGAGCAATCACTACTATAACATGTGACTCCAAGACAACTTCATGAGGCATGCAATCAATTGCATCCTTGTCATCTTCTTCACACTCCACCAATGTTTCCACACCCTTTTCTGAGGTGTGAATAACAACATGCTCCTCCACAAATTCTTCATCAATAAGATGCTTATCCAATACTATTTTTGACTTTTCCTCTGCTACCACTTTGCACTTTTCTTCAAGGGCATCACCCTCTTTTGGGTAGCAGTGAACTACTTGTGCTTATTCGTACTCCTCTTCTTCTATTTTCTCCCTTTCACATCTTTCTTCCGCTTCTAATTCCTTTATCCTTCTCCTTATGGCTCATATTTGTTTCTTTCTCTACTATCCTATTTCCAACTCCTTGATTAATTTTTTAATCACTTGAATCTCTTCTCTTGTGTTGTCCTTTTCTTCTCTACTCAACTGCTTCATTTTTAACTTGCAAGTTAAATTTAGTTAGACAATCTCTGGTTAAATTCTCAATAAATCACTCTCTAAAGTTATTCTTAATATATATTTTATAGCCAATACATTAATAGCATGTAATAACAATGCACCTATGTGCAATCTGATGCTCCTCTAAGCACACTTAATTCTTCTCTCCAACTAATTCTTCATTTTAGCAGGTATATCTATAACTTCCATCCGTGTAACAATGGCTCTCCTTTTCGCAGACACCTTAAACTGCTACAAATATAGATCTGGACCGATTTCATAGAATTTTGACCCATTGGTTTCCCAGACGAAAAACAACTCTGGTTGGGTTGTTCTTCCAATGGTCCTCACTCTCATTATGGATTCCACCCGCCAATCCACAAGCATTGTGGTGTTTTCTAATGTGCCTCCTTGAACCAAATATTTACATCAACATGTAAGCTCTCTCCATGATACTTTTCCAAGTGTTTGGTTACTTCCTCATCTTTCTTCGCCATCCTTAACTTGCACAAGAAAACATATTTGAACAAACTAATTTATTTTTACTCCTAGGGATCAATTTGATCTGATACTAGTGTAATACCCCATTTTTCCCTTGATGTATTTGGCTTCGATGTAAATACTGTGTATGTGCAGTATGTGTATTTTCCCTAGTGTGGAGCTTAAGGCCAAGTCCCCACTAGTGGATGTTTAAGATTATTTGCTTAGGCAAGTATTTGGACAGTTTGATTATTCATGGGATGATTAAGCTATGAAGGAATGTAAATGATGTAATTATTACTGAATGAATAAAATAACTAAGAAGCTAGCTAAGGAGGTAACGAATGAGAAGGGGCCATGAGTATCCACTAGGGATAGGTGAGGGGGTTTGGGATTGATTTCCCATATTGCGACATGTCTAATTGGGAACCCGGTTGAACTCCCTGCTGACATTAATGCAACTACAGTGGGTGGTTGAGAACCCTGATTGCTGAGGCCACTGGAGTATGGAGCATGCCTGTGATTTCGTATGGCAGGGCATGGCTCTGATCGTTTGTATAGGATGACACTCAATCACCTGGGGGAACTTGCTGAACCTGTTTGAATATCCCAAAAAAGGATTCATTCATAGACATACATACATTCATTCCATTCCTCACTTACTCACCCACTCATGCACTTGTCATTCATGAGCCATCGACCCTCGCAGAGAATTCATTCATGTATTTTCTGTATGCACCAAACCAATCTGGGAAAGGGAAACCTGAGGTTATTCGTGCTTCCTGTGTGGAAGAAATATCCTGAGAGCTGATAGCCATAGCACCCTGGGTGCAAAACCTAGTTACAGCGGTGGAATGGTATTGATAGAAGATGTTGCAGAGTGGTATTGGCAGAGCGGCCATGAGGAAACCCCAAGCCTGGTAACGAATCAGTTGTTGAACTGTGGGAGAGAGTTGGGTTGCTTGATAAACCCATTGATGGATATAGTCTCAATGAAATAGTGACTGGACCTTTCTATGCCCATCCTGGAATAGCGCTAGAAGGGAAGGACTGTGAGAGACTGTGCAGCAATGATAGGATATTCCTTGTGTTGGATGTGGTAGGTATTGTGGGTTCCAGGTCGGCTGAGAGCGACTGGACCTTTCTATGCCCATCCTGGAATAGCACTGGAAGGGAAGATTCCTTGAGAGACTGTGTAACAGTGATGTAGGTCTTCCTCGTGTTGGATGTGGTAGGTATTGTGGGTTCCAGGTCAACTGAGTGCTGAGATGCCTGCAGCTCTGTGGTTGATCTCACTGGCTTAGCAATGCCTTCCTTGTTATCCTTGAATTGCTTGATGACCATTGTAGGTTGGCTTAGCATGGGTAGGAGCCTCGGAATGCTTGATAAATCCAACTACAAACTCGTTTAGCTGAGTTCACTGTTGTACGTCTATGTTATATTGCATGAGTTTAATGCCTTGTAATTCTTGCATATGATGGATGTGTTGATTAAATCTGTTTAATGCATTTTACATGTTATAATGAATGATAGTGTTTCATTGTTTGGAGATGAATGTTTATGTATAACTAACCTTGTGAAGGAGATGCATATTTACACCTGATCCCTGGGGAAGAAGGGAAGCCCTGGAAGTGGTCTCAAAAACCTCTGTGGTCAGATGGAAAGGAAGATCTTGGCAGGAAGAAGGTTGGAAGTGTCTAAGTGGAGATGTAGATAGAAATTTAGAAGAGAAAATGGGAAGGTTAGATACCTCACCTAACTAGGGGACTCTACCATTGGATAGAGCTCTCCAAGATCTTTCCAATGGTACCAACCTTGCCCCATTTGGATGCTGGAGGAGGGAGTTATGCCCCTTAGAAGATTTGATGAATTTGCCCTTACAGAGGCAGGGTTCTGCAATTGCGGGTTGCGGGTCGCGGGATTGCCGAGTTCAAAAGTATGCATTTTGGGACTCCGCAATTTTGCATCCGCAATTGCGGGATGCGGGTTGCGGGATCAATTGTTGCGGATTGCAGGATCGTCAAGTTCAAGATTATGTGTTTTGGGCTTCCGCAATTCTGTATCTGCAATTGCGGGTTGCGGATTACGGGATGCAGGATGCGGATTGTGGGACCCACGGTTGCGGGTTGTGGGTTGCGAGAGTGACCTCTTGTGGAAGTTGGAATTCCGCATTTCCACATCCACAATTGCGGGTGGCGAATTGCGGGATGCTGGTTGCGGGTTCGCAGCTGCGGGTTGCAGATTGCGGATCCGAACTCTCCTGACCATGTGTATGGGCACTTAGTCGATGTTTTGGGAGAAAAAAAAATGGATCACAGTCTCCAGTGGCCAGGTAGGTCAGTGGGGACATGACAGAGTGCTGTCAGAGCTTTTGTTGTAGCACTGGGAGCTGTTTGGGCCAAATCGTGCATGAACTTTTGGTCGAGAAATGCGCCCATGGAGTGATTTTTAATGAGCTTATTTTGATTGGTTAATTGTTCGAATGAATAATTCCTGGTTTAAATGGGTATGATAGAGCTTAATTGCATTCTTGTGATGTCTAATAGAATGTATTTGATATGCACAGAGATAGCATCAGTTGTAAGATGAATTGTATCACAAGGCAATGCATAGAATGATGTAAGAATGGTTACTCTTAATGATGCGCATGACCCGTTTGGGAAAGAAGATGATGTACTGGGTGAGAATGTGCAAGAAGCACATACAAAAGCCAAGTCTAATGGAAGAAGGGAGCAAGTGACGCCCCCAAACTTGGTTGAGACTATGGTTAGCTTTAATGAACGAATGATAAAAGTGCAAGAAGAGCAACATCAACTCAATGCAACCATTTTGTAGAGTCTTATGGACTTGCAACAAAGGATTAACGGTGGTTCTAACCCGAGCCACAAGGGCCGAGAGGAAAAAAATGATGAAATTTAGTCTAGGGGTCGTTCCATGAGAAGAACTCCAAGCCTTAGAAGAGGTTCTGTGGGAAGCAGGCACAAGACACCTTCTCCTAAGTTTTCTTCTAGCAGGTTCACCGATTCGTAGGGTTCTCAAGGGTCCCCAAGACACACCGCCAGTAAGAGTAAGGGAAGGAAGAAGCACAGAGGTATTCCACATGGTGAATTTAGGAAGGAAAGGCCTCCCACTTTTGATGGTGAAAGTAAAGAAGGTCAAGAAGCGGAGGCATGGCTTCTTGGAATAAAGAAGTACTTCAGAATGCATGAATATTCATAGAATGAAAAGGCTGAGGTTGCTATATACAACCTTAGTGGAAGAGCTTCTATTTGGTGGGATCACCTCATGCAAATGAAAGGAATCAGTGAAAGACGAGTCAGCTGGGTTAGATTCCAAAGATACTTTCAGGAGAAGCACCTATCAGCTAGGTATTATGATAGCAAAAGAAAAGAGTTCAATGAACTCAGACTAGGACATAACACTATGGACAAGCATGCTCATAAGTTTCTGGAGTTGCTAAGGTATGTGGACTACATCAAGGATGAAAGAGTGAATATTCAAAGCTTCCTTAGTAGTCTACTGCAGAGCTACAGAGATAGGATAGAGTTTGTAAATCCACCAAGCTTGGATGAAGCCATCATGATGGCAGAGCATTGCTATGAGCAAAATAAAGGTAAATCAGAGGCACATCTAGCATGGAAAGGTAAACCCAAGGGAAGGTTTGATCAGAAGAAAGGTGGGTCCAAAACACCATTTAGAAATCATCCTAGGATATTTCCACAAGGCCAGCAAGCAAGAAGAGAATTCAAGCCAGCTGTAGCAACCAATAGAGCGTTAAAAGGGCCACTTCAATGTTGGGGTTGTGGGGAGAACCACATGCTCAGAGATTGCCCAACTGCAAATAAGAACCCCAAGAGCTTGCACAATGTTAGAGGGGCAGCTACAGTAGGGGACATGGCAAGAGAAACACCTAGGATTTATGCAGCACTGGATGATCACCAAGCATACCATCAATCAACAGTGGTGGAGGTTGCAGGTAAGATTGTTGAGCATCCTATTTCTTGTTTTGATTGATCCGGGGTCTACTCATAGTTATGTATCTCCTAATATAGTTGGAAGTTGTTCTCTTGGTAAGATAAGACATGAGAAGTCTTGGCTAGTTCAATTGGCCACCGATACCAAGAGAAAGGTAAGTGAAGTAGTGAAGGAGTGTCCTATAGAATTGAATGGAGTCCTCACACATGCTGAACTAAATATCTTGCCATTGGGATCATATGATGCCCTAATTGGCATGGATTGGCTGGAAAGGCATGGAGCCAAGGTGGAATATTATGAGAAAGCATTGGAATGCCTTGATGATTAAGGCAAGCCATGGTTGGTTAAAGGGATTCCAAAGCATGTTTCAGTGAGGCAGATTTCATCTTTGCAATTAAGGAAGTTTCATAAAAAGGGTTTCCAGTTATATGTTGCACATATATCAAATTCAACAGAGGATAAGGGACCCAGGGTAGAATACTTCCATATATTGCAGGAGTTCCAAGATGTGTTTCCAGATGAGGTTCCAGGATTGCCACCCAAGAGAGATATTGACTTTTCCATTAATCTTGTTCCAGGAGCAACACACATCTCCAAAACTCCTTATAGAATGAGCACACCAAAGTTGGTGGAACTGAAGATGCAGCTGCAGGATTTAATGGACAAAGAGTATGCCAGACCGAGTGTATCCCCATGGGGTGCAATAGTGTTGTTTGTTAAGAAGAAGGATGGAACATTGAGGCTATGTATTGATTACATGAAGCTCAATAAGGTGACAGTTAAGAACAAGTATCCCTTGCCAAGGATAGATGACTTGTTTGATCATATGAAGGAAGCTAGAGTGTTTTCAAATATTGACTTGAGGTCTGGGTACCATCAAGTGAGGATAAAGGAAGAAGACATTCATAAGATGACCTTCAGAACTAGGTATGGTCATTATGAATTTACAGTGGTGCCATTTGGTCTTACCAATGTACCTGCTACATTCATGTGTCTCATGAATGGTGTCTTCAGCAAGTATTTGGATAAATTTGTGATTATGTTCTTGGATGACATTCTTGTGTATTCCAAGAATGAAGAAGAGCATGATGAGCATTTGAGAATGGTATTGCAAGTCCTTAGAGAACACCAGTTGTATGCTATCATGAGAAGGTGCAATATTTGGGTCATATTATATCAGCAGAAGGAATTGTAGTAGATCTAGAGAAGATTGAGGCCATCATGGATTGGTCCACTCCAAGGAATGTAGTAGATGTTAGATATTTCATGGGACTTGTTGGTTACTACAGGAGGTTCATTGAAGGCTTCTCCAAGATAGCCCACCCAATTACTTCATTGCAAAGTAAGAATATCAAGTTTGTATGGTCTGAAAAGTGCAAGAAAAGATTTTAGCAGTTAAAGGAGCTACTTACTAGTGCACCTATTTTGAGGATTACAGATCCGAGTAAGGATTTTGTGGTATGCACTGATGCTTGCATTGAAGGAATGAGTGGAGTACTAATGCAAGAAGGGTTTGTAATTTGTTATGAGTCAAGAAATCTGAAAGAGCATGAAAGGAAATATGCCACCCATGACTTAGATCTAACAACCATCATTCATGCTCTCAAGAGATGGAGGCATTATCTTTTGGGAAGGAGATTTGAGCTCAGAACTGATCATATGAATTTAAAGTACTTGTTTGACCAGCCAAATATGAATGCAAGGAAAACTAGATGGATGGAGTTTCTTTGTGAGTTCGATTTGGAGATCAAGCATGTCAAAGGTAAAGATAATAAGGTTGCTGATGCACTCAGCAGGAAATTCCATATTGCAGCAATAAGTAGATGTAAATCAGACTTGAAGGCAAGAATTTTAGAGGTTCAAGATAGTGATGAAGTCTATCTCTAGATTAAAGAGAAATTGAAGCAGAATGTTATAGGGGAGAAGTATGCAAGATATTAGCTGGGTGAGGATGACGTTCTCATTTATCAAAACACTAGACTGTACATTCCAAACAACGCAGATTTGAAGAAGTTGGTGATGGATGAGATACATCAGAATACATACTCAGGGCACCGAGTATATCAGAAGACTATAACAACAATGAGAAAGCAGTACTTTTGGCATGGTATGAAGAAGGACATAGCTGATTACATTGCTAGATGTCAGAAGTTCCAACAAGTCAAGGAAGAGCACCAACATCCAGCAGGATTGTTGCAACCATTACCCATTCCAGAGTGGAAGTGGGAAGTGATTTCGATGGATTTCATAACAGGTTTTCCTATGACAGTGAAGAAGCATGATTCAATCATGGTTGTGGTGGACAAGCTATCAAAGGTAGCTCATTTCATTCTAGTCAAGTCCACCCACAAGGCTAATGACATTGCAAATATCTTCATGAGGGAGATATTCAGACTGCATGGATTGCCCAAGGCAATAGTTTTAGATTGTGACGCGAAGTTCACATCCAATTTTTGGAAAGGATTGTTCCAAGAGTTGGGAACTCAATTGAAGTTTAGTACAACCTATCATCCTTAGACAGATGGTCAGATTGAGAGAGTGAATCAGATCCTTTAGGATATGCTAAGGATGTATGTGATGGATAATCCATCTAAGTGGGAAGACTATTTACACTTAGTGGAATTTTTGTACAACAATGGGCATCAAGCATCATTGAAGATGAGTCCTTTTGAAGTGTTGTATGGCAAAGGATGCAGAAATCCAGTGAGATGGGACAACCCAGTGAACATAGTAGTGCTTGGACCAGAAAAGATTGAGGAGATGGAATAGGAAGTTGTTAAGATCAGGCAGAATTTGAAGGCAACACAGGATAGGCAGAAGAGTTATGTAGATCTGAAGAGAATGCATAAGGAATTTCAGATTGGGGATCATGTCTACTTGAGAGTGAGACCCAGGAAGAGTTCCATGAAGTTGGGAAGTTGTGCCAAGTTGGCACCCAGATATTGTGGGCCGATAGGATAGGGCTAGTTTCATATAGGATTGCATTGCCTGCTAACATGAAAGCTCATAACGTTTTCCATGTATCTTTGCTTAAGAAATATGTACATGATCCTAATCATATCACTGATTGGCTTGTGATACAGGTGGAACCAGATGGAGAGTTCCAGGTGGAGCCTACATGCATCCTTGATAGGAAGGTTACCTTGCTCCGGAACCGGTCCATAGGGTAGGTAAAGGTGCAATGGAGGCACCTTAGCCTAGAAGAGGTCATGTGGGTGCTGGAGGATGCCATGAAAGAGGCATTCCCATTTTTGTTTAGTTTTGAGAACACCGAGGATGGTGTTATTTTAAGGGAGAGGGAGTTGTAATACCCAAATTTTACCTTGATGTATTTGGATTCGATGTAAATACTGTGTCTATACAGTATGTGTATTTTCCCTAGTGTGGAGCTCAAGGCCAAGGCCCCACTAGTGGATGTTTAAGATTTTTTGCTTAGGCAAGTATTTGGACTGTTTGATTATTCATGGGCTGATTAAGCCATGAAGGAATGTAAATGATGTAATTATTACTGAATGAATAAAATAACCAAGAAGTTGGCTAAGGAGGCAACGAATGAGAAGGGGCCATGAGTATCCACTAGGGAGATGTGGGGGGTTTGGGATTGATTGCCCATATTGCCACATGTCTGACTGGGAACCCAGTTGAACTCCCTGCTGACATTAATGCAACTGTAATGGGTGGTTGAGAACCCTGATTGCTAAGGCTGCTGGAGTATGGAGCATGCCTGCGATTTCATATGGCAGGGCATGGCTTTGATCGCTTATGCAGGACGACACTTAATCGCCTGGGGAAACTCGCTGAACCTGTTTGAATATCCGGGAAAAGGATTCATTCATAGACATTCATTCAGACATATAGACCTTCATTCCATTCCTCAATTGCTCTCCCACTCATGCACTTGCCATTCACGAGCCATCGACCCTCGCAGAGAATTCATTCATGTAATTTTATGTATGCACCAAACCAATCCAGGAAAGGGAAACCTGAGGTTATTCGTGCTTCCTGTGTGGGAGAAAAATCCTGAGAGCTGATAGCCGTAGCACCCTGGTTACAAAACCCAGTTACAGCGGCAGAGTGGTATTGATAGAAGATGTTGCAGAGTGGTATTAGCAGAGCAGCCGTGAGGAAACCCCAATCCTGATAATGAATCAATTGTTGAACTGTCAGAGAGAGTTGGGTTGCTTGATAAACCCAGTGAAGGCTATAGTCTCATTGAACTAGTGACTGGACCTTTCTATGCCCATCCTCGAATAGCACTAGAAGGGAAGGACCGTGAGAGACTGTGCAGCAGTGATAGGATCTTCCTTGTGTTGGATGTGGTAGGTATTGTGGTTTCTAGGTTGGCTGAGAGCGACGAGACCTTTCTATGCCCATCCTAGAATAGGACTGGAAGGGAAGATGCCTTGAGAGACTGTGTAACAATGATGTAGGTCTTCCTTGTGTTGGATGTGGTAGGTATTGTGGGTGCCAGGTCAACTGAGTGGTGAGATGCCTGCAGCTCTGTGGTTGAGCTCACTGGCTTAACAACGCCTTCCTTGTTGTCCTTGAATTGCTTGATAACCACTGTAGGTTGGCTTAGCATGGGTAGGAGCTCTGGAATGCTTGATAAACCCAACTACAGACTGGTTTAGCATGAGAATGAATCCTTGACTGTAAGAGAACCTGTCAGCCATCCTTAGTGGATACACTGCCCAGCTCGGGGGTGATCTCTCAGTTGAATTGGTATAGGCTAGACAAAGATCTAAGGTTGGGTGCAACGTTGCTCTCACTTAGCCAGTTGCTTCGAAATTGAAAGATAAGTATTTCTTGTTGTGTCAAATTTGTTTCATTATGAGGGAATACTTGTTAAATGAATGGGATTGACATGAATTCATGTACAATCCTGAGTAAGAGGCTAAGTTCACTGTTGTATGTCTATCTTATATTGCACGAGTTTAATCCCTTGTAATTCTTGCATATGATAGATGTGTTGATTAAATCTGTTTAATGCATTTTACATGTTATAATGAATGATAGCGTTTCATTGTTTGGAGATGAATGTTTATGTATAACTAACCCTGTGAAGGAGATGTATATTTACACCTGATCCCCGGGGAAGAAGGGAATCCATGGAAGTGGTCTGAAAAACCTTTATGGTCAGATGGAAAGGAAGATCTTGGCAGGAAGAAGGTTGTAAGTGTCTAATTGGAGATATAGACAGAACTTCAGAAGAGAAAATGGGAAGGTTAGATACCTCACCTAATCAGGGGACTCTACCATTAGATAGATCTCTCCAAGATCTTTCCAACGATACCAACCTTGCCCCATTTGGATGTTGAAGGAGGGATTTATGCCCCTTAGAATATTTGATGAATTTTCCCTTATAGAGGCAGGGTTCCACACGCATGGTTCCGCAATTGCAGGTTGTGGGTTGCGGGATCGCTGAGTTCAAAAGTATGCGTTTTGGGACTCCATAATTTTGCATCCGCAATTGCAGGATGTGGGTTGCGGGATCAACTGTTGCGGATTGCGGGATCGTCAAGTTCAAGATTATGTGTTTTGGGCTTCCGCAATTCCACATCCGCAATTGTGGGTTGCGGATTGCGGGATGCGGATTGCAGGACCCATGGTTGCAGGTTGTAGGTTGCGGGAATGACCTCCTGTGGAAGTTGGAATTTCTCATTTCCGCATCCGCAATTGCGGGTGGCAGATTGCAGGATGTAGGTTGCGGGTTCACAGCTGCGGGTTGTGGTTTGCGGATCCGAACTCTCCTGACTGTGTGTATGGGCACTCAGTTGATGTTTTGGGAGAAAAAAAATGGATCACAGTCTCCAGTGGCCAGGTAGGTCGGTGGGGACGTGACAACTAGTCTGATGTAGACACTCAAGTTGCAGGACATTCACAAATATGAAAATAACATATCTTAAAAATTAAAAGAAAAATAATTAATTTCTCAAAGAACATGTCCCTTAATACGCAAGAATACATTACCATTGAAATTACAATCACAATTACATTCTTCTACTCTGTCTAAAAAATGGGCACGTAGGCCCAAAATATACTTTTCTCAACATCATGGGATGGAGTCTCAGTTTTCCTCAAATCTCCATGGCTTAGAAAGCTCCTCCAAGCTTAGTATGAATTACCCACCCTCTCCTGAGCACTAGTTCCCTCTAATTTATAGAAAAACTAGTCATTTTAATGTTAAACAATATTCCTAAAATCCCTCAACTAACTCTTAATGTAGTCGATAACAAACCTATCATAAGTTTCCACGTGTTGGTTGTCACAAGGCCACTGACCACTGACTCAAGGAGATTTGCAACTTGTTGGAGTACAACGCTTGTGCTCCTGCATCATTCCTCCTTTTCTCTTTTTACAAAGTCCAAGACACTAGAAATAACATCTGCAACAAGACCTAATTCCAATAAGTGCTTTGGTTTTAAACCTCCTTCCTTTGTATCTTTGTAGATATGCAAGCGAAAGGATTTATGCTACAACAAATTTACAAAGAATCACACCAAATAAGTCAAATGCCTTAGGTGCATCAAATACAGTATCTCCAGTCCTGTTAAGTGTTGCACATGGGCACTCAATTGATTTGGATTTATGTTGCATAGATATGTAATTAGCTTTGCAAGAAAATCTCTTTCAACATTGTTGATATAATAGGAATCTGTAACATGTCGTGACACCATATTTGAGTGAAACCATGGTGCCTTGAGCTCATCCATACAAAAAAACACTTAATCCATGTGTATCACACTGTTGTACTGATTGATTGCCATATCAAACTTCAAAGACATTTTGCTCCTTCATGTCATTAGCACCGAATTCGTTACAATCTATTCAGAAATGTGGGTTGCTTTCCTTGATCGGTTAAGCCTTCATTGCCATCACATTATCAATAGGTTAGTCCACTATTTTTAGCAAGAAATATTGGAAAAACATCTAGATAATCTACAAATTCCTGAACTACATATTTCTGTACTCTAGGAATCTTGTCAACAACAACTTCTATAGCAAGTTAACAACAAATTTCTACACATCCACCAACCTATACAATTAAATTATCATGAATAAAGTTATGTGCTGCATAAAATGCATCATGAAAGGTTTGCTTTGTCTATTACTCTGGGAAAAAAATAAGGGGTATTTCTATTAATAATAAAAAACATTCAATTTTTAATTGTGGTTATAAAATGATAAATTAAAAAAGACATCTAGAAGTTGGCCAACCAATAATTCTTTTGCAACCACATTCCCTACAAATTTGACACAAGTAGATGTTATGTTTGATAAACTGAGTTTCAGTTGAATTGAAATGTAAATTAATTCCCTACATTGGTGAACAATAGAAAACCTTTGTTAGAATTCATCCAAGAGAGTAATTGGTGCCATTCTCTTGTTAACGCACAAGCATGAATGCCCTCTTCTCCTTCAAACTACACTGAAAACTTCCCTTTAAGATCTTGTTTTGAATGCATTTGTAATTGATTATATGATTCTATAACATAAGCAGGCTTGATGAATACAAATGCATAGTGTTGCAGAGGGAATATGCTTGTGTTCTTTGATCTTTGAGCAAAAATATCCCTTTTTCTTGGGTCAAGATAAATTAATCTAGAATTCCTTAATATAAGATAAAGGGGCCTCTCTAATAATCTTGTATTTATCGTATTAAAGCACTAAGAAGTCATCAATGCTTCTCAACAAACTTAACAAATATCACACTTCTCTCTTATCTTTTATGGGGTGAAACAACTGGTTCTGCACATGGAAATCATGTGCACCCTACATCCTCTTTAATCTCATGAGTGGTCACATCACAATTATCCATCTACATAATGCCAAATGTATTTTCTTACACAAGACCAAAAAAATGCCTCAATAAATGGCAACAAACTTTGAGAACCCAAGTGGAAGAGGAGGTGACATAGCAATTGTACTTTCAATAATGTCTAATGTAGAATTTATTTCATGAGAGTAGTGAGGTGCTTTACAACCTAGTATGGGGATATGTTGTCATGAAAAACCAAAAAAGGTTATTTAGTAGCACATACTGGCTTAATTTTAAAATTTATACAAAAGCTAAACAAAATTAAACCTAGAGGAATCAAATTTCTTGAGGGGTAAATATTTCTATCATTTAATATGAAGGAATAAAGACATGACATGGTGTTAAATGATAAAAAATTTACACCTCAATAAATTTGATCCTTCTTGGTGCTTGATAAATATGAATTTAACCTAGATCTAGTTTGATGTGGTTGTAACAAAAATTGAGATATTTCCCAACTTTGTTTTTATAATCTTGCTTATAAAAAAACTCAATGCTTGCCAATATAGTAGTTCATGATATTTATTTAGTTATATAAAAATAGTCATTCCTTCTTGTTCTCTTTCATACCTTTATGGCTATCTATTCCATCACTAATACTTTAAATTGATGCAATCAATGCTTTTATGACTCTCAAAATTGCTTCTCAAGCCATGGAATGTGAACTTAATCCCAACAGATTAGAGTTTGTTAAAGTCACCATATCCCACAAATTAGTTTACTATGAAGATATGTCATACTAGCGAGCTTCTTTAGAATTTATGTTGCGAGTGAGCACACCTTATATGTGACAATCCCTCTTGTTCTATTAGTTTACATATGTTTTCTAACTCTGGCTCAAGAAGATGTGAAAGGATGTCATGCTGATTCATAGCCTTGTGACATTGGATATAGAGGCCTTACACACACCATTCATTTTGGTTTCCTCATCACTCTTTTGCAACTCAATTTCTGGTTTGACTGACTACAATCATGCCTTTTAGTATTTAAATTGATATTAGACATCGTTTTCATCATAGCTTGACCTCTAGTTTGAATGTTCTCCATTATTTAAAACATCCTTTACATATGAAGGTTGTGATTGAACCTTGATTTCAACATTATTAAAAAATACGTTAAGAATATCATAACTTGCTCCAATTGAGCATTGCTTTGTAAGAAAAGTGGTTGATTAAGAAGTTTTAGAAGCACTACCAGAGGTATTTATCCTTTCTGGGAGCAATCCAAAGACCACGAAAAGATCATTTTTTCAAGTGAATTTTCTCTCTCGAGTTTTTTTCAATTGTAAAATTATCTCGCATGATTACTCTAGAGTCCAATGTTGAACATGGCTCCATATAAAATAGAATATTTGAAACTAATAAACAATTTCTTTCCAAGTACGTCAAAATGTTCAGTATTCAATTTATGCTTCTATGTAAAACTCCCAAATGAGATCTTGTCCAAAGCATATGAGAAATTGCAGTAGGTCATACCTAAATCATCCCATGTTGCTCAGCACATGTGATTGATTTAATGTGAACATTCCATGCATGCATATATGGCATCTTCTCACATGCACCATCTGTAGCATACTCCCCACCATGGCATGGGCATTGGATGTGCCTATCAACCTTTGAACCAATGAAAAATGGGCATGCCCTGTCTGCACATATATTATGGATTCATTTTGTTTTGCAATTTTTCTCATGAAATATATCTCATGGCTCTTCAAAAGAAACAAAAGGAACTGTCATCACAAAACTTAGCAACCCTAGGATTGCAAGGAATAATCTACTGTTAACCTATTGGAACATTAGGACAATACCCCTAAGTGTGACATGGGTAGGGTACTCTCTCTTTATTTTTCCAACCACAAGAGGTGTCCCCGGTCAAGATTTTCTAGGTACTTGCCAGTGAAAACTAGCTTTTTCACAATACTCACAAGACCGATTTGTAAGCAACAAGGTGCCTTTGAAAATTAACAATGGGAAAATGTGGCACTCTGGGGGAATTGCTAAAGGGTTTGAGGTTAATTATTTAAAATGACCCTTTAAGCAAGGAAGAGAAACTAGAAGGATTTAGAATCAAATAGCAAGCTACTCTTGATTAAGTTAGTGACCCTAGAAATGAATATGCAACATAGTATATGGTTGTCTTAGGGTTTATATGGCCATGAAAGATATTCCTTGACAACTAAGTTTATGTATGTACCTAAATTGAAGTATATGTCACTAAAGAGTTCTTAAATGCTGAGTTTGAAGGTTAACAACCTTGTTTTAAGTTCATATTTCAATTATTGTTAATTTTAGGGCTTAAATATGAAGGTTATGAGTGTAACGAAGTCCCTGGTATGAGTTTAAAGTGTATCTAAAAAAGTAACAACTTGCTGGTTTAAAAATTAGATTTGGGAAAAATATAGCAGCAAGCAAATAAACTACACTAGAGAAAAATCTACAATACCCAACTATGGAATATGCAATTATAATATTTTCCAATGCATTCCTTACCCTTCTAAGCATGTATTTTTAGAATTGTGCATGTAAACTATCGATTTAATTTGCATGCCTAGAGTGAAAAAATAACCAAGTTAAGTAAATTGTAATGCCCCTTTTTTAAAATTTTATAAAAATGCCCAATTTTCCACTTTTTCCCCAAATTCGACCTTTGACTAGTTTTACTATTTTGGCCTCCAAATTAACCCAAATGCTCCCAAATATTCTGTAAGGGTATATGAATTTTATTGAGACTTGAATATCAGGTTCAGGGATGATTTATAACCCTCAAAAGACTTCTGCAAACTTGATTTACATTCTGGTCAATGTATGGGATTTTAACTGGTGATTTGTGCATCAAATCCTCCTTGGGGTAACTCTAAATATGGCCTCCCAAATGCTTCCAAACTCCCTCGAATTTATGAACAGAGGTGGGGAATGTATTTAGTATTTTATTAAGTTATTATGTGCACCATTAATTGATTATTATCTCTGTTCCAACCCTCTCCCATTCAGCTGCAAAAATCACCAATTCGACCCTTGGGGAAATGACACTATTTCTTCTCCCAATGCAATTAAATTGAGTAAAAATACTTCAAATGCTCAAGTACAGTAAATGAAACTTGTAAAAAAAATCCATGGCAGTCCATTAATCATAAATGTATCATAGAATCATCCATTCATTCGAAATCATCAGCATTATAATGATATACATCAATGTAGTGGGGAAATGGACATCGTTTGCTCATTAATCAACATTTTTGCATACAACCAATGGGTATTTCGACCTGATACTTTCAGAATATGAATAAAAGAGGATATTAAGCTATTAGAATCAGAAATACATAATGATAAGCTCTCCCAAGAAGCACAAGAGCTCACCAAAAACGCCCTCCCTCAAGGAGCATGGATATGCCTTCAAAACTAGAAATGATTGAGAGATGGTGCTGCACTAAAAAAAACCATGAGCTGCCCTGTATCTGATACCTGCAAATAAAAATCCATTAAAGCTCCATGAAAGACCTGAGTGGCCTCTCTAAACACCACCTTGGATGGGAATCTTTCATCCTCGAAATTGGCTAAGGAAAGAAACTAGTCATCCACTAGCTCTCTCTTCACAAATGCAATTTTTCTCACATCATCAAAATCCATTCTCCTAATTGATTTCTTCATTTTATAACCAACATTAGCCTTCTAAGTGTCGAAATCCTCTCCATGGATTCAAGATATTTCCACTTAGGAAATATTCCCCATTTGCCACTTGTCTCCTAGTTCCAACCTTCCATCTTCTCCCAAATTCGAGTTCGAGTCTCTTTGGCTTATCCAACTCCCATGAGCGCCTTCCTTGAGCCTATTTTTGGGGCTGACATGTAATAATGGTCAGATGTCAGAGGTCAAGTCTGTAATTTTTCATATTTGTCATAGATGCTCCATCATTGGTGTCATAGGGGCTAGGGAATCTAGCCCAAGTGTCCACAAACTTCCAATTTGACTCTTTATCTTCCATGGAGGTTACCAATCCATCCCAATTCGACCTAATATGCTCAATGCCATGTGTTATGACTTACCAACTCCCCCAAGAGTGTTCACCTTCTCATAAATTCGAATTGGCAAGAGAGAGATGCCATGTGTCCTTGAAAAATCAAGCTAGTGTGGGTCCCACACCCTCCATATGTCTCCAAAACCACTTGCCACCTAGAATTTCTCTTGAATTTATTTATTCACCCTATTTATTAAATACTTGAACCCTTCTAATGTCTAAAAATCATTTATTTGCTTCCTTATTACCATTCCACATGTGCCCATCCAACCTAGGAAACTAGTAGGATTGATGGGATTGTCTTACTATGTAATTATTTGAATGGGGATATTACAGTCCTCCCCACCCAAGATTGCTTGCCCTCAAGCAATCTCAATTTACCATGTTGAAAAATTGTCCCTCCTCTATCAGGTGGCCTTCCATGAGTAATGTCTCCCAGAATCTTTCTATTATGGTGCTTCATGCTGTGGGAAGAAACTACTTGATTCGGATAGGTGTGCTGCCCTCTCACAATCCTTAGTACTCCTTTTGAATCTTGGAATTTCATTTTAGGAATTTTATAATTTATTGTATGCTCTCCTATTGAATACAACCATTGCACTCCCAAAACCACATTAGTATTAGCAATATCAACCACATAAAAACTATCGACAAAAGTATAGTTACCTATGGTTACTTGTAGCTGTGGAATCCATGTTTTGCACTCCATTGTGTTGTGACCGGGAATGAAAACTATGAAGCCATTGAATGGTTCAATAGGTATATTTATTTTCTCCACCATATCTGCATCAATGAAGTTATGGGTGGCTCCTCCATCTACCAAAACTGAATTTCTTTGTCCTTGTACCATGCCCTTGCATTGGATAGTATGATAGCGAGGTACTGCTGAAAGTACTCCCATTGTTACTTTGGTGGGTGATGGATGCTTCACATATGGTTTCCCTTCTTCTGATGTAGTATATCCTTCCTATTGGGATTAATTATGTCCTTCCTCCATTCCCCCTTCATATCCCTCATCACAAAATACTTCAATAAATTGGGCCTTTCCTTTAGCACATTTATGTCCCGGTACCCACGGTTGGAAGCATGAGTAACACAATTTCTTTCTTTTGAGATCTTCCCTACTTAGTTCCTCTTTCTTATCCTTTCCATATTCATCTTCTTTCCATGGCTTATTATCAGGTGCATCTCTTTGCCAAGGTTTCTTTTCAATTCTGAAGTTGGGCTTGGGAGGAAATCTTGTTCTAGGAAGCACATTTTGGAGATCCCTAGTCAAGTTCATTGCATCTTTTAATGTAGTTGGCTTGTGGGATTTGACCAAACCTTTTAAAGGTTAAACCAAACCTTCAGTGAAAAACAATTCCAACCTTCCCAGAGATACATCAGCCACCTTGACTGATAATCTTTGAAAGTCCAACATATATTCAGTAGGGGTCCCAATTTGCTTCAATTGAGCTAATTCCTTGAAAGGCAATTTTGGATCTTTTTGTTCAAATATCTCTAGTACCCTGTCAACAAATTATCCATATGTTTTAACCTGATCATGACCCAAGGTTTTCAGGCCATAGAACCACCATTCATTGGCATCTCCTTCCAAATGCAAAATGGCCATTTTTAATGCATCCTCTTCCAACATAGGATTCAGCTGAAAATACACATCCAATTTTTGCACCCAAGTGTTAGCAGAATTTTGAGAAGAACCATCAAAAGTAGGAAGTGACATTTTTCCAATAGCACTATTTAATTATTTGTTTTGGAATGGACTCCTATTGTCTTCCCTCCTTTTCATTTTATGTATAGCATCAATATAGTCACTGAATGGTAAACCTCTTTTACACTCTTCGCTCAACCCATTCCAATCAGTTGCTAGTTTAATAGTATCCATCTGAATGTCGGGCTCTTCTTTGGGTATGAGAAATTTAGGTGCAGTATGTCTTTGTGTGCTTTGGAATTCATCAGGTCTATTATGTGGTCCTGTGCTTGAAAAAATATGTTCACTCCCTTTTATCTTTTCCCCTGAGTGTGAACCACTGTTATCTCCTATCACCCCTTTGCTTCCAAGTTGACTGATCAACAATTACAATCCTTGCATAATTTTTTTACCCATTTTGTCCATGCTAGTGGAAATTTTATAGAAACATGGTTCTAAGGTTGCAATAGGTTTCTCCTGCTGTCTTAATTCTTCATCCTCCTCTCTACCAATTTAAAAAAAAAAAAAACTCTTTTTCTCCTACTATCTCTTCTTCAATTAAAAACTTCTTCAACTACTAGTTCAAAGGGTGGTAGTTTATTTGTTTGGATTCTTGTTAATACCATCAGGTGCCAATACCATGCTCTGATACCACTTGTAATGTTCCTTTTTAAATTTTTTATAAAAATGCCCAATTTTCCACTTTTTCCCCAAATTCGACCTTTGACTAGTTTTACTGTTTTGGCCTCCAAATTAACCCAAATGATCCCAAATATTCTGTAAGGGTATATGAATGTTAACGAGAATTGAATATCAGGTTCAAGGATGATTTATAACCCTCAAAATACTTCTTCAAACTTGATTTACATTCTGGTCAATGTATGGGATTTTAACTAGTGATTTGTGCATCAAATCCCTCCCAGGGTAACTCTGAAAATGGCCTCCCATATGCTTCCAAACTCCATCGAATTTATGAAAAGAGGTGGGGAATGTATTAAGTATGTTATTAAGGTATTATGTGCACCATTAATTTATTGTTATCTTTATTCCAACCCTCTCCCATTCAGCTGCAAAAATCACCAATTCGACCCTTGGGGAAATGGCACTATTTCTTCTCCCAATGTAATTAAATTGAGTAAAAATACTTCAAATGCTCAAGTACAGTAAATGAAAATTCTAAAACACAACCATGGAAGTCCATTAATCATAAATATATCATAGAATCATCCATTCATTTGAAATCATCAACATTATAATGATATACATCAATGTAGTGGGGAAATGGACATTGTTTGCTCATTAATCAACATTTTTGCATACAACCAGTGGGTATTTAGACCTGATACTTTCAGAATATGAATAAAATAGGATATGAAGCTATTAAAATAAAAAATACATAATGAGAATCTCTCCCAAGAAGCACAAGAGCTCACCAAAAATGCCCTCCCTCAAGGAGCATGAATATGCCTTCAAAACTGGAAATGGTTGAGAGATGGTGCTGCACTAAACAAAACCACGAGCTTCCCTATAGATGATACTTGCAAATAAAACTCCATTAAAGCTCCATGAAAGACCTGAGTGGCCTCTCCAAACAACAACTTGGATGGGAATCTTTCACCCTCGAAATTGGCTAAAGAAAGAAACTAGTCATCCACTAGCTCTCTCTTCACAAATGCAATTTTTCTCAAACCATCAAAATCCATTCTCCTAATTGATTTTTTAATTTTATAACCAACATTAGCCTTCTAAGGGTCGAAATCCTCTCCATAGCTTCAAGATATTTCCACTTAGGAAATATTCCCCATTTGCCACTTGTCTCCTAGTTCCAACCTTCCATCTTCTCCCAAATTCGAGTTTGAGTCTCTTTGGCTTCTCCAACTTCCATGAGCGCCTTCCTTGAGCCTATTTTTGGGGCTGACATGTCATAATGGTCAGATTTCAGAGGTAAGTTCTGCAATTTGTCATATTTGTCATAGATGCTCCATCATTGGTGTCATAGGGGCTAGGGAATCTAGCCCAAGTGTCCACAAACTTCCAATTTGACTCTTTATCTTCCATGGAGGTTACCAATCCATCCCAATTCGACCTAAGATGCTAAATTCCATGTGTTATGAATTACCAACTCACCCAAGAGTGTTCACCTTCTCATAAATTCGAATTAGCAAGAGAGAGATGCCATGTGTCCTTGAAAAATCAAGCTAGTGTGGGTCCCACACCCTCCATATGTCTCCAAAACCACTTGCCACCTAAAATTTCTCTTGAATTTATTTATTCACCATATTTATTAAATACTTGAACCCTTCTAATGTCTAAACATCATTTATTTGTTTCCTTATTACCATTCCACACGTGCCCATCCAACCTATGAAACTAGTAGGATTGATGGGATTATCTTACCATGCAATTATTTGAATGGGGACATTACATAAATGGAGCTTTCCCCTTATGCCAAAAAAATTTCAAAGAGAAGGAGATTTTTGGTTTGAGTGGAGAAAGAAGAGACAATAAAAGGAACCCATCCCCGGTGCCTTGATTATGTGCTTGTAGTAGAATCACCCCTCCTAACGCCTTGGCATGCAATTGAAATCCACGATTGGTATAGTTCCTCAAGTAGTGGACAAATTGATTCCTATAAATTGCCACTTTTCCTCACCAAGTCTTCCCAAACAACTTACTAAGACAATCCCTGACAAATGCAAATCGGTGATAAGTCATGAATGCCTAAGAAAAAACAACAAAGATGTTAGGAGATCTATTGCATAAAGAGTAAAAGCAAAACCAACAATAGAAGAATGAACATTAAAGCATTGAAGATAAATTCTTACCATTAAACAACAAGACCAATAGTAATTGTAAATTTAGCTTCATAAAATAAACTAAATCATGTATATTACCTTAGCTTTGAACCAAATCTCAAATGCATACCAATAGAGGAAGACAAGAATAAAAATCCAAGTACAAGTGACCAAGAACAAATGAGAAATGAAGAGTAGAAACATAGTTTTTCTATTTATATCCAAAACTGCCTCCCTTACAAAATGAAGCTCAATCTCTTTTTAAAGAAGAAGAGAGAGCACAATACCTAACTCTAAAGAGATAGAAGGATGAGATATTCGAGTCTCACCCTTTACATCAATGGTTGAGATTAACTCATAATATTTGTTGAGTTTTACATTAAAATTTCTAAATATTACATAGAGCATGTGGGGAGTAAATAAGGATGCCAGAGTGTAAAAAATACAAGGAAAACATGTATGAATGTTTCCTTATCAATGAGGAATGGCTGAGGTGGATTTAGTGGTACATATGAGAAGATATTCCATGCTGAAAATCACCCTCCTTGGGAAAACTCGCCCTCCTCAAAAACTCTATCTAACAGGGCCCAAAACATGTGGAAAATGCCAAGTAATTTCCGATTTAACATCCTTGTCACATTTGAGAAAGACCTACTTCATTATTTTCCCAATTACATTCTCCGTCGCCACTTAATTTTGACTTAGTCTTTTTTAAAATCAAACCTTAGGAAGTTTGATTTTAATTAACAACTATTAGTTGGATCTTGATGAATAAACGATGAAATCACTTGGAATTTTCCTTGGACGAGTTCAATGATGCTTTACTATTCCATACCAACCCATACCATGCTAAAATTTGATCTAAATTATCCATTTTCTTGTTGTTCCAAATTATTAAACCAGGACTTAGGCTCTTTTAATTGAAAACTTAGAAAAATCCATTAAATAAAGCCTATTATTCCACATGAGCTGAAAATCACATTTGGAAGGATCAAATTGGCTTCCAAAGGTTGAAGTATGATGAATGATGATGAAATATGACCACATACTATTGGCTAGTCCTGGTGACTAAGTCAAAAAGTTGAAAAAACAACTTTTGTCAAAGTTGGAGAAAGTTGTTCAATGAATGAATGGACCTCTCCAATGCTTTTGGGAGGACAATATAACATCTCAAATGGTTTATATTGATGGCATACTAGAGTTACAATACTTATTACAAGAGTGATCCATTTGAATCATTGCACATATAAAATATTACATAAAATGGTACAAAGCATGAGATTGATGTTTTATAAACATGCCACCATCTAAAAAATAATTATGAGCATTGAAAATACCATTTCTTCTTTGGAGTGAAGTGGGTGGAAAAAGTCAACAAGGCTAGTCAAGTAGAGGATTGGTCAAAGATGACTATTTGACTTAAGATAAGGTGACAAGGGAAACTTTGTGACATTCACCAGTGAAGCAAACACTAAGGATTGTGTCTCACAAATGGATGAAGTGTAAGGAGATAGTACCTCTTTTGACCTTAACAATCCCCGTTTTATTTACTTTTGCTTTTTCCTTTTATTTTCTTTCATTTTCACTTTTTCCTTTGGATCTTTCTCTTTTGCACTTTTTCTTGATTTTCTTTCTTTTGCTCTTTTCTTTTTATTTTATCCTTTAGTTGGTTAATGGATGAAAGGTACTATACCTGGATGCCTTCTGGGAACCAATGATGACATGGCCTTAGCTTCGCTACTAACGACCATATATAGGCTCAACATAGTTTCCACAATAATAATTGTTTAGAGCAAATAAGCAGCACCTCTTAATGCAATGAGTACCTACCCTTCCAACCACTAACCAATTTCAAGGATAGGGGAAGCTTTTTTCAGGTCTAAAAGGCATATTAATCCATGGCAACTCACCCCCTTGATGATATCTAGCCTGAGGGTTTTACAAGTAAGCCTCCTATATTGTCAGAGAACATAGTTGCAACACAATAGAGCAGAGATATTAGGGAGAACATGGAGACCTTCATGGTGAAGGGGTCACAGAGGGGAAGTCAAGACTCAATCTATCAAGTCTTAGCCAATGGTTCCAGGACACAAAGGTGGAATGATACGGAGATGGACAAGTCACAGGTGGAGCCAAAAGAGATTTATGGTCCATGTATGGATGAATAGATGCAAGTCAATGGTATGTGTATAAAAAAAAATCCACTTCCATGTACTAATATACATAACATTTTCTACTAACCATGCTTGTCTGAATCAACAAATGTAAGTAACATGAGTATCATCTAGTACAATCATCAATAAAGACCATATATCCATGATAAAATATCCTCAAGGAATGCAACTGCTATTGAAACATAATGGAATGGTATCATCACAAGGTAACATAAGGCAACCATAATATAACATCTCAACAATCATGATATCTTTGCTTTGATAAAATGAATCTCAACCATGATATGTGCAACAAAAATAGGGTAAATATCCCCATATACAATATGGTATAACAATTCCCATTGTATAATTTTTTAGATTAGTAGAAAATGCAATGGGGCACTATAAGTTCTCTAGATTAGCAAGGTGTGTGTCAATAGGATCAAATATGTGTAAATGCTTTATGGGAGGTAATATTTTGACTTAATTGGATGCCCATGAGTTCCTTTGCAACACCCACCTCAAAATTTTCAGTCATAATGTCAATAATAGTGGCAACCATAAGAAATTCAATGGTTACAGACTATGTTCTTCATAGTAAAAGCTTTGTAAAGAGTTTTCTGGGATAACCGTGTTAAAATGTTGAAATCTTCTTCACAGTAATAAGTTTCTTTCCATCTAGCTTATGTTGATGTATTTGTAACTTCAGAAGATATTCTTCTATGTATTACACTTGTACTTTATTATATTCCCGATGGAGATGTATTATTCCTCCAATCAGAAGTGTCGTCATTTGTATTTGTAAGTGTCGCAAGTGTCACAAGTATTATTGTAAGTGTCGCAACTTATATTTTATGGGTTATTAGACCACCTTGGTAGGGTCGGCCCTGCATGAGTCATGTGGATGGGCTATTAGGATTCCATAGGAAGTCGCCTAGTTAGGGTTGAAGGCAGGTTAAGTTGTTGTATAAATAGAGAGTGTGTCTCTCTCTATTTGCTCATTCACTCACTCATCCAACTCACATAGTTGAGAGAGAGGAGTGCGCATAAGTGGAGGAGGAGTAGCTGCTAGAGACATATATATTTTGGGGATTGATCTTTGTGATCTTTGTATTGGTGCTCATTCTATCTCTGAGGAAGTTGCAAGGTTTTTCACCTTCTTGGTTTTCCCCGAGGAAACTCTGTGTCTCTTGTGTTTATGATTGTTATGTTGTGCATGTTATTCTCTTAATAGGATCCTAGATAATATTTGAATGAAATTATCGAAAAATTAACACGGTATCAAAGCGAGACTAAGAAAAAGACACTATGCAGCTGCGGAAGATAGGGCTACTTAATCTTTGGGTTTCCCTCCACAAATCATCAAAGGCAAGAGGCTAGGCTAAGTCTCCTTGCAAGGGCGCATCTTTCTGTCAAGACAGAATTCAATTCTTATCATTTTCAGTTTTTGGCCTGTCACTCCTATGGGAAATTAGGGTTTTGGAGAAAGTTAGAATTTTTGGAATATGAGACCATGGCTGGATGCTCCTCAGAAAAATCAAAGTTTAGAGACGAAGATCGAACTTTTTGGCTGGCTAGAACCCCAAGCACTTTCAAACCCTAGTTCGGGATTTTCACTAGAAAACCAGAAACTGCAGATCCAAAAGTTTCAAAGTCAATTTTGAGGGGTCAATTTTTGTAGATTTCAAAATTGAAGTATACCAGCTTGATCAGTTTAGCAAAGCGCATCTTTCCATCCAATCAGAAGTTTGAACTTCATAGTTTGAATTTTTAGGGTTTCTCTGACAAACCCTAATCTAGCTCCAGATCTAGTTTCAGCAAATCAAGTGGTAAGGCCTAAATATTTTATTTCCATTTGAGTTTCTCATTAAGATGTCTCACAACACCAAGCTTGAGGATAAGCTTGAAGGGGCTAATAACTTCCGAGCATGGAAGTATAGGATTGGGTTAATCCTAGAAGAGAATGAATTGGACACCTACATAAGTGAAGAGGTTCCAGGGAGATGAGGCTAAGGCCTTACACAAGAAGAACTTGGTCAAAGCCAAGAGAATCATTGCTGATTCTATCAAAGATCATGTCATACCCCATGTGTCTTCTCTAAAGACACCTAAGGAGATGTTTGACTCCTTGACCAAGTTGTTTGAATGAAAGAATATAAATCGGAAGATGACTCTGCAAAACCAATTGAAAGGTGTAAAGATCCAGAATGGAGAAACCATTCAATCTTACTTTACTCAGGTCTCTCAAATCAAAGAAAAAATTGAAGCTATGGATGAAGTGGTGGAGAATGGAGATATTGTCATGACCACATTGAATGGCCTACCTAGGTCATGGGACTCCTTCATCCAAGGTATTTGTGCAAGAAATAAATTGATCTCTTTCAGTAGACTATGGGAGGAATGCTCACAAGAATAAGCTAGGCTTGTGGCTCGAGAAGAAAATATGGGAAGTGAAGATCAAGCCCTCACATCACACATCAAGAAAAGTAAGTTCAAGAGGGAGAAATCTCATGGCAAGAGATCTTCCCACCATTTTCAAAGGGAGAAATCTAAGAAAGATCTCACAATAGATGCTACACATGTGATGAGAAGGGACACTTTGCCCGAGATTGTCCCAGGAATATAAGAGAATTCAACAACAATAAGAAGAAGAACAACAAGAAGAGACATCATGCTCACACTGCAGAGGATGATGAACCTCCCAGGAAGAAGGCTAGAGAAGAAAGTGAAGACTCTTCAAGTGATGAAGAATATGTTCTAATTTCTGCTCTCATGGGTACTATTACAAATGGGTGTAATGATTGTCTTATCGATAGTGGGGATTCCAAACACATGACAAGATTTAAAGAATATTTCATGGATTTATATGAACATGAGTCACCTCATAAGGTAAAACTTGGGGATGACTATCAATACCCTATAAAAGGAAGTGGTGAAGCCTCCTACAAGCTAGACTCTAGGAAGTCTTTAAAGATTCAATATTTTCTATATGTACTTGGACTCAAGAAGAATCTTCTCTCCATATAATCTTTGGATGCAAAAGGGATGAGATTTGCATTTGTGGATGGCCAAGTACTTATGTGGCCAACATGTAAGACCATAGATGATGCAGTAGTAATTGGAGAGCAAGAGGGAGGATTGTAGAAATTGAAGGGACAACCTGAACATGCCATGGTACATGAATCCATAGAGCCAAGTGAACTTTGGCATAGAAGGCTTGCACATGTGCACTATAGAGCACTACCAATTGCAAGCAAAGAAGTAGAAGGTCTTCCTGAAATCCAGTCAAAGCATGAAGGTGTTTGCAAAGGATGTGCAAAAGGAAAGAACACAAAGAAGGCATTTCCAAGCAGTGAAAGCAAAGCAGAAGGAATCTTGGAGATTATCCACTCCGATGTATGCGGTCCAATGTCATACAGTTCTCTGAGTGGGTATGTATGTTATGTTTCTTTCATTGATGATTTCTCTAGGAAGACTTGGGGTTTATTTCTTGAAGAATAAAGATGAAGTGTTTGATAAGTTCAAAGAATTCAAAGCCTTGATAGAAAACCAAATTGATAAGAAAATCAAGACCTTTAGATCCGATAATGGAGGAGAGTTCACTCCAGGAGACTTCAAGAAGTTATGCAGTGATTCAAGGATTAAGAGGGAGTTGACCACTCCCTATAATCCACAATAGAATGGGGTTGTAGAAAGGAAGAATAGAACAATCATGGAAGCAGCACGCGCAATTCTACATGACCAAGATCTACTCATGCACCTATGGGCAGAAGTAGTAAGGACAACTGTATATGTGCAAAACATAACACCTCACAAGATACTTAACAACAAAACACCATAAGAAGTTTTCTCTGGTAAGAAACCACAAGTTAGCCATCTTAGGATATTTCGTTGTCCAATATATACACATGTTCCAAAAGAAAAGAGGACAAAGTTAGATCCTTCAAGAAAGAAGGGTATATTTGTGGGTTATAGTGAAAGCTCGAAGGCATACAGAATCTACTTTCCAGGGTTCAAGAAGATAGACATCAACATGGATGTGACTTTTGATGAAGACTCAACATACATCAAATCAAAGAAGACACCTGTTGAAGACAATCAAGAACCAAGGGTACCCA
Organism: Larix kaempferi; assembly: GCA_027924585.1. NCBI lineage: Eukaryota > Viridiplantae > Streptophyta > Pinopsida > Pinales > Pinaceae > Larix > Larix kaempferi. Next base: position 7,725,461 of record BSBM01001033.1, read on the forward strand.
GAATACAAGACACCACCATGAACGAAGTAATTCTAGAAGAGGATCGTGAAATAGAAGATCCACAAGAACATGTAGATCTATCCTGTGAGAAGAACTCTCACAAGAGGAAACCAAAATGGGATAGAGAGCTCATCCAAGATGTAGAAAGGTATGGTATTCCATAGGAGGAACACAGAGAAAGAAAAAGGACAAGGTCACACACCGGCTATGTTGCCTTACTCTGTGACATAATGAACAAAGAGCCTTCCAGTTATGAAGAAGCCATAGAAAAGAAAGAATGGAAGCATGCCATGGTCGAGGAATACCAATCGATCATGAAGAATTATGTTTGGGATGTGGTCCCAAGACCAGAAGGGAAGCCTGTTATGACTTCCAAGTGGATCTACAAGATCAAGCATGCTGTAGATGGCAGCATAGAGAAATACAAGGCAAGGTTTGTGGCTCGTGGCTTCTCCCATAAAGAAGGGATAGATTACAAAGAGACTTTTGCACCTATAGCCAAATACACTTCCATCAGAACTATACTTTCCTTGGCTGCAGTGATGAAGTGGAAGATGCACCAGATGGATGTCAAGACAGCTTTCTTGAATGGTGTAGTCGAAGAGGAAGTGTATGTGGAGGATCCACTCGATTTTGAGACACATGGCAGGGAGTCATATGTGTGCATATTGAAGAAATCCTTGTATGGATTAAAGCAAGCACCCAGGACATGGAACAACAGGATATACAGCTTCCTATCCAGTTTGGGCTTTACCAAAAGTAAAGCGGATTCCAACCTTTACTACAAGGTTGAGGAAGGAAATCCAGTAATACTCCTACTGTATGTGGATGACCTGTTTGTGATAGGTGGGGATAGATTGATTTTCGACACGAAGAGGAAGCTTGCTTTTGAGTTCGAGATGAAGGAATTGGGTATGATGCATTACTTTCTAGGTATGGAGGTGTGGCAGAGTGCAGATGGAATCTTCCTTGGACAAGGTAAGTATGCAGTAGAGATCCTGAAGCGATTTAGGATGATGGACTGCAAGGCCATGGCCACACCTATGGAATCGAACCTGAAGCTATTGAGTGATGCTTCATCAGAGTCGGTTGATGCCACGATGTATCATCAGATGATTGGGTCCTTGATGTACCTGACGAACACAAGACTAGATATTTGCTTTGTGGTGAACACATTGAGCCAGTTCCTGACGGATCCGAGACATGTTCACCTGATTGCGGTAAAGCATATTTTGAGGTACCTAAAGGGTACGATTGATTATGGGCTCATGTATGATGTGAATCAAAAGTTTAACTTGGAGGGTTATGTTGATTCAGATTTGGCAAGCAGTGCTACAGATAGGAAGAGCACTTCGGGGTGCTGATTCAGTATGGGATCAGGTTTGATCTCTTGGTTTAGCAGGAAGCAATCCCGCGTAGCACTGAGTATAGCCGAAGCAGAGTATGTCGTAGCTTGTTTGGCTAGTTGTGAGGTAGTATGGCTAAGGAAGATACTGTCTGATTTGTTTGATATCTAGTTGGATGCTACTTGTATCTTCTGTGACAACTAGATTTGTGTGAAGTTGTCTGAGAACCCAATGTTCCATGAAAGTTCGAAACACATCGAGATCAAATATCACTATATCAGGGATATTGTTAGGAACCTATGTCAACCCTTCTCTTTACTATGTTAGTATATTGTTGTTGGATGCATTTGATTTGTAAGTCGTCCCGTAGTATTTGTTGATCCGTAGTTTATATTAGCCCATAGTATTGGATGCATATGCTTTGTAAGTTGTCCCGTAGTATTATATGTCCCATGGTTTTGACTCATAGTATTGGGAATAGACTTAGTATATAAGTGTGTGTTGAGGTCATTGAGGTCATGGTTTTGACTCATAGTATTGGGAATAGACTTAGTATATAAGGAGGTTGCCCCCTCGAAGTGGCCCGTGATCAATATAAAAGTGATTCTGAGTTCTATTATTTCTTATATCTTGTGTATTTGCATTAATTAATTATTGCAGGTTCATCACATCTGGTATCAGAGCACTTTCTTGGGCTCGTTGGGTGGAATTTCTGCCAATTTTTTTTTCGCATCTATTGCAGCTTCGGATTTGGGAATAATCCCTATCCGCTTAACTATGGGAAGTACTTGGGCATAAGCCCTAAAACTCATTGAGAGGAGTACCACAGGAACCCCAAAGTAGCTGGCCCATTGAGAGGACCTTCCAGCGAAAAGGGCAACGACCCCTACCTGATTGACTAGTTGCCACCCGTGAGGTAAACCAAGAGCTGTCGTTTGTGGCAAAGCGGTTGTCAAAACCCAAAAAAAATTCCAAAAATTTAAAATTTTTTAAGATAGCAATAAATGTTATTTAATGCAGTCTTTTAACTGTCTGTTTAACTTACTTGATTGTACGTGTGTATGAAAGATCTTTGTTGTACTTAAATGTTATTATGGTTATCTCTTTTCTGTTAATGGTTGTTTTATTGTGTCGTAACCTCCAGGGGAGCTTGCCATAGCAGGCTGGGCTTACTTAGCTTATGAGCTAATGCATCAAAATGTTTTTCTCTTTACAGATCTACAGGTAAGGTGCGGTTACGACATTTAGATCTTTAAAGTGTTATAATCCACTTAGCTGTACCAAAAATCGTTCAAATAAAAAGGTCTTTGCTCACTTAGTTTCAGGTGTTGGAAGGTAGCATTCTGCATCCAAACTTCTCTATTCATTCTATTATTGAATTTGAAACATCTTACGATGATGATAGCTATAATTCTGAAGTGTCCAAGAAATAAACAACTTTGTAGAAATAATTGCCATTGATGATGATACTGTACTGCAGATGCGCTTCCTATTTAGCATAGTAAAATAAATCTCTTACCTGTTGTCAGCATTAATTAGATAATCTATCAATTACAAGTCTCCTTCTACCGTCTCAGGCTTGTATAAGTTGAACAATCATTTTTATATCAATGATTCTAAATTTATAATCTTATCCTGAGTGACTTGTCTAAATGTTTATAAGGAATCTGAAGTAGTTGAATATTGGTTATGAAATTGGGACTTGTCATAACAGGTTTTTATCAACCCAAAAGGCGCTTGTATTGCACTCCTATCTTTATTAATATAACTTCTTTAGGTTTAGACTACTCCCAAGACTGGGTTATCAAATGATGGTTATAATTCAAGTTATGAGCAAACTATGCATTTGCAACTATCAATATCACTAAGCAATATTTTATATTACTCTTGCTATGATTTAAATTGGCATCAAGACGAAGTTCCCAATGAACGTTAAATGCTAAAACAATTATTTGATTAAAGGGTCATAGTCAAAGTGAGGTTACTCATTGTACAACATTTGGTAGCAATGATCAAAATCATGGTTTAAATCATATGGTGTCACGACCCTATAGAATATCCATAATATCCTTTTTATTTGGCACCATGATGAAGTTATCGTCGTAACAAACTATGTAATAGTTACCCAATGCATGAGAATAATTTAAGGGAGACGTGGCTAATTCACAACTGAGTACTCATCTCATAAGAGGTTGACAAACCCTACTCCTCACCATTTCTTCCCTCCCCTTCGGGCTCGGCCGCTCTGTGGGTTTTTCCTGTCCAAAACTTGCCGAAACCATGGTGGTATCTACTTCCCACACTGTTGTAGCTTGCTGCGCTTGTCCATTGCTAAGGTTTAGGAGTCGTATATTTTTTTTTTACTTTTTAACAGTTGTAGTATTCTTGTGAGAAACCTAGGGTTCTATCCTTTCTGTTACTAGCTTCATACCAGTCACGGCTTCCATTGTTGCATCCCTTTTACCTATTTCTGTAACCACCTTCATCGTGGAATGCATCTTTGAATTCTTCATCTCCTTCTCTAGTGGCCAAGGTTAGAGTTCCCACTTAATCATTCGTGGATTCAAGACCAATCACTGTGGTCGTCTCTTCATTCAAATTTCAGGTGAGCTAGACCCATCGGCTTCGTAGTGTTATTTCAAAAATATAAATAAAAAGATTGTTGTTTCGTTTGTTGAGAAAATAGATGGTAACTGGTGTGTTGTTTTCTGTCCTAAGCAGGTATTGAACACTCCATAAGATGTACAGGATGCAGCTCTCGTCATCTGGCTCCTCCGGGTAAGCCTGGTCCTTACCATGACATTTTCTCCTTGGGGTTTTTGTTTGGCGAATAGGGTTTGGTATTTGAAGGACATGAATCTACGGCTATCGTCATTCTGTTGAGTCTTTTAAATAGCTTGACCCTGTAAGACCTTGACAGGTTCTATCCCTGTCATAGGATAGAGGCAGAGTGGCTTCGGCCGACTGTAAATTAATGGTCTTCCTTAGGGTATTGTATGGTTTTCTCCAACATTTTGTTATATGTTAATGCGTAGAGAACAAGGCTAGAAGCCTGTTTTGAATATGGGGTTACGACCCTATGGTTTTACCTTTATTACTGTACTCACGAAGGGTTTTAGGGTGTACCACCCAGGTTTTTATTTGAATTGAACTCAATATAAAGTTGCCTGTTGAATTGGCTTGTTTAAGGGCATTTGTTACTCCATTGTTCTGTACTATGTTTTAGTTTTACAACCACTTCTACAGGAGTTGTGTAATCGGCTTGTTAGTAAAACAATGTATCAGCTAGAAGGTTTATTTCTACGTCTTTCTTGTGTAATTTAAGGTTTAGGAAAGTCTTGGTACAGTCACTCTGCAAAACGAACTAGTGTATGCTGTGTACTTTGACTTTCTATAACAAGCTTTCTTCAATTGACAAGGCTACGGCCATAGATAATTGTTGTATGGATTTGAATGTTTGCAAAATGTCTGCGTTCCCTTTTGTATTCGATACTGTGTATTAAAATAACTAAACCTTTGTTTTAAATGGATTTGAGAACTCAGTCGTAAGTTGGATATAGTAATGTCAAAGGTTTTTGCTCCTGCGTTTCCTGTATGATTTGAAATTTATAAAGAAAATGACTTGTTCAGCCATTCTGTAAGATAAGTCCGTGTATGGTGTATGGTTTTTTTTTTGAATCTTCTTAAGTTTACGTAGAAAGCTTTTATGAGAAACCAGGCTATGACTATTGGTTAAATCGTGGTAAAGAGTTTGCAATGTTGGTACACCTGTATGATTTGGGACGATGAGAGGTTCCAACTGATACGACCGTAAATATTTTGTTTATACAGTTTGTATATTAACAGGATAGGACTCTATCCATATTGTGCATTTATATAAAGGTTATAACTAAGGGATTAGAGCTCGATTGTGAGCTAAAAGTATTGTTCTATTTAATGCTTATGACTTATAAGGAAATAAAATACTACCTTGTATAAGCTTGGCCTCAAGCTAGTTATCGTTTCTGTCTTTACTCCCTTCTGTTTAAAAGCTAATAACTAGGTCAAACTTTTGCCGACGGTTGCTTGTTTTAAATGGTCAATTAAATTGTTTAGTTAAGATTTGGTTGAAGGAAACAAAAATGGTAAAAATGGTGAAAGATATGGCTAAACTGTGGTTCTGTTTGATACTGAGTCAATAAAGGTTCTGTAAGTCTTTTCGTATGTTCTGTCAGTAAATAAATAAACTTACTAAAATAATTTGGTTCACCCATTCTTGAGACAGATAAAGACCTGTATACTTGTTTTAGCTAGGGTTGGTACCTGTTAAACTATTTATGAAAATAATTTACTGTGATTATAAGGTTATCTATGAATCTGTTCCTATAATTGTTTTAACGAGTTTATTTTCCAGGAAATATTTATTGTGTAATTAGCCTATACTTATCTATTTCATTATTGTAATAAACAAATGTAAAATCATAATATCATCCTATAACTTGTAATAATAACCAAGCATATTACGCATAAACAAATACTTGCACTGTAAGATAATAGTGATACTAGGGAATTTCTAAGACTTAATAGTTCTGCAGATTCTATCTACTAACAATTCAGAGATGCTAACTTTACTGAATTAAATCTTGTTCAGACATAGAGGAGATAGTCACATTCTACATTCATATTTACTCAATAAACAGCAGGAATAAGTGGCAGAACCTGAGTCAATTGTAGACAACAACAGCAATGGGAGGCTGTTCCTCCCAACCAACTCCTGGAGAGTGCCCAGACAGCACTTCTCAGGACCCCCAAGCTTGCTCTGGTCTCCCTGGCTGGAACTAGGTGCAGGAGATTAATTCACTCAGCCAAAACAGCTAAACTTGAACCAAGTTACTGTAGCATCCCATATCAAACACTCCCTTACTGTATTTTCCCTCTTCCTCAATGGGACTCCTGAACAACATTCACCTGTATGTATTCTCCCTCTAGAACTATATTGAACCCCCAGCTCAGTTCATTGAGTACTATTTAAAAGATTGCCTAGGTCTTAGTTGGGTTAACTGTCATTAATGAGCCACCTGCTCAGATTCCACTTTCTTGGGGAATCATGACCCCAAAATATAGGGAAGTTGCCACCTGCAACTTAGGAAGTGTTTGAGGATGCTGCCACTTGTCTTTTGCCTTTCCACCTAGTTCCCTCCACCAGTTAGACCAGTAACCTATTTTAACAGCTCTCCCATGCTGTTGTCTCCATTATTTATTTATTAATAATAAAATATTCAAAATTACATTCCACTTCTGGTTAACTCTTTCAGTTTGTCCGTCCGTCTGAGGATGGAAAGATGTGCTGAAATTCAGAGTTGTGTTAATCCTTTAAACAAGGATTTCCAAAAATTCCCTGTGAATTTAGGATCCCTGTCTGAAATAATAACTTTTGGAACACCATGTAACCGAAAAATCTGTTTCAGAAATATATCAGCTATGTTTGCAGCCTTGTAAGTGGTTTTAACAGGAACAAAGTTTGCTGATTTACTTAATTTATCTACCACTACCATAATTGAATCATTCTGATGCTGATTTTTTGGTAATCCCGTAATGAAATCTAAACTAATTATCTCCCAATTCCAGTTGGGAATAGGTAAAGGTTGCAGCAACCCAGCTGGATGTTGGTGTTCTGTTTTCACTTGTTGGTAGTCCAAACATCTAGCTATATACTCGGCTGTTTCAGATTTCATATTAGGCCAAAAATATTCTTTTCTCAACATGGTGATAGTCTTCTGGTAGCCTGGATGCCCTGAGTAAGGGGTTTTATGAATTTCATCCAGAATTAACAGTTTAACTTTAGGTGCATTCGGAACATACAGCCTGTCTTTAAACAATAAAAATCCATCTTCATTTAGACTATAACCCTTTATCAAACTTTCTGTGGGTGCTTCTTTAGCTGTAGCTTGTAAGTGCTGATAATTTTCATCTGATTTTATCCCTTCAGCCAACTGTTCATTCAAATCAGAGGTATAAGTGCTGCTAGCTAATACAAAATTCAGCTTTGCATTTCTACTCAAAGCATCAACCACCTTATTTTCCTTTCCTTTTATGTGCTGAATTTCGAAATCGTATTCACTTAAGAAAGCCAACCATCTTGCTTGCCTTGCATTTAAGTTAGGCTGATCCAAAAGGTATTTCAGACCCTTATTATCAGTCAGTAAAGTAAATTTTCTGCCTCTTAAGTGGTGTCGCCACATCTTTAAAGCATGGATAACAACAGCCAGTTCCAAATCATAAGTGGCATAATTCTTTTCATGAATTTTCAGCTTCCTAGATTCGTAGGCAGTGACGTGTCCATCCTGAGTCAACACTCCACCTAGACCATCATTACAAGCATCGGTGCAAACCACGAAATCTTCATTAGGGTCCGCTATCCTTAGAATAGGCGCAGTTGTTAATAAAGTTTTTAACTTCTTAAAACTTTCCTCACACTTCAAGTTCCAGTCAAACTTCTTGCCTTTCTTTTGCAAGGAAGTGATTGGGTTGGCTATTTTTGAAAAACCTTCAATGAATCTTCGGTAATAACCGGTAATTCCCATGAAGGATCTAACATCTGTTACGTCTTTTGGTACCGGCCACTCTTCAATTGCCCAGATCTTTTCAGGATCAATGAAAATCCCTTCCTTGGTGACTACATGTCCTAAGTACTGGATTTCATCTTTGAAAAAGTCACATTTACTGAACTTCGCAAAGAGCTGCTGCTCTCGTAGTTCTTGTAAGACTATCCGTAAATGTTCTTGATGTTCCTCTTCATTCTTAGAATAAATTAAAATGTCATCGATGAATACGACAACAAATATATCTAAGTACTTGTGCATTATGTTATTCATCAGGCACATAAAGACGGCTGGGGCATTAGTAAGTCCGAATGGCATTACGACAAATTCGTAATGTCCATATCTTGTTCTGAAAGCTGTCTTAAATATATCTTCTTCTTTAATCCTCACTTGATGATAACCCGATCTTAGGTCTATCTTGGAGAACACCGTAGCTCCACGTAGTTGATCAAACAGATCATCTATGCGAGGCAACGGATATCTGTTTTTAATCATCATCTTGTTCAGTTGACGGTAATCTATGCAAAGTCGCATAGTTCTGTCCTTTTTTTTAACAAAAATTACTGGTGCTCCCCAAGGGGATACACTGGGTCGAATGTAATTCTTGTCTATTAATTCCTTTAACTGAGTTTTTAATTCATTAAGCTCCAAAATATTCATACGATATGGAGCTTTTGAACTGGGTACAGCACCTGGTACGAGTTCAATTGTAAAGTCCAGTTCTCTTTTGGGAGGCAATCCTGGGATTTCCTCCGGGAAAACATCAATGAATTCGTTTACTACAGGGATATCCTCTACTGTTATCTTGCTGCCTTCAGACTTATCTGTCTCATCTGTAATAGTTACAGCATAGGCTTTGCACCCTTTTCTGACTGCCCTTTTAAGTTGTAAAGCAGAAATTTGTCTGACTACTGTTTTCCAAGGAATACCCCTAATAGTTACAGGCTGTCCATTAGTGTTTACACACCTAAAAGTCTTGGCAAAACAGTTTAAAACTACTCTATGCTGTTCCAACCAGTCCATTCCGATAAGTATGTCATAAGAGCCAAGTGGCAAAACATTTAATTTAACTGTAGTCTTAAAATCATTCATATCTAAGATACATTCCTTAATATAACAGTTTACTTTCCTTTTTGCCCTAGTAGCTAGTTGTACAGACCAGGAATTATCAAACCTTTCAACAGTTAGATTACATTTTTCTACTAGCTGGGGTGAAATATAACTAAGGCTAGCACCTGGATCTATTAAAATAGTTACAGGGGTTTTGTTAATCATACCTCCTACTTCCACCATGGAAGTTTGATAGTCAGCTTGGCGGTTTTCCAATGCTGCATTGATTCGGGGCATAGTCCCTGCAAAGTCTCCAACAGTCATTTCATCTTGAACAGTATGAATATTGCTGATTTGTTTCTTTCTATTTGGGAAAACTGAAGCATAATGTGGGCCATTACACTCCCAGCACTTAACAGGCTCCTTCCGTTCAAAATTCTTAGTGTAATTTCCGTGATTGTTAGGAACCTCCTTGCTGCCCTTGAAGTTACTGGAATTATTAGTAAATCCATTTTTGCTCCCCTGGAAGTTTTTACCATTAAACAGGGTTCTGTTCTTGTTATTTTTGAAGCTTTTCTAGGGTACAAACTCCTTTTTCCTGTACTCGGGATGATTGCTGTTCTTTTTAGCTTTCCAGCTGGCTATCCCTTCTTTCTTTTTATTCTGTTCATAACAAAAATTAGCCTTCCGCATAGCCTCTTCCAGCGTTTTGGGGTTATCATATTCAATTCTGTCCTTGATATGATAGGGTAGACAACTAAGAAACCGCTGTATTTTTGGTTTCTCTTCGGCAAAATACAGCACATACCTCAACAGACTTAAGAACTTACTGTTTAAGTCCTTCATCGTCATAGATCCTAGCTTTAATTCATAAAATTCCTTGGCCCTCTCTTCATAATACTGTTCGGACAGAAATTTCTTTTTGAAGTACCTTTTAAAAGTACTCCAATTGACTTCTTTTTCTTTAATCCCCTTGACCCTTTTCAGGTCTTGCCACCATATGTCTGCCTTTCCAGAAAGGTTGTAGATGGCCATTCGTGCCTTCAACTGATTTGAATAGTTATAAATCTAGAAATATTTTCTCATCCCGGATAACCAGGATTCTGCCTCTTCTCCTGTTTCAGATTCTCCGTTGAAAGTTGGTGGTTTTATTTTCTTAAACTCCCCGGAAATCTCTTCATAAGGCCTGTACTTTTTCCTTCTGTTGTGCAACTCAGCTTCACTGCTGTCACTAGTAGTGCGATGACTGTGTTGTTCCCTTCTTTCTTCAAATGATGAACTGCTGTCAGATTTAGCTGGTTTCATCCTTTTAGACCTTCTCTGATGACCAGCTTCTTCTGAGTCAGCTCGTTTGCTCCTTCCTTCTGTCTGAAATTTTTCTATTAATAGTTGATTTAGCTGCTCTTGAGTTTTCAAAATCCTTTCATTATCCTTCTTGACTGTTTCTATCTCTGTCTTTAAACCTTTTATGGTCTGCATCAGTTCAGTGGAGTGAACAATTACCTCCTCTGTCTCAGGTTCTCTTGACATCTGTCTTGTCGCAGTGTTTGGAGATTCCTGTTCAGCATATTCTCCTAGCTTTTCCATACCTGCCTGTTAAATTCAGAAAAAGGAAATTTTTCTGCTCTGCTTCATGAAACAGAAATATAAGTTAGTACATTATATATTTAAATTTTTCTTTCATGGTCACTGTTTTGCAGAAACTAGTGGAGTCACATCCAAGCCTAGTGTCTGAACCTCGCTCTGATACCACATGTCAAAACCCAAAAAAAATTCCGAAAATTTAAAATTTTTTAAGATAGCAATAAATGTTATTTAATGCAGTCTTTTAACTGTCTGTTTAACTTACTTGATTGTACGTGTGTATGAAAGATCTTTGTTGTACTTAAATGTTATTATGGTTATCTCTTTTCTGTTAATGGTTGTTTTATTGTGTCGTAACCTCCAGGGGAGCTTGCCATAGCAGGCTGGGCTTACTTAGCTTACGAGCTAATGCACCAAAATGTTTTTCTCTTTACAGATCTACAGGTAAGGTGCGGTTACGACATTTAGATCTTTAAAGTGTTATAATCCACTTAGCTGTACCAAAAATCGTTCAAATAAAAAGGTCTTTTCTCACTTAGTTTCAGGTGTTTGAAGGTAGCATTCTGCATCCGAACTTCTCTATTCATTCTATTATTGAATTTGAAACATCTTACGATGATGATAGCTGTAATTCTGAAGTGTCCAAGAAATAAACAACTTTGTAGAAATAATTTCCATTGATGATGATACTGTACTACAGATGCGCTTCCTATTTAGCATAGTAAAATAAATCTCTTACCTGTTGTCAACATTAATTAGATAATCTATCAATTACAAGTCTCCTTCTACCGTCTCAGGCTTGTATAAGTTGAACAATCATTTTTATATCAATGATTCTAAATTTATAATCTTATCCTGAGTGACTTGTCTAAATGTTTATAAGGAATCTGAAGTAGTTGAATACTGGTTATGAAATTGGGACTTGTCGTAACAGGTTTTTATCAACCCAAAAGGCGCTTGTATTGCAATCCTATCTTTATTAATATAACTTCTTCAGGTTTAGACTACTCCCAAGACTGGGTTATCAAATGATGTTTATAATTCAAGTTATGAGCAAACTATGCATTTGCAACTATTAATATCACTAAGCAATATTTTATATTACTCTTGCTATGATTTAAATTGGCATCAAGATGAAGTTCCCAATGAACGTTAAATGCTAAAACAATTATTTGATTAAAGGGTCGTAGTCAAAGTGAGGTTACTCATTGTACAACATTTGGTAGCAATGATCAAAACCATGGTTTAAATCATATGGTGTCACGACCCTATAGAATATCCATAATATCCTTTTTATTTGGCACCATGATGAAGTTATCGTCGTAACAAACTATGTAATAGTTACCCAATGCATGAGAATAATTTAAGGGAGACGTGGCTAATTCACAACCGAGTACTCATCTCATAAGAGGTTAACAAACCCTACTCCTCACCATTTCTTCCCTTGCCTTCGGGCTCGGCCGCTCTGTGGGTTTTTCCTGTCCAAAACTTGCCGAAACCATGGTGGTATCTACTTCCCACACTGTTGTAGCTTGCTGCGCTTGTCCATTGCTAAGGTTTAGGAGTCGTATATTTTTTTTTTTTACTTTTTAACAGTTGTAGTATTCTTGTGAGAACCCTAGGGTTCTATCCTTTCTGTTACTAGCTTCATACCAGTCACAGCTTCCATTGTTGCATCCCTTTTACCTATTTCTGTAACCACCTTCATCGTGGAATGCATCTTTGAATTCTTCATCTCCTTCTCTAGTGGCCAAGGTTAGAGTTCCCACTTAATCATTCGTGGCTTCAAGACCAATCACTGTGGTCGTCTCTTCATTCAAATTTCAGGTGAGCTAGACCCGTCGGCTTCGTAGTGTTATTTCAAAAATATAAATAAAAAGATTGTTGTTTCGTTTGTTGAGAAAATAGATGGTAACTGGTGTGTTGTTTTCTGTCCTAAGCAGGTATTGAACACTCCATAAGATGTACAGGACGCAGCTCTCGGCATCTGGCTCCTCCGGGTAAGCCTGGTCCTTACCATGGCATTTTCTCGTTGGGGTTTTTGTTTGGCGAATAGGGTTTGGTCTTCGAAGGACATGAATCTACGACTATCGTCGTTTTGTTGAGTCTTTTAAATAGCTTGACCCTGTCAGACCTTGACAGGTTCTATCCCTGTCATAGGATAGAGGCATTGTGGCTTCGGCCGACTGTAAATTAATGGTCTTCCTTAGGGTATTGTAGGGTTTTCTCCAACGTTTTGTTATATGTTAATGCGTAGAGAACAAGGCTAGAAGCCTGTTCTGAATATGGGGTTATGACCCTATGGTTTTACCTTTATAACTGTACTCACGAAGGGTTTTAGGGTGTACCACCCAGGTTTTTATTTGAATTGAACTCAATATAAAGTTGCCCGTTGAATTGGCTTGTTTAAGGGCATTTGTTACTCCGTTGTTCAGTACTATGTTTTATTTTTACAACCACTTCTACAGGAGTTGTGTACTCGGCTTGTTAGTAAAACAATGTATCAGCTAGAAGGTTTATTTCTACATCTTTCTTGTGTAATTTAAGGTTTAGGAAAGTCTTGGTACAGTCACTCTGCAAAACGAACTAGTGTATGCTGTGTACTTTGACTTTCTATAACAAGCTTTCTTCAATTGACAAGGCTACGGCCATAGATAATTGTTGTATGGATTTGAATGTTTGCAAAATGTATGCGTTCCCTTTTGTATTCGATACTGTGTATTAAAATAACTAAACCTTTGTTTTAAATGGATTTGAGAACTCAGCCGTAAGTTGGATATAGTAATGTCAAAGGTTTTTGCTTTTGTGTTTCCTGTATGATTTGAAATTTATAAAGAAAATGACTTGTTGAGCCATTCTGTAAGATAAGTCCGTGTATTGGTATGGTTTTTTTTTTGAATCTTCTTAAGTTTACGTAGAAAGCTTTTATGAGAAACCAGGCTATGACTGTTGGTTAAATCGTGGTAAAGAGTTTGCAATGTTGGTACACCTGTATGATTTGGGACGATGAGAGGTTCCAACTGATACGACCGTAAATATTTTGTTTATACAGTTTGTATATTAACAGGATAGGACTCTATCCATATTGTGCATTTATATAAAGGTTATAACTAAGGGATTAGAGCTCGATTGTGAGCTAAAAGTATTGTTCTATTTAATCCTTATGACTTATAAGGAAATAAAATACTACCTTGTATAATCTTGGCCTCAAGCTAGTTATTGTTTCTGTCTTTACTCCCTTCTGTTTAAAAGCTAATAACTAGGTCAAACTTTTGCCGACGGTTGCTTGTTTTAAATGGTCAATTAAATTGTTTAGTTAAGATTTGGTTGAAGGAAACAAAAATGGTAAAAAGGGTGAAAGATATGGCTAAACTGTGGTTCTGTTTGATACTGAGTCAATAAAGGTTCTGTCAGTCTTTTCGTATGTTCTGTCAGTAAATAAATAAACTTACTAAAATAATTTGGTTCACCCATTCTTGAGATAGATAAAGACCTGTATACTTGTTTTAGCTAGGGTTTGTACCTGTTAAACTATTTATGAAAATAATTTACTGTGATTATAAGGTTATCTATGAATCTGTTCCTATAATTGTTTTAACGAGTTTATTTTCCAGGAAATATTTACTGTATAATTAGCCTATACTTATCTATTTCACTATTGTAATAAACAAATGTAAAATCATAATATCATCCTATAACTTGTAATAATAACCAAGCATATTACGCATAAACAAATACTTGCACTGTAAGATAATAGTGATACTAGGGAATTTCTAAGACTTAATAGTTCTGCAGATTCTATCTACTAACAATTCAGAGATGCTAACTTTACTGAATTAAATCCTGTTCAGACATAGAGGAGATAGTCACATTCTACATTCATATTTACTCAATAAGCAGCAGGAATAAGTGGCAGAACCCGAGTCAATTGTAGACAACAGCAGCAATGGGAGGCTGTTCCTCCCAACCAACTCCTGGAGAGTGCCCAGATAGCACTTCTCAGGACCCCCGAGCTTGCTCTGGTCTCCCTGGCTGGAACTAGGTGTAGCAGATTAATTCACTCGACCAAAACAGCTAAACTGGAACCAAGTTACTGCAGCATCCCATATCAAACACTCCCTTACTGTATTTTCCCTCTTCCTCAATGGGACTCCTGAACAACATTCACCTGAATGTATTCTCCCTCTAGAACTATATTGAACCCCCAGCTCAGTTCATTGAGTACTATTTAAAAGATTGCCTAGGTCTTAGTTGGGTTAACTGTCATTAATGAGCCACCTGCTCAGATTCCACTTTCTTGGGGAATCATGACCCCAAAATATAGGGAAGTTGCCAACTGCAACTTAGGAAGTGTTTGAGGATGCTACCACTTGTCTTTTTCCTTTCCACCTAGTTCCCTCCACCAGTTAGACCAGTAACCTCTTTTAACAGCTCTCCCATGTTGTTGTCTCCATTATTTATTTATTAATAATAAAATATTCAGAATTACATTCCACTTCTGGTGACTCTGCTGAGTCATCAATTCCTACTTAGCATTAAATTTAACATAATGTCTCAGGAATATAATAAAATAATTACATTATTTTTGCAAAATTGGGGTATGTGACAGTTGTTATCAGTTTTACCTGAGCTGTGGAGTGAGGGGTATTGCCCCAATACGCAAGCCGTCAGACAGCATTGGTGGACACCTGAACTGTTAGGAAGCCGTACATACTTGGGGTCCATATCTATTTTCAGTTGAATTGTTTCCGATCACTTCTGCTCCAGATCCAGCCGTTTCAGCTCTATTCTAAAAGTCGTTCCAGATCTAGTCGCCATTTCAGATCCATCCGTTTTCGATTCCTTCTGCGCCGTTGCAGATCCATCTGTTGTGGATCCCTTCCACGTCACTATTGCTGATCCATTTCTGAAATGAAAAAAAAATTAGTTTTTTTCAGTTTTTTCTCCATATCTCCTTTTTTTCACTCTGTTTCCCTTGAAATTTTTAGGGAACCCCTGTCATCCCATTCTGCATCTTTCATTCCTAAGGACCCTATCCCCAATTCCCCTTCCCAAAGCCTGAAATCCCACATTTGTCTATTTTTAGGGTTTGCCATAACTTCCTCAGATTTCACCCAATCACCTTCACATTTTACCACAGAGTTCCTTTCTGCATTCTGCTTCTTTGTCCCTCTCTGCCAAATTTTCTCATTCTATCACCCCGCTTCTGAAATCTCCCTTTTTGCCTTCTTGTCCTTTCGACAGTGTCCAAAATCTAGTCAAACCCAAATTACCCATCAGATTGTTTCCCCAATCCAAATTTCCCTTTACTAAATCAACTTTTGTTTGTGTTTTTCTACCCATTCCACCAAAAAAAAAAAACTGGTTATGGTTGTCACCCATGCAGGAACACACACCATGGAGGAAGCACTTGCAGCCATCCAAACCAAACTCCAAGATCTAGATGAAAAATTTCTCAGCCTCCATCTTCAGCATTCAACCATGAACAATACCAGACAGCCAGAATCTTTTGCAGCCACCGAGTTCTCTTCTTCCAGCAATTTTCGTGGGTCGAAGCTTGATTTTCCTCGCTTCAATGGTACTGATTCGACTGGATGGATATATCGAGCAGAACAATATTTCAGTCTGCATAATACTTCTTATGCTAAGAAAGTTCCACTTGCATCCTTTCATTTGGAACAGGAATCCCTTCAATGGTACCGTTGGTACATCAAAGCTCATCCCAAGCCAAACTGGACAGATTTTTGCCAACTCATTTTGCCATGATTTGGTCCTAGTGCTTTTGATGATTTCACAGGAGCACTCACTAAACTTCACCAAATTGGCATAGTGAGAGAGTATCAGACAGAATTTGAGAAATTGGCCAATCACACAGAAGGATTGTCGAATGAATTCTACAGGAGTTGTTTTATCAGTGGTCTCAAGGATGAAATCCACTCAGAGGTCAAAATGTTTTGTCCCAACACAATGATGGAAGTCCTAGGGTTGGCTAAGCTGGCCGAGGACAAGATCGCAGCTCAAAAACACTCCAAACTCACCTTTGTTCCCTTCAGAAATATGGGTTCCCAACGACCTTCCATCATGCCTTCTCCTCAACCAACTCCTATCAAGCATTTGTCTGAAATAGAAATGCAGGCATGCCACGAAAAAGGGCTTTGCTATAATTGTGATGAGAAATTCACTCGGGGACATAGATGTGTTCAACAAAAGCTCTATCTCTTAGATGTGGATTCTCCGCCTACCTTAGAACTTGGTGAAGAAGCTACATATACAGTAGATGATCAGGTTGACATTCAACACCCACCTGTTGACACCCCATCTCAGGACGACCCACCCTAGATCTCTCTCCATGCTGTAACCAGCGTCACCACCCCACAAACAATGCGGGTCAGGGAATACTTCAAGAAGCTCCCTCTTACCATACTCATTGATTCTGGTAGCACTCATAACTTCATTGACCCTTGGATTTCCAAACGGGCTGATTGTTTTGTCCATCCTTGCTCCAACTTTGAAGTCATGGTTGCCAATGGGGGCACTTTACCTTGCAAGGGGAAGTGTCACAATGTGCGTATCTCTATGGAAGATTATAACCTACACTCTGACATGTTTGCCTTGTCCTTAGGTGGATGTGATGTGGTTTTGGGCGTTCAATGGTTACGCACACTTGACCCCATCTTATGGGATTTTGCTGAACTTTAGATGCAGTTTAAAGTCAATGGGGCACAACACAAATTTATGGGCTTACAACCAGGGTCTCTCTGCATCATCAGTTCACATCGCCTAGAAAAAATCCTTAAGAAGAATTCACATGGTGTCATCGCTCAGCTCAATTCCATTCAGATGCACCCATCAATAGTCTCCACTAATTCCTTGGATAGATATGCAGGTATCTTTGCTGAACCAATGCGCTTGCTGCCTTCAAGAGACCTTTTCGGTAAGAATTTAGCCACATCTACCTCTCAACAGGAAATGATGGCTATTTTTCATGCAGTACAGAAGTGCCAGCCATACCTATTAGGGAATTATTTCTGCATCAAGACTGATCTCCAGAGTCTGAAAAATTTTCTGGACCAATGGGTCTCCTCCCCAACACACCTGAAATGGGTTATCCCTATGTGATCACTTACAAGAAGGGTAAGGACAATATGGTGGAAGATGCTCCTTCTCGCACAATTGATGACCTAGTTTCTCTTACAACTCTTTCTCTGCTTGTTCCAAATTGGTTGCAATATGTTCAATAGGGCTATCTCTTCTATGAACTCCATGCTTCTTCATCAACAGGGCACTCTAGGTTCTGCAAAATGTATGACCGGGAACAATGTAACTTCTTTTGGTAGGGACTAAAAATGACAATTCAACAAATGGTGGCTGACGATGATACTTTCCAAGTCAACAAGGGTGAAACGATGTTCCTTTCAGGATTTCTCAAACCCTTTCCCATCCCTACACAGCTTTGGCCAACTATTTCTATGGATTTCCTAGCAGCGCTTTGGTGGTACAATACCACATCTCAAAGGACACCATATGAAGCAGTTTATGGAAAACCACCGCCAGTTCTTCTTCCATACACCCTTAGCAGCTCCCCAGTTCAGGAAATTGACTCGGTTCTTCGAAACTGCGATCAGATTCTTTTCATTCTGCAGGACAATCTTCACATGGCTAGAATTCGCCTGAAATAACAAGCTAATCAACACCATTATGAGCGCATTTTCCACGCAGATGACAGGGTTCTTCTTCATCTACAGTCTTCTAAGCAATCCTCCTTGACACTCCAAAGGCGTCAGTGGCCCGAAATGCAACTCGAGGATGCTACTAGGGAACCACTCCTTTAGATTCTGCAGCACTTTCTCCAACCAAAGCTTTGAGGACAAAGCTTTTTCTAAGGGAGAGGGGATGTTAGGAACCTATGTCAACCCTTCTCTTTACTATGTTAGTATATTGTTGTTTGATGCATATGCTTTGTAAGTCGTCCCGTAGTATTTGTTGATCTGTAGTTTATATTAGCCCATAGTATTGGACGCATATGCTTTGTAAGTCGTCCTGTAGTATTATATGTCCCATGGTTTTGACTCATAGTATTGGGCATAGACTTAGTATATAAGTGTGTGTTGAGGTCATTGAAGGCACCGTGAAGTTAATTGTATTGAGCTTGCTCAAAGGAGGTTGCCCCCTCGAAGTGGCCCGTGATCAATATAAAAGTGATTCTGAGTTCTATTATTTCTGATATCTCGTGTATTTGCATTAATTAATTATTGCAGGTTCATCACAGATATGGTGCAGAGAGGAGCAGTGAAGCTCCAGTATGTTGCAATAGATGAGCAGATTGCAGATGTGTTGACCAAATCACTAGCCAGAGTGAAGTTCAAGTACTTCAGAGAGAGGCTTGGTGTTCTTCAGATAGAAGATACTTCGAGGAGGAAGTGATGAGACACATTTGTAGGAGCCATTCCAAGCATGGTGGTAGGAGGATCCTTCCCATGGTTGGGAGGAATGTTGTTATCCTCCCCACCCGGGTTCAAATCTTGCTTTGTGACACTTGCTCCTTGGGAGCCGACTTTGATTATGTAATGATTGTAACTCTAAAATACCTTGATTCTCTAGAATATCAGGTATTGGCATTCTCCCAATGGATGTAGCCCTCTAACAAACAGTGAGCCATCATTTTAAAAAAATAAAAAAATGTAAAAACGTATTCCATGCATTATTGAATTTTCACGAGAACTACAGGAGAGTTAATTGATAGGTTTTTCTCTCATCTTTTTGGTGACATAGAAAGCATCTAGATTTTATGTGAATAAATTTTGCAAAAAATATTTTTTAGCCATGACATTGTTGGGGAAAAAGAATAAAAAAGAGTGACTAACCTTTTTAGATGACCTCGAGGATTTGATGACGATACACAATTAGAAGTGTTCTAAATATACATTATAATCATCATGTACATTTTGGAGGGTGCTAATGCTAAATTGTTGTATATATAATCATCATGCACCTTTTGAAGGTTGCTAATTTTAAAATGTTGTATACATTTATCAATGTTATAATTTTTCCAAAGAATATACATTTATGTATCTTTAACTTTCTATGTTTTTTATTGTTAAATCGATAATCATACTTTTTCCAAAGAATATACAATTATGTATCTTTGACTATCTATGTTTTCCTATTGTTAAATTAATAATATCTCTCTCTTCGGCATTTAAAGGATTGATTTTTATTTATTTATTTATTTCTTTCTAGTAATTCACACATCTTGAAATCCCATCCTATCATTCACAAAAATGGTTCTCGACAAAAATCTGCTTCGTCTCTATTTAAAAGTCGAATTCATATTCAATTGAATTATGAGTTTGATTGACATTGTCAAAGGCATGTCAGTACAAAACAAGCCAAGTCTCTTATACCTATCAATTAGTTATGGGTACTCTAAGAATATAGATTAAAACAAGGTGTGCAATGATGTGCATGGAGCATCAATCAAGCAATGCGATGATATTCCATGGAATTTCATGGTCAATAAACCCACTTTACCTGATCATGATATACATTTATTTCTAGAGTCATCAAATTCACAACATAAGGGAATATATACCGTTAGTAGAGTTGTAATGTTAGATGGAAAAAGAGATGGAAATGAACTTAATTTTATTATATTCTTGACATGTGAATGTGGTGACCATGAATTTCAGAGGTTGTTCATAGTATACGATGTTCAATTTCATTCAAGCTTCGTATTACATGCGTTGAAATGGATTATTAACAAAGAAATGATTTATATTGATTTTTATGTTTTAGGTTTAGTACTTGCATGCTTAATGCCTACAACTCTTTGTTAAATTTTCTTTATAAGTATGGTTGAAACCCTTCTCCAATGCCTCGGAGGAAGTTTTAGATGAAATCTTTTAAAGAGAAGTCTTAAGAATTTAGAGTGATGGATGAGTGTGGTGTGGAGGTGTTACCTTTGCATTTTGCATAGAAAGAAAATACCAAGATCTAAATGGATATGTAGATTAACAAAGAAGAAGCGTGAGCTATGTAGAGATTGCAACATGAAGCAAAGCATTTAAAGCAAAGTATACAAAGCAAGGAATGTGAAACAACATACTTGATTTATCTCCACAATTTTATAAAGAAGAGGGCCTTTATATTGAAGAAAGAAGAAGAAACCAAAGATAAATATGGTTGGGGTGTACTTGGTAGTTGATGTGGCCATACATATGCCCTATGACCAACATGAAAGTTAAAAGTATAAATAATACCACATGGCCTCTAGGTAGGTGACAATAATCATAAAGAAAAGGTTCATAATCCCCTCTTTTTGGATTTTGAAGAAGTTAGTTGCAACTATGGGGAACATTGGTAGCTAATAGATGTAGATATATTAGCAATAAACCAGTAGAGGAAGGTTCAAAAGAGGCATATCATTGGACAAAGAGGGGATCATGTAAGCTAGAAATGGGAGTGGTAACTTGAGAAGTTAATGTCGAAGAAGTAGAAAGATTGAAGACTAATAATGAGAAGTTTGTTCTTATATCAAGAGGATGAAGAGGAGTGTCTGAGCCTCTCCATAAAGAACAAAAATTGTCTCAAATCCAAAACCACAATATGAAAAACACAACCAAGGAGAAAGAATACAAAAAAATATTTGTTTGAGAGTGTATTGCTCCTATATGTAATAATTTGTGAGAATAGAAAAAAAATCCAAACAGAGTCCATTCCTTGTTTCTTTTCCTATAGGTTTCCAAGGTAAAAATATTTGTGTTATTACTTTGTATGTGATGTACTGCCTATGGCTTGCAAATGGAATTCACATAGCAAAAACACTCTAAAAAAATCACGAAATTGTAAATGTATTAATTTAGACAAACAATTCACATACATAGTATGTTATCACAAAAAAATACAGCAAAGACATTCAACAACAATCTCAACATTTTTGATTGAGACATTGTCCAATACCCTTGGGACTCCTTACATTCATAGAGCCTATGTATTGTTAGAATATTGAGAATATGCATGAACACACAACAATATGTTTTCTAACATGCAAAGCAAGAATCTACTAGTCTAGCCTTCTATACAACCAAGCATCAATAATGAAAGTAGGAAACTAGAGACGAGAAAATAAATGATACACAAGATATACATTGTAAAACCCAAATGAGGAAACATCCATGGGAAGGAATTGTCTTCTTATTCTTCAGAAATCTCCAATCTTACACTTGAGCTCCACTCCACATATGCTTCATAGCTTTACAATATAATTCACAAGATATATCAACATACCCAAAAGGGTCTCCTTCACCTCTATTATATAGCTAGAGGTATGAAAGAATAACATCCCAAAATATATGTGGGATAAATGATTTTCCACCTCCTTATATAATAAACAGTAATAGGAGCATATTACTCCATGATGCATGTGGATAACTCCTTTTACATAAGATTAGAGTTATTTATGTCTTTCTTTTCTAGATAAGACATCTTACGATATCATACTAGACATCATTACATATGTAATATTAAAATTACACATTCCAACACTCCCCCTTAATGATGACTATGGAGAACAACCCATATATAAAAGAAGATGGCAATACATTAACATTCCCTCTTGATGACAACTTCTTGCACTCCCAACAAACTTTGAAGATACACAAACTTCACTTCTGTCATGGCTTTAATGAAGATATCGATTTCTTTCTTTTCTATGGGACAAAACTCCAAACAAATAACACCATCCACAACAAGATCTTGAATGCAATGAGTATCCAAGTTAATATGTTTGGTCTTCGAGTGATACACTGAATTGTACACAAGATTAATTTCACTATGATTGTCACATCCTAATTCTGTAGGATACTTCTGAACCAGTCCAAGCTCCGTTGGAACATGTTGGATCCACATTGCTTCTTTAGCTTCCCTATACTTTGCTTCACAAGAATAAAGATAAACAATTCTCAAATTCTTATTGGACCATGAAATTAGACCTGAATCAAGATGAAAGATGTACCCTATAGTATACCTTCTATCTGAAGCATCTCCTACCCAATCAGAATATGTATAACCATGAAGTGAAATTGTATCCCTAGTAGAATAGGAAACACCATAATGCACTTTCCCTTGTAAATATTTGAGTATCCTCTTTGTTGCTTTCCAATAAATTTTGTGATGCTTTTGCATAAACCTTGAAACTATGCTAAATGCAAAAGAGAGATTAGGCATGTCGTGTGTCAAATATATCAAACTCCCCACAAGTTGAAGATACAAAGTGGCATCAACGAGAGGACTGCCACAATCAACATTTAATTTTACATTGGATTGAAATAGCATAGGAGAAGGCTTACAATCACTCATATGAAATTGAGCAAATAAATTTGTAGCATACTTAGGTTGAGATAAGAATATACCATCATCTATGTGCCAAATTTGAAGACCCAAAAAATAATGCAATAGGCCTAAGTCGATCGTTTCAAATTTCTTTTTAAGATCATTCTTCATTTCCTGTATAAATGTAAGCTGGTTTATAGTAAGGATAAGATCATCCAAATAAAGTACCACAATGAGGACATCATCATCAAATTTCTTAAAATACAAATTTGGATTATATATACACCGCTTAAAACCATTATTCAACAATTAAGTATCAATTTTCTCATACTAAGCTACAGGTGCTTGTTTAAGACCATATAAAGACTTATTTAATTTGCATACCAAAATTGAAGTTTCAAAAATAATAAAACCAGGTGGTTGTTGCATATAAATGTCTTCATGAATATCAACATTAAAAAACACACTCTTTACATCCATTTGGTGTATTTCCCATTGATAATATGCACCAAGAGAAATAATAGTTTTGTGTGTTCATTTTAGCAACTGGAGCAAAAGTTTCAGTATTGTCAATACCTTCTTTTGAGGGAATCCTTTTGCTACTAACCAAGCTTTATTTTTTTTCAATTTGTCCTTTTGTAGTAAAATTTGTTTTATATATCCACTTACATCCAACTAAATTCTTTCTAGGAGGAAGAGATACAAAAGTCCATGTCCTTTTTTTCATTAAAGAGTTATACTCACTAGTCATTGCTTTCTCCCATTCATGTTTATATTCAACTTAAGAATAGGTATAGGGATCATATGTGGCCAATACTTTATACATAATAGCAAAGTTAGATCTTGTTCGACAAGTATAGGAAGGAATGCCAATATCAGAACCCGTAGATTCAAGAGTTTTTTAAGCCCAAATAGGAAGAGGAGGAGTGGTAAGAACCACAATAGCATCTTGAGGACATTTATGTGGATCACTTGAAGAAGAAGGTGAACTATGATCAAGGTTAGGCACATAACTAGAATAATGGGTAACATATATAGGAGCAACATAAGATGAAGGAAAATTCAAGGTAACATGAGGTTCGAGGAGGAGAGACTTCATTGAATTGAACATATTGCCATATGATAACACTTTGGGTAGATGGATCAAACAACTTGTACACTTTGGAATCCTCACAATAACCAATGAAAATACATTTGTGAGACTTGGGTTTTAATTTTTTTTTCCCATTTTTCATCTGAAACATGTGCCCAACATTAACTGCCAAATATATTAAAGTTACTAATATAAAGTTTTCTTCCATTCCATTTTTCTTTGGGCGTAACCTGTAAAAAATATTTAGGAGGGAATCTATTCAAGATATAGTTAGCACAAAAAATATCTTTGTCCCAAATTTTTTTATGTAATCCTTTGGAGTAAAACATACATCTATCCATTTCAACCAAATTCCTATTCTTTCTTTCAACTACCCTGTTTTGTTGAGGTGTATAAGGAGCAATCTTTTGATGTTGAATTCTATGCTTAAAAATAAATATGCATTGAATTCCTTTTTAGTGAATTCCCCCATTATCAGTTCTCAAAGTCTTAATACTTTACCCAGATTATTTTTCAACCATGGATTTAAAATCTTGAAATATACCAAATATTTCACTTTTGTGCTTCAAAAACTAAACTCAATATTTACGACTAAAGTCGTCAATAAAAGTAAGAAAATAGAATACATGAGACAAAAAAAGGAGTTTCAAGAGGACCACAAATATCAGTATGAATTAGTTGCAATGGTTCTTTAGCACGCCAAGCTTTACCTTTATCAAACATTTCCTTATGATGTTTACCAATAGACAACCTTCAAAAACACCTTTGGTGGAAGAAATTGAAGGTAATCCAAGTACCATTTTAGACATCATTTGCATTTTACCATAATTCAAGTGACTTAATCTTTCATTCCAAAATTTACTTTGTTCATTAGCGCGAGCAACATAGGAATACAAAGCTGATTTTTGCTTGAATTAAAACCAATAAACTTATATAATCCAACATTATGATCAACATGACTAGAAGAAACAATTTTGAAGCTAAGTTTGACATATTTTAACACATATTTATCAGGCCAATTTTCAATTTTATAACCTTTTTGACATGCATGATAAATAGAAAGTAAGTTGATGGGAATTCCTTGAACATGAAACACATATTCCAAAGTATCGTTAGGAACATTAACATTACCAGATCCTACCACTGAAAAATATTTACTATCACTAATAGGTACTTTCTGTGATGTGTGCTTTTTAGTGTCATAAGATGTAAATAAAGAAGTTGTACTAGACATATGGTTAGATGCACCAGAATCCATTATCCATTCCACATTAGAAGAAAATTTACTAGGTTGAACAAAATAGGCACACAAGGCTACCTATTGTTCTTTGGGAGACTTTTTCTTAGCTTTAGCAAGTTCACGTCTAAGCAAATATTTTGAGGGTTGTTGGGTTTCCACAATACTTACAAGGATCACACACTTTCTTTTTATTAGACACCATGTTAGAAGCATAATTATCATTATAGGAGTGAGGGATTGACCCTTGATTATGTGGTTTAGAGTTTTTATTAAAACTTCTATTAGACAATTGACCAGAAGCAATTAATCTATCTTGTTCATTTATCAAACCTTTACAAAATTCTTAAAAAGTTTCCTTCATAATTCCTTTGACATTTTAATGTCTCTATTCCTAACTTGGGTGAACATATAAAAACAAGAAAGTAACTTTTCTTCTACAAGAATAATAAGAGGATTATCATTTTTCTTGTAATCTTTACCACAACCATTTAATTTTTCATTATAGATTTTAATTTCAACAAGAAATGACTATTCTACCAAAATATTTAGCCTATCTAACTCATGGATTTTCTTTTCAATATAGTAAGCGGAAACATCATCACTTTTATCAAATAAAGAAGATATGGTTTTCCATACCTCTATGGGGATATCCTCAGCCTCAATATGTACCTGTAAATTATCTAAAACTATTTTTCCAATGGGTCCTCTTGCTTGATCACATTGATATTTCCATATAGATAAGTATTTTGCATCGGTTGGTTTTGTTTGGTAACCTTTAACTAATATCCAAATATTCTTAGTCTTGTGAACATCAATCATCTTTCTCTTTCGAATGGCATAGTTAGATCGAATTAATTCAGGAATAGAAACTACTTTGAAGTCATAGTGTGGAAAAATAATGAAACCCTGATGTGATAAGACAAAAAACTAAGATATAGAAGAAAAAATGATTAAAAAAATAATTTCTCAACAAATATGAAGCCTAAGAGTAGCTAACTAATGGATATGCAGATCTAGATCATAAACAATGCATCAAAATTTAATTTCAACAAAATTTTTTCTTCTAAAAATGATGCCCATACACTTTCTGTACAAAACAATTGCATGTATATGTGCTTTTGCTCAAGGAAAGGCGCATGGAATGCTCTTCCTCAGACCAAAAATTGCGTGTCAACCCTAAACTGCCGAAAACCTATAAAATCAGAAATTTGCGAAACCAGTTGTCGCATTGTACATAAACCTAAGACAAAACACAACTAGAGCTGAAAATACAACATATCTGTTGCAAAAATAATAGATTCTTTATATCAAGTTAGTATAAAATGGATTTTAACTCAGATCTATGGAAAAATAAAGAGAAACTTGATATTTTTTGAAATTTTTGAAAAATAAATGGTGAGGGTTAGGGTTTGAAAAAAATTCTAAAACATGTAGCAGATGCCCAGATCTAGAGAATAACCACAATGGTTTGGTAGATCAGATGGAAAATCTACTAGATATAGAGTCTTCAAAACACAAAATTGAAGAATTGTTGCTTTCATTTTTTTTTCAAAAACTTACCGAAGAAGGTAGAGCATAGTAACTAGCTTTGATACCATGTTAGAACATACATCAATATGTTTGCTAACATGCAAAGAAATAATATACTAGTTTAGCCTTCTATACATACAAACAACAATAATCAAAGTAAGAGGCTAGAGACAAGAGAAATGAAATGATACACTAGATATATGTGATAAAACCTCAAATGCGGAAACCTCCACGAGAAGGTATTGTCTTCTTATTCTTCATAAATCTCCAATATTACACTTAATCTCCACTCCACATATGCTTCACAACTTTAAAATATAAGTCACAAGATATATCAACATATCCAAAAGGGTCTCCTTCACCTCTATTATATAGCTAGAGGTATGGAAGAATACTATCCCAAAATACATGTGGGATAAATGATTTTACAATGATGTAAGCAAAGGTAACGCCTAGCTTACAGATCACAATACACAACAAACACAATAGATATTGGACACCAATAATGTCTGAGACTCGACCATCTTCAAACTGGTCTTTCACTCGACTGCATGGGTTTCAACTACCCATTCTCCCTTCATCTAGAGATCGTCTACTCACCTCCAGATAACTTTAGTAATATATTTCGACTGGAATTATTAAGGCTCGAATCCCCTGCATTAGTATCCCCAGGTTGAAAATAAATATGACCCCAGTTCACCATCTTCTCAAACTCTTCCTCTAGAATCCATGTCGCTTATTCTAGACTTTTGTTCTTCCAACAGACTAAATATTCCTTTTTCTTTTGGATTATTTTCCTTTCGACCTCTCACTCCTTGATAAACTCAATGAGTTCTTGTAATGTACCAATAAAATTTGATTTTACATTAACTGACTCTCCTACAAGACTTAAGGCAAAACAACTAAAACTAGTAACTTGACTGGCTGTAGAAAGGCAATTTCAAATAATACTAGAAGGAATCAGGATCATGCTAGATAAGAGACCCTTTTAAAAATGTATTGGGACCATTAATGTTTGAAATATCAGCTAGGTTGAAGTTTACTCCAAGGATTCTGGGAACCCAAGCATATGCAAACTAGGTCTTCAACTTGGCACTACCTGAGAACCAATGGTGAAGGATTTTGACTTATGAAAAATTAAAAACATTAATTGAATGTAAAAATAATTTTGGGTTTGCACCGGCAATTTTGAGGAATTTTTATGAGGTTTCAAAAGCAAACAAGCAAAATTGTCTCCCGGGACTACACAACTAGTTCAACTTTAGGATTTCCCAAACATGGGGAGAAGAATTCGAATTATTAGTTTTATACATGGAATATGTTTATTGACATGTTAAGTGATAAAAAAAACTGAAATAAATCAATTTGGAGTTGTAGAGATTCATTTATAGATCAAACACTAAAAACTAGCTATTTTTCATGGCAATCTAGACTAGGTTGAAGGAATTGATATGAAAATCAGACTTCTGTTTATTCAATATGCATAATGGACTTAATAGGTTCAACATTACATTATTACATCAATCATAATATGAAATACATCTCATGAAAGTCTCATGAAAGAAATACATAAGAGAAAGAATTATCCATCATAGAAAGACTAGAAATCATCAGGATTTCGAATGGAATACTTCCCAATCTCTACAAACAAACTCAAAATTCACTGGATTAGAATTCAAGACCTACAATAAAATCAATGATTAAGACTAGATTTCATCATCCTCTCAGAAGAAGCGGGGGCACATCTCCCAGCTTGGACTAGGGGCACATCTCCCAAGTCAAAGAGGAAAAATCTCTCTCAATTCAATTCTCAAATTGTCAAAAGATGGGAAAGTGGTGCACACTCCTTTTATATATTTGAGGTGACTTGTTGATAAATTCATCTAGGATAATGCACCCTCATGGAGTGGATAAGGATAGCTTGCTTTCAAGCTTTTCTTTTTGTTTTTCTTTCTGCTTTTGCTTTTCTATCCTACTTTTTAGTCTTGACTGCTTTTTCCTACTTTTCTACCATATCCTACTTTTTCCTACTTTTCTACCTTATCCTGCTTTTTCTTTTCTAATTTATTCTTCTTTCCCTGAGCTTTACTGCTTTTTTGCCTTGTGCCAGCTTTTCCTTTGTTTTTCCTGCTTTCCTAGCTTGAACTGCTTTTAGGTTTTCTTCTTTTGCAAGCTATATCTTGGTCAAATATTATCCTCTAATGTGCCTTTGTGAATCATTGTCCACTTTATTCCATTAAAATACATATTTATTAATGAAAAATAACTTCCATTAAGTGCATCTCAGACTTAAGGAAATAAAATTAAATACTTTGGAAATTAATGCCTCAAAATGTAACCCCTCACTCATTAATTAATTCCAAACTATCACTAGGACCCATAGGGTTGAATGGGTAATGGTGGACCATGGTGGTATCAAAAAATGGGGACATTACATTTCTTCTGTCAGTCGGTCTGGTAATTGGCCTTGCCATTCAACTGTAGACTCACTTCCACTCGGCGATCCTTCTTCATACTTGTACAAGTTGACCATGTTGAATGTTAGTGATATATCCATCTCCTCTAGAAGCTCCAACACATAAGCATTATCAGATATTTTCTTTACTATTTTGCACAAACCAATTTTATTCAACTTCAATTTGTTATATATTCCCATTGGGAACCTTTCCTTCGGAAGATGACCATAAACTAAATCTCCCTCTTTGAATGCTTGCAGTCATTTCTTTCAGTTGGCCCTCAGCTTGTAACCGACATTACTTTTATCCAACTTATTTCTTACTTTCTCATGTACTTCCTTCACGTGGTCATGAAATGATTCAACATCTGCACTCTTCTGTGTCTGGGTTGACAACTTCATCAAGTTAGTTACTCCATGTGGAATTCTTCCCTGAACAATCTAGAATGGACTCATCCCAGTTGACCAGTTCACATAGTTTTTATATGTGAACTCTACCTGGGATAACACATTCTCCCACTGCTTTAGTCGATCAACGGTTAAACACCTTGACAAATTTCCTAAGCTTCTGTTGATGACTATAGTCTTCCCATCAATCTACCAATGGTATTTAGAACTGAACTGCAACTTTGTATCCATCTTCTTCCACAGGTTTCTCCTGAAATGACCCATAAAATTAGTATCCCTATCTGAAGAGATGCTCTTTGTAAATCCATGCAACCTCACAATCTCCTTAAAGAACAAAACAACAATACCTATGGCATCACTTTTTTTCTTGCAGGTAATAAAGTGTGCCATTTTTGAAAACCTGTTGACTACCACAAATATGGAGTCGTTTCCTTGTTGTGTCTTCAGTAATTCCAATACAAAACCCATGCTAATATGTTCCCATGGAACCCCTGGTACATGAAATGGCATATAAATTCCCGTGTTCTGACTTTGTCCCTTGGCATGTTGACGAATTCTGCAATGCTGAATCCATTTCTTCATATCCATCACCAATTCCAACCAATAATATTTTTCCTGGACCAATGCCTTGGTCTTGTCGATGCCAAAGTGACCTCCTAATCCTCCACTGTACAATTCCCTAATCAGAATATCCCATATTGATCCTTTGCAAATGCATAATTGATGACCTATGAATAGGTATCCTTCCTGAATGAAATAATCCAAATATGGAGTTCTTTCGAGACTCCATGGCTCCTTCAATGATTTCCATGCTTTACTAAAATACTCATCAAATTCATAGTCAACTTTCATTGACTCTAACCCATTTGACGAAATGGTCGTCATTCCCAACAAGGAAACTCTTCGGCTCAATGCATCAACAACTTTGTCAACTTTCCAAACTTATGTCATAACACAAAGGTATAACTCTGCAATAACTCCACCCACTTCATGTCTTTGGTTCAACTTCCTCTGCGTGTTTAAGTACCTCAAATCCTGATGGTCGGTGAATAACACGAATTTCTTGGGAATCAGATAATTTCTCATTTCTTCAATTCCTGGACAATGGCATAAAACTCCTGGTTGTAGACTGACTATTTCTGCTTGGCATCGTCCAACTTTTCACTAAAAAATGCAATTGGTCATCCTCTCTAGCTCAACACTACTCTATATGTGGTTCCATTGGCATCACAGTCAACTTGAAATATCTTGTCAAAATATGGGAGTGCCAATACTGGTCGCTCTGTCACCTTCTGCTCCAACTTTTGAAATGCTTGTCAAGTTGATTCAATCCACTTGAACTCACCTTTCTTCATGCATGTGGTCAACGGTGCACATATTCGACTAAGATCTTTAATAAATTTCATGTAAAAACTAGCAAGTCCATGAAAACTTCTTACCTTAGTGGTGTTCTTTGGCTCAAGCCATTTTAAAATTTCTCTAACCTTCTCAGGATCCATCTTTAGTCCTTAGGTGGAAATTATGAATCTCAAATCAGTTAATTCCTCTTTCATGAAGGAACATTTTTGCAAATTTACAAGCAAATTCTCCTCACTTAATTTCTCCAGCACTCTTCTCAAATGAGCCAAGTGTTTGAATGTCATCTTGCTAAAAATTAGAATTCTCTCAAGATAAACAACAACCAAATTTCCTAGGAATGGCTTCAATAGTTCATTCACTAACCTCATGAATGTGCTTGGTGCATTGGTTGGCCCAAATGGCATACTAACCATTCATACAGTCCTTTCTTCATCTTGAAGGTTTTCTTCCATTCGTGCCCTTCTCTGATCCTGATATGGTGATATCCACTCTTCAAGTCAATATCGATGAAGTACTTCGCTCCACTCAAGCAATTGATCAATTCATCCATCCTTGAAAATGGAAATCTATATTTGATGGTAATCCTATTGATGGCCCTTGAATCAGTGCACATCCTCCATTCTCTTCCTTTATTTGGTGCTAGTACAATTGGTACTGCACATGGGATCATACTCTCTTTGATCAATCCTCTGTCCAAAGATTCCTAGACCTGTCGGTTCAACTCGACAATCTCAGTTGGCATCATCCTATCCAACACCTTATTTGGTAGACTCAACCTTGGAATCAATTCAATCTGATGGGATATACTTCTCATGGGTGACAATCCTATCAACATCTCATCGAGCAATATCCCCTTGAAATCTGTCAACATATTTCCAACTTCAGTCCGTATATTCTCTGCTGGATTGTTGACACTCAGTCCCTAGGGGACAACAACAACCATGGAAAACCAGTCTTCTCCATGTCTTGAGCTCTAATTATAGCCTTCTTCACCGCTTTAATTTCTCGCTCAATATTCCTCTAGAAGCCTTTGGGCACGTCTTCTGTAGTTATGAGCATTAATTGCTTCACTTGCAACCTCCTCAATGTATTCTATCACCTGATGAATTCAATCACCATGATAAGTCCTGCAATAAATGTTCCAACTACTCCTGCAGCTTCTTGCCTTCATTAGAGCGAATTTGCGGTCTAAAATGGGCCTCATAAGAAAAAGAGATCCTGTGTTCTCCTTGTCTTGATCTCTATTTATGTCCTTCTTCACCGCTTCAATTTCCCGCTCAATATTCCTCTATAATCCTCTAGGCACATCTTCTATAGTTATGAGCATTAACTGCTTCACTTGCAACCTCCATAGTGTATTCTGCCACTCGACGAATTGAATCACCACCATAACTCCTTCAATAACTACGCCAACTACTCCCACAACTTCCTTCACCACCATAACTCATGCAATAATTGCTCCAACTACTCCCACAACTTCCTACTAGTTTGTGCCTCAGCGTTTCCTAGTCAGTGATATTCTTGACCTTCCAGTTGTCACAACTCTTAGTTATACATCTTTCCCCATTGGTCATTCCCCGACTTCTCTGCTCCTATGTCGATCTCAAACCATCTTCCTCTTTCTTCCTCAGTCTCTCAGTTCCCTACTATTCTCAACCTCATAGGCTCGATCCGTCATCGTCTCTACCAACCTACCTCCCTATCATCGACCTTTCCACGTCGACCTCCTCTTTGACTCGACCATCTTCAAACTGGTATTCCACTTGACTGCATGGGTTTAGACTACCCATTCTCCCTTCATATGGAGATCATCAACTCACCTCAAGACGACTTCATTCATCTATCTTTGACTGGAATTCTTAGGTCTCGATGCCACTGCATCATACACCTACTTATATAATGAATGGTAATAGGAGCATATTATGCCATGATGCATGTGGGATAGCCCCTTTTACATTAGACTAGATTTATTTATGCATTCCTTTGCGAGATTAGACATCTTATATCATCATACTGGACATAATTACATATGTAATATTAAAATTACACATTCTAACATACATAGTATTAATTTAGACTACATAGTATTAGTGTTTGTGTTATTTTAAACATAAAATTCACATACATAATATGTTGACACAAAAAATACAACAAATACAATTGACAACAATCTCAACATTTTTTATTGAGGCAATGCCCAATACTCTTGGGCCTCATTACATTCATAGATTGTATGCACATGCCTCTAGATCCTAGAGCAACAAACACTACAAAGTCTCAAAACAAAAGAAGAGCCAAAGGCCATTTGTTCATTCACAAACTTCATATTTATGTTTGCGCTCCTCGGCTTTGGCCTTTCAACCACCCTAATTGTTCAAATTCAAGATCCAACCTTTTGTACTCTTAGGGTTGACAAAAATTCACCGAGGATAAGGAAATTACATTTGAATTTGCATTAGTTGCTCAAAATTCAATTCTACTATTAAAAGCATGGAATAAATTTCTGTAAGAGGGCTTAAAAAAATGCATGTCAAAATTTGTACATGTATCCTTTTGACAAAATGATACTGTTGTCCATATATTTTTACATTTCCACCGAACCCATTTGTCATAATTTTCCACTTTGCCTCCATTTTCCTGCATTGAATCTACAAAAGCAACAACTTTTGTATTTTTCTTTGAAATTGATGAAAATTTCCTTGCTTCACTAAAATGCATGTCTAGGGTTCATTTCTTGGAAAAATTAAGTGATTAAAATTGTACACTGTGTAGTTTGTTGTTCCTCTCCTTTCTACATTTCCAAAGTTCCAATTTGAGCCTTAAAATTTATTTCTATGCAATTACAAATCATATTTTGACCTCTTGTTACATAATGTCCAAAAATTCTATGAGGTCATATAAAAATGCATGCCAAGTATTCCTTGTGCACGGTAAATGCTGGGATAAACTATGTGTTAAATAATCGCCTAGGAGTTAGTAAAATTAGAGGTGCAAGTATGTTAACCATGGATTTGGTGCCAGAACTGGTACCGAAACTTGGTGCTAGAAATGCTATTGGTACTGAAAGTTGGAAACGTTGGTACTAGAAGTTGTCTAGCAATATAGGTACAAGAACTTGAACTCATGAAAACCAACATTAGTGAAACTAAGTATAATAATTTCAATCTATTAAAAATGAAGGAAAATGATAATGACTTAACCACTAAAGCATGAGGAGGTGTATGATGGTGTTTTTATGAGAAATCATGGTAAAGGGGTGATCAATGGGTGAAGATGCAAAAAATGGTCAAATGGATGACTATGGATGATGGTAAGTGGCGACAATTCAGCGACCCAACACTCCCCTATGCCTAAGGGTTTGCATGTCCTCATTCAAACAAAGTAGGAAATTGAGGTATAATATTTGTTTGCCACATTTACATCGGGACATGAGACATGTTGTGCACTTTGTTTTATATTTACATAACCATATTTCGTTCATGTGTATGAACATGTACATTAATGGATAGAGAGGATGTCTGAAAATATGAAATGTGGAGATGGAAGATGGTGTTCAATTGTGGTCAACAGGGGTCACTCTACACATTTTTCTAAATTTCAATAAATCAAAAAGTTTTATAATTAATTTTACCTCAATTTTTACCCTTGGAAGAGCTTAGAATCCATATTTGTACTCTAGGCTACACGTTGACTAAAGGATTATGGAAACTCTCCACTCTCCCTCACGCCGATATCTTTGCATGTCCTCATGCAAATAGAGGAGGCGATATTTGATCACTTTTGAGAATGACAAGTTTCCTTGTATTGTAAGAGCTAATCCAAATCAACTGATTGTTGGATTTGAAAATATGCAAGGAAAATCATTAAAATAGTACTCATAGTCAGTATGATAAAAAAATAATCCAAAGACATGTTGTGCATTTAATACTATATCAATCATTTGAAAAATTTAAGGGTTAAAATATTATGTTCATTCAGAGCATTTTAATGGCGAAATTAGCAAAAATGCACTATCTGATTTTCCTGTACCATAAAAGAGATCCTATTAACTTATTTATACAAGATTCATTTATTGTTAACAATTTGATGCTTATGGGGCCATTTAGATTAAGGTAGGGGATTCTTATCTCTTCTCCTTAAACAAGGAAACCATGAGAGTAATAAATGGTCTAAAATAGACAAATTGATAGAAAACCAATGATCCTTGTCCAATTCTGTAAAGTCTCATAAATATCCAAGTAATACGAATAAGATTCATAGTCAAGCTTATTAAGGATCTATGATAATGGGTCCCACTTCTAAGATAGTTGCACCTTAGATATGATATGAATTAAATGGTGAGGTATGAAGGTAATATTAAGGCCATTCTCTAGCTGCAATATGATGCCTCATTTTAATTTTAGCTCTATTCACACATGCTTCCTTTTGAATGAACTTCAAAAGTAATAACGATTCATAAGGGAAAATATTTTTAGGTTTATTTATTACTTGGTGTCACAGGTTAGTACCCACTGCCAGCATACGTCCATAGCCTTGACAAGGTAACCTCTTGCACCTAGTTTTACTTTGAAAGCTCTAGTCCCAAGATCCTTATTTTTAAAATTTGTAAAATAAATAAATATTTGGAAAGTGGGGGAGAAATTTCAGAAAGCCCCTTAAGGGCATGTGATGACACCTTTAGTAATGATTCTATATTACTCTCTCTAGGAAAAATTCCCAATTTCCCGCGAGCATCCATAGCCCCGATGGGTTTTCCTAGTGGTATCACATGCTAGTACCCATTGCTAGGAGGTGTCTATAACCTCGATGGGTTAACATCTTAAACCCATCATTACACCAGACGCTCTGGTCCCATTTATCCCATCATTTTTAAGGTTTTAATATGGATATTTCCTTTGCAATGGATGGGTGGGGGAGCATATATGTAAAGCTCCTTAAAGGCGCAGAATGATACCTAATCGAGAGTAGATTTAAGTACCTATATGATGTCCTTATTGAAAGATGATCAGGAGTTAACCAATTGAAATACACAATATGGATGAGTGAATTTAATGTGAAGTGGATGAGGCAACTAGAGAATGACTTAAAGGTTCCTAGAGTCCCTACATCATCATTTTCATGTAAAAGTATAGCAGTTTTCTCCCATGAGTATAAATCTGCTAACTTTCCTGATGGTCTTGAAAAGATGCTTGGATGACAAGCTTTGGTGTTTGAACTAGGATGTACAAGCTCCCTATGGGTATCATTACATAGAACTTTAAATTTTAATCCTAATAATACTTTTTTAATGATTACGCTGTGAGCAACTGTTGTTATTAATAATCAATAATGATTTGTATGAAACAAGGAAAAACAAATTCCTAAAACATATCCAAGAATCATCAGCTATGAATAAAATAATTTGAAATTTGACATTCATTTTCATTTCCTTTAATCCATCAGTATTATGTTTTTTAAAATAGCCGGTTATTCAAAATAAAGCAACAAATATGATTTCCATGAAATTTTTTTTAGGAAAGCAAAATATTTTGCAACAATTTGAGAAAAAATTGTCATGAGATACTCCCCTAAATATGTTATTCCATCAATGAAGAGGTCTCCTTAGCTTCTTTGAGAACACTTTTAAGTATAATGCACAAAGGAAGAGAAGATGCTCAAAATATTTCCTACAAATTCCAAATAAATCATCATAGCCTACTTAATTTAGAAAAATTAGAAAGAGATCTACCTATCAACTGAAAAAAAATTAAAATTAGGGGGCAATAGACTCCCTTAAAACTAGTTTCTCAACTTGTCAGTTTCCTCTTATTCGAAAAAAAAAACATGAAAAGATGTTGCACTGTACTTTAAGCTAAACAAACAACTATATGCATCATTTACTTATTTATTTACCATCCTACCCTACCTAGAAAATAAACCCCTTTTTCCAAGTGTAGGAGTATTTCCAGTGGAGCCATGAGCATAATAGGGTTACAAATATACTCACATTCAATTTTGCAATATATGCTTTGATATATTCTTGAACACGAGGGATCAATTGCTCTGATGGATATGGTTCCAAGATTTATTCAAGAATAAAGTGGTGATGCCTGATGACCACTTAGGACCATGTCTTGATGTAATATTTGTTTTCCTGGTTCTCTTGTTCATTAGCATTGATTTGTATGTCCTCCTTGGTCATGCCATGCAGATATTCTACCATTTGCTGATTGGTTTTTTGAATGGGTACAAGATCTGAAGATATCCTTGTTTGAAATTTGTCAATCTCAGGTTCTAATAGTTGCTCTCCATCGAATGTGGTCCATGATTCTTGGGTCTCCTCTTGTTTTTTTTCATGGAACTCTTTTTATTTTATCACTTCCCAGAGTGCATGTATGTTCTTGAATGCTATCAATATTTTCTCCTCTTGAGAAGTAGGGATTTCCCCAACTGATATGAGGAGTCAGGAAAATTCTTGAAGTAACATTTTCTTTTACTCAACAAATTCTCAAACATCCTTGAAGTCTTCTTTGCTGGTTGATAATCCTTGTCCTACAACACCTAAAAGTAATTGAATTTTAACTTTAAGAACCCCGCTTAAACAAAAACCAAATGAAATTAATTGCAAAACTAAAGAACACTACTCAAAGCAATTTAAAAATTAATCATGTATTCAAGTGCTCATGTGCTATTGAGACCTTATTGTCACCATGTTATCTTTTCACATGAGTTAGCTTCCTCTTTCCACAAATCAAATCAGAAGAAAACACACTTGTATAAAAACAAACTTGCATAAAAGGAAACAAAAAGGCTTCAAAGAAACTCACCAAAGCGAATGCGTCAGGCTAGAACCCCTTCAGAATTTCTGAAGTAAGGGTGCCTTCATCTTACTACTTCTCCTCCACCAAGTTGCACAATTTAAAGGAAACCTACTTATATACCTAGGCTCTAAACTAATAATAGGAGGGTTCATTGGTTATCATTAAAGGATTTGTCAAGAGACAAGGTACATCACCAAAAAAGGAGTACATGGAGTGATCCCATAATTAGTAACTGGGACTTATGGGGGAGGGTCCTATATTGGGTAATAAAAATAAGAATAAGACATATGCATAATGCAACTAATGCATTCTTCCTAGAGGTTTTCATTATTCTGTGTATGTGTATGTTGATCTAGGCCTATACTTGTTAAGATTTAATATGCTAAGATAGAAAATATCAGTATTACATTCCATTTCACAATAATAGCATATACAGGATCACTGAAGAAACAACAAGCATAGCATAAACACAAGAGACACAGATTTATCCTGGGAAACCCTCATGGGGTAGAAAACCCAGTAAAGCTTCCTCAATATAGATGACCAGCAATATACAAAGATGAAAACCCTGAGCATAAGCTCCTTCTTCTCCATAGCAGACCTCTCCTCCACAAGTGCGCCATTCTCAAGTGAGTGAGTGTGTCAAATGAGGAACACACCTCCTCTATTTATACACTACTCTGACATATCTTTTACACAAGTACACATAGGCTCGTATTTAACCAATGGGTTAAATACCCCACTACAACTGACTGGGCCGACCCCTCTAGGGTGGTCTAATAACCCTTTGACCCACATAACACATAAAGGGCCGACCTCCACTAGGGAAGTCTAATAACCCAAGTTACCACATTCTGACGGAGGAATAAACATCTCCGGATATACAATAAGATCTTTACGGAGGAATGAAACATCTCCGGAATAATAAAGTACAATTATAATATTATTTGAAGTTACAATATCTCAACACTCCCCCTTAACGAGAAGGATATTATAACAACATATGCACGAGCAAGGAGTCATCAACATCATACATGATACATCTATAAATCATTGGAAGCTTTCTCAACATCATCAGTAACTCAACTAGTTACTGGAACATCTTCAATACTGGAACATCAACATCATCAGCTTTGATAGTACTCAATCATCAGCATCGTCAACACACGATCAACAGCATCGTCATCACATGATCATCAGCATCACGATCAACATCGTCATCACACGATCATCGGCATCACGATCAACATCGTCATCACATGATCATCAGCATCGTCATCACACGATCAACAGCATCGTCATCACACGATCATCAGCATCACGATCAACATCGTCATCACACAATCATCAGCATCGTCATCACACGATCATCAGCATCGTCATCATACGATCATCAGCATCATCATCACACGAGCAATCCAGTTCTCTATGTCCAAGGATGATGCAAACCAGTCATGTACCTTTTGAACCGAAGTCCAGGGACGATCCAGTCCTATCATGTACCTTTTGAACCGAAGTCCAGGGACGATCCAGGCCTATCATGTACCTTTTGAACCAAAGTCCAGGGACGATCCAGTCCTATCATGTTCTCGGAGACCACATGTCTACGGCTCAGTTTACAGGACCAAAGTCCAAGGATGATCCAATCCTTACCGTACATTTAGGACCATGTCCAAGGATGACTTAATCCTCCACCGTACATTTAGGATCACGTCCAAGGATGACTTAATCCTCCACCGTACATTTATGACCACGTCCAAGGATGACTTAATCCTCCACCGTACATTTAGGACCACGTCCAAGGATGACTTAATCCTCCACCGTGCATTTAGGACCACGTCCAAGGATGACTTAATCCTCCACCGTACATTAAGGACCACGTCCAAGGATGACTTAATCCTCCACCGTACATTAAGGACCACGTCCAAGGATGACTTAATCCTCCACCGCGCATTTAGGACCTACATCCAAGGATGACTTAATCTTCCACCGTGCATTTAGGACCTACGTCCAAGGATGACTTAATCCTCAACCGTGCATTTAGGACCTACGTCCAAGGATGACTTAATCCTCAACCGTGCATTTAGGATCTACATCCAAGGATGACTTAATCCCTTACCGTCCACCAAGGACTTCATTCTCGAAGACTTACGTCTACGGCTCTTCTTTCGGACTGAAGTCCAGGAATGATCCAATCCCTTCACATGTTCACTAAGAACTTCATTTTCGAAGACATACGTCTACGGCTCTTCTTTCGGACTGAAGTCCAGGAATGATCCAATCCCTTCACATGTTCACTAAGAACTTCATTTTCGAAGACATACGTCTACGGCTCTTCTTTAGGACTGAAGTCCAGGAATGATCCAATCCCTTCACATGTTCACTAAGAACTTCATTTTCGAAGACATACGTCTACGACTCTTCTTTCAGACTGAAGTCCAGGAATGATCCAATCCCTTCACATGTTGTATACCAAAAACATGTATCCTCATCATCAAAACATGTATAACCACGACATGTATCATCATCATCAAAACATGTATAACCACGACATGTATCATCATCATCAAAACATGTATAACCACAACATGTATCATCATCATCAAAACATGTATAACCACAACATGTATCATCATCAACAAAACATGTATAACCACAACATGTATCATCATCATCAAAACATGTATAGCCATAACATGTATCATCATCAACAAAACATGTATAACCATAACATGTATCATCATCATCAAAACATGTATACATCTACCATCAAAACTAACATCAAAAGTATGTATACATCTATCATCAAAACTAACATCAAAAGCATGTATACATCTATCATCAAAACTAACATCAAAAGCATGTATACATCTATCATCAAAAGAAAGAATATAAGAGTCCTAAATCTAAATAATTCTAGGTAACTAAGTGCAGTAAATAGGTAACCTCATCATTGATGAGATAGACTTGTTGTCGGATACTGTGCTACTCCCCCTTTCGAGGAAGGTCCTTCTGAACTACACCAAGCTTGTCTCGGAAGTGTTCAAACTTTACTTGAGATAGAGGTTTCGTCAGGATATTAGCAATCTGATCCTCAGTGCTTATATACTCGAGCTTGATAGCTCCTCTCTGCACCATATCTCGTATATAGAAGTATCGGATCTCTACGTGTTTTTGACTTATCGTGGAATACAAGATTTTCTATCTTGATGCAGTTTTTGAATGTCACACATAATCATAGTGGAATTCATTTCTAAGTCAAACACTCCATATAATAGCTTCTGAAGCCACACTGCTTCACAGCTGGCAGAGCAGATAGCTATATATATATATACTGCTTC
The DNA here is from genome assembly GCA_027924585.1 of Larix kaempferi. Classification (NCBI taxonomy): domain Eukaryota; kingdom Viridiplantae; phylum Streptophyta; class Pinopsida; order Pinales; family Pinaceae; genus Larix; species Larix kaempferi. The sequence continues at coordinate 7,766,578 of BSBM01001033.1, forward strand.
AGCAGTACTGAGAGCCACACTAGATGTTCCTTGCTGAACCATGAAATCATGGCAGATTCAAGTCTATAACATCCACATGATGTACTCTTTATGTCTGAGGCACTTCCTGCCCAATCAGAATCTGAGTAACCATGTAAACGGAGTTTAAGACCTCCAAGATAATATAGACCAAAATCTAATGTACCTTTTAGGTACCTCACTACATGCTTTGTAGTTATTAAGTGAACCTTTCTAGGTTCTACTAGATACTGACTTAGGGTATTTGCAGCAAAGCATATATCTGGCCTAGTATTTGTTAAATACATCAATGACCCAATGATTTGTCTATATAGGGTTAGGTCCACTAAATACGATGAGTCATTAACTAACAACTTCAAGTTGGAGTCCATGGGAGAGGCCATGGCTTTATACTCCAACATATCAAATCTTTTCAGAAACTTCACAGCATACTTACCTTGGTTGAGAAAGATTCCTTCTAAGCCTTGCCATACTTCCAGACTTAGGAAGTAATGCATCAATCTGAGATCTTTCATTTTTCATTTCTGCAGCCATCTTCTTCTTTCTTTTCATGATCTGTTTCTCATTCCCTATAAGAAGGATATCATAATAATAGTATGATCCATAGCCTTAAGGTAAAGGTTAGGAACAACTTTAATTTTTGGTAAAGCCCAAGCTTATCAAGAAACTGTCAATTCTCCCTTTGTGACTGAACATCATTCACTCTCTGCATTGAATGATTTTCTGCATATCTATCTGTGCCATCTCTCGTCAGATGGGTCTACTAATATGAGCCTCAAAATAATTTGAACTCTGTGGTGAGTTCCTTCTTGCATCCATGTCATATGTGTATAGAACCCATATTCAACCTTGTAGCAAAGTTTGAGATCCACATCACCCATGATGATCATTAAGCTCATTAATTTACTACCGATCCTGAGAACCCATACAAAACTTGATTACATTATTAAGAGATTGGTCTTATCTAGTCCCTTGGAGCAAAACATCTCATCATGATTCTCTTCCTCTTTCTAAGAGAATCTCTTAACCACAGGCTTTCTATAGTGTGTTTGATTTGTAAATCTTTTGTTGAACATCCATCGCTTGTTCAGAGTTCATCATTCATCATGATCTTACCTACAAATCAAAATTAAGTACATGATTAGTAATACTTCATAATCATCAAATCATATTTGACATGATAACCTATTATGCATACAGATATCATAGTTATGCAACTATTTTGACCAATACTTTGGCACAACACTTTCCCATATCCTGTATGCATACAGTGGCTATCTAGATGCCTTCCATCTCTACCAGAACATACTATCGAGAGTGTGCACAGCTCTCAGCATGTCAGCAAAGAGGTTTCATTCTAGACAAGCAACAATGGAATGTTTGTCCAACTTACCAATCATATGCATATTAATGCTTTATGAATGTTTACACTCAGCATGATATATTCTAGGAATACAAATATGCATACAAGCAATATCATTTACTATTTCTAATAATAACTCAAATACTTATCTTTTATGTTTGTGTGATTGCCTCTCGCTTGATCTTCTGTATGTCTTCTGAACTTCTATTCATTTTGTACCACTGTGCATGCTCAAGTGTACACTAGTGTCATCCTCATGATCTCATACACAAACATACATTCATTAGTATATTCTCAATATTATCAAAACATTCTAATTCTAAATAATCTTGAATATGTACAGTCATGATCATTAGTATTCAGGGTTTCAAGGAAGTCTTCTTTTACTCATGCATATTCTTGTCTGATCTAGTTAGTTAAATCATCAACCAAGATAAGAAACATAATATGCACAAACCCTTGATTACTAACCAATTATACCAAGTATACTTACACAAGGTAAGATTCTAACATGACATAGGAAAACATACCTGAATTAGTATACCTGCTTAGTTATGTACAACATACCTAAACAATCTCTTCAATGATTTAGAGATCTTGAGCTAGAACCTGCATGTCTCGTAGGTTAAACATAATATAACAAAGTCATACATACCTCGTGAGTCTTTGTCTTCATGTTGTCATGGTCATGGAACTTGATTTGTCTTTTGTAATGTACCTGTGTCTTGTTAGCAGACAACATCAACCTCACACAACACCATAATGCATAAGTACAATCATATAGCCCTAATCAATGAATGTCTTTGATCATTCACATGCATTGATATTGTTACTAGGGTGATAAGACAATTAATAACATTAATCAAGATTGTACTAATAAATAACATTAATCAAGATTGTACTAATAAATAACATGAAGACAAACACATTATAAACTTAATCAAGAATCAGATTTCAAGGCATACCTGAACCTCCTTAAGTCATACCTGTTGCGACTTTTTGTAGTCTTCTTATGTAAGGCCTTAGCCTCAACTCCCCCTGAAACTTGATCTGGAGCTTGATTAGGGTTTGCTAGAGAAACCCTAAAAATTCAATCTTTGACTTTCACACTTCTGAATGGATGAAAGAATATGTCTTGCTGAGCTGATCAAACTGGCATACTTCAATTTTGGAATTTCCAAAAATTTGACCCCTCAAAATTGCCTTTGAAACTTCTGGATCTTTTGGACAGGACCCCGAACTAGGGTTTGATGAAGCCCACCCTTCTGTATAATCAAAAGATTCGATCCAAGGCTCTAAACTCTTATTTTTCTGAGGAGCTTCCAGCCGTGGTTACAGATTTCAAAAATTCCAACTTTTGCTGAAGCCCTAATTTTCCATTTTTCTGATCAAAATCCCGAACTAGGGTTTGATCAAGCCCGGTCTTCTACCCAACCAAAAAATTTGATCTTGGTATCTAAATTTCAATTTTCCTGAGTAGCATTCAGCCGTGAACTCCGATTCCAAAAATTCTAACTTTCTCCGAAACCCTAAATTCTGGAAGCCATGAATAAAGGTGCTCCAAAAATAATTCTGTTTTGACAGAAATATGCACCTGATTGTTTCTGCTATAACTCTGAAATTTTTGCTCCACAGGGTCTGAAACCTTTTTTCTGCAGTATCCTGACCTGTCATCTTTCCATCCTGACAGGTCTGACCTCAATTGGGTTTTCTGAGAGAGAGTTATGCCAAGTGTCGCAACGTGACCTGTTTATGGGATAAAACAGGAGAGCGAACTTGTACGGCATGCCACGTGTCACTATTTGAACTTCGGCCTCTGAAATTTTTTCTTGAGATAGCTCGACCTGTTATCTTTCCATCCTGACAGGTCTGACCTCAATTGGACTCTCTGAGAGAGAGTTATTCCAAGTGTCGCAACGTGACCTGTTTATGGGATAAAAAAGGAGAGCGCACTTGTACGGCGTGCCACGTGTCACTGGTTCACCTTCAGCCTCAGAACAAGTTTCTTGAGATAGTACAGTCTGTGTACTACCTGTCACTTTTTATGAAATTTCATTTGGAGCTTCCTAGCCCAAGTTATGACCTTTTTTCCAAGGTCACCTGATTTTGACTGAGATCTGGAAGAGGCAGAAACCCTAACTTGTACTGATCATAACTTACAAAGTGCAACGAATATGAGGATTCCCTTTGGACACAAGGTACCTGGGGCTGTTATCTTCGACCTGTAAACTTTTCAGACCCTGAACCTTCGCCGAAATGTATTTATAGCGAAAGTACCATGATGACTGGTTTTTGCTATGTAAAACCCTAACCTTCAAATTGTCGTAAGTAAAGCAAGTGTCGTAAGTGCCATACCTTGTCTTCCTTCAGGTTAGCTCTGATACCATGTTAAGATTTAATATTCTAAGATAGAAAATAGCAGCATTACATTCCATTTCACAATAATAGCATATACAGGATCACTGAAGAAACAACAAGCATAGCATAAACACAAGAGACACAGATTTATCCTGGGAAACCCTCATGGGGTAGAAAACCCAGTAAAGCTTCCTCAATATAGATGACCAGCAATATACAAAGATGAAAACCTGAGCATAAGCTCCTTCTTCTCCATAGCAGACCTCTCCTCCACAAGTGCGCCATTCTCAAGTGAGTGAGTGTGTCAAATGAGGAACACACCTCCTCTATTTATACACTACTCTGACATATCTTTTACACAAGTACACGTAGGCTCGTATTTAACCAATGGGTTAAATACCCCACTACAACTGACTGGGCCGACCCCTCTAGGGTGGTCTAATAACCCTTTGACCCACATAACACATAAAGGGCCGACCTCCACTAGGGAAGTCTAATAACCCAAGTTACCACATTCTGACAGAGGAATAAACATCTCCGGATATACAATAAGATCTTTACGGAGGAATGAAACATCTCTGGAATAATAAAGTACAATTATAATATTCTTTGAAGTTACAATATCTCAACAATACTGAGTGACATGCTTACACCTGGAGTGAATGTAAGGGTGTCCTAGATGTCTTTGAAATATCACCGACTTATGCTCTAATCATAGGTGATTTGAGTATGGGAGAGCTTCACTTAGAACCTTCTGCCTCCATAACTAAAATCTAGTCTCCTTATCGTTGTATCATTATCTGATCCTTTAATATGTTGATTCCATGCAATGCAAAACCAAACGTATGTAGACCTTGCAGTCAAACCATTATAAAGTTTATCCTTAAAAATGATATGTTCATTGGTACGACTAGTTCATGTCTATTATGCAAATGAGTTAATACAAACCAATGTGAAATAAAAACATAGAACAAATAACAAGAACATGTAATTTACTTATTTTTAAAGAAGGGATGCAATAAAATGTGCATTGATCTATCATAATCAAAACAAACAATTCTAATCTTAGAGTTACATCATGCATAATGAAAACGAGTTCATTACCATAATTAAAAATATTAAGTCTACATGCATGTGTAGGCTTACGCATACATATGTGCTCATTCTTGGGCACATGCATTTATGAGCCTATGTGTCACGACCCAAAGTTTCAAATAACTTGGGGTTCCCCTAGCTTAGCGGAAGTGGGTCTTTGGACCATTGCGGATGGGCACTTGGTCAAGAAAATGACTAAGTGTGGGCAAAACACCCACGCGATGGGCGTTCCGCAAGGGGTCATGGACCACTTGGTGTGTCGGCTGGGTTAGGTGCGACGCACGTTTTATGGAGCACCCAAGTGTATAAATAGGCTAAGGTGCTAGCCAAAACGGGAGGACGAAAAGTAGCGGACGCGGAGTGGAGAAAACGTTTGGCTAAAACGCGGAGGCACCCTGCCAGGCAGTGCGGCAAGCAGGCCTGGCAGGCGTGCGACAGTTTGGCTAAATTCGCTAAAAACGCAGACGCGCGGTTGCGGAGACGGAAGGCAGCGAAGGTGGAAATTCGGCTAAGTGCTGGGAGTAACAGTGCGGAAGGCGCAGTCCGTTTGGGAGGCGTCCGTCCCAGGGTTTCGTCCGCAGTAGTAGCGCAGATCCGCACTTGGCTTCCGCAGGCGTTCAGTTTGGACGCGTTCCGCAGACAGGCGTTCTGGGTTTCGCGTTCCGCAGAAGTGCGCTAGTGACAGCGCCCACCAGACGAGGCATTCCGCAGACAGCTGCGGATGCGAGCTCAGCAGGAGGCGTTTGGTTTAAACTTGTTGGGGTTTCAACAGGTTAGCGAAGTGCGCCCAGGTGGTGGGGACTTCCGCATGTCTTGGCAGTTTTGACAGTGCGCCCGGTTCGCGGAGTGTTGCGACGCGTTCCGTAGGCGTGCGCCCAGAATGGTGCACAAGGCAGATTTGGTCCGCGGCTAGTTGTGACGCGGTCCGCAGAGGTGCGTCCAGGAAGTTGGCGCCCAGAAGTGCACTCGGTCCGCGTTCAGCAGGGGACGGTTCCGCAGTGTTCAGGAGTGTGCCCAGAGGTGCACTCAGACAGGTGCATCCGCAGTTTACCCGGATCGGTGTGACTGATGTTCGTTCCGCAGAGAGGCGTTTGGGTTGCGTTTGGCACATGCACCCAGCAGGGCGTCCAGGCAGGTGCGTTCAGAAGTGCGGACCAGGATGGGGAGTTGTTGCGGATACTTGACTTCGCATTTGGTTGTTGCGACCACGGAGGTGGCAACCAGCGAACGGATGGCAGTTAGACATCTCAGTAGCAGGCCTAAGTAGGCAAGTCGGAGAGCTTCGAGGAGGAAGGCTTCGGCACGTTTCAGGCAGGACGCTTGGAAGAAGCTTCGCACGCAGATCAGCTGTTTCAAGGAGCTCACGGGCTAGGCAGGCATAAGCCCTAGACGTAGTGCAGACGACAGTGCGACAGTGCAGGCTTCCGCAGAGTTGCGAGTTAGGCAGCGATGCAGCGGAGAGACTTGGCATGGCTATGCGAGCAGGCAGGCATGCGCGACGGTGACAATTTGGGTTGTATCTTGATTGTATTCAGAGTGTTGCTAGTTGGGCTCACTCGCGGATGAGTTGCCGGGTATGTGGCATCCTCCGTCGTTAAAACAAGTCATCTCATGGGTGTTAGGCACGTTCCGGTTTGGAGTGCCGCCCACATATAAAAATCTGTCTCTTGTGTCTTGGTTGGTTGTTTGTATGGGCAAACTGTAAAAATTAACTAAGTATGAAAAACGCATAAGAGATAGGAGTATGGTTTCCGCATGGTGGTTTAGGCGTAGTCTGTTGGTGTAATGTGTGAGTTGGTCACGCCCTCATGCATTCCCAAGCAGTGCCGCACGTCATATTTAGGAACCTTGAAGCGTTCGCTAAGTATGGCTGTGACAGGTGGTATCAGAGCACAGTTTCCGCAGTTGGAGTTGTGGAGCAGCTCTTCACCACTGTTCTTGCGAACAGGTGGTATCAGAGCAGAGTTTCCGCAGTTGTGGTGTTGCGGATGGTTGAGCTCAGAGCAGACGTTTCGCTGTGGATTGTTGCGGAACAGTGTCGTTTCAGCGAGTAGGTTGATGCGGACGGGAGCAGCAGCTTGGTAGAAGTTGTGCTCCGCACCATTCGGTTGAAGGATGGTTTCATGACTGCGACAGTAGTGCGGTTGTGAGTGTTGGGCGTTTTTGAAAATGCCTAGCGAAGTTGCAGCAGCGTCTCAGATGTTCAAACGAGACGAAGGAAGTGTTTCCAAGGGGGAGCAATTCAGACGCACGTTGAAGAGTGCTGATGTTTCCGTGACTTGCGTGGAAGGGCCTTAGCTACTAGTACGCTAAGTAGACTGAAGAGCACCACAGAAGCAGTCGTTTGGTTACAGCAGGTGCACGACGACGTTGCGGAGTGAAGAAGACACTTGGACTTGCGGAGTTGCACGAGTAACAGTTTGCGAAAGTGACGAGTCCAGCAAAGAAGTGGTGTCGTGCGAACCGAGGGGAAGCTTGCCTTGGAAGTGTTGCAGCAAGTGGTGGAAGCGGGTGGACGTGAAAGCCACGAAGACGGGTGCCGCAGTAAGTGCATCCGCAGCATGCTTCAGGGAGGTGTGCTGGAACAGCGGAAGACTGAACAGCAGATTCGTTGGTGATGAGGAGTCGTTTGGTGCGCTGGTAAGGCGGAAGGTGAGAAGCGCCCATGTAACAGTGGGATACCCCCATACGGGACGTTTGGGGAGGCGCTCATTCTCAACGCAGGTGTGGAGCAAACGGATCCGCAGGAAGCCAAGGAAGGAGGTTGTTCAGGTTGATGCTTGGTTGCGTGGCATACTTGGTGGAAGTGTGTCGTGCGTGCGGAAGGTTGCTGGTTAGACGGCAGCGTTTCAGCAAAATTGGCTAAGTCAAGTGGCTTGCCAACTTCTCCAACGGCACGAGGTGGTGCGTATGGAGCATGTCGCAAGACCAAGACCAGTTGGAGCAGCAACAGGAAGGGAAGTGCGACAGCTTCGCGAGTCAGGAGGTGGCTTGTGAAGAGTATGGACATTCCAGAAAAAGGGTGTTCACCGCAGGCTAAGTTTTAGCAGAATGCAGATCTTGCGAAGTAGCTGCGGAAGGCAGAAGCAGACGGAGATGCTTTTGTCTTTGCTTAATGGCAAGGAGTGTTACCTAGTCAAAGCCATGGGGATGTGCGAACAGACCGAAAACGGAAACGGAAGTACGACTGGGAGGCACAGCGATGGTTAGTAGCTGGGGCTGAGCCAAGGCCTTAAGCAGAATTGGGAAGTGTTACGTTCAGCAAGGTTGCCGGGAGAACCCAAGAGTTGCGGAGGCTTTTGTGACTAAGTGTGCGGTTCATCTCATGAAGGGGCAGAATGGTTGGAGTCATGACCCAGCTAGCTCAGTCATGGGGGCATGCATGGACAGAAGCATCGCGAGGTGACAGAAGTACCAAAGCACGCGGAGGTTGGTGCGACAGCTTGAACGGGTTGCGGTTGCAGTTGGCAGTTGCAGCAGTGTTGCAGCAGGGTTGCAGCAGAAGCTTCGCGAATAGAACATTCGTGAAGAAGTTGCCGGGACGGCAACTATTCTAAGTGGGGGAGGTTGTCACGACCCAAAGTTTCAAATAACTTGGGGTTCCCCTAGCTTAGCGGAAGTGGGTCTTTGGACCATTGCGGATGGGCACTTGGTCAAGAAAATGACTAAGTGTGGGCAAAACACCCACGCGATGGGCGTTCCGCAAGGGGTCATGGACCACTTGGTGTGTCGGCTGGGTTAGGTGCGACGCACGTTTTATGGAGCACCCAAGTGTATAAATAGGCTAAGGTGCTAGCCAAAACGGGAGGACGAAAAGTAGCGGACGCGGAGTGGAGAAAACGTTTGGCTAAAACACGGAGGCACCCTGCCAGGCAGTGCGGCAAGCAGGCCTGGCAGGCGTGCGACAGTTTGGCTAAATTCGCTAAAAACGCAGACGCGCGGTTGCGGAGACGGAAGGCAGCGAAGGTGGAAATTCGGCTAAGTGCTGGGAGTAACAGTGCGGAAGGCGCAGTCCGTTTGGGAGGCGTCCATCCCAGGGTTTCGTCCGCAGTAGTAGCGCAGATCCGCACTTGGCTTCCGCAGGTGTTCAGTTTGGACGCGTTCCGCAGACAGGCGTTCTGGGTTTCGCGTTCCGCAGAAGTGCGCTAGTGACAGCGCCCACCAGACGAGGCATTCCGCAGACAGCTGCGGATGCGAGCTCAGCAGGAGGCGTTTGGTTTAAACTTGTTGGGGTTTCAACAGGTTAGCGAAGTGCGCCCAGGTGGTGGGGACTTCCGCATGTCTTGGCAGTTTTGACAGTGCGCCCGGTTCGCGGAGTGTTGCGACGCGTTCCGCAGGCGTGCGCCCAGAATGGTGCACAAGGCAGATTTGGTCCGCGGCTAGTTGTGACGCGGTCCGCAGAGGTGCGTCCAGGAAGTTGGCGCCCAGAAGTGCACTCGGTCCGCGTTCAACAGGGGACGGTTCCGCAGTGTTCAGGAGTGTGCCCAGAGGTGCACTCAGACAGGTGCATCCGCAGTTTACCCGGATCGGTGTGACTGATGTTCGTTCCGCAGAGAGGCGTTTGGGTTGCGTTTGGCACATGCACCCAGCAGGGCGTCCAGGCAGGTGCGTTCAGAAGTGCGGACCAGGATGGGGAGTTGTTGCGGATACTTGACTTCGCATTTGGTTGTTGCGACCACGGAGGTGGCAACCAGCGAACGGATGGCAGTTAGACATCTCAGTAGCAGGCCTAAGTAGGCAAGTCGGAGAGCTTCGAGGAGGAAGGCTTCGGCACGTTTCAGGCAGGACGCTTGGAAGAAGCTTCGCACGCAGATCAGCTGTTTCAAGGAGCTCACGGGCTAGGCAGGCATAAGCCCTAGACGTAGTGCAGACGACAGTGCGACAGTGCAGGCTTCCGCAGAGTTGCGAGTTAGGCAGCGATGCAGCGGAGAGACTTGGCATGGCTATGCGAGCAGGCAGGCATGCGCGACGGTGACAATTTGGGTTGTATCTTGATTGTATTCAGAGTGTTGCTAGTTGGGCTCACTCGCGGATGAGTTGCCGGGTATGTGGCATCCTCCGTCGTTAAAACAAGTCATCTCATGGGTGTTAGGCACGTTCCGGTTTGGAGTGCCGCCCACATATAAAAATCTGTCTCTTGTGTCTTGGTTGGTTGTTTGTATGGGCAAACTGTAAAAATTAACTAAGTATGAAAAACGCATAAGAGATAGGAGTATGGTTTCCGCATGGTGGTTTAGGCGTAGTCTGTTGGTGTAATGTGTGAGTTGGTCACGCCCTCATGCGTTCCCAAGCAGTGCCGCACGTCATATTTAGGAACCTTGAAGCGTTCGCTAAGTATGGCTGTGACACTATGACTCCACACATTTATGAAGGTACACAATGCATCGTTATTGTTATTAAATCATGCTGACTATATGATGTTTCACTTACATTCTCATGAAAGTTGCATTATATTTGTCATCCATTTATTTTATTAATCATTTTGTTAAGAAGGGTTCTGCGTTAGTCAACCTTCATAAATTATAATTTTATTTTACCATCCAATTATTTTTCTCACACAAAATATTAAAATATTAAAGAAAAATATACATAATAATTATTCATACCAAAATAAATACACACAAAATATTAAAATGTTAAAGAAAAATATACGTAATAATTATTCATACCAAAATAAAAAACACACAAAATATTAAAATATTAAAAAAAAATATACATAATAATTATTCATACCAAAGTAAAAAATAAAGTCCTATATTGTAAAAGCACATGAATAACACCAAAAAAAAAAGAATGGTTTATCCAAAGGATTTCTCATAATATAAGGAAATAGCAAAATAGTTTGGACGTAGGCCATATATAGCAAACATGCATTGAGGATTATTCAATTCAAAAGGATAGGGGTTAAGAGCACTCTATCAATTGTGCCATCCAAGGATAATGGGTCAAGATACAAGAGCAATTGTGGTAAAAGAACAAGCGATGCAAAGTGATGACAAAAGTTGTAAGCACCAGACAATGAATCGATGATTGGGCAATATGCATGATGATGGAAGTAATTATGGCATATGTTTATGTAGAATGAAAAGATCAAATAACGGTGTTGGCATAAGGTAGTGTTTTGGATGCAAATGCAAAATCTAACAACTTATCCTTAGATGCAAAAACAAGAAATGTACAAGTTGAGAATAAATTGGGAAAGAAAACTATAGAATCCTGCACATAATCAGTTGAGAGGTCAATAAAACAAATGCTTATGAAACTATGAGGGCGGGGGCGGGGGCGGGGGCGGGGGCGGGGGCGGTTTTTGTTTTTTGTTTTTTGTTTTTAAATTTTTAAGTGTTTTAAATTATTATTATTATTATTATTTTTATTTTTTGAGTTTTTATAATTTAGTTTTTAAATTTTTTTTTAAATGTTTATTTTTAAATTTTTATATTTGTTTTATAAATTTTTTAATTTTTTTAAAAATGTTTTTTTTTTAAGTTTTTATCATTTATGTTTATAAAGTTAAAAAAAAGAAACTTTTGGAAGAGTTTTTTAATTTTGTTTTTTTTTATTATGAATATTATTAGATTTTTTCTTTTCTTTTATATATAAAGAGTAGTGAAATAATTTTTTGAATAATTTGTGTTAAACAGAGTGCAAGTTTTATATAGCATTATTAAGAGATTTAATAAATACAATTTTAAATTATGACAAAATGATATAATAATGTCATTTTTTGAAAAATGTGCTACTGGTAACATTAGTTTTTAATTTAGGACTTGATTTTAAGATTTTTGTAAACAACAATAAGTATTGTTTTGGTCCGTGTCTATATTTTTAACCACAAAAAAAAGTGGTGCTACGAGTAGCACCACTTTTTGATTCGGGGTTGTTTTTTGGTATTTTTTTTATGCAAAAATATGAGTTTTTATGGCTACAGTTCTCGTTTTGAGTATAAAGTTCTTGTCATGTTGTATAACATGTTAAATTTGTTTTAGTCATTTTTATGGCATCTTTGTATATAGTAAGACATGGAAGGAACATCTAAAGCATCTGGAACATATACTATCTCTCCTGGAAGAAAACCAATTCTATGCAAAAATGTCAAAATGTATAACAAGAAGCAGAGTACCTTGGTCACATTATTTTGAAAGAAGGGGCCAAGGTATATCCAAAGAAAATCAAAGCGATCAACGAATGGCCCCAACCAAAAAATATCTCCAAGTTAAGAGGTTTTCTAGGGTTGATAGGTTACTATCAAATATTCATCAAGAACTATACTCATTTAATTGATCTCCTAACCAACCTCCTAAAAAAATTTCTTTTAGTGGAATGATGAAGCAAAAAGGTGATTCAAGGCGTTGAAAAAAATTATTTCTACAACTCTTGGATTGGAAACACCAAACTTCTCAAAACCATTTGTAATTGAATGTGATTCCTTGGGTTTTGGAATAGAGAAGTCTTGATGCAAGAAGGACACCCAATATCTTTTGAAAGCATGATTCATCCAATATCCTGCTATCATCCAATATCTTGCAGGGTGTCATTCTTGCATCCTGAAAGCAGGATTCATCCAATATTTCGTTCCATTCACCAATGACATGTTGGATGAACTTCATGAAGCCAAATATTGTTTACAGTCTACATACAACAAACATATGCTTTCCATCATGCATGCATTAAAAAAATGGTGACAATACCTTTTGGGAAGCAATTTTATGATCCGTACATATCATAACTGTCTTCAATATATGTTACAACAAAAGGCATTAACAACCAAATAACATAAATGGATAGAGAAAATTGCTACATTTGATATGGAAATCCTACATAAAAAGGGAAAGGACAACATAATAGCTGATGCTCTTTCAAGAAAAGATGAATAAGTGCAAGTTTCTGCAGTGTCGATGGTGATTCCTGAATGGCTAGATGAAATTCAAACCAAGTATGCCAAAAACCCACAGACTTGCTCCATAATCAATAATGTAAATCAATACCCCAAATTTGAGTGGAAAAATGGCCTCTTGTGGTATAAGGGATTAATTTATTTAATCCCCAAATCAAGTTTTAAATCCAAGAATCCCATCACTGTCCAGTTGCAGGACACATAATATTTTTCGAAACCTATTATAATGCAAGACAATCATTTTTTTGGAAAGGAATGAATGCATACATTAAAAAATATGTAGCATAATGTGACATTTTCCAAAGAAACAAAAGAGAAAATGTCCTAACCACTGGGCTACTCCATCCGCTATGCACCCCTAATAAAAAGGGAAGAAATATCAATGGACTTGATTGAAGGGTTACCCGTGTCAGAGGGGAAGGATAAAATATTGGTGGTAGTAGACATACTAACCAAGTATGCAAATTTTATTGGGGTAACAAAAACTAATTATGAAAAAGAAACTATCGAAGTTTTCTATAAAAATGTCTACAAATTACATGGCTTTCCAAGATTATTGTTAGTGATAAAGATGGCAAGTTTAAAGGAAATTTTTGGAGAGAATTTTGCAAACAAATTGGGACATCACTTAATATGAGATCAACTTAGCACCCCCAAACATATGGTCAAACCTATATTGTCAATAAATGCTTGGAAACTTATCATTGTTGTTTTGTGATAGACAAGCAACATAAATGATTCCAATGGTTGCATCTTGTTGAATGGTAGTATAATTCCACATATCATATATCCACTAAAATGACACCAATATTCCAAGATATCTACAAATATGAACTCCTGAAAAGGAAAGCTGTAGCCACAAATCAAGCAAAAGTCACATCAGTAAAGGATTATTTAGAAGAGAATAAAAAAGTTGTTCAAATACTCAAGAAAAATCTAACCGTCACTAGGAATAGAATGAAACAACAAGTCGACCAACAACAAACAGAAAGAGATTTCAAAATTGGAGATTGGGTATTTGTGAGACTCCATCCCTGTAAACAATTATCACTTAAACAAAAAGGAAAAAATAAATTAGCTCTAAGGTTTTACGGACCATATCAGATCAACAAGAAGATTAGTCATGTAGCATATGCATTGGATATATCAGACAAGAGTAAAATATCCGCAATGTTTTTCACGTATTGTGTCTTAAAAAGTTGTTAGTGCAACACCAGCAAGTGCAAAATATGCTTCCTATGTTGGATGGTGAAGGACATATTATTGCTACCAACGAAAAGAGATTGCATTCTCCAGTAATCAAGGAGTATCTTATTAAATGGAAAAATATTCCAAAAGAAGACATCGCTTGTGAGTTAGAGAGTTTTCGATAGTTGCATCCTTCATTACCATTTCTTTGAGGACAAAGAAAAGTTTAAGGGAAGGGAAATGTTATGTGTATAAAATACATAACAATAATAAAATATTAAAGCTAGTAAATAATAAGAAAACAAATATAACACATGATGATGGAATACAATATATATCATTTGAAAGAATAAAAATTAAATTGACAAGTCAGCTCAAAACAAAAAAAATGAAATGATAATGTAAAAGGACATGTCGACCTCCACAATTTCTGGAAAAGGATAAGTATAAATAAAGATCAAAATCACTGAGTAATGTGTGGAATGAATGTGGTGAATTTTGGATGAGAAAATGATTGCGATCTATTTTTCGTGGGTCTGAATATTTTGGGTATAGAGATAGTGGCGGAGATGAGGAGCATCATATGATGTTTATTTTTTCTCCTTTTGTGAAGAAATGATGAACATCTGAAGCTTGGGACTGAACAAAAGCTGATGACATGTTTGCAAATGATACTTTATGGACATAATGCTTTTGATAGACATAATTCTTTTATAAATTGGAGATGATCAGCCTATGGACAATATGCTTGACAGAATGTGATTGATGTTGATATGCTGAATACTTTTGTTGATGGATAGAATAATGACAATGTCACCTACAACAAATTGATAAGGTTATGGACAGAGTGTTGATGTACCCATAAACATAATGAAGATAAGCTTATGGAAAATGATGATGTACAGAATGATGATATAGGAAACAGGTTAATGGCTAATTGATAACAATGATGACTTGCTTCAGTTGACAATAAATAATATGGAACAGTGGTTCTATTCTTATATCAGGGTGGTAGGACGAGGCAAGGAGAACTAGGGAGTTGAAGCTTCCTTCAGGTTTTAGCCTGTAAACTAGGGGGTTGTAGCCTCCTTCCAGTTGTAGCTAGAGAATTGAAGTCTTCGTAACATAGCGGGTTGTTGCCTCCTTCCAGTTGTTGCTGGTAAATTATTTTATAAAGGCTTCAGTGGTTTTTCCTAGGTTTTGGGTTTCCACATAAAGATCTTGAGTACTGTGTTTGTTATGTAATGATGTGATGATGAGCTGTAATTGTTGCTGATGATATAATGATAATATGATAATGCATTGATAAATTTTTTATTGAAAAATAGAAGTGGAAAAATGTTTTAAAATTATATGCACATTGTTCACCCCCCCCTCTCAGTGTGCTCAGTGTGTCCAACAATTGGTATTAGAGTAGGCCTTCACAAAAGCCTTACCATCTTGAAGGAGATCCTTGACACACCATGGAGTTCATAGTGAATGGATTGTCTTGTGGGACAAATTACTTGATTTGGAAAATGAGAATGCAGGTCTATCTTGAAGCAGAAGGTGTTGGGATATGGCAATCAGTACTTACAAGGTACAATCATCCGAAGAAAGTAAAAACAATAGCCCAGGAGGAATCAAAGAAAAATATTTCAATGGCTATGGAATCCATTCTTGAAGGCTTATCAGATTCCATGAAAGAGAAAATTGGAAAGTGCAACATTGCTAAGGAACTATGGCTCAAAATAGAACATCTCTACTCCTCTAAGGAACATGAAGAAGAAGTTATGAAATTCATGGCTGCATATCTAACAGATCTCCAAAAGGAGAAAATAGGAAAGTGCAACTCAATTGAAGAACTATCACTAAAGATAGATCAACTCTACTCCACAGAAGAACATAAAGTTGAAGATAGCTTCATAGAAAAGTCAATACAAGATCCAGGTAAGTTTGAGGATAATGATATTACTAATGCTTTGCAAAAGGTTGAAAAACTTTGTAAAGAGAACTAGGCATTGCAAGAGAAATTGGATGAATATGAAGGTGAGGTAGATCTTGAAGCAGAACTCATGAGCACCTTGAAAGATCTGAAGGAAGATAGGAAAGCAAACAAAGTGCTTAAGGAGGAAACACAAGGGTTTGAACAAACTATTATTTATCTGAAGGTAAAATTAAAATAAGCCACATCTAAATCTCTGAAAGATCAACTTGAGAAGTCAGCTGCTGAAAATAAAAGGCAATCAGAAGAAATTGACATTCTTAGAAGACAACTAGAAGATAAGGAGAAGGAATTGACTCACAAAATTCAAGACAATGATGGTGAAGATACTAAAGAGCTTGAAGAGACAAAATGGGCTAATATTGATTTGAAAATTCATTTGAAAGAATACAAGAGAATTGAAAAAGTCTTGAAACATCAACTGGATGAGAAAGAGAAAACTTGCCAAAAGATTGAAATGGAAATAATTGAATTAAGAAAGAAGAATGAAAAGCAAATTGACTTTGTCAAGTTTAACAACATCTCAGCTATCCTAGATGAGATATTGGATTGTCAAAGGTCTCCCTTTGACAAATATGTCCTTGGGTACAAGAATAAAGAAGACAAATATGATGATGACATATGGCCTCCCAAGACTCCAGAAGCAGATCCATCAATGATCAAGGATGCATCCCATGTACCTGCACATGACAACAAAAATGTTGGCTATTCAACAATACATCAAGGAGCTAGGCTCAATCCTCCAAGCAAAGAAACAATTCCAAGATGGAAACAAGGTCCAAGGTATGATAATGGATTTAATGGTTATTGTTTTTCTTTTTCTAACTTTGGTCACAAAGCAATGGATTGTGTAGATGGAAGGAGTATTGGAAGACAAAGTCACACATTAAGATGCTACACATGCAGTGGTTTCGGTCACAAAGCACAAGAATGTTCAAGTCAAAGAAGTCAACCAAGGAGGAGTCCTTCATACATATCAACAAGAAGAATCGGCGAACCTTGGAAGAAGACCATTTCAGAAAATTTTGAAGATTAGTACAATCAGAGACATCCTTAGGTATGGAGGAAAGAAGTTGATCAAAGGAGTATTGGAAGTTCCAATAGCAGAGTTAAATGCTGGACATGTAACCAAGATGGACATACTGCTGCCACCTGTCACACATTAAGATGTTATACTTGCAGTGGGATTGGGCATAAAGCACAAGATTGTTGGAATACATGGAAACAATCCATGAGAAGGTTAACATACAACTTAGCTAAGAAAATCAATGAAGATAATGGAGAAAATGATGAAAAGATAGATGCCAAGAAGCAAGTGTGGATGAAGAAAAACATTGTGCTAAATCTAAATGAAGTTAAGGATCAGTGCACAAGTGAAGATGGCTGCCATATGGAAAGCCATACTTGAAGTCTTTCAAAGACTTTAAGAGCACCATGAGTTCATTATTGGAGGATGAACTTAATAGGAAAATGATGGCGACTCCAAGCATACAAACATGTCCAAGGATCGTGGCATGATGATAGGGGGAGAAAGAGTAATTTTCAGTGATCTCATAAAATCTCTCTGGATGAAGCAAATGAGGAATTAGAAGAAGAGGACATTTCAGTAGACAAGAATAACATGTTTGTGGCATGCATAGTGATGTACAGTCAATGAAAGTGAATATACAGTGATGCACTGCGGAGTAAAGAGTACAGTGGTAAATACATGAGGACTTTGATGTGTACGTAGCATACACACAATAAACAATGTTGATGATGCCTTGTACACAATAATGACAAACTCTATGATGATGGAAACACTATGATGATGCAAACCATATGATGATGTTCCAGACCTTGATGGATATTTTGGTATCTTGATGAATGAGATATTAAGGTAGTCCTGAAGTATGATTCAAGATTGGAATCTCTTGATGATGACAACTTGTCTTGACAATAGATCAGATTGACATAACAGAAATGTACTTAACAGATCAATATTAATAAAGTACAATTGGACAAGTTCAGACTTGTTACTTTTGGCAAATGAATTGTTGAAGAGAATACCTTTCATCCTGATTTGACAAGAAGTTTGATTGAGAAATGGTATGATTTATAGGATGAGTATAGTGATGCATGCTTACCTTTTATGAATTTACTGGACATCAACATATTAGTCAGGGGGATCATTTTGGTAGCAAAAATGAGATGGAGTAGTACACAACATCATCTCTATTGTGTCTTGAAGATTAAAGGACAGATTTGATTTGGTGACATGATGGATCAAGAGCAACTAGTAATACTTGTACAATGAAAGATGAGAAGTAATCATCTCAGGGGGAGCAATCAATTCAGCATGATATCAAGCAACATTCAATGAATAATTAGCATGTCGATATACCAAAGTATGATAAAGGGCTACCTGAGTTCAAACTTGCTCAAGGACAATCTACAAGCAAAGCAGTTGTAGCAAAATAAATGAAGATTATGAACATATCCAGAATTGCTTCAAAGGGTGAAGACTCATTATTTTTGAGCTGCATATCCACATAAATCTGAACTCAGTTTGATGAAGCTTTCAATGATCTTGAAAAGGAGAGCTTGTTCAAAAAGGGGATACAACAGTTCACTAGTCAAAGGGAAGTCTGTTTTTATTCAATAAAAGTTCACAACAATTGGTCAAAATTCAAAATTTCCAGAAATCAGATTAGACAGAATTATGGTGAAAGATAAGGTGTTTTCAATGAACACAAGCTTGAGGGGAGCAATCTGATGTACAACAACAAAAATTTTGATGTACAGTATGCTCAATCAAAGGGAGAGACAAAAAATAGGATACAATATTCAAAGATAAATTTTTGGGCATTGTGAAGCTTTTAATGACTAGGTGTTTGACCCTTTGTCATTAATGTCAAAGGGGGAGAGAAGTTGGATGAGATTGCCATCAATGACAAAGGGGGATATTGTTGACTAATGTTATCATTGATAACAACAAATTAATGACAAAGGTCAAAGTAATGATATCGCAAGGTCAAGGTCAAAGTCAAGTTGAAGCATGAAGGACATTGAAGAACAAGTTGGACAAGTGTTGTTAACATGGCATGAAGACATGGAACAAGAAGGTTAAGGACTTGGAGAAGACAAGCAATAAAGACATGAAGAACACATATGTGACATAGATGACAAGGAAACATGGCATTGATGATGACATGACAAAGGACATTGAAGATTAAGCAAACATGACAAGGTTGATGACTTCGTGACATGGATGACATGGCCAATGTCACATGTGGGAATTTCCTTTGACATCTCAAAGTGGCCTTTGTGTGGGCATTTGAAGAAGGACATTGCGTGCATGTTGAAGGCATTTTTGTTGACTGCTTGTGGGCATAAATAATAGCCCACTGCGGGCATATTTTTGTGTGCTGCGAGCATCTGTTGGAAGGTTTTAAAGACCCTTGCGGGAATACCTAGGAGTATTGTGGGCATGTTACAAGCATAAATTATGGCCCATGCGCGGGAATAAATATGAGCCCACGGGCATCTTTTAGACATCCCATGCGGGCATTTTATAAAGAGTCTTGCTGGCATAAAATGAAGCCCTTGCGAGCATTGTTGATGACCCTTGTGGGCATTACAGATAGGCAAAACAAGATCCCTTGCAGGCATTTCATGAAGACAATGGGGGCATAAATGAAGAGACCATGAAGGCCTTGTGGGAATATTTGATGAGGCTTGCGGGCATGTTCAAGGGAAAGCAGTAATGGCCCATGCGGGCATACTTCAAGGACAACACGGGCATAACTTAGAAGTCCTTGCAGGAATATTTGAAGGAAGTGGAAAGAAGATAAAAGATTATATATATATATATATATATATATATATGATAAGCTTAATATGAAAATGAAATAATCGATGATGATGTGGCAACAAAGATTAAATGGAATAAAATATATATCATTTGAAAGAATAAAAATTAAATTGACAATTCATCTCAAAACAAAAAAAATGAAATGATAATGTAAAAGGACATGTCGGCCTCCACAATTTCTGGAAAAGGATAAGTATAAATAAAGATCAAAATCATTGAGTGATGTGTGGAATTAATGTGGTGAATTTCAGATGAGGAAGTGAATGAGCTCTGTTTTTCATGGGTCTGAATATTTCGGGTATAGAGACAATGGTGGACATGAGGAGCAACAGATGATGTTTATTTTTTCTCCTTTTGTGAAGACATGATTAATATATGAAGCTTGGGACTGAACAAAAGCTGATGATATGTTTGCAAATGATACTTTATGGACATAATGCTTTTGATGGACATAATGCTTTTATAAATTGGAGATGATCAGCCTATGGACAATATGATTGACAAAATGTGATTGATGCTGATGTGCTGAATACTTTTGTTGATGGACAAAATAATGACAATGTCACCTACAACAAATTGATGGGGTTATGGACAGAGTGTTGATGTACCCATAAACAGAATGAAGATAAGCTTATGGAAAATGATGATGTACATAATGATGATATATGCAGCAGGTTAATGGTTAATTGATAACAATGATGACTTGCTTCAGTTGACAATAAACAATATGGCACAGTGGTTCTATTCTTATATCAGGGTGGTAGGATGGGGCAAGGAGAACTAGGGAGTTGAAGCTTCCTTCAGGTTGTAGCGTGTAAACTAGGGGGTTGTAGCCTCCTTCCAATTGTAGCTAGAGAATTGAAGTCTTCGTAATAGAGGGGGTTGTTGCATCCTTCCAGTTGTTGCTGGTAAATTATTTTATAAAGGATTCAGTGGTTTTTCCCAGGTTTTAGGTTTCCCCATAACGATCTTGAGTACTGTGTTTGTGATGCAATGATGTGCTGATGATATGTAATTGTTGCTGATGATATAATGATAATATGATAATGCATTGAGACATTTTTTATTGAAAAGTAGAAGTGGAAAAAGGTTTTAAAATTATATGCACACTGTTCACCCCCCCCCTTCAGTGTGCTCAGTGTGTCCAACATATATATCTTTGATCACAGTGTGGAAAATACTTATACACAAAAAAATCCATTTTATGTGGATCATTAAGGTTATTCTACCACCATGTCAAGCTAATTTCCATTTACACATGTTCTTTGACCACTATAAATTATCTTTTAATTTTGTTGTTTGGTTTAAATGTTTTAGGTTGCAACATTTTGAATTTAGTTGTGATATTTTATTTAATGGTTGCAGTGGCAGTTTGGTTGGTATAATTGCAAATTTCACACGGTATTGTTGTTTTGTTTCCGTGGTCATAAGTTGGACATTTGTACATGTTTATTCATCAACAGATTCACTGATCATGTCTATGAAAGAGAGAAAGATAAGATAATTTATTAACAACCAACAAATGACAAAAAACATAGGTGAGTGGGACCAGAAAGTGAAAAATCATGAAATCAATCTTCGTGAAATGAAAGTGAGTTTTTCATCCTCATGAAATCAAAGTGACAAATAATTTATGGAGTACACTTAGATAATATTACACTATTCTTCTTTTCTATAAATACCATTTTTTGTTATAACTTACATTGCATTCATTTTAAGTTCAGGTTAGTTAACTTGTAATTATGAAATCTTGTAATATTATGCACCAAATAAATTTGCAAACTTGTCATGCTTTAATTGTTTGGTAATACTAGATGGAGTTCATGATGTCATCTTCATAATACATATAATGATATAATCATAAAATCTTGAATATGATTCCTTCCCTTTCTTCATCCTATATTCAACTTCCAAGTATAGTTGAAATTTATGTTGCTACCATAAATCACTTTTTTTTTTTATATAGATCATGTGCATTATATGTTTTCAGTAATTTAGGATTATTTGATTTATAAGCCTCAATTATTTTCTATTTCACTTGTGCCTATACTGTGGAAATTGTCTATAGGTTCTATCAGGTAATATTTGTTAACTTTCTCGAGAGATCAAAATTTACAAGGAAAGTGCTCTAGACAGTTTGAAACAATCACTATCCTCTATAAATTGGCGTTGCAACCACATTTTGATGGATGAATGAAATGTTGGAGGACAAACATTCGATGTCATTTCGTCAAACGTTGCTATTCACAAATGTCGTTGTCACGAAAATTTATCAATGGATACTTGTCGGATAAGGCATTGGTGGGATGACGCAAATTCGATGGATTCCCATCATAAATTACTCTCATTATCGTTGATGTTACGACACAAGTGCACAATGAATATAGTTGGAAAACACATTGGTAAAATCCTCGCGAAAGGAAGTGAGAAGCCATCACATTGTTTTTTCCTGCGGAAATGTGGCATGGGAAAACCACCAATACTTCCCCACATTTCGTGGATGGTAAGGATGTTAAACTGTCGGCCAAGAATAATGGTTTGGCCTAACCCCTTAGGACTCAAGGCTTGAACTCATGACCTCCCCCCGTACCGAGAGAGTGTTCACACGTCTTACCAATTGAGCTAACCCTTGGGGCTAACAAGCCATCACACTTACAACCACGAGATAGATTCATCACACCTGCGACGATATTTTTATGAATAAAATAAGTTCCAAATATGGTCACAAGTGTGACCATACTTAATGGTGATTTTAAAACTACCCAAATCGTAGAAATAGCGATTTGAGCAACAAAAATTGAGATTTGGGCAATTCTTGATATGCCTGATTCTGGTGATTGGGGGCATTTTGGTTGTTACTTATACTTCTCCCAAATATGGTCGCAAGTGTGACAGTACTTCATCAAAATTTCACTGCATAATCGTCACAAAGTTCGATAAATGTACAAGTGTGCCAACGCAGTCTCCATTTAGACAACTTCGTGCTTAAGACCCAAGGTTTCTCTACCCTAAACCAATTCTTGTTGTTGTGGTGATGACATAAGGCCTACTTGTTGGATTCACAATTGGCTCAATCAAGTTCATGGCTGAAATTCTTAACACCCTCCCCAACTTTCTTCTAGTCATTAGGGCACAATACAAAACTTGGTCTCACAAAAGATCATAAAACCGTTCTTATGGGTCACAACAAGTGCTTTGGTAATTTTTAGAAATTCCTACCCCAAGATGTTTCTATTCTCATCCAATGGAACTAGTTTTAAGTTCAAAACACCAAACCACTCCCTAACCTTGAAATGTGCAGAATGAACTACTTTTGAAAATATCTTCACTATTGAGTTTGCTATTAAACAAGGCCTTGGTGCCCTCAAGGCCTCCACCTTTAACCCACTTACTATTGCATTCACAAAACAAAGTCCACCTCTACCTTGGTCTTGCAACTCATGTTCTTGACTTTCTTTCACAAACTTGCCTAGACATGTTGTCAAGGTGCTCTTAACCTCTAACTCCACCTCTAAACTCTATTGTGCTTAGACTTCCTCCAACTTTGGCAATTGTTCCTTCAAAGGAAAATGCATAGAAAAATGGTTATGGTAACATAGAAAGCATGAGACATTCTTATCTATACACTTAGACAATTTATGTAACCTTGTTGTGGTGTCCTTCATTTCACTACAAGGCACCACTCTATCTTATGATCATGCATTTTATCAAGTCCATCATAGTTTTTAGATGAAGATATAAAAAGTATTCTCTCATTTAGGCTTGTTCCAACATTACTTGGTGGCATTGGGCATCTCCAATAGTCTACCTAATCAAATATTCTTAGGCCACAGACTCACTTCCACTGTCTTGCACTATTTTCACTTCAAACATTGAGGGTATTGCCAAATCCTCTAAAATTAACACCTATAAAAAGACTTCTTGGAAAGGAACATCTTGGACGTTCTTCAACAACTATATCCTCCAAGGCACCACACCGCTCAATAAAAACTTATTACACATGTCATGAAAACTACATATTTATTCCAAGTTATGGTGAAGAGAATCTCTTTCTAAATATTTTCATTAATACCACCTGTCATGGACCTACAATAACCCATAATGTTTTATGTTTTTGTGCCACTCTAAGTCACACAACACTACCTTGCAACCTGCCTAGTGACTCGATCACACTAGAAGGATTGCAACCAAACTATGCCTTACAAAAAACCCAACCCTAATTTTCCTAGGTTAGTTACAATTTATACAACCATCCAACAATACATGAATTCCTTCTAAATCATCCCAATTTAACAACTTCAACATAGCCAATTAAATTAATTGCATCATGACATCAATATAATGACATGTGTATGGTACCCAAGCTAGGGACCTTAAACTTTTATTAAGAGAGGATACAACAAGATCCACTACAACAATAAATCCTTCCAACCATCATAACTCTAATTGAACAAGTTGTAGTCCAAGTCACTTCCAAACTTTTTTGTCACAAAATACTAATAGACTACTCTTGACAAGTCTATGAGTCTACCTCATGTAGTCTCAATGTTCTCCATGTAAAAATAAAACCACAAACCTTCTTCTCATCCTGAATGTATTCCACTTTATTGTACTAGAACGATCTACCCTAATATGTGTTAATTCATCATCAACCTCCCAATTCTATTGCAAACTTCCATCACTCAATATACCCAACTCCAAGGCTCACTTCAATTTGCAACTCCGCCCTGGGATAAACTCTATCATTTGCATCACTCTAGAACTACATGTGAACCCTTTGACTTCTTTAAGCACTTCCAAGTCCCCAAATCACCTTTAACCTAGACTTGGTGATCTATGCCTAAGTACACCTAATTGAATGACCTAACTCTCCAAGTCACACTCCTTACACTTGGTTGACATAGTCAATTCAAATTGAACTCTACCATAATTCATTTCTAGAATAAGTCGAATAGGATCCATGCTTAACTACTCAAGGTTCATTCACAAACTTGAATTCCTTCCAAATCCATGATGTGCACTTTATATAGGTAGGAAGGTCTATTCATTTCCTTCAACCAAGGTATACTCTTCTAATTCACATTTTCCTTTCTAGACCCATGGACCGAACTCAACCTTAAATTTTCAACCACTTCCTTAAGTTGTAGGAATGCACCTACATTCAATGGCCATGATATCCTCAACTTTAAGCAGCATATCACACCTAAAAACCTTACCCCAAGTTAAGCCTTGTACACCCAAGTCTTCTTTTGGATCACCACCAATTCACATAATGCACTTTACTCCAATGCCATATTGATACCTTCCAACCTTGAGTTTCATCCAACATGTTTGTAGCTATAATATGCTACTAGTTGGTACCAATCCTCTTTCCCAAGCTGGGAGTGTCTAAAACCTCAATTATTTTCTCATACTTAGTCTTCCATATAAATTTTCCTTTGCAAATCACCCAATGGAGGTGACCATGTCAAATTGTGGCAAGTTGTGCATCCTCTACTTGCAATTGGTGTGTAAGTTATGGAGTGCATTGGTGTGGTGGTTCTCTTGAATTTGCTTCTACTAGGATTCCCTAGACCACATCATGTAGAAGTGTTCTTCTTATCAAGGCACTACTATAGTGATACTTCAACATACAACTTCACATGTCTTCAAGAAAGTCATATGCTCCACCCAACTCAAATAGGCCTCCTTTTAAGGCATTGGACATGCCATTGCAACCACTACATCCATGGTCATTATCCACTTAGATAAAACAAGGTGAACACCTTCCATTGCACTATGTTTTGTCTTGATAACACGACTAAGTGTGACAAGTGCCTAAATCACCAAAGCTTTGTTCCAAGTTGAGATCATCTTGAATCTCGCACAAGGTATTAAGGTGTCTAAGTCTTCATCCAGAGACAAAAGGCCTTACACGTGAGCTTGGGTTATGGCTTTAGGTTTGCATTGTGGGCATTGGAATGTGGAGATATATTTAGGTTGGACCCAAATTTTTGGGTAGAAATAAATTTAGTAATGAAGGGTTGATAATGAAAAATGTTAAAACAAAGGATTATCATGTGTTAGGATACAACATACATATAATTGAATGGTAAACAAGGTCAAGGGGAAAACACTAATTTAATAAACAAATTGAATTATGAGATGGGACTTTGAAATGGGGACATAATGAATTGTTAAATGAAGGTCCAAGGTCCAAAATTTTAATACAATGACTTCAACAAAACATTTCCCCAATAGGTAACATTGCCATAGGTATATGGATACATAATATATGATGAAGGTAAATGAGGCCTAAGGCCAAATAATTTTGATTTCAAAAGTATGACCCATATAGATTTGTATAATAAGGGAAAATCACAAATGGTGTTACCGTAGAAATTAGCACCCTTTTGAAAGGTCACGAAGGTCGGTGCTTATATATTGACAACTAATCAAGAGATGCACCCCATGACACCACAATGCACTCTCCTTACACTTTAGGCCAACTCCTCGAGACCAATGGGGAGTCCCTAACATAGGTGAAATAGACATGCAAAACACGAATATTCCACAAGAAACTTATTGAAAAAGTTGTGCCTTATGGATTCAAAGCAACAAATACAAGTGTGTTTACCAAGTACTTCAAGATGATAGGAGTTAGAATGGATAAATGCTCGCAACTAGGGAAAATGATTAAAAAACTTTGTCACTTTTATAAGAGGAAAACCACTAAAATATGCACAAAGATATATGAACATCACTTAGAATAATGCCAACTTACCAAGTAAAGTACTCCTAAGGAGAGGGACAAAAATCACACCTTTGGCTGGGAAGCCAATGAATGAGTGAGACAAATCTGGAATAGACTTACTAGATCTGGTTTGTGCCCTAACTAGCCCCCCAAAATCACAAGAAGATCCACTCTAAGCAGTGGATGGATGTCTAAGTGAGTAGAGTTTATAATATATCTTTTCTTCAGCTTGTAATACTCTTCAATGATGAATTTATATGGTTGTACTTTCCAAATCATATCTGAAAAACATACATAGCACTTGCACAAAATCGTTAATATCTCAAAACAACCACAAGAAGAAGAAACCCTTGAGGATATACCATAAAATCAAGTAGGGCACGTCGCTTTGACTGATTAGCTTCTTCAATACTGCAATATTTTTTGTTTTTTATATTTTTAACTTTTTAGGGTTTTTGGTATAGTTGTTTTTTATTTTATTTTTAAACATATAAAATATAGAAATTGGAAATTTGAAAAGAGAATATGGGGGAAATAGACCTAGGTATTATCCCTAGGGAAATTAGAAAAATCAGGGCTAACGTTCTCCCAAGAATTGGCAATTCAATGCTTGATCCATTAGGGGAAGGATAAGAAACCCTAGGTTATGTTAGCACTTGATCTAATTAAGACAAACAATATGCCAAGGCCCAATACATGAGGGATCCTTTAATATGAATGGCTCACCAACAAGACTAAATCAAGAATGGATCAAACCCTAAATTTCTCTTACCTTGGATACCTCCTCCAATGCAAGATAAGAGGTTCAAGATATTACCACAATTAATGGATAAAAGGAGAAGAGAAATACACCCAAGAATCCTTCATCCTATAAATATCCTTGGAAGATATGTAAAGAAGCCCCAAAACCAAGAACTATCCTTAGAAACCCTAGAAGAGCCAAGAAGAGAGGTGCACACCACATCAAAAACTCATATACCATAACAGAAATAAGATTTTAGTCATACTTGATCCCATGATATTTCTTAATCATTACAAATGAGAGGAGGGCACTATATTTAAAGGGAAAAAGTTGTAACTTTTCCCTTCTCCAGGCCAACCCATGTAATTTTGAGTTTAAAGTGGTTTTTTAGGGTTTGTCACCCACAATCTGGGGGCTAAACCTCATGAAACATAAAATTGTCACCCACAATCTGGGGACTAAACTGCATGAAACATAAAATAATAATAAAATATTATGATAGATTCAACATGATGAAAAGTTGAGCTTGGAAGGAGGACAACATGCCCCATCTAACCTGAAGAAGTGTGTTTTTCGCTCAATGCCCTCCTTCTTTAAATGGTTCAACCTTCAAATATTTCTTTAAATTTGTTCTTTTGACCTAGATGAACAAAACGGAGGGGGAAATATAATAAAACGAGGTCCAAATGGGTATAAATGAGGTGTGTTAGAGTAGGTATGACAACCCTTACAAGCGCAATCACATTTACAAAGCATAAAATCATGAGTGTGGTTAGGGGCTCCTAAGCCATGCGTCTTAATGGATTCACTGCAAGGTACATCAATACCTATCGAAGGCATAAATGCCCAACATGACAAGGTGTTACCACCCATCAAGGAGTAGTCAGCAGGGACACAAAACTAGAACACCTTGAAATGACGACCAAGAGGACCTACCATGATCGACCAAGGTTATAGAACCCAACTAAACCAACATTTTACATAAATAATCCCCAACCTGGACTTTTACAATGGAAAGCAGACCCCCCTTTGGCACATCTAGTAGGGTGCACTGTAAAGAAACCTGGGCATAGAAGATGGCTCCAATGCGGAACATGCTCTTCTCGTGGGAGTGCACGGGAACCTCCTGAATATTCTGGTACCTGTAAACCTACACACTTCTATCAACAAAAATGTCAAATGCATTGGAGGAAGACACATCTGTCTTTCTTGTTCAAATAAAAATATGAAATGCATAAAAACAACACAACATGATATAATGCTAAAGTAAATCAAATGACACACCAAATGATGATGCAAGAGAACATTCATCCTAGCTGCCTACCCTAAACATAATAAAATATACAAGTCAAGTAAAGTCATACCACTAGTGAAGACACTTTAACATATCATTCATGCTAGGGATTATTCCCTTGTCTTTAGCGATATTCCAAGATTTAATCACATCAATGATGATTTGAGTCGATGTCATTACCTTCATCATAATGGGGCTAGAACAATAAGAAATATCATGAACATGGATACCTTCAAACTCTTTCCAAGTAGAAGGGACCCTTTTACAAGCCTCCTTTATACATGCTTGGATAGGGATCAAGTACAATTTGCCTTCAAGATGAACTTACTCTTTGAAATTTGTTTGTTTCCCCAAATAACTTTCGATAGTAGCAAGAAACCCTAAAAATATAGCTAGAAAAGAGGCTCCAAATCTACCCTAGGAGAGGGAACAT
Organism: Larix kaempferi; assembly: GCA_027924585.1. Classification (NCBI taxonomy): domain Eukaryota; kingdom Viridiplantae; phylum Streptophyta; class Pinopsida; order Pinales; family Pinaceae; genus Larix; species Larix kaempferi. Next base: position 7,795,533 of record BSBM01001033.1, read on the forward strand.
TTTACTGCTCTAACCCTGCAATAAAACCAACTTATTGTTGTCCAAAACCTACATTATTCCCTTAGAAACATGGCTGAGACAATGTTTGAGATTCACCCTAGGAGGGGGTAAACCTAGTTGTTCAAGATTTATGATAGAAGCTTCCATATGTCACCCTATATCATCATCAATGGTGAGAAAACATGGCTGAACAAAATACTGAGAAATCTCATAAAAAATTAGTTTTCCAAGGTCTTCAAAATTTACACTTCCTTCAATAGAAAATTCATATATGGGCTCTCCAACAAATTTCCAATATTCCCTACCCATATTGTGATCAAAATGGGGGAAATGCATATCATCGTATCCATGAAAACCATCTTCAACAACAAAAGGATCCCTTAACCTATCATCCTCAAAAGATTAATCATCAAGGACAAAGGAGAGAGGAAGACTCCAAGCCTTCATAATAAGAAGCATCAACCCTACCTTCATCAACCATATCTTCAATATCATTTTCAACAGACAATGGCTCTCCACCAAGATATCTTTCATATTCTTCTTGACCTTCAATATGTTTTTTGACAAAACCTTCTTCATGTTGTTCCAAATATGCATAAAAGTACGACTTTGGTTGATCCAAATTGAGCACCTCTTCACTTCCACAAAATGGAAAAATATCATGGGCATCTTCCTCAGAACATGTGTGACCCAAATGCTCAAGTACAACACTCCTATCCCTTGAAGAGTCATGTATGGGATGCCCAAGAAACCTCCAATAATCATCATCTTTTTCATCACACAAAGGAATCATGCCTTCTTCTTCCAAAATCCTCGAGACATCATAGGAATCCCCAAAACAATGAGAAGGAGAACTCACCATTTCTTCACTTTCTTCAATTAGGGATTCTTGGTCTACATGTGCTTCCTCTTCAAGATATTCACCATGGAATTCCTTGACTTCTTTAACAAAATCCTCAATGAAAGATTCTTCGATGTTGGCTCCTTCATGAGATATTTCTAGGGGTTGATCTTCATTAATATCTTTATCTTCAAGAGATGGGATAAAAATGTCTTCTTACTTGGCTCCCTCTTCTTCCTTCAAGGGTGGTCTTGGACCCTCTTCAACATTTTTTTGTGCATCATAGATTGCCTTGAACTCTTGAATTTTTGGCAGATATTGATCAATGTTGTTTAATAGGGCACCAACGTTTGCAAAATGATTCTGAGAAGGTTGCAAAGGATGTAATTGTCCTTTTTCAAAGAGATTCATACAAACACATGGAATAGTCCTTGAATACAAATGAGAAATAAGTCATCATATCATATTCATAAAAGATGCCATTATCCCCCACAAATTTGAGAAAGGCTACAAGATAAACCAAACCCAAATCTCAATTTCCATAAAACTTTGGAGTTTCCCATACAACCCCGTCTGGTTTTTCATGAGCAAGAGCCCAAATATTTGAAAAATACAAGGGGCCATAAATTTTGAGAATCCAATTAGGATATTCCCCAAAATCAGAATGAATGTTCGTCATATCATATAAAATGCTTCAATGGAGTTGCCAATATGAAGTTTTTCTTCTCAATTGATGAACATGTCCACCTTTTACACCCAACATTGTCTTCAATAGTTGAGGTATCTAACTTGAAGTGTACCTTTTTGTTGTATTTACTTCAGTGGATTCTCCAAATAAGACCTTCCAAGTTAGTTCTCAACAATAATCTTACCAAAGTACAAAACAAAAAATTATCTCAATTTCAAAAAATGCTTTCTCAAAAAAAATTCATGTCGGGGAGATTGGGATTTGACCCAACAATGTGTTGAAACTGTCATGGAACAATATTCAAGCAGTCCTCGACAATGATGCCAAAAATGTTACTACACAAATTAACACCCTTCCAAAAGGTCACAAAGGTATGTGCTAAGATTGGAAACTAATCAGGATATGCACCCATTCTCACCATAATGCACTCTTCTCACACTTTAGGACAACACCTAGAGAGCAAGGGGAGTCCCTACCATAGGTGAAATAGACCTACACAACAAGAATATCTCACAAGCAACCTCTTGACAAATATAAGTGCCATATGGAGTCATAGCAACAAATACAAACATGTTTACCAGGTACTTCAAGAGGATAGAAGTTAGAATGTATAAATCATCACAACTAGGAAAAATGATTAAAAAAACTTTCCATTGTTATGAGAGGACATCCACCAAAATATGCTCAAATATAGATGGGAATCACTTAGAACAATGCCAACTTACCAAGGAAAGTTCCCCTATTGGACAGGAATAGAATTCACACTTGACAAATCTGGAATTGACTTACTAGATCTGGTTTATGCCCTAACCAACCCATAGAAATCACAAGAAGATCAACTTGAACCACCATATAGACCTTGGTCTTATCCCTAGGGCATTGAGAAAAATTGGGGCCAATGTTCTCCCAAGAATTGAAAATTCAATGCTTGATGAATTAGGGTAAAGTTAGCACTAGTAGATTTGAACCCAGAATCCGACGAGCAAATCCAACGACCTCCGACGAAATGGGCTGTGTCGTTGGATTTTTCTTTCAAAATTACTTTTTTTGTTTTTTTTTATAAATTTCGAGATGGTGTCCGTCGGATATCTGATGTACTTTTGAATATCTGATGAGGCTCTTAGGCTATCCAATGGCTCTGTGAATATCCGATGCCTATTCGGGTATCCGACGCTTTGGATGTTGGATAACCGACTCCATTTCGAACCCGAAGAGGTCGGATATCCGACGGATTTTTTCCCAACGGTAACTAGATTAGTGTCGTCGGATATCCAATGCAAGTTTGACTTTTTGACTTTTAAAATTTATAAATATCAAACCATTCCGACATGTTTTCCATACCAGCGATGGTTTGTGGATGTTTTTTTTGTTCGGCGGACTGTTTTTCGTTGCTTTTGTTATTCAAGTGAGAAAAGTACTTTGGAGCTTCATTTTCTAAGATCGATAATCTTCATTTAAGCTCTTTACGAGAAAATGTCAACTACAAATATTCTTGATCCAGACGAACAAAATCGACAATTGCTTGCTAGATTGTGGGAAGGAGTTGAAAGAAGGGGTGATGGTAAATGCTATTGTCCATGTAATCAATGCAAAGGCTTTAAGAGGATAAGAATTTTTATCACAACAGCCACAAAAAATTGTAGGGAGCATGGGCACGCCGAGGGGGGACATGAATACCATCCATTTGTAAGTTTTGCATTATATATGTTTTTATTTTGATTGCTTTTGTAAATTTATGTATTATTATAATATTTCTTATTTTTGACCAACAATACAATTGGTCGTTGTTCTTTTCATCCCAACAGTACAAAATTTGTTAAATTTTTAATGTATCACATAAATTTTTACATTTTGCATTTGAAATTTTTACATTTTGCGTTTAAATTTCTTATATTAACTTATATATATTGATTGTTTCATGTAATTATAAAGGAAAGACATCCTACGGCATATCGTCCGAATCAGCAAGTGCTTCCAGAACAAGTACCAAAGGAACATGGAGCTATGCATATTAATGGAGAACAAGTTAATGATCACATTGAAGAAGATGATCATACTGATAACATAGTTGACGATGATACAAATACTTTTATCCATGATTCATTTAATGTTGGAATGGATGATGATAATGATCATGAAAATGATGAACATTTTGATGATATTCATGATATACCTCTTCTTGACAAGGCATACGAACCCCTTTATGATGGCTCCAAGACAAATCTTCTCTCTGCTATATTGTTGGTAATGAACTTGAAGGTTATGAATTGTCTTTCAAACATATTAGTCACACAAATGTTAAGGTATGTAATATATTCCATCACAAAATATATATGATTGTCATGTATTTTATTGTTAATTCATATATAAGTCAAATTACTACGGATGAAATTTGTTTCATTAATATTATTTCTATATTATGTTAACTAGATTTTTATTTTAATTTGTTGTAGCATGATAGGTGAATATTTGTTACCACCTTCAAATATTTTACCTCGCACATATCGAGATTTATCTTCCATCATGAAAGAAATTGGAATGCAGTATGAAGCAATTCATGGATGCCCCGATGATCATGTTCTTTATTACAACCAGCATGAATTTGCAACAGAATGTCCTGAATGTCATATCAGTAGATATCGCACAGATCAAGTAACTAAAAAGGTGCCTCGCAAGGTTCTACGTTATATTCCAATTATTCCCCATTTGCAATGACTGTTCAGGTGCAAAAACATAGCGCATTTTATGGATTACCATGCACGGAACAGAAGTCAAGACGACATTATTCGGATGCCAGCAGATGGGTCTGCATTTAGATATATGGAGGAAAAATGGCCTCACTTTAAAGACAAACCTCGTAATATTAGGATTTCTTTGGCGGCAGATGGTGTCAATCCGTTTGCAGAGATGAGATCTGTTTACTTGGTGTGGCCTATTTTTGTTATCAACAACAACATTCCTCCATGGTTGACAATAAAGAGGGAGCACATAATGTTGTCAATGATTATTCCAGGTATGAACATTGCAGTTTTTTTTTTTATTGCAGTGGTATATTCTCATTTGTCGTTTTTTGTCTCATAATGTTATATATATATTTAAAGTTTTTCTATTGTGAAATATGGTTTATATATCTAAATGGTATGTCTCATAATCAGAATATTTATTTTATATGTTCAAATCAATCAGGTAAGTATCAAGTCAAAGATATGAATGTATATATCGAACCTCTTATTGACGATCTACTAAAGTTATGGAATGGAATCACTATGTATGACTTATCTAGACAAATACGACAAAGGCAATTCCAATTCCATGCGATGCTTGTATGGACAATACATGATGCCCCAGGGTTAAGCCATTTCTGTGGTATGTAATTATAAGTTCCATTTTAGTTGCATTTAATTTTACGAACTACTAGTTAATATAATACGCATGCATGTTTTTTCTAAATAATCCAGTCATTTTTTATATAATTATAATAGACATTAATATTGATATTCCATCTTTTTATTTAGGTCTTCAGACAAAGGGGAAATTTGCATGTACAGTTTGTGGTCCTAAGATCAAATCTTGTCGTTCAAAAATCTTAGGAAAGGAGGTGTTTGATGAGTATAGGCACTTCCTCTCCAAGAATCACAGGTATTGAACTACCGAAAAACATCTTTTCAATGGCAAGCAAGAGACTGCATTAAAACCAAAGAGAATGACACCTCAGCTATGGAAGTTGCAATATAATAGAAATCGCCAAGGTACGTATAATCAATCATTGTATATGATCATATTGTATTTTATTATATTGTGTGATGTTTAGTGTAATTGAAATTGATTTAATATTTAATTTCATCATTGTCGTTCATGTGATCATCATGAATGCATTAATGGGCTTCCACGAGGAATGAAAAGTTATCCTAGACAATTTAGTAGGTTGCCCTATTATGAGCACCTACAAATTGCTCATCTATTTGATACAATGCATATCGGAAAGAATGTGACTGAAACATTATGGCGAATATTGGATGGAAGGAGTGACAAAGAAAAAATTGTCAAAATTTGCAAAGACATTCAAGATAACAACCATGCAATGAAAGACGTCATTCAATTTCATAGCAATGGAGAGCAAATTAATATAAACTCACTTCCATGGATGTTAACGGACCAGCAAAGTAATCTTGTAAAAGAAGTCATTCGAAAAATTAAATTTCCCACCGGATTTTGTGCGAATATGAAGAATATCATAACAAAGAAAGGTGATTTCGCGGGGGTGAAAATGCACGATTGGCATGTCTTCATGAAGGTAATAATTAATATGGTATGCATTTAATAATTTTTTTTTCTTTTTCTAGTACTCTTTTTCGATATATTGAAACTATTTGTATATTATTGTTACTGTATGTTCTACCTCTCTCTATCCCGGACAACTTTGACAACAATGTCAAGCAAATAATATATAGTCTCGGGAAATGCATGAGGTAAGTGGTGATTTTTCCATGTGCTTACTATTTGTTTAATTCAAAATAGAACTTTTTCTTAATTTGATTTTCATTCTCTACTTCATGTTACGTAATATAATGACTTTTTTCTTTAATCTCTTGATTGGCCGGTTGTCATGTCACTTGTAGATGGTTGTCATCTAAATAATTCCATAAAGAAGACATAAAGTATTCGAGGAGAGAAATTCCTCGTCTCATGTGTGAAATGCAGAAGCATCTACCTTCATCATTTTTCAATGCACAGGAACACTACCTCATACACCAAATTGAGGAGATTGAACTGTGTGGACCTGCGCACTCAAGGTCCATGTGGATGGTTGAGAGGAACTTGAAATTTATGAAGGGTTTGGTCAGACAACGAGCATATGCTGAGGGTTCTATGATGGATGGATATATGGTATACCAAAACATGTTGTACATTAGTGAATATCTTCCTATATTAGCATCAAAGCTTAATTTACGTCGGATTTGTGATCCAGACTCCAAAAAAGATTTCAAAGGGGAGTACCCGAAGGGGAAAGGTAGATCGAGGAAGGTGAAAGGTAATATAACACATTTCACTGGTGATTTTTATGTTTATATATCATACATATATATTCTATTTTTTTATTTAGTATTTTGCATCATTTTATAATGTAATTATATACTTTTTTAAGTGACTAATATACATTTTCATTGAATTTTAATTTCATTGTCATCAAACAGTTGGTCGAGAGTGGGATGCGATTCATTTATACATCGCAAACAATATTGACTGGATGAAGGTATGGATCGAAAAATGTGAACAATCTGGTCATGGAATATCATGGGAAGGTGTGGCTTCATTGGTTAAAGCTGCACATCGCAATGGAGACACCAATGTAACACAAAGGGAAATCGATTTAGCAAGAGGTTTAAAAGATAACCAGGTAAGCATATTAATCAAAGGCACTATTTATTTATTTTTTTAAATATTGTCGTTGTACATCACGCTGGTTATTTTCCTTTTATGGCATTATAATAAACATGCACTACTTTATCATAAATATGGTGTGATCATTATGTAATCTTTTCCTGTATGGCTTGTTGTACTAGGTAAAACACCATAAGGTTATGTGGTGCAATGGATGTAGATATCGCATCAAAAAGTTGGATGAAACAAAGAAAACATCTAATTGTGGGATATTTGCAGTCTTTGAGGTGACCAATGTTTCTTCTAGAAGTGACAGACATCCATAACTATCTGAAAATCGATACTATGGGTATCTAGAAGACATTCTTCAGTGTGACTTTAAGTCCTTCAAGGTATTTCTGTTCGTTGTCAAATGGTACAGGTGTCGATTGAATCAACGTGATCCTAATAGAACAATTATTGAACATGATAATGGTTTTACCATGGTATATACAAGGTTGTTTGAGCCAGGAACGGAGCCCTATGTTCTTCCAACCCAATGTGAACAGGTATTTTACTCTGAGGTTCCAGGTAGAGCAGGTTGGTCATTTGCCGTGAGACACGATCCAAGGGGAAGGCCGGTAAAGTATAACGTTGATGAAGATTTTTTCGAAGAAGAAGATGCCGCAGAAGATGATCATGATCAACATGAGTTAGATGATCATGGTCCAGAAGAAGATGTCGAAGAACTTATTGAATCAGATGATGTACTATCAGACAATGTCCATGAAGATGATATCGACGATGTCATGTTGATCGTAACTGACATCGATGACGAGGATGATATGGCCAATCCTTACAATGTTGAATCTGGATCATCAGATGATAGTACAGACAATGACCCAGATGAAGAAGATGATGAAGACCATTGAAGTTTACGAGGTATGCAGTAATAATAAATTAATTGTTTCGTAGTGAGTTTCCATTTTCTTATATGATATAATTAGAAACATTGCTTGTTTTAGAGTATGTCAAAAAACACATTTAAAGTTTCTAGTGTACATAGATATTTTTGTCGGGTTATGGGGAATTGAGAGTGATGTGAGGGGGGGGAGGGGCCATAAGAGCTTCCACCTTCACGTGGTTGGCCCTGTTTAGTAGAGAATATTAAATTATTCTTGAAACAGAGAGAAGCTTAGTAAGAAAATGCACAATTATCAAGACTCAAACATCATCATCATCATCGTCGTCGTCATCATCGTGATCATCTTCATCATCATCTTTTTCTTCTTGATCATCATCTTCATCATTGTCATCATCATCATCAGCAGCAGCATCATGTTTATCGTCGTCGTCACGGCCACCACCATCATCATCATTGTGATCAGCATCATTGTCATCATCCTCACCATCATCATCATCATCATCTTCCTCATCATCATCAGCAATAACTTCATCATCATCGCCATCATCGATCGTCTTCATCATCATCGTCATCATCGATCATCTTCATCATCGTCGTCATCATCATCGTCATCATCGATCGTCTTCATCATCATCGTCATCTTCACCATCGTCATCATCATCATGATCATCATCGTTATATGATATCCGATGCAGCTATTACCTAGAAAAACCAACGGTGTTTGTCATCGATGGTTTAGCAATCTCGTCGGATTCTTTTGAAGTCAGAATTCTGATATTAGATGCATATTGCATTGACGGTGTGGGAGGGTTTCAAGACTCGAATGAATGACACTCACCATTGCAGCATCAGAAACCATACCTATAAATTAAATAATGTGATACATGGGGCCAATGTTGAAATTTTTTAAATATGTGTTGGCTTGGACTGAAATTTGGCATGGTTAGACTAGATGCATGCATTGACGGTGTGGGAGGGTTTCTAGACTAAAAAATGATTGACACTAACCATTAATGGAGCATTAAAAACCATGTAATGATACTCAACAAGGAGTAATTTGATCATCATGGTTTCACTCTGAAATAACTTATTTTTTTGTGGACTCGCTAGTACCATTGCTTATGGACCCTCGCAAGGAAATCCTCTTAGGTCGTTGATTGTGTTGGGATAAATCATCACTAACCTCTTTGATGGACCTAATGGTTTCATGATAAACACTCATAACATGTAAACTATAGAGGACATACAAAAAATGGTTGATTCTCTCACCCAATTAGTTAGCAAAATGGAAACCAAGAATCACTTCTCGTTTTCCGACCCTTCCAATAGTATGACGCCTCATTTTTTTGAAGTAATTCTAAACAAGTTTGGCGGGTCAAATTCGATTGGTTGGTTCGATCGATCAAATGAAGCACTAACTTTCCCTTAATGCAATATTTTATTACCTAATGAAATTCATTATAGGAGTCATCAAAGTTCATTTGTTTTTTCATAAAAATTAATTGATTATTTTTTAAGCATTTCCTTATTAGTGGTCTTAAAGAGGAAATTAAATCCCACTTAGAGGTGAACCACCCTACTACTTGGTTGGAGGACAATAATATTTATTGTCATGCCTGTGTTATAACCTATGCTTAGTCCAAAATCCCCAACTTTATTTCATTTCCTTTCCCCAACTATGGTGGCTCTTCAACAACCTCTTCCACCTTTCAAGGTCCATAAGTTGGCATAAGACAAAATGGAGGAACATCAACTTAAGGTTCTATGCTACAATTGTAATGAAAAATATTCTCTTGAGCATAGATGTAAGGAACATCAATTATTTGTGGACATATTTGAGGACATTTATGATGATGAACTTGATGGAAGAACTCAAAAGGAATCCCCTCCCATCATTGAGGAATTGTTTCTTCCTAACCCTGTGAAGAACCCTATATCTCCTTTAATTATTTGACTAGTATTTATTCTCCTCATTAATGTTAAACATGGTTGGCTATATCAGGAAGAGAAAATTCATTATCTTGATTAATGGCAGAACCACCCATATTTCATTCATCATTGAGTTTCCCAAGAAACCAATTGAAATCATTATTACTAAGAAATTTTAGATAATGATTATTGATGGGAAATCTATGAAATATGGTGGAAGTTGTGAAAATGTGATGCTTCAAATGGGTGATTACTCCTGAAAAACTAACATGTTTTCCATTGAAATGGGTGGGTGTGATATTGTTCTCGCTGTGAATGGATAATAAGATTATGTCATATCACCATGGATTTATTGGAATTACAAATGAGAGAGCATGATCATAGAATCTCATTGCTTCATCGTATCCTCCCATCCAATGTGTGATCATATTGTCACACTTTTGAACAAAATAATATATGAAATTAAAAATATTGTATCGTTGTTCTTAGCTATTGGTATCATTCATCCTAGTACCAACCCGTACTCTTCTTTGGTTGTCATGGTCCTTAAAAAACAAGTCACTTGGCACATGTGTCCCAATTTTTTATCTCTTAACTCCTTGACAGTGAAAGATAAATTTCTCATTCCAGTCATTAATTATCTCTTATATGATACATGGAGATAAATTCTTCATTGATCGTGACCTTTGCTCTAGTTATCGCCAAATTCACATGAATGAAGAAAATATTCCTAAAATATCTTTCCACTGTCATTAAGGTCAACATGAATTTTTGGTGATTCCTTTTATCCTTTGCAATGACCCTTCCACTTTTCAGAGCCTGGCATGAACCATATTTTTTAAGCCCCTTCTTGAAAGTATGAGGAGGAAGGGTGCATATTTTCCTTATCTTCCATAGTAGCCAATTGGCTATAGGAGGTAGTTAAGAATGGTCAACATATACCAAGATCATGATGATGGCAATGATTATGTAACAAACATTAAAAAAAACATTATATATATAACAATTAGATAATAATTAAAAATACATTATATATAACAATTAAAAAAAACATTATATATAACAAAAAAAACCAATTAAAATTAAAAAAATGAATATATAATAAATAAAATTAAAACATGAATATATAACAATGGTTTTTTTAATTTGTTTTTAATTAAATATATATATAACATTATATATAACAATTAAAATTAATTGTTATATATATATTTAATTAAAAACAAATTAAAAAAACCAAAAAACAAACATTATATAAAATATATATAGAACAAATAGAAAAAGCCCATATGCATTTCATAAACCACACCCATAAACCCTCTGCAATTTGGACCTGTGCCTCTCGACCTGCTATCGATTTGGAGTGACCTGCGATTTGGACCTGCGCCTCTCGACCTGCTATCGATTTGGATTGGACTAGTGTTCGATAGTGGGAGAGGCGGTTTGTGATTGTGGCAGGGGAGAGGGAGTGACCCAACGAGCAAGCAGTGGGAGTGACCCAACGAGCAAGCATTGGGAGAGGCGGTTTGGACTAGTGGATAGTGGGAGAGGTGATTTGTGATTGCGGAAGGGGGTAGGGAGTCGAAGCAAAGAAACTATAAGAGGAGCCGGAAATGCCTCCCAAGTACGTGAGTACCAAGCCCTAAATTGTTTTGATTTGACAAATTTAAAAATTAGGTAGCAAATCACTGTGGTTTCATTGCTAATTCGATCTTCCAAGAGGGTTTCATTGCTAATTCAATCTACATTGGGGTAGAACCTTTCAATCTACATTGGGGTATTTTTATCTTATTGCATCTAGTGTTTTTTTTAGTTTGATGGGTGAAACCTCACCTCTTTGTCATTTCCCGTGGAAGCTATTATGCTTCTCATCAGCCAGAAATATGGTTGAAAATGTAGATGCTACAAATTTGGAAGCAGGACCGACAATTCATTTTTCCTAGTTCTGAAAACAAATGACTTATATGAACTGAAAATGACCTTAATATCTCATAGCAAAAAGAATGTAGTGACTTTTGCTTATTGCCTTGCGTTTTGATTCTGGAAGGGCCTTCATCAGAATGAGAATATTGTGGTTGACAAACATAGGCTTGTTGTCCTCAAGCAGAGGAATCAATGTTCAACCTTCGTTGAAGCCGAGCACTGTGACCAATATCATGAAATAGATGTATTAGATCAAAAAGTTGAGGTTCAACATTCCAAACAGATGATTGCCTATGTTGATTCAAAATAAGATCCACATAGTGTCTAATAGAAGTTGGCAAGTGATCATCAATTTCATTTGCATGCACATCCAAATCAGTTGTGACATTGCTGGAAACATTGCCATCATCTTTCTTTAGCAGCGCCTTTGAATCCTCAGTAAGTGCAACTTGCCATAGTATTTCTTGATGTATCATCCCAATATCAAGAAGCACATCCTTGCTATCATTTCCAAACTCTGCCGTTGTTAACACCCAAAAAGTGTTCACTACCTCATCTACCTCATTACATGGCTCATTTGTCCATTTTCCTACCATATTTCCCTTAAAAATCCCATTAAAAAGCCTCCAAAAGGCCTAAAATGCCACCAAAAGGCCACAGAACCATCAAAAAAGCCTCAAAAAGGCTAAAAAAACCCCTTTTCCCTGCAAAAACATCCAAAATTCCTCTAAAATAGCAAAAACCCCCTAAAAAGGGAATATAAAATATAAAATAATGAGGAAAAAGGAGGGAAAAACCCTATACAACTGACCTAAACCATATGGTTCCCAAAACCATGGGCCAGCACTCCACCACCAAAAAACTATAAATAGCTGATGGAGACCCCTTGTTCCACATCCACAATCAAGTATACCCTTACTCTGCCAAAATCTCTCTTGAAACCCTAGCTCACCCTTGAGCTACTTTCACCGTGAGAGCCCCTTTTGGCCCATTCCCATCATTTGGAAAAAGAGAAGGAGCAAGTTGGAGCTTGGAGCAACCCTCTTGGACATTGCAAGAGCTTCACCAACCTTCACATTGGAGGTAAAATTAATACAAAAGCCATTATTTACATCTTGTTTTTTCTGTTTCATGCACATGTTTAGAGTAATTTACATTTCTGTTTTAGCATAATAATTTCCATTTACTGAACTGCTACTAAGGAGTCCCTTCTCCTTTGCACAAGCTAGGGGTAAAACCCTAGCTACAGCCATTAATGCTACCAACCATCGATTCTCTTTAGTATCATCAGCTAGAAAGACAAAAAATTGTACCACAAACAAGCACCAAAATACTTTCCGATTCAGTCCATATTTTGCAGCTAATAAATTAGTACCTGTAACATGATCCAAAACATTTAATGTAGTCTTGGGATGTTCCTTCAAATGAGCACAAAATACCCTTGCAAGGGCAACTGAGTGTTGTTGTGTGAATGCTTTGCAAACTACAACCATGTGCACAGCTACAGACATCCCTTTTGAAGATAGCGGAATACTTGGAAGAGTCAAGAACCTCATAAGGGCTTCAATGCCATTTTTCTCAACAAATATTCTACAAGTTTCAGGATTTTCCATTGCCAGATGCACAAACACCATGGCATGTGAAATGCTTAATTTTAGAAAGCGTTCATTACTCATATTTTCAAGAGACAATCCACTTGTTCCAACCCCGTCATTATGCTTATCTTCAGAATCAATATCCATAGGAACAAGACTATCCAATCTGTCTTTGGCCTCTACTCTGAGCCTATGGGCCTTGCTGGGGCATACGTTGTTGATCCCTGGTGGCTGTCAGCTATTGCAGAAAGGGTTTATTGAAAAATATATCTGATTATAAGGAAGGTCTAAACCAACATTACTAATGCTAGTTGTTGGTTCTGTTTAACTTGTTCATTACTTTATTTTTGCATATCATATGCACATGTTCGAGAGGATATTAGAAAGAAACTCGACAACAAAAGTGAAAAATGTATTTTCATTGGATATAGTTACTAGTCCAAATCCTACATATAGTATAATCTAACTAGAAAGACGTTTGTGGTTAATAGAGATGTCAAAGTTTTAGAGGACAAGTCATGGAGTGAACAAGAAAATGATGTTGTGGAAAGTCAAAGTTCAAATAGATGAACCACGAGAAAATACTGAATATGCACCAACAATCACTTGTCTTTCTATTATAGTAGAAAAGAGAATTACAAAATCCAAAATCAGAGTCTCCCAAGCTTACTATACAAAACCAACCACCTTCTCACAACCTCATAAAGCAATACACTTTAAATAGAATACCCTAGCTATCACATCACACCACTCTTCACTCTAGCTCTCATGCTTAGAAGTCATGTGAACCTCCTTCTCTTTTATGGAACAACAAAGAGGGGAGTTACAGGTAAAAACATTATACTAGGTCCACAAAAGAGAATGGGTCCACAAGTGGATCACTCCACCTTGACAAGGTCCATTTTAACGGTTAACATAACTAACTCATGTGCCTCACATGGGCTAAGATATGTGGTGACATGAAAACTTCTGCCAAGCATGCTTCTCCAAGTAACTAACTCAAGTAGTTCACCCCACATGTGTTAAGGTGGGAAGCTGAAAGTTTTAGTTATTCTTAAATTGTAAGTGTGTATTCTTAGTGCATAATAAAGGAAAGTGCAACAATATTTATTTTGTATCATTTCTTCCATCTCCATGTGATGTTGCTGCACATAATATTTTCTTTGTGTGTTGTTCTTGTAGCTGCAATTCCATGCTTTTTTGTGTAGGTTCCCATGAAGGCTGAGGAGTGCAAGGCTTATCCTCCATAGTGATACATTGCTCCTTGTTGCAATCACTACCCTAGCCTGAATTTTTGTTTGATGCTGGACAATCTATATTCCACACATCGATTTCCCTATCCAGTTTAACTAATGCTCTAGATACAAGTTGGTATAGAGGTATTTTCTGTCCAAGGGAACAATATTAGTGCCTATTGGCTTGAACCTTGATGAAGTATCATGTTCTTTGTATCCAAACTACAGAGAATTGTTCTTAGTTTGTTTCCATATGTGTAACTTTGAGTTTTTATCCCATATATCCTAACCTTACTATCTAAGGATGGTATGTTTCTCCATGGTATTAGCCGGACCAATAAATGGGAAAGGAATTGAATACCATTCTTGTTAGGAGTGTGTGTGTAATGTGTGAAGTTTGCAAAATGACAAAAGAATAAGTGGACAAATTCTAGGTGTGCATATGAGTGAATAGGAAATGATAGACCATTTCGGAAACAAAGGGATGAATTTGATTCATAAAATATCCAAATCACTAAATGGTCTATCCCTTATCTCAAGCTTACATATGTTTATACAACTTGATAGAACACATTGCATCCCAATGTCACTACCACCAACAAAAGCAACACTAATCCTCTCCAAAGACTTTACATAAGTACCAAACGACCAAAAGTCCTTATTTTTATGCATACCACTCAAAGACAAACAAAACTGAGTGAGAAGTAAGCATTTTTGTTTCTTGCAATAGTGACTAATGTTGCATTTGTTGTTTCACAATAAAAAAACATAGTACAGAGGTGATCCTAGGATAAGAGCTTGAAGTATCCATAAGGCCTTCCTCTATCACAATGCCTTAATCATTAGGTTTGATGGAAAAACATGCAATTTCTACAAATGTTTGCAAGTTGAGGAGATGATTTCAAGCCCTTTATCTTAATTTTAATCCAATACATGTAGTTGCTGACAATTATAAGCCTAATGTGTAGCCAAGATAAAACTAGAATTTGAGATACAACTAGTGAACTTCCAAATAGATTGGTGGGATATATTGCCAGTGAAATTCCGAATTTGCAACATCTGATAAGCACTTTAACCCCATAGTGCTCATCATTTCCTCCCTACTTAAGAAGAAATTGTCCCCAGTTTCTATTGTAGATGGAAAAATTGTTGCTTGAATGTGTACTGGGAATTGGGAGATCCATTTATCTTGCAAAAGCAGGTTTCCTTTTCTTTCAATAGAATATGCCTTTTAAAGGAGCCGCTTTTGCACTCCCACATTGTATCAACACCTTTGTACTTAGGGGTCCCATTGACCTAATTTTGTAATTAACTTATCTTACCTTCCAGCTTTGAATTTTCTATTTCGCAGATGCATGTTTGATTGTGGACCCTAGCAATCATGATCCCTTTTGTTGTACTTATGTCGACTGTGAATGCAAAAGAATGAATTTTTAATGAGTTCAAGTATGATGACTACACCACATAAATTGAGCTGTAGTAGAAGTGATTTGAATTTGGTGAATAGATTTTGGATTGTGACAAATATTCTTGGGCTTATACTTATGAGATCATTCTGTAATTTAAGTCTCCTAGCGTACATTAAATGGGTTTTAAATTGAAATAATGTGTCCTACCATACACGATTATTCACAATATCACAATGTCATGCTTATGCTTGCTAATTAGGTTTAAACATTGTCATGCATTTTAGTCATTAGAAGTAGAAGAAATTTATTGTTAATGGATTCATTTAATTTGAAAGAGTAGTTATAGTTTGAAAGAACTCTCTCCTTACCTTAGCTAGCATTCGTTGAAAGGAAAGGCTTATTTTATTCATATGCATTTGCATGGTTTGAGTCGGTCATCACACCACGAGTTTCACTTCCATCACCCGATTGAGTAATACAACCACTAAAATTTACACCCCCTAACTAAACACACCATAACCTCACTTGAGGAGAAAAAGAATTTGCCAGTTAGGTAGGACACCGGGGATAGGCATCCAAATAATTCCCCCTTGTCATTATCATCTGAGACATAGTTGTTGTCCTCTAGGGTACCAAAATCCTCTAGTATTTGTTGACATGGTCATACACCAGTTTGTGGAGGGGCCTCCTGTTGTTTCAGGGGTTAAACCACCGCAAGATCGAGAACCGTATGGACTATGTGGAATGCCGCACTCCACTTAGCCCTAAGGAAACATCGATCATTGTCTTCCTTGTATTCTCCGGCCACCATACTGGTGATACAAGGGTGATAAGGCAAAAGCGCCGAAAACCTTTTCAGACATGTCATGAATGAGGTAGCTTAGTGACTTTTCTACTAGGGCTGTTTTACCCAGGATCCCTTTCAGTAGAGGGATATCCTTAAAATTCAGTCTCTCACTTCATATTGTTTGACTTGGATTTCATCACCTTGCGAAGGATACGATTTGTCAAGGTCTCCAACTCCTAGTTAGGAAGTTTGCTTGCATTTTCACCTTTTTAGAGGGTCTTTTTCTTTTTAGTGCTACTTGTTGGCATTCTGCCCACTTTTGTTTCAGCTCGCTTACTGTGACATCGGTCCCAGTACAGTTTTTTGAGCTTGTTTTTTTGGCCTGCGAGCCTTGTCTTTTCATAGATCCCCTTCTGCATGCTCGGTTGCTTTAGGGTTTTTGAGTTCATACACGGTATTTACCAATACTTATTTGATGATGTGTGATGTCCTCTTCTCCTAGGTCTTCAAGATCATTGAGTTAGATGGTCTTCTGAAGGGACTGAACACCCCTTCATGGAGCCACTAACGCTTGACCGTAGGAGTAGTCTAGAGGACCATGTGATCACATCACCCGTGTGGACTTTTCTGTTTACTATGATGATGGTCTTTCAAGTTATATGGAACAATGGTACATTTGAGAGAGAGATGAATGGTTGTACCCCACCTTGGTCGATTGTCTTATGGTCCTTTCATTTTGTCGATAATATTTTTGTGGTACCTTGCCTTTAACCTTTTGGGTGTTTTACTGATATTGGGATATCTTGTGATTTGTACCACCTTTTATGTTTTAGGTCTTGTGGGTACTATGGTAGTTTGTCCACATTTGAGGTACACCCAGTTTATCCAAATTGTTATGAGTCTTTATACCCACTTCGTACCACCCTCCTGACCTTAGTTAGGAAGATTGCATGCTATCATACCTTTTGGTGGTACTATTTGAGTTATAAGAGGTAGTTACAAGGAGCTATTGCATATATGAGGTAGTTACAAAGAGATATTGCATATATTGATTTGTACCGCCTTTTATGTTTTTGGTCTTGTGGTTATAACTATGGTAGTTTTTCCACGTTTGAGGTAGTGTACACCCCCTTAGTCCCAAGGGTTATGAGTCTTTATACCCATTTTTTTTTTTTACTTGTACCTTACTGGTTGGTCTTTGTACTGAGCCTTTTTACTGTCACTGAATTTCTTTGATTGACCGTACCATAGCCCAGTCATCTCTCTCTCTTTAGTTTGTACTAGCCCTATCATAAGGTCACTTGGTTCCTAGAGTTGACTGGCCTCTAAGAGGCACAGTCATTTCTAAAAGTAACTCTTCTGAGTATATTACAGGAAACGTCTACACTAAGGTAATCACATATGTGGTAAATAGTTTTCATTAAGTATCCAAGACTTGTAGCATTAGAGGAGATCCTGTAATGTGTATGTGTAGTGTTACACATGTGTGATGTAGCATTAAATCAAATAGTAAAAAAAATTCATAAATATTGCATGACTTTCTACTCTTAAGAAAGATAAATTGGTCATCTTCTGATCATCACTTGAATGCCTACATGTTGACAAAGGGAATGAGGATCAAGTAAAATTATAAAAGGCGATACACGTCAACTTTTAAGAGGCGCTATGCCTTGCGGTCGAATCTAAACTTTTTTCCAATGGTGCAGGTAGAACCAAATAGGTATTTGTCTGATCTGTCTTCCTCGAGCGAGGGGAGTTTAGGAAGGCTAGAGGAAAGTGAGACATCCAATAGGCTTAGAAGAATTGTATCAACTAGATGTCAAAAAACCAAAAGAAGATTCCATATACGCAATGAATTTTTTCACTGTCAAGGGGGGGCATGTTCCTATGGTGATGAGACAAAAGACGACGAAGATGTGCCCTTGAGGTACAGACATTTAGTGAAACATTGGGTACCGAAGGATCTTCCTCCATCGAACATTGATTTTTGTGTGAACGAGAGGAGATATCGAATTGCACCGTCGTCGATACATGGTTTCAGGTTGTTTTCCATGGATTGCATCTTGGTCGGTTACAGGACATGTACAGAATTGATGGAGTATGTTGGACCCATATACAACTACAATGATTGGATGCGCCTTGTCCAATATACAAAAAGTATGCGTAGCTATGGATTGTCAACAAACTATTTACAATTGAAAGACAAAAATCAAAATAAAGGAGGAACATTGTACATGGATGGAAGGCCAAAGGCCACAGGGAATATTGCGGGGTTTATAAACAGTTCACAACCAAGGTTTACAATTAAGCAACCAAACTGTGAATTTGAGGGCCGTGAAGGAAACCGTGTTTTTGTAGTTGCTATTAAAACAATATCTGCATGGGACGAGTTGCTTATTAATTACCCTGTGAACTGAGTAGATACAAACAAGGTTACTATAAAGCATTTTACCCAACATTTTAGTAATAAATTAAACATCATAAGGATTTTTTGTTAGTTTATTTTGTTTAAATTTCCCATATTTACTTTGTAGGCTAGTCATCAGGATAAATCCCTGCCAACAAATGGTCGAAGGAGTACTTATTCCTTGATAGAGCAGGTATACATCTTTCTAATAGTACAAATATAATAAGAAAAAAGATTTTTTATTTGTTTTTTTTCCATTATTAATAACTTGGTTTGTTTTATATAATGTTATTTATATTTGATGCAGAACATTGATCGGGAAATACACTCGTCGAATGTTGATCAGACGACAACACCCTCGGGGCAACATGTAGACCTGATTTGAATTGTACAATTAAAATATGTCAAAATGTTTTAGCATTATATTAATGTTTCAATGAATATTTTGGTTTTGTTTACGTAATTTTCTATTCTATGTTTTTGATGCAGGTTGGTTCCGTAAGGTTGGCCACACCAGGGTCCGCACAACAGGTATACATCTTTCTAATATTAAAAATATAATATGAATAATAATTTTTTTGATATGTTTTCTCATGAATAGTTTTGGAATCGTTTAGGTGACTTTCACTATGTTTTTTTATTAGGGTGTTGTTAGGGGCAGCTCCCAGATATTAGCAGATCGGGGCAAGTCGCCTATGACCATTGATCCAATGAGTGGATCGCGATCCTCGAGGTTAGGGTATAATTCATTTCAATTGTACCAATATAATACGTAGCATAATGCTAATTTTGTTATGTATTTTTCGTGTGATATAATGGTTTCGTTATGATAATGTAAACCGTGTTGTAATTTTACGAATCTATCATGATAGATGTGTTACGTTAATATAAAATTTGGAATCTATCAATAGAGAACTCAGTAGTGCTTTATATATGTTTGTTGCAGCCCACTAGTGAATCGTAGTATGAATCAACATCGCGAGATTTTCTGTTAGAACCTAAAGTGGCAGAGGTGCTTCACGATTGCGAAAAAATTGGTGAAGCCACACACCCGCTAAAGATGGCAGAGAAATTGTTGAATAGATATACTGTGGAAATCCTTTCTCTACTAATCTAGGTTCCGCATACAAGCACAATTACAGAAAGGATTGCATTGTTGGAACATAGATATAATAACTTGCGAGTAAGTTGAGGAATCTTGAATCATAGAATAATTCGTTTAAATCTTTATAATGTTCGCTTTTATATGATAGTATTGAACGTATAAGACGTGGTGTGTATTTACAGAATTATAAGGGACCACACAATAGTGTTCAAGGTGGTGTTGGCCCCAACTAGGCTCATGGAGAGACTTCGCATCACGACCAAACGACTCCACGTAGTTCGAATACTTCGCCATTGTTGTCAACTGAACAGTCGGCAACACGTTCCGAAACACCACGGACCCCCGCTGTGAGAGCAACAACCGCTATTGACCAACACAGAACGGATCATCCACAAGAAGGGGTTGACACCGAGTCCCTTATCAATTTTTATGTCGAAGAAGCTACATTTCCAGGATCTTCCTGTGTCAAAAGCACGGGAACACTGGAGACAACATTTATGGTAGATGAAGATCTCGTCCCAATAAAGATACCGATGATCCCAGGTAATTAATCATAGTTGATCAGGTTAATTAGTGTTTATAATTTCATTGTAATATACTGATAAAACGTTTTTTATCAACTAATTATGATCATGGCATGATCATTGTGCAGGAAACAATGTTTTCTATATACATATGAATGACTTTTGCTTGGAGATATTCGGGCCCACCATCCGAACAAGGTGGGATAGACAATCGAAACATTTAAAATATGAACCCACTAATCGGTTGGTTGGCCTGTTTGGGGAGAAAACCTTCAGTCATGCCAATGTCTTGAAAAAGGCTTGTCAACATGTGAAGGTTTCCCGAGACCAATATAGGACACACCTCGAAAAAAACCATAGGTATGAGCGCCCACCAATGATTCCAGCAATGGAGTGGAGAGATCTAGTGGAAGATGAAAAGGAGAAGGCTCTAAGAAGAGAAGGCAAGCTAACTCCAGGCACAGGGAGGTATGCAATACTTTCCGCAATGTAATTCTAAACCTTATAATCCTTGATTTCTATATCGAACTTGGAACATCTAACGTATTTCAACACTTGCATAGGCTACCAGACACATCAAAGGCCACAAAGGCAAGACTAGAAAAAATAGGTCAGCACAAGCTCGGCACTAGTGGTTATTCGAATTTGGCAGCACGGATTGTAAGTTTCGAGAAACCAACAATGAATACAAATAATAAATTGAAAATTATTTTTCGTTTTATTGCACCGTAAAATGTTAATTAACTACAATAAGCAAATATGCAGGCCGATCAATTCAATGAAGTACCCACAGAGGAAGACATGAAGCTTGGCTTCCAGGAAGGCTTTGGAGCTATTGTTGAATGTCGAAGAAGCTTATATGGGCAAACATAGTCTTGTGGTACCAATCCATCCGGTGCACAGGTATATAGAATCTATATAGTTTAATGAAGATTTGTCACTTGTGGAATATTTTCGTTCCAAATACTTGATGTAAAATATTGTCTCTGTTTTTAACAGGAACGATAATGATCCCATTAGTGTTGAGGAGGGACAACAACAAATCGATGATCAAGCTTCAAAACCTGGTAATGAATTTATTCATATGCTACAATTTTATGTATAGCATTGCAAATGGTGACCATTAATTGTAGTTCACTGTATTTCAACTGCAGAGCATGTAGAGGGTGAAACTGTACATGTTGAGACTGGACAAGAACATCAACAACATGATTTGGTCACACCTGGTAAAAAAACACCTTCGTAATGAATTTTTTTAAATGAAAAACTTGTCATTACAATAGCAAAATATAACGATGTAACATTTTCACATCGTTGCAGCAAATTCGAACCCCTTGCCACAAAATCCACGTCTAGAACAACAATAAGCTAGGATATTGCAAACATCACCAAAAGTGCCTACTAAAGAACCAAGAACTGGAAGAGAAATTCCAGATGATGTAGATGGTCCTCTTATAGATTATATACCACTGAAGAGAAGAAAAACTTATAAAAATAAGGACGGGAAAAAACAGTGTCTAAATATTTTTGATAACAATATATCGTCCACTATTTTTGGTCTAATGACTGAATGTTCTAATGTTTTAATGATTCAGTGTAGTAAACTGTTACCTTCATTAAATTTCAACTTTTATTGAATGAATGTGTTGACTGAATGATTAATGAATGGTGTATTGAATGTTATATTTTATTGAATGAATGTGTTGATCGACTGAAACGATGGTTTAGTGAATGTTAGCATTTATTGAATGAATAATGGATGAAAGTTCATGATGAAATATGGATGAATTTGCACATATTTGTTTTTTTCAAGTACATGCATTGGGTATGGGGAATTGAGAGTGATGTGAGGGGGGGGGGGCATAAGAGCTTCCACCTTCATGTGGTTGGCCCTGTTCAGTAGAGAATATGAAATTATCCTCGAAACAGAGAGGAGCTCAATAAATGGCTACGATGCTGGCTTTCTACAACCCACTCGCATGTTGTCTAAATTTTAACAATTTCTTGGAGCTTGTTGTGATTTTTGGTTGCTCCTCATAACCAATTTTCAGTTTCCACAACATCAAAGGTTGAGTAAATGATGCACTGGAATCAATATCCTTAACCTTCTCTTTAATTTCCTTGGAATCAATATCCTTAACCTCACATTAAACCCTTCCAAATTGGTATATTTACCATTCAAGGCTGGCTTCTTCTGAATCATGATATTCGCAACTAAGCTAGCATACACTGACAACAATTAGAGACATGCTGCTTGTTGTCAATGTTCATCTTTTTTTTTAGGAATGCAACTTGACCATAATGGCTCCTCCTATGCTAGGGAATTAAAGTCAACAGCAAATTAAAGAAAACATATAGTTTGCATCGAAAAAATAACAGGGTACGAATTGAACTGAGGAGATTCGAACCTATGACCTATGTCTAGTCCTAAGGCTACCACCTTCAAGCTCGATTCATTCTGCATGCATTTCACAATGGGAGATGGCGAGCTACTACATTCAACCTTGATTCATTCTGTATGCATTTCACTATGTAATCGTCTCAGATTCTCGTTGCGTTTTCCCTCTATTAGTTTATCAATTCGGTATGACCCATGCCCATCGTCCGAGGAGTGTTTCCGCGGTCTTGAGTTCCAGCGTGACAACGGTGACGATTCATTCTATATTTACGTTTCCCTTAAGCTGCAATATGGCAAACTCATATTTCACTATCAAGATTTCTTTGACCGTCAACTTTGTCATACAAACCTTAATAGTGAACTATGAGTTTGTCATTTGCAGCCGAAGGGAAACGTACTACCATGAATCATCAACCATTGCCAGGTTGAAACTGAAGACCGTGGAAACACTCATTGGACAGTGGACGTGGGTCATACTGAAATGGTTTTGGGACGTCGTATGAGAGGAAATGGCGATGGGAATTGATTGATAAGGTCAAGCTTGAATGTGGTATCCTTGGGACTAGACATAGGTCGCAGGTTCAAATCTCATCTAAATATTTTTTATAACAATATATCGTTCACGATTTTTGGCCTAATTAATGAATGAATGGTTTAATGAATTTTCTAATGTTTTAATGATTCAGTGTAGTAAACTTTTACCTTTATTGAATTTCATCTTTTATTGAATGAATGTGTTGACTGAATGATTAATGAATGGTTTATTGAATGTTATCTTTTATTGAATGAATGTGTGGATCGACAGAAACAATGGTTTAGTGAATGTTAGCATTTATTGAATGAATAATGGATGAAAGTTCATGATAAAATATGGATGAATTTGCACATATTTGTTTTTTTTTAGTGCATGCATTGGGTATGGGGAATTGAGAGTGATTTGAGGGGGGGGAGGGGCCATAAGAGATTCCACCTTCACGTGGTTGGCCCTGTTCAGTAGAGAATATGAAATTATTCTCGAAACAGAGAGGAGCTCAATGAATGGCTACGATGCTGGCTTTCTACAATCCACTCGCATGTCGTTTAAATTTTGACAATTTCTTGGAGCTTGTTGTGATTTTTGGTTGCTCCTTATAACCAATTTCGAGTTTCCATAACTTCAAAGGTTGAGTAAATGATGCACTGGAATCAATATCCTTAACCTTCTCTTTAATTTCCTTGGAATCAATATCCAGCTTAACCTCAAATAAATATAAGTGGACAAAAGAAAATGCAAGAAAGAGATTAAACTTGGAAAATATAACACTTGTATTAATAAATTCAAAAAGAGAGAGTAATGTTCATGGGCCTCTTGGAGAGGATGAGCTCCTTTGAGCAAAGCTTCAATACAATACCAATATTTGACAAAACAATATACATCCTTCTGGTGCTATAAATAGTTTCTTAATAACTACCAAAACCCTAACTACATGCAATCTCAAAATTAATGACTACCAACCACCTACTGGTTCTTATTTAATAAAAATGAGCCTTTTACATTAAGTAACTACCCATTAACTATCTAATGAACCTTATTCAAAGAATATGATCTCGTACACGAATATACAAACTCCTCAGTATACCAAATTAGAGAAGTTAGGTAAGAGTACCTTGACCCAATGGAAGCACACTACCATCTCTTTGTGACGAATATGCCACAA
Source organism: Larix kaempferi (assembly GCA_027924585.1). NCBI lineage: Eukaryota > Viridiplantae > Streptophyta > Pinopsida > Pinales > Pinaceae > Larix > Larix kaempferi. The sequence continues at coordinate 7,820,357 of BSBM01001033.1, forward strand.
TGTTACATAAGCATAGGGATTAGAGAACATGCATTCAATATGAAAAATTTTATTTCAAAAATGTTAATTTTTTTTTTTTAAATGTATTGGGTAGTCGCTTAATCGACGACCTAATCACGATGACCGCAGGGTAATATCCAATAGTTTTGCAATACTTCCGACGGCTCGGAATGTCGGATCCATTTTTTTTTGTATGGCATCCACGTTGCTTAACCAACGACCTATCTGACGATCGCAGGGTAATATCTGATGCTTGTGCCATACTTCTGATAGCTCGAAAAGTCGAATCCGAATTTTTTTGTATGGTGTACACGTCGCTTAACCGACGACTGAACCAACACATAATCGTTGGCGATAGGATGGTATCCAACCAATATTGGAAGTTAACACTGTCGCTTATCCGACTACCTGTGAAGCTGGAGGAAGTTGTTTAATCGACGCGGTAGGGTAGTCGAATATCCGACGTCTTCAACTATGTCGGATTTTAGCTAATATCCCACCGACGATAAAAAAGACTGGAATTGTCGGATAGTCGACCATAGGTTGTAGCAAATTCGACTTTTTTGCCGTCGAATTTAGGGTCAAAAAACTTAGTGTAGAAACCCTAGGTTATGTTAGCACTTGACTTAATTAGGACAAACAAGATGTCAATTCCCAATACACAATGGATCCTTCAAGAGGAATGCCTCACCAACAGGGCTAAATCAACAATGGATGAAACCCTAAATTGCTCTTACCTTGGATTGTAATGCCTCTCAAGGGAATTGAGAATTTTAATTTAATAAAGCATATATTTTCTTTTCATTCTAGGAATGCATAAGAGTATTAATACAACCTCAAATGGTGGATTTATTAACTGTATGACTGAACAACCTGTAATCATTATGTAACCATAAGAACATATAAGAAGTTTACAACAACATATAAACAATTTAAAACCATAAGAAAAATACCTTGTTATAAGAAAAGTAATAGAGTCCAAACTGAGCAAGCTTCCCTCTTCTCCTCGAGTTGATTCCATCTTCATTACCCAAAGCAGGACCATGGTTTTACCCCAACCAATTAGGGGCCTAGCCGGGTCCCTAGCCCCAGGAAGCCATCGGATGGTCCCATCCAAATGGCCTCCTGGCCCTCCGTGCCCGAGACCCCCAAAGAACAGAACAATGATACACTCGTAGGCTATGTATCAAATCTTCATAGAGTTCTCAAACTCTTCCAACTTTTCCAAACTTCTCATACCCCAAAATATCCAAAATTCTCCTTCCTAGAAACACCCTCCCAAATATCCTTCAAGAGAAAAGAACCTCCCTCCTTCCACTCTCAAGTATACTATTTATATCAAAACTCATCATCTTTCTCATCCATCAATAAATTCCAATAAAATAATAATCATCAATCAATAAATTCATTTTCTCCAAAAAAATAGCAATTTGATTTAAATAATTAAAATATTAATAAACATGGTTGCAAAGTCTCACTTGTCATGCTTCCATTTTAATGCAATTATGACAACTCTTTTCTAAATATTTGTGCAAATCCTTTCTATCCATTTATTTATATTATCCTTTCATTCATAAGTCAAATAAGATATTTTCATAATTTCAACACACAAGTAATATGAATATATTTGAGTATTAGTATTAATATTGTAATACTAATTTTAACATTTAAAAACAATCATATTAATATTAATACTAATAATTATGTAATATTAACAATTATGTGTAAATTTTAGATTGGTTGATACTTATTTTAATTCATTTTAATATGTTTATGAATTTAAATTGTTTTTTAATAAATGAGATATTCATTTTAGATAAATGTTAATGAGTCAACCTAAAAACATCTCAATCTTTTTCTTACTAATTTTTGGAATCCAAATCGTAAAACACAAACACATAATAATAATAATAATAATAATAATAGATTATAACACTATTAATAACTTTAATAATTCACTATTAACAATGCTAATTTCTCATTATTATTAACAAGATTAATATTAATTACAATATTAATAATAATAACATTATAAATGCTTTATAATATTAATGACAATATTAATGACAATATTGATAACATTATTATTAACATTGATAATATTAATATTAACATTTAAAACAATGATAGTAATATTAATATTAATATTGTTATAATGACAGTTATTTGTAACAAGGTTCTCTTGGTTTTGTCAACAATGGTCAACGATGGTCTAACCTGGTCTTCAATAACTAACTAAAGTCAACCATGGCTTGAAGTTAAGCATGGATTGATATAGTGTTTAAAATGAATTGAAGCCAACCTTGGACTGATGTCATCCTTGGATTGAAGTCAACCTTAGACTGATGTCAACCTTGGATTGAAGTCAACCATGGACTAAAGTCAATTTTGGATTGAATTTAAACATGGCTATGTATTGAAGTCAACCTTGAATTCAAACAAACCTTGAATTGAAGTCATCGATTGAAGTAAACCTTAATTAAAATTTAACTATGGATTGAATTACACCTTGGATTGAAGTCACCCTTGGATTCAAGTCAACCTTGGTTAAAAGTCAATTATGGATTGAAGTTAACTATGGATTGAATCCAAGTGTGTTTTAAAGTCAACCTTTCTTAAAAGTGAACTATGGATTGGAGTCAACTAAGGGTTGAAGTCAACTACGGATTGAAGTCAAACTTTCTTATAAGTCAACTATGGATTGAAGTCAACCTTGCTTAAAAGTCAATAATGGATTGAAGTTAACTAACGATTGAAGTCAACCTTGCTTAAAATTCAATGATGGATTGAAGTCAACCATGGTTCAAGGTCAATCAACCATTTAAAAATGTGGTTATGTATTGTAGCCAACCTTGGTTCAATGTTAATCTTCGATTGAAGTCAACCTTGGTTAAGAATGTCATTATGGATTAAAGGCACCCTTGGATTGAAATCAACCTTGGGTTGAAGTAATCCGTGTACTCAATTAAATTTCAATTAAAAATCAATTACGTATTGATGTCAAACTTTGATTGAAGTCAACCTTGAATTGTAGTCAACCTTGAATTGTAGTCACCCATGGATTGATGTCAACCTTGGGATTGAAGTTAACCATGGATTGAATTCAACCTTGAATTGAAGTCATCCTTGGATTGAAGTCAATCATGGATTGAAGTAAACCTTATATTGAAGTCAATCTTTATTAAAAGTCAACTATGGATTGAAGTAAACCGTGGTTCAATGTCAATCAACAACTTTTAAAAGTGTGGTTTTGGATTGAGGTCAACCATGATTCATAGTCAACATTGGATTGAGGTTAACTATGAATTTAAGTCAACCATGGATTGAAGTCATTAATGTTAATATTATTAATAGATTGAAGTCAACCTTGATTAAAATTCAACTATAGATTGAAGCGAACATTGAATCGAAGTCAACCGTGGATTGAAGTCAACCTTGCTTTAAAATGTTGTTGTAGATTGAAGTCAACCATGGTTAATAGTCAACTTTGGATTGAATTCAATCAAACATTGAAGTCAACCTTGTCTTGAATTCATTAATGTTGATATTATTAATGAATTGAATTTAAGCATTGGGTTGAAGTCAACCTTGATTAAAAGTCAACTATGGATTGAAGTCAACCTTGGATTGAATTTAACTATGGACATGATAAGTCAACCTTGGATTAAATTAAACAATGGATTGTAGTGAATATTGGATTTAATTCAACCTTGCTTAAAAATGTGATTGTGGATTCCATTCACCCTTAGATTGAAGTTAACAATTTATTGAAGTTAAACTTGGATTTATGTTAACATTGGATTGAATTCAACCTTGAATAAAAGTCAACTATGGATTGATGTCAACCTTGTATTGAACTCAACCATGGACTAAATTCAATGTTGGATTGAAGTCAACCATGTATTGAAATCAACCTTGGACTAAAGTCAACTATGGATTGAATTAAACCTTAAATTAAAATAAACCTTGGATTGAATTCAACCATGGATTGAAGTCAACCATGGATTGAAGTCAACCTTAATTAAAAGTTAACTATGGATTGAAGTCAACCTTTGATTGAAGTCACCCTTGGATTGAAGTCAAACTTTGTTAAAAGTCAACTTTGGATTGAAGTCAATCATGGATTAAATTCAACCTTTGATTGAAGTCAACCTTACTTAAAAGTGAACTATGGATTGGAGTGAACTAAGGATTGGAGTCAACTTTGCTTAAAATTCAACTATGGATTGAAGTCAACCTTGTTTAAAAGTCAACAATGGATTGAAGTCAACCTTACTTTAAAGGCAATCATGGATTGAAGCCAACCATGGTTCAAGTTCAATCAACCATTTTAAAATGTGGTTATGTATTGTAGTCAAGCATGGTTCAATGTCAACCTTGCTTACTAATGTTGTTGTGGATTAAAGGCACCCTTAGATCGAAGTCAACCATGGGTTGAAGTAATCGTTGGACTAAATTAAACCTAAATTAAAAAGCAATTATGGATTAAATAAGCTTTGATTGATGTATACCTTGGATTGAAGAAAACCATGGACTGAAGTCCACCTTAGATTGAATTAAACCTTGAATTGAAGTCAACCCTTGATTGAATCCAACCTTTTTTAAAATTTAACTATGGATTGAAGTCAGCCGTTGATTGAAGTCAAACTTGGATTGAAGTTAACTATGGATTCAATTCAACCATGGATAATTATTGACAATTATGATACGACAGAACTTTAGATGGACATGAAAATGAGATATAATCTTTGGTGAACATAAGAATTCAACATCACTTTGAAACATAACACTTTTATTTAATAACATAACTCTATAAGCAAAAGTTAACCATGGTCAACCAAAGTCAACCATGGTAAACCTAAGCCAACCGTAATTAACCATGGTCAACAATAGTCAACAAAAGTAAAAGAAGTCAACCATCTGCAACCAAAAGTCAACCATAGTTAACCAAAGCTTATCAAAAGTCAGCCATGGTAAACGAAAGTCAACCATGGTAAACCAAAGTAAACCATAATCAACCATGGTTAACCAAAGTCAACCATGGTAAACCAAAGTCAACAATGATCAACCAAAGTAAACCATGGTCAACCATGGTAAACCAAAAGTTAACCAAAGGCAACCATGGTTAAACAAAGTCAAACAAAAGTTAACCATGGTTAAGAAAAGTCAACCATAGGCAACCAAAGTAAAAAAGTAAACCATGGTTAACCAAAGTCAACCATAATCAACCATGCTCAACCATAATCAACCATGGTCAACCAAAGTCAACCAAATTTAACCATGGTTGACTATGGTCAACCACACATAGTCAACCATGGTCAATCATAGTCAACCATGGTCAACCATAGTTGACCAAAGTGAATTATTCAACCATAGTCAAACAAAGTCAACCATAGTTAATCATAGTCAACCAAAGTAAACGATATACAACCAAAATAATCCATATTCAACTAAATTCAACTATAGTAAACCATAGCCAACCAAATTCAACCCAAGTTAAAAATCAAACAAGGTCAACCGATAGTTAATTATGGAAAAAAGAAGGTCAACTATAGTTAACCATGGTCAAGAATAGTCAGCCATAGTCAACAATTGTCAACCATATTCAACCAAACTAGGTCAACCATAGTCAACAATGGTTAACCAAAGTCAACCAAATTCGACCATGGTCAACCATGCCCAACCATAGTCAACCATGATAAACCATAGCCAATTATTAAATATTATTATTTAAAAATATTAATTATTATAGAAATAATAATTATTATTAATTCACAATTCCTTCATGCATGTCCGCCGTCAACTAGCATTGACCACATTTTTAAAAGTGGTTGATATTTGTCAATCAACGTATATCAACTATGACCACACATTTAAAAGTGATCGATAGATACCGATCGACAAATATCAACCACATTTAAAAATGTGGTTGTTGCTAATCTACATGTAATTCCATTTGAAGAAATGGAATAGAAATGGTGACTCGTAAATGAAAGCTGAATGCTACAAATCAAAATGTGAATTCGCTAGCATAAATTATGGGTTAATGAAAATAATTATACAAATGAGAAGATATGTATAATTATTTTCAGTCCGGTTAGCTCCTCTAGCCACAACTTGGAGAACGCTTCTCAGAATTCAGGTGCCACCTCCAGCCAGGACACCAGAACCTTCAATGCCAGAAGAAATTCACCAACGATATAGAGAGCATGAGTGCAATGGTCAGCGTCAAGACCAAAGCTTGGAGAGTGTTCGTTTACATCACCATTTATTACATAAAGCGTAAGCACACTAGTGTCCATGAGAAGCAACCAAGCTAGTGTCCATGCACCTGAAATGAACCATTCAAGAGATACAACCAAGCACACACTAGTGTCTATGAGAAGCTTTCAACACCTGTTAAAATAAAGCTACGATGCCAATTTGTGATAGGATTTGGATGGTTTGACAAGCCAGATAATGTTGGCCAGGTTGCTTTAAAAAACCAAAATTATGCATCAAACTTCAGGTTGTTGCCTTGCCTTAGAGACTGTAGATAGATAGATATCAATGTTATTGCAAAGAAAGATGAGATCCATCGTTTGGAGGAGAAAATTGACGTTCAGAACAGCCACATGATGAACTTATCACTTTTCATTAAACTACCGCAATTGTCAAAGAAATTTTTTAAAAGAGAAAGGATTTTCAACTCACAAGGAGGTCGGTCCATACAACCATTGGGAGGAGGTTTTGCTCATTAATTTATTCATTTCATATTTATTTGTAGGTTGAGAAAATTTAACAATGCTGTTGATAGCAGGTGCTTTCTCAAAAGCTTGTATAATGGTTCTGTGTGCGTCCGGAAGGCATTGCAACACTAATTATTATGGAAGGTATTGCAACACTAATTATTGATTTCAGTTAGTCTACTTTTTTTACCCTTCAAATTTGATCATGTCTCGAGCCATGTAACATACTGTCTTGTATGATTTTGAAAGTTATTTATTTATTTCACTTAGTCCACTCCTTTTACCCTTCGATCATGTCTCGAGGGATGCGAGGGATGAGTATAACATAGGGCCTTGTATGATTTTGAAAGTTATGCTTGGTCCAAGAATTAGCAGAGTCTTGAAAGCAAAGTCATTTCTTGAGAAGGTGTATGAAGTATTTTAATTTTAATTTGTAAATATAAATAAAATAAATTGATATATATATATATATATATATATATATAAATAATAATTTGTTTTAATTTATTTATTTGTTGATGATGATGATGGTTTTTAACGTCCATTAAGAAGATAAAGATTAATTGCTTTTTTTTAAATATTATTTCTATGCTGTCTATCCCACCTTAAGAAGATAAAGATTAATTGTTTTTTTTTAAATATTATTTCTATGCTGTCTATCCCACCTTAAGAAGATATAGATTAATTGATTTTCTTTAAAATATTATTTCTATGCTAAAAAAACTCATTATTTTTTAAAATTTCTTGTCTTGTTTTAAACAACTTTAAACATATACATATTTTGCATTAGACTACTTATGTTTTCGCATCAACAATACATTTATTTATATTATTTATATAAAATAAAAAAATTGTAAAGAAAGTTATCAAAACTAACTCGTTCTCTCACAAAAGCAAAAAAAATTAAAAAAAAAAAAAATATATATATATATATATATATATATATATATATATATATATAAAATACGAGTTCACTAAACTAAATCTCATCATAGCTTTTGACTAGCTATATTGGAACACAATTCATCATGATTATACAAAAATAATGAAGAGAAGGATTCTTATGATATTTATATGAACTTAGGGATGCGTGAAGTGTTCTTAAATGCTTTATGAAAATTTTGAGCTTTAAGAGTGGTGCAAGTATTACCTTTAAAGAGGGAAGGATACCTCCATTCCTTGCGTGATATTTTTCTTCAATCCATTTCTTTTCACATCTAGACAAAGGCTAACAAAATATGAACATGCTCCATTACTAAGTTCATATTTAACTTTCCATGGATTTCTAACTCAATGTCTTCTCTTCTAACAACACATTGGTGCAATAGATTTCTAAGTGTATTCAAAGACCAAGTTCATATTTAACTTTCCATGGATTTCCAACTCAATGTCTTCTCCTCCAACAACACATTGGTGCAATAGATTTCTAAGTGTATTCAAGACCAATTTTCATGAATACATACTCTATACCTGACCATGTGAAAGCATTCAAATTCATCTTATGAGAGAAGCACTAAAGCACACACCTAAAAAGTAGTTATGCATGTTGTAGTTAGATAAACTGCAATATTTTTTGTAAACTTATCTCTGTTGGTTAAACATGCAACTTGATATTTCTATATTTATCAGAGAATGTATTTTATGTAGCTCAGGCAAGCCCAATAATAGGAAACTAGGGTTGTATATAACATTATGAATACATTGGTAAATCATATTTATGCATTTCCTTGGTGCTTTGGCTAAAACTGGAATAGGACATGATTATTTGTTTGTCATTGTCGATTGGTTCAATGAAATTTGCATTTTGCTTCCATGGAAGAAAACTATTAAAAGTCAATATCCACATAAAAATTCTTTGAGCATGTATATATTCATTTTGGGTTTCCACAATTCATTATCTTTAATCATGATTCTTGGCTCTCAATTAATTTGTTTACTTCACTATGGGAGAAGATGTACACCAAATTGAAGTTGTCTACAATAATACATTCATACACTGATGGGTAGATCACAATGCTCCAATAGGATCTTGGCACAAATACTAAAAGGTTATAATCAGAAAACATAGAAGAAATAGGATGAATAATTTTCTTATATTCAACACTACAACAATAGAGCGATTTGTAGCTCAGTGAATTAGTTTCTTTTCGACACATGCTTGGGGGTTTTTACTACAAACTCCTTCCAACGTGCTTCCAACATTGTTTTTTACCACTCTAATGATGCAAGGAAATTTGTAGATGATGATTCAAGGAAGGAATTCATGTTTGTTAAAATATTGCAACTTCAAAAGAAAGTGAAAGAGAAACTTCATAAATCTTAGTTGAAGTATAATTCCAATGGATGATCAACATAGCATTGCACATAGCTTCTAAGTTGGGGTTATTTTGTAGTTACAATTAGCAAGAAGAGAATACCACGAGAGGAAAGAAATTCAATCCATATTTGTATGACCCTTTCAAGATCCTATGACAAATTGAAAGCAATACATTCAAGTTGGATTTGCCAACATATATTCCACAACGAAGAACTTGAAGTTGTTTGAGCCATCATTAATACTTGATATGTAAGAAGACTAGACACCAATTCTTCCAACAATTGAAGACTTAGTACTAGATGCTCAACAAAACTATTTCTAGAAACAATAATGCAAACAAATCTCTACACTTAGAAGATACCCTATGAGTATATGTGGATTGATTGAATTAGGAAAAGGTCTAAGCAAATCCAAATGATACCCACTAAAGGAAGTAAGGGAGAAATACCCTCATCTTCAAAACTAAAAAAGTTGTTGTGGCACCAAAAAACATCCTAGTGGGAGCTCTAATCCAAAAATGGATTGAAATGATATTTGCAGAAGAATGGTGAAGTATTGCTAAGGTGTAGTAATAAAAAATGGCCAAATATGACTAAGTAGACTTGATGAAAAATAGTTAGTTGCATTGCAAGGCAACCAGGTGATCACACATGTGATTTGGATGGAAAAAAGATTCAGGCCAATATAAGGAAGTGTACTTATGCACCTTTGGATGATGTCACAATGGAATGCAATATTGTCACATGTGTGATGCAAGGGAAAGATAGCAAACATTGTTTGTTTGGAGGATTTCTTCTTTATACTCTCATAGATGTCACTTATAGATCTGATGCCAACATAACAAGTTATGTGGGTACGCACTGCAAGCTTACTTGCAACAAAGTCTTTTATCAACCCCCCAATCGAGTAGCTTTCCATTTGGGAAAAGGGCATTGCGTCAATATCTTCCTTCATCTACATGTCATGTGGTGGGACTCCATATGCAAGAGAACTTAAAAGGGGTTTAATCTTGGTTTAGTGGTTTGATTGAAAAAGATATCCAAGATCTAGTGAGCTAGCATAGTGAAGCAAAAGCACAGAGGGGTGACAGTAAAATGTTATGTATACATGAGCTAAGTCAAAGTAGGAGTTTGAATAAATATCAACGAGCATGTAGCCATATTGTATGCAAACACTTCTATTATTTCACTTTTTCATCTCGGATGAGTTTTCTACACTACATGAGCAATGACTTTCTTAGAATTTTCATAAACAAAATATTTTCCATCTAACTAATATTAGTGTAAAGGGGTTCTCAACTCCTTTGATTAATCAACAGAGATCCATATTCACCCTGAATTTATTAAGCATCAAAAAGAATTTTAGAACCCTACAAACTTCTGATTGCTTAAAAAATCTAGGATGAATATATGCTAGTTTATTTATTTATTCTTTGTTGATATTTTCTTCTTTTTTTCACACTAGACTCATACATCATTTTTTCCTTTTTAATTTGTTAGTGTTACACACATTACATTATGTGGAACATCTTCCACAAGATATAGAGTGAACATCAGTTCTCTTAGTGCAACTAGAGAAGTATTGGATTGTAGGATAGAACTTCATGTATCAAATAGTTTCTTAACTGGCATAACATGATTCTCAAATAATTCTTGAAAAATTATACCTTCAGAGACAATTTTATTCTAAATATTGTGAACACTAGAATAAGGAATTTCATGTATTTCATACTTCTAAATAGGTTGGATAATCATGTAACAACATTTTGGCATTTCCTCATCTTTTATCTCTCTATTATATGGTGGTGTTAAAAGTTTTTCTTAACCCTTGATCTGCAAGGGTCACATGATGATCGGTTTGTTTGTGATTTCCATCACAAACTGTTGTCCCAAAGAGGAGATATTTTATTTTCTCGTCAATCATTTGCTATAGAATTTTCCAACATGCTCAGATGATTCTTGTGCCTTGGAGTTGTTAGTGGAGAGTGTATTACCTAATTTCCATTGTTATGATATATATCAGCCTCATCGACACATGGGATGTTTTTCTTCTATGTTGGACATTACCATAGGGGTGTCACTTTTGTGCTTTGTTGCGCCTCTGTAGTTTTCAATGTTCCAACAGGTAATTGGTAGAAGATGGATAAAATGATAAGATTGGAGCTCCTGCTTATGGTTGGCCATGACCTGGCCCCTTGGTCTTACTCTCGGAAGTATTATGGCTTAGTGGCATATTTCACTGCCCTTTATGGGAATTTTATCCCTGGGGTTGGTGTCTAGGGCTTCCAGGTGTGGGCCATTGGGTCACATGACCACCATGTCTTTTATTCCTTGAGGGGGGCCATGCTTCATCTAGGGAGGCCATCCCTAAGTTCACCACCTCTCTAACACCCTAGTTGGACCTTCTATGCATCCGATTTGACCCTCTCTAACCAAATCGACACTATATGTTGATCGAGCCTCAAGCTAAGGCAAGGGGGATGTTGTGGGACTTTTTCATCACTTTGGGGTTAGTAGGGGCATGACGTTCCCCTTAGGCTCACTCTTTCCGTCACAGTGAGGCCTTGGCTTACTTATTTTAGCATTTTCATATTTTTATGATAGTTTTAGGGACTAGTCCCCAACATGTGGGTGACATTCCCTATTCTTGTCTTACATTAGAATATTTTAGTATTTTATTATTTTAATTTTAAATTGACATGTAGGCTTTATAATAAAAAAAAATATTGTGCTAAGATGGATATAAATATCCATTTTAATTTCATTTGTAAAGCACAAGACTTGGGATCAAATTATTATTCTTATTTTTCTCCTACTTTATGAGCTCTCTTGGTGATGTGCATTTCTCTTGGTTGTCTTCTCTTGCTTGAATGGTGAATGGTGGATGAATCTAAGGCTTCTTTTTGCACATGCCATGGTTGGTGCTATAATTGTTTGCTAAAACACATGCTCAAGAATGACCTAAAGCTCTTTCTTTGCTCATATCTTGGTGAATATTAGTAAGTCAATGCTTCTATGAGGATTGAATGGTGGTGTATTGCTGCATTTTTTTTCTTGAATTAGGGATTTTTTATCAATATTCTATCAACTTTGTGTGAAGGAAATGTCTTGTATTATGGTTTCCTTTTGCTTTTAGGGCATTGGACTTCTCCATTTTCCTTGGTTAGGCTCACATACCGAACCCTAGAGGTTGATAGATGATGCCCTAGCTTGAAAATACTAAAGGGACATTCTAAGAGAGAGACACTAGCCATGATCTCTCAAAGCCCTAGGGAGTGAGATGACATCATAATCCCCTTCTCTTGTCAACTTGTTTTACTCAAAATTTCAGCATTTAATGTATTATAGTTAGGATGCATTTTCATGTTAGTTAGTTGCATTTTTATCCACAAAAACCTTAAAAATTAGAAAACCCTAGCAAAACCCTAAAAATTAGAAAATTCATAACTCCAAAAATAGCCATGAGTTTGTAATTGTGCTTCTCCCTACAAATTGGCCCTAGTTTGTTAGAATATTGTCCCTAATCATAAAGTCCTTAACAACCTCATCGTTACTTGACGGTTAAAGTCTTTAACAACCTCATGGTTACTTGACGGTTAAAGTCCTTAACAACCTCATCGTTACTTGACGGTTGAAGGTAGTTACTTGTAAATATTGTATATAGCTTATGTACATGTGAATACCGCCATCTTCTCTCTTAGTTTTTCTGGTTTTCTTGTTTCTTTAATGTTTATCATGTGGTATCAGAGCTGCAAATGATCCATAGTTAATATACTTTGAGTGGAATTCTTTTTGTTCAATTCGTTGGAAGTTAGGATGGTTGTAGAAAAGAGAAAAGCCCGTGAAAAAAAGGGACTGCGTCAGAGAGTGTGTTCATGATCTGATGGATTGTGATGGTTGAATGTTGAAGAGATTAATGGGTTGGGAAGGTGCGGCGAGAAGGCTTGAATAATGAAGAGAAATGATTCCAACGTGGATGATACCTGATTCCAGAAATTCAGTGACTACGGAGAAGAAAGGGCACAGGGGTTGAGGGGTTGATCTCTGGCTCATGTAAATCTCTCAATATTGACTCCATAGTTCGTGTTTAGTTTCATTTAATCCGGATATCAAAAGCTTACAACTGCGTCAAAAATATAGAAAGAAGAAGGTAAGACAAATAGTTACGAAGACGAGTTAATACACACTATTGAGTATCTGCGTGCTTCTTCCAGGCCATATTGACTTTGTTCTTTAGATCTGCAAGTGGTAAATTAAACCCTTATTTTCTATCTTTAAATTTTTATCATTCTAAACTTTTAAAGAATGAAATCAATGGTATCCACTATTGGTAAGACAATGAAAGCCTGAACATTGAAGGAAGGTGTGGAAGCAATAGTTTCCAAGCCATATAGTTGCTGCCAAGTGATGTTTGAAGTCAACGCTAGTGAAGGAGGCGAGGAGGCCCAGTCTGCATAGAGAAATCGACCACCACTTTGAAGGCCCTACAACGTTGGTTTTATTCAACCGGCCTATTATTGTTGTTTTCTCAATTACAGATTTTCGCAAAGTGACATGCAGTCCCAATTTTTATAAAGAGAAATGATTGAAGAATGGTCACTAATGGTATATTGATTCACGAATGGTCAGTAGTGATCAAATTTCTCCTTAAGCAAATTATGGTAAAAAAATACAAGGTAAGACCTTGTAGATTTCAATCTTCAAAGATTTTCTAGTTCCATTTATTTCCACACGTGCTTTCTGATAGCTTCTCGGTGGTAGCATTGGTCTTGGCCTGCACTTCAAGAAGAAATGGAGCCCTAAAAGATATTTTTTTATGAAATTGTGTTGACCTGCTAAAATTGACAAAGTGTCCTCACGAAAGTTTTATTGATATGGAGTAAAAAAATTACATAACAAACATGAGGGCTAAGAACACATCAAGCTCATGCAATGGACACCTCACATAATCACGTGAGTGTGTCTGTCCTTTTACAACAAAGTTTACTAAGTTAAAAATTAAAAATATGTTTTGGATCATAATTTCTAACAATCCTCCTTTAATCCAAAACTTCTTTAGAACAAACACCAAGTTCATTTCTGAACTTAGTAAATTTAATCTTTCGAGGAGATTTGGTGAAGATATCCACATTTTGATCTTCAAATGGACAATACTTTGGCTTGATGATTTCCTTGGTGACAAGAGTTCGAATGTAATGATACTTAGTATCAACATGTTTTGTCTTCGAATGAAACACTGGATTTTTGGCTAACTTGATGGTTGACTGACTGTCGATGAATAATGAAGTAGCTTCCTTTTGAACAACTTAAGATCCTTTACAATTCTTTGAAGCCATACTATTTCACAAGCTACTTCCCAAGCTGAAATATATTCAACTTCTGCTATAGAATTTGCAATTGTATCATGTTTTTTACAACTCCATGACACAACAGCCGAACCCATATTCATTAAGTAACATGAAGTAGATGTTCTATCATCAACATCTCTAGCAAAATCTGCATCTAAAAAATCAACAAGTCTAAATTTTTTATTCCATTTAAACTCAAGTCCAAAATATTTTGTTCCTTGAAGATACATCAATACCCTTTTTGATGCATTCCAATGACTTTCCCTGGGTTCCTGCATATACCTAGAAAGAATACTGACTAAAAAGGATAAGTATGCCCGAGTATTAGTCAAGTAGATCAAACTTCCAATTAATTGTCGATACCTAGTACTACTGACAAGTTCACCCCCTTCTGACTTAGAAAGTTTTAAGTTTTGCTCCATGGGGGTAATAGTTGGCTTACATTCCTCCATTCCAAACTTCTTCAATAATTCAAAAACATGTACTTAGTTTGAGAAATGAATATGCTTATTTCCCTTTGAACAACTCCAATTCCAAGATAGTAATGAAGTAAACCCAAGTCATTCGAACATACAAAGTATCATCACTGCAAACAAATCCAACTTTCTGTAGATAGGCATCCATTTTAGCATACCAAGCTTTGGGAGCTTGCTTTAACCCATACAATGCCTTAACCAATTTACAAACTTTCATTTCTTCTCCTGGAACCTCAAAACCAGGAGGTTGAGTCATATAAACATCCTCCTACAAATCACCATTCATAAATGCACTCTTTACATCCATTTGGTGAACTTTCCATCCATTTTGTGCAGCCAAATCTAGCACAACCCTGATAGTATTCCACTTTGTTGTTGGAGCAAAATTTTCTTCAGAATCAATCCATTCTTTCTGAGAAAATACTTTTGCCACCAATCTTGCCTTATATTATCATTTTTTCCATTTTCTTTATACTTAATTTTGTAAACCCACTTGCAACCAATGGGTTTAGCATCCTTTCAACACTCAACAATATTCCAAGTCTGATTTTTCATCACTACATCATATTCACTTTGCATAAATGCCTTCCATTCATCATATTCAACTGCCTCAACAAAAGAGGATGGTTCATTAGCAGAAAGAGCAAAATTTTGTGAACCCAAATTCCATTGATTCATTTGAGAACTCCTTGTACCTGTTTTATGTTTCTCATTATACTTAACTTCATGAAGTAACTTAGTTTCCCACTTTGGTGCCTTATGTGCAACTTGAGATAAAGTACCCTCCATAGAACTGTCATCAATGTTAACTTGATTTGAATCCTCTAAGTTAACTTGCGAATAATTTGTTGAATCCTTATCTTCAACCTGATCAAAACCATCTCTTGATTTGTTTAAGTATTGCATTCGTTGATGTTCCTTAAATACCTTTTGTTCTAAGTGACTAAGTTGCTTTTCAATTTCTTCCGCACTTGTACTTTTTGTTTCATAAAAAATAACATCTTTGCTAACAATAAATTTTCCATTTGATAAAATTCTATACCCCTTTTTTTGTTCAGAATATCCAATTAGAATGCATTTCATACTTCTAGAATATAACTTTGTTCGCTTTTATTTTGGAACAAGAGCATAACAAACTGAACCGAAAACTCTAAGATGTTTTATCATAGGTTTGAATCCACACCATGCCTCATAAGGAGTAATTCCATCCAAAGATGAAGAGGGAGACCGATTTCTCAAATAAACTGATGTATGTACTGCATTGCCCCAATAACTTGAACTTAATCCTTTAAAAGATAACATTGCTCTTGCCATACCTAGTAATGTTTGATTAATTCGTTCTGTTACTCCATTTTGCTGTGGAGTATAGAAGTTAGTCAATTGTCTCCTTATTCCTTTTTCTTGGCAATAAGTTAAGAATTCATTTGATGTGTAATCACCACCATTATCAGTTCTCAAAGTGACTATTTTTTCCTTAGTTGCAGTTTCAACCATATTATGAAAAGACTAAAACTTAGCGAATGCTTCTAATTACTCCTTCAAAAAATACACCTATACCATCCTGCTAAAATCATCAATAAAGAGAAAAAAATACTTGCATCCACCAAGTGAAGTGTCCAAAGGTCCACAAACATCACTATGTATAAGTTGTAATCTCCTAGTAGCCCTCCAAGTGCTTTTGGTAAAAGGTAATCTTCTCTGTTTCCAAAAATACAAGCTTGACATCGTGCATTTTCCTTCCAAAAAGTGGGTAACCCTTTTACCATTCCTTGTTGTTGAAGTTGAACAAGACTATCTTCATTCAAGTGACTGAAACAAATGTGCCACAATCTCATGAGTGTAATACCAGCCTCAACTAATCTTGCAAATTCCTTCTTCTTGGAATGACTATGCCCTTCATTCTAAGAAGTCTTCCATCTTCATAACCAGTGGTCACTGTTTTGTATGCATCCTTAACTGAGTTGATTTTAAGTATAACATCATCCATCACAATTTGATGTCCTAGATGACGAATGTAAACCAAAGACAACAGATGTTTCTTAAAGGTGGGAACAAACCAAACATTAGAAATCATCTTTCCCCAATTCTTGGTAAAAATACCTTAACTTACCCTTTTCCCTATGGTATATGTGGGGTATCATCTGCTAAAAAAACTGAATTCAAATGGCAATCCTGATAATTCCAAAAGAAATCTCTCATGTATGTCATATGTTGAGTGGCTTCTATATCCATAATCCATGCATCCTCAAAATCACTTCTAAAAGAGTAAGTTGATTGAACTAAGCTTGCTTCTACTCACTGCTGAATTGCTGTAAAAACATATTCACAATCTTCACTATTCTCTGTATATGCATATTGTGCTGATGAAGATTCTTTCTGCTTTACAATCTTATCAAAAGAAACTCTGCAATCAAAAGCATAATGTCCAATATTATTACATCGAAAGCAAGTTACATGTTTTTTACCTATTCCTCTGCCACTGAATTGTGAATGTTGAGTACTTGTACCTTCTTCTTTTGAATTGATCTTATTCCAAGTCATATCACCTCTACCTTTTCTTCTTCCTTGGCCTCTTCCTTGACCTCTTCCTCTACCACGACCTTGACCATGACCCCGATTTGAATACTGAAAAGGATTTTTTTTTTATTTTCATCCCCTTTCTGATCATTACTTCTAGTAGGATAAACATTTTTTCCTATGGACGATTTACGTGTGCTAGCAATCAATACATCTTCTCCTGATTATTTTGTCTTACCAAACGTTTTGTCATGGTTTGCTAGTAGCTCACTAAACTTGTCAAAAGTAATGTTATCCCATTTATCTATGAGTTGTAAAGTCTCCATATAGTTGCAGAGTGTGCATTGTATCTTTCATTGGCCCTGGTCGCAAAGGTATTTGATGGCATGGTTGGAAGTATCCTTGGAATGCGATTGTTGTTGTAGTATAGGAGAAATAAGGGCAGTCTTCATACAATGAAGGTGAAGCACCTGCCTGGGATTTGGAACCACCTGCTGCCTTCTACACAGCTCTACCATTTGTTTTTGTTTGAAGACCAGTCAACAGATTGATTGAGGTCGAGTTCTCAATGAATGAGAGCGTTGTCAGCCCAGCGTTGATATCAAATTCATAACCATACGCAGTGCATTTTTCGTTCGTTTGTTGTTGTTCAATTTGACCCAAAAGCCCTCGCTTTTCCTCGTCCTTTGAAAGGGTGTGCAAACATACAGTCCGAACAAAATAAGAGGAACCTGCGTGGAGAGTCGAGCTGTCAACTAGAAGCAACAGAAGCCACTTGAGCATCTCTTTATCTTCAGAGGAAGCTGCAGAGTGTAAAAAGAGTGAAATCGGATGATGAAGAGAGCAGCTGGAGGTATTGTTGTGTTATTCATTTGGGCCATCATGTACATATAAGTTCTACTTTGTTGAGTTTGAGATTGAGGTCAGTAACATTGCATGAGATATAATAAAGGCATTGCTGGTGGCAGTAAGGTGAACAGAGTATAAGCATTGTGATAGCCAGGCTTTCAGTGGATTCTTTGAAGATTGATCAATTCATCGTTTTGTCCATCCCAACGAAAACTTCTGGTTAAAGAATATTGATATGTCTGCAACAACAAAAAAACGACATCCTGTTTTAAAGAAATATGTTTGAAGTGCACGCAAATTCAGTGAATCTAATCAGCGTTCTCATAAGTGCAAAGAAGTAAAGCGCCCATAGAACTACAACTACATATGTGCTTTGGTGAAGCATACTTGCTTTGGTAATGAGTTGAATTTCGATCAGCTTTTGGTAAATAAACTCTAATTTTGATATTCCAAGTGAAGCAATTGAAAGGGATAATTTGAGCTATTTTTGTAAAAAAATTGTGAAGTATAAGTGCTACTTGTGTTGTGGGAAAACTTGTTAAACTTGAAAGGGGATATATAAAAAAGTGGCACAATATTTGATATTGATGCAATATAAAAGGGGACATATGAAAAGTTTGATATTAATGGCGATATAAAAGGAGTTATAAGCATTTGTTCCCATTACAAATTTTGGAGTTATAAGGAGTCAAACATCTTCTTGCTTAATAAAATTGAAGTTTGTAGATTGTTTCCTAGATCCGTCCAAAATTGAATAAGGGGGTCTTAGGAATTTTTGTATGTGTGGTTGATTTGGATTTTGTTTTTTTATCTCACACACTGACGTTTTGAATATTTTTGCCCTCCAAAATGGAAAAAATTGAAGAATTGTTTCATCAGTTCCATATATTAATTAGCACAATTCCAGGACCCACAGTTTCGCTGAACAAAGGAACTATTATGTCTATACTTACATGTTTGAAAGTGATGCATAAAAAGGTGGACATGTTAAAAGTTCAAAACAACTTTTTAACATATGAGTTAAGTCTTGTTCGACATAAAAATCCTAATTTCATTCTTTTTCAGAATAATCCATTGTTTGATAGTAAATCAACTGAGCATGATGAAAATGACATCATCAAATAATCAAATAATGAACATGTACCTGTTGATTGTGAGAACAAGTTCGATATATTTTCAAATGATGATACTCATAACAAAGCGGATAAAGTGAATGAATTGAAGAATCATCATAAAAAACAGTTTAATTTTGTTCAACCTTGGGAAGAGGTTCAATTTAAACGAAACAAATGTGGTTTAGGCTATGAAAAGGCTGATGAGGACCTTTTTCATATTCCCAATTATACAAAACCAATCAAGTTTGTGAGTGGTGGATTTTTGTTTGATGTTGATGATATGGAACGGGTAGAGGATGATGATACAAGTATAGAGGATGATCATGATGATTTGTTGAATGACGAACCTGAACAATGCCTATACTGTCACCGAGTTGGGCATCAGGAATTTCAGTGTTTTGATCTTCACCCATGCAATTTTTGTGGGAAGACAAATCCCTTCTCAAATAGGTGTCAGCAGTAGCAGAAGAAGAAGAAACAATGAAAACAAGTACATTTCAGATTTATGAATACTTAGCGCTAGTTACTAGAAGCCAAGTTGTTAGAACAATCTTGCAGTCGAATCCATACACAGGTCAAACATGTTTGATTGGAGATATTACTACTGCAGATGAACATGAGTGTTTTGATTCAGGATTTGAAGATACAGGGCATGACCGAGGCGCTAAATTTTTTCTATAGTCTTTTGAGTTGAAGATTGAGTCTTCAGACTCCACTCAAACACAGTTTGATTATCCCTTTCCACTTTTAGGGGGGTATATAAGATGATTTAGACTTCTCACTTTCAATTGATAGGGGGGAATGTTAATGATGTGGCAAACTTCAAGTTTCGAAGTTTGTCTATTGATTTTTTAGGTTTATGCATGTTGGATTCAAGACACGATGGATCGAGTTTCAAGACAAGTTTTCAAACAGGATTGTTGGACATTTGATGGATTGTTTGACACATGGAAATTTGATGGATTTGTCACTTTTGACATGATTTTTAGGATTGTCATACACAGGTTTTTATACATGACATTTGATGGATTTGTCACTTTTGACATGATTTTCAGGATTTTCATACACATGTTTTTATATAGGTTTCAGATGCCTTATGACACGTTTTTTCTGTCAGCATAATTTTTTGATAGCTTTTTTTGTTGTGTCATTTTCTGAGAGCATTTTTGTGAACTTATATGTTCACTTCATAGACTTCAAACCTTACAGGGTTCATCTTCGGACATTGTAGAAAACATATGACTCTTCTACATCTTTTCTTGGTGTATTCATATGTGCTAAGCATTTTCAGGTTATGAGATGTGTTGGGCTTTGAAACTAACTCAGTTCGCATTAGATTTTTGCTCTCATCATTTTTTTGGGTTCACTTCAGTGAACACCTACAAGTTTTCTAGTTCATTTGTTGCACAATGAGTTTCAGACTTGGTTTCAGCATCCATTTGGCACATTTTCAGGCGAATCTTCATCGACATGGACTTGATATTAGCTTTTGCACTAGTTTTTGTTGCTAGTTGATACTTTGGTACAGACTTATGATTAAGGGGGGGATTGTTAGCAATATTGTCCCTAATCATAAAGTCCTTGATGACCTCACCGATACTTGACGGTTGAAGGTAGTTACTTGTAAACATTGTATATAACTTATATACATGTGAATAATAAATGTTGTTCGGGCTTATGCCCCTTTTCTGCCATCTTCTCTCTTAATTTTCTAGTTTTCTTGTTTCTTTAATATTTATCAGATTTATGCACAGATCCTGAAGGGTGTCCTGATTTTATAGATAAAAAACCCTAAAAATCATATATTGTCAAAAAAGCCCTAAAATTTTACATAATTGCAAAAACCTAAAATTATTTGCAATTTGGAAATTTTGGTCCACCCATCAATTTCGTCCTAGTGGATTTATCCACGGATCTTGAAGGGCGTCCCAATTTGGGAACCTGAATGTGAAAAACCTATATCTCACTTACCTTGGGCCATGTTAGAGTTTTAAATTCACCTAGGGATTCGCCCTAGCCTCCTCCTTCTTCTTTTCCTCAGAGCGCACCTTTTTTAGGGTTACTTTGGGATACGTGGAGGTGCATTGGTATATGTGATTTGCATTGGAATCTGTGAAATTGGAGAGGTGATTGATGATATACATGATTAATTATTGAACTAACTCTTTAATTAGGTCAATTTGTCTTCTTTATATATTGTTTGACTCCATACAAGGAGCTTATCTAGTTACAAGGTCGAGGAAAGGTATTTGCATGTGTGATGTTTGTAGGTATCATTTAGGGCTCTCCCTTGGGTTTAGGAGTTACTCGAAGAAGTTAAGAGGATGGGTTGTGGTGAAATTTGGGCTTAGACCTCTTCCACATGCTTACTAATCACTAGCATTTAGTCTACATCGTGTTGCTTATTTATGACTGCTAGTTTGAGCGGTAGCATTTTGGGTGTCGTTGCTGGGGACATTTTCAAGAAGATTGAAGTGGTTTATTCGGAGTCATTCATACCCTTGGAAAGAATGAAACTTGGTGAGAACTCAAGGTGAGTCCTTCTTTTTATGTTTTGAAGTATATTGTATTTAAGGTCTAACCTTGCAGGGCTTATCTAGCGACTCCATTGGCTAGTGCTTTATTCAAGACATTTCAGGTATGTTCTGTTTTGTTCTTTGGTGAGATTTATTTGATAGATCTCTCCTGGAAACTCCCACTGAAGAAATTAAAATAGGTAATCTACAAGAATGAGATCAATGGGTAAGCATTGCTTTGTTCTTTGATAATATTTTGCTAAAGGATAACCCCATAGGTCATATCAAGCTACTCCACTAGGGAAAGCAAATTAAGGAAGTGTAATTTAAAGTAAGCAATCACACTATTAATAAGAAGAAGACATGCAGATCCTTGATCCAATGGATTTCTAAAACATCCCAGGATATCCGAATAAGCTAGATAAACTTGCTTGTCTTAAGTCGATCCCAATATTTCGTGAATGTGAAGATATAGTTACAGAACACGTTACTAAGTTCAAATAATTTCTTGTGGCATGGGGTATCACAGACGAGGATATTAGAATGAGCTTATTTGTAATGTCCCTTGGTTTGGGAGGTAATCAAAACGTTGACAATTGGTATGATAAACTTCCTCCTAGGGGGATATCTTACCTCTTACAATTGGTTGAGGCATTTTACAATGAGTGTGATCCCCATGTTGATGAAGAAGTCCAGGAAATCATAACTTCGTTTTTCGAGAAGGAAGAACATGTGGATATCGTTGAGTAGGTACCAGAAAATCATGAAGTGATCCTTGATGAATAATTTCTTGATGAAGATCAAGCCTTAGAAAGCTTGCTTAAAGAAACTATTGTTCAAGACCTTGTCGATGATATACCAAACCTTATGTCTGAAGATGAAGGTTCTCCTGAAAATTAGTATGGTCGTGATGTAAGAAATGAAGACCAAGAAGCGCTAGTTGAAGGAATTGAAGGACATAAGGAAATGGTGAGTTCTCCTTACCAACATATTAAAGTTTCTTATGATATCTTGGGTCTCTTGGAGGGAAATAACACGATCCTTGAAGATGACAATTATTGAAAGTTCATGGGTCCACCAATATATGATTCTTCAAGATCGAGAAGTATTGTTTCCGAGGCCTTCAGTCACACATATTTGAATGAAGAAGTCTTGATCACCTCGAGGAAGGGAATTGAAACTATAATTGATGATTATATGATTGTTCCTTTTCCTGTTGGTTCCAATGATGAAGACCGGATCAATCAATTTGCAATTACATTTTATGAAGCCCCTCTGGATATGGATCCTATTATAGACGATCACCACATGCAACTATTCCATAAAGGTTTGGAATATTTTGGAAGTTGCATCTCCGATGATATTTCTTTGGGATTAGCTCATACATGCATACCTAGAATCAAGGAAGCTATGGGATATCATACAAAAATTTCTTTGATAGTCATTCAGTCGATGGTGGGCCCATATTTTCATTCCTAGCAGCGTCTCTCAAGAAGTATTGCAGAAATTGATTGGCCCTTTCTATCCATTACTGGTAAGTTTTCAGTGATGTGTATTGTAACGTCCCCATATTAACCCCATGGAATTTAAAATTGTAAATGATGTAATATTGTTATGAAATCATGGTGAGGAGCTCAAGGCCAAGGCCCCGCCATCGATTTATTGATGCATATGGTTTGCGTGCTAGCCAGGCACATTGGAATTTCAAACATCATGTAAATATGCATTTTAATAAAATACCCACAACTAGCTATGCAATGCAATAAGAGATGGGGGCATGATTTTACAAGGAATTGGGAGGGAAAACATTCAAACCCTTGAGCCACTCAAGTCAAGCCAAGTGTCAATGAGAGAAGACTACCCATGTTGACTTTTGTACCCAATCATTGATTTCTTCCAAGAGCTGGTTGAGGTAGTTAATGCCTTGGGGAATGAGAGGTATGGCTGTCCAAATTCGAGTATGGGAAAGCCACCCTGCATGGGAAAGCATGTTTTGCTTCTTGGGTAAGAAAAGAACCATGAATTGCTCCCCAAGCCATTATCCATCAACCAGTTTGACTCCCTCATGAGTTGGGAGCTACCTGGGCGTTTTTCTCCATGGATTTCCTGTGTTTTCCTTCATCTTTCCAGCTGGGAAGGGCGTTTTGTTTTGGTTTCCCACGAGAAAGAGAAAATATGTATTTGGGGTTTCAATGGGGACATTTTGGCCAATTGAAATGCTCATAACATGTGGGAGAAATCGGGCTTCTCTTTGGGGATGAATTTCCCTTCCCACAGTCCGTTTTAGTAAGCCACGATTTGGAAAAAACCCATGGAGCTTGTTTTGTAAAATACCCTTGTTGTAAAGGTGTATCCCTGCCCAATGGTCATTTTTGTTGTGTGTAGAAAGAGTATGTTGGGGTATGGGTAATGGGTATCTGTTGCCTTGGCTTGAGCTTGAGTGCAAGAAACCAGGGTTCAAATGTAGCCTGATAAACCCAACTATAGACTGGCTTGGCTCAAATGGAATGATTAATTGGCTGTGAATGAGCTTTTTACCCTTTTCCTTGTAAGAATCATGCCCAGCTCGGGGGTGGCCTTTGGACGGACTGATTATATGCCGTCGAAGAGCCTATGGTTGGGTGGAACGTTGCAACGACATAGCCAGTTGCTTGGGACAATTGTACAATGAAGATAAGTATTCTTTGTCTATGTGATTTACCTCTGCAATGTTTTAAACTGATGATTGTTTTGATATGCTGAATGCATATGTTATGTGTGTGCATGTTTGTTGAATTTTACATCTGCACACATCGGTTTTTAACTATATGAATCTAATGAAATTAGCTGAGTTTTATGAAAAGCCCCATAGATTGGCATCATGCTCCCTCCCTTGCCTTGGATGGATGGGTGAGCACGTTACATGTATCAATAGAACCAATACAGGTATGTAGACATGTATAATATTTACTTCCTCTTTCCATGATATTGGTTATTTAGCTTTTCGCTTAAAACTTGAAGGGATGAAATTTGTGGCTGACAATTTCAAAATTTTAATATTTATTGGGAATACTAACATGATTGTTACAAAGATGAAGAATATGCTTGCATGCCCGAAAGAATGTTTCAACAGGTACAGGAACATATCATAGTTTTCCCTCAAATATTCACCATAAATTTCCCAAGGCTTACTTTTGCAAATGATCTTCCAAGCTCAACCAACCAATTCCATGTGGAAAAATTTCTCAGAACAAGTATATGATGGTGATGGTATCTATTTGAGCTCGATGTAGATTGGATAGATAAATCCCGCGAGAGAAATCATGCTCCGTGGCATGAATTTCAAGGCTTCCAAATCCCCAAGTTCCTACATCAGTTAGTCTTCCATCTAACAAAGATACTAGTATGTACTCAGCTTATCATTGATGATATCTTGTCTTGGATTATCTCTAAATACAATGGAAAAAGGTCCAATATGAATGATATGCTCAAGTGGCTACATTGGTGGTATGATTTCACTTGACCTCTTTTGTTATCATGATTAGGATAGGTAGGTTTAGTTTCATTTGAGTTAAGGATCTACTCTTACCCTTGCATTGCATTTGTTGTTCTCTCATTTCCATTTCATTTTGGACGAGGCAGGATGGAAGTGTCTTCCTCCGATGCATTTGATTCCTTGGTTATTTGATATGTGTGCAGGCCCACAAGTACCAGAGGATTTTGAAGATTCTCATGCACTCCCAGGAAGAGCACATGTCCCACAGTTGGAGCCAGTGTTATGCCTTTGCAATTTTCAACGTTCCAGCAGGTCGTTGGTAGAAGAGGGATAAAACGCCAAGTGTGGGGCTCTTGCTTATGGTTGGCCATGAACGGGCCCTTTGGTTTTACTCTTGGAAGTATTATGGCTTAGTGGCATAGTTAACTTCCCTTTATGGGGCTTTTAGCCCTGGGGTTGGTGTCTGGGGCTTCTATATGTGGGCCATTGGGTCACATGACCACCATGCCTTTTATGCCTTGAGGGGGACCATGCTTCATCTAGGCAGGTCATCCCTAAGTTCACTACCCCTCTCACACCCCACTTGGACCTTCTATGTAGCTGATTTGACCCTCTTTGAGCAAATCGACCCTATATGTTGATCAAGCCTCAAGCTAAGACAAGGGAGACGTTGAGGGACGTTTTCATCATTCTGGGGTTAGTAGGGGCATGACATTTCCCTTAGGATCACTCTTTCCGTCACAGTGAAGCCTTGTCTTGCTTATTTTAGCATTTTAATCTTTTTATTCTAGTTTTAGGGACTAGTCCCCAACATGTGGGTGACATTCCCTATTCTTGTCTTACATTAGAATATTTTAGTATTTTATTGTTTTAATTTTAAATTGACATGTAGGCTTGATAAAAAAATTAAATCTTGTGCTAAGATGGATATAAATTATCCATTCTAATTTCATTTGTAAAGCACAAGACTTGGGATCAAATGATTATTCTACTTTTTCTCCTACTTTATGAGCTCTCTTGGTGATGTGCACTTCTCTTAGGTGTCTTCTCTTGCTTGAATGGTGAATGGTGGATGAATCTAAGGCTTCTTTTTGAACATGCTATGGTTGGTGCTAGAATTGTTTGCTAAAACACATGCTCAAGAATGACCTAAATCTCTTTCTTTGCTCATGTATTGGTAAATATTGGTAAGTCAATGCTTCTATGTGGATTGAATGGTGGTGTATTGCTGCATTTTTTCGGAATTAGGGATTTTTTATCAATATTTTATCAACTTTGTGTGATAGATGATTCTCTAGCTTGCAAATACTAGAGGACATTCTAAGAGAGGGACACTAGCCATGATCTCTCAAAGCTCTAGGGAGTGAGATGGCATCATAATCCCCTTCTCTTGTCAACTTTTTTTACTCAAAATTTCAGCATTTAATGTATTATAGTTAGGTTGCATTTTCATGTTAGTTAGCTGCATTTTTATCCACAAAAACCCTAAAAATCATAAAACCCTAGAAAAATCCTAAAATTAGAAAATTCATAACTCCAAAAATAGTTGTGAGTTTGTAATTTTGCTTCTCCCTAAAAATTCGCCCTAGTGGATTTATCCACAAATCCCAAAGGGCATCCTCATTTTATGGATAAAAAACCCTAAAAATCATATTGGGTGATTCCATGAAGATGGGTAACTCTTTTTGGCCAAATATGAGGGTGAAAAACGGAAATTTTATCCATGTATTAAATTGAAGTCCTTGAAACTCATATTTTCCAAATGAATTTTGACATGCGGTTGAAAAACGAAATGTAGATAATTATGTTGGCTTTCCAATGATATTTTTTTTCGAAATATACCAATGTCATTTATCGTGTCGAATTTTCATTTAATGAAACGTGTGTACTTAAAAATTTGAAGAGCAATTAACAAGTAGTTTGTGTTCGTGCACAATAATTTAATGTTAAAGTAATAATTTAAAAAAAATGAAATATGTGAACATGATCTAGACAGAATGCACTAAGGATTACATATTTTTCTTTTAATTTTTCTCGAAAAAATATATTTATTATTATTTTTCGAAAATGACCAATGAATATTTCAGTCACATTTTGCACACATGTGTGTTCGTGCACCAAATCTTTTGGTTTTTTACATAATTTGCAAAACTAAAAATACCCTTTTAAAGAGGACGCGTTTATCTAGGGCTCGTGTATTTTTCAAATTTTTTGGATGTGTATTTTGAATGTCGTGGATTTATCTTTGAGCTCAATCAAAGTTGTCGGCAGGGTTTTTCAGGGCAAGTTTTAGTAGAAATTTAAAAACAAAAGACATATGAAGATAAAAATTTGTAAATTTTATGTATCTGGATAGAGGATTCGTTGACGAATCCAATGGTATCAAGTCTGCTCATTAATGAGCATTTAATGACATGGTTTAACTCTGTGGAAGGCAGACAAAAATTTCATTATGCAGTGAAAAGGGCTCTCGGCGTGTTTTTTAAGCCCTCGATTGAGCAAATACCTCGATCGAGGGTTTAACAATGTTGATGTATATGTAACATTGGAATGTATTTCACCCATGTTTTTCATATATGTATTTTTTACTCCTATAGAGATGTTATTATTCCTCTATACGGAAGTGTCGTCATTTATATTGTAAGTGTCATAACTTATACTTGATGGGTTATTAGACCACCTTGTTGGGGTCGGCCTTGTATAAGTCATGTGGGTCGAAGGGTTATTAGACCACCCTATTGGGGGTCGGCCATGTGGGTCAAAGGGTTATTAGACCACCAAGTGTGGGGTTGGCCCAGATTAAGTTAACCATGGGTTAAGCTAGACATGTAGGCCCCATTAGTTTATTGGGCAAGACAGAACAAGTATAAATAGAGATCGGGAGATCTCTATTTGATCATTCATTCACACACTTCTCTCATTCGAAAAGTGGTGCACTTGTGAGGAGGAGGCTCTGCTGCTAGGAGAAGACTATCTCTTGTATTTTTGTTGTATCATTGCTCTATCTATCTCTGAGGAAGTTATTGGGGTTTTTCACCTTTATGGTTTTCCCCAAGTAAACTCTGTGTCTCTTGTGTGCTTGCATTATTGTGTCCATGATTGATATGCTGTAGATTTACTGTACATGTTGTTCTCTCAGTTAATATCCTTGATCAGATTGAAGTAAATTCTGAAAATTTAACATGGTATCAGAGCTAGCCTAAAAGAAGGCATGATATGGCATGTATGACACTTGTTGCACTTACTATGCTAGGGCTTGATATAGCAAAAACCAGTCATCGTAGAAATTTCGCTATAAATCCATTTTGGCGACGTTTTCGGATCTGAAATTGTTATAGGTCGAAGCTAATATCCCCATGTACCTTGTGTCCAAAGGAAAACCTCTAATTCATTGTACTTTGTGATTTATGATTTGTACAATATGGGGTTTTAGCCTCTTCCAGATCTCAGTCATAAACATGTGACCTTGGAAAAAACATCATAAATTGGGCTAGGAAGATCCAAATGAAATTTCATAAAAAGTGACAGGTAGTACACAAACTTTACTATCTCAAGAAATGTTTTCAGAGGCCTAAGTTGAACCAGTGACACGTGGAACACTGTACAAGTTCACTCTCCTGTGTTATCCCATAAACAGGTCATGTTGCGACACGTGGCATAACACTCTCTCAGAGAATCTAATTGAGGTCAAACCTGTCGGGATGGAAAGATGATAGGTCAGGCTACCACAAAAAAAAATTTCAGACCTTGTGGATTGAAAAGTATGGAGTTACACCAGAAACAATCAGGTACACATTTCTGTCAAAACAGAATTATTTTTGAGCACCTTCATTCATGGCTTCCGGAATTTAGGGTTTCGGAGAAAGTTGGAATTTTTGTAATCGGAGACTACGGCTGAATGCTACTCATAAAAATAGAAATTTATAGACCAAGATCAGAATTTTTGGTTGGGCAGAAGATCGAGCTTGATCAGACCCTAGTTCGGGACTTTGATTGAAAAAGTGGAAAATTAGGGCTTCTGCAAAAATGAGAATTTTTGAAATCTGTGAGCACGGCTAGAAACTCCTCAGAAAAATAGAAGCTTAGAGCTTTGGATCAAACCTTTTGATTGGGCAGAAGAGTGGGCTTCATCAAACCCTAGTTCAGGGTCACGTCTAGTGAATCTGGAAGTTTCAAAGGAAAAATTGAGTGAAACTTTGCAGTTTTCAAATTTTGAATATACCAGCTTCATCAGCTCATCAAGGCACATATTTCTATCCTTTCGGAAGTTTGAAATTCAAAGTTTGAATTTTTGGGGTTCCTTTGACAAACCCTAATCCAGCTCCAAGTTCAGTTCTTGCAAATCAAGTGGATTGGGTTAATCCTAGAAGAAGATGGATTGGTCACCTGCATAAGTGAAAAAGTTCGTGTCTCAGAGGGAGATGAGGCTAAGGCCTTCCATAAGAAGATTACAAGCAATCTTGATAGGTATGGCTTACAGGTATGTCTTGAATTTTGTTCATGGTTAAGTTTATGATATGTTTGTCTTCATATCATTACAGTACAATCTTAATTAATTACTAGACTTGTTGTATCACCTCAATAGAAGATATTCATTGATTAAGGTTTTGACACTTATGATTGTACTAATGCATTGTGATGTTGTATGAGGTTTATGTTGTTTGCTAACATAAAAGGTACACCAAGAAAAACAAATCATGTTCTACTTCAAGAACATATGATCATAGTGACATGAAGACAAAGATTCATCCATTGTCATGGATCACATAGAAGATCTACTTATGAGTTATGTATAACTTGGTTCTACAATGGTTAACTTATGAGACATGCAGGTTACTAGCACAAGTCACTGAAGAGAACCAGAAGACATTATGCGGGTATGTTAGACATAACTAGCTAGCATGCTAGTCCAGGTATGTTTTTTTCTATATCAAGCTAGAATCCTACCTTGTGTTAGGATCTTATACTGTTGTGTTGTTGATAATGATTATTCATGAAATCATAGGTTTGAATAGTCATGGATGTATGCATATTATGTTTCTTACCATAATTGATGATATGACTAACTAGAAGGATCATGAAGGTATAGGTTTGAGTAATCACGGGTTTATGCATTGATGATTTAACTAATCAGAAGAGTCCTATGATCAAATAAGAATATGCATGAGTAAAAGAAGACTTCCTTGAAACCTTGAATACTAATGTTTATTATCTGTGAATGATCATGACTATACATGTTTTTGTTTTGATAGTATTAAGATTATACTAATAAATGTGTGATTATGTATGAGACCTCAAGGATAACACAATGATGATACTAATAAGCATGCATAGTGATTAAGGATGGATATAAGTTCAAGGACAGGTAATCCAAGAAGCAAAGATCAAGAGGGAGCACACTCCAGTTGTTCCTGCAAGAAAGCAAAGGAGCACACTTCAGTAGTTTCTGCAAGGATGCATATATTCAGAGGGAGTTGACCACTTCTCACAATCCACATCAGAATGGAGTTGCAAAGATTCAGAGGGAGTCCACCCAGCAACCAAACAAAGATAAGTATTTGAATTGTCATTTCTTACATAATGTTATTCAATGATGTATATGCTTATGTTCCTAGAATTAGGTTGTGTATTATGCATATTAGAATAGTTGCATTGATCAACAGTGTACTACTAATATACATGGGTAAGTGGCATATGGTATTGTACAACATTCCATTGCTACTTATCTAGAATGAAACCTCTTTGTTGACATGTTAGGAGTTGTGCACACTCTTAACAATGTTCTGGTAGAGATTGGAAGGCATCTAGAATGTTACAGAATATGGATAAATGTTGTATTGAAGCATTGGCTAAGATAATTGCATGAATGTATGACATATTTCTTTATGTGTAAGAATTTGTTCTAAAAACTATGAGATGTTTTCTAATCATGCAATTTAACTTGTTGTGTAGGAAAGATCGTATACCATCACCTACAAAAGAAGGACTACAACATTTGTTCAGCAACAAAGTTATCTGTTGAAAATATTGAAGATATTGAAATTCCCAGGATCTGGGAAGAATGCCATGATCGAGGAGTACTAGTAGATCATGAAGATGTTTGGGATGCAGTCCCAAAGGGTAGTATGTAGTGACTTCCAAGAGGATCTACAAGATCAAGCATGCTGCAAGTGGTAGCATAGAGACTTTTGCTCCTGTAGCCAGATACACTTCCATTAGATCAGTACTTGCTCTGGCTGTAGTGATGAAGTGGAAGATACACCAGATGGATTTCAAGACAGCCTTCTTGAGTGGTGTAGTTGAAGAAGAAGTGTATGTGGAGAATCCACTTGGTTCTGAGACACATGAAAGGGAGTCATATATGTGCAGAACTTGGTATGGTAGGATAGACAACTTTCTATCCAAGTTTGGGCTTTACCAAGAGTAAAGCGGATTCCAACCTTTACTACAAGGTTGAGGAAGGCAATCCAGTGATACTACTATTGTATGTGGATGACCTGTTTGTAACAGGTGAGGATAGATTGATTGCCGACATGCAGCGGAAGCTTGCTGCCGAGTTCGAGATGAAGAACTTGGGGATGATGCACTATTTTTTTTTGGCATGGAGGTGTGGCAGAGTGCAGATGGAATCTTCCTTGGACAAAGGAAGTATGCAGTAGAGATCCTGAAGAGGTTCGGGATGATGGACTGCAAGGCTATGGCCACACCTATGGCATCGAACCTGAAGCTTCTGTGTGATTCTCCATCTGATCCAGTTGATGTCACGATGTATCGTCAGATGATTGGGTCCTTGATGTACCTGCCGAACATGAGACCAGATATTTGCTTTGCGGTGAACACATTGAGCTAGTTCCTGACAGATTCGAGGAGTGTTCACCTGGTTGATGTAAAGCATATTCTGAGGTACCTGAAGGGTACAGTTGATTATGGGCTCAAGTATGATGCAAATCAAAAGTTTAACCTGCAGGGTTATGTTGATTCAGATTGGGCAGGAAGTGCTGCAGATAGGAAGAGCACTTCTGGGTGCTACTTCAGTATGGGATCAGGTGTGATCTCTTGGTTTAGTAGGAAGTAGTCCTGCGTAGCACTGAGTACAGCTGAAGCAGAGTATGTTGCGATGGATGAGAAGGTTGTAGATGTATTGACCAAGCCGTTGGCCAAAGTGCAGTTTGAGTACTTCAGAGAGAGGCTTGGTGCACTTCAGATTGAGGTTCCTTCCAAAGGGAAGTGATGAATCCGGAAGATGCAGATGCACATGAGCTTTTCTGACATGGTTGATGTGTTCTCCCTTGGTCGTGATGTAATTGCTGAGCCATTTTTCACATGGTGGTAGATGTGTTCTCCCATGGTGAAAAAGTAAGGGCTGGAGCCTTCCCCGAATGGTGGTAGATGTGTTCTCCCATGTCGATGGTGTAAGTGCTGGATGATGTGCATCTGGGCTGTGCTTCGTGGATGATGAGATGATCTGAAGAGGACGATGCTATGATGATCAGGAGGATCATGGATGATGAGCATCAGTACGATGCTCCAGTTACTACTTTGTATATGTATATGCATTATGTTGGATGCTTGTTATGATCAGTTGGATCATTGCATCATGTTTGATGCTTGTTATGATTAGTTGGATCATTGCATCATGTTGGATGCTTGTTATAATCAGTTGGATCATTTATGTATATATGCATCATGTTGGATGCTAGATATGATCATTTGGATCATTTATGTATGTATGCATCATGTTGGATGCTGGAAATGATTAGTTAGATCATTTGTATGTATTTTGTATATGCATCATGTTGGATGCTTGGACCATGTATATGTATATGTATCAGGTGGATACTGTGTATGATCAGGTAGATCATGTATGTTGATATGTATCAGGTAGATACATTGTGTGGATCATGTATCTGTGTATGTATCAGGTGGATACATTGTATGATCAGGTAGATCATATATGATGATATGTATTAGGTAGATACATGGTATGCATCAAGTGGATGCAGTGTATGATCAGGATGATCATAGATGACGAGATTTAGGATGTTTCTCCAGATGACATGCAACAGGATGTTCCAGTGATGATGATCATGATGATGTATGATGAGTATCAGGATGATACTTTGTGGCCGTGGATCAGGTTGTGCAGATGAGCATGTCTGGGAGATCCTATACGTTGGATTTGTGTACCCGTAACAGCCTGGGATGCTCTTTCGAGACATTGCTCTAGGAGGACATGTAATTTGTGCCCTCGGAGATTTCAGGTCGGAGTTGTGTACTTGTAACCTCCCGAGATGCTCTTGCAAGGTTTTGTCCTATGGCATGTAATTTGTGCCCTGGGAGATTTCAGGTCGGAGTTGTGTACCAGTAACATCCTGAGATGCTCTTTCGAGGTTTTACCATGACCACATGTAATTTGTGCCCTGGGAGATTTCAGGTCGGAGTTGTGTACCCGTAACATCCTGAGATGCTCTTGCTAGGTTTTGTGGTGACCACATGTAATTTGTGCCCTGGGATATCCTTCAGGTTGGATTTGTGTACCCGTAACATCCTGGGATGCTCTTTCGAGGTTTTGTGGTGGGGTCACATGTAATAAGTCCTGGAGATCTGGATAGGATGAAAAAGGCCTCAGATGCTCTTTAGGGTTCTTGCTAGTCAAGAGACTCTTTTAAGGTTTTGTGACGCACGTAATAAGTCCTGAGAATTCCACAGTATGGTCAGTGATGATGAAGACCTACAGGTGGTGGGCCTACATCCAGTATGAAAAAGGACTGGCTCTGTAGAACTTCCTATGATGAGTAGATTCAGAGATTGATTGAGATAGCAACAACAGTGACGATGACAATGATTCGAGGATGATGATTCACTGATGATGATCCAGAGAAGAAGACTTTTGCTAGCAGACCTGTGTCGAGAAATACCTTCCTAGTTAAGAGAGAGTGTTGATGTATATATAACTTAGGAATGTATTTCACCCATGTATTTCATATATGTATTTTGTACTCCTATAGATATGGAATTATTCCTCTATAAGGAAGTGTTTGTATTCCTATAGAGATGTTATTATTCCTCTATACGGAAGTGTCATCATTTATATTGTAAGTGTCATAACTTATACTTGATGGGTTATTAGACCACCTTGTTGGGGTTGGTCCTGTATAAGTCATGTGGGTCGAAGCGTTATTAGACCACCCTATTGGGGGTCGGCCATGTGGGTCAAAAGGTTATTAGACCACCAAGTGTGGGGTTGGCCCGAATTAAGTTAACCATGGGTTAAGATAGACATGTAGGCCCCATTAGTTTATTGGGCAGGACAGAACAAGTATAAATAGAGATCGGGAGATCTGTATTTGATCATTCATTCACACACTTCTCTCATTCAGAAAGTGGCGCACTTGTGAGGAGGAGGCTCTGCTGCTAGGAGAAGACTATCTCTTATATTCTGGTTGTATCATTGCTCTATCTATCTCTGAGGAAGTTATTGGGTTTTTTCACCTTTATGGTTTTCCCCAAGTAAAATCTGTCTTTCTTGTGTGCTTGCATTATTGTGTCCATGATTGATATGCTGTAGATTTTTTGTACATGTTGTTCTCTCAGTTAAGATCCTTGATCAGATTGAAGTAAATTCTGAAAATTTAACAAACAACACCTTGATCGAGGGTTTAACAACACCTCGATCGAGGTATTTGCTCGATCGAGGGCCTAAAATGGGCCTTTTATGTTTTTGAAAAGCTAGATCGAGGTCTTGTTTCAACCCTTGATCGAGGTTTTTTAAAAACCTCGATCGAGGTATTTTAAAAACCTCGATCGAGGTATTTTAAAACCCTCGATCGAGCTTTTAAAACCCTTGATCGAGCATTTAAAACCTCGATCGTGGGCTCTAAAATACCTCGATCGAGGGTCCGAAAAACAAATTTTCCCCATGCGATCCGCCAAAAATGGTGAACGATATTCATGGATTCACCCTATTGTAAAAAAATCCCTAAAATTTTACATAATTTCAAAAACCTAAAAATATTTGCAATTTGGAAATTTTGATCCACCCATCAATTTCGCTCTAGTTGATTTATCCACAGATCTTGAATGGCATCCCAATCTGGGAACCTGTCTTGGGAAACGTGAAAACCCTATATCTCACTTACCTTGGGCCACTTTAGGGCTTTGACTTCACCTAAGGCTTTGCCCTAGCCTCCTCCTTCCTCTTTTCCTCAAATTGCACCTTTTGTAGGGTTTCCTTGGGATACATGGAGGTGCATTGGTATATGTGAGTTGCATTGGAATATGTGAAATTGGAAAGGTGATTGATGATATACATGATTAATTATTGAACTAACTCCTTAATTAGGTCAAGTTGTCTTCTTTATATATTGTTCAACTCCATACAAGGAATTGATCTAGTTACAAGGTTGAGGAAAGGTATTTGCATGTGTGATGTTTGCAAGTATCGTTTAGGGCTCTCCCTTGGGTTTAGGAGTTACCTGATGAAGTTAAGAGGTCGGGTTGTGGTGACATTTGCGCCTAGACCTCTTCCACATGCTTACCAATCACTAGCATTTAGTCTACATCGTCCTGCTTATTTATGACTTCTAGTTTGAGCGGTAACATGCTCTATAGTGGTTGATAACTTAAAAGTATTATTCATAGCTAAGATGTATCATGGTGTAATCATAATTTTCCCTTAGATAAGTGTGTCACCTTGTAGATTAAGTTGTATTCCTAGTAATTTAAGTAGGTTTCACACTCATTCCATATCATTTCAGATAATTCACCTAGCCATTATACATGCCTTATCATTTCACTAGTCGTATACCCACTTCCATCATTTCCCCTTTGTGATTGACCTATCATGTGTAATGTCATAAGGCCTTTAAAATATTCCCATGTATGAAACTCCTAAATCAAAGAAAAAGAGTCAAAGTACTCAAGGTTGTTGCAATTAAATCAAATTAGTATACACAAGAGCCATGCCCCTAGCCAAAAACTGTATTCTCTAAGTCCCATGGTTATCAAAGATAAATATAAATATAGGGACCAATTAAAAGAAAAAAGTAAAAAATGATATAAAGGGAACACAAAAAAGGCGCAAGGAAATGATAACTCATGCTAAGCGCTCCCTTTGTAAGGCATACACGTGGAAACAAAGTTGTAATCCCTAGCTCTTAAAATCTAGGGGGGAAACCTCTTACTCATATCATGTTGTTATGAGGATCAATTAATGAAGACCCCTTTCTTTCCCTACTACCACATCCATTTCATCACCCTCACTTAAATGAGGGACATAGGAAATGCACCTTGACTTAGGGGTTTCACATGTAGTAGCGGTTAATGTTGGCCACACCATGATGAATATAATGTTAAAATGGGTAAAAATTAAGTTATCAAGCTACTAAAGAATTGTAATTGTCGACCACTTTATGTTTGTTATGCATACTTGGAGGAATTTTCCTAGTTGCATGTGGGATGGGACCTCCTAGAGCATTAGCACCCTTGTTATTTTACTTGATGTCGCACTTGGTTTGGAACATGTGGAGAATGAATAGAATCCACCAAGTGAAAATTCCCCCTCATCTCACATATTTGGAGGCACACATGGGAGTATGATTGCATGATCATGGGGTCAATCCCTTCTTATTGATTGATGGTTGCACTCCCCTACCACGTGGATCTTACTTGGCACATTGTTAACCCCTTAGTGCATGGTGTTGACCCTTGGCACAATTTTGGAGGAGTGGTTACACATTGGTTCTCCCCACTTGATGTATTTTATTACCTCATCAACGGGATGTCTCTCCTAGACCCCTCACACATGCCACCTTTTTGGGGAGTTTGTTGCATCTTTTAAGAGGGAGTTCACTTGTTTTTCCTCACGTGGGAATTCGTGTGGACACTTGACTTGGTTTTAGTTGGAGTGCTCCACTCTCTATGGGTTTGACTCGTCATTTCCATGCTTTTCTTTAGGGGTGCCCACTCCTTTGGGCCTATTTTTACCCTTTCCCTCCATTTATTGTTGGAGCGTTCCACTTTCTTGGGAATCTAATGTATCATGGAGGTTATCATCACCATTTTAGGAGGATCATTGGTCTTTATTATTGGTATTTCTCATACTCCTAATGATATGCCCCCTCTTCTTAGGAAAAAATTGTTAGGGCTTGAAGTAAATGTGGCATAACCACTCCTTATTTATGTGTTGTTTACCTTTCCACATTAATTAGTTGGTGGAAGATGTTTATTTATGATCTCCTAGGCTAGATCTAAGGAGCTATTATTTTTTATTTGAGGGGTTGTTGAGCTTAGAACTCTATATAAGAGGTTTTTCCCTCTATTGTCATTTTCGATGATTTGCTATTGAGAGATCAATTTCTTTTGTAAAGTCTTTGGATGTGTATGGGAACTATCTTGTTGATGTGAGACAATTGTTTTGGTAGATCAAGCTTGGATATGGTGTTGGAATTTTATTCATGAAAATGTTAGTTAATGTGGTTCATTGAATAGTAATCTTTTGCTTCATGAAATGAAGTTAATGGTACCTTTCATTTCTTATAGGTTGTAGTGTTGGTAAGATAGTTGTAGTTTGCATCCATTGGGAGTGATTGCAGGTTCATTATCCCCATTTCTAGGGTATATTCCAAGTTGCAAACCAAAGGCGCGTCTCTATGGAGACCTTTCATGATAAAAAATTTCATTTGATTCTAAAGTAGGTTAGGGTGCTTTGTTGTATGTGTATGCAGCTCCTTTTCATCCCTAGAAACTCAAAAAAAGCAGTCCACTATGATTTGTCTTTGTGACCCCAAATGTTGTAAGATTAAGGCACTAATCTCTCCCATCAACCACCACCAAAAAAACTAAACTTTTCCATTTAATTTTTTGTTTACTTATTGGAATCTAAAGGTTAAAATTATGCAATATCATTTTCCAGAGTTCAGTTCTGCAAGTCTAGGGTTTTCATAACAATTCACAAATCATTTTTTTAACTTGTTTTTAGCTAATTTGAATTGTGGAAATTGTTAACTAAAATTGTCTTAAAACATATTTAAACGAGGCCAAGTAATGCTAGAATAAATGACTAATTTACTTGGATAATTTATCATCTAAATCTACTACAAATATGTACTTTATTTTTGCATTTCTAGATCATCCTAACACACGCCTAGGAAGTGTTTTTAGTTACCCACTAAATTCTAGAAATTGCATCTTGTTTAATCATCTAATTTTCCATATTTGAAAAGAGTTCATATGTCTATCTTATATATTTTATGAAATATGTTTAGTGAAATCTTGCTTTCATTTAATGGAAATTTATTTAAAAGCAATGTTTCATTTTCTTTCATAAGTGTTTGTCTTTAGCTTATGTACTTTTCCATGTAATTTTGGTAATAACTTCATGAGGTTAATTAAATTTGTATAATACACTCAACAAACCAAATTTTATTCAACCATTTTTCAAGCTCTCGTTAATCATAATCCTTAACCAAACAAACCAATTTTAGGGAATCCCCTCTTGACCTAGGGAGAGTAGGTAAAAAGTGAGAGTGGTGTATTGAGGTTTTAGTGGTACCTCTCTTGTAGTTACTTCTAGGGGTATCACTTATGGATTAGGAATTTTTCACTTAACTACTGATATGAGCTATAAAATTTTGGCATTGTTTCTAGGGATAAGTCTTGACTGACATCTAAGAACCTATAATCAATTGATGAGCCTATAAATAATTTATAGTTATAGGAGATCATATGGTGACTCCACAAGATAAACATGTGCCCAAGATATATTCCACAAGAAAATATTCTCACAATCTTGTTCATTTGATCCCAAAACCTAAAAAATATTTAAAAAGGAGAGAAAATAACTCGCATCCTTCGCCAAAGAAACCTTCTTATAGTTGAGGGTATAAGGATTTTTTTTCAAGCAAATCAATCTAATACCACCCTTCCATAAATAGCTTCCCCATTGTGTGATGACATATATGGTCCCAATTACATATCCTATATAAATGGAGCTCCTCATGATGTTCCAAAAAATCCATTAGTTTGCTACCTACATTCCAAAAAAACAATGTTGTTTCGACAGTGGATCACTTAACCAAGTTCAAAAAGGTGACTAGCGTCGTGCAAGTATGCAAACATCTAGATGTTTGAATGAAATTATTTTCCTTATCTTTAGAAAATAGTGTTGTTAATTGGTGGCTAGGGTTGCTTACCAATAGTCTCAAAATTTGGAGCCCAATAGAAAATTCCTTCCTCAATAGATGGGGTGAAAAAACAAATAGTAGATACATGTTATCAACTATGAAGACTACCAAGAAAAAAAATGAGTTTGTCAAAGAGTTTAATAATAGGTTTAATAAGATAGTCCAAAGATTGCATCAAGGCATCAAACCTCCTCTAGCTTTTATATTCTCATTTCTTATGTAGAATTAATTGAAGCTGAGATATCTTTCCAACTTCAACAAAAGGAATCTCAAACCCTTTAAGAGGCCCAGGAGGCCACCATTAAAATTGAAAGGAACTTGATCACACCCGCAAGGGAAATCAATTTTTTCATAGAGATCCCTTCTAGTTAGAGTAGACTTGAAATCTATGGTAGTACACACAGAAAAGGCATCCCCTGATCCTATATACACATTTACAAAGATCAAATGATTGGAAACCAAGTAATCCAAAGCAATGCCGCAATGCAAAATAGGTTGGTAAACTTGGAAAATTCTCAACAAAGTAAGAACCAACCAAGAGGGAACGATGGGTTGGAAAAATCAAAAGGGAATAAAAAACAAAACCAAAGGGTTCTCGTTCCCTTGAGTAGCAATAATGTTGTGGAATATGAAACCAATTGTTGTTGTGTGACTTGTTGAGAAAACCATGATCCAAAATTATGCCCCGAAACCAAGAATTAGTTAGGAAAGCATTAGAGGGAAGTAATGAGGAGCTTGATCAACAAGACATCATGAAATTTATCGACAAAGCTTGGGATGGTATAAATAGTGTTATGGCTACAACATACCATGTGTCTGAAGCCCAAATGAAACAAATTAAAGACAAGAGTATAGATGCCAAGTCTATAGCCCAAAATTTGAACGGGAAATACTCTCGAGAAGAAATAAGAAGAAAAATGAAAGAAAACGAAATAAAAACATACCAAAGGAAAGGAAAATCCAAACAAAAAGAACTAGAGATAGAGAAAGGGAATCAAAAGATTTCTCCCATAATTTCCCAACTCAATCAAACAGTTGAAGCAACCAAAAAATCTACATCAATGGGAGCTCTTGCATGTGATTTTGGAAATTTAGATATCAATTTAACATCACATTTTAACAAAGCACGTGTCTCATTCCCCCTCTTAGAATTGATGAAGGTTCCTTATCTAAAGTAGCAAGTAAAGAAAATCCTAGGTCTCATGGAAACCATTGAGGATGCCCTCGTCGTTTTGCAAACGATATACCAAGTAAGAAAAAAACAGTAGTCACAAGCCATTATTCATATCATTGCTAGTAAATGATCTCTTATTACACAATTGCATGTTCGACTCTGGAGCATCCACCAATGTTATGCCACTCAGAGTGATGAGCCAACTAGTCCTTAATACCACTCAACCTTATTGAAATGTTTGTGTCATGGATTGGAGAGAAATCAAGATCTTGGGTTTAATTAAAGATTTGAAGGTTAATCTAGCAGCATATCCAAACATTTGTGTCTTAAGGATGTCATAGTGATTGATGTCCTGGCTTCTTAGGGTATGAAATCATCAAGGAAATGGTCCACTACTATAGGTGGTAGCTTGCAAATGAATTTATCATAAACTACTATCTCAACCTACTAGGACACGTGTGTTACCTTATATGGAGAGCCTCCGAGGAAATATCATGTAGAAGTCTTTGATGAACTAATGAGTTATTATTTTTGTATGGTGGATGATGGTTTGGGAAACTATGAAATTTTAGAACATTCTTTAACCCCAAAAATCTAACTAGAGATCAGAAAGGAAATCCAGGAATAAGTCCAAAAGAAAGAGCATAAAGTAAAAAGAGTGAGGAGTTGGAAAATGAATTTTGATGGGGATCAATCTAGAATGGGTGTTGGCGTCGACATAGTTTTCACTTCCCCCAAAATAGATACCACGAGTTATTCTTATTGATTGGAATTTGATTCCATGAATAATGTAGTAGAGTATGAAGCCTTACTCCTAGGCCTAGAGTTAGAAAAAAAATATGGGCATAAAGGTGTTGGAAGTTATTGTCAGCTTAGACCATGATAGTTTTACAAGTAAATAATCAATTTTCCATGAAGAATGAGAGGCTAAAGAGTTTAGGCATGTTGTGTGGGACACTATAAAATTTTTTGATGCATTTTGTATAGACGTAGTCTGTAATGTCCCCTTTTAATATTTTTATTAAAATGACAAAATTTTCACTTTTGTCCCTAGTTCGACCTTTGACTAGTTTTGATGTCTAGGTCTCCAATTTGCTCCAAATGATCCCAAATCTTGTGAGAAGGTATATGAATGATATTAGGACTTGAAT
Source organism: Larix kaempferi (assembly GCA_027924585.1). Classification (NCBI taxonomy): domain Eukaryota; kingdom Viridiplantae; phylum Streptophyta; class Pinopsida; order Pinales; family Pinaceae; genus Larix; species Larix kaempferi. The sequence continues at coordinate 7,862,205 of BSBM01001033.1, forward strand.
ATGATGTTCAGGGATGATATATGAACTTTATATTACTTCTGAAAATCCTCTTTTAATTCTGGCCAAAGTAAGGAGTTTGACTAGCAATTCCTCTTTGACTAATATTGGTCTCTTGGTCTCCAAATGACCCCAAAAGATTGTATAATGGGTATGAAGTTATTTGAGAGGTATTAATACATATAAAAAAGGCTCATGGATACTTAAAAACCATTAAAACACTTCTACACATTCATTTACAATTTGGACAAAGTAGAGAAGATTACTAGTAATTATGAGCTTCAAATCCCCAATGGTAGATGAATCTAAATATCTTTGGATGCTCTCAAATTGTACCAGTAGGTGTATGAATGATGTTAATACATAAAAATGGTGTTTATAGGTGTATTTAAACCATCAAATGACTTATGCAACTCACTTTGGAAATCTGATCAATGTATGGATTTTTACTAGTAAAATTGTGGTTCAAATCCCTTAGGGGTAGATGATGAAAATGAATTTCCAAATGCACTCAATCCAAATCAAAATTCTGAATGGAAGAAGGGGTCATATAAATTACATCAAAATTAACTCATATGCATCACCATTCAACTTTTAGTGTCTGCTATAACTCCCTTAAATCAGACGCAAGAAGACTAGTTTCGATCTTGGGGGAAATAGCATTAAATATTCTTCAAATGAAATAAAACTGAGAAAGATGGATCCAAATGATTAAGTTATGAACATGAAACTTGTAATAATCATCAATGGAATTCCATGCATCATAAATATATCAGAGAAACATTCTTCCATTCGAAATCATCATAAATACATTGGCATACATCAATCTAGTGGGGGAATGGTCACTGTTTGCTCAATAATCATTTACATACAACCACTTGATATTTCGACCTGAAACTTTCTGGAGATGAATAAAAGAGTATTTAATTCATATTATAAAATAAATGGGGCATTAGAATCTCCCCCAAAGAGTACAATAGCTCACCAAAAATGCCCTCCCTCAAGGATCAAGAATATGCAATGAAAATTGGAAATGGTTGAAGGAATGAGCTGCAATAGAAGAAACCATGATCTGGCCTGTAGCTTACAACTGAAACAAGTGAATCCATTAAATATCCAAATGAAAGGTCTAAATGGAATTTCCAATTACCAACCTGGATGGGAATCTTTCACCCTCGAAATTGGCTAAGGAAAGAAACTAGTCATCCACTAGCTCTCCCTCTTCACAAACGCAATTGCAAATTCTAAAAATGATCAAAAGATCCTATTATTCTTTGTTCATGACTTTTATAAACTTATAATTTCCTCCATGGGTCGAATTCCTTCCAAGATATTCATGCCAACTCAATTTGGGAAGAGATTCCCAAGTATGCCACTTGTCCTTCCAATTCTAGCTCTCTCCTTCTCCAAATTCGAATTGGTGTCTCTTTGGATGCCCTAACACACTTGAGACCCCTCTTGGAGGCTATTTTTATCCCTGACATGTCATATATGTCATATGTCAGCCTTCAAGTCAGATTTGTGTCATAGGTGTCATAGCATCTTCATCATTGTTTTCATAGTGCTAGGGAATCTAGTCCAAGTGTCTCACTAGATCCAAATTGCCTCTTCCTCTTCCATGAGAGTTATTCATCCACTCTAATTTGAAATTACATGACTCATGAAAAGTATATTGACCTTCCAACTCATCCCAAGAACCTTTGGCTTCTTATGGATTCGAAATGACAAGAGGAGAATTCCATGTGGCATAGAAAATCTAGCTTGTGTGGGTCCCACTTCCTCCATGTGTTTTCATGATCAAATGCCACTTTGATTTTCCATTGTATATATTTATTTAGATCCTTTATTAAAAATTTATGCTCTTCTAATGTCCACACATCATTTATTATCCTTCTTATTTCAAATCCCAATGCTTCCACCCACAACCTAGGAAAATAGTAATTTTCCTCCTTGGCAATTATTTGACCCTTAGCATCAATTTGACAAACTCTCATGAATATGACCAATGGGATTAGGCCATTGTGACCCAATGCAAAATTTGGGACATCACAAATCCTCCCTTCCCAATATTGCTTGTCCTCAAGCAATTTCTAACATGGGTGTTGAAGAACCTGCTTTCTGTATGATTCTTTGAAGTTGCCACTGAATTGCCCAACCTCGAGTCTTCAAGATTCCATGAAGATTTTAGAGAGGAACCACCATGCTTCTTGCTGCACTACTATGATAAAAATTCACTTTATTAAGTGGGAAATCCATCTCCCATACTGCTTGTTTCCCAAAAAATTGAAACCAATGAAACAAAAATTATTCCAAGGTCCCATTGTTTGTATTGCACCCCAACAATTAAGAGTGTTCTCCAACCCATACCATTAGATAAGAGGATTCCTGGATCCCATTTTTTTTGTATGCATTCTTCCAAACATCATGAGTACAAAATATATATCATCAAGGTACATAACAACATAATGAAAATGTACATCAATAAGATGCTCCATCAAAGAGTCATGAAAGTGCTTATACCTCCAAGCAAGTAGACCACCATTTTCCAAGTGCATACAATCAGTAAGTAACCAATCAAATCTGCTTCAATGACATAAGTGAGGATCCCATGTCCTATAATGTTGCTCCAAAAGGATATGATATGCATCAAAATATTCAGCCATGTATTCTTTCATCCAAGAAGTGAATGAAGAATCTCCACTAAAATCTGAACCAAATAATGACAAGAAAAAACAATGAGATTTCAAATGACTCAAAGAAGCCTCACCCATACATCCATGAATGTGAGAATCATAAAGATATAACAAGGTATGTGGCTATCAACAAAAATATTCTCCAATCATAAATCTATTCACCCAAGTTTTGGATGAAGTTCCTCCAACATCAAATGAACCAAGTGTTGAGCAAGAAAAACAATGAGTCTTCAAGTGACTCAAATGCATATCATAGGTGCATCCATGTAGATGTGCATCATCATAAAGTGAAAAATGATGCTTCTTCAAATGTGAATAAGAATGTGCTCCAACCATGTCATCATAAAAGATAAATCTAGGAGTTCCATACTCCTCATGTGGCACCATAAAAAATAACCATTTCACCCATACTGTATTGAGACTAATGCTGCAAAACATGGAATTGTAGGATGTAGGAGAATGAACTAACTCACCCAAATGATCAAGAAGTGCAGAAGTTTCATCATGGGAAATATCCGTATGGGTAGTATTATGCAGCTCCTTCAAAAGTGTGAAACCTTTGTCACGGATTGGTTCCAATGTAGAGGAATCATGCTCTTATTTAAAAATTGCATAACCTTCATCAAGTGACAATTCAAGTTCGTCTTCCACCACATCAAGTGTTTGGATCTCTTCATGTTCATATTCAAACACATCAAGCACATTCAAATTTCCACATTTCTCATGATCCACTATGTCATGAGAATCCTCCAAACAATCTACCATTTGACAATCTGAAACATAGGAGGAAAAACAAGTATCTTGCAACTTTTCAAGAAGTTGCTCAGTTTGAATTGTGAGCTTAAGATTATCCTCATTATTCTTCAAGTATGCATCATGTAACAATTCATTAAGATCAAACAAATGTTTTCTATCAAACATCAAAGACATGAAATTACCTTTGATGTAGCACATTGCTCTTTGAATCTTCTCCATGTCTTCAAGGAAGGATGTTTCCTCCAATGAAGTAACTCTCCAACAAGAATTTGACACCAATGCTTGAGTGTCATGGAGAATGTTGAGGGACTCTTGGATCTTGTTTTCATTCATCTTTAAGGACCCTTCAAGAAAATGAGGTTCTTGCAAATGAACCTCCTCATCTTCTTCCTTCTTACTTTGACCAACTTCACGAAGCTCAAGTGGTGATGGGGAAGTTGATCTTGTTTCTTCTTCAACTGCTAGAAGGTCTTCATTTTCATGCTTAGGGGAATTTTATCTTGCAGTAATACTGTCAAAAGTGATCTCTATGTGACCAACATAGAGGTGTGAGAACCCATCAATAGGTACTCCTTCATAGTTTAAGCATCCATCAGTAGATGCTCCTTGATTCATGTCCAAGGTAGAATGTGTCTTGAAAGGATCTTCAATAGGATCTTTTTCATGCTCTTGTGATGTCTCTTCCTTTTGCTCCTTCAAGCAAGTTGATGCATTTTCCCCTTTTTTTCCCACCTAGAATCAATATCTTTGGAATCTCTTTTTGAAGAAAATCCAATAACTCTCCTCAAGTAGGACATACATTCCTTCACTGAAGCTTCAGATATTTCATTGATCTTTTCAATCACACACATATGATACTCTCTCCAAGGTTATTTACAAGAATGGCATAAACCTTTCTTCACTAACTCCACATATTCCTTTTGGGGCCTATTTTCAAACACACAATCAACATAGTCTTCAAAAGGCATGGCATTTTGTGTATCTTCCCTCGAAGCAAGATATTCTTGATATTTTTGATATTGTTGGGGCAAGGTTTTTTATGTTGCTCTCCATCTTTGTAACTCGTTCATAGAATTATCCTTTGGTGGTGTGACATACTCATAATTATCATACATATGGTCATAATAATACTCTTCATTCCTCCTAAAATTGTAAGAAGTGTTGCATGATGGCACCTCTAACTCATACCATTCACATTCTCCTTCATACTATTCATAAGCATCTGCATATTCCTCATAAGAATTGTACTCATAGGATTCATCATAATACTAAGACATGGCTGCAACTTATTCTTCAATGTATGATATTAATTCACAGGTTCAAGGACCATGCTCTGATACCACTGTAATGTCCCTATTTAATATTTGTATTAAAATGGCAATTTTTTTTTCACTTTTTTCACTTTTTTCCCTAGTTCGACCTTTGACTAGTTTGGATGTCTAGGTCTCCAATTTGCTCCAAATGCTCCCAAATATTTTGAGAAGGTATATGAATGATATTAGGATTTGAATATGATGTTCATAGATGATATATTTCCTTATATTACTTCTTCAAAACCTCTTTTAATTCTGGCCAAAGTAGGAAGTTTGACTAGCAATTCCTCCTTGACTAATATTGGTCTCTTGGTCTCCAAATGACCCCAAATGATTGTATAATGAGTTTGAAGGTATTTGAGAGGCTCACAGATACTTAAAAACCCTTAAAACACTTCTTCACATTCATTTACAATCTGGACAAAGTAGGGAAGATTACTAGTAATTTTGAGCTTCAAACCCCCAATGGTAGATGGTTCTAAATAGCTCCAAATGCTCTCAAATTGTACCGGTAGGTGTATGAATGATGTTAATACATAAAAATGGTTTTTATAGGTGTATTTTAACCATCAAATGACTTCTTCAACTCACTTTGGAAATATGATCAATGTATGGAGTTTTACTAGTAAAATTGTGGTTCAAATCACCTAGGGGTAGATGATGAAAATGACTTTCCAAATGCACTCAATCCAACTCGAAATTCTCAATGGAAGCGGGGGACATATAAAATAAATCAACATGAACTCACATCCATCACCATTAAACTTTTAATGTCTGTTATAACTCCCTTAAATTATATGCAAGAAGACTAGTTTCGACCTTGGGGGAAATAACATTAAATCTTCTTCAAATGAAATAAAACTGAGCAAGATGGCTCCAAATACTTAAGTGCTGAACATGAAACTTGTAATACTCATCAATGGAAGTCTATACATCATAAACATATCAGAGAAACATTCTTCCATTCGAAATCACATCAATACATTGGCATACATCAATCTAGTGGGGGAATGGTCACTGTTTGCTCAATAATCATCAATTTTACATACAACCACTTGATATTTAGACATGAAACTTTATAAAGATGAAGAACAGAGTATTTAATTCATATTATAAAATAAATGGGGCACTATAAGCTCTCCAAAAGAGTACAATATTGTTAGGATATTCCTATACTCCATCCTAGTCCTACTAGCTTTCCAGTCATTTTCATTTTCAGTCATGCGTGCAAAATTAGGGTTTGCATGCATTTTGCATGCATTCTAGATCATCAGTCCCAGCACCTAGTCCTCAGCAAACTAGCCCTCGGACCTTATTTCAGATCATTTCTAGCCCTCCCAGTGACTAATGTGCCCTCCTTTGCTCCATTGCATGACAAGGGCGCCTTCTTCACCTACCAGTCCAGTTATATTCAGTTATATTGAGTTATCTTCAGTTATTTTCTTGATTTAAGGATTAACTGACTCTTTACTGAATTTATCACTCTGTTGGACCTCTAGTGAGACTAGATTGACCATTCTGACTCCAGTTAACTCCTATGGTGCTCTCCACTGAGCCTCCTTCACTATATTAGTGCTTCCATGTGCCAGTTACACCAACCACATTCAGTTAGACTCAGTTTGACTCCCGGTTGACCATTACTTGTGCATTGATGACTTCACAGATGAGAAGGTGGACTCCTAGTTAGGAATTGATGACTCTCCATTGATTATGGATCTGTGCATGAAGGCCAATTCGAATTCCTCCTAGTGAATTCGAATCCTCATACTCAGCATTGTATATTTACCTGTTCACTATTCAGTTTAATGTAACATGTGTAATTATTCTGCCTCAATCATAGTTTCTTTGGATCTAAGTTCTATTGCTTGTCTCTTCTTCTATTATTCCTAAATTCTTTCATTGTGAGGTTTACATCATCTCTTTGGATCTTATGTGGGCAATTTCACACGGTATCAGAGCCATTTGAGAGTATATTCTACTCCCATTCTTGAGAGTTTTTTTGCAGGTATTTTGAAGTTCCAGCAGTTTTAGCAGCAGATTCAGTAGTTTCTATTTTTCACTTGTTCCAGCAGTCAAGATTGGCATTTGGAATGCTTCTCCTTCTTCTCCTGCTCCCGTGATACTCACTCCATTCAACTACTTCGAATGGAAGGATAGGATTATATTTCACTTGTATCACAAAATTCTAAATCGAATAGTATATGAAAAAGATGCTATACCTCATCATGCTGTTGAGAGAACCAAGCATCTAAATAAAATGGATGAAGCTCTTGGATTCATATGCCTCCATATGTCAGAAAATATTTTGTTCCATGTTGAAGGAATTAAGTCTCCCAATGAGTTATGGACAAAATTGGGAAATCTCTTTGGAAAACAAGATGGGATGAGAAGCTACACTCTCGAAAATGAATTGGCTTCTCTGCAACCTATCAATTTCGAGAGCATTCAAACATTCATCTTAAAATTTCAAAAATTGGTTACTCAATGCAAGCACTGTGGCATCACCAAAAGTGATGAACAATTAGTGCTCTCCATTTTGAGCAAACTTGGATCTCAATTTTCTGTTTTTGTCTCTGCTTTCCATTTTAGGCGAATGTCAATCCCTGGATGGCAGTTTCCTACCTTGGAAAAATTTACTACCGCTCTCATTCAAGAAGAGGACAAATTGATTCAAATGGGTGCCATCAAAACCTCCAGAGATCTAGCTCTTTTAGCTGGTGAATCAAGTGGAGTGAATGCAAAAGGGGGACAAAAAGGCAAAGGCAAGAAACCTTCAAGATCCAAGAATGACAAACAAAAGATACCTAGATGTACCTATTGCAAGAGAGGAAACCATCCTGAGCATTCCTGCATGCATAAGAAGATTGATCTTCTAACCAAGCTTCTTGAACAAAACCAAATTATTGTTCCAAAGAAGCAAAGATGACTGATTCTAGAAGTGGATTTGATGATTGCCATGCATTGATGGCTGGTTTTTCAAAGACAAAAGCCCTCCTCATAGATTCTGGAGCCTCCAACCACATGATTGCACAAGAAGAATCCTTCTCCTCTTTGGATCTCCAAGATGGGCCTACCATTCACATGGGAGACAACTCTTAGATTTTTGCCAAAGGTTTGGGTACAATTCATATGGAGCATGGTAAGTTCAAATATGTTTTATTTGTTCCTTCTCTTACAGCTAATTTGTTGTCAGTATATCTAATGACTCATACAGGATCTCCAAAACAAGTAATTTTTGGTCCAAACACAGTAGAGATTACATAAATCTCCACTGGAAAGGTTATAGCGAATGGGATTGCTAATCATGCCTCAAAGGCATATGAGTTCTCACACTTCATGCCTTTCTCTCCAACTATTCCTTCAGATTCTAATGAAGATCACAGTGACTCCTCTTCCAGTGACTCCTCTTCTAGTGAAGAAGAAGATCAAGATTTTGATGTTGAGATCATGGTTCAAGAAAATTCAGAACCAACACCTATTCTCAATCCAAATTCAAGAGAAATATGTTCTCACACAGTCCTTGCTACTACTGAGAACATAGTTGATGATTTATTTGCTTAGAGAACTACTAGACTTCAGCATCATGCCAACCTTGCATTATGTGATCCAGGTGGATATTGGTGGCCACCCACCTTTCCAACTGGCTCAAAACATTTTTATGGCAATTTTGGTATTGTACTATTTTTAGCAGTTTTTCGGGTCCTGAACTTCTGGGGCCATTTTGAGGCCCTAAACGACCTTTTTTGGCAATTTGGGGGGCCACATGGTTGCCCCGGCATACATTTGGCCCCAATCAAAAGTTGTAAATCTCGGATAGACCTTTCCAACGGGCTACCGAGCGCCCCAAACGGAGATCGTATGCAAAAGTTACGACCCCGGGAAGTTGATGTACTAACTTACCCAAACGGGGCCCACATGACTTTTGGCGCTTCATCTCCTAGGGTTAGGTTTTTGGATGTCTAGGGTTTTTGAAATTCCTGTTTATTGTAAAAGGCCTTGAGAGCCTCATTGTAACCATCTTCTTGCGAAATGAGCACAGCCGTCACATCTCTTCTCAGAGATAAGCCGCCACCATTCCAGCAAGCTTGTTTTCCGCTGCATTTTACAGTTCTAGCTTATTTCCTTATTGGATAGAAAACCAGTTTTACTGTATCTCTGTTATTTTGTGTTAAGCATCTGATAATAATCTGTATTCATTTCGTTCTGCTCATAAAATCTGGATCATTATGCCATCCATCTCTCCATGAGAGATGCAGCATGATGATGGGGTTTTCTCTTCCATCTTTTGGGAAGACTACTCATGTTCCATTCGCTCCAGATACAAAAAAAGTTCCTGAAAGACTTGCTTCATCCTCCACATAGTGGGAGACCTTTCTACATGGGATCAGCTTGCCAAGTCTTTTGCAAAAGTTTTCATTGATGAAAGCTTCTTTCTTTTCTGCATGATGGTTCTTTGAGTTATTTATTGTTCTTTTGAGGGGAGGTATTTTTCCCATGAGGTTTTCCCCATTTCCTCAGTTTATGGATAGATATGTATTTTATTATCATTTCATTTATTGTATGGGTGGCCTTTGGTTCTAGTTACCAGGGCCCAGGATGGATTAAGGGGGGGTGTTAGGATATTCCTATACTCCATCCTAGTCCTACTAGCTTTCCATTCATTTTCATTTTCAATCATGCATGCAAAATTAGGGTTTGCATGCATTCTAGGTCATCAGTCCCAGCATCTATTCCTCAACAAACTATCCCCCGGAGCTTCTTTCAGATCATTTCTAGCCCTCCCAGTGACTAATGCGCCCTCCTTTACTCCATTGCATGACAAGGGCACCTTCTTCACCTACCAGTCCAGTTATATTCAATTATATTGAGTTATCTTCAGTTATTTCCTTGATTTAAGGATTAACTGACTCTTTACTGAGTTTATCACTCTGTTGGACCTCCAATGAGACTAGATTGACCATTTTGACTCCAGTTAACTCCTATGGCACCCTCCACTGAGCCTCCTTCACTATATTAGTGCTTCCATGTGACAGTTACACCAACCACATTCAGTTAGACTCAGTTTGACTCCCGGTTGACCATTACTTGTGCATTGATGACTTCACTGATGAGAAGGTGGACTCCTAGTTAGGCATTGATGGCTCTCCACTAATTATAGATCTGTGCATGAAGGCCAATTCAAATTCCTCCTAGTGAATTCAAATCCTCATACTCAGCATTGTATATTTACCTATTCACTATTCAGTTTAATGTAACATGTGTAATTATTCTGCCTCAATCAGAGTTTCTTTGGATCTAAGTTCTATTGCTTGTCTCTTCTCCTATTATTCCTAAATTCTTTCATTATGAGGTTTACATCATCTCTTTGGATCTTATGTGGGAAATTTCAAAAATATCTCACCAAAAGCGCCCTCCCTCAAGGATCAAGAATATGCAATGAAAAATGGAAATGGTTGAAGGAATGAGCTGCAATAGAAGAAACCATGATCTTCCCTGTAGCTAACACTTGCAACAAGTGACCCCACTAAAGATCCAAATGAAAGGTCTGAATGGTCTTTCCAATTACCAACTTGGATGGAAATCTTTCACCCTCGAAATTGGCTAAGGAAGGAAACTAGTCATCCACTAGCACTCCCTCTTTACAAATGCAATTACAAATTCTAAAAATGATCAAAAGCTCCTATTCTTCTTTTTTCATTACTTTTATAAACTTCTAATTTCCTCCATGGTTTGAATTCCTTCCAAGAGATTCATGCCAACTCAATTTGGGAAGAGATTCCCAAGTATGCCACTTGTCCTTCCAATTCAAGCTCTCTCCTTCTCCAAATTCGAATTGGTGTCTCTTTGTCTACCCTAACTCACTTGAGCACCCTCTTGGACTACCCTTGGGATGATATGCACCATCGATCATACTTCCTCCCTAAGGCGTCTATGTCCACCGCAGCAAACCAACTATCTGTTGAATCCAAGGAATTCTTACCAACTAAGGTCGATTGGTTCAAAGATCTAATACCAGCTCCAGAAGCCTTCGAAGAAGGAAACATAGCTAACATTTCTCCCATTATAAAAATCGAGATCTCCACCACCCCCGGAAAACCTGAGCTTATCTCTTTAGGTGCATCTTGCACTGAAAAAGAAACCCAAGCTTATAAGAAACTCTTCCAAGAATTTCGAGATGTCTTCGCCTGGTCTTATACCGAGATGCCTGGTCTTGATCCTACCATTGTGGAACATCACATAGACACTTGGCCCAACATATCACCGGTCAGAAACAACGTCCCATTCACCCATCCAAATTTCCAGCTGTCAAAGCAGAAGTTGATAAGCTTCGAGCAGCAGGCTTCATATACCCAATTTCATACACCACATGGGTTTCAAATCCAGTACCAGTTAATAAAAAAATTGGCACCATCCGCATTTGTACTGACTTATGAGACCTCAACCTTGCTTGTCCCAAAGACAACTTCCCCACACCATTTATTGACCAACTAATCGATGAGTGTGCAGGGCATGAGGTAATTTCTTTTATGGATGGTTTCTTTGGATACAACCAAATCAAAATCTGTAAAAAAGATCAATACAATACCGCTTTTACAACCTGTTGTTGCAGCAACACCCCTCCCCAAAATTTTGTACATGTTGGGGCCCCTCCTGTATTTTTTGGTAGAAAGTTTGCCCGAGAAGCCATCCCAACCGTCAGCTCTGTTTTCAACATAAAATCTTACTTCCCTACTGAGCATCTTGCCATCAATCCTTCCATGTTTTCCCCAAAGAGCCTAAGAAGAACTTAGAGCCTTTCCCAATATTTTGGAATCCCTCAGGCTATCTCCCCGAGACTCCGAAAAGCCAAACGTCCAACCTATCCGGAAGAAAAACTTAGATTTCCTTTGTCAAAAGCGTAAATCATGAGAAAAGTCACGGAGATCTTCGGACTTTTCTTCCCGAAACGGCGGGACAACTTGGGAAAGGCGCCCGAAAGACTTAGAAGCTTTTCGAATGGAAAGCCGCGGAAGCCATTGGGCAATGCCTCCCGAAACGGCGGAATTTTTCACTCAAGCCTCCCGCAACCGCGGAAAGGTTCGAGTTGTTCTCCCGAAACGGCGGAGGAATTCAACAAAACCACCCGAAACGGCGGAAGCCGCCGTGATATCTTCCCGAAAAGAAACTCAGCGGAAACTGTTGGTGAAACCTTGCCGAAACGGCGGAACGATTCAACTCTGTCTCCCGAAATGGCGGGAATCATTCGCATTTAGCTTCCGAAATAACACAAAGAGATTCATCGACTTCTTCCGAAATTGGGAAAGGACTTGGAATATCTTAAAAGAACTTTCAGAGCAAGCCGAGGAAACTTCACGGAAGCTTTCAACATTCCGTTCCGAAACAGCGGAAGCCGCTGAGGAATTGCTTCCGAAACAGCGGAATCGTTCATCATTTTCTTCCCGAAACGGCGGGACTCATTCGCCTTAGTCTCCTGAAAAGCACTTAGAACTTTTTTCAACCGTCCGCAGAGAGATTGGAGTTTTCTTCCCGAAACGGCGGGGACAGTTCATAAAAACGCTCCGAAATAGCGGAAGCCATCTGCATAAGTCCCGCAGAAGAATTCCAGATTTCCTTCCGAAGCTATGAAAGAACTTAGATTTTTTTTTCGGAGAACCATCGCGGAAGCCTTCAGCCTTTTGCTCCCGAAAGCGCGGAAGCCTTCGGGCTACCCTCCCGAAACGGCGGAACCCAACCACTTAAAACGCTCGGAAAAGGACTTCGAAACGATCCCGGGAATCTGTGCGGAAGAGTATAAGTTATCCTTCCGAAACGGCGGAAGCCATTGATGAAAGCCTTCCGAAACTAGCGGGAGCCTTCGCCATACCTTCCCGAAAATCGACGAGACCTTGAAAATTTTGGTTTGCGGAAGCTTTTGCAAATAGCTCCCGCAAGGGCGGGAGCCTTGGCGTTACTCGTCCGCAACGCGGAGGTCTTTCGCGGAAGGCTTCGAGTTTCCTTTCCGAAATGAGCCCCGAAACGGCGGGAGCTTTCGTTGAACCCTTCCGCAATGGCGGATACGATTCGCGATCTGGTCCCGCGAATGGCGGTCGCACGGAAACCGAGGTACTTCGACATGACCGCGGCAGATGGCGTGTTTAAGCCACATTCTAATGGCGCCAACCACCAACCTTAATGCCCGCACGTGCCCGTTTTTTTATAAATATACGGTAGGGGCTCGAACCAATGCACCATTGTTTCGATTGGCCAACAACGTGGAACGCCGTGCAAATCGCTCCAGCTCACCTCGCTCATTCGCGCTCGTGGCCACCTCGTTCAAGCAATCCCCACGGTGCCAGGTAGGATTTTAACCTTGAATTTCACTATTGGGTTGTCTTTTGTGGGAAAACAATGGGTTTTAGTGGGGTTTTGACGGGCAAAACACCCGTCAAGGGCTATGTTTTGCCCGTCAGATTCAGTTGAATGGAGTTTTCGTCATACAAAACCGTCGTAGGCATTCGTTAAAACATTAACATTTTATTTCGAGCAGTGATGGTGGGTGCGGGCGGTTAATCTTGTCCCACTGTTAAAACCCCGGGCCGCGCTCCTCGTTTTGAAAAAAATTTGTCGAAGCCCTATAGGCGTTTTATGTCCTCGGCTGAAAACTCAGACGAAAAAAAACCGGGCCCTTCCGTTAGCCTCAGTCCCAACGCGCCCTCTACCCGGGGCAAAACCTTGTCTCCGGTGCCATGGCCCCTGTTCAAAAAACCGTGAATACTTAAGCTACGCCAGCCAGTACCCAAAACCATGGCCGCTCGAACCTTTTGCGTCAGTATTCCCCGACACACGCGCCCTCGCTCGAACTCCTCCCCAGTATGGAACACCTCGGCAAGCGCCGCAAATGACATTAGCATTCGAGTGCCCTCGCCTAATCGTAAATGCGAAAGGGGTTCCCCTTCCGACAAAAGGTCTGCCCATCCGAGCTCACCCGCCACGGGCCTTCCAAACCACAGCAGTGACGAAATGCTACCCTATCCCTCCCCGGGGCGGAACCGAAAACCAACGGTGTCCGCAATTCGCCTATCGAGCCGAAAACCGATGGCTTCCGCAATTCCCCAAGGCTGACCCGAAATCCCATTGCTTCCACAAATCACCTATCGGTCCAAGAACAAAATATATCCGCAGCATAGCCTATCCCCTCAAGAGCATCCCAATCCCATCCTTTTAAGAGATTCAAGTGCTTCAATTTATGTTTCCTATTAAAATAGTAACAGCTTCATTGTGCTTATCATATTTAATATATTATCAAAACAATGATGTTTTCTGTTAAAACCTCACAGCATGTTGCTCAAAATCATGATGAATTGTATATGGATGTTATCAGGGATAAGTCAAGATGCCAAAAACCGGTAAGAAGAAGGCGAAGATGACAGAAAAGAAGCCTGCCCCTCCTAAAACTGAAACTTCGCTCCAAGACACCAGGTGCACCACTGGTGTCCCTCCAGAAATCAGATGGGATGACATCTATAGAATGATCAGGGACCAGGAAATCCCAGATATGTTGCTGGAAGAAGCACCAATCTATCAAAATATCAGAGCCTCAGGCATAACTAGAGCTGCTACCCGCCCTGAGCTATTCCCCTGTGCTGAAGTGATCGGGTGGATACTCCAACATGCAGATGCTGAAGGGAGAGTGATAAATGATAGCGGGAAAGTGGCTATTGCCTCGTTTCAACCCGCGTATATTGCGGTGGCCTACAGATTTCCCCGTGTCCAACAAGCTCTGACTGACGAATGGTTGGGCCAAATGGATAACGTCGAGATGGCCAAGAAGCTATTGAGGGGAGGGAAGCATTTGAGAAAGAAGGGAAATGATGAATATGACGTACAGAACCTGAGGGCCCCTTTCAGATTGATCGCTTTAATGCTGTGCAGAATCTTCGGCATGCCCGATGGCACAGTATACAAGATTCAGTGGGTCCCTATCATTCACTATGTGGCATTTCAGGGGACAGTGTTTGACTGGGACACTATCCTGTCGGATAGTCTGGCCTCGATGATAGCTGCTGCTAAGCCAGGACTGGCCTTGAAGAAGGCTGAATTCTTCATGTCTTCATACCTGATAGATTGTATCTTGGCCAAGATAGAGTTCCCCAAATTGGGGTGTACATGGGATAGGGCCACCGCCCCGGTCTACATCGCATTCAAGATGTTGTGGGCTCAGAATTACAAGCCCAGCTACAAACTTATCTGTGAGGGGTTCATCATGCCCCTATACGAGAAAATGTTCAAGGAAGAACCAAATTGCCTGTCACAAAATGCTTTGGAAGTCCTTGGGGATTATGGGGACTTTTACTTTTCAGAACAAGGTCCCTACCTGAGGATGTTCAGAGGGACTAAGCCCCCATACATATTGCCGCAGTATGCCACAGACTATGTGGTGCTCAAGGAAGCAGTAAGACAGCTCTTCTTGGATGGGATTGGAGCATTCCTCCACAAGCTACACAAGGCTTCCTTTCCCCCCTTACCTTTCTGCATAGGTGCTTACAAGTTTTCAGGGGTGGCCTCTGCCGACGAATTTGTTCAAGAGTTGAAGGCCTTCCACTTCGGTGAGGTCATCTTCCACAGGAACGATAGAAAAGGTAAAGTGGCCGAGCATTGCAAGGGGAACTATGCTCACTTCGAATACTCCCACTACCCTGATGCCGAGGAGGAAGCATTCAGGGGCATCAGCAACATGACTGAGCTACGGATCTGTCGCCAAGGTACTGGAGCGAGCTCTAGCTCAACCAAAGCCCAGAAGACCATCCAGCGAAAGGAGAAAGAAGCTGAAGATGCCCGAGCTTAAGAGGAGCTCAGATTAAGAGAAGAGGCAAGAGTGCTCCAAGAAGCTGAAAGTGCCAGATTACAGCGGGAAGTGGAAGAAGCCAGGTGGAAGCAAGAAGCTGAAGCAGCAAGGTTACAGCAGGAAGCCAAGGAAGCAAAAGAGCAGCAAGAAGCTGAAAATGAAAGACTGCGGAAAGAGGCTGAAGAAGCCCAAAAGCAGAAAGAAGCAGAGACTAAGCAAGCTGAGACAAGAAAGAAGGCGGAGGAAGAATTGAAGACAAGGGAAGATGCCGAGGCAGGTGGAGCCGGTGTCCAAGACATGGAGATAGACACCTCTCAAGCAGGTGGCTCTGGTGCCCAAAATGAAGGAGGAAACCCTGCTCAGGAAGTTCGGACCCCACCTATGGAAGAGGACATAGATATCATAAACCGACCAATTGTCCCGTACACTCCATCAGGAAAGCATACGGTGTCCAAATGGAATGAGTTTGTATATGATAAGAAAAGAAAAACAATGGTCCTCCAATCAGAAGAGAGGATTAAAAGTCCTTTCCATGAAGACATTGTTACCCAACGGGAGGTCACCGTCATGCAAAACACGGATCAAGATCCCATTGCTATGGCATCCGCAGTTATAGCAACAGCAAAGGAATCATTTGCCAATGTAGACGGTATAGTTAAAGAAAATATATTGACAAAGAAGAGAGCACGCACCCTGCAACAAAATGTGGCTAATGCTCAAGCCCAAAGAGATCTGGCAGTAAACAAATATAATTGCTTGTACGCTGAGCATAGGGAGCTGTCAAACAAGTACATCCAGCTGGAAGAGGAAAAGGACCAGCTAACACTTCAAATGATGATTGTGGAAGTGGAGAAGAATGGAGCAGAAGAAAAGGCGTCTCTGCTGAAAGCAGACAAGCAAACGTTAGCTGAGCGTTTAGAGCAAGCAGAGAGCAGAACCATAGACCTATCTCCCTTCCACGAGCTGTCATGCAATATCCTGCAGCAAGTGTATGTCTCCCAAGAACTAATCACTGATGAGGTATGCAAACTCAAGGCCATGATGGTTAGGCTAAAGGAGGTTAATATGGAAGCCCACAGGCTCAAAGCTAAGAATACCCGTGTCAAGGCAAATGTTATAAGTCAGATGGCATGGAGAGAAGGGAAAGGAGGTTTTCCCCCGCATCTTCCTTTTAAGGCCGTGGAAGATTTTAATGAAGATATAGCCTTGTTGGAATTTGGCAGGAACTGTGCCAATAAGCTGATGGCCAGTGTGCAGAGGACAACAGATAGAATCAACAACCTATACCAAAAGCTCAAAGGAGTCCATGACAACTGCACATTGAGTTTCCCTCAGACCCTAGAAGACTTCCCGGGAAAGGAGCAGCGGTTGTCTCAACTGAAAGAAGAGCTAGGCGTCCAGATGGAGTATGTGAAAAGTATTGACGTCCTGGCCATGGATGATCTCCAACATTACATCGGTTCATCAACACATCACAACCACCTGCTGAAGGAAGCATATCAAGTTGCTGAAGCAGAAGTACAAAGCATTAAAACAGAGCTCGGGAAGAATGTGACTTCTCAGAAAATCTTGTTTCCTGCTGCAGCAAACATAATCATAAGGGACACAGGTGTGTGGCACAGCTACATAAAAGAGGAGGACAGGAAAGCTGCAGCAGCGGCAGGAGCATCAGTATATCCGGCAGCCTCTCTCCCAGCAGCCTCTTCCCCAGCAATGGCAGAAAATCCGGCCAGTTCAATTCCCCCTTCCCAATTAGGAGCAGCATCAGCAGGGGATTCGAGGGCCTCTTCCCAGGCAGCATCAGTGACAATTAACTTGGGCGACCCTTTGCCAGGAGAAGCTCACGCACAGGAATGAAGAGGCCGAATTCAGTGAGCCACTCTCTTCATCCAAACACGTGCCCAACAGGGAAAGCTTTGATGTCGGCCAATTTTCTGTTATGTATATTTTAAATATGCAAGGCGTAAGCCATGGGACAGCTATCCCTAATTTTTGTCAAAATATTTTTGTAAAGGAGGTGGCCATTTTTGGTGATCGATTATAGTAGAAATCCCTATAAATGACAGGTGGAACGTGCTAGGTGTCAACCCAAAGGGCAAAGTTGTAGCTATAAATAGCATCTAGGAAAGATTAGACGGGACTTTTGGCAGAGAAGGAAATTTTGAAACCCATACGAGCTATCTTGTATCGGGCCTGTAAAATTGAATTTTCTAATAGAAGCCACGGGAGAGGGACGTTTTGTATGGAATGTTGGATTGCTGTATATTGGACTATTCTAATGACTGCGGTTCTGTAATGTGAGATCATTCTTATCATCCGAACTACTTCTTTGTATGAATGATTTTGCTCCTTACTGTGCATACGAATTTTTTCCCATTTTTATGGACAATGACTGCGTTTCATATTAAATCAGGAGCTACCTGCTGATGCTTTTATCATTGCTGTAGATTTCTCTTCTAGATCGAATGGCTAACTGTTCTTTCTTCAGGATAATTCATGTGGATCATTGTTCATGCCTTTAAATTGCTCCTTGCAGGGATCTTTTAGTTTAATTCCAGTTTTGTTACATCTAGATCTGTTTCTTTATTCTTGTTACGAAGATTAAATAATTTTGCTTTCTTCTGTTCATGAGCAATAGATGCGTTCTTTAAGTTTCATTTTAGATCTGTTTCTTTATTTTCTTTGCTTTCCTCTGTTTTCTGAGCAATAGATGCGTTCCATGTTTAATGAGAAGCTATCTTCTCAAGATCTTTATCTTGCTGTAGCTTTGATTGTGAGAAATAATAGCTATCTGTTCTTTGTTCACGATATTTGCTACAGCCGATTGCTCCTCTCTTGAGCGTGTTCCCTGCAGGGATACATAGATTTATTCCATTTTCTAGGCTTAGATCGGTTTTAATTGCATTTAGATTAAGTATAATTTAGGCACTTGCATCTCATATAAAAGACACAAAAAACCCAAAAGAAAGGTGGATCGGGACATAACCGGTAAGATCGGATTTAAAGTCCAAAACCACGGTTGCCGGAACCGCTAACCGGACGGATTCCCTACACCAAACGGGAGATAGTCTAATTGGGACCATCTCTCGGGGAGAATCCCTTTCTGATTGATGCTACGATATCCGAGGCATCAACAGTTTTTGGCGCTAGAAGGTGGGCTTGAAGTGCATGGCTGATAGAGGAAAATCTTCCACGGTCATAGATAACACTGAAAACCCGCTTGAAGAAAACTTTTCAAACAGCCCAGATCTTGGATTAACAGACCAAGAACGCCTCATTTCTGACCTTGAGCCTCAGGAAGCTTTATACGCTGTTCCTTTTGCAGAAATAGAGGACTTGAGAAGACATACCAGATCCTACGTTAGACAGCTAGGTGGTTTAAACGCTGTCAACTTCCTCCCTAAGAAAACTACACCCAGAAAGGAGCCACAATACACTCGTGATTCAATCCTCGTTCAGAGTTTTGAAGAACTGGTAAATATGACGTTGGAAGAAATCTCCGGCACTCTTAACAAGTCAGACCAAGAAAATCTCGAAGAAATTACCACTCCCAAAAGTACTCCACAGGATTCACCCTACAATTCTCCACCAGGGTCTCCACATCCAAACCCAAACATGGCTGTACCTGCTTGGAGAGCAAGGGGAGCGCTGAACCTAGCTGGACCATTCCATAATCTCCCTAAAAACCCAGAAAAGGTCTTGCCTAAGTACGATCCAGGGAAAGCCATTTCGGCGGAGGATCACCTCAAGAGTTTTTACTTAGCCCTGAACCTTTTGAATGTACAACATGAAGACGTAGTCTGCAGGTTGTTTCCGTACACATTCGAGCCTAAGGTATCATCTTGGTACTTTAGCCTGCAACCCAGCTCAATCTCTAGTTGGGATGATTTCGAAAAGTGTTTCCTTAAGAAGTACGGGAACCAAAAGAATGTAGCCACGCTTATGAAAGAACTCTTATCCATGAGAATGGAGAAGAAGGAAAAGGTTCAAGACTTTAATCAAAGATTCACAACGCTGTTAAATAACTTTAGTGAAGCTAACAAACCCGCGGAGGAGTCTTTGATTGAATACTACACAACAGCTCTTGAAGGTCCAATCGCAATGTTTGTAAAACGATCCAAGAAAACAACCCTGATAGACAATTTTGAGGAAGCTAGGAAGGTAGAGGAAGAGGCTGATAGCATCGCTAAACATGCCTTAGATGTAGAAACGAAACCAGCAGCTAGCAAGAAACCTTTGCTCCTCACGAGAGGCAAGGAAGAGCCATCTACGGATATGGAAAATGTAGTTAAAATGATGCAAAAATTATCTAACAAAATCGTAGATCTCAAGAAAGACAAGGCTGCTAGTACATCTAGGAAACCTTTCAAGCCATTCTACAAAAGAAGGGAAGACGGGGAACAGTCTCATCCACCAATGAACACTGCCCCTGTTTTAAACTTGAATGAGATTGGGATGGATAATTTCTGCACCTTTCACCAAGAACCACACTCGGAGAAGAGCTGCCCACAATGGATCAATTCCATGAGCTTGGTCATGAACCAAATGTTAGATTCTCAGATCCCAGACCAGGATATTTCTCCAGAGGAGGCGAGCCCTGAGATTGAGGAACCAACCCCGGACACTACTATGGTGCTATGGGATTGGTTACCTATGACTGAATTAGCAAAAGAGGATCCCATAGATAGTTCTCCCTCGACCATAAATGTTGCAACTCGCAGCAAGGGCCCAATTGCGGATCCTGTACCAGTCACCATTCCCCATAAGCCTAAGATTTCGAAAGATCCGCCTAGGAGGCATATACCAATCATCCCACCACAGCCCAAAGTAAACCAAACAGCGGCCAAACAGCCAAGTGCTGATAACACAGTTCAGCCACCTAAGGTCACCATGAACAAAACAGATCAGTCAATTCGAATTGGGAATGAATCCGATATAGGGTATGATATTATCGAAGATATCAAGAAAGTTAAAGCAAACGTATCAATATTTGACATGTGTAGCTTGCCCCATCAACGAGACAAACTACTGCATGTTTTACAACCAAAACCCAACACTACATCAACAGATTCTCAAGACAATCCTGAAATTAACGAGGCTAGCATCGGTGGGAAATCCAAATCCCAAACATTGCCATTTCTGTTGACATTCGAAATTTTTAATCACAATGTTCATAACTGTTTGGTAGACTCTGGAGCTTCTTCAAATGTTATGCCACTGTCAATTTGTAGGAAAATTAATGGGCAGCCCGTACCATCTCCAGCTCAAATCATCCAATTAGACAGGACTGCTGTCAAGGTTATAGGGGAGATGAAAGATGTTCTAATTAGACTGTCAGCCGACCCTAGAGTTTGTCAATTCATTGACATAATGGTGGTCGATATTTCTGAAGCTTACGGGCTGATTTTGAGTAGGGATTGGTCTACCAAGTTGAGTGGTTACTTTGCTACCGATTGGTCTCATCTATGGCTGCCTTATCAGAACAGGCAGAATCAGATTAAAGTTCTTAGGGAACCTCATATGAAACAAAACGTAACCCAGCTAGAAGAAAAGAATGAGGCTGTAACTTTCTCTTCCTCGGTTCTGGGAAATTACTTCTTAGAAATGGATCCGGGTAACTATCAATCTGAAACCTTTTTCCATGAATCAGACAAACAGTTCGATCTCCTTCATTTCTCTCGGACTGATGATGTTGATTGTAACATAGTCAATTTAGTTGCTAACATAGACCACAAAGAAACTAACTTAGTTGAATCTAAAGATACCTTTTGGACATTATACTTTGATGGTTCTAAAACTCTGGAAGGATCCGGAGCCGGTTGTGTTCTAATGGATCCAAAAGGGGACAAGTATTTTTTGTCTTGTAGATTAGAATTCGATTGTACTAATAATACCGCTGAATATGAAGCTTTGGTACATGGTTTAAAGAAGGCCATTGGCTTAAATGTTAAGTACCTGAAGGTTTTTGGTGACTCTGAGATAGTTGTCAGACAGGTAAGGGACACCATTCATTGTCTCTCACTGCACTTGAAAGGTTACCAGGCTGAGGTATGGGATTTAATCATGTATTTTGACGCGTTCAATATAACATCAATTCCTAGATTGCAAAATTCTGCTGCTGATTTGTTAGCAACATCTGCTTCTAGATTAGTGCCGTCAAATAATAAATGCTCTATTGAATTGATTTTCAGGCCTTCCATTCCCGATAACATCACAAATTTCAGGGTCTTCAATGATGATGAACAAATTATCAGCTTCCTGACAAACGAAGATAGCTTCCAAGGAGCTGCAATAGATGAAGAAGAACACGATGCTGATTTGATGAAGAAAGATGACGAGAAAGGAAATTTCATGCCAAAAGGGGTAAGGTCCCTCGAAATGCTTTTCGATCTTCAAAATAAGTTCAAAAGACCAGCTAATACCAAAACTAACAGCTCATCAATGCAACATGAGCTGGTTAATTTGGGTACCGAGGCAGAACCAAAATTTGTCAACCTTGGCAAATGTTGTTCACCAGGATAAAGAGATAGGTTCATTAAGTTGTTTAAACAGTACAAGGATTTTTTTGCATGGACCTATGAAGATCTGAAAACATATGACGTCCGCATCATTCAGCATGTTATACCAATGAAAGCGGGTGTCAAGCCATTTCAGCAGCAATTGAGAAGGATGCATCCTACTCTAGAACCGCTGATCCAAAAGGAACTAAAGAAGCTCCTCGACGCTAAGATAATCTTCAAAGTTTGGCATTCTGAATGGGTTGCAAACCTGGTTCCCGTAAGGAAGAAATCAGGAGAGATAAGGCTATGTGTAGATTTCAGAAATTTAAACAAAGCCTCAGATAAAGACAACTACCCCGTGCCTTCAATGGAGCAAATCCTACAAATGGTCTCAGGATCTGAATTGTTTTCTCTCCTCGATGGTTTCTCTGGCTATAATCAAGTGTAAGTAGCCGAAGAAGATCGTCTCAAGACCACTTTCAGGACTAAGTGGGGAACTTTCGCCTATAGAAGGATGCCATTTGGTCTAATAAATGCAAGAGCTACATTCCAAAGGGCGATGGATATTGCCTTCCGAGGATTGGGTGGGCAATGCGTTGTTGTCTACTTGGATGATGTGACAGTCTTTTCAAAGAAAAGGGAAGATCATGTTGTTCATCTGAGGCATATCTTTGATCGTTGCCGGAAGTATGGCATTTCCTTAAATCCCAAGAAAAGCGTGTTTGCTGTACCCGAAGGTAAGCTCTTGGGTCATATCATCTCCAAAGGGGGAGTGTCAATCGACCAGGAAAGGGTCCAAGCCATTAATAAGATTCCAATGCCTCACAACAAAAAATCTATGCAGTCTTTCATGGGTACCATCAATTTTGTCCGCAGATTTGTTCCGGATTTTGCACAAATTGTTAAGCCATTGCAACAGATGGTTAAACAAAGCATACAATTCAAGTGGACAGATTTGGAGAAAGACGCATTTAGAGATATCAAGGCAGCTGTAGCAAAAGCTCCTTCCTTAAGAAGTCCAGATTTTGATAAAGATTTCATCTTGTATAACTTCGCTTCGGATGACTCTCTCGCGGCCGTACTCACGCAAAAGGTGGAGTTGGGGGATGAATACCCAATTTCGTTTATGAGCACTGGTCTGCAGGGGGCCGAGCTGAACTATCCCGTGGTGGACAAGCATGCCTATGCGGTCTTCAAAGCAGTCAAGCAGTTTAGGCCATACATTTTGAAGAACAGAACTAAAGTCATAGTTCCCCATCCAGCTGTTAGATCCCTTTTCGTTCAAAAGGAATTGGGAGAAAGGAGAGGGAACTGGGTCACAGCTCTGCAGGAGTATGATTTGGAATTTAAACCGGCTACAATCATCAAAGGACAAGGTCTATGCAAGTTACTGGCGGGAAACTCGACTGATGAAGAGCACCATTGGAGAAATGAAGCTGAGCTAAATTCGGTTGAGGTATGTCATATCTTTACAGCTCCCCAGTCATGGTATAGGGATCTAGTGCACTATTTACAGCAGGGATATCTACCCGAGCACTGGAACTCTAAACAAAGAAGGGCACTCTGCTTGAAATCAGCACCCTATCAGATCATTGATGGGACTCTTTTCAGAAAGAATTATGATGGAGTCCTTCTTAGATGTTTGGAGAAGGAAGATGCAAACAAAGTTGTCAAAGAATTACATGATGGCCCCGCAGGTGGTCATTATTCAGGAGAGACGACAGCGCACAAGATACTGAGAGCTGGGTATTACTGGCCCACTCTGTTTCGAGATGCCCACACATACGTACGAAACTGTGATGTATGCCAAAGAAGCGCCGGGAAGTTACCTAAGGCCGCAGGCCCATTGCAGCCGGTCATCATCTCTGAACCTTTTGAGCAATGGGGCATAGATGTTATCGGAGAAATAAATCCAAATTCTTCATTGCAACACCGATACATTCTGACGGCTACCGATTACTTCACCAGGTGGACGGAGGCCATCCCGTTGCGCAAGATCAATGAAGACGCAGTCATCAGCTTCCTGAAAGAGAACATCATAACCAGTTTTGGGGTTCCAATTTCCCTTGTTTTTGACAATGCTACTTATTTTTCATCTTGCAAGATAAATGAATTTGTTTATGAATGGGGGAATTAAGTTGCATTATTCAGCCAATTACTACCCTCAGGGAAACGGATTAGCTGAATCCTCAAACAAGAATCTGATTCGAATCCTTAAGAAAACTGTGATAGAAAACCAGAGAAGTTGGCATGTGGCTCTCCCAAACGCCTTATGGGAAGATAGGGTAACCCCGAAGAATGATTTAGGTGTCTCCCCTTTCACTCTTGTCTATGGCAAGGAAGCCATACTTCCCCCAAACATCTTGCTGTCATCCTTGCAATTGTCCCAAGCCTCTCGGGGTTCCGGTAGCCAAGCCTTACAATCCAGAATCAACACCCTGCTTCAACTGGAAGAAGCCCGACACAAAGCTAAAGATCGATTCCATCAACACCAGGATATAGTTAAGAGATGGTTCGATAAGAGGAAATCCGGCAAGAGGGATTTTGAAGTCGAGGATTTAGTCCTGAAATGGGACCATAATCATGAAGGCAAAGGAATGCATACGAAATTTCAACATCTATGGGTAGGCCCGTACCAAATTTCTGCAAAATTAGGCCCATCCACTTATAAATTGACAAATCTCAAGGGAGAGGAAGTAGCCCTCCCTCTCAATGGCCTCGCTCTGAAACAATACTTCGCGTAGTCTCCTCGAGACTCCCTGTACATAAATAAAGTTGTCTTTTCGTTTTCTCTTTTAGCTGTTTTATTTTTTTCGGCCACATCGTTTCTTTCTTTGTTATTTGAACTTCTCGACAAGTTTTGTTTGCTGAAGGCCCCCCTTGTTGTTGAGCTTCCCGTTGAAGATAGCTCTCTCAAAGAAAACTTGCAACCCATGAGTCTGGAACCCTGCTCACTAAACCCGGTCTGCTGTGCTCTCGCTGAAATGTTCAAAAGGGGGGGGGAAACCTACCCTGCTAGTCACACTAATCCTGTTTAATAGAAGAGACCCATGGCCATCTTCACTACTATCGTTGGGCTCCACCCACTCTCACACTTTAAAGGCATCTCAAGAAGGTTACCTAAATTGGACCCATGGAAAGTGGCACCTCTCGAGGACATAGGGTATTGAGATGACTCCATGCTGCAGATTTAAAAGCCAAAATGGCCTACATTCAAGAGTTTGTTTTCCAGGAATTCTCGCCTCCATTAAAGCATGGCTGAGACAAAAGCAAAAAGACATCTAAAATCAAGAAGGTTGTCCAAAAAGCCCAGCTCAAAAGGGGCTCCTCTCCGTCCATGAAGTTTGATCAAATCAATAAAATCTCTAACTCACACAAAAGGACATTATGGATTGAGGAGCCCAAATCAAAGATCATGTCCAAAAGAAAATATCCCTGGAAGGCTCAAACAGCTAAGCTGTCCAAAGTACAAGCATCCCAAAGGGTGCCAGCAGCATGGGAATGAGGAACAAGAGCAATAATGTCCATGAGAAAGTGTTGCAAATCCTGTGGAGTCCGGCAGTAGCGGCCATTCGAGAGATGACCCTCCTAAAATGAATCTCATATGCTGGCCTTCTGAGAGTGGTGAAGATGCCTCGGTCAAAGCTCCCCTTTCCCCAATGGCTAGCAGGAAAAGTGCTCCTTCCCCCGCATGAGTCTAAAATGCTCAGCTGAGTAGTGCACCCGAGATGGATGTTTTAATAAGGTTCCGGACCATGTAGAGGATTTTTTTTCAGAGATCTGTGTTCGCCAGCGACTCGCCATTGTTGTTGCAGCAACACCCCTCCCCAAAATTTTGTACATGTTGGGGCCCATCCTGTATTTTTTGGTAGAAAGTTTGCCCGAGAAGCCATCCCAGCCGTCAGCTCTGTTTTCAACATAAAATATTACTTCCCTACTGAGCATCTTGCCATCAATCCTTCCATGTTTTCCCCAAAGAGCCTAAGAAGAACTTAGAACTTTTCCCAATATTTTGGAATCCCTCAGGCTATCTCCCCGAGACTCCGAAAAGCCAAACGTCCAACCTGTCCGGAAGAAAAACTTAGATTTCCTTTGTCAAAAGCGTAAATCATGAGAAAAGTCACGGAGATCTTTGGACTTTTCTTCCCGAAACGGCGGGAGAACTTGGGAAAGGCGCCCGAAAGACTTAGAAGCTTTTCGAATGGAAAGCCGCGGAAGCCATTGGGCAATGCCTCCCGAAACGGCGGAATTTTTCACTCAAGCCTCTCGCAACCGCGGAAAGGTTCGAGTTGTTCTCCCGAAATGGCGGGGGAATTCAACAAAACCACCCGAAACGGCGGAAGCCGCCGTGATATCTTCCCGAAAAGAAACTCAGCGAAAACTGTTGGTGAAACCTTGCCGAAACGGCGGAACGATTCGACTCCGTCTCCCGAAATGGCGGGAATCATTCGCATTTAGCTTCCGAAATAACACGAAGAGATTCATCGACTTCTTCCGAAATTGGGAAAGGACTTGGAATATCTTAAAAGAACTTTCAGAGCAAGCCGAGGAAACTTCACGGAAGCTTTCAACATTCCGTTCCGAAACAGCGGAAGCCGCTGAGGAATTGCTTCCGAAACAGCGGAATCGTTCATCATTTTCTTCCCGAAACGGCGGGACTCATTCGCCTTAGTCTCCCGAAAAGCACTTAGAACTTTTTTCAACCGTCCGCGGAGAGATTGGAGTTTTCTTCCCGAAACGGCGGGGACAGTTCGTAAAAACGCTCCGAAACAGCGGAAGCCATCTGCATAAGTCCCGCGGAAGAATTCCAGATTTCCTTCCGAAGCTATGAAAGAACTTAGATTTTTTTTTCGGAGAACCATCGCGGAAGCCTTCAGCCTTTTGCTCCCGAAACCGCGGAAGCCTTCGGGCTACCCTCCCGAAACGGCGGAACCCAACCACTTAAAACGCTCGGAAAAGGACTTCGAAACGATCCCGGGAAACTGTGCGGAAGAGTATAAGTTATCCTTCCGAAACGGCGGAAGCCATTCACGAAAGCCTTCCGAAACTAGCGGGAGCCTTCGCCATACCTTCCCGAAAATCGACGAGACCTTGAAAATTTTGGTTTGCGGAAGCTTTCGCAAATAGCTCCCGCAAGGGCGGGAGCCTTGGCGTTACTCGTCCGCAACGCGGAGGTCTTTCGCGGAAGGCTTCGAGTTTCCTTTCCGAAATGAGCCCCGAAACGGCGAGAGCTTTCGTTGAACCCTTCCGCAACGGCGGATACGATTTGCGATCTGGTCCCGCGAATGGCGGTCGCACGGAAACCGAGGTACTTCGACATGACCGCGGCGGGCGGCGTGTTTAAGCCACATTCTAATGGCGCCAACCACCAACCTTAATGCCCACACGTGCCCATTTTTTATAAATATACGGTAGGGGCTCGAACCAATGCACCATTGTTTCGATTGGCCAACGACGTGGAACCCCGTGCAAATCGCTCCAGCTCACCTCGCTCATTCGCGCTCACGGCCACCTCGTTCAAGCAATCCCCACGGTGCCAGGTAGGATTTTAACCTTGAATTTCACTATTGGGTTGTCTTTTGTGGGAAAACAATGGGTTTTAGTGGGGTTTTGACGGGAAAAACACCCGTCAAGGGCTATGTTTTTCCCATCAGATTCAGTTGAATGGAGTTTTCGTCATACAAAACCGTCGTAGGCATTCGTTAAAACATTAACATTTTATTTCGAGCAGTGATGGTGGATGCGGGCGGTTAATCTTGTCCCACTGTTAAAACCCCGGGCCGCGCTCCTCGTTTTGAAAAAATTTTGTCGAAGCCCTATAGGCGTTTAATGTCCCCGACCGAAAACTCAGACGAAAAAAAACCGGGCCCTTCCGTTAGCCTCAGTCCCAACGCGCCCTCTACCCGGGGCAAAACCTTGTCTCCGGTGCCATGGCCCCTGTTCAAAAAACCGTGAATACTTAAGCTACGCCAGCCAGTACCCAAAACCATGGCCGCTCGAACCTTTTGCGTCAGTATTCCCCGGCACACGCGCCCTCGCTCGAACTCCTCCCCAGTATGGAACACCTCGGCAAGCGCCGCAAATGACATTAGCATTCGAGTGCCCTCGCCTAATCGTAAATGCAAAAGGGTTTCCCCTTCCGGCAAAAGGTCTGCCCATCCGAGCTCACCCGCCACGGGCCTTCCAAACCACAGCAGTGACAAAATGCTACCCTATCCCTCCCCGGGGCGGAACCGAAAACCAACGGTGTCTGCAATTCGCCTATCGAGCCGAAAACCGATGGCTTCCGCAATTCCCCAAGGCTGACCCGAAAGCCCATTGCTTCCGCAAATCACCTATCGGTCCGAGAACAAAATATATCCGCAGCATAGCCTATCCCCTCAAGAGCATCCCAATCCCATCCGTTTAAGAGATTCAAGTGCTTCAATTTATGTTTCCTATTAAAATAGTAACAGCTTCATTGTGCTTATCATATTTAATATATTATCAAAACAATGATGTTTTCTGTTAAAACCTCACAGCATGTTGCTCAAAATCATGATGAATTGTATATGGATGTTATCAGGGATAAGTCAAGATGCCGAAAACCGGTAAGAAGAAGGCGAAGATGACAGAAAAGAAGCCTGCCCCTCCTAAAACTGAAACTTCGCTCCAAGACACCAGGTGCACCACTGGTGTCCCTCCAGAAATCAGATGGGATGACATCTATAGAATGATCAAGGACCAGGAAATCCCAGATATGTTGCTGGAAGAAGCACCAATCTATCAAAATATCAGAGCCTCAGGCATAACTAGAGCCACTACCCGCCCTGAGCTATTCCCCTATGCTGAAGTGATCGGGTGGATACTCCAACATGTAGATGCTGAAGGGAGAGTGATAAATGATAACGGGAAAGTGGCTATTGCCTCGTTTCAACCCGCGTATATTGCGGCGGCTTACAGATTTCCCCGTGTCCAACAAGATCTGACTGACGAATGGTTGGGCCAAATGGATAACGTCGAGATGGCCAAGAAGCTATCGAGGGGAGGGAAGCATTTGAGAAAGAAGGGAAATGATGAATATGACGTACAAAACCTGAGGGCCCCTTTCAGATTGATCGCTTTAATGCTGTGCAGAATCTTCGGCATGCCCGATGGCACAGTATACAAGTTTCAGTGGGTCCCTATCATTCACTATGTGGCATTTCAGGGGACAGTGTTTGACTGGGCCACTATCCTATCGGATAGTCTGGCCTCGATGATAGCTGCTGCTAAGCCAGGACTGGCCTTGAAGAAGGCTGAATTCTTCATGTCTTCATACCTGATAGATTGTATCTTGGCCAAGATAGAGTTCCCCAAATTGGGGTGTACATGGGATAGGGCCACCGCCCCGGTCTACATCGCATTCAAGATGTTGTGGGCTCAGAATTACAAGCCCAGCTACAAACTTATCTGTGAGGGGTTCATCATGCCCCTATACGAGAAAATGTTCAAGGAAGAACCAAATTGCCTATCACAAAATGATTTGGAAGTCCTTGGGGATTATGGGGACTTTTACTTTTCAGAACAAGGTACCTACCTGAGGATGTTCGGAGGGACTAAGCCCCCATACATATTGCCGCAGTATGCCACAGACTATGTGGTGCTCAAGGAAGCAGTAAGACAACTCTTCTTGGATGGGATTGGAGCATTCCTCCACAAGCTACACAAGGATTCCTTTCCCCCCTTACCTTTCTTCATAGGTGCTTACAAGTTTTCAGGGGTGGCCTTTGCCGACGAATTTGTTCAAGAGTTGAAGGCCTTCCACTTCGGTGAGGTCATCTTCCACAGGAACGACAGAAAAGGTAAAGTGGCCGAGCATTGCAAGGGGAACTATGCTCACTTCGAATACTCCCACTACCCTGATGCCGAGGAGGAAGCATTCAGGGGCATCAGCAACATGACTGAGCTACAGATCTGTCGCCAAGGTACTGGAGCGAGCTCTAGCTCAACCAAAGCCCAGAAGACCATCCAGCGAAAGGAGAAAGAAGCTGAAGATGCCCGAGCTCAAGAGGAGCTCAGATTAAGAGAAGAGGAAAGAGTGCTCCAAGAAGCTGAAAGTGCCAGATTACAGCGGGAAGTGGAAGAAGCCAGGTGGAAGCAAGAAGCTGAAGCAGCAAGGTTACAGCAGGAAGCCAAGGAAGCAAAAGAGCAGCAAGAAGCTGAAAATGAAAGACTGCGGAAAGAGGCTGAAGAAGCCCAAAAGCAGAAAGAAGCAGAGACTGAGCAAGCTGAGACAAGAAAGAAGGCGGAGGAAGAATTGAAGACAAGGGAAGATGCCGAGGCAGGTGGAGCCGGTGTCCAAGACATGGAGATAGACACCTCTCAAGCAGGTGGCTCTGGTGCCCAAAATGAAGGAGGAAACCCTGCTCAGGAAGTCCGGACCCCACCTATGGAAGAGGACATAGATATCATAAACCGACCAATTGTCCCGTACACTCCATCAGGAAAGCATACGGTGTCCAAATGGAATGAGTTTGTATATGATAAGAAAAGAAAAACAATGGTCCTCCAATCAGAAGAGAGGATTAAAAGTCCTTTCCATGAAGACATTGTTACCCACCGGGAGGTCACCGTCATGCAAAACACGGATCAAGATCCCATTGCTATGGCATCTGCAGTTATAGCAACAGCAAAGGCATCATTTGCCAATGTAGATGGTATAGTCAAAGAAAATATATTGACAAAGAAGAGAGCACGCACCCTGCAACAAAATGTGGCTAATGAGCAAGCCCAAAGAGATCTGGCAGTAAACAAATATAATTGCTTGTACGCTGAGCATAGGGAGCTGTCAAACAAGTACAGCCAGCTGGAAGAGGAAAAGGACCAGCTAACACTTCAAATGATGATTGTGGAAGCAGAGAAGAATGGAGCAGAAGAAAAGGCGTCTCTGCTGAAAGCAGACAAGCAAACGTTAGCTGAGCGTTTAGAGCAAGCAGAGAGCAGAACCATAGACCTATCTCCCTTCCACGAGCTGTCATGCAATATCCTGCAGCAAGTGTATGTCTCCCAAGAACTAATCACTGATGAGGTATGCAAACTCAAGGCCATGATGGTTAGGCTAAAGGAGGTTAATATGGAAGCCCACAGGCTCAAAGCTAAGAATACCCGTGTCAAGGCAAATGTTATAAGTCAGATGGCATGGAGAGAAGGGAAAGGAGGTTTTCCCCCGCATCTTCCTTTTAAGGCCGTGGAAGATTTTAATGAAGATATAGCCTTGTTGGAGTTTGGCAGGAACTGTGCCAATAAGCTGATGGCCAGTGTGCAGAGGACAACAGATAGAATCAACAACCTATACCAAAAGCTCAAAGGAGTCCATGACAACTGCACATTGAGTTTTACTCAGACCCTAGAAGACTCCCCGGGAAAGGAGCAGCGGTTGTCTCAACTGAAAGAAGAGCTAGGCGTTCAGATGGAGTATGTGAAAAGTATTGACGTCCTGTTCATGGATGATCTCCAACATTACATCGGTTCATCAACACATCACAACCACCTGCTGAAGGAAGCATATCAAGTTGCTGAAGCAGAAGTACAAAGCATTAAAACAGAGCTCGGGAAGAATGTGACTTCTCAGAAAATCCTGTTTCCTGCTGCAGCAAACATAATCATAAGGGACACAGGTGTGTGGCACAGCTACATAACAAAGGAGGACAGGAAAGCTGCAGCAGCGGCAGGAGCATCGGTAGATCCGGCAACCTCTCTCCCAGCAGCCTCTTCCCCAGCAATGGCAGAAAATCCGGCCAGTTCAATTCCCCCTTCCCAATTAGGAGCAGCATCAGCAGGTAATTCGAGGGCCTCTTCCCAGGCAGCATCAGTGACAATTAACTTGGGCGACCCTTTGCCAGGAGAAGCTCACGCACAGGAATGAAGAGGCCAAATTTAGTGAGCCACTCTCTTCAGCCAAACACGTGCCCAACAGGGAAAGCTTTGATGTCGGCCAATTTTCTGTTATGTATATTTTAAATATGCAAGGCGTAAGCCATGGGACAGCTATCCCTAATTTTTGTCAAAATATTTTTGTAAAGGAGGTGGCCATTTTTGGTGATCGATTATAGTAGAAATCCCTGTAAATGACAGGTGGAACGTGCTAGGTGTCAACCCAAAGGGCAAAGTTGTAGCTATAAATAGCATCTAGGAAAGATTAGACGGGACTTTTGGCAGAGAAGGAAATTTTGAAACCCATACGAGCTATCTTGTATCGGGCCTGTAAAATTGAATTTTCTAATAGAAGCCACGGGAGAGGGACGTTTTGTATGGAATGTTGGATTGCTGTATATTGGACTATTCTAATGACTGCGGTTCTGTAATGTGAGATCATTCTTATCATCCGAACTACTTCTTTGTATGAATGATTTTTCTCCTTACTGTGCATACGAATTTTTTCCCATTTTTATGGACAATGACTGCGTTTCATATTAAATCAGGAGCTACCTGCTGATGCTTTTATCATTGCTGTAGATTTCTCTTCTAGATCGAATGGATAACTGTTCTTTCTTCAGGATAATTCATGTCGCTCATTGTTCATGCCTTTAAATTGCTCCTTGCAGGGATATTTTAGTTTAATTCCAGTTTTGTTACATCTAGATCTGTTTCTTTATTCTTGTTACGAAGATTAAATAATTTTGCTTTCTTCTATTCATGAGCAATAGATGCGTTCTTTAAGTTTCATTTTAGATCTATTTCTTTATTTTCTTTGCTTTCCTCTGTTTTCTGAGCAATAGATGCGTTCCATGTTTAATGAGAAGCTATCTTCTCAAGATCTTTATCTTGCTGTAGCTTTGATTGTGAGAAATAATAGCTATCTGTTCTTTGTTCACGATATTTGCTACAGCCGATTGCTCCTCTCTTGAGCGTGTTCCCTGCAGGGATACATAGATTTATTCCATTTTCTAGGCTTAGATCGGTTTTAATTGCATTTAGATTAAGTATAATTTAGGCACTTGCATCTCATATAAAAGACACAAAAAACCCAAAAGAAAGGTGGATCGGGCCATAACCGGTAAGATCGGATTTAAAGTCCAAAACCACGGTTGCCGGAACCGCTAACCGGACGGATTCCCTACACCAAACGGGAGATAGTCTAATTCGGACCATCTCTCGGGGAGAATCCCTTTCTGATTGATGCTACGATATCCGAGGCATCAACACAACCCCATGGGGCACCTTTGCCTATCGCGTTATGCCTTTCGGTCTTAAGAATGCAGGAGCCACTTTCCAACATGCCATGACTTATTGCTTTCATGATCTGCATAAAATCATCAAAGTTTATCTAGACGACCTCACCGCCCAATCTAAGAAATGATCTGACCATTTAGAAGATCTTCGACAAGTTTTCTTGCGTTGCCGCAAATACAACATCCGCTTGAACCCACTCAAATGTGTATTTTGCGTTCCAACAGGACGCCTGTTGGGGTTTGTCATTTCAGAAAAAGGGATCACTGTTGACCTTCTAAAATTTCAATCCATAGTGGACCTCCCCTCACCACGTACACTAAGACAACTTCAAAGCCTCCAGGGGAAGTCCAACTTCCTTCGTCATTTTTTCCCAGACTATGCCACCACTATACATGGTTTCCTCCATTTGCTATGTCTTCATACCCGCTTCGTATGGGACAACCAAGCAGAAGGAGCTTTCACGGATCTGAAAAAAGCACTTACCAGCACCCCGTTGATTTCTCCACTAGATTTCACAAGAGACTTTACCCTTTACATTTCGTCATCCGATTACGCCGTCTCTGGAGTCCTAATCCAAGAAGACTCCGCTCGCCAAGGGCATGTCATTTACTATGTGAGCCAAACTTTATCAGGCTCACCATTACACTACCCGCATGAAGAGAAGATGGCCCTCGCCAACGTTTTTTCAGTACAAAAGCTGCGACATTACATTCTCCTCAACCACACCACGGTTGTGGCTAATTCCAATCCAATGGTCTATCTCTTGAATCGTCACCTTCTATAAGGCCGTGTTTCCAAATGGGTGATCATATTACAAGAATATGACCTAACTTTTAAAACCCCGAAGAGAACCAAAGCATTAGCGCTCACTCAACTCATTACGGACTTACCATCATCGTCGTCATCACCAACTATCCATACTGATATAATCGACGAACATTTGTTCATCATCTCGTCTGACGACCCTTGGTATGGAGACATTTTGGTATACCTCCGCACACAGAAGTTTCGACCCAACATCGACCGTGATGGACATCGTCGCATCCGTCACCATGCCCCCCATTATCTTCTCTTAGGTGATGTCCTCTATCGACATGGCGTTGACACAATCTTACGATGATGCCTTTCCCAAGACGAAGCAGAACAAGTCCTTAACGACTGTCATAGCGGTGCCTACGGTGGCCATTTCTCCGAAATGGCCACCGCCCAAAAGGTAATCCGTGCAGGTTATTTTTGGCCATCATTATTCACTGATTGTATCACAGTAGTCAAACACTGCCAAAACTGCCAGCTCTTTGCCCCAAAGGCAAGAACACCCCCCTGCCCCCCTTCATCCAGTCGTCACTACTGGAACATTTTGCAAATGGGCCATCAACTTCATGGATTGCAATCCCACATCCGCCGGTGGCCACAAACACATTATTGTGGCTGTTCATTACTTTACCAAATGGGTAGAGGCCATGCCTACTTATAATTGCAAAGCCGACACCGTAGCCCGTTTTTTTCTCAACCATGTTATTGCTCATTTCGGAGTACCAAAACAACTCGTCTCAGACCACGGCTCTCACTTCGAAGACTGATTTTCGGGTATTTTTTCAAAATGCCACTCATCGCCTTGGTTTACGTGCCACATCGATCGTTTCCCATTTTTTACGATCTTTATGTCGCCGAATTCAGTTTTTCGCGCTCGTGACGATGCTCGAGATCATTCCTCACTCTCACCAATACCTTTTTGTTCGGTATAATTTTATCCCTTTTTCGGGCCGAGCAATTCCTTTACAAAAAAGGTTCTTAGGGAGTTTCTGTTAAGCTCTTTTCTGACTCCTAAAACAATGAAAAGATTGCCAAGCAACCTTGCTTCCTTTCATGCTCGCTACAAGTATTTGAAAGGGCGTCTACCTGGTATAAGTTTACCCCTTTTCCGGACCTTGTAGATGAATTACGAAAAAGGAATACTCTAGTCACATCGGCTAGAAGAGTTCTCCATTTGCATCATTTTATGCTTTTTCGGGCCTTGGAGACTAACAGACGAAAAAGAACACCAATGGAGTCTACTTATCGCCTTCAGACTCTCTAAAATTGAAAGAAACCATGAGTAAACACCGTATTGGGCTCGTATAAATCCACAGGACGGTACTCCACCACCAATGCAGAGTCTTTTTATCGTTTTCAGACTCCTTAAAAATGAAAGCACTCACGAGCATGAACAGTCCTGGGCTCGCATAAATCCACAGGACAGTACCATTTCAGAGCACACTTTTATCCCTTCTTAGAGCTCATTAAAACTACGAAGAAGGAACCAATGGTGCTTTTCGGCACCACAAAGATCATGCCTACTCATATGGTAGCTTCCCCATTTTGGTCGCCTTTGTTCAGAGTATTCTGCAATATGTCACCTTGAGAGTCTCCCAAAAGCATTCACTAGATTTTCCCCCCAAAGTCACTCCAGTCTACAATACATACCCTTGATCCCTTAAAGCTATGATCCCCGCACCTACAAGTCAGTTTCTTGTGCTTCCAAGTCAACCATGTCATCATGCTCTGAACAAAGGAAGTTTGAGTCCACCCACTCTATGACCTCAGTCATTCCCCATCCCCACAGTATGTCAATCCTACCATCAGTACTATCACACTTCAGTTGTACACCTCGCGCTCTTATCAAGGAAACATCATTGCCTTGGTAGTTGCTGGTCTCCCTCTATCGACACCAACCAAATCTATTCCAGAGGATAGACCCAGAGGTCCCTGTGCCTTGGACTCATCACCATTTATGGTGAGTGCTTACGGATAATTTCGAAAGGAGTCCTCAGTGCCTCTCCAAATGATTGTTTCTCACATGCTCGAATTCAACACCTTGATCACATCGTTGAGACTCGTACAGGGTATCATTCCTTTTAGTTATTTGTTGAAGACCCTGAATATCACATGAATCTACCACATTAGAGAGTCTAATTAAGGAAACAACCAGTTACATTTTCCTATGGATATCCGGGTTGCGCTTGGTGACAGTATTCATATGTACCCCATTTTTAAACTCCCTCGAGTATACAGTTACACATAATCCTCAAAGTTGACTTACAGTTATTGAGTCCCTACAGATGTTGGACTCCTTCAGTTTCAGTAGTTCATCAACCCTTCTGATACATTATTCAGAACGGTTGTTGTCTTTTCTAGTGTATCAGTTATTGAGATCAGTCATGGTATGACCATGTGTACGTCCCAGGATTGTGTCGCCTCTAGACCATTATGATGTACCAATATATTTTTATGTATAATTCAGGTCCCCCTTCTTGGGCCTAATTGTTATGTATATGTCTTGATACGAGCATGGGTATGCCCGCCTCGTCAATCATCAGATATTTTTTCCTCATTCATTTTGAGGCCATGTAATATTTTTTGTTTTTGCAGCTTCCAAGGGACCGTTGTTCCAGCCTCCAATTAGTCTCTTAACTTCTCCAAACCCCAGGAAAAAGACAAAATAACTATGATGTCTATCGGCCATACGATGAGCTCCTGCCCTCACACATCAGGGAGCAATCTGTTAACACCCAAAAAGTGCTCACTAGCTCATTCCCTTATTCACATGACCCATTTGTCGACTTTTCCACCATTTGAGCCTCTAAAGCCATTAAAAGGTCACCAGAAAGACCACAATACACCTTTTTTCCCCTCAAAATATATATTTTTCCTCAAAATACACAAAAAAAAACCCTCAAAAAGGGTCCAAAATTCCCAAAAATATTAAAAGGGAATAAAAATATTCAAAAAAGGAAAAAGAGGAAAAAAGAGACATAAACCATGTTGGTTAATACCATTGGTTTCCTTAAAACCATAATGGTATTCCCCATCACCAAAAACTATAAAAAGGTGATAGGGGCTCCTCATTTTCCATCCACATTTCATCCTATCCTTATGCTGCCAAATTCCCTTTGAGAGCCATTGCCTCCCATTTCGAGTTTGAAGACCCCCATTTCAGCATCTTGGAGAAGAGACCATTGGAGCTTGGAGCACCTCAACCTTGGAGCTGCTCAACACCAAAAATCCTCACCTTTGAGGTAATACAAAAAACCTATTATTTTTTCTCTTGTTCTTTCCATAGATCTCTTGTTATTGATTTAGTTCTTGTTTATTTACACATGTTTATGTTAATGTTAGATTAAACTTACAATTGTTTTTGCTTTTCATTTGAAACTTCTATTACTTTGTTAATAG
Source organism: Larix kaempferi (assembly GCA_027924585.1). Classification (NCBI taxonomy): domain Eukaryota; kingdom Viridiplantae; phylum Streptophyta; class Pinopsida; order Pinales; family Pinaceae; genus Larix; species Larix kaempferi. The sequence goes on from BSBM01001033.1 coordinate 7,899,694, forward strand.
GTGCATCCTTGCACATGCTTGGTTGAAAAACCAAGCAACAATAGGTGTCATAGCATCTTCATCATTGTTGTCATAGTGCCAGGGAATCTAGTCCAAGTGTCTCACTAGCTCCAAATTCCCTCTTCCTCTTCCATCGGAGTTATTATTCCACTCCAATTCGACCTTACATAACTCATTCCAAGTATATTGTCCTTCCAACTCATCCCAAGAACCTTCGGCTTCTTATGGATTCGAAATGACAAGAGGAGAATGCCATGTGGCATAGAAAATCTAGCTTGTGTGGGTCCCACTTCCTCCATGTGTCTTCATGATCAGATGCGACTTTGATTTTCCATTGCATATAGTTATTTATCTCCTTTATTAAATATTTATGCTCTTCTAATGTCCACACATCATTTATTATCCTTCTTATTTCAAATCCCAATGCTTCCACCCACAACCTAGGAAACTAGTAATTTTCCTCCTTGGCAATTATTTGACCCTTAGCATCAATTTGACAAACTCTCATGAATATGACCAATGGGATTAGGCCATTGTGACCCAATGAAAAATTTGGGACATGACAAATTCTCCCTTCCCAATATTACTTGTCCTCAAGCAATTTCAAACATGGGTGTTGAAGAACCTGCTTTCTATATGATTCTTTGAAGTTGCCACTGAATTGCCCAACCTTGAGTCTTCGAGATTCCATGAAGATTTTAGAGAGGAACCACCATGCTTACTGCTGCACTACTATGATAAAGAATCACTTTATTAAGTGGGAAATCCATCTCCCATACTGCTTGTTTCCCAAAAAATTGAAACCAATGAAACAAAAATTATTCGAGGGCCCCATTGTTTGTATTGCACCCCAACAATTAAGAATGCTCTCCAACCCATACCATAAGATCAGAGGCTTCCTGGATCCCATTTTTTTGTATGCATTCTTTCAAACATCATGAGTACAAAATATATATCATCAAGGTACATAACAACATAATGAAAATGTACGTCAAGAAGATGTTTCATCAAAGAGTCATGAAAGTACTTATACCTCCAAGCAAATAGACCACCATTTTCCAAGTGCATACAATCAACAAGTAACCAATCAAATCTGCTCCAAGACATAGGTGAATATCCCATGTTCTATAATGTTTCTCCAAAAGGATATGATATGCATCAAAATATTCAGCCATGTATTCTTTCATCCAAGAAGTGAATGAAGAATCTCCACTAAAATCTGAACCAAATAATGAGCAGAAAAAACGAGACTTCAAATGACTCAAAGAAGTCTCACCCATACATCCATGAATGTGAGAATCATAAAGATATTACAAGATATGTGGCTTCCAACAAAAATATTCTCCAATCATAAATCTATTCACCCAAGTGTTGGATGAAGTTCCTCCAACATCAAATGAACAAAGTGTTGAGTAAGAAAAACCATGAGTCTTCAAGTGACTCAAATTCATATCATAGGTGCATCCATGTAGATGTGCATCATCATAAAGTGACAAATGATGCTGCTGAAAATGTGAATAAGAATTTGCTCCAACCATGTCATCATAAAAGCTAAATATAGGAGTTCCATACTCCTCATGTGGCACCATAAAATGAACCCTTTCACCCATACTTCATTGAGACTAATGCTGCAAAAACGTGGAATTGTAGCATGTAGGAGAATGAACTAACTCACCCAAATGATCAAGAAGTGCCTAAGTTTCATTATGGGAAAGATCCATATGGGTAGTATCATACATATCATTCAAAAGTGTGTAACCTTTGTCATAGGTTGGTTCCAATGTAGAGGAATCATGGTCTTCTTTAAAAATTGCATAACCTTCATCAAAAGACAATTCAAGTTCCTCTTCCACCACAAGTGTTTGGATCTCTTCAAGTTCATCTTCAAACACATCAAGCACATTCAAATTTCCACATTTCTCATGATCCACCATGTCATGAGAATCCTGCAAACAATCTACCATTTGACCATCTAAAACATAGGAGGAAAAACAAGTATCTTGTAACTTTTCAAGAAGTTGCTAATTTTGAATTGTGAGCTTATGATTATCCTCATTATTCTTCAAGTATATATCATGTAAAAATTCATTAAGCTCAAACAAATGATTTCTATCAAAAAGCAAAGACATGAAATTACCTTTGATGTGGCACATTGCTCTTTGAATCTTCTCCATGTCTTCAAGGAATGATGTTTCCTCCAATGAAGTAGCTCTCCAACTAGAATTTGACACCAATGCTTGAGTGTCATGGAGAATGCTAAGGGAATCTTGGATCTCCTTTTCATTCATCTTTAAGGACCCTTCAAGAAAATGGGGTTCTTGCAAATGAACCTCCTCATCTTCTTTCTTCTTACTTGGACCAACTTCATGAAGCTCAAGTGGTGATGGGGAAGTTTTTCTTGTTTCTTCTTCAACTGCTACAAGGTCTTCATTTTCATGCTTAGGGGAATTTTTTCTTGCAGCAATACTGTCAAGAGTTATCTCTATGTCACCAACATAGAGGTATGAGAACCCATCAGTAGGTACTCCTTCATAGTTTAAGCATCCATCAGTAGATGCTCCTGTTAAATTTTCAGAATTTACTTCAATCTGATCTAGGATCTTAACTGAGAGAACAACATGTACATCAAATCTATAGCATATCAATCATGTACACAATAATGCAAGCACACAAGAGACACAGATTTTACTTGGGGAAAACCATAAAGGTGAAAAACCCCAGTAACTTCCTCAGAGATAGATATAACAATGATACAACTAGAATACACGAGATAGTCTTCTCCTAGTAGTAGATCCTCCTCCTCCACAAGTGCGCCACTCTCCAAAGTGTGAGTGAGAGAATAGAATGTGTAAAATGAGAGAGACACACTCTCTATTTATACACTAACTTGACTTGACCTTTACTCAACTAGGTCGGCCTCAACTTAACCACTTAACATAATGCTGACTGGGCCGACCCCCGCTAGGGTGGTCTAATAACCCTTTGACCCACATGGCCGACCCCCAATAGGGTGGTCTAATAACCCTTTGACCCATATGACTTATACAGGGTCGACCCCAACAAGGTGGTCTAATAACCCATCAAGTATAAGTTACGACACTTACAATATAAATGATGTCACTTCCATATAGAGGAATAATAACATCTCTATAGGAATACAATATACATATATGTGAAATACATTCTGAAGTTACATATAATCAACAGCTCTTTGATTCATGTATAAGGTAGAATGTGTCTTGAAAGGATCTTCAATATTTTCAATAGGATCTTCTTCATGCTCTTGTGATGTCTCTTCCTTTTGCTCCTTCAAGAAAGCTGATGCATTTTTCCATTTTTTTTTTTCCCTAGAGTCAATATCTTTGGAATCTCTTTTTGAAGAAAATCCAAAAAATCTCCTCAAGTAGGACATACATGCCTTTGCTGAAGCTTCAGATATTTAATTGATCTTTTCACTCACACACATTTCACTTACACACATATGATACTCTCTCCAAGGTTCTTTACAATAATGGCATAAACATTTCTTCACTAACTCTACATCTTCCTTTTTGAGCCTATCTGCAAAAAACACAATCAGCATAGTCTTCAAAAGGCATGGCATTTTGTGTATCTTCTCTCTAAGCAAGATATTCGTGATATTTTTCATATTGTTGGGGCAAGGTTTTCTATGTTGCTCTCCATATTTGTAACTCATTCATAGAATTATCCTTTGGTGGTGTGACATACTCATATTTATCATAAATATGGTCATAATAATAGTCTTCATTCCTCCTTAAACTGTAAGAAGTGTTGCATGATGACACCTCTTCCTCATACCATTCACATTCTCCTTCATATTGTTCATAAGCATATGCATATTCCTCCTAAGAATTGTACTTATAGGGTTCATAATAACTATAAGACATGGCTGTAACTTATTATTCAATGTATGATATTAATTCACAAGTGCAAGGACCATGCTCCGATACCACTGTAATGTCTCTTTTTAATATTTTTATTAAAATGGCAAATTTTTCACTTTTTTCCCTATTTCGACCTTTGATTAGTTTTGATGTCTAGGTCTCCAATTATTTGCTCCAAATGCTCCCAAATATTATGAGAAGGTATATGACTGATATTAGGACTTGAATATGATGTTCAAGGATGATATATGACCTTTATATTACTTCTACAAATCCTCTTTTAATTCAGGCCAAAGTAGGGAGTTTGACTAGCAATTCCTCTTTGACTAGTATTGGTCTCTTGGTCTCCAAATGACCCCAAATGATTGTATAATGGGTATGAAGGTATTTGATAGGTATTAATACATATAAAAGAGGCTCATGGATACTTAAAAACCCTTAAAACAATTCTTCACATTCATTTACAATCTAGACAAATTAGGGAAGATTACTAGTAATTTCGAGCTTCAAACCCCCAATGGTAGATGGCTCTAAATAGCTCCGAATTCTCTCAAATTGTACCAGTAGATGTATGAATGATGTTAATACATAAAAATGGTGTTTATATGTTTCTTTTAACCATTGAATTACTTCTTCAACTCACTTTGGAAATCTGATCGATGTATGGATTTTTACTAGTAAAATCATGGTTCAAATCCCCTAGGGCTAGATGATGAAAATGACTTTCCAAATGAACTCAATACAACTCCAAATTATGAATGGAATAAGGGGGAATATAAGGGAAATCAACATGAACCCATATGCATCACCATTCAACTTTTAATGTCTTCTATAAATCCATTAAATCATATGCAAGAAGACTAGTTTCGACCTTGGGGGAAATAACATTAAATCTTCTTCAAATGCAATAAAACTGAGAAAGATGGCTCCAAATGCTTAAGTGATAAACATGAAACTTGTAATACTCATAAATGGCAGTCCATACATCATAAACATATCAGAGGAACATTCTTCCATTCGAAATCATCATCAATACATTGGCATACATCAATCTAGTGGGGGAATGGTCACTGTTTGCTCAATAACCATCAATTTTACATACAACCACTTGATATTTCGACCTGAAAATTTATGGATATGAAGAAAACAGTATTTAATTCATACTATAAAATAAATGGGGCATTAGAATCTCCCCCAAAGAGTACAACAGCTCACCAAAAATGCCCTCCCTCAAGGTTGAAGAATATGCAATGAAAACTGGAAATGGTTGAAGGAATGAGCTGCAATAGAAGAAACCGTGATATTCTCTGTAGCTTACACCTGCAACAGGTGACTCCATTAAAACTCCAAATTAAAGGTCTTAATGTCCTTTCCAATTACCAACTTGGATGGGAATCTTTCACCCTAGAAATTGGCTAAGGCAAGAAACTAGTCATCCACTAGCTCTCCCTCTTCACAAATGCAATTGAAAATTCTAAAAATGATCAAAAGATCCTATTATTCTTTTTTCATGACTTTGATAAACTTCTAATTTCCTCCATGGGTCGAATTCCTTCCAAGAGATTCATGCCAACTCAATTTGGGAAGAAATTCCCAAGTATGCCACTTGTCCTTCCAATTCTAGCTCTCTCCTTCTCCAAATTCGAATTGGTGTCTCTTTGGCTGCCCTAACTCACTTGAGAGCCCTCTTGGAGGATATTTTTAGCCCTGACATGTAATATATGTCAGATTTCAGCCTTCAATTCTGATTTGTGTCATAGGTGTCATAGCATCTTCATCATTGTTGTCATAGTGCTAGGGAATCTAGTCCAAGTGTCTCACTGGCTCCAAATTGACTCTTCCTCTACCAAGGGAGTTATTCTTCCACTCCAATTAGACCTTACATGAATCATGCCAAGTATATTGACCTTCCAACTCATCCCAATAACCTTCGGCTTCTTATGGATTCGAAATGACAAGAGGAGAATGCCATGTGGCATAGAAAATCTAGCTTGTGTGGGTCCCACTTCCTCCATGTGTCTTCATGATCAAATGCCACTTTGATTTTCCATTGTATATATTTATTTAGCTCCTTTATTAAATATTTATTCTCTTATAATGTCCACACATCATTTATTATCCTTCTTATTTCAAATCCCAATGCTTCCACCCACAACCTAGGAAACTAGTAATTTTCCTCCTTGGCAATTATTTGACCCTTAGCATCAATTTGACAAACTCTCATGAATATGACCAATGGGATTAGGCCATTGTGACCCAATGAAAAATTTGGGACATGAAAAATCCTCCCTTCCCAATATCGCTTGTCCTCAAGCAATTTCAAACATGGGTGTTGAAGAACCTGCTTTCTGTATGACTCTTTGAAGTTGCCACTAAATTGCCCAACCTTGAGTCTTCGAGATTCCATGAAGATTTTAGAGAGGAACCACCATGCTTGCTGCTGCACTACTCTAATAAAGAATCACTTTATTAAGTCGGAAATCCATCTCCCATACTGCTTGTTTCCCAAAAAATTGAAACCAATGAAACAAACATTATTCCAGGGTCCCATTGTTTGTATTGCACCCCAACAATTAAGAGTGCTCTCCAACCCATACCATCATATAAGAGATTTCCTAGATCCCATTTTCTTGTATGCATTCTTCCAAACATCATGAGTACAAAATATATATCATCAAGGTACATAACAACATAATGAAAATGTACATCAAGAAGATGCTTCATCCAAGAGTCATGATAGTGCTTATACCTCCAAGCAAGTAGACCACCATTTTCCAAGTGCATACAATCAGCAAGTAACCAATCAAATCTGCTCAATTGACATAGGTGAGGATCCCATGTCCTATAATGTTACTCCAAAAGGATATGATATGCATCAAAATATTCAGCCATGTATTCTTTCATCCAAGAAGTAAATGAAGAATCTCCACTAAAATCTGAACCAAATAATGAGCAGAAAAAAAGGAGACTTCAAATGACTCAAAGAAGTCTCACCCATACATCCATGAATGTGAGAATCATAAATATATAACAAGTTATGTGGTTTCCAACAAAAATATTCTCTAATCGTAAATCTATTCACCCAAGTGCTGGATGAAGTTCCTACATAATCAAATGAACCAAGTGTTGAGCAAGAAAAACCATGAGTCTTGAAGTGACTCAAATGCATATCATAGGTGCATCCATGTAGATGTGCACCATCATAAAATGAAAAACGATGCTGCTGCAAATGTGAATAAGAATGTGCTCCAACCATGTCATCATAAAATGTAAATCTATGAGTTCCATACTCCTCATCTGGCACCATAAAAAAGAACCCTTTCACCCATACTTCATTGATACTAATACTGCAAAACATGCAATTGTAGGATGTAGGAGAATGAACTAACTCACCAAAATGATCAAGAAGTGCAGAAGTTTCATCATGGGAAATATCCATATGGGTAGTATCATGCAGCTCCTTCAAAAGTGTGAAACCTTTGTCATAGATTGGTTCTAATGTAGAGGAATCATGCTCTTCTTTAAAAATTGCATAACCTTCATCAAGAGACAATTCAAATTCCTCTTCCACCACATGAAGTAGCTCCCCAACAAGAATTTCACACCAATGCTTGAGTGTCATGGAGAATGCTGAGGGACTCTTGGATATTCTTTTCATTCATCTTTAAGGACCCTTCAAGAAAATGAGGTTCTTGAAATGAACCTCCTCATATTCTTCCTTCTTACTTGGACCAACTTCATGAAGCTCAAGTGGCGATGGGGAAGTTGATCTTGTTTCTTCTTCAACTGCTACAAGGTATTCATTTTCATGCTTAGGGGAATTTTGTCTTGCAGCAATATTGTCAAAAGTGATCTCTATGTCACCAACATATAGGTGTGAGCACCCATCAGTAGGTACTCCTTCATAGTTTAAGCATCCATCAGTAGATGCTCCTTGATTCATGTCCAAGGTAGAATGTGTCTTGAAAGTATCTTCAATATTTTCAATAGAATCTTGTTCATGCTCTTGTGATGTCTCTTCCTTTTGCTCCTTCAAGCAAGCCGATGCATTTTCCTCTTTTTTTTCCCCTAGAATCAATATCTTTGGAATCTCTTTTTGAACAAAATCCAAAAACTCTCTTCAAGTAGGTCATACATGCCTTCGCCGAAGCTTCATATAATTCATTGATCTTTTCACTCACACACATTTCACTTACACACATATGATACTCTCTCCAAGGTTTTTTACAAGAATGGCATAAACCTTTCTTCACTAACTTCACATCTTCCTTTTCCATCCTATTTGGAAACACACAATCAGCATAGTCTTCAAAAGGCATGGCATTTTGTGTATCTTCCCTTGAAGCAATATATTCTTGATATTGTTGGGGCAAGGTTTTATATGTTGCTCTCCATATTTGTAACTCGTTCATAGAATTATCCTTTGATGGTGTGACATACTCATATTTATCATACATATGGTCATAATTATAGTCTTCATTCCTCCTAAAATTGTAATAAGTGTTGCATGATGGCACCTCTTCCTCATACCATTCACATTCTCCTTCATATTGTTCATAAGTATCTGCATATTCCTCATAAGAAATTACTCATAGGATTCATCATAATAGTAAGACATGGTTGAAACTTATTATTCAATTTATGATATTAATGCACAGGTGCAAGAACCATGCTCTGATACCACTGTAATGTCCGTTTTTAATAATTTTATTAAAATGACAATTTTTTCACTTTTTTCCCTAGTTCGACCTTTGAGTAGTTTTGATGTCTAGGTCTCCAATTTGATCCAAATGCCCCCAAATATTCTGAGAAGGTATATGAATTATATTAGGACTTGAATATGATGTTCAGGGATGATATATGACCTTTAAATTACTTCTTCAAATCCTCTTTTAATTCTGGCCAAAGTAGGGAGTTTGACTAGCAATTCCTCTTTGACTAGTATTGGTCTCTTGGTCTCCAAATGACCCCAAATGATTGTATAATGGGTATGAAGGTATTTGAGAGGTATTAATACATATAGTAGAGGCTCATGGATACTTAAAAACCCTTAAAACACTTCTGAACATTCATTTACAATCTGGACAAAGTAGGGAAGATTACTAGTAATTTCGAGCTTCAAACCCCCAATGGTAGATGGCTCTAAATAGCTCCAAATTCTCTCAAATTGTACCAGTAGGTGTATGAATGATTTTAATACATAAAAATGGTGTTTATAGGTTTCTTTTAACCATCAAATGACTTCTGAATCTTACTTTGCAAATCTGATCGATGTATGGAGTTTTACTAGTAAAATTGTGGTTCAAATCCCCTAGGGTAGATGATGAAAATGACTTTCCAAATGAACTCAATCCAACTCGAAATTCTGAATGGAAGAAGGGTGAATATAAAGGAAATAAACATGAACCCATATGCATCACCATTCAACTTTTAATGTCTGCTATAACTCCCTTAAATCAGATGCAAGAAGACTAGTTTCGACCTTGGGGGGAATAACATTAAATCTTCTTCAAATGAAATAAAACTGAGAAAGATGGCTCCAAATGCTTAAGTTCTTAACATGAAACTTGTAATAATAATCAATGGCATTCCATACATCATAAATATATCAGAGGAGCATTCTTCCATTCGAAATCATCATCAATACATTGGCATACATCAATCTAGTGGGGGAATGGTCACTGTTTGCTCAATAATCATCAATTTTACATACAACCACTTTATATTTCGACTTAAAAAATTATTTAGATAAAGAACAAAGTATTTAATTCATATTATAAAATAAATGGGGCATTAGAAGCTCCCCCAAAGAGTACAATAGATCACCAAAAACGCCCTCCCTCGAGGATCAAGAATATGCAATGAAAACTTGAAATGGTTGAAGGAATGAGCTGCAATAGAAGAAACCATGATCTTCCCTGTAGCTTACAGCTGCAACAAGTGACTCCATTAAAGCTCCAAATGAAAGTTCTGAATGGCCTTTCCAATTTCCAACTTGGATGGGAATCTTTCACCCTTGAAATTGGCTAAGGCAAGAAACTAGTCATCCACTAGCTCTCCCTCTTCACAAATGCAATTGCAAATTCTAAAAATGATCAAAAGCTCCTATTCTTCTTTGTTCATGACTTTTATAAACTTCTAATTTCCTCCATGGGTCGAATTCCTTCCAAGAGATTCATTCCAACTCAATTTGGGAAGATATTCCCAAGTATGTCACTTGTCCTTCGAATTCTAGCTCTCTCCTTCTCCAAATTTGAATTGGTGTCTCTTTGGCTGCCCTAACTCACTTTAGCGCCCTCTTGGAGGCTATTTTTAGCCCTGACATGTCATACATGTCAGATGTCAACCTTCAGGTCTGATTTGTGTCATAGGTGTCATAACATCTTCATCATTGTTGTCATAGTGATAGGGAATCTAGTCCAAGTGTCTCACTAGCTCCAAATTGCATCTTCCTCTTCCATGGGAGTTATTCTTCCACTCCAATTCGAACTTACATGAATCATGCCAAGTATATTGACCTTCCAACTCATCCCAAGTGTTCCTTGGTTTTTCAACCAAGCATGTGCAAGGATGCATCTGCTAACTTGTAGCAGCAGTCTCAATAAAAATATGTAAAAAACTTTGCTGAATATAAGAAGTAAACAACTAATCTATCATGTGCAAGTAAATAAACTAAATTAAAAAATGGTAAACAGTGAGATTCATAATGAAAACAAGAAATAGAAAATTTCATCTTTTGTATTACCTCAAATGGTGAGGATGTTGAGTTTTGAGCAGCTCCAAGGTTGAGGTGCTCCAATGTCCAATGGTCTCTTCTTCTCCAATGCTTCAATGGGGATCTTCAAACTCGAAATGGGACACAAGGGCTCTCAAAGGGAATTTGGTAGCATAAGGATATGATGAAATGTGGATGACTAGTAAGGATCCCCTATCACTTTTTTATAGTTTTCTGGTGATGGGGAATATCATTATGATTTGAGGAAACCAATGGTATTGACCAAAATGGTTTAGGTTTCTTTTTCCCTCTTTTTCCTTTTTTGAATATTTTTTTTATATTTTTATTCCCTTTTAATATTTTTGAGAATTTTGGACCCCTTTTGAGGGTTTTTTTGTATTTTTTGAGGAAAATTACATATTTTGAGTGGAAAAAAGATGGGTTTTGGTCTTTTTTATGACCTTTTGAAGGTTTTAGAGGCTCAAATGGTGGAAAAAATGGACAAATGGGTCATGTGAATAAGGGAATGAGCTAGTGAGCACTTTTTGGGTGTTAACAGATTGCCCCCTGATGTGTGAGGGCAGGAGCTCATCGTATGGCCGATAGACATCATATTTCTTTTCTCTTTTTCTTGGGGTTTGGAGGAGAGAAGAGACCGTTTGGAGACTGGAACACCGGACCCTTGCAAACTGCATAAACTAAAAATACATGCCTTCAAAATGAATGAGGAATAATCTTTGATAATGGACGACGTAGGCATACCCATGCTCGTATCAAGACATATACATAACAAGTAGGCCCAAGAAGGGAGATCTGAATAATACTTAAAAATATGCTAGTACATCAATATGGTCTAGAGGGGACACAATGCTGGGACATACTCATGGTCATACCATGACTGATCTGAAGGACTGATACACTAGAAAAGAGCAACAACCATTTTGAATAAGGTGTCAGAAGGGTTGATGAACTGCTGAATCTGAAGGTGTCCAACATCGGTAAGGACTGCATGATTGTGAGTCAACTTCTGAGGAGTATATGTAACTGTATACTCGAGGGAGTATAAAACTGGGGTACATCTAAAAACTATTGCCAAGCACAACCTGGATATCCATAGGAATGTGTAACTAGTTGTTTCTTTTATTAGACTCTCAATTGTGGTAGAGTCATTTGATATACGTGGTCTTCAACAAATAACTAAAAGGAGCGATACCCTGTACGAGTCTCAATGATGCGATCAAGGTGTTGATGTCGAGCATGTGAGAAACAATCATTTGGAGAGGCACTGAGGAATCCTTTCAAAATGATCCGTAGGCACTCATCACTAATGGTGATGAGTCCAAGGCACAAGGACCTCTAGGTCTATCCTCTGGAATAGATTTGGTTGGCGTCGACAAAGAGAGACCAGCAACTACCAAGGCAACGATGTTTCCTTGATAGGAGCGCAAGGTGTACAACTGAAGTGTGATAGTACTGATGGTAGGACGACATACTTGTGGGGATGGGGTATAACTGGGGTCATAGAGTCGGTGGACTCAAACTTCCTTTGTTTAGAGTATGATGACATGGTTGACCTGGAAGCATATTAAACTGAATTTTAGGTGTGGGGATCATAGCTTAAGGGATTAGGGTTATGTATTGCAGACTGGAGTGACTCTGGGGGACGATCTAATGGATGCTATTGGGAGACTCTCAGGGTGACATACTGCAGAATACTCTGAACAAAGGTGACCATAATGGAGAAGTTTCCATATGAGTAGACATGATTTGTTGTGGCGCCGAAAAGTACCATTGGGTCATTCTTTGTGGTTTTAATGAGCTCCAAGAAGGGTTAAAAGTGTGCTCTGAAATGGTATTGTCATGTGGATTTATGGGAGCCCAGGACTGTTCATGCTCATGACGGTTTTCATTTTTAAGGAGTTTGAAAATGATAAGAAGACTCTGAATTGGTGGAGGAGTACCGTCCTGTAGATTTGTATGATCCCAAGACGGTGATTGCTCGTGGCTGCTTTCAATTTTAGAGAGTTTGAAAGCTATAAGTAGACTCAATTGGTGGCCTTTTTTCGTATGTTAGTCTCCAAGGCCCGAAAAAGAATAAAAGAATGCAAATGGAGAACTCTTCTAGCCGATGTGACTAGAGTATTCCTTTTTCGTAATTAGTCTACAAGGTCCAGAAAAGGGGTAAACTTATACCAGGTAGACTCCCTTTCAAATACTTTTAGCGAGCATGAAAGGAAGCAAGATTGCTCAGCGATCTTTTCATTGTTTTAGGAGTCAGAAAAGAGCTTTAACAGAAACTCCCTAAGTGCCTTTTTTGTAAAGGAATTGCTCGGCCCGAAAAAGGGATAAAATTATACCGAACAAAAAGTTATTGGTGAGAGTGAGAAATGATCTCGAGCATCGTCATGAGTGCGGAAAATTGAATTCAGTGATATGAGAAATGCTTAAAAAGGTTAGCGGCCGATGTGGCACGTAAACCGAGGCAATGAGGGGCATTTTGAAAAAATGCCCAAAAATTATGGGGGTGAGAGCGAGAAATAATCTCAAGCATCATCACGAGCGTGGAAAACTGAATCCGGCGATATAAAGATCGTATAAAACGGGCAACGATCGATGTGGCATGCAAACCGAGGCGACGAGTGTGTGAAAAAATGTACAAAAAATCTGGTGGTGAGAGCGAGAAATGATCTCAAGCATCATCATGAGCATGGAAAATTAAATCTGGCAATATAAAGAACGTCAAAAATGGACAACGGTCGATGTGGCACGCAAACCAAGGCGATGAGGGGCATGTGAAAAATGCCTAAAATGGGACCTGGTGGAATCGAGAAAAGGAGTGGACTATCGTGAATTTCTTGTCGCGCTCATTCCAACGGTACCAACGGTTTGAAAAATGGACATCCTATGATGCCGAAATGGTTGACTAAAGATTGGTCAAATTTCTATAAATAGCTAGTGGACCCAATGTGACATGTGTCATTTTCACGGTTGAGTTTGACAGAGTAATTTGATTTAGTCAGAGCATTTTCTTCCTTTGCGGGAGATTTGACCATCGGTTTTTATTCTGCGAGTTTCAGGTAAGCCTATGTGCTTTAGCTTTTCAATTTATTTGCTTTTGGGGGATCTCGGGGTCTCAGAAGTGGCGAATATTCCATGTTGGCTTGCCAACGTGGATTATCGCGGGTTTTGAGGCTTTTCGCACGATTCACATCATAGCGGTGGGTCTCACAGCCACGATGTGCATCCCCATAGCCATGATGCACATCGTGGTTGTGGGTGCTTACGGCCGCAATGTGCATCGCGGCTGTGGGTGCTTAAAGCCGCGATGTGGATCACTGGATTTGGGAAAAAATTTATGGTATTTTTTTTTCTAAAACATTTTGTGTTTGGTTTGGGAGGATGCTCAGGAGGCAACAAGCATCTTGGAGGGAGAGAGATATTGATGAGGATTTGATGGAGACTATTCGGGTGAGTCCACATGTGCAGGCGGCGTTACCTTTGGGCAGACTACTGAAGTTCGCGCAGATTACTCTCATGTGTTCGGTCAGGGGCTTGTTGAACAAGTTGTTTGACTTTTGGGACCCAGAGGAGCTAGCTTTTATGGTGCAAGTTTTAAATTTTGAGCATTAATTCACAATACTCTAGGATCTTTACTGAGAGAATAACATGTACAGTATATCAATGCATATCAATCATAACAAGCATGTCAATCATCACAAGAATCAAAAGCATGAGAGACAAGAGACATAGAGTTTCCGTGGGGAAAACCCTAAGGTGAAAAACCCCACAACTTCCTTAGAGATAGAGAGAGCAATGGCTCAACCAAAGTACAACCAAAATACACTGAGATAGTCTCCTAGTAGCAGATGATCCTCCTCCTCACTAGTGCGCCACTTTCTGAGTGAGAGAAGTATGAGTTTCTGAGTGATCAAAATAGAGATCTCCCGATCTCTATTTATACTAGTCTATTTGCCCAGTGACCTTATGGGGCCGACTTTTCTAGCTAGGTACATCAACCATATAATATATATTTCAGGGTCGACCCCACACATGGTGGTCTAATAACCCATCGCCAAGTACACACACTTGCGACACTTGTCAATACACATGACGACACTTCCTTATAGAGGAATAACACATCTCTTATAAGGGTACAATAAATATATATGAAATACATAGATGAAATACATCCCGAAGTTACATATACATCAACACTCCCTCTTAACTAGGAAGGTATTTCTCGACACAGATCTGCTAGACAAGTCTTCTTCTTGGGATCATTGTCATCAATGCATCGTCCTCGAATCATCGTCATCGTCACTGCTGCTGCTATCTCAAACAATCTCTGAATCTACTTGTCATAGGAAGTTCTACAGAGCCAGTCCTTTTTCATACTGGATGTAGGCCCACCACCTGCAGGTCTTCATCATCACTGGCCATACTGTGGAATCCTCAAGACTTATCACGTGAGTCAAAAAAACCTCGAAAGAGCATCCCAGGACTGATTACGAGCACACGGCTCAACCTATCGGATCTCCCAAGACCTTTTACATGCTACTGCACAACCTGTCCACATCCATAGAGTATCACGAAGCACAATCCAGATGCACACACACAACACTTACACTCACCGGCATGGGAGGACCAACCTACCAACATCTGTGAAAGGCTCACATCACTTACATCAACAACCATGGGAGAACACATCTACCACCATGTCGAAAAGGCTCTGCACTTACATCAACGCACATGGGAGAACACATCTACCACCATGTCGAAAAGGATCTTCACTTACATCAACGCACATGGGAGAACACATCTACCACCATGTCGGAAAGGCTATGCACTTACATCAACGCACATGGGAGAACACATCTACCACCATGTCGGAAAGGCACTGTGCATCTGTGTCTTCGGAACTCATCACACATAATCCAACTGATTATGTAATGTATCCACTTGATACATATGATCATCCTGATCATCATCATGGCATCATCCTGATGCATATCTGGAGCAACATCCTGAAGCTCATCATCCATGATCATCCTGATCATATCATGCATCTACCTGATGCATACCAAGTATTTACTTGATACATATCATCATACATGATCCACGTGATCATACAGTGTATCCTCCTGATACAAATACAAATACATGATACATATCAATCATACATGATCTACCTGATCATACAATGTATCCACCTGATACATATACAGATACATGGTCCAAGCATCCAACATGATGCATATACAAAATACATATAAATGATCCAACTGATCATATCCAACATCATCCTGATGCATATACAGAGCAGTAACTGGAGCATCATCCTGATGCTCACCATCCACAGCCATGTGAAGGATCCTCCTTCTAATATGCTTGGAATGGCTTCTGCAAATGTGTCCATCACTTCTTCCTCGAAGTGTCATCGATCTGAAGAACACCAAGCCTCTCTCTGAAGTACTTGAACTTCACTTTGGCTAGTGGTTTCGTCAACACATCTACAATCTGCTCATCCGTCGCAACATACAGGAGCTTCACTACTCTTCTCTGCACCATATCCCTGATATAGTGATATTTGATCTCTATGTGTTTCGACCTGTCATGAAACACTGGGTTCTCAGACAAATTCACACAACTCTGGTTATCACAAAAGATACCAGTAGCGTCCAATGGGAGTTCAAATAACTCAGACAGTAGCTTCCGAAGCCATACTGCCTCAGAACTAGCTGAATAGGCTGCAACATACTCTGCCTCAGCTGTACTCAGTGCTACGCAGGACTGCTTCCTGCTAAACCAAGAGATCACACCTGATCCCATACTGAAGTAGCACCCATATGTGCTCTTCCTATTTGCAGCACTGCCTGCCCAATCTGAATCAACATAACCTTGTAGGTTAAAATTTTGATTCGCATCATACTTGAGCCCATAATCAACTGTACCCTTCAGGTACCTTAGAATATGCTTTACAGCAACCAGGTGAACACTCCTCGGATCCATCAGGAACTGGCTCAATGTGTTCACCGCAAAGCAAATATCTGGTCTCGTTTTCGTCAGGTACATCAAGGACCCAATCATCTGACGATACATAGAGACATCAACCGACTTAGATGAAGCATCACATAGAAGCTTCAGATTCGATGCCATAGGTGTGGCCATGGCCTTGCAATCCATCATCCCGAACCTCTTTAGGATATCTAGAGTGTACTTCCCTTGTCCAAGGAAGATCCCATCTGTACTCTGCAACACCTCCATACCTAGGAAATAGTGCATCATCCCTAAGTCCTTCATATCGAATTCGACAACAAGCTTCCTCTTTGTATCTACAATCAATTTGTCATCTCCTGTTACAAACAAGTCATCCACATATAGGAATAGAACCACAGGATTCCCTTCCTCAACCTTGTAGTAAAGGTTGGAATCTGCTTTACTCTTAGTAAAGCCCAAACTAGATAGGAAACTGTCCATCCTACCATACCAAGTTCTGGGAGCTTGCTTCAAGCCATACAAGGCTTTCTTCAATCTGCACACATATGAATCCATGTCATGTGTTTCGAAACCAAGTGGTTGCACCACATATACTTCCTCTTCAACTACACCATTCAAGAAAGCAGTCTTGACATCCGTCTGGTGTATTTTCCATTTCATTGCTGCAGCCAGGGAAAGTACTGTTCTGATGGAAGTATACCTAGCTATGGGTGCAAAAGTTTCTTCATAATCTATTCCCTCTTTCTGAGAGAAGCCACGAGCTATGAATCTTGCCTTGTATTTCTCTACACTGCCATCTGCAGCATGCTTGATTTTGTAGATCCATTTGGAAGTCACAATAGACTTCTCTTTAGGTCTTGGGACAACATCCCAAACATCATTTTTCATTATTGATTGGTATTCCTCGACCATGGCATCCTTCCATTCTTTCTTTTCTACTGCTTCTTCATAACTATAAGGTTCTTTATTCATGATGTCATAGAGTAAAGCAACATAGCTGGTATGTGATCTGGTTCTCTTCTTTACTCTGTGTTCTTCTTCTAGAATGCCAAATCTTTCCGCATCTTGAATGAGCTCTCTAGCCCATGCGGGTTTCCTCTTGTGAGAGTTATCCTCATGGGGTGGATCTACAGGTTCTTGCGGATCTTCAAACTCACGAAAAACTTATGGAATTGCTTTAGTCATGGTAGTGTCTTGAAATCTAGTTTCCTTAGGTTCTTCATAAACTTTGATAGGTGCCTTCCTTGATTTGATGAATGCTGAGTTTTCATCAAATGTTACATCCCTGCTAACATCAATCTTCTTGAACCCTGGAAAGTATATTCTGTAACCCTTCGAGCTTTCACTGTAACCCACAAAGATACCCTTCTTTCTTGAAGGAACTAGCTTGGTCCTCTTTTCCTTTGGGACATGTGTGTATACTGGACAACCAAATATTATGAGATGGCCGACTTCAGGTTTCTTACCAGAAAAGACCTCTTCTGGTGTCTTGTTGTCCAATATCTTGTGGGGTGTTCTGTTCTGCACATATACAGCTGTCCTAGCTACTTCCGCCCATAGATGCATATGTAGATCCTGGTCATGCAGCATTGCCCTTGCTGATCCCATGATTGTTCTGTTTTTTCTTTCTGCAACTCCATTTTGTTGTGGATTGTAAGGAGTAGTCAACTCCCTCTTAATCCCTGAATCACTACATAGTTTCTTGAAGTCACCTGAGGTGAATTCTCCACCATTGTCGGATTTGAATGTTTTGATCTTCTTATCAATTTGGTTCTCCATCAAGGTTTTGAATTCCTTCATCTTTGTTCTTCAAGAAGTAAACCCAAGTCTTCCTGGAGAAGTCATCAATGAAAGAGACATAGAAAACATACCCACTCAGAGAACTGGATGACATTGGACCACATACATCGGAGTGGATAATTTCCAAGATACCTTTTTCCTTGCTTTCACTACTTGGGAAAGCCTTCTTAATGTTCTTACCTTTTGCACATCCTTTGCAAACACCTTCATGTTTGGTCTTGATTTCAGAAAGACCCTCTACAGCCTTAATTGCAATTGGAAGTGCCCTTTAGTGCATATGAGCAAGTCTTCTATGCCAAAGTTCACTTGGCTCCATGGATTCATGCACCATGGCATGTTCAGGTTGTCCCTTCAATTTATACAAACCTCCCTCTTGCTCTCCAATCACTACTGCATCATCAATAGTTTTACTCTTTGGCCACATTAGGACTTGGCCATCTACAAATGCAACCCTCATGCCTTTTGCATCCAATGCAGAGATGGAGAGAAGATTCTTCTTGAGCCCAGGTACATAAAGAACTTCTTTCATATTCAAGGATTTTCCAGAATCTAGGTTGTAGGAGGCTTCACCACTTCCTTTGATGGGGTATTGATAGTCACCCCCAAGTTTCACTTTATGGGGTGATTCATGTTCAGATAGATTTACAAACGATTCTTTAAACCCAATCACGTGTTTAGAAGCCCCACTGCCAATAATCCAATCATTACAACCATGAGAGATAGTACCTGTGAGAGCAGAGATCAGAACATACTCTTCTTAGCTTGATGAGTCATCATCGTCACTTTCTGCTCTAGCCTTCTTCTTGGGTAGTTCATCATCTTCAGCAGCATGATCATGATATATTTTCTTGTTGCCCTTCTTCTTCTTGATGTTGTTGTTCCTGTTGTTCTTGGGACATTCTGAAGCAAAATGACCCTTCTCATTACATGTGAAGCATCTGAGATCTTTCTTATCTTTATGTTGATGATAGTGTGAAGATTTCTTGGCATGAGAGTGCACTCTCTTTGACCTTCATTTCTTGGTGTGTACTGTGAGAGCTTGATCTTCACTTCCCATCTTTTCTTCTCGGGCCACAAGCCTTGCTTCTTCTTGTGAACATTATTCCCACAGTCTGTTGAAGGAGATCAACTTTTTTCTTGCACAAATTCCTTGAATAAAGGAATCCCATGACTTGGGTAAGCCATTTAGAGTGGTCATGACAACTTCACCATTCTCCACCATTTCATCTACCGCTTCCAGTTGTTCCTTAATCTGGGAGACCCTAGAAAAATAAGATTGAATGGTTTCTCCATTCTGAAACTTTACTCCTTTCAATTGGTTCCGCAGGGTCATCTTCCGATTTATGTTCTTCCTTTCAAATAGCTTGGTTAGAGAATCAAACATTTCTTTGGGTGTCTTTAGAGATGACACATGTGGGATAATATGGTCCTTGATAGAATAAACAATGATTCTCTTTGCCTTGACCAAGTTCTTCTTATGCAATATCTTATCCTCTTCATCCTCTAGGATAGGGATGTCTTCTTTTATGTATGAGTCCAACTCATTCTCTTCCAGGATTAACCCAATCCTATACTTCTAGGCTTGGAAGTTATCAGCCCCTTCAATCTTATCCTCAAGCTTGGTGTGGTGAGACATATTAAAGAGTACTTCAAATGGAAATAGAAAGATTTAGGTCTTACCACTTGATTGGCTGAAAACTGGATCTGGTCCTGGATTAGGGTTTGTCGAAAAAACCCCAAAAATTCAAAATATGAATTTCAACTTTCTGAAAGGATAGAAAGATGCGCCTTGATGAGTTGATCAACATGGTGTATTCAAAATTTGAGATCTGCAAAGCTACACCCTTCAAAACTGCCTATCTGTCTTCCCAGATTCACTTAGGAGGACCCTGAATTAGGGTTTGAGTTTCCCGGAGATCTACCCAACCAAAAATCTCGATCCAAAGCTCTAAACTTTGATTTTTGCAAGGAGCTTCCAGCTATGTCAGTCTTCAGATTTTAGAAATTCCTATTTTTTTGGAAACCCTAATTTTTAGGGCCAAATCTAAAAATGCTTAGAATTGAATTCTGATTGGACAGATAGATTCTCCTTGATGAGTAGAGTCAATCTACTATACTGCTTTTCCAAAATCAGTGGAGAGAAACCCTAGTTTCCGTCACTGCACAATGTCTTCTTCTCAGGTTAGCTTTGATACCATGTTAAATTTTGAGCATTAATTCACAATACTCTAGGATCTTTACTGAGAGAATAACATGTACAGTATATCAATGCATATCAATCATAACAAGCATATCAATCATCACAAGAATCAAAAGCATGAGAGACAAGAGACATAGAGTTTCCGTGGGAAAAACCCTAAGGTGAAAAACCCCACAACTTCCTCAGAGATAGAGAGAGCAATGGCTTAACCAATGTACAACCAAAATACACTGAGATAGTCTCCTAGTAGCAGATGATC
Organism: Larix kaempferi; assembly: GCA_027924585.1. Lineage (NCBI taxonomy): Eukaryota > Viridiplantae > Streptophyta > Pinopsida > Pinales > Pinaceae > Larix > Larix kaempferi. The sequence goes on from BSBM01001033.1 coordinate 7,920,570, forward strand.
CTTTTCACTAGTGCGCCACTTTCTGAGTGAGAGAAGTATGATTTTCTGAGTGATCAAAATAGAGATCTCCCGATCTCTATTTATACTAGTCTGTTTGCCCAGTGACCTTATGGGGCCGACTTGTCTAGCTAGGTACATCAACCATATAATATATATTTCAGGGCCGACCCCACACATGGTGGTCTAATAACCCATCGCCAAGTACACACACTTGCGACACTTGTCAATACATATGACGACACTTCCTTATAGAGGAATAACACATCTCTTATAAGGGTACAATAAATATATATGAAATACATTCCAAAGTTACATATACATCAACAACAAGGTGAGCGACTTGATCTTACCTTGAATAATGTGTATTTCCTTACTAGCTTGCCTCATTTGAGTGAGATAGGGGACATCCAACCCAGGATTTCAGTTGGTATGGATATAGAGGATCTCCTTGAGAGATTTTGTGTTCGAGGGGCCCGTGCGCAGAATAGTGCATTGAGTGTCTCGGATCTGTGAGATTCGGAGATGCTAGAAGTGGCGACTTGTGTTTTGCGGGTGCTTGGTGCACAGGCACCCCATCGTTTGTTGGGGGGCAGATAATGATGGTTCATGGTGTCATGACTGGAACCTATTTTGCTTGGGGTCATATGTTCCTTGCTTGTGTTCGGTGAGAGCTGAGCAAGGTGAGGCGTGAGGGAGGAGAGTTCAGTTATGCCTCTTTCCTATATTGCTTCTTTTTCGAGCGGTTACCTACCTTACAGCCACGTGTGCCGGTTCGGGATGGACTGAGGAGTGAGTCGCGGATGGTGCGGTGGGGGGAGATGATGCCCTGGGGTGGTGGTGGTATTCAGTGGTTCTTCACAATGGACATGTACGAGCAGTGAGAGCATATGCTTGTCGTGATTGACGATTATCCATACCAGGGTATGGACTTCCGGGGAGACATCGAGATGCCTCGAGCTGAGGGACATGCTTGGGGGTTGGATGGTACGTCTTTGTTTTTGTTGTTCTAATGTATCGTGTTTGTATGGTTTGTTTATTTATGATAGCTAGAGATGTTTATATGATGTTTACGTATTTCAGTGTGGGTTATTGCAGATGTGGGTCCTCTGCCGCCACTGGATCATCAGGGCCATAGGGGACGGATGGTGGTGGTGGTACCTCCACTGGTAATGGCACCTCTGCCTCGTGCACAAGGAGTTGTGCATCACCGAGATGATGCCATAGAGGATGTTTGCGATACCTTGGAGTTGTTGTTGGATGATGTACCAGATGATGGTTGGAAAGACCTAGATCAGCGCGTATTGGACCGTTGTTACGATGCTCCGCGTGAGTGGAGATCGATTCTACGGAGGGTATTTGTATTGATAGCTGAGAGGAGATCTCAGGATCAGTATGATTCGGAGGAGGAGGAGCCGGAGGAGGCGGCTGACCGTGACGATGAGGGATAGGTGATCTTGTACCTGCCCCCAAATGCTGATGAGCAGATGGGGACATTTTTTGTTAATACACATTTCGTACGGCTAGTGTATCTTTTGTATATTTGGGTGTTGAGGGAACTCTTGACATTTTGACTTTATGATGACATATATATATATGCATATGTATGCGTTTTTTATTATATAGTTATGTATGCACGTGGATGCACATCTTGTCATTTGTTTTATGTTTTGTTGCACGTGGATGCAATTGTATGTTGTTTGTTTTCCTGTGGAGGCACATTCGATGCATGTGGATACAATACTATTGTTTTTGTATTCCCGTGGAGGCACATGTTATGCATGTGGATGCAATATTATGATGGTTTATTTAGTTTGTTTATTTGATTTTTTATGCCTATGTGATGCATGTTGTGATGTCCTACATGTCTTGGTTGACGTGCCAATCTAGAATGTTGTTAGCCATTTGATCTACTACCCTGTTTAGATTTCTTGGGACATGAGTGAATGAAATGGATCCAAAGTGTTGAATCATTTGTTTAGTGTGTAGGAATTTTCTAAATAGATAGGGATCACGTACCTTGTAACAGTTGTTGAGATGGGAAACAAGGAGTTGGGAGTCCAGGAAGACGCTAAGGTGACTTATGGCCATCTGGAGAGAAGTGGCCAATAGACCGGTCACGACATCGTACTCAGCTTGATTGTTTGTGGCAGCACCTATGCACACTCCGTCGAGGTGGATCAACTCGTGTGAAGGGGAATAAAGTACCCAAGCTGCAGAGGCGAGATTTGGAGACCAGTGACTTGCACCGTCGGCAAATCCGATATGGTAGAGTGGAACAGGATCCATCTGTGTTCATGCAGGAAAAAATGAAAATGTAAGGTTTTGAAATTTTACAGTGAAAAAATGAATTAAAAACTGTACAATATGGACTGTGCTGTCCAGGAGATTTTTTATGGGTAGAATCGTTTGAGGTACAACCCATTGCGGGGGTTGTGCATGGGGTTTCCTTCTGAGTCGGTCAAAATATATGCCCCATGTCCAAGGCAAGTGTGTATGATGTATGGGCCTTGCCACATGGATTCGAATTTTCCTTTGCCTATTTTATCATGGGCTTGGTCGTAAACGAGTACAAGGTCTCCTTCACTAAATGCTTGTGGGTGAACATGTTTATCATAATGGAGTTTTGATTTGCTCTTTGCGGCTTCGATTGTTTGGAGAGCTACGCGGTGATCTTCGTCGGCCTGCTCTAAAAGAAGTAAGCATTCTTCAATTGGTGAAGTATCCGAGAGGAGTTCTTTGGAAATTTGTAATGTCGGTATCTGACACTCAATGGGGAGGATGGATTCCACGCCGTGAACCAAATGGAAAGGGGTAAATCCGGTGGTGGTTTTGGTGGACGTACGGTAAGCCCATAATGTGGGAAAAAACATGTGATGCCAATTGGACTTATGTCGGTCGACAGTGTGCTGGACGATGGTCTTCAAAATTTTGTTGACAGCTTCGACTTGGCCGTTCCATTGGGGGCAGTAGGAGGAAGAGAAATGATGTTCAAACTTAAGAAGTGTTGGAAATTCTCACCAAATAGAGTCCTCGAAGTGAGAACCGTGGTCTGAGACGAGTTACTTTGGTACTCCGAAACAAGCAATAACATGGTTGAGGAAAATATGGGCTGCTATGTCGGCTTTGCAGTTGTAAGTAGGCATGGCTTCTTCCCATTTGGTAAAGTAATCGACGGCCACAATAATGTGTTTATGGCCACAGCTGATGCAGGATTGCAATCCATGAAGTCGATGGCCCATTTGCAAAATGGTCCAATGGTGATGACTGGATGAAGGGGGGCGGGGGGGTTCTTTCCTTGGGGGAAAAGAGATGGTAGTTTTGGCAATGTTTGACTGCTGTGATACAATCAGTGAATAATGATGGCCAAAAATAACCTGCGTGGATTACCTTTTGGGTGGTGGTCATTCCAAAGAAATGGCCGCCGCAGGCACCACTATGACAGTCATTAAGGACTTGTTCCTCTTCATATTGGGAAAGGCACCGTCGTAGGATTGTGTCATGTTGAAAGAGGACATCACCCAAGAGGAGATAACGGGGGGCATGGTGACGAATGCGATGGCGTCCGTCACGGTCAATATTGGGTCGAAACTTCTGTGTGCGGAGGTATACCAAAATGTCGTTGTACCAAGGGTCATCAAATGAAATGATGAATAAATGTTTGTCAATTATATCAGTATGGATAGTTGGTGATGACGACGAGGATGGTAGGTCTGTAATGAGTTGAGCGAGTGCTAGTTCTTTGGTGATATTCGAGGTTTTAAAATTCAGGTCATATTCTTATAGGATAATCACCCATTTGGAAACACGGCCTTGCAGAAGGAGGCGATTCAAGAGATAGACCATTGGGTTGGAATTTACCACAATCGTGGTATGGCTTAGGAGAATATAGTGGCGCAGCTTCTGTACTAAAAGGACGACGGAGAGGGCCATTTTCTCTTCATGTGGGTAGCGCAGTGGTGGGACTGATAAGGATTGGCTCACATACTAAATGACATGCTCTTGACGAGCGGAGTCTTCTTGGACGAGTACTCCAGAAACGACATAATTAGATGCTAAAATGTAAAGGATAAAGTCTCTTGTGAAGTATGGAGGAGAAATCAAGGAGGCACTTGTAAGTGCTTTCTTCAGGTCTGTGAAAGCTCCTTCTGCTTGGTCGTCCCATACAAAACGGGTATGAAGACGTAGCAAACAGAGGAAACCATGTACTGTTGTGGCGTAATCTGGGACAAAGCGACGAAGGAAGTTGGACTTCCCTTGAAGGCTTTGTAGCTGTCTTAGTGTACGAGGTGATGTTAGGTCTACTATGGCTTGAACCTTCAGAGGGTTGACGGTCATCCCTTTTTCTGAAATGATGAAACCCAACAGACAACCTGTTGGAATGCAAAAGACACACTTGAGTGGGTTCAAGCGGATTTGGTATTTGTGACAGCGCAAGAAGACTTGTCAGAGGTCATCTAAATGGTTGGATCGTTTCTTGGATCTAGCTATGAGGTCATCTAGATAAACCAATATGATGTTAATCAGGTCACGAAAACAATAAGTCATAGCTCGTTGAAATGTGGCTCCAGCGTTCTTGAGACCAAAAGGCATGACGAAATAGGCAAAGGTTCCCCATGGGGTAGTGAAAGCGGTCTTGTATTGATCTTCCTTGCGGATATGGATTTGGTTATATCCTGAGAAACCGTCCATGAAAGACAGTATCTCGTGCCCTGCACATGCATCAATTATTTGATCGATAAATGGTGTTGGGAAGTTGTCTTTGGGACAAGCTAGATTGAGGTCTCAAAAATCAATACAAACACATATGGTGCCCACTTTATTCTTGACTGGAACTGGGTTGGAAACCCAGTTAGTATAAGCAATAGGGTATATGAAACCTGCTGCTCGAAGCTTCTCAATTTCAGCTTAAACGGCTGGAAGCTTGGATGGGTGAATGGGGCATTGTTTCTAGTGGACCGGAGATATGATGGGCCCAGTATCTATATGATGTTCTACAATGGTAGGATCAAGACCAGGCATCTCGATGTAAGACCAGGCAAAGACATCACAAAATTCTTGGAAGAGTTTTTTATAGGCTTGGGTTTCCTTTTCAGTGCATGATGCGCCTAAAGAGATAAGTTCGGGTTTTCCGGGGGTGGTGGAGATGTCGATTTTTATGATCGACAAAATGTTGGCCATGTTACCTTATTCAAAGGCTTCTGGTGCTGGGATTGGATCTTTAAACCAATCGACCTTGGTTGGTAAGAAGTCTTTGGATTCAACGGACAGTTGGTTCACCATGGTGGAGGTAGATGCTTCAGGGATGAAGTATGATCGATGGTGCATATCATCCTAGGGGTAGTCCAGGGCTGTGAGCGTTTCTAGGATTTCCTCATCGCTACGGAAGTAGTGCTTCATCAAATTAATTGGTTCAAGCTTGTAGGTAGTTGAAATCATATAAATGGTATTGATTTCTTCTGAAGGGGAATATTTCCTCAATGAGTGGGGGGGATATCTCTAGGTCGGAATTATTCAGTTCGTATAGTGCTGCTCTATAATCTGGGAGATCAGGGCAGTGATGTGAATAATGGTCGTAGATGCCACAGATCGCACAAGGGTGGTTTGTACGTAGTGATTTATCGCGAGGTTGAGGGGGTAGTTGAAGTTTAACAACTGGAATGTTTGTGTCATCATCCAACATATTCATGTGTTCTTGAAGTGCCGATAATTGTGGACATAGATGGGTAGCATGGCCTATATCATCGCACAAGGAGAACTTGGGGAGTATACGGATTGTTGGGGGATTCTTCGCTAATTTGGGAGTCACTAGGGGGGTGCGAGTTATGGGTCCAGTGGTGTAGGTTTGTGGACCTCTGCCCCCAGTGTGGCGGGATTAAGGGGGGCCATAACTAGATGTTGATGTAGTGGCCCCTGTTGGAGGAGGTCGATTTTGGGGTTTGGTACACCAGGTGGTGGATGGTTTTGGGTGTTCGATATGCCAGGTGGTGGACGGTTTTGGGGGTTCGGTATGCCAGGTGATGGATGGTTCGAAGCATTGATGGGTTGTACCGATTGTAAAACAATGGTCGGTGTCGGGGGAGGGGTTGGGGTAGGTAGGTACCATAAAGGTAATCCTAACGTTAACCCTGGAAAGTTAAGTGTAGCCATTACTGGCGTACTGACAACTCCTGAAAATGGAAACAATAATGGGATAGTGTGAATCGGTGTTTCTCCAATATGATTCGGCACTGTGGGTGGTTGTGGCAGTGGTTGAGGTTGTTGAGTATGCTACTGTGTGTTGTGCGAGAGGGTGCACAAATCAGATATTTCAGTTATCCGCAGAGGGGGTGGGATAGATGGGAAAGTGGATGTCATGGGAGTATCTGAATATATCCCGGGTTCGACTAAGGAGACGAACGATGTGGGAGCACTCTGAACGGGTTGTTCGATCATGGGTAGAACATTTTCAGGTGTTGCGGGGGCGTTAGGATCATAGTATGTTATCTGGTCGATTTTGACTACGCTTCCTTCATGGGGAAACATCATGAGGTGGAAAACGAAAGAAGCGATAGCTTTCATTTTATACATGTAGCTTCGTCCCAAAAGGAGGTTGTAATCAAGTTGGGCGTTGATGACCTCTATATCTATGAGGACTAGTTTTCCCCCAAGCTGTATGGGCATGTTGACTAATAGAACTTGTGGTTGAGTTGCACGACCATTGTAAGCTCTCAATGCGGTAGTGGATGGTTGTAGTGTTGGGGATCCAAGTTTCTGCCAGACGAAAGTCGACATAACGCAGGTGGAGGCACCTTCATCGATGAATGACAAGGTTTAGAATGGATATAGAAACCTGAAAAGCTAGTGATGAAGGCAGACGAGGTTCGGCTTGATCTAAATCGAAAGCCATCATATTGGAGTCATTAGGGTCTATGGAACCAATGGCGAACAACAACAATTTTCTCTATGTAGGACAAGTTTTTAGGATTTCTAGAGCAGACATAGCAGCGGGGGACTGAGCTAAGTATTCTACAATGTTGTAGTTCGAAGCTGCACGAGCATTAGGATTGTTGTTGATCCGTTTTAAAGGGAAGTGAGGGGATTTTGGACCCCTGTCCATGGGCATATTAGGTATGCGTAGTGGCTGATCAATTGGGAGGGTACTTGAAGATGGATCAGTGGGCGTGGTTTCAGGGGTTGAGCCGTATTGGTTGCGACAAGTTTGAAGGTTGACGTCGTTTGACGACATCATTAGCAAATGGTGATTTTTGGACTCTGTGTGCTGGTAATTGGTTGCTGCATAGGTAATTTGTTGTTGTGGTGTAGCAGATCCTTGTGGGGAATCCATTGGACGGGTGTTTACTACTCCTTGGTTTGGTAGAGGATTTTGCAATATCATGGGTTGCGGCTGAGGAAGTGGTGCTGGCTGTGAAGCATGTCCTTATCGTTGGGCATCATCGATCCAGAGTTGACGTGCTCGATCCAAATGGGGGCAATTATGCGTGTAATGACCATATACACCACATATGGAACACGGGTGGTTTGTTCTCAAGTTAGGATTTTTGCCCTGTTTTGGTGGACGATCAGGGTTTTGATTTGCAGGAGCAGCGTTATTGTTATTGGGAGGATTAGGTGGTTGTCCTCCTTGGTTTTGTTGTTGGTTATTTCCACGGTTGCGTCCTCTTCCTTGATTCTGTTGACCTCCTTGATTATGCTAGTTGTTCCAGTTTTGAGGTTGGTTTTGCTGTGCGTATACATGCCCTTGGGAAGTAGGTGGGTTTTGAGGTCATGCAGGAGCTGGAGCAGGCTGTGGTGGATAGTAAGCGAAGGGTTCTGAGGTGGACCTGGTGCTTGTTGTGGTTGTGGGTAACCTTGAGCTACTAGAAGTGTTGGACCAAGAGGTGTTGCCTATTGAGTGTAATAAGCCGATTGGGCTTGTGGGTGAATCAGAGTCTGATTGGCCTGCTGGTTATAATATGGAGGTGGTTCATAAGCTGATGGTGCTTTCCCATAACACTGTAGTGGACATGAGGGTCCATGGGTGTGGTGGGTGTGTATCACTGGAGCATACGAAGTTGTAGCTCCAGAATGAGATGTGGCCCTAGAAAGGTCTGGGCGTTGTTGGTACTCATCATAGTGAAAGGTTTGTTTTGTGCCATAACCTAGCCAATGATACCATCAGCGGCATGGGATTCCCCCGAAGTGTCATTCCAGGATGGATCGTCGCGCGGGGCATTAGGTAATATTGTGTATAAATATCCAGACTGGGCATATATCAAGTCGAACTGCTAAGCTTTTAAAATGGCTTCTTCTTCTGACTAGGGTCGTTCAGAAGCTACATCCTTGGATATGAGAGGAAGGAGTGATTTCAGGAACCAATCCAGGAAGATACGGTCGTCGAGCTTGATCTTATAGAGACTAAGACGTTTACGCCACTCATGGATATGATCTGTGATATGAGTGGCTGTATTCTGTCTACAAGATAATAGGATTTCTACTCCTGCATCATAACGTACGGGTAGTTGAAAGAACTATAGGAAAGTTGAGGCAAGGGATGTAAACGTGGGGTGCATCCCATGTGGCTGCTCAATATACCATTTGGCTGCCAAGCCAGTAAAATTTCTTTGTAAAAGTCAGAGTCGAATAGAATCATCGACTATGGAGTTTGAGGAACACCATAAGTGAAACGACATGATATGGTTTTGGGGGTCTTCCCTAGCCTTCCCTTCAAAATTTGGGATGTCCGAGGGGAGTTTTGTGAGCATGGGGGGCCAAGTAGGGTCATGTCTAACTGGGTCATTTGTTAACCTTGCCAGGTCTGGTAAGTTAAGACTATCCATAAATGGCAGACTGGCAAAGGGGTGTGACATGGTTGGTGGGGCATAAGTGCTAGTGGTAGCATTATGAATTGGGCCACTACCCCCAAGGGGGAGATTAGTTGTAAAAGGGATGTGCCCTCCACCTAAATATGTGTGAGAGGGGCCAGCACCTCCAAGTGCAACATGAGTTACAGATGGGTTTGGAATGGTTCCAGTAATTACTGGGATCTGAGTAGTGGCGGTGATGGTAGGTGCAGGTCCCATGTTGGGCATACCTAATGTAGGTGTGGGTCCCATGTTGGGAATCCCTAAGGGACGTGTGGTAGTTGTGGCTACCGTGGTGGTCGTCATGGTGGCGGGGGTGGATGATGTTCCACCAACAGTCCCTATGAAAAAAGAGTCATAATGGGAGCCAACCATGGGGCTAGTAGGTGTTATGTATGGAGTATTTTTAGATTCTGCCTCAGAGTCAGATGTGAAATGAGGCACGTCAGAATCGGATGACGGGGCTCTATGCCGATGACGTGTGGATTCAAGGGAACCATACTACGGGGGGTCTCCCCGGAAGCGCCGAGAACATCTCGGGGAATCAATGGTGATGATTGTCTATTAAAATTAACTGGTGGTGGTGAGTGTGAAGCTCAAAAAACCCTAATGCAACAGTGTGCACAGGAGGGGAGCGTAAAAAATAATGGCACTCAGGCCAACAACCAACCTCAAAACACTTACTATAACAGCTGTGTTATAGTAAGTGGAGTAAGAAAAAAATGTGGTCAGAAAACCAACATGCAAACGACTCCTAAACATAGAAAAAAGGTGTACTCAATGACCAAAGGGAGGTAATGGAGCATGCAAACACCTAACTAAAAAGTATTATGACTCAACAAGATATATCCTTTGCAAGGTGATGAAATCCAAGTCAGACAATATAAATTGTAGAATCAAAGGCTAGATATCTCCCTACTGGGAGAGATATCGGGTAGTCAATCCTAAAAAATGGGCCACTAAGATACCCCGTTCATGACACATCCGGTTGGGTGAATCTGTAGCTCTTGTTCTATCACCGTTGTACTCCCACAAGGGTGGTACAACGAGAACAACGAGTAGGTATCCTTCGGTGATTGAATGGATTGCGGTATTCCACTCAGGCCTCTGAAACCAGTCTGGCTACTTCAACCCATCCTAAGGGAGAGGCCTTCCCGACGAATTGGTTTTAAACCGTGCCAACAAATAATAAGGGATTTTGGTACCCTAAATGTCAACCACTATGTCTCAACATGTAAATGAGTGAGGGGTGTTATTTGGATACTTATCCCCTCAGTCCTACCTAACTACAATATTCTTTTTGTGTTCTCCAAATGGGGTTAGAATGTTGGTTGAGTTAAGATAATTTTAAGGCTCACTTGAAATTATTGTGACAGATTGTGTGTTGGTGTGGTTGTATACCAAAACAATTTGCCTCACTTGGGCGATTTAATCAGAAACTAAAATGACGATTTCAATTTGCAAAAAATGAAAGACGCTTTCAAATGTAAATGCTTTTTTTTTCAAAAAATATGGATTTTTCAAAATTTTCAAGGTAAAGCAAATAACATATGCAGAAATAAGTGGATTTCTAAAGCCTTTCTTAGGAAAAATATTGAGCAATTGAGAATTATGATTCTAACTTTGCAAAGTATGAAACTTACAACCTGAAAAATACTTAACAAATCTTTCTTTCACTTAACTAAAAATTTTCAAAAATATTAGTAAAGCAAATAACATAATTTAAATTTATAATGCTAGAATAATAAAACACTATGTTAACACCCAAAAAGTGTTCCCTACCTCATCTACCACATTATATGGCTCATTTGTCCATTTTCCTACCATATTTCCCTTAAAATCCCAAAAAATCCCATTTAAAAGCCTCCAAAAGGCCTAAAATGCCTCCAAAAGGCCACAAAACCCTCAAAATAGCCTAAAAAAGGCTAAAAAACCCCTTTTTTCCTCCAAAAATATCCAAAATTCCTCAAAAATAGCAAAAATCCCCTAAAAAGGGAATAAAAAATATAAAATAATGAGGAAAAGGAAAAAAAAACCCTATACAGCTGCATAAAACCATGTGTTTCCCAAAACCATGGGTCAGCACTCCACCACCAAAAAACTATAAATAGGTGATGGAGATCCCTTATTCAATATCCACAATCACAAGCACCCTTACTCTGCCAAAATCTCTCTCGAAACCCTAGTTCATCATTGAACTACTTTCACCTTGAGAGCCACCTTTGGCCCATTCCCACCATTGGAGAAGGAGAAGGAGCATATTGAAGCTTGGAGCATCCTCTCGGACATTGCAAAGGGCTTCATCAAACCTTCACATTGAAGGTAATATCAATACAAAAAGCCATTCTTTAAATTTGATGTTTATGTTTCATGCATGTTTTAGAATTAATTTAATTTCTGTTTTAGTTTAATTATTTACATTTATTGAACTGCTACTAAGGAGTCCATTCTCCTTAGTAGGTGCTCATTTGCACAAGCTAGGGGTAAAACCCTAGCCACAGTTTTGGCGACTCCCCTAGATTTTGAATTTCTGGTTTCGTTTTTAATTTTTTCTTTTCGGCTGTCCCTTTTGGCCTCTGCATACCGCGTCTTTTCTCTCTGCAGTCGCGTCCCGACCGCGCCTTTTAGGCCATTACCTGCAATCCGACCGCGGCTCTCAGACTTCTTCCGACGCCCTGCCGGCGGATTCAAGTCTGTTACCTGCGATCCGACCGTGGCTAATCAGCCTGTTTGCCGCGATCTGACTGCGCCTGTCGGCCATTTTCTCGCGTCCCGACTGCGGCTATCTGCCTCTTTCGGGCGTCCCGACTGCGTCTGTTAGCCCTTTTGCCGCGACCCGACTGCGTCTTTTTCCCTATTTTCTGCGTCCCGACTGCGTCTGTTGGCTTGAAAGCCGCGACCTGACCGCCACTGTTGCCCTCAAACCCGCGGTCTGCCTGTTCTGTTTCGCCACAGACCCGCGGTCTGATTTCTGCATTTTTCCTGTTTTGAGCCCAGCCCCTTTTGCTGCAATATTTTCTGCATCTGAACAGCCCCCTGTCCTACCTGCAACTCACTTCCTTACAGCCTTTCTGCAACATAATTTCCATTCCCTTTACAGAATCTTTTTAAATTTCAGTATTTTTAATTCAGAAAATTTTGCAAGTTAAAAGTTTCAATTTCAACATTATTGATAGTTAGAAGTTGTCCCCCTTGTGGCACTTCTATTTTGGGTTCATCACCTCACGAACACACACTCTGTCACATAAATCAAGTGAGCCTTAAAAAGTACCTAATTGAACCAACATTCTAACCCCACTTGGGGAACACAAAAGAATCATTGTAGTTAGGTAGGATCGGGGGGATAGGCTTCCAATAACACCCCTCGGTTATTTCACTTGAGGCATAGTTGTTGTCCAAATAGGGAACCAAAATCCCCTAGTACTCTTTGGCACGGTCACGACCAGTTTATCAGAGGGCCTCTCCCTTAGGAGGGTTGAAGTCGGGAGACTGGTTCCGGAGGCCTGAGTGGAATACCGCACTCCATTCAGTAACCGAAGGGCTACCTTTCGCGGTTCGCGGGATATCCCTGTATAGGGGTATTGTGGTCAACGAACTAAACGGCAGATTCACCTTTCTGGACGTGTCATGAACGAGGTATCTTAGTTTCCATTCTTCTAGGATTGACTACCGGTGTCCCTCCCGGTAGGGGGATATCATAGCCACTTGGCTTTCCTACTCATATTGTCTGACTTGGATTTCATCACCTTGCAGAGGATATGTTTAGTTGAGTCAGAATACTTTTAGTTAGGTGTTTGCATGCTCCTTTAATTCCCTTTGGTCTAGTGAGTCCACCATTTTTTCTTTTTAGGAAACCTACTGCTTGTTGGTATTCTGACCATCTTTGTTGACACTCCACCTATTGTAGCACAGCTGTTGCAGTGGGTGTTTTGAGTTGGTTGTTGGCATGAGTGCCTTGTTTTTTAGCTCTCCTTCTGCACACTCGGTTGCATTAGGCCTTTTTGAGCTGTTTTTCTACTCACCTCAACCCACAGAGATTTGACACCATCCGTCACCATTGAGTTCCCGAGACATTCTCGGCGCCTCAGGGGTGAGCCCCCACAGCACGGTTCTCTTGACACCACACGTCATAGATTCCGATCATTATCCGTTGATACCACTCATCACAGATCCAGAGCCTTGTCACTTGACTCCACTCGTCAGCGACATAGGACTCCGTCACCAGATATTGACGCTCCTTACTTTACCTCTGATTCTGAAGAAGAGTCTGAGAACCCTATTAGCCCCATGGCTGGCACGACTTCCACTCCGTTTGTTATAGGGACCATTGGTGGCACATCCACCACTACACCAGTTACTACACCTGTTTTGGGTATGCCCTCCATGGGACCCTCATCTACCGTTCCCCTCACGGTCCCTATTCCCACAGTGGGAATACCTATCCCCACTACATCAGTGGCTCACACTACCCATGGTGGTGCTGGACCATCCTCCACTACCTCAGTTCCCCCACTTGGGGGCACCAACCCAAATCCTGTCCCTCCACTTGGGGGAATTGGCCCCAACTTGGTCCAACCCACTACTGTGTCACATCCTTCTTCCAGTTTGCCATTCATGGCTAGCCTCAACCTACCTGACCTGGCCAGATTGACCAATGACCCTATTCGACACGACCCTACGTGGCCTCATATGCCCACCAAGCTCCCCTCTGACATCCCTAAGTTCGAGTGTAATGCAGGTGAGGACCCACAAAACCATATCATGTCTTTCCACCTATGGTGTTCCTCTAACTCCATAGTGGATGACTCTGTTCGCCTACGTCTCTTACAGCGCACCTTCACTGGCTCTGCAACCAAATGGTATATCGAGCAACCTCATGGGACCCATGCCACCTTTGCTTCCCTTGCCTCGACATTCCTGCAGTTCTTCCAGTTGCTTGTCCGCTATGACGCGGGCGTTGAGATCCTCCTATCTTGTAGACAAAACACGGCTACCCATATCACGGACCACATCCATGAGTGGCGTCGACGCCGTAGCTTATGCAAGATCAAACTAGACGACCGTATCTTCCTAGATTGGTTCCTCAAGTCCCTTCTCCCTGTTATTGCTAAGGATGTAGCATCAGAAAGACCCCAGTCTGAAGAAGAGGCCATCCTTAAGGCCCAACAGTTCGACCTCATTTACGCCCAGTCGGGTTACCTTTATACCATTATACCTGACGCCCCTCGCGGCGATTCCTCCCAGCACGATGCACCGGGGGCATCCCACGCTGCAGACGGTATCATTGGCTATGTTTCTTGGCATCCCCAACCATTTTCTATAGCACGACCTACCCCTGGCCCCGACCTGTCGCGGGCTACCTCACAGTCTGGAGCAACCACCTCGTATGCTCCCATGACACATCACCATGGACCCTCATGTCCACCTCAGTGCTTCGGTTATGCGACTCCTGCTTATGCTCCCCCAGTCGCACCTCAGCCTTACTACCATCAACAGGCTGCCCCAGCTCCTGCGCCTTCACAAGCCCAACCCGCTTATTATCCGCCACAGGCATCCCCTGCGGCACACCCACAACCTGCTCCGCAGCCATATCAGCAACCCCCTCAAGTTGCCGCACCTTCTCAGCCTAAACCTGCATATCATCCTCCGCAGCCTTCTCCCGCACCTGCACAACCTCAGAATCCACCTGCTGCCCAAGGGCAAGTTTACGCCCAGCAAAACCCGCAGCAAAACCAGAACAACCAACGTAACCAAGGCCAACAGAACCGCGGCAAGGGCCGTAATCGGGGGAACAACCAACCCGCAGACCAAGCTGGGCAACCAGTGAATCCCCCAGACAACAACAATGCAGCACCCGCTAATCAAAACCCTGATCGCCCGCCCAAGCAGGCTAAAAACCCCAATTTGCGAACGAACCACCCTTGTTCTATTTGTGGGGTCTATGGTCACTACACACACGCTTGCCCACACTTAGAGCGAGCTCGGCAACTCTGGGTTGATGAGGCCCATCGCCACGGGCATGCGGCTCCCCAAGCACCGCCCAACCCCCCCCCAACCTCAACAACCCCCTTTGGTGCTGCAAAACCCCTTACCGACCCAAGGCGTAGTGAACACTCAGCCGTTGGCCCCTCAAGCTAACGCGCAACCCCAACAACAACAGATCACATACGCCGCTCCTGATCAACCCATGTTTGACTCAGGTACCCATCACTTGTTGATGATGTCTTCCAATGATGTCAACCTACAGACCCGTCGGAACCAATATGGCTCCACCTATGAAGCCCTTCCTGCTGATAAAACCGCTAACGCTCATCCCACTGATCAAGCGTTACGTATCCCTCCCCCACCGGTCGATGGCGCTCCCAAAGCAGCTCGTTTCCCACTTCGCCGTATCAACAATAACCCCAATGCACGCGCTACGTCAAACTATAGCATTGTAGACGACCTAGCCCAATCTCCCGCAGCCATGTCTGCGTTAGAAGTCTTGAAGACCTGCCCTTCCCAGCGCAAGACTTTACTTTCCGCCATTGGGGGGATTGACCCAAATGATTCGAATTTGATGGCATTTGATTTAGACCAGTCTGAACCACGCCTACCTTCCATCTTAGCATTCCAAGTTACTGTCTCCGTTCGGAATCTTGTCATCCATCGGTGCATCATCGATGAGGGTGCCTCCACTTGCGTTATGTCTACATTCGTATGGCAGAAGCTGGGATCCCCTCCTCTCCAGCAGTCCACCACTGCATTACGCGCCTACGACGGTCGTTCGGCTCAGCCCCAAGGCCTCCTAGCCAATGTCCCTGTCCAATTAGGTGGCAAAACTGTACTCATTGACATTGAGGTAATCAATGCCCAACTGGATTATAACCTTTTACTTGGCCGCAGCTACATGTATGCCATGCGGGCAGTTGCCTCTTCCGTCTTTCGCACCATGATGTTCCCCCACGAGGGACGCGTGGTTAAGGTTGACCAACTCACCTACTATGATCCCAATGCTCCCGCGGCACCTGAAAATGTTCTCCCCATGGTTGAACAACCTGTTTCTCGTGCCACCACCTCGTTTGTTTCCTCTACGGGGCCTGGAGTCTACTCAGACGCGCCGATGACATCCACCTTTCAATCTATTCCTCCGCCATCATCTACGCCCGACGTGTCTGACTTATGTACCTTGTCCCATGACAACCTACCACCTAACAATCAACCACCCTTGTTGCCTAAACCACCATTGGTACCTAGCCACATTGGTGTTACACCTATCCATACGATCCCCTTCCTAGTCCCTCCATCGGGAGTAGTAAGCGCCCCGGTCATGGCTACCCTTAGTCTCCCTGGGTTAACTTTGGGATTACCTGTATGGTATCTTTCGCCTCCCGTTCGCCCGCCGACACCAGACGTCGTCCTACAACCGGTGCAACCCATGGCTACTACCACTCAGCCACCTCCTGGTGTCTCTACCCCTTCGTCCTCCATGACTCCACCTCCTATTCCCAAACCCACTGGGGGCAGAGGTCCACAACCGTAAACTGCTGTACCACCTCCCAAGACAATCAAGAACCCCCCAGTATTTCGTGCTCCTCCCAAATGCTCATTGTGCGACGAGTTAGGCCATGCGACTCATCAGTGTCCACAGTTACCAGCATTGCAGAAGCACATGCAGATGCTCGATGATGACCCCAACATCCCAACTGTCGAACTAAACCCCACTCCCAAGCCTAAAGATAAGTCCCTACGTACCAAACACTCCTGCTCCATATGCGGTATTTACGGGCATTATTCCCATCATTGTCCCGATCTCCCAGATTACAAAGCGGCTCTCTATGAGATGAACAATCTGGATCTTGAGACGGCACCTCCCACCATTGAGGAAATCTACCCCCTGGTTTCTCCCCCTTCTGGAGAGGTTAATATCATCTATATGATCTCTTCAACCACTACCCCCTCGTCCACCGATTTGACGACGCAAACTTTCCGTACTGATGAGGAGATTCTTGAGGCCCTTACCGCCCCGGATTATCCCTAGGATGATATGCATCATCGTTCCTACTTCATCCCAGACGAATCCTCCTCTAGCACCGCTACCCAATACGCGGCTGAATCCAAAGACTTCCTCCCCACCAAGGTCGACTGGTTCAAGGACCCTATTCCTGCTCCTGATGCCTTCGAGGAAGGTAACAGGGCCAACATCTCACCTGTCCTCCAAGTTGATATCGCTGCCCCAGGACGTGCCCCTGAACTCATTACTTTAGGAGCATTCTGCAGTAAACAAGAGATTGCGGACTACATAAACCTTTTCAGCGAATTCCGTGATGTCTTTGCCTGGTCCTATACCGAAATGCCTGGTCTTGACCCTGCCATTATAGAGCACCACATTGACACATGGCCTGATGTACCCCCCGTTCGTCAGAAACAACATCCTCTTCCTCCCTTCACGTTCCCAGGATGTGCCCCTGCACTCATCACTTTAGGAGCCTCCTGCACCGCGCAGGAGATTGAGGATTATAAACAACTCTTCCAAGAGTTCTGTGATGTCTTTGCTTGGCCCTCTCCTGGAATGCTTGGGTCCGACCCCGCCATTCTCAAACATCACATGGACACACGGCCAGAGGAACTTCCTGTTCGTACTAAAACCGACTCTGAAGACCTCCCTTTACGCAACCCCCATGAGAGGTTGTATCCTACGGAGTCTTTATCCATAGAATAACTTGTGACCTCGTTGGTCCGCATTGTACAGTTTGCTCTCTTTTTGTTTTTCACTTTTTTATCATCATCTTACATTCATCATTTCTGCATGATTACAGATGGACCACCTCCCACCTTGTTACACTGGCTTCGCTGATGGCGCAAGCCGCTGGTCTCCCAACCTGGCTTCTGCAGCATGGGTCTTGTACTCCCCTTCCAACTCGCGGTCGCTAACCGCGGTTTCGATCCCCTCACCCGCGGTCCACCACACGTGGACCGTACAAATCAGCCCTGGGACCCACTACCCAACCCCTGACCCCAAAAAACAGGCAGGTATAAGTTTAACGGAATATCTGTATCTCCCGGATCTGAAATCAGCCAGACGGATCGTCCAGAAATGCCACCTAAGCGCTGGTCCACTCTGCTCACAAGTCAAAGTCAAACCGTACAAATGACACATGTCATGTTGGACCCACCACTATTTATAGTCAGTTGACTTTTTCTTGTTTTGGCCATTCTGACCCCATCCGGAGTCCGTTTTACGAACCGTTTCCACCATTGGAATCAGCACAACGAGACCGTCATGATGATCACCTCGTTGCATTATTTATGTTCCGTCATTTTTTGCCCATTATTCAGACGCCACTAGTCGCCTCAGTTTGCGTGCCACATCGGTCGTTCTCCATTTTTCACATGTTTTATATCATCGGATTCATTTTTCTGAGCTGGTGATGATGCTTGAGATCATTTCTCCCTCTCACCCCCAGATTTTTCGGGTATTTTTTCCAAAATGCCCTCGTCACCTCGGTATGCATGCCACATCGGCCGTTATCCATTTTTGACTCCCTTTATATCGTCGGATTCATTTTTCCGAGCCCGTGATGATGCTTGAGATCATTTCTCTCTCTCACTTGGTGCAATTTCAACATTGTGTCCCGACACCTTGCTGCCTCGGTTTGCGTGCCACATCGGTCGCTATCGGATTGTTCCACATTTTTCCATGAGCCATTCACTCCTGTCATACTGCAAATATTTCGTTATTTTGCCACCATTTCATCTACCCCGCAAGGAGGCCCACCAGTGTTCCCCCCTACCTTCGTCCTTGATCATCATTACTGATCCTTAATTGAACACTTCCTCCTTGCCTGGCCATTCCTTTTGTTCGGTATAATTTTATCCCTTTTTCGGGCCGGACAACTCCTCTACGAAAAAGGCACTTAGGGAGTTTCTGTTAAGCTCTTTTCTGACTCCTAAAAGAATGAAAAGATCGCCGAGCAATCTTGCTTCCTTTCATGCTCGTTAAAGTACCTGAAAGGGCGTCTATCTGGTATAAGTTTAACCCTTTTCCGGACCTGGTAGACTAATTACGAAAAAGGAATACTCTAGTCACACCGGCTAGAAGAGTTCTTCATTGCATCCTTTTATGCTTCTTTGGGCCTTGGAGACTAAATCTACGAAAAAGAAACCCCCTGGAGTCTTCTTACTTGCTTTCAGACTCTCTAAAATTGAAAGCAACCACGAGCATGAACTGTCCTGGGCTCGTAAAATCCACACGACAGTACCATTCCATCACTTCAGAGTCTTCTTATCGCTTTCAGACTCCTTAAAATTGAAAGCAACCACGAGCATGAACTGTCCTGGGCTTGTAAAATCCACACGACAGTACCATTTTACACACACTTCTTCTAGTTCCTTAACCCATGAAGGAGTTTTCCCCCGTGCCTCCTGGCACTATGATCGATCATCTCGGCAGCACCCCCAATCAGGTCGCCTTTGTTCAGAGTATTCTGCAGTCTCCTGCCATTTTATACTAGCTTGAGTCTCCCTCAGCCCAATTACCCTCCCAGATCCCTTACAGCTACGATCCCTTTCCCCTCAGTCAGTTTCATATGCTGCCAGATCATTCCCATTATCATACTCTGAACAAAGGAAGTTTGAGTCCACCCACTCTACTTGCCCAGTTGTTCCCCCACCAGTTTGTCAGTCCTGCCCTCAGTACTATCACATTTCGGTCCTTCACCTCGCGCTCCTGTCAAGGAAACATCATTGCCTTGATAGTTGCAGGTCTCCCTCTGTCGACGACAGCTCCTCTATTCCAGAGGATAGGCCCAGATGTCCCTACGCCTTGGACTTATCACCATCTGTGGTAAGTGCCTATGGATCATTCTGAGAGGAGTCATCATTGCCTCTCCGAGTGGTTGTTCCTCACATGCTCGACTTCAGCACCTTGATCGCATCGTTGAGGATCGCGTAGGATTATATCCCATCCGTTTTTAGTCGAAGACCCCGGATTTCCCCCGACTCTAGCACATTGGTGAGTCATTTCGGAACACCCAGTTGTATGTTCCTGTGGATGTCCGGGCTGCGTTGGCGTTTGTATTCGGAAGCCATCCAGTTCTATGCTTCCTTGAGTACCCAGATCAATTCCAGTTCAGTGTACCATTGCGAGTGTACCCCTTGTCACTCTGATCCAGCAGCTCATTAGTTCCTTTGGTACCACATTCAGTAACACTGTTGATTATTCCAGTGTATCAGTTTTTCAGCTCAAACATGATCCACCCAGCAGTATGTCCCAGATTTTGTGTCCCCTCTGGACTCTTATGATGTACACAGTGGCTATGTATCTTACAGGTCCCCCTTTTCGGGCCTCACAGTTCTGTTTATGTATCTTGATACGAGCATGGGTATGCCCGCCTCGTCCATATATTGAGATTATTCCTCAGTCAGTATTTGAGGTCATGTATATTTCAGGTCCCCATTTTTTGGACCCCATTACTGTTATATATCCTGATACGAGCATGGGAATGCCCGCCTCGTCCATATGATCAGATGATTCCTCATCCATTCTTGAGGTTATGTACTTTTAGTTCTTGCAGTTGTTCGGGATCGTTGTTCCGGGCTTCAGTTTGTTTCTTCTCTTCTCTCCACACCCCAGGAAAACCATTCATGACTTATGATGTCCATCGGCCATACGATGAGCTCCTGCCCTCGCACATCAGGGGGCAATCTATTAACACCCAAAAAGTGTTCACTACCTCATCTACCACATTATATGGCTCATTTGTCCATTTTCCTACCATATTTCCCTTAAAATCCCAAAAAATCCCATTTAAAAGCCTCCAAAAGGCCACAAAACCCTCAAAATAGCCTAAAAAAGGCTAAAAAACCCCTTTTTTCCTCCAAAAATATCCAAAATTCCTCAAAAATAGCAAAAATCCCCTAAAAAGGGAATAAAAAATATAAAATAATGAGGAAAAGGAAAAAAAAACCCTATACAGCTGCATAAAACCATGTGTTTCCCAAAACCATGGGTCAGCACTCCACCACCAAAAAACTATAAATAGGTGATGGAGATCCCTTATTCAATATCCACAATCACAAGCACCCTTACTCTGCCAAAATCTCTCTCGAAACCCTAGTTCATCATTGAACTACTTTCACCTTGAGAGCCACCTTTGGCCCATTCTCACCATTGGAGAAGGAGAAGGAGCATATTGAAGCTTGGAGCATCCTCTCGGACATTGCAAAGGGCTTCATCAAACCTTCACATTGAAGGTAATATCAATACAAAAAGCCATTCTTTAAATTTGATGTTTATGTTTCATGCATGTTTTAGAATTAATTTAATTTCTGTTTTAGTTAATTATTTACATTTATTGAACTGCTACTAAGGAGTCCATTCTCCTTAGTAGGTGCTCATTTGCACAAGCTAGGGGTAAAACCCTAGCCACACACTATGCTGTCAAAAAATTGTAGAAAATAAGGATGGAAAAAATGGGCCGAATGGGCAAACACTCAGGAAAAAATGGGCCGAACGAAACAGGAAATATCGCGACTGTGAGGCGAAAATCCGCAATGTGAATCGTAACGACATGGGAAAAAACCGCGATGTGGGAAAAAGTTGCGATGCGCAACGCGGAAAAAGACCGACCAACCGCGATGGACCGCGTGGGAAAAAGCCGAACAACCGCGATGGGCCGCATGGAAAACAGGCGCGAGGGCGCGATGCGCAGCGCAACTGTGGGTGCCGAAAGCCGCGATGTATGGACGGAAAACAGTCACCGAAAAATGAACCCAAAAATTGAAATTTTTGGCTATTTTGGGCTGCAAAAAGGGCCAATGGCTAGGGCAACTATCAAGAAGCTGACTAGTATGGAAGATCTATAGTTTTAAATGGAAAAAAAACAACTAAAATATAGATCTAAATCAAAGATTTAAAGTTTGAAAAACAGCGGAGTCGCCAAAAACTGTTGCTTGGTTTTGCAACCAAGCATGTGCAAGGATGCACCTACTAACTTGTAGCAGCAGTCTCAATAAAAATATGTAAAAAAATTTGTTGAATATAAGAAGTAAACAACTAATCTATCATGTGCAAGTAAATAAACTAAATTAAAAAATGGTAAACAGTGAGATTCATAATGAAAACAAGAAATAGAAAATTTCATCCTTGGTATTACCTCAAATGGTGAGGATGTTGAGTTTTGAGCAACTCCAATGTTGAGGTGCTCCAATGTCCAATGGTCTCTTCTTCTCCAATGCTTCAATGGGGATCTTCAAACTCAAAATGGGAGACAAGGGATCTCAAAGGGAATTTGGCAGCATAAGGATAGGATGAAATGTGGATAAATAGTGAGGAGCCCCTATCACCCTTTTATAGTTTTTTGGTGATGGAGAATACCATTATGGTTTGAGGAAACCAATGGTATTGACCAAAATGGTTTAGGTTTTTTTTCCCTCTTTTTCCTTTTTTGAATATTTTTTATATTTTTATTCCCTTTTAATATTTTTAGGAATTTTGGACCCCATTTGAGGGTTTTTTGTATTTTTTAAGGAAAATTACATATTTTGAGTGGAAAAAGATGGGTTTTGGTATTTTTGGTGACCTTTTGAAGGTTTTAGAGGCTCAAAAGGTGGAAAAAATCGACAAATGGGTCATGTGAATAAGGGAATGAGCTAGTGAGCACTTTTCGGGTGTTAACACCAAGAACCTTTGGCTTCTTATGGATTGAAAATGACAAGAAGAGAATCCCATGTGGCATATAAAATCTAGCTTGTGTGGGTCCCACTTCCTCCATGTGTTTTCATGATCAATGCCACTTTGATTTTCCATTGTATATATTTATTTAGCTCATTTATTAAATATTTATTCTCTTATAATGTCCACACATCATTTATTATCCTTCTTATTTCAAATCCCAATGCTTCCACCCACAACCTAGGAAACTAGTAATTTTCCTCCTTGGCAATTATTTGACCCTTAGCATCTATTTGACAAATTCTCATGAATATGACCAATGGGATTAGGCCATTGTGACCCAATGAAAAATTTGGGACATGAAAAATCCTCCCTTCCCAATATTGCTTGTCCTCGAGCAATTTCAAACATGGGTGTTGAAGAACCTGCTTTCTGTATGATTCTTTGAAGTTGCCACTGAAGTGCCCAACCTTGAGTCTTCGTGATTCCACGAATATTTTAGAGAGGAACCACCATGCTTGCTACTGCACTACTCTGGTAAAGAACCACTTTATTAAGTAAGAAATCCATCTCCCATACTTCTTGTTTCCCAAAAAATTGAAACCAATGAAACAAAAATTATTCCAGTGCCCATTGTTTGTATTGCACCCCAGCAATTAAGAGTGCTCTTCAACCCATACCATTAGATAAGAGGATTCATGGATCCCATTTTCTTGTATGCATCCTTCCAAACATCATGAGTACAAAATATATATCATCAAGGTACATAACAACATAATGAAAATGTACATCAAGCAGATGCTTCATCAAAGAGTCATGAAAGTGCTTATACCTCCAAGCAAGTAGACCACCATTTTCCAAGTGTATACAATCAACAAGTAACCAATCAAATCTGCTCCAATGACATAGGTGATGATCCCATGTCCTATAATGCTGCTCCAAAAGGATATGATATGCATCAAAATATTCAGCCATGTATTCTTTCATCCAAGAAGTGAATGAAGAATCTCCACTAAAATCTAAACCAAATAATGAGCAGAAAAAACAAGGAGACTTCAAATGACTCAAAGAAGTCTCACACATACATCCATGAATATGAGAATGATAAAGATATAACAAGGTATGTGGATTCCAACAAAAATATTCTCTAATCGTAAATCTATTCACCCAAGTGTTGGATGAATTTCCTCCAACATCAAATGAACCAAGTGTTGAGAAAGAAAAACCATGAGTCTTCAAGTGACTCGAATGCATATCATAGGTGCATCCATGTAAATGTGCACTATCATCAAGTGACAAATGATGCTGCTACAAATGTGAATAAGAATGTGCTCCAACCATGTCATCATAAAAGGTAAATCTAGGAGTTCCATACTCCTCACGTGGCACCATAAAAAAGAACCCTTTCACCCATATTTCATTGAGACTAATGCTGCAAAACATGGAATTGTGGGATGTAGGAAAATGAACTAACTCACCCAAATGATCAAGAAGTGCAGAAGTTTCATCATGGGAAATATCCATATGGGTAGTATCATTCATCTCCTTCAAAAGTGTGAAATCTTTGTCATAGATTGGTTCCAATGTAGAGGAATCATGCTCTTCTTTAAAAATTGCATAACCTTCATCAAGAGACAATTCAAGTTCCTCTTCCACCACATCAAGTGTTTGGATCTCTTCAAATTCATCTTAAAACACATCAAGACATTCAAATTTCCACATTTCTCATGATCCACCATGTCATGAGAATCCTCCAAACAATCTACCATTTGACAATCTGAAACATAGGAGGAAAAACAAGTATCTTGCAACTTTTCAAAAAGCTGCTCATTTTGAATTGTGAGCTTATGATTATCCTCATTATTCTTCAAGTATACATCATGTAACAATTCATTAAACTCAAACAAATGGTTTCTATAAAAAATCAAAGACATGAAATTACCTCTGATGTGGCACATTGCTCTTTGAATCTTCTCCATGTCTTCAAGGAAGGATGTTTCCTCCGATTAAGTAGCTCTCCAACAAGAATTTGACACCAATGCTTGAGTGTCACGGAGAATGCTGAGGGACTCTTGGATCTTCTTTTCATTCATCTTTAAGGAACCTTAAATAAAATGAGGTTCTTGCAAATGAACCTCCTCATCTTCTTCCTTCTTACCTGGACCAACTTCATGAAGCTCAAGTGGTGATGGGGAAGTTGATCTTGTTTTTTCTTCAACTGCTACAATGTCTTCATTTTCATGCTTAGGGGAATTTTGTCTTGCAGAAATACTATCAAAAGTGATCTCTATGTAACCAACATAGAGGTGTGAGCACCCATCAATAGGTACTCCTTCATATTTTAAGCATCCATCAGTAGATGCTCCTTGATTCATGTCCAAGGTAGAATGTTTCTTGAAAGGATCTTCAATATTTTCAATAGGATCTTCTTCATGCTCTTGTGATGTCTCTTTTTTTTTCTCGTTCAAGAAAGCCGATGCATTTCCCCCATTTTTTTCCCCCTCGAATCAATATATTTGGAATCTCTTTTTGAAGAAAATCCAAAAACTCTCCTCAAGTAGGACATAGATGGCTTTGCTAAAGCTTTAGATATTTCATTGATCTTTTCACTCACACACATTTCACTTACACACATATGATACTCTCTCCAAGGTTATTTACAAAAATGGCATAAACCTTTCTTCACTAACTCCACATCTTCCTTTTTGGGCCTATTTGCAAACACACAATCAGCATAGTCTTCAAAAGGCATGACATTTTGTGTATCCTCCCTCGAAGCAAGATATTCTTGATATTTTATATATTGTTGGGACAAGGTTTTATATGTTGCTCTCCATCTTTGTAACTCATTCATAGAATTATCCTTTGGTGGTGTGACATACTCATATTTATCATACATATGGTCATAACAATAGTCTTCATCCCCCCTAAAATTGTAAGAAGTGTTGCATGATGGCACCTCTTCCTCATACCATTCACATTCTCCTTCATATTGTTCATAAGCATCTGCATATTCCTCATTAGAATTGTACTCATAGGATTCATCATAATAGTAAGACATGGCTGAAATTTATTCTTCAATGTATGATATTAATTCACAGGTGCAAGGACCATGCTCTGATACCACTGTAATGTCCCTATTTAATATTTTTATTAAAATGACAAATTTTTCACTTTTTTCCCTAGTTCGACCTTTGACTAGTTTTGATGTCTATGTCTCCAATTTGCTCCAAATGCTCCAAAATATTCTAGGAAGCTCTATGAATGATATTAGGACTTGAATATGATGTTCAGGGATCATATATGACCTTTATATTACTTTTGCAAATCCTCTTTTAATTTTTTCCAAAGTAGGGAGTTTGACTAGCAATTCCTCTTTCACTAGTATTGGTCTCTTGGTCTCCAAATGACCCCAAATGATTGTATAATGGGTATGCAGGTATTTGAGAGGTATTAATACATATAACAGAGGCTCATGGATACTTAAAAACCCTTAAAAAACTTTTCAACATTCATTTGCAATCTGGACAAAGTAGGGAAGATTACTAGTAATTTCAAGCTTCAAACCTCCAATGGTAGATGACTCTAAATAGCTCCAAGTTCTCTCAAATTGTACCAATAGGTGTATGAATGATGTTAATACATAAAAATGGTGTTTATAAGTTTATTTTAACCATCAAATTACTTCTGCAACTCACTTTGGAAATCTGATCGATGTATGGAGTTTTACTAGTAAAATTGTGGTTCAAATCCCCTAGGGCTAGATGATGAAAATGACTTTCCAAATGAACTCAATCCAACTCAAAATTATGAATGGGAGAAGGGTAATATAAATGAAATCAACATGAAATCATATGCATCACCATTCAACTTTTAATGTCTGCTATAACTCTCTTAATTAAGATCCAAGAAGACTAGTTTCGACCTTGGGGGAAATAACATTAAATCTTCTTCAAATGAAATAAAACTGAGCAAGATGGCTCCAAATGCTTAAGTGATGAAAATGAAACTTGTAATACTCATCAATTTAAGTCCATATATCATAAATATATCAGCGGAACATTCTTCCATTCGAAATCATCATCAATACATTGGCATACATCAATCTAGTGGGCGAATGGTCACTGTTCGCTCAATAATCATCAATTTTACATACAACCAATTGATATTTCGACCTGAAAATTTCTGGAGATGAATAAAAGAGTATTTAATTCATATTATAAACTAAATGGGGCATTATAATCTCCCCCAAAGAGTACAATAGCTCACCAAACACGCCCTCCCTCAAGGATCAAGAATATGTAATGAAAACTGGAAATGGTTGAAGGAATGAGCTGCAATAGAAGAAACCATGATCTTCCCTATAGCTTACACCTGCAACAAGTGACTCCATTAAAGCTCCAAATGAAAGGTCTGAATGGCATTTCCAATTACCAACTTGGATGGCAATCTTTCACCCTCGAAATTGGCTAAGGCAAGAAATTAGTCATCCACTAGCTCTCCCTCTTCACAAATGCAGTTGCAAATTCTAAAAATGATCAAAAGGTCCTATTCTTCTTTGTTCATGACTTTTATAAACTTCTGATTTCCTCCATGGGTCGAATTCCTTCCAAGAGATTCATTCCAATAATTTGGGAAGAGATTCCCAAGTATGCCACTTGTCCTTCCAATTCTATGTCATATATGTCAGATGTCAGCCTTTAAGTCTGATCTGTGTCATAGGTGTCATAGCATCTTCATCATTGTTGTCATAGTGCTAGGGAATCTAGTCCAAGTGTCTCACTAACTCCAAATTGCCTCTTTCTCTTCCATGGGAGTTATTATTCCACTCCAATTCGACATTACATGACTCATTCCAAGTATATTGACCTTCCAACTCATCCCAAGAACCTTTGGCTTCTTATGGATTCGAAATAACAAGAGGAGAATGCCATGTGGCATAGAAAATCTAGCTTGTGTGGGTCTCACTTCCTCCATGTGTCTTCATGATCAAATGCCACTTTGATTTTCCATTCTATATATTTATTTAGCTCCTTTATTAAATATTTATTCTCTTCTAATGTCCACACATCATTTATTATCCTTCTTATTTCAAATCCCAATGCTTCCACCCACAACCTAGGAAACTAGTAATTTTCCTCGGCAATTATTTGACCCTTAGCATCCATTTGCAAAACTATCATGAATATGACCAATGGGTTTAGGCCATTGTGAGCCAATGCAAAATTTGGGACATGAAAAATCCTCCCTTCTCAATATTGCTTGTCCTTAAGCAATTTCAAACATGGGTGTTGAAGAACCTGTTTTCTGTATGATTCTTTGAAGTTGCCACTGAATTTCCCAACCTTGAGTCTTCGAGATTCCATGAAGATTTTAGAGAGGAACCACCATGCTTGTTGCTGCACTACTCTGATAAAGAATCACTTTATTAAGTGGTAAATCCATCTCCCATACTACTTCTTTCCCAAAAAATTGAAACCAATGAAACAAAAATTATTCCTGGGTCCCATTGTTTGTATTGCACCCCAACAATTAATAGTGCTCTCCAACCCATACCATCAGATAAGAGGATTCCTGGATCCCATTTTCTTGTATGCATTATTCCAAACATCATGAGTACAAAATATATATCATCAAGGTACATAACAACATAATGAAAATGTACATCAAGAAGATGCTTCATCAAAGAGTCATGAAAGTGATTATACCTCCAAGCAAGCAGACTACCATTTTCCAAGTGCATACTACAATCAACAAGTAACCAATCAAATATGTTCCAATGACATAGGTGAGGACCCCATGTCCTATAATGTTGCTCCAAAAGGATATGATATGCATCAAAATATTCATCCATGTATTCCTTCATCTAAGAAGTGAATGAAGAATATCCACTAAAATATGAATCAAATAATGAGCAGAAAAAACGAGACTTCAAATGACTCAAAGAAGTCTCACCCATACATCCATGAATGTGAGAATTATAAAGATATAACAAGGTATGTGGCTACCAACAAAAATATTCTCTAATTGTAAATCTATTCACCCAAGTGTTCGACGAAGTTCCTCTAACATCAAATGAACCATGTGTTGAGCAAGAAAAACCATGAGTCTTCAAGTGACTCAAATGCATATCATAGGTGCATCCATGTAGATGTGCACGATCATAAAGTGACAAATGATGCTGCTGCAAATGTGAATAAAAATGTGCTCCAACCATGTCATCATAAAATGTAAATCTAGGAGTTACATACTCCTCATGTGGCACCATCAAAAAGAACCATTTCACCCATACTTCATTGAGACTAATGCTGCAAAACATGGAATTGTAGGATGTAGGAGAATGAACTAACTCACCCAAATGATCAAGAAGTGCAGAAGTTTCATCATGGGAAAGATCCATATGGGTAGTATAATGTAGCTCCTTCAAAAGTGTGAAACCTTTGTCATAGATTGGTTCCAATGTAGAGGAATCATGCTCTTCTTTAAAAATTGCATAACCTTCATCAAGAGACAATTCAAGTTCCTCTTCCACCACATCAAGTGTTTGGATCTCTTCAAGTTCATCTTCAAACACATCAAGACATTCAAATTTCCACATTTCTCATGATCCACCATGTCATGAGAATCCTCCAAACAATCTACCATTTGAAAATCTGAAACATAGGAGGAAAAACAAGTATCTTGCAACTTTTCAAAAAGTTGCTCATTTTGAATTGTGAGCTTATGATTATCCTCATTATTCTTCAAGTATGTATCATGTAACAATTCATTAATCTCAAACAAATGGTTTCTATAAAAAATAAAAGACATAAAATTTCCTTTGATGTGGCACATTGCTCTTTGAATCTTCTCCATGTCTTCAAGGAAGGATGTTTCCTCCAATGAAGTAGCTCTCCAACAAGAATTTGACACCAATGCTTGAGTGTCATGGAGAATGCTGAGGGACTCTTGGATCTTCTTTTCATTCATCTTTAATGACTCTTCAAGAAAATGAGGTTCTTGCAAATGAACCTCCTCATCTTCTTCCTTCTTACTTGGACTAACTTCATGAAGCTCAAGTGGTAATGAGGAAGTTGATCTTGTTTCTTCTTCAAATGCTACAAGGTCTTCATTTTCGTGCTTAGGGGAATTTTGTCTTGCAGCAATACTGTCAAAGGTGATCTCTATGTTACCAACATAGAGGTGTGCACACCCATCAGTAGGTACTCCTTCATAGTTTAAGCATCCATCAGTAGATGCTTCTTGATTCATGTCCAAGGTAGAATGTGTCTTGAAAGGATCTTCGATATTTTCAATAGGATCTTCTTCATCTCTTGTGATGTCTCTTCCTTTTGCTCCTTCAAGCAAGCCAATGCATTTTCCCATTTTTTTCCCTAGAATCAATATCCTTGGAATTTAGTTTTGAAGAAAATCCAAAAACTCTCCTCAAGTAGGATAGACATGCCTTCGTTGAAGCTTCAGATATTTCATTGATATTTTCACTCATGCACATTTCAATTACACACATATGATACTCTCTCCAAGGTTCTTTACAAGAATGGCATAAACCTTTCTTCACTAACTCCACATCTTCCTTTTTGGGCGTATTTGCAAACACACAATCAACATAGTCTTCAAAAGGCATGGCATTTTGTGTTGTTAGGAACCCATGTTAACCCTTCTATTTACTTTGTTAGTATATTATTTTTGGACGCATATGCTTTGTAAGTAATCCTGTAGTATTTGTTGATTCATAGTTTGTATTATTGTTGTTGGATGCATATGCTTTGTAAGTCGTCCCGTAGTAATTGTTGATCCATAGTTTGTATTGGCCCATGGTTTGTATTGAAACATGGTATTGGCGCCTATACTTAGTATATAAGTTTGTCTTGAGACCAATGAAGGTACTGTGAAGTTATTTGTATTGAGCTTGCTCAAAGGAGGTTGCCCCCTCGAAGTGGCCTGCGATCAATAAAAATGATTCGGAGTTCTGTTATTTCTGCTATCTTTCTCATTAATTAATTGTTGCAGGTTCTTCACATCTGGTATCAGAGCACTTTCTTGGGCTCGCTGG
The DNA here is from genome assembly GCA_027924585.1 of Larix kaempferi. Classification (NCBI taxonomy): domain Eukaryota; kingdom Viridiplantae; phylum Streptophyta; class Pinopsida; order Pinales; family Pinaceae; genus Larix; species Larix kaempferi. Next base: position 7,951,117 of record BSBM01001033.1, read on the forward strand.
GTGAAATTTCTGCCAATTCTTGTTTTCACATCTGTTGCAGCTTCGGATCTGGGAATAATCCCTATCCGCTTAACTGTGGGAAGTACTTGGGCATAAGCCTTAAAACGCATTGTGAGGAGTACCACAAAAACCCCGAAGTAGCTGACCCATTGAGAGGACCTTCCAGCGAAAAGGGCAACAACCCCTACTTGATTGACTAGTTCCCACCCATGAGGTAAACCAAGAGCTGTTGTTTGTGGCAAAGCGATTATTAGTTTTACCTGAATTGTGGAGTGAGAGGTACTGCCCCAATACGCAAGCCGTTAGACAGCATTGGTGGCCGAGTCAATCCCCTAACCCGATAGGAAGCAGAACATACCTGGGGTCCATATCTATTTTCAGCTGAACTGTTACCGATCATTTCCGTGCCATTGCATATCCATCTGTTGCCAATCACTTCCATGCCGTTATAGATCCATTCCGAAAGCCGGTTCTAATCCAGTCATTTCAGATCCATTCTAAAATTCGTTTCAGATCCAGCCATTTTTCGATCCATTCTGAGTCGTTCTAGATCCCACCGTTTCCGATCCATTCCGAAAGTCGTTTCAGATCCATTCTGAAAGCCGCTTCAAATCCATTCTAAAAAAAAATAAAAAAATAAAAAATTGTTTTTTCGCTCTATCTCCCTCGTTTTCACTCTATTTTCCCTGAAACTTCACTGATACCCCTGCAATCCCATTCTGCATATTTCATTCCTGAGGACCCTATCCCAAATTCCACTTCCCAAAGCCCGAAATATCACATTTGTCTATTTTTAAGGTTTGCCACAACTTCGATTTTCACCCAATTGCCCTCAAATTTTGCCATCATGTCCATTCCCTATTTCTGCTTCTTTGTCCCTCTTTGACAAATTTTCCTATTCTTTCACCCCGCTTCTGAAATCCTCATTTTATGCTTCCCTATCCATACGAAAGTGTCTGAAACCTAGTTAAATCCCAATTACCCATCCGAGTTTTTCCCAAATCCAAATTTTCCTTTACTAAATAAGCTTTTGTTTGTGTTTTTCTATCCATTCCCCCCCTCCCCCCCCCCAAAAAAGAAAAAAAAACTCTTGGTTATGGTTGTCACCCGCGCAGGAGCAAAAACCATGGAGGAAGAACTTACAGCCATCCAAACCAAACTCCAAGATCTGGATGAAAAATTTCTCAGCCTCCATTTTGAGCATTCATCCATGAACAACAAACGATAGTCTGAGTTTTCATCAGACAATGGGTTCTCTTCTTCCAGCAATTTCCGTGGTTTGAATCTTGAATTTCCTTGCTTCAATGGTACTGATCCGACTGGATGGATCTATCACGCAGAATAGTATTTCAGTCTGCATAATACTTTTGATGTCCAAAAAGTTCCACTTGCATCCTTTCATTTGGAACAGGAATCCCTTCAATGGTACCATTGGTACATCAAGGCTTGTGACGAGCCAAAATGGACAGATTTTTTCCAACTCCTTTTGCAACGATTTGGTCCTAGTGCTTTTGATGACTTCACCGGAGCACTCACTAAACTTCGTCAAATTGGCACTGTGAGAGAGTAGTAGACAGAATTTGAGAAACTAGCCAATCACACAGAAGGATTGTCTGATGAATTCTACAAGAGTTGTTTTATCAATGGTCTTAAGGATGAAATCCGCTCAGAGGTCAAAATTTTATGTCCCAACACAATGATGGAAGACCTGGGGTTGGCTAAGTTGGAAGAAGACAATATTGCAGCCCAACAACGCTCCAAACCCACTTTTTTTCCCTTCCGAAATATGGGTTCTCAACGACCTCCCATCCCGCCAGCTCCTCGACCAACTCCTATCAAGCATTTGTCTGAAACAGAGATGCAGGCACGCAAAGAAAAAGGATTTGTTATAATTGTGATGAGAAATTCACTCAGGGACATAGATGTGTTCAGCAAAAGCTCTATCTCTTGGATATGGATTCTCCGCCTGCCTCTAAAATTGGTGAAGAAGCTCCAGATATAACGAATGATTAGGTTGACATTCAGGAGCCGCCTATTGACCCCCCATCTCAGGATGACCAACCAGAGATATCTCTCCATGCTTTATCCTGCGTCACCACCCCCCAAACAATGCGGGCCAGGGGTTACTTCAAGAAGCTTCCTCTTACAATACTCATTGATTCTGGTAGCACTCATAAGTTCATTGACCCTCAGATCTCCAAATAGGCTGATTATTTTGTCCATCCTTGCTCCAACTTTGAAGTCATGGTTTCCAATGGGGGCACCTTACCTTGCAAGGGGAAGTGTCACAATGTGCGTATCTCTCTGGAAGATTATACTCTGACATGTTTTCCTTGTCCCTAGGCAAATGTGATGTGGTTTTGGGCGTTCAATGGTTACGCACACTTGGCCCCATCTTATGGGATTTTGATGAACTTTGGATGCAGTTTTTAGTCAATGGGAAACAACACAAATTTATGGGCTTACAACACAGGTCTCTCCCCATCATCAGTTCACATCGCCTGGAAAAGATCCTTAAGAAGAATTCACATGGTGTCATCGCTCAACTCCATTCCATTCAGATGCACCCATCAACGGTCTCCCCTACTTCCTTGGATAGATATGCAGGTGTCTTTGCTGAACCAATGGGCTTGTCACCTTCACGAGACCCTTCTAGTAAGACCTTAGCCACATCTACATCTCAGCAGGAAATGCTGGCTATTTTGTATGCAGTATAGAAGTGGTAGCCATACCTATTAGGGAATCATTTCTACATCAAGACTGATCTCCGAAGTCTAGAAATTTCCTGGAACAACTGGTCTCCTCCCCAGCACACCTGAAATGGGTTATCCAAATCATGGGTTATGCCTATGCGATCACTTACAAGAAGGGTAAGGACAATATGGCGACAGATGCTCCTTCTCACACATTTGATGACCCAGTTCCTCTTACATGTATTTCTCTGCTTGTTCCAGATTGGTTGCAATATGTTCAATAAGGCTATCTCTTCTATGAACTCCATGGTTCTTCATCGGCAGGGCACTCTGGGTTCCTCAAAATGTATGACCAGGAACAATGTAACTTCTTTTAGCATGGACTGAAAATGACAATTCAACAGATGGGGGTTGACTGTGATACTTGCCAGGTCAACAAGGGTGAAACGACACTCCTTTTGGGACTGCTCGAACCCTTTCCCATTCTTACAAAGATTTGGACAACTATTTCTATGGATTTCCTAGAAGCGCTCTAGTGGTACAATACCACATCTAAAAGGACACCATATGAAGTAGTCTATGGACAGGCACCGCCAGTTCTTCTTCCATACATCCTCAACAGATCCCCAGTTCAGGCAATTGACTTGGTTCTTCGAAACCACGATCAGATTCTTCTCATTCTGTAGGACAATATTCACATGGTAAGAATTCGACTGAAACAACAAGCCGATCAGCACCGTTCTGAGCACACTTTTCACGCAGATGATATGGTTCTTCTTCATCTACAGCCTTCCAAGCAACCCTCCTTGAAACTCAAAAGGTGTCAATGGCCCGGAATGCAACCCGAGGATGCTACAGGGGAACCACTCCTTCAGATTCTGCATCAATTTCCACATCTAAAGCTTTGAGGACAAAGCTTTTTCTAAGGGAGAGTGGATGTTAGGAACCCATGTCAACCCTTCTATTTACTTTGTTAGTATATTGTTGTTGGACGCATATGATTTGTAAGTCATCCCATAGTATTTGTTGATCCATAGTTTGTATTATTGTTGTTGGACGCATATGCTTTGTAAGTCATCCCGTAGTAATTTTTGATCCATAGTTTGTATTGTCCCATGGTTTGCATTGACACATGGTATTGACCCATGGTATTGGCACCTAGACTTAGTATATAAGTTTGTGTTGAGACCAATAAAGGTACCGTGAAATTATTTGTATTGAGCTTGCTCAAATGAGGTTGCCCCCTCAAAGTGGCCTACGATCACTAAAAGCGATTCTGAGTTCTGTTATTTCTTCTATCTCACATATTCTCATTAATTAATTATTGGAGGTTCTTCACATGTGTATCTTTCCTCGAAGCAAGATATTCTTGATATTTTTTATATTGTTGGGGCAAGGTTTTATATGTTGCTCTCCATCTTTGTAACTCGTTCATAGAATTATCCTTTGGTGGTGTGACATACTCATATTTATCATACATATGGTCATAATAATAGTCTTCATTCCTCCAAAAATTGTAATAAGTGTTGCATGATGGCACCTCTTCTTCATACCATTCACATTCTCCTTCATATTGTTCATAAGCATCTACATATTCCTCATAAGAATTGTACTCATAGGATTCATCATAATAGTAAGACATGGCTACAAATTATTATTCAATGTATGATATTAATTCACAGGTGCAAGGACCATGCTCTGATACCACTGTAATGTTCTTTTTTAATATTTTTATTAAAATGGCAAATTTTTCACTTTTTTCCCTAGTTCGACCTTTGACTAGTTTTGATGTCTAGGTCTCCAATTTGCTCCAAATGCTCCAAAATATTCTGAGAATGTATATGACTGATATTAAGACTTGAATATGATGTTCAGGGATGACATATGACCTTTATATTACTTCTGCAAATCCTCTTTTAATTCTGGCCAAAGTAGGGAGTTTGACTAGCAACTCCTCTTTGACTAGTATTGGTCTCTTGGTCTCCAAATGACCCCAAATGATCGTATAATGGGTATGAACATATTTGAGAGGTATTAATACATATAACATAGGCTCATGGATACTTAAAAACCCTTAAAACACTTCTGCACATTCATTTACAATCTAGACAAAGTAGGGAAGATTACTAGTAATTTCGAGCTTCAAACCCCCAATGGCAGATGGATCTAAATAGCTCCAAATGATATCAAATTGTACCATTAGGTGTATGAATTATGTTAATACATAAAAATGGTGTTTGTAGGTGTCTTTTACCCATCAAATTACTTCTGCAACTCACTTTGGAAATCTGATCAATGTATGGGGTAGATGATGAAAATGACTTTCCAAATGAAATCAATCCAACTCTAAATTATGAATGGAAGAGGGGTACATATAAAGGAAATGCACATGAAATCATATGCATCACCATTCAACTTTTAATGTCTGCTATAACTCCTTTAAATCAAATGCAAGAAGACTAGTTTCGACCTTGGGGGAAATAACATTAAATCTTCTTCAAATGAAATAAAACTGAGCAAGATGGCTCCAAATGCTTAAGTTATGAACATGAAACTTGTAATACTCATCAATGGAATTCCATACATCATAAATATATCAGAGCAACATTCTTCCATTCGAAATCATCATCAATATATTGGCATACATCAATCTAGTGGGGGAATGGTCACTGTTTGCTCAATAATCATCAATTTTACATACAACCACTTGATATTTCGACCTGAAACTTTTTGGAGATGAATAAAAGAGTATTTAATTCATATTATAAAATAAATGGGGCATTAGAAGCTCCACCAGAGAGTACAATAGCTCACCAAAAATGCCCTCCCTCAAGGATCAAGAATATGCAATGAAAACTGGAAATGGTTGAAGGAATGAGCTGCAATAGAAGAAAACATGATCTTCCCTGTAGCTTACACCTGAAACAAGTGACTCAATTAAATCTCCAAATTAAAGGTTTGAATGGCCTTTCAATCTCCAAATTAAAGGTTTGAATGTCGTTTCCAATTACCAACTTGGATGGGAATCTTTCACCCTCAAAATTGGCTAAGGCAAGAAACTAGTCATCCACTAGCTCTCCCTCTTCACAAATGCAATTGCAAATTCTAAAAATGATCAAAGATACTATTCTTCTTTTTTCATTACTTTTATAAACTTCTAATTTCATCCATGGGTCGAATTCCTTCCAAGAGATTCATGCCAACTCAATTTGGGAAGAGATTCCCAAGTATGCCACTTGTCCTTCCAATTCTAGCTCTCTACTTCTCCAAATTCAAATTGGTGTCTCTTTGGATGCCCTAACTTAGTTGAGAACTCTCTTGGAAGATATTTTTAGCCCTGACATGTCATATATTTCAGATGTCAGCCTTCAGGTCTGATTTGTGTCATAGCATCTTCATCATTGTTGTCATAGTTCTAGGGAATCTAGTCCAAGTGTCTCACTATCTCCAAATTGCCTCTTCCTCTTCCATGGGAGTTATTCTTCCAATCCAATTCGACCTTACATGACTCATGCCAAGTATATTGACCTTCCAACTCATCCCAAGAACCTTTGGCTTCTTATAGATCCGAAATGACAAGAGGAGAATGCCATGTGGCATAGAAAATCTCGCTTGTGTGGGTCCCACTTCCTCCATGTGTCTTCATGTTCAAATGCAACTTTGATTTTTCATTGTATATATTTATTTAGAGCCTTTATTAAATATTTATTCTCTTCTAATACCCACACATCATTTATTATCCTTCTTATTTCAAATCCCAATGCTTCCACCCACAACCTAGGGAACTAGTAATTTTCCTCCTTGGCAATTATTTGACCCTTAGCATCAATTTGACAAACTCGCATGAATATGACCAATGGGCTTAGGCCATTGTGACCCAATGAAAAATTTGGGACATGAAAAATCCTCCCTTCCCAATATTGCCTATCCTCAAGCAATTTCAAACATGGGTGTTGAAGAACTTGCTTTCTGTATAATTCTTTGAAGTTGCCACTGAATTGCCCAACCTTGAGTCTTCGAGATTCCATGAAGATTTTAGAGAGGGACCACCATGCTTGATGCTTCACTACTCTTATAAAGAGTGACTTTATTAAGTGGAAAATCTATATCCCATACTGCTTGTTTCCCAAAAAATTGAAACCAATGAAACAAAAATTATTCCAGAGTCCCATTGTTTGTATTGCACCCCAACAATTAAGAGTGCTCTCCAACCCATACCATCAGATAAGAGGATTCCTGGATCCCATTTTCTTGTATGCATTCTTCCAAACATCATGAGTACAAAATTTATATCATCAAGGTACATAACAACATAATGAAAATGTACATCAAGAAGATGCTTCTTCAAAGAGTCATGAAAGTGCTTATACCTCCAAGCATGTAGACCACCATTTTCCAAGTGCATGCAATCAACAAGTAACCAATCAAATATGCTCCAATGACATAGGTGATGATACCATGTCCTATAATGTTGCTCCAAAAGGATATGATATGCATCAAAATATTCAGCCATGTATTCTTTCATCCAAGAAGTGAATGAAGAATCTCCACTAAAATATGAACCAAATAATGAGCAGAAAAAACAAGGAGACTTCAAATGACTCAAAGAAGTCTCACCCACACATCCAAGAATGTGAGAATCATAAATATATAACAAGGTATGTGGATTCCAACGAAAATATTCTCTAATCGTAAATCTATTCACCCAAGTGTTGGATGAAGTTCCTCCAACATCAAATGAACCAAGTGTTGAGAAAGAAAAACCATGAGTCTTCAAGTGACTCAAATGCATATCATAGGTGCATCCATGTAGATGTGCATCATCATAAAGTGACAAATGCTGCTGCTGCAAATGTGAATAAGAATGTGCTCCAACCATGTCATCATAAAAGGTAAATCTAGGAGTTCCACACTCCTCACGTGGTACCATAAAAAAGAACCCTTTCACCCATACTTCATTGAGACTAATGCTGAAAAACATGGAATTGTAGGATGTAGGAGAATGAACTAACTCACCCAAATGATCAAGAAGTGCAGAAGTTTCATCATGGGAAAGATCCATATGGGCAGTATCATGCAGCTCCTTCAAAAGTGTGAAACTTTTGTTATAGATTGGTTCCAATGTAGAGGAATCATGCTCTTCTTTAAAAATTGCATAACCTTCATCAAGAGACAATTCAAGTTCCTCTTCCACCACACCAAGTGTTTGGATCTCTTCAAGTTCATCTTCAAACCCATCAAGACATTTAAATTTCCACATTTCTCATGATCCATGTCATGAGAATCCTCCAAACAATCTATCATTTGACAATCTGAAACATAGGAGGAAAAACAAGTAACTTGAAACTTTTCAAGAAGTTGTTCATTTTGAATTGGGACCTTATGATTATCCTCATTATTCTTGAAGTATGCATCATGTAACAATGCATTAAGATAAAATAAATGGTTTCTATCAAAAAGCAAAGACATTAAATTACCTCTGATGTGGCACATTGCTCTTTGAATCTTCTCCATGTCTTCAAGGAAGGATGTTTCCTCCAATGAAGTAGCTCTCCAACAAGAATTTGACACCAATGCTTGAGTGTCATGGAGAATGCTGGGGGGCTCTTGGATATTCTTTTCATTCATCTTTAAGGACCCTTCAATAAAATGAAGTTCTTTCAAATGAACCTCCTCATCTTCTTCCTTCTTACTTGGACCAACTTAATGAAGCTCAAGTGGTGATGGGGAAGTTGATCTTGTTTCTTCTTCAACTGCTACAAGGTCTTCATTTTCATGCTTAGGGAAATTTTTTCTTGCGGCAATACTGTCAAAAGTGATCTCTATGTCACCAAAATAGAGGTGTGAGCACCCATCAGTAAGTACTCTTTCATATTTTAAGCATCCATCAGTAGATGCCCCTTGATTCATGTCCAAGGTAGAATGTGTCTTGAAAGGATCTTCAATCTTTTCAATAGGACCTTCTTCATGCTGTTGTGATGTCTCTTCCTTTTTCTCCTTCAAGAAAGCCGATGCATTTCCCCCCCTTTTTTACCCTAGAATCAATATCTTTGGAATCTCTTTTTGAAGAAAATCCAAAAACTTTCCTCAAGTAGGACATACATGCCTTCGTTGAAGCTTCAGATATTTCATTGATCTTTTCACTCACACACATTTCACTTACACACATATGATACTCTCTCCAAGGTTCTTTACAATAATGCCATAAACCTTTCTTCACTAACTCCACATATTCCTTTTTGGGCCTATTTCCAAACACACAATCAGCATAGTCTTCAAAAGGCATGGAATTTTGTTTATCTTCCCTCTAAGCAAGATATTCTTGATATTTTTATATTGTTAGGGCAAGGTTTTATATGTTGCTCTCCATCTTTGTAACTTGTTCATAGAATTATCCTTTGGTGGTGTGACATACTCATATATATCATACATACGGTCATAATAATAGTCTTCATTCCTCCTAAAATTGTAAGAAGTATTTCATGATGGCACCTCTTCCTCATACCATTCACATTCTCCTTCATATTGTTCATAAGCATTTGCATATTCCTCATAAGAATTGTACTCATAGGATTCATCATAATAGTAAAACATGGCTGCAACTTATTCTTCAATGTATGATATTAATTTACAGGTGCAAGGACCATGCTCCGATACCACTGTAATGTCCCATTTTAATATTTTTATTAAAATGGCAAAATTTTCACTTTTTTCCCTAGTTCGACCTTTGACTAGTTTTGATGTCTAGGTCTCCAATTTGCTCCAAATGCTCCCAAATATTCTGAGAAGGTATATGACTAATATTAGGAATTTAATATGATGTTCAGGGATGATATATTGTTGATGTATATGTATCTTCGGAATGCATTTCACATATATGTATGTTATATTCCTATGGAGATGTTATTATTTCTCCATACGAAAGTGTCGTCATTTATATTGTAAGTGTCGTAACTTATACTTGATGGGTTATTAGACCACCTTGTTGGGATCGGCCCTGTATAAGTAATGTGGGTCAAAGGGTAATTAGACCACCCTATTGGGGGTCGGCCATGTGGGTGAAAGGGTTATTAGACCACCCTAGTGGGGGTCTGCCCAGTCAGCATTATGTTAAGTGGTTAAGTTGAGGCCGACCTAGTTGAGTAAAGGTCAAGTCAAGTTAGTGTATAAATAGAGAGTGTGTCTCTCTGATTTTACACATTCTATTCTCTCATTCACACTTGAGAGATTGGCGCACTTGTGGAGGAGGAGGCTCTTCTGCTAAGAGAAGACTATCTCTTGTATTCTGGTTGTATCATTGCTCTATCTATCTCTGAGGAAGTTGTTGGGGTTTTTCACCTTTATGGTTTTCCCCAAGTAAAATCCGTGTCTCTTGTGTGCTCGCATTATTGTGTCCATGATTGATATACTGTAGATATGATGTACATGTTGTTCTCTCAGTTAAGATCTTAGATCAGATTGAAGTAAATTCTGAAAATTTAACATGGTATTAGAGCTAGCCTAAAAGAAGGCATGATATGGCATGTATGACACTTGTTGCACTTATGATGCTAGGGCTTAATATAGCAAAAACCAGTCATTGTAGCACTTTTTCTATAAATCCGTGTTGGCGAAGTTTTCGGGTCTGAAACTTTTACAAGTCGAATATTAGATCCCCATGTACCTTTTGTCCAAAGAAAAACCTCTAATTCGTTGTACTTTGTGATTTATGATCTGTACAATATAGGGTTTCTGCTTCTTCCAGATCTGAGTCAAAAACAGGTGACCTTGGAAAAAAGGTCATAACTTGGGCTAGGAAGCTCCAAATAAAATTTCGTAAAAAGTGACAGATAGTACAAAGACTGTAATATCTCAAGAAACGTTTTTAAAGGCCGAAGTGGAACCAGTGAGATGTGGAACTCTGTACAAGTTCACTCTCCTGTTTTATCCCATAAACAGGTCACATTGCGGCACTTGGAATAATTCTCTCTCAGAGAATCCAATGGAGGTCAGACCTGTCGGAATGGAAATATGATAGGTTGGGATATCGCAGGAAACATTTTCAGACCTTGTGGATCTAAAAGTTCGTAGTTACGCCAGAAACAATCATGTACATATTTCTGTCAAAACATAATTATTTTTTAGCACCTTCATTCATGGCTTCCGAAATTTAGGGTTTCGGAGAAAGTTGGAATTCTTGTAATCAGAGACCACGGCTGAATGTTACTCATAAAAATCAAAATTTAGAGACCAAGATCAGAATTTTTGGTTGGGCAGAAGGCCGGGCTTGATCAGACCCTAGTTCGGGACTTTGATCAGAAAAGTGGAATATTAGGGCTTCTATAAAAATGAGAATTTTTGAAATCTGTGACCACGGTTGGAAGCTCCTTAGAAAAATAGAAGCTTAGAGATTTGGATAAAACCTTTTGATTAGGAATAAGAGTGGGCTTCATCAAACCCTAGTTCAGGGTCACGTCTAGTGAATCTGAAAGTTTCAAAGGCAAAATTGAAGAGTGAAACTTTGCAGTTTTCAAATTCTGAATATACCAGCTTGATCAGCAAGGCGCATATTTCTATCCTTTCGGAAGTTTGAAATTCAAAGTTTGAATTTTTGGGGTTTCTCTGACAAACCCTAATACAACTCCAGATCTAGTTCCTACAAATCAAGTGGATTGGTTTAATCCTAGAAGATGATGGATTGGTCACCTGCATAAGTGAAGAAGTTCCTGTTTCAGAGGGAGATGAGGCTAAGACCTTACATAACAAGATTACAAGCAATCTCAATAGGTATGACTCATCCAGGTTACTAGCACAAGTCATTGAAGAGAACCAGAAGACATTATGCGGGTATGTTAGACATAACTAGCTAGCATGCTAATCCAGGTATGTTTTTCCTATATCAAGTTAGAATCCTACCTTGTGTTAGGATCTTATACTGTTGTGTTGTTGATAACGATTATTCATGAAGTCATAGGTTTGAATAGTCATGGTTGTATGTATATTATGTTTCTTACCATAATTGATGATATGACTAACTAGAAGAATCATGAAGGTATAGGTTTGAGTAATCACAGGTTTATGCATTAATGATTTAACTAATTAGAAAAGTCCTATGATCAAATAAGAATATGCATGAGTAAAAGAAGACTTCCCTGAAACCTTGAATACTAATGTTTATTATGTGTAAATGATCATGACTATAGATGTTTAAGATTATTATGTTTTGATGGTATTAAGATTATACTAATAAATGTGTGATTATGTATGAGACCTCAAGGATAACACAATGATGATACTAATAAGCATGCATAGTGATTAAGGATGGATATAAGTTCAAGGATAGGTAACTAAGGAAGGAAAGATCAAGAGGGAGCAAACTCCATTTGTTCCTGCAAGGAAGCAAAGATCAAGAGGGAGTACACTCCAGTTGTTCCTGCAAGAAAGCAAAGGAGCACACTTCAGTAGTTTCTGCAAGGATGCAGATATTCAGAGGGAGTTGACCACTTCTCACAATCCACATCAGAATGGAGTTGCAAAGATTCAGAGGGAGTCCACCCAGCAACCAAACAAGATAAGTATTTGAATTGTCATTTCTTACATAATGTTATTCAATGATGTATATGCTTATGTTCCTAGAATTAGGTTGTGTATTATGCATATTAGAATAGTTGCATTGATGAACAATATACTACTAATATACATGGGTAAGTGGCCTATGGCATTGTACAACATTCCATTGCTACTTATCTAGAATGAAACCTCTGTGCTGACATGTTAGGAGTTGTGCACACTCTTAACAATGTTCTCGTAGAGATTGGAAGGCATCTAGAAAGTTACGGAATATGGATAAATGTTGTATTGAAGCATTGGCTAAGATAATTGCATGAGTGTATGACATATTTATTTATATGTAAGAATTTGTTATGAAAACTATGAGATGTTTTCTAATCATGCAATTTAACTTGTTGTGTAGGAAAGATCGTATACCATCACCTACAAAAGAAGGACTACAACATTTGTTCAGCAACAAAGTTATCTATTGAAAATATTGAAGATATTGAAGTTCCCAAGATCTGGGAAGAATGCCATGATCGATCATGAAGATGTTTGGGATACAGTCCCAAAGGGTAGTCTGTAGTGACTTCCAAGAGGATCTACAAGATAAAGCATGCTGCAGGTGGTAGCATAGAGACATTTACTCCTGTAGCCAGATACACTTCCATTAGATCCGTACTTGCTTTGGCTGCAGTGATGAAGTGGAAGATACACCAGATGGATTTCAAGAAAGAATTTTTGAATGGTGTAGTTGAAGAAGTGTATGTGGAGAAGCCACTTGGTTCTGAGACACATGACAGGGAGTCATATATGTGCAGAACTTGGTATGGTAGGATAGACAACTTTCTATCCAGTTTGGGCTTTACCAAGAATAAAGAGGATTCCAACCTTTACTACAAGGTTGAGGAAGGAAATCCAGTGATACTACTATGTGGATGACCTATTTGTAACAGGTGAGGATAGATTGATTGCCGACATGCAGCGGAAGCTTGCTGCCGAGTTCGAGTTGAAGAACTTGGGGATGATGCACTATTTGTTTTTGGCATGGAGGTGTGGCAGAGTGCAGATGGAATCTTCCTTGGACAAGGGAAGTATGCAGTAGAGATCCTGAAGAGGTTCGGGATGATGGATTGCAAGGCTATGGCCACACCTATGGCATCGAACCTGAAACTTCTGTGTGATGCTTCATCTGAGTCGGTTGATGTCTCTATGTATCGTCAGATGATTGGGTCCTTGATGTACCTGACGAACACGAGACCAGATATTTGCTTTGCGGTGAACAAATTGACCCAATTCCTGACGGATCCGAGGAGTGTTCACCTGGTTGTTGTAAAGCATATTCTGAGGTACCTAAAGGGTACAGTTGATTATGGGCTCAGGTATGAAGCGAATCAAAAGTTTAACCTGTAGGGTTATGTTGATTCAGATTGGGAAGGCAGTGCTGCAGATAGGAAGAGCACATCTGGGTGCTGCTTCAGTATGGGATTAGGTGTGATCTCTTGGTTTAGCAGGAAGCAATCCTGCGTAGCACTGAGTACAGTTGAGGCAGAGTATGTTGCAGCCTGTTCATCTAGTTGTGAGGCAGTATGGCTTTGGAAGCTACTGTCAGAGTTATTTGATCTCCTGCTGGAGACTACTGGTATCTTTTGTGACAACCAGAGTTGTGTGAAGCTGTCTGAGAACCCGGTGTTCCACAACAGGTCGAAACACATAGAGATCAAATACCACTATATCAAGGATATGGTGTAGAGAGGAGCAGTGAAGCTCCTATATGTTGCGACGGATGAGCAGATTGCAGATATGCTAACAAAGCCACTAGCCAGAGTGAAGTTTGAGTACTTCAGAGAGAGGCTTGGTGTTCTTCAGATCGACGACACTTCAAGGAAGAAGTGATGAAGACATTTGTTGAAGCCATTCCAAGCATGTTGGAAGGAGGATCCTTCACATGGCTGTGGATGTAAGCGCTGGATGATGAGCATCAAGATGATGTTCTAGTTTCTGCTCTGTATGATCAGTTGGATCATTTACATTTATGTATGTACGCATCATGTTGGATGCTGGATAAGATCAGTTGTGTTAGGATATTTAGACACTTAGGAGTTAGTTAAGATCAACTTGTGTAATATATCCGTTAGGGATAGTGTGTTTCTTTAGTATGCATTAGTATGCATTTGTAAATACTTAATCCGATGGTCACGATATGTTTCCGACATAGAGTGATCCGATGGCTCAACTTCTCTTAAATCAAACCTAACCTTGATCCGTGGCTTAACACATGATGGTCCATGATCTCTATTTAAAGAGCATGGAGGGTCATTGTTTAGTTGATCGATTATGAGAAGCTCATTTGTAACTTTCTTTCTTTGCATAATAAATTGTCCCGTAGAAGCTATTTGGCCGGGGCCATGGAGTGTTTCCCTCAAGAGGGTTTAAACCACGTCAAAACATCGGTGTGTTGATCTGTGATCTGTTTGTGTGAAGTGGTTGCTCTTGGTGTTCGGTCCTTTGGTAGTACCCTGTGTACTCGAGCATGGTATCAGAGCTTTTATGAAGTGTCGCTTCCGGTTATGATCTAGATCTTGAACTGCTGTTGCCGAATCTCAAAAGGGTTTCTAGTTCTGGTATTTCTGTGCATTTCTGGGCTATGGGAGGTGTTCCATTGCGTCCGGAGCGTCGTTTCCATTGGGAAATAGTTTTCGTTTCATCAAAAATGATTCCCGGTTGCTCCAGAAACGCGTATTTCATCAGATCTGAAGGTATAATGTTACAATGACGCATTTTTTTATTTCGTTTTTTGAAAAGAAAAAATCTCATATTTCATTTTTTTTACTGTTAGATTTTTTTTGGGTTCGGATTGTTGCTTTCCCGTCTGCCTATGCTCTTTGCCATGCACCTTGAGCGATCTCGGCAAATCAGAAACAAAAAGGGAAAGGGTTTTTTCGGCTGCGTATGCTCTTTGCCGTGCACCTTGCACGATCTCGACAAATCAAAAACAGAGAGAAAACGTAGACGTTAACTCAAGTGTGGAAAAGTTTTTTTTTTCGATTTATGGTTTGTTTTGCAGGAAAAAGGGCAAGCATGCAAACCGAGCAAGAAGAGTAAAAAAAAAAAAAAAAAAAAGCCCCCTTCCTCATTCCCATATTTTACATAGCTTTTAATCTAGCTCACTTGGTTCAAAGTTGCTTTATTCCTTAATAGGTCTTGAGTTCAAGTCTTAGGAAGTTACTTTTAAAAGAAAAAGTGCATGCATTTCTAATTTCAAGTTACTTTATTGTAAAAGTGCATCTCACTTAAATAATAAAAAATAAAAATACAAGTGAGTCACTTAAGTTTTTTTATTTGTTGCACTATTTAAAAGTAATATCATTGTAAAAGTGAAATCACTTATTTTACAAAAGTGGTTCACTTAAAACAACTTTCTTGTCAAGTGATTGTCAAAAGGTTCATCTTGGGAAGAGGGGGGTTCTTTTTTTGCTGGACATTCTCTAGCTGCCACGTCACTATTGGGGACATCTTCAACAGTTTCTTTGTTCAAACATAACTTCATCATACAGAGTCAGTTTTCAGTGCCGTTTTTTTTTAAACCGCCTATTTTTTCGAGATCTTCACATCCAGACTATTGGTTTTTGCTTTTACAGCCATTAATTTACAAATATGGCCGCCCATTGTGATATTCTACTTAACAGTTCCAACTATTTCTCATGGAAATCTCGTATGGAGGATGTTCTACGAAGTAGAGGAATTTTCAGAATTACCACAGGGAAAGAAAAAGAACCCACTGATGATGATAAGAAAATAAAATGGGCAAACAGATGTGATGAAGCTCGTGGATTGATTGGGATGTCAATCTCTACTGATTTGCGATTCCACATATCTGGAATTGATGAACCTAATACTGCTTGGGACAAGTTGGAATCTGTGTTTGGTAAACACAATGAAATTCGAGGTCACCAACTCAAAAATGAGTTGATTTCTTTAAATCCAAGTGACTTTTCATGCATTCAAGATTATTTATCTAAGTACAAAACTCTTAAACTCTTATGTGCAGAATGTAAGATTGAGAGGGAAGACAAACAATGCATTTATCATATTCTTTCCAAACTTGGACCTGCATATTCTGTTTTTGTATCTACATTTTACTCCATGAAAGCATCCTTGAATGAAGCTAGCTATCAAGAGCCTAGTCTTGAATCCTTTTGTGATTCCTTGATTAGGGAACAAGATAAACTCATTCATCTTGAAATAATCAACAATGCAGATACATCTAGGAAAGCCTTATTGTCCCAACAGAAAGAAAAGTCCAAGCCTCCCAAGAAACAAAATTTTTGCAATAATAAGTCAAACAAGGGTCCAAAACCCTCTCAGTTAGCTCCTTCTTTAAAAAATGACAAAGGATCCAAGCCAAAAGGCAAGAAGACTGAACGTCATTGCAACTATTGCGGGAAAGATAATCATGATGAATCTAAGTGTTTCAAGAAGATGGCAGCCTTAGAAGCAGCAATGAAGAAGCATCACATCAGCCTAGATTCGCCTTCAGAATCTGCCTCTCATGGACATGCACTTTGTGCTTCTGGTTATTCTTATAATGCATCTTCTTCTTCTACTTCAAATGAATGGCTCATTGATTCTAGAGCATCTTATCATATGGCTAAGGATCAAGCCATCTTTTTTACTATGCATGAATGTAACACCAAACAAATATTTGTTGGTGATGATAGATCTCTAAGTGTTGTAGGAGCTGGAACAGTTCCAGTAGATAATGGTCATTTTAGTGATGTACTATGTGTTCCAAGAATTTTCTGCAATTTGTTATCAGTCTATCAGATCACTCATTCTGGTGAAGGTAAAACTGTGACCTTTACACCTCACCAAGTTGTAATCAAGGATTTTAAAGATCCTCAATAGGTCCTAGCTACCGGAATTGTTGATGATATTACCAGGTTGTACAAGTTTAACAACTTTGGGTCATCACCTTTCCCTTCATTTTTTGTTGCTCATAGTGATAACTTGAGCAAACTTTGGCATGAGCGATTTGGTCACTTAAATTATCACTCATTGCAACAACTATGTAAAGAAAATATGGTGATAGGTCTTCCCATGGTATCTTGCAGAGATGGTGTTTGCTCCAGTTGTGTACTCGGAAAACATCATCGGGACAGTTTTGACAAACGTGCCTTTTGGCACGCCTCGGTTCCCTTGGAGCTTGTGCATAGTGACTTGTGTGGTCCTCTTCCATCTGCTTCCTTTTCTGGTTTCAAATATTTCTTAACTTTCATTGATGATTACACCAAACGCACTTGGGTTTATTTCCTAAAACTTAAGAGCGAAGTATTTAACATGTTCTTGGCCTACAAGGCCCTTGTTGAAAAACAATCTGGTCATCAAATTATTAAGTTAAGATCTGACAATGGAGGAGAATATGTTAACAAATAGTTCACTACTTTCTGCACTGAACAAGGCATCCAACAATAGTACACTGTTCCATATACACCACGACAAAATGGTGTAGCTGAGCGGAAGAACCACACTTTAAAAGAAATGGCTAATTGTATGATCCAATCTAAGGGACTAAGTCTTCAATTTTGGGCTGAAGCCATTAATTGTGCAAATTACATAGTTAATCGCACCCCCACAAAAGCATTACAAGGTATAACACCGGAATAAGCATGGAGTAAAACTAAACCTAATGTAAGTCACTTTCGTGTGTTTGGTAGTGAAGCATGGGCTCACATTCCAGATGAAAAACAGAAAGCATTGCAGCCTAAAAGTGAAAAGTGCATATTTGTTGGATATTCTGAAGATGTAAAAGGATATAGACTTCTTCAACCACATTCTCATGATGTAATCATTAGAAGAGATGTTAAATTTGATGAAAATATCTTGGCCTGGGAGCCTAACTCGGCGATTGTGCCATCTTTGGCCTGCGAGCCTGATTCGGCGTTTGTGCCTTCTTCTTCTTCTTCCAACTTCCTTCACAGGTTTCCAACTCCAGTTTCTGATGATGACAGTGAGGATGAAAATCCACCTCCGCCTGCTCATGTTCCTCCAGTTGCACCAGCACAAGTGCTTCCTCGATGGGTCCGTTCAACATGTGAAGCAGCTGGTGATCTTGCCGGTGATCCTAGAGATCAACGTCGAACACGTTCTCAGTTTCAGCGAGCCTCTTCTCTTTTGGCTCAAGTTTCCGAGAATCATGATCCAGAAACTTTTGCAGAAGCTTCAGGGAATCCAGATTGGGATGCAACCATGGATGAAGAATATCATTCCTTAATGGCGAACGATACTTGGGATCTTGTACCTCTTCCAAAAGGAAGAAAACTTGTCAGATGTAAATGGGTCTACAGAACTAAGTATGCATTAGATGGAAGTGTTGAAAGACTTAAGGCAAGGTTAGTTGCCAAAGATTTTTCCCAAGTTGAAGGGATTGACTACAATGAAACCTTTGCTCCCGTCGCAAAAATGAACTCCATCCGCCTTGTTCTTTCCCTTGCAGCCTTACACAACTGGGAAGTCCATCAAATGGATGTCAAGTCTACCTTCTTACATGGTGATTTACAGGAGGAAATTTACATGGAACAACCTCCTGGCTATGTTCAGAATAACTCTAGCCTTGTCTGCCACCTTAAGAAATCCTTATATGGCCTTAAGCAAGCTCCTAGAGCTTGGTATGCCAAAATGGACAACTTTCTCCTTGACACTAGTTTTTCTAGATGCCATTCTGACCCCAATGTCTATACCAAGAAAGTAGGAAACCATCTCATCATACTTGTTCTATATGTTGATGACCTTATTCTTACTGGTAGTGACCCTAAGCTTATAACCCATGTGAAATCCAGTCTTAAACAAAATTTTGAAATGTCAGACTTAGGACATTTGCATTATTTTCTTGGTCTCCAAGTCCTGCAAACCAAAGAAGGAATCTTTCTTTCTCAGTATAAGTATGCTTGTGACCTTCTTCGTCGCTTTCACATGGAAGATTGTACACCATCCCCTTCTCCCTTCCAGTCTGGAGTCAAACTTTCTGCCACTTGTTCTTCACTTGAAGTCGATACCACCTTGTATCGTCGGCTTGTTGGTAGTCTCTTATACTTGACTCATTCCCGTCCTGACCTTTCCTTTTCCGTTGGTCGTGTTGCCCGTTATATGCAGACACCTCATGAAAGTCACTGGAAAGCAGCTAAAAGAATACTTCGATATATTCGAGGTACAGTTCAGTTTGGGATTCATTACAGTACAGGGGGGAAACCTTTGTTGGTTGGTTTCACTGATTCAGATTGGGCCGGCGATCCTGATGATCGAAATTCTACTGCAGGTTATGTTTTCAGTCTGGGATCTGGACCTATTACTTGGGCTTGTAAGAAACAACAAGCTCTTGCTCTTTCTTCAGCAGAGGCATAATATCGAGCAGCAGTTAATGCCAGTCAGGAAGCTTTATGGCTTCGACAGATCCTTTCAGAGTTTGGATTCGAGCAGCAGCAGCCTACTCCACTTTGGTGCGACAATCAAAGTGCCATCAAGCTTGCCAAAGATCCAGTTCTACATCAACGCAACAAACACATTGAGCTACATATGAACTTCATCAGAAATCTTGTTCATGATCGGGTTCTTGAAGTGCTCTTTTTCCCTACAGATGATCAAGTTGCAGACATCTTCACCAAGTCTCTTACAGAAGCGAAGTTTTCTAAACTTCGATCTATGTTAGGAGTTCAGGAACTTGTCATTAAGGGGGGATAGGCTCTAATGCCTCCTTCCTTCTCCTAATAGTGTCACTTTTGTAAATCCTTCAATCCTATCCCAAGTTGTTCTTAAGGGGGATGTTAGGATATTTAGACACTTAGGAGTTACTTAAGATCAACTTGTGTAATATATTCGTTAGGGATAGTGTGTTTCTTTAGTATGCATTAGTATGCATTTGTAAATACTTAATCCGACGGTCATGATATGTTTCCGACATAGAGTGATCCGACGGCTCAACTTCTCTTAGATCAAACCTAACCTTGATCCGTGGCTTAACACCCGATTGGTCCATGATCTCTATTTAAAGAGCATGGAGGGTCATTGTTTAGTTGATCGATTATGAGAAGCTCATTTGTAACTTTCTTTCTTTGCATAATAAATTGTCCCGTAGAAGCTATTTTGCCGGGGCCGTGGAGTGTTTCCCTCAAGAGGGTTTAAACCACATCAAAACATCGGTGTGTTGATCTGTGATCTATTTGTGTGAAGTGGTTGCTCTTGGTGTTCGGTCCTTTGGTAGTACCCTGTGTACTCGAACAAGTTGGATCATTTACATTTATGTATGTACGCATCATGTTGGATGCTTGGACCATGTATATGTATATGTATCATGTATGATCAGGTAGATCATGTATGTTGATGGATACATTGTGTGGATCATGTATCTATGTATGTATCAGGTAGATACATTGTATATGATGATATGTATCAGGTAGATACTTGGTATGCATCAGGTGGATGCATTGTATGATCAGGATGATCGTGGATGACGATCTTCTCCAGATGACATGCATCAGGACGATGTAGTGATGATGATCAGGATGATCATGTGTACATCAGGATGATGTATGGTGAATATCAGGATGATACTTTGTGGCCGTGGATCAGGTTGTGCAAATGAGCATGTTTGGGAGATCCTATAGGTCAGAGTTGTGTACCCGTAACAGCCTGGGATGCTCTTTCAAGACATTGCTCTGGGAGGACATGTAATTTTTTCCCTGGGAGATCTTCAGGTCGGAGTTGTGTGCCCATAACATCCTGAGATGCTCTTGCGAGGTTTTGGCCTATGGCATGTAATTTGCTCCTGGGAGATCTAGACAGGATGAAAAAGGCCTCAGATGCTTCAACCAAGTTTTGCCATGACCACATGTAATTTGCTCCTGGGAGATCTGGACAGGATGAAAAAGGCCTCAGATGCTTCAGCCAGGTTTTGTGGTGGACCACATGTAATGTGCTCCTAGGAGATCCGATAGGTAGAGCTGTGTGCTCGTAATAGCCTGGGATGCTTCAGCTAGGTTTTGTGGTGAGATCACATGTAATGTGCTCCTGGGAGATCCAAAAACTAGAGTTGTGTGCTCATAATAGCCTGGGATGCTTCAGCTAGGTTTTGTGATGGGTCACATGTAATGTGCTCCTGGGAGATCCGTCAGGTAGAGCTGTGTGCTCGTAATAGCCTAGGATGCTGCAGCCAGGTTTTGTGACGCATGTAATAAGTCCTGAGGATTCCACAGTATGGCCAGTGATGATGAAGACCTGCAGGTGGTGGGCCTACATCCAATATGAAAAATGATTGGCTCTGTAGAACTTCCTATGACGAGTAGATTCAGATATTGATTGAGATAGCAGCAGTAGTGACGATGATGATGACTTGATGACGATTATCCAGTGACGATGATCCAGAGAAGATGACTTGTGCTAGAAGACCTGTGTCGAGAAATACCTTCCTAGTTAAGAGGGAGTGTTGATGTATATGTAACTTCGGAATGTATTTCACATATATGTATGTTGTATTCCTATAGATATGTTATTATTCCTCTATACGGAAGTGTCATCATTTATATTGTAAGTGTCGTAACTTATACTTGATGGGTTATTAGACCACCTTGTTGGGGTCGGCACTGTATAAGTCATGTGGGTCAAAGGGTTATTAGACCACCCTATTGGGGGTCGGCCATGTGGGTGAAAGGGTTATTAGACCACCCTAGTGGGGGTCGGCCCAGTCAGCATTATGTTAAGTGGTTAAGTTGAGGCTGACCTAGTTGAGTAAAGGTCAAGTCAAGTTAGTGTATAAATAGAGAGTGTGTGTCTCTGATTTTACACATTCTATTCTCTCACTCACACTTGGGAGAGTGGCGCACTTGTGGAGGAGGAGGTTCTGCTGCTAGGAGAAGACTATCTCTTGTATTCTGGTTGTATCATTGCTCTATCTATCTCTGAGGAAGTTATTGGGGTTTTTCACCTTTATGGTTTTCCCCAAGTAAAATCTGTGTCTCTTGTGTGCTTGCATTATTGTGTCCATGATTGATATGCTGTAGATATGATGTACATGTTGTTCTCTTAGTTAAGATCCTAGATCAGATTGAAGTAAATTCTGAAAATTTAACATATATGACCTTTATATTACTTCTTCAAATCCTCTCTTAATTTTGGCCAAAGTAGGGAGTTTGACTAGCAATTCCTCTTTTACTAGTATTGGTCTCTTGGTCTCCAAATGACCCCAAATGATTGTATAATGGGTCTGAAGGTATTTAAGAGGTATTAATACATATAAAAGAGGCTCATGGATACTTAAAAACCCTTAAAACACTTCTTCACATTCATTTACAATCTGGACAAAGTAGGGAAGATTACTAGTAATTTCGAGCTTCAAACCCCCAATGGTAGATGGCTCTAAATAGCTCAAAATTCTCTCAAATTGTACCGGTAGGTGTATGAATGATGTTAATACATAAAAATGGTGTTTATAGGTGTCTTTTAACCATCAAATGACTTTCTCAACTCACTTTGGAAATCTGATCAATGTATGGAGTTTTATTATTAAAATTGTGGTTCAAATCCCCTAGGGTTAGATGATGAAAATGACTTTCCAAATGAACTCAATCCAACTCGAAATTCTGAATGGAAGCAGGGGGCATATAAAGGAAATCAGCATGAACCCATATGTATCACTATTCAACTTTTAATGTCTGCTATAACTCCCTTAAATCATATGCAAGAAGACTAGTTTCGACCTTGGGGGAAATAACATTAAATCTTCTTCAAATGAAATAAAACTGAGCAAGATGGCTCCAAATGCTTAAGTGATTAAAATGAAACTTGTAATACTCATCAATGGCAGTCCATACATCATAAATATATCAGAGGAACATTCTTCCATTCGAAATCATCAGCAATACATTGGCATACATCAGTCTAGTGGGGGAAACTAGATTTTCCATTGTATATATTTATTTAGCTCCTTTATTAAATATTTATTCTCTTATAATTTCCACACATCATTTATCATCCTTCTTACTTCAAATCCCAATGCTTCCACCCACAACCTAGGAAACTAGTAATTTTCCTCCTTGGCAATTATTTGACCCTTAGCATCAGTTTGACAAACTCTCATGAATATGACAACTGGGCTTAGGACATTGTGACCCAATGCAAAATTTGGGACATGAATAGTCCCTAGATAACAAAATTCATGTGTTGATGATTTAGTTGCAACAACCTCAACTCTTCAACCTTGTGAAAGTTTAATATCAAGGGAAAGAAAATGGAAATCATCTTTAGACTATCTATCCCAGAAAACTTCAAATAGTGGCAACTTTTTCTTGATGATGCTCAGATCATAAGATTTATGAATAACTTGTAGGAATTTTCCAACTATAAGGTGGAATAGTGAAATGAAGGAGATTAAAGCCAAGGTGTGAACACTTGAAGACCAACAAATACCCTAAAGGTCTTGTTCCTCTAGAAACAAATTGATAGCGATGATGTGTGTAAATAGAAGAAAGAAGCTAGTAAGCTAGAGGATTATATTGAGGTAAACATTGGCTTGTAGGTGATCCTAAAATCATTAAGATTGGAAAGAATGATTCTATGGAAGAAAGGAGAGACATTGAGAATCTAATCAAGGAGTACATGGATGTGTTTTCTTTGCCATACGATGATTTGAAATCATACCAAGAAGATGCCATACAACACACTATCCCTTTAAAAAAAGATGTAAAACCCTTTAGACAAAATCTAAGATGAATAAATCCAAAGTTGGCTCCACTTATCCAAAAGGATTTGCAAAATATGTTGGAAGCCAAGATCATTGTCTCTACACAACATTCTGAGTGGGTATCTAATCTAGTAGTAGTGAGGAAAAAGAATGGCGAGATTATAAGTCCATGTGTAGATTTCATAATTTTAAATCAATTATATCGGAAAGAAAATTACCCACTTCCCAAAATGGAAAATTTATTGCGAACAGTAAAAGGAAGAAGATAAACCCAAGACAACATTCATTACTCCTTGCGGAACATATGAGCATCTATGAATGCCTTTTGTATTAATGAATGCAAAATCGACTTTTCAAGAGCAAAGGATTACAATTTTAGGGACCTCATTGACAAAATAATCAAAATTTACCAAGATGATGTGATAGTGGTTTCTAAAGAACGAAAATCTCATGTTTGTCATCTTAGGCAAATCTTTGCAAGGTGTAAAAAATACATAATATTATTAAACCCTAAAATGTCAGTATTTGGAGTGGATGAGGGAAAAATTATAAGATATGTCATATCTAAAGGAGTTAAAATCGATCCCTCAATAATAGAATCTATCGAACAAATTCCATTCCCACTCATAAGAAAGTTCTCAAAGTCTTCTTCAGAAAAAACAATTTCATTAGGCAGTTTATTCCAATTTTGCAGAAATAAAAACCAATAGCCAACCTATTAAAGAAGAATTAAGAATTGAAGTGGAATGGAAAAAGTATGAGAGAACTCAAATTGATTTAACAAGCCATTATGTTGACACCGGTCTTAGTCAATATAGATTACTCCAAGGACTTCCAACTATTTTTTTTGCATCTAAATAAACATTTGTGGGGGTGTTGTTAGAAATGATCAAAACATGGAACAACCCATAGATTTCTTGAGAAAACATACTTAGATACTCATAACTAAACTATACTATAATGGAGAAGCAAATGTATGCCCTTGTCCAATTAGTAAGAAACTTTAGAATCTATGTAGGGTATTCCAAGATTATAGCCTCAATTCCCTATGTTGTAGTTAAAGATATTCTTACCCAACAAGATTTCATGGGTAACAAAGGAAAATGTGTGTCCCAAATTCAAGAGCATGACATAGAAATTAAACCCACTAAACTAATTAAGGGGAAAGGCTTGGAAAAAGTACTCATGGAAACATTGGAAAGAATGAAAAGGTGTTGAGAATTAAAAAGGAAGAATCCCATGAGATGATATCCACAGTTTTGGTGGATTAGAACATCACGTGTGGTATTCAAACATAATCTAGTATTTGAAGAATCTCACATGTCTAGACCATCTAGTTAATAACAAGCAAAGAGACTTGAGATTAAAGGCATCAAAGTATTGTATTGTGTTGGGAGGACTGGGTTGGAGAAACCCATACAATTTGGTCGTGCAATGTGTTGGCAATGATGAGTCTAATGAATTAATGATTGATTTGCATGAGGGGTTATGTCATGGAAATTATGCAGTGAAAACGACAACTCATAATTAGATCCCAAGGACCAGTTAGTATTGGCCCACGATATTTGTTGATGCCCATCAATTTGTAAGGTCTCGACAACCGTGTCATATTTTCGTAGGTAGAAAAAAGTTTGAAACCCTACCATTGAACTAGTTATAGTAGAAGCTCCTTTCCAATAGTGGGGTTTGGATTTCATAACAAAATTTAAGGACAAGTCAAGTAACGATTACCAATGGATCCGCATAGCAATAGATTACTTCACAAAATGGGTTGAATCCATAGCCACAAAAAGAGAAACAAATAGTGTGTTAATTGAGCTTTTGGAAGTTAAAATCATAACAAAGTTTGGTGTTCCTACTAAAATTACCACTGACAAAGCCAAAGCTTTTAGTTCAACAGACATGTTGACATTTTTTTTCAAGTATGGCATTGTTCTATCGCACTCATCAAGTTATTACCCTTAAGGAAATCATCTCGCAAAGTCAAGTAACAAGAAATTAATGACCATCTCGAAAAGAACTGTGGCAAACAAAAAAATGAGTTGGGTTAGTAAGAAAAAAAATGCTTTATGGGATGATAAAATAACAAAGAACAAAGTTACAAGTAAAATTCCATCTCAGTTGGTATACGAGATGGAATAACCTTGCCTATTCATCTAAAAATCCCTTTGGACCAAATGTTGCATCAATTCACTTCCAATCAAGATGATGTACAAGAGAGAATAAGTCAATTAATAGAAGTTGACAAGAATAGAAGGAAACATTTTAATCATTTTGCAAAGAGCCAAGACAGAGTCAAAGGAGTATTTGATAAAAAGGCTTGCCGAAGGACAGTGTAAAAGGGTGACCTTGTGCTAATGTGGAACAAGAGAAAAGAGAAATATAGGAAACATGGTAAATTTGAAAGCTTGTGGTTAGGACCTTACAAGATAGGATATATTGTGTGTACAAACTCTTTCTTTCTCAATCAATTGGATGTAGAAACGTTGCCATTGCCTATAAATGTGCAAGCCCCAAAAATTGTTTTATCATGATGGAATTTGATGCCATTTAGGCATCCCATAGTAAAGTAGGGTAGGATGAACAACTCTTTAGCATGAGCATTAGTATTGATTATAATGCATTTTGATTGATGTATTTACTTGGTTCATTTTTATTGCATGTATTTCATTAATGTGTTCATTCCATACATTTTACTTTTGTTATGAATAAAATATAATCTAATTGGTATCCATGTACTCTCATGTTTTGATTTTATGTTATATAGGGAAGGAGAAGGCACTTATGTCTTCACACCTCTCTAGAATTTTATTTTATTTTGTGAGAGTCTTTTATATTAGCAGGTTTATAGATCCTAGAGTTCTCATGCACTCTCACATAGAGTACATGCCCTAGAGTTGGAGCCAAATGTTACCCCTTGTTTTGCAGGGGTCACGTGATGATCAAATTGTTTGTGATTTCCATAAAAAAATTGTTGTGTATTTCCCATAGATCATTCGTTAGATCCTTTTCCAGCATGCTTATATGATTATTGCGCCTTGGTGTTCTTGGTGGAGACTGTATTAGTTGTGATGGTGGTGTGATAATATCACCCTCATTGACACATGGGATATTTTCTTCTTTGTTAGACATGATCATAGGAGAGTCACTTTTGTGTGCATAGAGGCTCATATTACTTAAAATTATTAGTCATTGCTAAGACATATCATGGTGTAATCTAGATAAGTGTGTCACCTTGTAGGTTGAATTGTATCCCTGGTGATTTAAGTAGGTCTCATAATCATTCCATCATGATAGACATTTCAAAGAATTCATCTAGCCATTTTTCATGCCTTGTCATTTCACTGGCCTTATCACCCACTTCCATCATTTCCCCATGTGATTGACCTATCATGTGTAATGTCGCAAGGTATTAAAAATATTCCCATGTATGAAATGTGTAAATCAAAGCAGAAGAGTCAAAGTACTCAAGGTTGATGCATCTAATCAAATTGTTATACACTGAGCCATGCCCCCTTTCCAAAATACTTACTCCCTAAGTTCCATGGTTATCAAAGCCAAATCTAAAGAAAGGGACCAAACAAAAGAAAAAAAATGAAATAAAGGAAACACAAAAAAGGTGCAAGGAAAGGATAACTCATGCTATGCACTCCCTTCAAAAGGAACACATGGAAACAAAGTTATAACCCCTAGATATTGAAAGCTATGGAGCATACCTATTACTCATATCACATTATTATGAGGGTATTTTCATGAATAAACCTTCCTTTCCCTAGTACCACATTCATTTCATCACCCTCACCTAACTTGGGGACCTAGGAAATCACATTGAATTAAGGGTTTCACATGTAATAGGGGTTGGTCTAACCATGATGAATCTAATATTAAAATGGATAAAAATTAAATAAGTTATTGAGCTACTAGACAAGTGTAATTGTTGACCGCTTTATATTTGTTTTGAATTTTTTAAGGCATTTTCCTAGTCACATGTGGGATGGGGCTTCCTATAGCATGAGTGCCTTTGCTATTGTATTTTATCTAGCACATGCGGAGGATAAATAGGCTCCACCAATTGAAGGCTCCCCCTCATCTCACATATTTGGAGGCACACGTGGTAGTATGGTTGCATGATCATGGGATTTCTCCATTCTTCTTGATTTATGGTTGCACTTCCCTAACACGTGGAGCTTACTTGACACATTGTTGACCCTCATTGCATGGTGTTGAGCCTTTGCATGAGTTTGTAGGTGTGGTTACACAATGGTTCTCCCCACTTGGCATATTTTATTACCACATTGATAAGAGGTCTCTCCTAAACCCCTTACACATGCCACCATTTTGGGGAGTTTGTTGCATCTTTTGAGAGGGCGTTCACTTGTTTTTCCTCATGTGGGAGCTCATGTGGACAGTTGACTTGGTTTTAGTTGGAGCACTCCACTCCTTGTGGATTTGACTCATCATTGTCATGCTTTTCTTGAAGAGAACCCATTCCTTTAGGCCTATTTTCACACTCTCCCACTATTTATTGTTGGAGTGTTCCATTTTCTTGGGCATCTATTGTATCATGGAGGTTATCATCACCATTTTAGGAGGACCATTGGTCTTTATTATTGACATTTATCCTCTTCCTAATAATGTGCTTCATCAACATATTTTGTTAAAGTTTGATGTAAAGGTGTCATAACCACCTCTTCTTTATGTATTGTTGACCTTTCCACATTAGTTGGTGGAAAAGGTGTGTTTATGATCTAGGCTAGATCTAAGGATCTATTATTATTTATTTGATGGGTTGTTGAGCCTAATACTCTATATAAGAAGTTTTTCCCTCAATTGTTATTGTTCTTGATTGGCTATTGGGAGATTGATTTCTTTTGGAAAGGATGTGGATGTGTATGGAGACTATCTTGTTGAGGAAAATGTTTTGGTAAATCAAGTTTGGATATGGTGTTGGAATTTTATTTTTGCAAATGTTAATTAATTTGATTCATCAAATAATAATCATTTTCTACTTGAAATAAAGTTAATGGTACAACCTTTCCTTTTTTATAGGTTGTAGTGTTGGTATGATATGTGTAGTCTGCATCCATTGGGAGTGATTGGAGGTTCATTATCCCCATTGCTAGGGTTTATGTCAAGTTGATAGCCAAAGGTGCATCTCCAGGTAGCCCCTTCGCAATATTTTTTTCAGTTGATTCCAAATAGCTAGGGTTTTTTGGTGTATGTGTATGTAGCCCATATTAATCCCTAGAAACTCAAAAAAAATACAACCTACTAGGATTTTTTTTGTGACCCCATTTTCCCTAAGATTGAAGGAACTAGTCTCTCCCATCAACCACCACTGGAAAACTAAAATTTTCCCATTTATTTTTCTGTTTTCTTATTAAAATCTAGGTTAAACTTCTACAATATCATTTTCCAAATTTCAATTTTGTAATTCTAGGGTTTCATAGTAGTTTGCATGTCCTTTTGTCATTTCGACTAATTTGAATTATGAAAATTGTTAACTAAAACTACCTTGAAACAAATTTAAAATAGGCCCAAGTAATGCTGGAATAAATGATTAATTTCCTTGGGTCATTATCATCTAAATTTATTGCAAATTTGTGCTTGATTTCTGCATTTCTAAATCAGTTATACGATGGCATAAATACTTAAACAGATCATCCTAAAATGGGTCTAGGAAGTTACTCGTAAATTCTGGAAATCGCATCTTGTTTAATCACCTAATTTTCCATATTTGTAAATATTTCATATGGTTGTAGCCTGTGATCTTATATATTTTATTAAATATGTTTAGTGATAATTTGCTTTCATTTAATTGAAATTCCTCTAAAAGTAAAGTTTCATTTTTGTTTCCTAAGTGTTTGTCTTTTTTGGTAATCACTTCATAAGGTTAATTAAATATGTATAATGCACACAACAAACCTAAACCATATTTTAATCAACCATTTGTCAAGCAATCATTAATCACAATCCTTAATCAAAAGTTAAGGATATCATATTGAGATGATAGTGGTACCTCCCATGTAGTTACTTCTAGGGGTACTAGGGGTAGCAGTCATGGATTAGAACTTTTCGACTTGTGCTAATATGAGTTGTAGAAGTCCCCATTATAATCCATTTATAGACATTTTTATGTTTTATAGAATTTCAAATTGTTAAAGGTGTCCCTATACTTTTTTTTTCCAAGAAAAAAATTCTTTGTATTTGATATTTTAGAGTAAGAAATCAAAATACACTCGTACTAGCCTATCAGGCTCAGTTTCTGATCACAACATGGAAAGAACCTATACTTAATACATATACATACCTATTCATCATGATCCCAAAAGGATTCATACATTTCAAAGTAATGAAAAATATTACAACCTGAAGGGACTCAAAACTGGAAAAATTAAATTATAACAACATAAAACATATTTTTGTGCAATATCTTAATTAAGGAACCAATTATCAAAAAAGAGATTGTGCAATATATTAATTAAGGAACCAATTATCAAAAAAGAGACTGCTAGAGACTGTTGGTCCACTGCCAGAAGATTGTTGTCCTTAAATTCTTGTACCACCAGAAGTCCTTGCAGTGTTAAGGATTCCTTTCAGAGTTGATCATCTTTTTGATTGAATTATCTGTTAATATGAGCACATGATACCTCATCAAAAAGTGTTTTCTTATCCAAACATAAGTGCATGATGGCCCTAGAGCCAGTTTTGTAATTTGGAACTTTTCATTAGCCCAATCTATCAATACTTTTGAGTCCCCAAGGACCTATAGCCTTTTTATATTCCTATCAACCATTGCTTTCAATAACATCCAAAGGCCGTAAAACTCTACTCTATTGTTGGTAACTCACTAGCTCCATATTTTAAGGTATGATAATGAGCATGCCAATGAAGAGAATGGCACCTGCTCCACACAGTCCTAGAGTACCTTAGAAAGCTCCATCGAAGAAACCCTGAGCTTTTGAGTGATCTGTACTTTGTTCTTGTAATCTCCGGGGCAAGTCATGTTTGGTAGGATTTCATCCTTCTCTATAGGAGAGACAAATTTGATGCACTAACCATCCTAGTTGAGCCTCCTTTCCATTAAAAATCATTTTGTTCCTTTGTAACCAAACTCCCCATAAAACATAAAAAGGGAGATCTTTATGTGAAGAAAGACTTGTCAATGATCCAAAATTTCATACATTCCAACAATGATTCTTTTTCCCACCCTTGATGTATATTTAAACTATGAAGGACATCCTTCCAAACTGCCTTAGTGAAAGAGAAGCCTATAAAGAGATGATCCACTGTTTCGCTTGCACTCCTGCAAAAGATACACCAACGTGACCCTATCCAAATTATTTTTGCTTGTTTTCCTAGGTTAGTATTTTATTGGCCAAGGTAAGCTACGGGAAAATTATGGTTTTTAAAGGGCTTTCCAACTTCCATGCCACTCGCCACCACCACTTCATATCTTCACCAATATCTTCTCCAATTTTGGCTTCATACCCCAGTTTTGTAGTTCGCTTTCATGTAGCTTTATTCCATGACCGTTTCAACTCATTATCAAAAATTTTAAGACAAATGGAATTATGCATGAGAATATTTGTATAATTTTTCCATTCACCAACTTGAGATCCCTCCAATTCCAAGTCTACTGCTCATTTCCATATTTGAATCCCTACGCCCTGTATCACGATACTTGTTGCATCTTTCATCCTTACTATTCCTTTATCTTGTAGCATTATCAGAAGAGGTTTTGACAGCCTGAAGTTCCCACTGTAACCAATCCATGGATCTTTACCAATTAGCAACTTGTTTCCTCTGCCAATGCTCCAAGCTACCCAATTTATCAATATGTTGAATGCTTTGACCAAGCCTTTCCAAACATTGGAAGCTCCTTTGAAGGATTTTTCTATCTTCCATAAGTCTCTGACATCCATGTTCTTCAAATATTTAGCCTTCATGACTTCTCCCAATAGTATATTGTTAAACAATAATATCCAAATAATTTTGGTTTCTAAAGCCTGGCTAAAAACAAAGATATTTAGCCCCCAACCTCCTGACTCTTTAGGTTTGGCTATCTTTGACCATTTAACAAGTGGGATTACTTCTATTTCTTTTTTACCGATCCATAGAAAGCTAAAGCATTTTTTCATAATTTTCTCCAAAATGCCAATTGGGATATGCACTATGGATAACTAGAAGACGGGAATGCTTTCCAAAACTTCCTTGACTAGGAATAACCTACCCACTCTTGATAACCATCTCTAGCACCAGTAAGAAATCCTATCTTCAATTTTTTTAATTAACCAAGGCCAATATGTTTGTCTAGTCCTTAGGCTTTAAATAAAAGCCTAAGTACTTCAAACCCTTGTCAAAAGGTTCAATTTTAAATGGGAACAATTGTACCAGTATCCTTTCGAGGCCTTCACTCTTGATTAGAATACAAGATTTGTTCATGTCAATCTCCATCTCGGTATATTTATAGAATGTACCTAAAGTGATTTTGAAGAATTGTTGCTCCCTTAGATTGTCCCTCCTAAATAAAAAAATGTCATAATTTTTCTTTGGGATTAGGGCTATAAATATAACTTTTATAGCCCCCGGGATATTATATGTTCTTATAGTTTCCTCGATCACCCTAAGAAACGCGTTCTCCAGAAGTTCATAAAATCCTAACTAGAACTCTATGCAACAAACATCAATCCCTAGGATTTTGGCCTTCTTGAAAGACAACAAAACTGATTTTAGCTCGTCCTTAGTTACCTCTACTTCCATTTTAGCATTCATGTATTCATCAAAGAAATGAGGAAATAGCTTGGCCACCTTCATAATTTCAACAATATTTGAAGAAACACTCTCCTTGAATAGGTTTTGGAAGTGACGCTTACCTGCTGCAGCCAAATCCTTAAAAGATGAGACCTTTGTTCATTCAGAGCCATCCAACTCCCATATGGTGTTAACACTCTTCTTGTGAGCCACATATTTATGAAAAAACTATGTATTATCGTCCCCTTCTAACAACCAGATTGCTCTACTCTTGAGTCTTCATTATGCCTCTTCTAGTGCTAGAAGCTCCTTCTTTCTACCCTCAAGTTCCTTCAATTTCACTTGCTCTTCATCAGAAAAAACCCCACGTGCATTATGATAAAAAAGGTCTAGTAGAGCGTCAACTTATTTTAGGGTCTTTTGATTTTCTTTGGCCTTTTGCTTGGCCCACTCAACGATCATTTTTTTCACACGAATCAGATTATTTGAGAATTGTGGCATTGTTGAATCACCCATCAATACCTCATATTTTTTCCAATTTTTCAAAATAATTTCTCTAAAACCTTTATCGAGTAGCCAGGTATGATTAAATTTAAAATGGGTTGAGGGTTTATGATGCATCTCTACCACCTGTATCAACCTAGGTGTTGATGTATATGTAACTTCGGAATGTATTTCATATATATATTTATTGTACCCTTATAAGAGATGTGTTATTCCTCTATAAGGAAGTGTCGTCATTTGTATTGACAAGTGTCGCAAGTAGATTAAGTTGTCGATGGGTTATTAGACTACCTAATGTGGGTGTCGGCCCGATATATATGTAACTGGGGTTATTAGGCTGAGTTAGACAAGTCGGCCCCATAGGTAATTAGGCAAGTCAGGACAAGTATAAATAGAGAGTCGGGATTCTCTATTTTGATCATCTCAGAACTCACTCTTCTCTCACTCAGAAAGTGGCGCACATTGGAGGAGGAGGATCAGCTGCATAGTAGGAGACTATCTATTGTATTTGGTTGTACTTTGATTGATCCATTTCTCTATCTATCTCTGAGGAAGTTGTGGGGTTTTTCACCTTAGGGTTTTCCCCACAGAAAAATCTGTGTGTCCATTGTCTCATGCTTTTGATTCTTGTGATGCTTGACATGCTTGATATGATTGTTATTCATTGATATACTATACATGTTATTCTCTCAGTGAAGATCCTATAACATATTGAATTAATGCTCAAAATCTAACATGGCATCAGAGCTAACCTGAGAAGAAGACACCGTGCAGTTGTGGAAGCTATGGCTTCTTGTTTTTGGGTTTCTCTCCACAGATTTTGGAAAAGTAATATGATGGATTGACTCTCCTCAGCATGGTGAATCTATCTGTCCAATCATAATTCAATTCTGAGCACTTTCAGTTTTGGCCCTAAAAATTAGGGTTTCCTAAAAAATAGGAATTTCTAAAATCTAAAGACACAGCTGGAAGCTCCTTAGAAAATCAGAAGTTTGGAGATTTGGTTCAAGATTTTTGGTTGTGTAGATCTCCGTGAAACTCAAACCCTAATCCGAGACCAGATCCAGTTTTCAGGAATCAAGTGGTAAGACCTAAATATTTTCTATTTCCATTTGAAGTATTCTTTAAGATGTCTCACCACACCAAGCTTGAGGATAAGCTTGAAGGAGATGATAACTTCCGAGCATGGATGTACAGGATTGGGTTAATCCTTGAAGAGAATGAGTTGGATACTTATATAAGTGAAGAGGTCCCTGTCCCAGAGGGAGAAGAGGCTAAGGCTCTTCACAAGAGGAATTTGGTTAAGGCAAAGAGGATCATTGTTGATTCTATCAAAAATCATCTCATCCCCCATGTGTCATCCATAAAGACACCAAAGGAGATGTTTGATTCCTTGACCAAACTATTTGAAGGCAAGAACATAAATCGGAAGATGACCCTGAGGAATCAATTAAAGAATATCAAGATCCGGAATGCTGAGACTATGCAGTCATATTTCTCAAGGGTCTCCCAGATAAAAGAACAACTTGAAGCTATGGGTGAAGATATAGAAAATGGAGAAGTGGTGATGACCACTCTTAATGGCCTCCCTAGGTCATGGGATTCCTTCATCCAAGGAATTTGTGCTAGAAAGAAACTTATCTCTTTCAGTAGACTGTGGGAAGAATGCTCACAGGAAGAAGCTTGAATTGTAGCCAGAGAAGAGAAGATGGGGAGTGAATACCAAGCACTCACAACTTACTCCAAAAGACATGGTGACAAGAAAGCTCACCATCATGGAAAGAAAGGAAAATATCAAAATCAAAGAGGTAGTCCCAAACATAGAAGGGACATGTCCCATGTCCGTTGCTATACATGTGATGATAAGGGACACTATGCCAGATATTTCCCTAAGAATAAGAAAGAGGTTACTCACAAGAAGAAGAACTTCAAAAGAAGACATCATGCTCATCCTGCAGAGGATGATGAGCCTCCCAGGAAGAGAGCTAGAGAAGATAGTGAAGATTCTTCAAGTGATGAAGAATATGTTTTGATTTCTGCTCTCACCGGAACCATTACTCATGGAAGTAATGATTGGCTCATAGATAGTGGGGCTTCCAAACATATGACAGGATTCAAAGAATCCTTTGTGAATCTATCTGAACATGATTCACCCCACAAGGTGAAGCTTGGAGATGACTATCAGTATCCCATAAAAGGGAGTGGTGAAGCCTCCTATACATTAGACTCTAGAAAGTCTATGAAGATGAAAGATGCACTCTATGTTCCAGGTCTCAAGAAGAATCTACTCTCAATATCTGCATTGGATGCAAAAGGAATGAGGGTTGCATTTATAGATGGCCAAGTCCTAATGTGGCCTAAGGGTAAGACTATAGATGATGCAGTTGTGATTGGAGAGTAAGAGGGAGGATTATACAAATTGAAGGGCCATCCAGAACAAGCCATGGTCCATGATTCTATAGAGCCAAGTGAACTTTGGCACAAAAGGCTTGCACACATGCATTACAGAGCATTACCAATTGCAAGCAAAGCGATAGAAGGTCTTCCTGAAATACAGACAAAGCATGAAGGCATTTGCAAAGGTTGTGCAAAGGGAAAGAATACAAAGAAGACATTTCCAAGCAATGAAAGCAAGGAAAAAGGAATCTCGGAGATTATCCACTCTGATGTATGTGGTCCCATGTAATCCATTTCTCTGAGTGGGTATGTATACTATGTCTCCTTTATTGATGATTTCTCTGGGAAGACTTGGATCTACTTCTTGAAGAACAAAGATGAAGTGTTTAACAATTTCAAGGAATTCAAAGCCTTGATAGAAAACCAAACTGACATGAAGATCAAGATCTTGATATTTGACAATGGAGGAGAATTTACTTCAGGAGACTTCAAGAAGTTATGCAGTGATTCAGGGATTAAGAGGGAGTTGACTACTCCTTACAATCCACAGCAGAATGGGGTTGCCAAGAGGAAGAATAGAACAATCATGGAAGCAGCAAGGGAAATGCTTCATGACCAAGACTTACCTATGCACCTATGGGCTGAAGCAGCAAGGACAGTTGTATATGTGCAGAACAGAACACCCCATAAGATACTTGACAACAAAACACCAGAAGAAGTGTTCACTGGTAAGAAACCAGAAGTAAGCCATCTCAGAATATTTGGTTGTCCAGTATACACTCACATCCCAAAAGAGAAAAGGTCAAAGTTGGATCCTTCAGGAAAGAAGGGTATATTTGTGGGTTACAGTGAAAGCTCGAAGGCTTACAGAATCTACTTCCCTGGATTCAAGAAGATTGACATCAGCAGAGATGTAACATTTGATGAAAGTTCAGCTTATCACAAATCGAGAAAGACACATGTTGTAGACAATGAAGAACCTAGAATATCCAGAACTCAAGACACCACAATGAATGAAGTTGTTCCTAAAGAAGATCGAGAAATGGAAGATCCACAAGAACCTGTGGATCCACCTCGTGAGAAGAATCCTCACAAGAGGAAACCAACATGGGCTAGAGAGCTCATCCAAGATGCAGAGAGATTTGGCATTTCAGAAGAAGAGCACAGAGAAGGGAAAAGAACAAGGTCACATACTAGTTATGTTGCTTTACTCTGTGAAATCATGGATAAAGAACCTTCCAGTTATGAAGAAGCTGTAGAAAATAAAGAATGGAAGGATGCTATGATCGAAGAATACCAATCTATTATGAAGAATGATGTTTGGGATGTGGTCCCAAGACCAGATGGGAAGTCTGTGGTAACTTCCAAGTGGATCTATAAGGTCAATCATTGTGTAGATGGTAGCATCGAGAAATACAAAGCTAGGTTTGTAGCTCGTGGCTTCTCCTAGAAAGAAGGAATTGATTATGAAGAGACTTTTGCTCCTGTGGCGAGATACACTTCCATTAGATCAGTACTTGCTCAGGCTGCAGTGATGAAATGGAAGGTACACCAGATGGATGTCAAGACAGCCTTCTTGAATGGTGTAGTTGAAGAGGAAGTGTATGTGGAGCAGCCACTCAGGTTTGAGACACATGAAAGAGGAACACATGTGTACAAACTGAAGAAAGCCCTGTATGGTTTGAAACAGGCACCCAGGACCTGGTATGGCAGGATAGATTGCTTCCTATCCAGTTTGGGATTTACCAAGAGTAAAGCGGATTCCAACCTTTACTACAACGTTGAGGAGGGAAATCCAGTGATTCTACTATTGTATGTGGATGACCTGTTTCTGACAGGTGAGGATAGACTGATTGCCGACACAAAGAGGAAGCTAGCTGCCGAGTTCGAGACGAAGGACTTGGGTATGATGCACTGCTTTCTTGGTATGGAGATGTGGTAGAGTGCAGATGGGATCTTCCTTAGACAAGGGAAGTATGCAGTAAAGATCCTAAAGAGCTTTAGGATGATGGACTGCAAGGCCATGGCCACACATATGGCATTGAACCTAAAGCTTCTGTGTGATGCTTCTTCTGAGCCGGTTGATGCTACGATGCATCGTCAGATGATTGGGTCCTTGATGTACCTGACGAATACGAGGATAGACATTTGCTTTACGGTGAACACCTTGAGCCAGTATCTGACAGATCCGAGACATGTTCACCTGATAGCTGCAAAGCATGTTCTGAGGTACCTGAAGGGTATAGTGGATTATGGGCTCAAGTATGAGGCGAATCAAAAGTTTAACATGGAGGGTTATGTTGATTCGGATTGGGCAGGCAGTGCCATTGATCGGAAGAGCACTTCGGGGTGCTACTTCAGTATGGGATCAGGTGTGATCTCTTGGTTTAGCAGGAAGTAGTCCTGTGTGGCACTGAGTACAACTAAAGCAGAGTATGTCGCAGCTTGTTCAACTAGTTGTGAGGAAGTATGGCTTAGGAAGCTACTGTCTGATTTGTTTGATCTCCAGTTGAGTTCTACCTGTATATATTGCGACAACCAGAGTTGTGTGAAGTTGTCAGAGAACCCAGTGTTCCATGACAGGTCGAAGCGCATTGATATCAAGTTCCACTATATCAAGGATATGGTGCAGAGGGGAGTTGTGAAGCTCCTGTATGTTGCGACAGACAAGCAGATAGCTGATGTGTTGACCAAGCCGCTTTCCAGAGTGAAGTTTGAATACTTCAGAGGGAGACTTGGTGTACTTCAGATCAAGATGCCTTCCAGAGGGAAGTGATGAAGTTTGGAGACACAGATGCACACTGGGCCATTCTTACATGGTGGTAGGTTGGTCCTCCCATGGAAGGATGTAAGGGCCGAGCCATTCTTGCATGGTGGCAGGTTAGTCCTCCCATGTCAGGATGTAAGGGCTGATCCATTCTTACATGGTGGTAGGTTGGTCCTCCCATGGTAAGATGTAAGGTTTGGGCCATTCTCACATGGTGGCAGGTTAGTCCTCCCATGGTGAGATGTAAGTGCTGGGACATTCTCACATAGTGTAAGGTTAGTCCTCCTATGGTGAGATATAAGTGTTGAAGCCTTTCCAACATGATAGTAGGTTGGTCCTCTCATGGTCGTTGATGTAAGTGCTGGGGATTTTCGACATGGTGGTAGGTTGGTCCTCCCATGGTCGTTGATGTAAGTGTTGTGCCTTTCCGACATGTTGGTAGGTTGTTCCTTGTTGAGCCCAGAATTGGCCCTTTTTAATCATCTTCAAT
Source organism: Larix kaempferi (assembly GCA_027924585.1). Classification (NCBI taxonomy): domain Eukaryota; kingdom Viridiplantae; phylum Streptophyta; class Pinopsida; order Pinales; family Pinaceae; genus Larix; species Larix kaempferi. The sequence continues at coordinate 7,989,984 of BSBM01001033.1, forward strand.
CATCTTTTCTGCCCCTGTCTTACACCATTTATCATGCTAATTAGACCTGTTGTCCTCACTTTATTTCCCCAAATTACCAAGGTATGACTAATCATTGTTTTATCTTATTAATGCTTATGATTGTGATAATTAAAGCTGTGTATCTCCCAATTGTGCTAACATGTTATGATTTATGAAGGTAGTTGAGATAAATGGACTGCAGGAAGATGGGGTTGAACAAGTCGTGAAGGAAGGGATGTTCGTTGCTTGAAAAGGGGTCCTTGGGGCTCGAATCATTAATTAAGGCACAACTGTGACAGGGCAGCTGTAACAGAATGCGCTATCTTGAGTATGTTGCTGCTCGAGTCTAGCTGTGAGTTGGAAGGACCGCCACTCTTGGGTCAATTGATAACTTTCTCATATTTTTGATGTTTCTGTTCTGCCACGTATTGTAACAGCTATTTATTTAGGGCGCCTGAAGATCAGAGATATTCATGGCTGCCCGATTATAGGATTGGATGTTATGATTTGTATGTATAAATATGGGGAGTTGCCTCGACCCAGGGGGTTGAACAACAGAGAATTAATTCATTGTATTAGCATCCAAGGCAAACTGTGTAATTGTTCTTCTGTTAATATAAGGGGTTACTTCTGAGCTAAAGGAATTCGTGTTGTTCAGCCAGCGTCTCTGTGTGAAGGCTGGGCCCGTCTTCCACAGAGATTGCTGAGTTAAAATAGGATTTTGAATTCATTGTTGTGTGATGCTTTGTTCATGATATTTCCTTTTGTATGCAGCAGCAACATTTATGGTGTGGATTTTCAGTACAATTAATATTAGAATCCCTTGAATTTGGCAAGTAATACAGAGTGACAGTCGACTGAGTAGAAACTTTATGCAATTCGTGTGATAATTATACACAGCCTTGTTCATCTTGCAACTAAGTTGTGATCCCTTGAGCCCTTGCAATTTATCTTTCCTATTGTGTGTTGTTGATTTCCATTCTGCAATTCAATTTCTTAGAATAGTTGAATCAATATTTTGCAATTGGATTTCTAGATTAATGTTCAGTTTATGCCTTGTGATTTTCCAGAGTGATTAGATCAGACAAGTGATTGTTCTAGAATATGAATGATATTTCTTTCCTGCAATTGTTGATTAGATATGATACCATTTCTTATTGATGCATGATAGAGAGGAATTGAAGTGTAGCAGTTAGAAGGCAATTGGGATTGCATAGATTTTTGGGATGAACATGGATGATAGAAGATAAAAGTATTCAATTCTAATGGTTTGGTGTTTAAGCATAGATTGTGCACTTATCCTTTGAAATAAAAAGACTTTCTCGGGTTGACAATAAATCTCATATGCTCTGTGTGTATTGGTAACAATTTATCTGCATATAGAGTGCTTGACATTTTGGCGCCATTGCCGGGGAAGGATAAAAATTAAACACTAGTCATTAATTGCATCTGATAATTGTTTTTAGTTAGTCTCTTCTTTGCTGAAATGATCTGCTTCGCATGAATACGAGGAGGGTAAAACGCGATCACCTCCCAACTCCCAAAACCCCACAAAATACTAACAGCGCAGGTGGTTCGGGTCGTGGTCGAGGACCACCGTTGGGCAGAAGGACATTCATCGAAGATCTTGTTGACAGAACTGATTCAGCTACCAGGACTCGTCAACGGGAAACTCCTATCAGAAGAAGCCCTGCTGATCCTGGGGCGCCAGCGTCAGGATCCACGGTGGAGAGTACAGGAGCAGCCGTGACTCACTCATATACCCCTGCTAAGGAAGGTACAGTTGACGCAGCTGTTACAATTGAAGAATACGCAACTGTTACAACTAAGGAGTACACAGCTGTTACAACTAAGGAGTACGCAGCTGTTACAACTGAGGAAAAGAACGCAGGAACGAACGAAGAAGAGGATACAGAAGAAAATATGAGTAACAGACATGAGACCGAAGAGGAAGAGGCAGTGGTAGAATATCATCATGAAAATTACCCCCTGCCAGAAGGAACTACGGCTACATTACAATTTCCAATTCAGCAGCCAGAAGGGACAGCTCCTATGAAGAACATCTCACCATCGGTGTTGCCTCGCTTCCATGGCAGGGCGGTAGAAGATCCAGACAAATTCCTGTTTGAATTTGATATCCTCTATCGCAGCTATGATTATGTCACAAATGCCCAAAAGCTGAAACTTTTTCCCGCCACCCTGAAGGACAATGCATTACGATGGTACATGAGCCTTGGGGGAGGAACTGTTGCTAATTGGAATAAGATGAAGCAAGTATTCCTGGAGAAATATCAAGAATATTGCAACACCAGGGACAAAAGAGAAGAATTATTCAAGATGGTGCAGAAGGAGGATGAAAGTCTGGAGGATTTTGTAGAAAGGCTACTGTACAATGTGCAAAGAGCCGGGCAGACGAACATGGGGCTGGATGTGCTCAAGATAATCTTGCTTCGAGGGATCAGGGATGATTGTTTAGACATGTTAAATCTGTTAGGAAAGGGAGATATCTCCAAAGACCCTTTTGAGATGATTGTGGAATTATGTAAGAGATACTCCAGGGGATCTTCCAGGAACAATAAGCGGGATAAACGGGATAAGCTGGAACATGATGTCTTCGACAGAACTCAGAAGTCATCCAATGGAGGAGCTACACATGCAGAGATAGGCAATCTCCTTGAAAATTTTAAAACAGAAATGATGAGCTCCATCTCTTCGGAGATTGATGTCCTGAAGGCCAAACAAAGACAAGCAGTGGAGGATCTCACACTAGGTGTGTTCTATCCCCGATGTAGAAAGAATCATCCACTGAAAGAATGCCCTCTTGAAAAAATACAAGTATGTCAGCTGTGTGAGCTGAACCATGACATGAAGGAATGTCCCACACTTCCCCAACTGAAGGCTATTCCGCAGGCATCAACTCCAGAAGTGGAATCAGCCTATTTCATTGCACAGAAGAAACCTTGGCAGCCTCGAAATCAAGGTATGCCTCCAGACTTGTTTCCATTTTTGAATAATATGGGCAATTGGAATAATAACATGCAAAATATGAATACACAATTCCCTTCAAATTATGCTCAGTGGAATCCTCCCCAACCTGCAATGCAAAATTTTAATTCATGGGGTCCGTGGACACAGCCACCACATCAACCTACGTCGTGGTCTCCCAGCTGGAGGAACTTCCCTCTTGGGAACCAGTTTCCTCAACCACCTCCACCTCATTAGTTACCATATTCTCCTCCATATCCTCAATTTCCTCAATATCCTCAATACCCACCTCAGCAGTCGCAGCTATAGCTACAGAATAATCCTGTTCCTAATATACCAATACGGCCTCAGCTGCCTGCCCAACCCAATCCTAACCCAAATAATAAAACAGTCCATCAATTGGAAACTGTCAATATGCTGGCCTACTCTCTCTCCCCTGTACCTTGTAATGATATTCGTCTACGATCTGGGAAGATAATAGAACCTGTAATTACAGAAGATATTCCACCTTCTATGCATGAAAAAGGAGAGAGTTCACAGCATCTATCCGATCCGGTTCCTATCACTGAAGGTGCTGAGCATCCCTTAGATGGGACGGCTGAAACATTAAATGATAAATCGGATAATACGCAGCCTACCCAGCTGGTAAGGAAACCACCATACCCCAAGAGACTAATGCTACCAAAAATAGGGGGGCAACCGCAGTTCAACCTCCTAGGAGAATTGAAGAATCTTTACGTTAAAATCCCCCTTCTGCAAGCCCTTCAAGACGTGCCCATTTATGCTAAAACCGTTCGGGACCTATGCACTAAGAAACCAGGGAGGAAACCTAGATACCCTCCCACTGTTCACGTCATAGGGAATTTATCTGCTTTAATAACAGGAAAGACCCCTGTGACCAAGTATGACGACCTTGGCAATCCTATTGTCATTGTACATATAGGACAAACGTAGATACCCAACGTGCTAGTCGACTTAGGAGCAGCGATCAATGTCATAACAATTGAGACTGTGAGGAAGCTTGGACTCACTAATTTTAGGCCGACCCCTACCATTTTAGAATTGGCAGACGGATCCACCATTAGACCCGAAGGGATTCTGGACGACCTGGTCATCTCTGTAGATTCATGGGAATACCCTGCTGACTTTTTGATATTGCAACCAAAATCACAGCTGGGGGGACATCCATTGATCCTGGGGAGGCCTTGGTTGGCCACAGCTGATGCTTGCATCAGCTGTCGATCTGGGTCCATGACTATATCTGATGGTACAGAGATTAAAAACCTCACCCTGTATCCTCCAGCTCGGCCAAGTCTAGAGGCTGAAACTTCTCTCTGGATAGAGCAGGAAGAGGAGGAGGATGTTCAGCCACTATTAACAATAGGGAAGGCCTTAACTTTTAAAAATGAAACAGAAGACGATGCCATCAATAATTTCATTAGCAAACCTGCTTCAGTGGATAAAGAGGTCTATCAAATCCTGAACATTACCCTTGGTAAGGAAGAACAAGAAAATCTTACGGAGGAAACACTAGTCGGTGACGCAAACATAATCCCAGTTTTGAAAAACTCGAGAAGTATTCCTATTGAGGTAGAACCTGGAAGAAATTTGAACATCAACCCTGGTCTCTCCTCAAAAGAATAGATGCACCTAATCAGTCTCTTGAAGGAACGTAAGGGGGCATTCGCCTGGGAGTATACAGACATGAAGGGTATCCCTTCTAATCTGTGCACCCACCATATTTATATTAAAAATGATTCCCGGCCTGTCTATCAACCCCAACGATGCATGAACCCCAATTTGAGGGATATAGTGAAGGAGGAAATCCAAAAACTTTTGGAAGCAGGATTTATATATCCGATTTCAGATAGTGAATGGGTTTCCCCACTCGTAATTGTGCCCAAGAAAAATGGTAAATGGAGAGTCTGCGTTGATTATAGGGAGCTGAACAAAGTTTCGCAAAAGGATCATTTTCCTCTGCCCTTTATTGACCAGGTACTTGATACCCTATCAGGGAATAAGTTCTTCTCCTTCTTAGATGGGTTCAGCGGGTACAACCAAATTCAGATTGCTCCTGAGGACCAGGATAAGACCACCTTCACTTGCCCCTGGGGAACGTTTGCCTATAGGGTGCTTCCCTTTAGTTTATGTAATGCACCAGCAACATTCCAAAGAGTTGTAATTGGCATATTCTCTGAATTATTTAATGATAGCATGGAAGTCTTTATGGACGATTTTACTCCCTATGGCAAGGACTTTGAGGAAGCACTGGAAAATTTAAAGAGGGTTTTAATTCGCTGTGAACAGTCTCGCCTCTCATTAAGCACTGAAAAATGCCATATGATGATGAGTGAAGGGGTGGTATTAGGACATTTCATCTCTACCAATGGCATTCAGGTGGATCCTTCAAAAATTAAGGTGATAAAAAATATACCTACTCCTTCAACGCAGAAAGAAGTGCGAAGTTTTCTGGGACATGCTGGATATTACAGGAGGTTTATAGAAAACTTCTCCAAACTTGCTTCCCCTTTGTTTTCGTTGTTAATGAAGGATGCACAGTTTGTGTGGAGTGAAGCATGCCAGACAGCGTTTGATAAGCTTAAAGAGAAGCTGTCCACAGCCCCTATCCTAAGGGGACCTAATTGGACCATACCTTTCCACATTTCTTCAGATGCTTCTGATACCGCCATTGGAGCAGTACTAGGACAGCAGGATGGTCAAGTACCTTATGCTATCTATTATGTTAGTAAAAACTTAGCCCCTACTGAACTTAATTATACTGTTACTGAAAAAGAATTCCTGGCTATTGTTTATTCTATTAATAAATTTCGGCATTACATTACTGGATATCCTACATTTGTGCACACTGACCACTCTGCCATTAAGTATTTGATGAACAAACCTGTCACCAATGCCAGAGTAACCAGGTGGCTCTTGTTATTACAGGAATTTGATATTACCATTATAGATAAACCTGGAAAAGAAAATGTTGTTGCTGATTTTTTATCACGTTTTACTAACAGTGATGACAGTTCGCCTGTTGAGGATTCTTTTCTAGATGAGCATCTATTCGCACTCTCAGCTCATTCCCCATGGTATGCAGATGTTGCTAATTATTTGGTTGCAGGAAAGCTCCCGCCACATATGTCTAAACGAGAGAAGAGAAAAATCATTCAGCAAAGTGCCAGGTATTGTTGGCTCAATGGTCATCTCTTTTACACAGGACCCGATCTTGAGATTAGGAGATGTGTAAGGGAAGATGAGATCTTTCATATACTGAAGGCATGTCATGATGAACCTTGTGGAGGACACTTTGCAGACAAAAGAACAGGGCATAAAGCGCTGCAGATGGGATACTATTGGCCGACACTGTTCAAGGACGCTAAAAGATATGTTCAGTCCTGTGACAGCTGCCAAAGGATGGGCCAACCTAATAAAACATATCAGATGCCTTTACAGCCCCAAGTGGTACTAGAACCGTTTGATAGATGGGCATTGGATTTTGTTGGCCCTATCAGCCCTCCTTCCAGACAGAAGGTTTACATTCTGGTGTGTACAGATTACATGACCAAGTGGGTAAGAGTTGTAGCTTTGGCTAAGGCTAATGACCAGGCGGTGATTGATTTTATGTACAGTGAAATATTTACCCGCTTTGGGGTACCAAAGGAAGTAGTTACCGATGGGGGACCGCAATTCATCTCACACCAATTTGAATCCTTGCTCCGGAAGTATCATGTGCAGCATAGGATAGCTTCACCTTACCACCCCCAGGCCAATGGTCAGGTGGAAAGTACTAATAAAGTTATTGAAGCAATCCTTACTAAAACAATTAAAAGCCATCGAAAGGATTGGGCTGACAGGCTTCCAGAAGCACTGTGGGAATATCGCACAACTTGGCGTAACACCACAGGGTTTTCTCCCTATGATCTAGTGTATGGAAAGAGTGCCATCTTTCCAATTGAATTTGAGATCAAGACCCTGAAAACAGCCACCGAAATGAATCTGGATGTAACAGAAGCCCAAAAGAGAAGATTGAATCAATTAAATGAACTGGACGAGAAACGGTTAGCTGCAGTAGACCAGACTGTGCTGCTTTAGCAACAGAGATCCAACTGGCATGACCGATTCATCAAAAAGAAAATCTTCCGTGAAGGAGACTGGGCGCTATTATACGACTCCAGATTCAAGAAGGATTTTAAAGGAAATTTACGTACAAGATGGCTGGGTCCATATTTGGTCGACAGGGTATTTGACAACGGCACTATTCGCTTGGTGACCATTGATGAAAACTGTATACCATTACTTGCTAATGGCCACAGACTGCGACTGTATCGTAAGCCCATCTCGAAAGATGCATTCATTTCGCAAATTGCCGCCGATCCAGATTATCAACTGGCACCAGAGCAGGAATTTCTCTCTGCCTTTGCCAATCCTTAAACTGAAAATCGTATTTGATGTACATAAATAATTTCCTGCTGTAGCATATAATTGTTGTTTTTTTTTCTCTTTGCATTTGATCTTTTTCGTTTGCTGTTATTTTTCAAAAAAGAAAAAAAAAATTTCAGGGAAGCGCCAGGAGAATGACCAGATTGGGCCCGTCAAGCGAAATTCTCCATGTATTGTCCTGCACTGTATTTCCCTTTTGCCTTAAAAAAAAAAAAAAAAAAAATTCCGGCAGCTGCGACATATTTTCCGGCAGCTGCAACATCTTTTCCAGCGGCCGCAACATCTTTTCCGGTGGCCGCAATATTTTTTTTCGGCAACCGCGATATCGATTCCAATCAACCGAAAAATCGTTTTCCCCCGCGGCCGCAAATCCTTTTTCCCGGCAGTTGCAACATTTTTCCTGACAGCTGCAACATCGGCAGCTCCAACATCTTTTTCGGCATCTACAACACCATGTCCCAGTGGCTGCCACCTCATTCCCCAGCGGCTGCCACCTCATTTCCCTGCGACTGCAAATCCTTTTTCCCGGTTGCCGTCAATCTTTTTCGGCAGCTGCAACATCTTTTTCGGCAGCTGCAACATCATGTCCCAGCCGCTGCCACCGCATTTCCCAGCGGCTGCCACCTCATTTCCCAGCGGCTGCCACCTCATTTTCCAACGGCCGTAATATTTGTTTTCCTAGCTACCGTCAATATTTTCTGTTTTCCCGGCAGCTGCAACATCATGTCACAACGACTGCAACATCATTTCCCAGCATCTGCGCTATCGTTTTCCATCGACCGTAAAATCGTTTTCCCGGAACCCGTTAATACTTTTTCCCAGCGGCTGTGAATCATTCCCGGCAGCTGCAACTTCTTTTTAGCAGCTGCAACATCATGTCACAGCGGCCGCAACATAATTTCTCAGCGGCTGCGTTATCATTTTCCGTCGACCGGTAAAATCTTTTTCCCGGCAACTGTGAACTTTTTTCGACGGACGTGAACTATTTTCCGGCAGCCGCAACCATTTTCCCGTAGCTGCAACAACAACTTTTTCGACAGGCTGCAACATATTTCCCACCGTCATAAAAATTTTCCCGCCAGCTGTAATTTTTCCCGCTACCGTAAAAATTTTCCGTGACAGCCGTAATTTTTCCCGATGCCGTAAATTCTTTTCCCGGCTGCCGTGAAATATTTTTTCGGTGGCTGCAACTTCTTCCCGGCGGCTGCAACATACTTCCCGGCGGCTGCAACATACTTCCTGGACACTGCAACATCTTTTTCGTCGGCCGTGCTATCATTTTTTTGGCAACTTGCAGTGGTAACTCCTGTGTTAACAGAAGAATTGTTCTAAACCTGCTAAATCATGGTGCTGATTCACCTCAGTCGTGGCGGCGAACTCATCATTCCGATCCTGAGGACGCGATGGTTTGTGTTTCACCGGCAAAAGAAATTATTGCCTTATCCGAGTCATCATGATCACACGTCTGACTGTGCACGAGTTCGGCTCCGCGACGTCACCAACTGCATGCTCCACTATTTTCCGCAGCATTCCAACGCACAGTATTATGAGGTATGGCTTTCATTTATCACGTGATTAAGCATTGATATCATTTAAACGACATTAGTCGTACCTTCACTTGTACCACCATTATACCTAATTAAACCTTTCCCTCGTATGACGTAAACTCTAATAACTGCCACCTTCCCCAATTCGACATGGAAATTTCAAACGCTTTTCTGTGCTCAACTTTCCAAATTTTCCCATTCTCTCAATGTCTCCGCTCAGCGATTCGTGCATCCTCTGTGCTGCAACTTCCATTCTGGGATCCTGTAATCTGTGGAATATCAACTTAAGCTTGCAGCCAGGACCATGGGGATTCCAGTTCGCCATGAGCCTTTCAATACACGGGAACTCAGGCGAAATCTTCAAGTTCTTGCCATTTTTCAAGCTGCCGGCTGGCTCGAATTATTTGAGCGACTGGACGGATTCAATCGGGACGCAGCCCTGCAATTTGCTTTGAATCTTACCAAAACTCACTCCATGGTGTGGGGGCTGCGCATAGAAGTCTCCGAGACCATTATATCCGAGGTCACAGCCATCCCGATGGTGGGAAAACCATGGTTTAACTGACGAGTCCCTGCAACGATTGCACGAGAAGAATTTTTACTCGTAGGGGAGCAAGTTGAAGCATCCAGAAGAGGGATTGCACTGAACTCACTGCCGCAGCCATGGGACCAGGTTGCTGTCTTTCTCAAGAAGTACATTACTTGTGAAGGTAGATATCAAACTGTGTATAACTCTGAACTTCCTTTGCTTTCGCATCTCCGCCATGGCATTTTATTGAACATTCCATACTATTTATTGCACGACTTGCATCACATGGTGACATTTGTTCAGTCTGCTAAGCACCCACTTTCCTCTCTCACCCACCATGGCCTTATCAAATTAATTATTGTAAGAACCCTTGCCCAACATCATATAACTTGGGAACAATTCATCACCCGACCTCAACAACCTGTTCCCTTACGGGTCGTCCCATTACAGCAAATACAGGTTCCACCACAACAGGAGGACTGGAGTTCCTCCATTGAAGTTGGGGGGAGGGATGAAATGGAAGAAGAACAGCAATCGGGGGCACAGGTAGGACCATCCAGGGTGGGTGAAACCACAGTAGAAGAACAGCAACCGGGGCCAAAAGATGGGCCATCTAGGGGGGTTGAAACTATATTAGAGGAAGAACAACCAGGGGCACAATCAGAGCCATTCGGGGGAGATGAACCTCCAGCACAAGCAGAACCATTGGGGGATGAAACTGCATTTGAAGAAGAGCAATCAGAGGCACAAACAGAGCCATTGGGCGATGGTGTAGATAAAACCTTGATGGGAAACCCAGATAACAGGGCAGCTCCGACAGCAGAAGGTGAAATTGGAGCAGCATCAAATGTTGCGACAATGGAACCTGAAGATGACAGAGCCAGGGCAATAGAAGAAGACATTGAGCTGGTAACAATTGAGTCTTCACCAGAGTGGGTAGGAGGAGGAGCTATAATTGAAGAAGAACAACATGAGAGGCAAGAAAACATTCCCTCGACCTCAGCTTTGATCCCCTATGTACCAGCTCCACAGAAGAAAACACCACAAAAGAAAAGAAAGAGAGCCACCAATGAATTTAACCTAATAGCACCAATCAGAAAGAAAAGAACTCGATCAGCTACAGCAGCAGAGGCAGCTTGGAAAAGATGGGCAACCTTAGAGGCACAGGTTGAGCCCCCAATCCTTGTACCAAGACCAATGGATGCTCCACAAAGGCTAGTGGAGGAAGAAACTGGAATTGAAGGACTTCTGGCTGAGAACGCAATGCTGAAAGAGGACCTCCAAGTACTTAGAAGGGAGTTGGAAATTTGGAAGGAAACCTGCAGAAAACAGGGTGAAAGAAAAATGTACACATTGATAAAGGCTGCAGAACAACTGGAGGGATCAGATTCTGCTGAAGCTGGTCAGGAGGATGAACGAATACTCTGTCCCACCTGTGGAGAAATCTTCAAGGAAGCAGGCCACAAGATTATACTTAATACTTACTCAGCACAATAGCCCGCAACCATAATAAAGGAAGCAGCAGAAAAAGAAGGTGCTTCCACACAAGAACCATCACCTTTGAATATCCTTGCTGAAGCTGCCACCTCTCATGACACAGAGATTAGAGAACAGATAGGAGAAGAACATGGGATGGAGGACACTCTGGAGCCTAATAAAGAATATACTGCAACTCCAGAATTTTCCCATGATACAGAGATTATAGAACAGATGGGAGAAGAACCTGGAATGGAGGTCACTCTGGAGGCCAATGAAGAATTCTATACTGTAACCCCAGAATGCTCCCAGGACACAGAAATTTTAGAAGAAGAGGCACAAAGGCAGGACAGTGGTAAACTGGAATCGGATGTTGTAACATAAGAACCAGCAAACCTGAATATACTTTTCCAATCGGCCAAACATATGAGAGAAGAACTCGGGACAGAGGACACTCTGGAATTCAATGATGAACTCTGGGTTGTAACCCCAGAGGACTCCCATGACACAAATCCCATAGGAGAAGAGTTGCAACGACAAGAGGATGAAGAGGCAAGCCAGGATGTTGCTACACAAGAACCAACATCCTTGGAAGCTGCAACAGGAACTCCTGAACTTCATTTAAAAGATAAACCTGGAGTGGATTTCATTCCCGATACACAGTGGGGTGAAGATGAACAGGTACAGACACCATGCTCAAGTGACACTAAAATCTTGGAGGAGGAGCTGCACAATGAGAAAGAGATCCAATCTCAGCAGCAGAAGGACAAGGAAGACACTGTTACACAAGAACCAGTGTCTCTAAAAGCAATGATGGTAGCTGCTGAAGAGAGCCTAAAGGATGTTGCTGCCACACAAGAACCAGCAACTCTCTTATTAAACTTAGATGTGCTAAAAGAAACTGCCCCACAAGAACCAGTGCTTCTACCTCCTAGGAATGTTATTGATTTAGATTCAGATTAAGGATTGCCTTCTAAGCCCCCAGGCACAGCATAATGAGATTGCAGGAAGATTCTCACTACACTAACTACATTTCTAGATACCAGCAATTAGCAGTGGAAGGGGAACAGTGATGAAGGAAGATGTTGGGTTACTCACAGAGGCTGTTCAAAAGATAGATAAGGTGCCTGGGTTTCCTACAATTCTTCCTCTCTCCATGGATAGAGCTCAGTACAGGACTCAGATTCTAAATAATGCAGGTTGTTGCATGAGGACATGCAACAGGGTAGTTGGGGGGAGATGTTGAGCCCAGAATTGGCCCTTTTTAATCATCTTCAATCATCTTTTCTGCCCCTGTCTTACACCATTTATCATGCTAATTAGACCTGTTGTCCTCACTTTATTTCCCCATATTACCAAGGTATGACTAATCATTGTTTTATCTTATTAATGCTTATGATTGTGATAATTAAAGCTGTGTATCTCTCAATTGTGCTAACATGTTATGATTTATGAAGGTAGTTGAGATAAATGGACTGCAGGAAGATGGGGCTGAACAAGTCGTGAAGGAAGGGATGTTCGTTGCTTGAAAAGGGGTCCTTGGGGCTCGAATCATTAATTAAGGCACAGCTGTGACAGGGAAGCTGTAACAGAATGCGCTATCTTGAGTATGTTGCTGCTCGAGTCTAGCTGTGAGCTGGAAGGACCGCCACTCTTGGGTCAATTGATAACTTTCTCATATTTTTGATGTTTCTGTTCTGCCACGTATTGTAACATCTATTTATTTAGGGCGCCTGAAGATCAGAGATCTTCATGGCTGCCCGATTATAGGATTGGATGTTATGATTTGTATGTATAAATATGGGGAGTTGCCTCGACCCAGGGGGTTGAACAGCAGACAATTAATTCATTGTATTAGCAGCCAAGGCAAACTGTGTAATCGTTCTTCTGTTAATATAAGGGGTTACTTCTGAGCTAAAGGAATTCGTGTTGTTCATCCAGCGTCTCTGTGTGAAGGCTGGGCCCGTCTTCCACAGAGATTGCTGAGTTAAAATAGGATTTTGAATTCATTGTTGTGTGATGCTTTGTTCATGATATTTCCTTTTGTACGCAGCAGCAACATTTATGGTGTGGATTTTCAGTACAATTAATATTAGAATCCCTTGAATTTGGCAAGTAATATAGAGTGACAGTCGACTGAGTAGAGACTTTATGCAATTCGTGTGATAATTATACACAGCCTTGTTCATCTTGCAACTAAGTTGTGATCCCTTGAGCCCTTGCAATTTATCTTTCCTGTTGTGTGTTGTTGATTTCCATTCTGCAATTCAATTTCTTAGAACAGTTGACTCAATCTTTTGCAATTGGATTTCTAGATTAATGTTCAGTTTATGCCTTATGATTTTCCAGAGTGATTAGATCAGACAAGTGATTGTTCTAGAATATGAATGAGATTTCTTTCCTACAATTGTTGATTAGATCTGATACCATTTCTTATTGATGCATGATAGAGAGGAATTGAAGTGTAGCAGTTAGAAGGCAATTGGGATTGCATAGATTTTTGGGATGAACATGGATGATAGAAGATAAAAGTATTCAATTCTAATGGTTTGGTGTTTAAGCATAGATTGTGCACTTATCCTTTGAAATAAAAATACTTTCTCGGGTTGACAATAAATCTCATATGCTCTGTGTGTATTGGTAACAATTTATCTGCATATAGAGTGCTTGACAGTACTCTCATGGTCGTTGATGTAAGTGTTGTTAACCTTTCCCAAATGGTAGTAGGTTGGTCCTCCCATGTTGGTGAGTGTAAGTGCTGTGAGCCTTTCACATGGTGGCATGTTAGTCATCCCATGGTGAGTGTAAGTGCTGTGTGTGTGCATCTGGGTTGTGCTCTGTGGACTACATGATGATCTGAAGACATTGATATGACAGTTTGGTACACAGGTTTTGCAGAGGCATATAATCAGTCCTGAGATGCTCTTGCAGGTTTTGCTGAGGCAGTGTAATCAGTCCTGGGAGATCTTGCAGGTTTTGCAGAAGCAGTGTAATCAATCCTGAGGTGTACTTACTTGATGGCTTGCTCGCAGATGATGATGATAATCAGGTTGATCATGTGATGATATACATCAATTGGATGTATGGTGAGTATCAGGTGGATACTCTGTGGTCATGGACAGGTTGTGCAGTGGCATGTAAAAGATCCTGAGAGATTTGAGAGGTTGAGCTGTGTGCTCGTAAAAGGCCTGGGATGCTCTTGCGAGGTTTTGCAGACGCATGTGATGAGTCCCAAGGACTCCACAGTATGACCAGTGATGATGAAGACCTACAGGTGATGGGCCTACATCCAGTATGAAAAGGATTGGCTCTGTAGAACTTCCTATGACGAGTAGATTCAGAGATTCAGAGATTAGACGAGATAGTAGCAGTTGTGACGATGATGATGATTCAATGATGATGCATCAATGACGATGATCCAGAGAAGAAGACTTGTGCCCGATGATCTATGTTGAGAAATACCTTCCTAGTTAAGAGGGAGTGTTGATGTATATGTAACTTCGGAATGTATTTCATATATATATTTATTGTACCCTTATAAGAGATGTGTTATTCCTCTAGAAGGAAGTGTCGTCATTTGTATTGACAAGTGTCGCAAGTAGATTAACTTGCTGATGGGTTATTAGACTAACTGACGTGGGTGTCAGCTCGATATATATGTAACTGGGGTTATTAGGCCGAGTTATACAAGTCGGCCCCATAAGTAATTAGGCAGGTCAGGACAAGTATAAATAGAGAGTCGGGATTCTCTATTTTGATCATCTCAGAACTCACTCTTCTCTCACTCAGAAAGTGGCGCACATTGGAGGAGGAGGATCAGCTGCATAGTAGGAGACTATCTATTGTATTTGGTTGTACTTTGGTTGATCCATTGCTCTATCTATCTCTAAGGAAGTTGTGGGGTTTTTCACCTTAGGGTTTTCCCCACGGAAAAATCTGTGTGTTCATTGTCTCATGCTTTTGATTCTTGTGATGCTTGACATGCTTGATATGATTGTTATGCATTGATATACTGTACATGTTATTCTCTCAGTAAAGATCCTATAGCATATTGAATTAATGCTCAAAATCTAACACTAGGAAGATGGTCAGAAAGACCACCAAGACAAACCAAAGACTTGTACCTACTAATTTCCTCTGAAATATTCTCTGCCACAAGAAACCGATCAAGCCTATTAGATATCCCTTCCCTTCCTCTTCTACCGTTCCTCTAAGTTGGGACTAACTTGTTAGGCCCAACATCAACCTGTTAGTTTTTTTACAATTCTAACATTATAATTAATTGCATATAATAAAACATGGTCACTAAAAGAATAGCCAAGCACAGAAAAAGTAGACACAATTTTTTTATCTTGGGAAACCCAACAGGGAGAAAACCCAACAACCTTCATATAGAGATAAATAGTTCAAAGATCAATGTACTTCCAGATATCAACAAAGAGAGAGAGAAAGAGAAACTTCTCCAAGTGTAGTAGCCCCGAGAAACCCTTATCCAGCTGCAATAGCGAACCTCTCTCTCCTAGAGCGAACTTGCTTGAGTTGAGTGAGTGAACAAATGAGAGGTGTAACCTTTCTATTTATACTAGTAAAAAAAATGACTTTTTACTTAATTGGGCCGACTAGAATTTCCCTAAGTGGGCCGACCTGACTGGGGCAATTCTTCCCATTGTTTGGGGTAGAATTCCCACTATTTGGGGCAGTTTACCCACTGGGCTGACTTGTCTTGGGGGAATACAAAAATTACATTTAATGAATGTTTTCTTTGGGTGATTCCAACCCAAGGTTTACATTGATTCTTTTAAGTTATTTACATGATCAATTACATCAATATCTTCTCTCGAAGGAGGTACAACAATAATATAATAAAGTACATTAAGAATAACTTCCGAAGTTACATTATTTCCAACACTCCCTCTTAACAAGGAAGGTATTCTTCGGACATGGTCATCATCAACATCATTGGATACGATCATTTGGATCTAAATTGTACATTACAGTTGTCTCGAACATCTCTATACATACGGAACATCTTCAACACAATCTCAGTCTGTCGAGAAGTGTCATCATGCTTCAGCTCAACCCATTCCATCAAGAAACATGCACCAACTCAACCAGTCCTTCGGTGAGTACATACATCATCCCAACAACTCTGCAGAGTCCATCGGAGAGTCCATTATGCATCAACTCAACAACTCTGCATAGTCCATCGGAGATTCCATCATGCATCGGCTCAACCCAGTCCATAGAGGAACATGCACCAACGCAACTAGTCCATTGGTGAGTCCATACAAGAGTACCAATGTGCGCCAACCTCTCCATCCCATCTCAGGATTTTTGAGAGATCTCCTCACTCTTTTCAGAGTGATCGGGATAATGCACTAAATCTCTCCATGATATATCTCCTCACTCCTTTCAGAGTGATCGGGAGTGTGCATTGGCCTCTCCATCCTTTTCAAGATGTCTAGGATATCTCCTCACTCCATCTCGGAGTGATCGGGAGAATGTTGTGGCCTCTCCATCCCATATTAGGATGTCTGAGAGATCTCCTCACTCCATCTTGGAGTGATTGGGAGAATGTAGTGGCCTCTCCATCCTATCTCAGGATGTCTGAGAAATATCCTCACTCCTTTCAGAGTGATCGAGAGAATGCTTGGTCTCTGTATCATCGTCCTTCGCTCTTAGAAAGGGATATAATCATGGAACCAATCTCCCCACTCTATCACAAAGTGTCAAGGAGTAAATTCATCCTTCCCTTTTACTGAGGGAGTCAATCGTGGGACCAATCTCCTCTCTCCCTCTCGAAGTGATTGGGAGAAGATACCTGCACATAAATCAACTAACAGAGGCATCAAGTATATCGGGGCATACATTTCTGTCCTACCCTATTCTAGTCATGAAATAACAAATCACATGACTGAATTTATGCACCTGTATGAGAGAGTATCATAGAACTAGTCTCCCCACCCCATCACAAGGTGTCTGGGAGAAGATGTGGTGCTACCATTGGACCACTGACCCTTAGCCAAGCCACATGGCTAATACTTGTCCGATATTGCACTCATGTTCATCACATTGTATAAATTTCACTTCTCTAACAGGATTTCAAGTTAACTCAGATTAACAATGTTTAATAAACCATCTCATTCAAACATAGATAGCTGAAAATGAAATTTCACTCATAAACATATCTGAAATGGAAGCACAAAAGAAGTACTACCAAAATACTGAGAACAGAAAGAACATAACAGCCATGCACATAAAATTTTAGACTCAGATATTTTCGCCCAAATGGCCCAGGAAAAACCACGAAGGGAAACCTGTGAGAGAGATATTTTACTAATTTCTTCTTCAATAAAATGTACAACAGAATTTTAATAGTAACAAGCACAACTTATGTCAACCAGCAAAATTAACAGGCTTCCTCAAATTCTGTGCAGATATTTATGGAAATCGTGCCCTTCTCAAGCAACACAGAGCTGTACGGACAACTCCTCAATTTTAGTGCCAAGCTCAATTTTCTGCCTGGAAATTTGTGCCCAACAAAACAACATAGAAATTAATTTTTTGCCTTGAAAATCATGCCTCAGTTTCTGTGCATTTACGAACTATACAGAATTGTACGGAATTAATTTTCTGTACTTGTGTCGAAATTCATGCCTCTTCCTAAAAATACATGCCACTATTCTCTTCTTGAAAATCATGCCCATAACTGTTGTACGGTCTTGGAATCAGTGTTGTACCTAGCTGCTATCTCAGACAACCACTTTCTCTCTCTCACACTCCAACTGGAACTTGCTTTCCAATTGTCTTGGAATATCTCCACTTCTCCAACTCAATTGGGATGTGTGTAAATGAAGGAATGGGGTGCTTTATTTATTAGTTTTCCCTTGTCTTTTCACTTCACCTTCCCGGGGTAGCTGAAAGGACACTAGATCAAGGGCCCACATTTAATCTATTGTTTTCTCATCAATGGATGAGAAAAGTCATTTTTCTCTCCATTAAATATTTTCTCTCTCAACCACAACTTAAATAAATTGAAAAGTCATTTCATAATTCTATAGTGACATTAATTACTTTTCTCAAGCAATTCATGCAAGGGTTATGTACTTTGTCCCCTTTTTAGTGACTTAGGAAAAAGGCACTAGGGGAACACTTCCTTGGTACAAATTTCAACACTCCCTCTTACCAAGGAAGGTGTTCTCCCTCTCTCCCAACTTATACCTGAAGAAGATAAACTGCTTCCCCACCAAAGTTGGTAAACTGCTCATGTGCTTCTCGCACAATGTCGAAGATTCCCACCCTTTCTAAACTCTGCTCTAGAAAGGTCTAATCAAGTGTCCCTTCATGTTAGACATCATCACATGAAGGACATCATCCTGAGCTACAAAGCTCAGTGCTTCCACTTCACGCAGGAAGACCTTCTGGCATATCCTTTGCCAGAACCTCTCTCTAGTATCATACTATCAGCAGTAGAAGCTCGCCCTGTCTATGGAATCTGTCCTGCATCCTGCACTGATGCCTCATGTCAGGACATCTCATCTCGCTCATCCATCAGTGACAAGTCATACCAACTGACCATCTTGCCAGCACTGGAGGAAGTAGCCTCTCGCTAATTCCTCTAAATAGAAGATGAACTACTCAGTACCATAATAATATCTGTAGCATCTCACTCTCTCCTCTGAACTGCAGACTAACTACTCGATGCCACATCAATCCTCGAAGCATCTCACTCACTGTCTGTTTCATACTTAGGATCTGCTATCCACCCAGATCCTCCAACTGTAGGCTGACCACACATTACATACTCTCCATCTCTCTGATGACCTATAAGCACACGGTCAACTAGATCCAATCCCAATACATAAATGAGGATGTGTTCACTCTTGAACAATACTGCACATCCTGTTCCCTCCGTTATCAACTATTTTGTACAATAGTTGAACTTCCATTGAGCCGCGAGTTGTTGAACATGATCCATGTTCATATCTAGAGTATCAGAAGTTCAGTTTTCAAACTTAGCCAATTTTAGCTAGCCATTTTTGTTTTCATGTTGAAATGACCATGCCCCACGGGGTTTTTGTAATAAAGTGTGCTAGTAGGAGGTCTTGAGTGGCTCAGTTCCCTAAGAATTGACAGTCAACTAAGGTATTCGAAGGAGTTTTTTCACTTGTCGATTATGCTTTGCCTTTAGCCGAGTAATAATCGATGAGTTTTTCTCCTGCTTCCTCCAAAGCTGGAATGCCCGATTTTGGCGGTTAGGCCTTGGGGGGTTATTAGAGCCCAACTGTAAAATATGAACCTACTAGACACTATTTGTATGTTCTATGGTCATTTCCTAATTCCCTAGGTGGTTTAAAGAATTCTTTCGAAAAAAAATTACCGGACGCGTTGGATTTTTAATTTTTATTATTTTATTATTAAAATTTTCAATTATTTTAATTGAAAATTTTCAATTTGTAATAATTAAGTGGTTTGGGGGTGGATTTTAATAATTGGAGGCTTAATTCCTAAGCCAAAAATTCCAGTTAAACCCCAAACCCACTTGTCCTAAGTTTCAGACACTCATTTGGCCTTTTAATTAATATTTTCTCAAAAAATCAAAATTGAGGAATATTTAATTAAAATATTCAGAAAATAATAAATTGGAGATAATTCAATTCTCTCCAAAAAAGGCCAAATTGAATAAAGTAAAAGTCAAAATGACATGGAAAGGGGCATTGAAGATGATTCTAATCATCACCTACCTGATTTAGTCAACATCGGAGTACTGCAACTCAACCTCTCCTTGGGATTTGCGCCATCCTTCCTCTCTCCCATGAATTGATGAAGTGGCATGTGGTTGTTGGTTGGAGGAGTTTACTATGATGGAGTGGTGGGAGACTTGCCTAGGTGGAGGCCACCTCACCACTCACACCCACCAGAGCACCCAATTAGATCATCAATCAAGCTTGGTGGTCTCCTCTCATTGGGTATTGTGCCTTCCTTGGCTCTCTTCATGTGTTAGGAACCCATGTCTTTACTTTGTTAGTATATTGTTGTTGGACGCATATGCTTTGTAAGTCGTCCCGTAGTATTTTTTGATCAATAGTTTATGTTATTGTTGTTGGCGCATATGCTTTGTAAGTCACCCATAGTATTGTTGATCCATAGTTTGTAGTAGCCCATGGTTTTGACCCATAGTATTGGTGCCTAGACTTAGTATATAAGTGTGTGTTGAGACCTATGAAGGTACCGTGAAGTTATTTGTATTGAGCTTGCTCAAAGGAGGTTTCCCCCTCAAAGTGGCCTGTGATCAATATACAAGTGATTATGAGTTCTGTCATTTCTGCTATTTCGCATATTCTTATTAATTAATTGTTGCAGGTTCTTCACATCTGGTATCAAAGCACTTTCTTAGTCTCGTTGGGTGAAATTTCTGCCAAATTTTTTTTCGCATTTGTTGTAGGTCCGGATTTGGCAATAATCCTTATCCGCTTAACTGTGGGAAGTACTTGGGCAGAAGCACTAAAACTCATTGTGAGGAGTACCACAGGAACCCCGAAGTAGTTGGCCCATTGAGAGGACCTGCCAGCGAAAAGGGAAATGACCCCTACCTGATTGACTAGTTCCCACCCGTGAGGTAAACCAAGAGCTGTCGTTTGTGGCAAAGTGGTTATCAGTTTTACCTGAGCCGTGGAGTGAGGGGTACTGCCCCAATACGCAAGCCGTCAGACAGCATTGGTGGTCGAGTGAAACCCCTGAACTGTTAGGAAGCCACACATACCTGGGGTCCATATCTATTTTCAGCTGAATTTTTGTCGATCGCTGCTACGCCATTTCAGATCCAGCCATCAGATCCATTCAGAAAGTCGTTCTAGATACAGCCATTGCAGATCTCTCTATTTCAGATCCCTTCCGAGCCATAGCAGCTCCATTCTGAAAAATAAAAAAAATTAAAATTAAAAAATTAAAAAAATTAAAAGAAAATTCAGTTTTTTCTCCATATCTCCCTTGTTTTCACTCTGTTTCCCTTGAAACTTCCCGGGAACCCCTATAATCCCATTCTGCATATTTCATTCCTGAGGACTCTATCCCCAATTCCACTTCCCAAAGCCCGAAATCCCACATTTTTCTATTTTTAGGGTTTTCCATAAATTCCTCAGATTTCACCCAATCACCTTCAAATTTTACCACAGAGTTCCTTTCCTAATTCTGTTTCTTTGTCCCCCTCTGCCAAATTTTCCCATTCTTTCACCCCGCTTCTGAAATCCTCATTTTTTGCTTCCCTATCCATTTGACAATGTCCAAAACCTAGTCAAACCCCAATTACCCTTCATATTTTTTCCCAAATCAAGATTTTCCTTTACTGAAGCAGTTTTTGCTTTCTGTTTTTCTACCCAGTCAACCCATAAAAAATAAAAAAAAACTCCTGGTTATGGTTGTCACCCATGCAGGAGCAAAAACCATGGAAGAGGCACTTGCAGCCATCCAAGCCAAACTCCAGGATCTGGATGGAAAATTTATCGGCCTCCATCTTGAACATTCATCTATGAACAAAAAACGGCAGTCTGAGTCTTCATCAGACAATGGGTTCTCTTCTTCCAGCAATTTTCGTGGTCCGAAGATTGATTTTCCTCACTTCAATGGTACTGATCCAACTTGATGGATCTATCATGCAGAACAGTATTTCAGTCTGCATAATACTTTTGATGTCAACAAAGTTCCGCTTGCATCCTTTCATTTGGAACAGGAAGCTCTTCAATGGTACCGTTGGTACATCAAGGCTCATGAAGAGCCAAAATGGCCAGACTTTTCCCAGCTCCTTTTGCAACGATTCGATCCCAGTGCTTTTGATGACTTCACAGGAGCCCTCACTAAACTTCGCCAAATTGGCACTGTGAGAGAATATCAAACTAAATTTGAGAAACTAGCCAACCACACTGAAGGATTGTCTGATGACTTTTACCGGAGTTGTTTTATCAGTGGTCTAAAGGATGCCATTCGCTCTGAGGTCAAAATGTTCTGTCCCAACACAATGATGGAAGCCCTAGGGTTGGCTAAGTTGGCAGCAAACAAGATTGCAGCCCAACAAACCTCCAAGCACACTTTTGTTCCCTTCTGAAATATGGGTTCTCAATGACCACCCATACCGCAGGCTCCTCGACCACCTCCTATCAAGCATTTGTCTGAAACCGAGATGCAAGCATGCAAAGAAAAGGGGCTTTGCTATAATTGTGATGAGAAATTCACTCGGGGACATAGATGTGTTTAACAAAAGCTTTATCTCATGGATGTGGATTCTCCGCCTGCCTCTGAAATTGGTGACGAAGATCCAAATACAATGGATGCTCAAGTCGACATTCAGGAACCTCCTATTGACCCTTTGTCTCAGGATGACCAGCCAGAGATATCTCTCCATGCTTTAGCTGGAATCACCACCCCCCAAACAATGCGGGTCAAGGGTTACTTCAAGAAGCTTCCTCTTACAATACTCATTGATTCTGGTAGCACTCATAATTTCATTGACCCTCGGATCGCCAAACAAGCTGATTGTTTTATCCATCCTTGCTCCAACTTTGAAGTCATGGTTGCCAATGGGGGCACCTTACCTTGTAAAGGGAAGTGTCAAAATGTGCGTATCTCTATGGGAGATTATACCTTGCGCTCTGACATGTTTGCCTTGACCTTAGGCGGATGTGATGTGGTTTTGGGTGCTCAATGGCTACGCACACTTGGCCCTATCTTATGGGATTTTGCTGAACTTTGGATGCAGTTTTCCCTCAATGGACAAAAACACACATTGACAGGATTACAACCAGGGTCTCTCAGCGTCATCAGTTCACATCGCATGGAAAAACTCCTCAAGAAGAATTCACATGGTGTCATTTCTCAGATCCATTCCATTCAGATGCAACCATCAGCGGTCTCCACTACTCCTTTGGATCTACAACAAATTATGGATCGATATACAGGTGTCGTATTCAGCTCCTTCTTGGCAGCGTTCCTCCCAACATCAGGCCCTATCGCTACCCATTTCACCAAAAAACCGAGATTGAAATGCTCGTTCGGGACTTATTGAAGCAAGGTATTATTCGCCCAAGCACTAGTTCCTTTTCTTCTCCAATTCTTCTTGTCCGCAAAAAAGATGGGTCATGGCGTCTCTGCATTGACTTCCGAGCACTTAATCACCTCACCATCAAGGATAAGTTTCCAATTCCTGTTGTTGATGAGCTTCATGGGGCTCAATTTTTCTCCAAGTTGGATCTTCGTTCTGGGTATTATCAAATTCGGGTTCATGAGGATGATATCCCTAAAACAGCTTTCCGCACACATGATGGCCATTATGAGTTTTTGGTCATGCCCTTTGGCCTCACTAATGCTCCTTCCACATTCCAGGCCTTAATGAACATCTCGAGCATCTGGATCTTGTCATGTAACTTTTCTCTGACCATCATCTCCACGCCAAGCAGTCTAAATGTGTTTTTGGACAGAAGGAAGTTGAGTATCTCAGGCACATTATCTCAGCACAAGGGGTTCGCGTGGATCCTGCCAAAATCGATGCCATGAACAATTGGCCGCATCCCCAGACACTCAAGAGCCTTCGTGGTTTTTTGGGGTTGACTGGCTACTACCGCAAGTTTGTCAAGGATTATGGGTAGATTGCAGCTCCATTAACTGCTCTATTGAAAAAGGATGCTTTTACCTGGACACCTGCTGCTTAGTGTGCATTTGACAAACTGAAACAAGCTATGTGTACTACACCTGTTCTAGCTATGCTCGATTTTTCCAATCCCTTCACTATTGAGAGTGATGCTTGCGGCAATGGACTTGGTGTTGTTCTCCTTCAAGATGAACACCCCATTGCGTTCACCAGCAAAGCCCTTTCAGGTAAGAATTTAGCTGCATCTACATATGAGAAGGAAATGATGGCTATTTTGCATGCAATACAGAAGTGGCGACCATACCTCTTAGGGAATCATTTATGCATCAAGACTAATCACCAAAGTTTGAAATATTTCTTGGAACAACGTGTCTCCTCCACAGCACAACAGAAATGGGTTATCAAACTCATGGGTTATGACTATGAGATCACTTACAAGAAGGGTAAGGATAATGTTGTGGCAGATGCTCTTTCTCGCACATTTGATGCCCAAGGTTCTCTTTCAACTATTTCTATGCCTGTTCCAAATTGGTTGCAATTTGTTCAATAGGGTTATGTCAATGACTCTTCCTTATCTCAAATCATCCAATGCTTGACCCACAACCTTTCTGTTGTACCACATTACTCTTGGGATGGTGCTTCTCTAAGATACAAGGATCGTCTGGTGCTTCCCTGGAGCACAGATCTTCAACAGGCTGTCTTCTATGAACTCCATGCTTCTCCATCGCCAGGGCACTTTGGGTTCCTCAAAACGTATGAACGGGCACGACGTAACTTCTTTTGGCAAGGCATGAAAAAGACAATTCAACAGATGGTGGCTGAATGTGATACCTGCTAGCGCAATAAGGGTGAAATGACACTCCTTCTAGGATTGCTCGAACCCTTGCCCATACCTACACGGATTTGGACAGATATTTCTATAGATTTCATTGAAGGGATCCCTAAATCTGGCGGGAAGATAGTGATTCTCATTTTGGTTGATCGCCTCTCCAAATATAGTCAATTTTGTGCTCTCAACCATCCCTATACAGCCTCCTTAGTCCCTTAAATTTTCCTAGACCAAATCTTTCGTCTTCATGGAATCCCTTCTTCCATTGTCTCGGATCGTGATGCGACTTTCACCAGTCATTTTTGGACAGAACTATTTTTCCACACTGGCACCAAACTGAAGATGAGTTCAGGGTATCACCCACGAACAGATGGTCAGACTGAAATTATCAATAAATGCTTGGAAACTTATCTTCATTGCTTCACCTCTGAACAACAACATCAATGGGCAAAGTGGCTCCCTCTCGCTAAATGGTGGTACAATACCTCTTCCCATACTGCCTCTAAAATGACTCCATATGAAGCAGTCTATGGTCAAGCACCTCTAGTTCTTCTTCCATACACCCCCAACAGTTCACCAGTTCAGGAAGTTGACACGGTCCTTCGAAACTACAATCAGATTCTTCGCATTTTGCGGGACAATCTTGACATGGCAAGAAATCGCATGAAGCAACAAGCTGATCAACACCATTCTGAGCGCACTTTTCAAGCAGGCGATATGGTTTTTCTTCGTCTCCATCCGTGCAAGCAATCCTCCCTGAAACTCAAAGGGCATCATGAGCTCGCTCCAAAGTTTTATGGGCCATATCGAATTCTTCAGAAGACTGGGTCCATTGCTTCTAAACTGGAACTTCCTCCTTCTTCCTGCATTCATCCAGTATTTCATGTCTCTTGTCTGAAGAAAGTTCTTGGCACCAACATCAGTGGACAAACTATTTTACCCGAACTGGATAATGAAGGATCCATCCTTTTGAAGCCGGAGGCCGTCCTCAATCGGCGCACTCGTCAGCTTCACTCTTGCTCTATCACAGAGGTCTTAATTCAGTGGCACGACATGCAACTAGAGGATGCTACATGGGAACCACTCCTTCAGATTCAACAACAATTTCCACATCTAAAGCTTTGAGGACAAAGCTTTTTTTAAGGGGGAGAGGATGTTAGGAACCCATGTCTTTACTTTGTTAGTATATTGTTGTTGGACGCATATGCTTTGTAAGTCGTCCTGTAGTATTTGTTGATCAATAGTTTATGTTATTGTTGTTGGCCCATATGCTTTGTAAGTCGTCCATAGTATTGTTGATCCATAGTTTGTAGTGGCCCATGGTTTTGACCCATAGTATTGGCGCCTAGACTTAGTATATAAGTGTGTGTTGAGGCCTATGAAGGTACTGTGAAGTTATTTGTATTGAGATTGCTCAAAGGAAGTTGCCCCCTCGAAGTGGCCTGTGATCAATATAAAAGTGATTCTCAGTTCTGTCATTTTTGCTATTTCGCATATTCTTATTAATTAATTGTTGCAGGTTCTTCACATCAAGCCAAACTCGACTTAGGTCATTGGGTACTCTTTTTTGTATAAGGATGAGGTCTTGCCTCCATATTTTGGGTGGATGATTTGTGCAAGGAACCTATGGTATTTTTCATGTGTAATGCTTGATGCTATTTGGCATGCAAGTTGGAATAAAGTGAAGGCTTTGGAGGTCAAATAGTGTGCAAATAGTTCATGGCTTGTGTCTAAATCGAGGTGAAATCTACCTAGTTATTTCAAATTCTTATGCATTTGCTTATGATTCTTAGCTTACAAAGATTATAATTCTAATCCAAAGAATAGATATTTGTGGTTACAATTTATCTATTTATGCTAGGTTCTTCATGATTTAGGAGTTGCATTTTGTAGTCGGTTATACTTGTGCACTTCTAGTTTTGCTTAGCTAAACATACTAAGATCTAATCGTTTGTTTTGAGTTTGTTTATCTTGGCAGAACATCATAAGGAAAAGTAATATTGGGAGATCGGTTGCATCCCCTTCTTCTTCGTCACTTTTTATGCTAATTATCTTTTTCATACAGGAAATCTCAAAGACTTCGTTTGTTCAAGCTTGGGCTTGAGGTCCTCTTCTTGATCCAACCACAATCAAAAGATTTCAAATATCTCTCTTGGTTACTGTTATCCACTAAATTGCACTTAGTGGATTCTGAGTGAACCATTGAAGTTGTGAGCATCTTTAATGTTCATGAGCAGTGTTCTAAGATCCATCAGGCCAAAAAAATTTGGCCCTTTGTAAATTTTGCATGTCCAGACCCCTACGGGGGAATTGTAATAAGTTGGTCTATGCATGTGTTTTTTATGAAAGGTTTGGCTTTCCTTCACGTTTGTTATAGGTCAAATCTGCACTTCTCCGTTCGTGATCACCTTTAGTTGTCGATCACACAAAATGACAACTTGGATTGAAGAGCATAATTTCCCTAGATGGTGTATGGACTAGACTTACCCCTTTGCAGCTGACAAAACTCTCATTTTACCTACTTTTGGGGGAAAACGCTACCCTATAAGCATGATAGTAGCGTTTTCCTGCTGAAATACTCTACTCCATTTCAATAAGGTAGTGTTTGCCTTCTGAAATACTCTATTTTGGTTCAATAGAGTAGCGTACAGCTCAAAAACTCTTGCAAACACCGGTTGTAAAGCAGGAAAGTTGCATATTGAACGCTACTCCACTTAAGAAAACTAGTGTACACCTTAAAAAGTTATCAAAAATATATTAATTTGATGAATTGGGATTAGTTGAAGTTGGTTTTCCAACTTCCCCAACCTCCCAATCAAACTACCTCTCAATCCAAACTGCCTACCTTGTCCCATAAATACAAGGGGGATAGATGAGAGAGAGGAGGAGAAACTATGCATTAAGGGTTGTTACGCTGGAGGAATTCCATAGTTAGTGTGAAGAGCAGGAGCCTAGGATCCGGTTGCACAAGCACTCTGAATGATCAGGTATACTTGTACTGATTATTTTCTTTTGACAATAAAGGTTGAAATGCCCTTCCCGTCCCAATTAAATCTCTAATGGATTGCATATTTTTTTGGATTAAATGCTTGATTGTATTTGATGTCTAAATTTTATTTCAATTTCATCATTGTTATATCAGTCAAAATACGCTGAGGAAGGTATCTTTGTATTGCAGATTCGTCAAACGGAAGATTAAGTGGAGGATCGATCAAAGGAGCAAGCGAAAGCTAGGATCGAACTTCGTTAATAAGGTATGCCTTCAAGAACCTTGATCTCTTTCCTTTTGCAAAAGCCTATGTGATATGATTAATGTATTTACCTGTCACCCCAAAAGTTGGTAGTGTCCCTCTCCTCGCTATAGGGTAGAATTCCTGAACAACAGACTGGCGACCATACCGGGGACCGGTTGTTTTCTGCTTTAGGAGACATAGTTTGCTTTCCTTCCAGTACTTTTTGATCCTCTGAGAGGCTCTGTAGGTTACTGTAGCCTGTTTCCATTTCTTGACTCATTCCAGTTTGAATTTTTAAAGCTTGTTTCAAGCCTTCTTTGGCATAAACATTGGTATCCCTTGCACACAGTAGCGTACATCTGCTGAAAAACGTTGCTTGACCTACTGCACAGTAGAGTACACCTTCTGAAAAACGTTGCTTTCCCTACTGCATAGTAGGGTACACCTCCCAGTATACGCAGGTTTGTACAATGCACAGTAGATTTTTTCCTAAAAGTCTATGTTTGCTTTTGGGATTTGATTTCCACTTGTTTGGTTTGATTTCCAGCCTCTTGCCTTGTCTTCTTAACTGATCCTTGAGGTCTTTATGCCTTTGTTGCGTCTTGTTTGCCTCTCCTAAGTCCCTTAGGTCATCTTTTGCTTACTTGAGTACTTTTGAGGTGTCTTATTTGTTTGTGGCTCTTTTTGAAGACCGTGCTTTGTTCCTTGTTGGACATAGTTGCACTCCTGTACCCTAGATGCTTGTTGCAGGTATACAAACCTTTGTTTTGTAACATTTGTTGTTTGTGGAAACTCTAAGCATACTTTGATGGTGTCTTGGCCTTTGATTTAGGGTTTGACCCCAAGTTGGATTCCTTAGGGTGTTTTTAAAAGCTTTTTGAGTCTAGACACTTCCTGATTGCTTTGTCAATTTCAGTTTCAAGTAAGTTGAAGTCTTTTAGTTTGCTCCCATTCAAGTCTTTATGATTGTAAGGTCATATTTGGTTCGCTTGCCTACCGTTCGCTTGGTTTAGTGATTTTTTAGGGTTCTTGATGCTTTGGAGTAATCTTTGAGGTTTGCCTTTCCATTTTAAGCGTCTCTTATCCTTCTTTTCTTTTTACTTTGTTTTCCAAGCCCAAAGCTTTTTCCTTTGGAAAAAACTTTGTAGGACAAGTCTTCGTCAAATCATCGATTTGATTGTTGTGAGCCTTAGAGTTGCTTTTCCTTACTTACATTGCTCTTTTAGTTCTTACTTGCTCCCATTTTCGAGTTCTTTTTCTTTTACATATATCAGAAAAAGCAAAAATTGATTTTGGTTGTTTAAAGTAGTAAGGCTTACGATCATTTCGAAGTAGCATAGTTTACTTTGTTTTGAATTTGAAAAGAAAAGAAAAAAAAAAGGAGATTTGTTTTTGGTTTGCTTAAGTTTTCATTTTGGAAAGAGCATAAACGGAAAAAGAAAAAGAGTCTTTTGTTGCTTTGAAAGTTATTTCTTTTGCACTTTACTTTCTCAAACCATTTCCACACAATGCACTACCTCGTTGAGTAAAAAGTTGCCTTAAAAAGAATTTTTAATAAAATCAATTAGAAACATTTTCTTTTTAGGTATACACGACATCAACTAGCTTAGGCTAGAGTTACAACCTTAAATCACCTTAAACTGCTCGCAACTGGCTTCATTATGCAACAATCGTAGTACAACTTTCATTTAGGTAAATCCATACATATCAAATAGTCCTGGGATGCTCTACTCAAACCAGAGTTAAGCACGAGGCCATGGGAGACTGGAATTGTTGAGGATATCCCCTCACTTTCCTTTTGACCATAAACCAGAGTTGATTCGTATACGAGGGTCCTTTCGGACTTCGGTCTTTGATACCCTACCCATGCATTTTGACTAGGCTGACGACTGTCCCCCCAGATTATTTCGTATTTATGGTAGCCTTAGTATCAGACCTTTAGGATCCTACATAGGTAGAGTGGGCAGTTATTCTCACTTCACCTCGGACAGGCGTGGAAGGTAGCCCTATGCCAGTAATCCCGAGAAAGCGGTTTGGTGATTCAAGCACTTGCACCCAGTGGACCTCCGGTGGACGCCACGAAACTAACCATCAATACTATGTTAGTCTGTTCTGGGACCTAATCATCTTAGACTTACTTCCGAGAGTATTTTCTATCCATTTGATTGGTTTGATTACTTAGGATTTTTATAGTGGTATGTTGTTTGCCCCTTAGTTTTAGTGGCCACAAGGTTTTTACTTAGTTTTATTTTTATATAATTTTGGAAGACCAACAGCTTCGTAGGTCTCAGAGGTTACAAACCTTCCCCCACTCAGTGTGGAGCCACTACCGCCACGACGACGACGGAGAATAGACTCCAGTGGTATTTTTGAACTTACTGGTGAAATAGAGGTTCCTGGTGAACCACAACCTAGAACCCGGACCAACAAGTTCTTAATACTGTCGAGGTTGAGGATATTACTTTTGGAGAGTTTTACACTCCTTTTAACCCTCCTCTTACCGGACTTAATGATCTGCTTCTGGTACCTGTTGGTTTCCAGCAACCCGAGTATAGTGCATATCTTTTCACACCTGGGCATATTATGACTAACTCAGGAGACGACCAGGGATTCCCACACACTCCCACAATGGGTATGAATACAAGGATTGTAAATCCTTCTTCCACTGCTACACCGAGTTCGTCGCAGACAACTTCTGCTTCAACTCCGTCCTTCATTTTTAACACTGGTACGTTAGGCATGCTAAGCTCAACAGCTTTGACATCTGCCTCAGTCGCTACCCCTAATTTTGGACCCAATAATGCAGTGAATGTCACTCCACCTCCTGCAACCCAACAGTCATACCATATACCTAGTACTTGGATTTCCACACCCAATGTTGGGCCGAATCCCTCTGCAACTATGCCTGTCATGAGTACCATGACTGCGCCATCCACCTCGACTACCCCTAGTTTTAACACCTTTGCAAGTTACAATGTGAATCAAAGTAATATACCTACAGAAAATATCCTCTTCTCTTTGTTTTCTGGAGGAGGGGCTAATATTTTTAACCAACAATATGGCGGGGCTAACGCCCAGCCACAATGGACAAATGCACAGGGTACTAACCCACTTTCATTTGGGTGGGGGAATTTCAACAACACTTTCACACAAAAATAGATGGCTAGGGGCAACACCTACCAGCAGATGGTAGGGGGCAACCCCTACCAGCAAATGGTTGGGGGCAACCCTAACCAACAGTTTATGGGTCAAACTATGGGAGGTTCCCCCTTCATGACTCCAGCTTATCAAATGCCATCTTATAGACCTCGTTTACCATTTCTAGAAACTCTGAATTTTTCAGATCTTTCCAAGTTAACGAACGATCCGGTGTTCCATAACGTTATGTGGCCACCAGTTCCCACTAAACTACCTTCGGACATTCCAAAATGCGAAGGTAAAACTGGTGAGGATCCTGGTGATCATGTTACCACTTTTCATCTTTGGTGTTCTTCAAACTCGTTGAACGAAGATTCCGTTAGGTTGAGACTTTTTCAAAGAACCTTAATAGGTGCTGCAACCAAATGGTACATTGAATTACCTGCAGCCACCTTTTTTAACTTTTGGGATCTCGCTGTAGTCTTTCTGAACCACTTCCAGCTTCCTGTCCGGTACGATGTCGGGACAGATATTTTGTCTACCTTTAGACAAAACAAAGCCACCCATTTATATGATCATATTCAAGAGTGGCGAAGACATAAGAGACTCATTAATGCCAATATTCCCCCAGAATTCTTATTAGAGTGGTATCTGAAATCACTCCTTCCTTAAATTTCTAAGGAAGTAGCTACTTCTGGGGTGTCATCGAAAGAAGAAGCCATTTTTAAGGACCCAGCAACTAGACTTGGTTTATGCTCAGTCTGGGCTCCTTTACGAGATTATAGATGATGCACCGCGATCAAACATTGATCTAGGTAGACCAAAACCTGGACCACATGCTGACGACATTGTAGGTTCAGTTGATTTTGTAGCTTTCGAAGCATTGACTAAATAGGTTCATGCCTTATCGGTTAAACAATCGATTGCAGAAGTGACTCCCGTCACAACCTCTCCTTCTACTACTGAATCTGTACAGCAGGTTCAGACTAATCAAAAGGGTCCTCGGCAGCCCAAAAACAAAAAGAAGGGCAAGAAAGGAGAGGGGAACCATCAGAAGCGCCAAAAAAAAGAAAATTCCAAGAAGGGTAACATAGAAAAGAAGAAGGTTAAGTTCCCTTGTAATCTTTGCAAGAAGGACCACCTCACTCACCAATGCCCTCTAACCAAAGAAGCCCAGAAGCTGCTTCAAGAAAAGAAACCTGCCATCCTTAAAGATCCATTTCCCAAAGGGCAGGGATCAGCTTCTGGCACCTCCAATGCTGGGGGCACCACCCATGCTTCAGTTGATCAAAATTTTATTAATATGGTTAACTCGGACTCTCTTTTACAAACGCGGGCAAGAAATTATACCCCGGATTCGCAGAATAAGGATAAAGAGGTTCCTGAATCTTCCACTCCTCTCCAAATACCTGTGGACCCACTGCCCAAGATCCTGAAAGGTGTCTTGAAATGGACTTCACACAATCCCAATGCACAGGCTGCTACCAACTACAGTGTGGTTGAAGATCTAGCCCAGACCGCTTGTGTTATGTCCACCTTAGAAGTTTTGCAAAGTTGTCCATTACAACGAAATGCACTTCTGGCAGCGATTGGAAGTATGGAATCATCCAACATGATTGCACGTTTTGATATGTCTGATATCAAGTACCGGTTGTCGTACCATGTTGGTCTTCAGATAGAGGTAGTTCATGGTCCTATGACCATTGGACGAGATGTCGTAACTGACGGCACGTCTACGTGCGTAATGTCAATTTCTTGTTGGAAATCCTTGGGTTCTCCCGAGTTAGCCCCCTCTAACACACTGCTTACCGCATTTTATGGCAGAACCTTCCGTCCACACAGAGTCTTGCCATCATTTGATGTCACACTTGCCGGTAAGATAGTTGTTGTAGAGGTTGAAGTTCTGGACGCTCCGCTTGATTATAACATGTTGTTAGGCAGGAGCTGGACATATGCCATGCGATCTATTCCATCGGCAGTTTTTCAAGTTGTAATGTTCCCTCACGAAGGCAAGATCGTCACGGTCGATCAACTTTCGTTCTCTTGGCGAAACAACCAGACTTCATCGGAATCCACAATTCCTTTAGTTGATCAATCTACCCCAGCAAGCGAGAGTTTAGGAGCAGGGCTTTATGGGTCATTAATGGGCACTTTTGACCTACCTGCTCCCGTTCTTTTCATGCGTCCTGATGAAGGTAGATCTACTGAAACTATCATAGTCGGTTTAAGGACTAATTCGTGGATCCTTCCTACTGAACCAGAACCAAGTGTGCCTCAATCTATTGCAGAAGTAACCCACTTGGATTCACAACAACCTGCAACAGAACATATCACGACTCCGTTGGTCTATGTCGAGTCGGATATAGACCATGCTCCCGCACGGTCAACGGACTCTACCCTCTCTCTTGATAGTTTAGACACGGTTTTTCCTTTTGACGAAACATTTTTTGAAGCTATGATAGGCCTGAGACACCCTTGGTAACATTTACACCCCAGGACTTATCTACTTCCTGTTCTAAACTTGATTGAGAGAGGTGAGTTTTTTTCGAGACCCAGTGAGAATGTTGATTAGTCCTCTATCCCTTCCACTTCACAAGTTGTTTTTGCCGAAGGGAATAGGACGAGTATAGCGAGAACCATCCCGATTAACATTTCCACTGAACATAGGGTCACCAAAAACATCTTCATTGGAGTAGACTGTTATCTTGAAGATATCGTTCTGTATACCAATCTTTTTAACGAATTCCATGACGTCATTGCCTGGTCTCATGAGGAGATTCTAGGCATTGACCCTACTTGAGGAGATTCTAGGCATTCTTCCACCTTCACTTTGAGCTCGTTTAAAACAGTTTGGAAGCTTTGAGCATTCTTCCACCTTCCCTTCGAGCTTGTTAAAAACAGTAAGGAAGTTACAAGCATCCTTTCATCTCTCCTTGACCTCGTTAAAAACAGTAAGGAGGTCACGAGTTTACTTTTTCGGGCTCGTTAAAATTTTACGAAAAATATTCTTATGGAGTTCTCTCTAAGCTCTTGTTAGACTCTTTAAATATGACAAGATTGTCGAGCCGACTTGTCCTCTTCAAGCTCGTTAAAGGAATTGAAGGCCCATATGCTTAAGTATAAGTTTAACCATTTTCCGGACTTTTGCGAATTACTTATGAAAAAGGAATACTCTAGTCATCCGTGGCTAGAAAAGTTCTTCTTCCATTGTTTTACACTTTTTCAGGGAAGGAGACTAACTTTACGAAAAATGACTTTTTGGAGCCTTGTTTAGGGTTTTCAAGCTCTCGAAACATGAAAACACCAAGCGAGCATTCACCTACTTGGGATCAATGTGAAATCCATGAGAGGGTAAATAGAAGATTTTTTAAGTTTTTCAGACTCTATAAATAGGGAAAGACCGGTGAGCATTAACCTACTTGAAATCGATATTAAAATCCACGAGTAGGTGTATGGAGTTATTGTTTAAGTTTTTCACACTCCTTAAAATTGAAAACACTGGCGAGCAAGAACAGATCTCGGCTCGATATTAAAATCCAGAGATCAGTATAATAGAGTATTCTTCTACCTCTTCTTCGAACTCTGTAAACAATGAAGAAGGTCCTGAGTTTTCCTCCCATGGGATCGTTAAACTCTTTACATGGTTGGATCTATTGAGTTTTCATTCTTTCTTGGACTCATTAAAACAACAAGAAAGGTATTCTTTTATCTAAAAAGAATAAGGGATAAGAAGGGTATATCACATCTTATACTTTCAAAGGCAGTTCAGTCAGTCCTATCCTTGAACACAACACCTATTTTGAGTCTATCATTTCAGTTGGGTTTAGTTTTTTACTTTAGGGTGAACCTGATCTCCGAATTGTTTACCACCCCAATTGGTTATTCTTCCAACCATATGGAGGGTCTGCTAATGTCTCCTACATTACAGGCTTATATCATTTTCCCATCATGTTGAAAACTGCCTAAGTCACTTTGTGTCGTGCTCGCCGTTCAAGGATATAGCCCGTGTCGGCCATTCTACAGTTTACCTTGACCTCATGTGTCGGCCATCCTAGTGTCAGTCTTGTTACATGTCCTACTCCACATCAACTCATACCATTTGAGTGCTCCTCATGTTAGATGATGGAGGATGCCTTAATGCCTCCCTTCCAACGGACTTCTTCCCATCGACATCAACTCATTTTTCTCTGGGAATGAAGTTTAGAGTTTCGGTTAGTACCTTAGGGATTGCAGTCATTAGTGGCAGTTTCCCTCGTCGTTGAATAACGAGAATACATCAATGTCTCTTATTCGATGGGTTCCTTAGGTGTTCGACTTCAAGTCCACTTATCCACACTTGTTGGATCATACTAGGTACCTTGGGCCCCATCATCATTATCGGTGGAATCCCTCACGTTTGTTAACAGTATACATCAATGACCGATAATCAAATGATTCCCCCCATGTTCGACTTCAGCTCATTTATTCACATGGTTAGGGTTTGTACCTTGGGTTGTTTTGGATGAAGACCTTGGGATTTTGATAGCATTTTCTCATTATGTTATCACCCAAGCTGCGCAAGACTAAGCCTTACTCATTTTTGGCTCTCCATGAGACATAGATCTAGTTTGTTGTTATGGCTTTGATCTCTCATTCTGATATGGATCCACGCTTGTATTTCAGTGGCCATGCTATATATATATCTCCTAGTTATGTATCGGAGATCATGTTGTATCATGCTACACATCTATATGATGTCAAGATTGTAATTGCTCGTTGACCTCAATATTTATTTTAGGTACTTTTGTGACTTGGTTCTGTGGTTTCTTGCTCCTCCTCTAACTTAGAATTATAATGTATTTCGGCCATCGTTTCCCTTTGGCCTCACACATTAGGGGGCATCTGTTATAGGTCAAATCTGCACTTCTCCGTCCGTTATCACCTTTAGCTGTTGATCACGCAAAAGGACAACTTGGATTGAAGAGCATGATTGCCCTAGATGGTGTATGAACTAGACTTACCCCTTTGCAGCTGACAAAACTCTCATTTTACCTACTTTTTGGGAAAAACGCTACCCTATAAACATGATAGTAGCGTTTTCTTGCTGAAATACTCTACTCCACTTCAATAAAGTAGCGTTTTCCTTCTGAAATACTCTACCTTGCTTCAATGGAGTAGCATACAGCTCAAAAAACTCTTGCAAACGCTAGTTGTAAAGCAAGAAAGTTGCATATTGAACGTCACTCCACTTAAGAAAACTAGCATACACCTTAAAAAGTTATCAAAAATATATTAATTTGACGAATTGGGATTAGTTGAAGTTGGTTTTGCAACTTCCCCAACCTCCCAATCAAACTACCTCTCAATCCAAACTGCCTACCTTGTCCCATAAATACAAGGGGGATAGATGAGAGAGAGGAGGAGAAACTATGCATTAAGGGTTGTTACGCTGGAGGAATTCCAAAGTTAGTGTGAAGAGCAGGAGCCCAAGATCTAGTTGCACAAGCACTCTGAATGATCATGTATACTAATACTGATTATTTGCTTTTGACAATAAAGGTTGAAATGCCCTTCCTGTCCCAATCAAATGTTTAATGGATTGCATATTTGTTTGGATTAAATGCTTGATTGTATTTGATGTCTAAATTGTATTTCAATTTCATCATTGTAATATCAGTCAAGATACGCTGAGGAAGGTATCTTTGTATTGCAAGTTCGTCAAATGGAAGATCAAGTGGAGGATCGATTGAAGGAGCAATCGAAAGCTAGGATCAAACTTCGTTAATAAGGTATGCCTTCAAGAACCTTGATCTATTTCATTTTGTAGAAGCCTATGTGATATGATTAATGTATTTACCTGTCACCCCAGAAGTTGGTAGTGTCCCTCTCCTCACTATAGGGTAGAATTCCCGAACAACAACGTTTTTTATCAGGGAAATACTCTAGAGTGTTTTTTCCTTAGGGATTATGCGTTACTATTCAGTGACGTATAATTCCCGAGTTTTTCACTCACACCCCCAAAGCTGGAGTGTTTCCATGATGATGAATTTTGAGGGGTTATTAAAACCTACTGGAATGTATTTTTGCAACATGATAGCCATCAGTATTGAGTCATATGGACATGCACTAGGTCCCCTAGGATTTTTGAGTCATTCTGAGAAAATTATTTTTTCTCATTTTGTGAGATTTTTTAATAATTTAATTAAAAAAAGTCAAAAAATGATAAAAGATGGGTTATGAGGTGAAATTGGACATGGGGGTGCTCGTTTTCTAACCCAGAGCACCCATAAAACCCCTAAACCCATTTTTCCTAAGTTTTGAGTGAATAGTATTCACTTAAATCAATTTCTCTATAAAATATTAAAAAAGAATTATTGAATTCAAGAATAATGGATTTGGAGAAAATCCAAACTCCTAAAATAAAGGTGGGTGGTCTGGGGATTTGGCCCAGTTGACATGGCATGGTCATTTAATGAAGATACCAACCGAATTTTAGAGAGATTGAGCATTGAATGAGCTCCCATGAGGTGGCCTCCCTTGGGATTTGCACCCTCCCTCATGAGGGAGACATTTTATTGATGTGGCATCATCTTAGCTCTTGGGTGGAGATCCCAATGTGGGATGGAGGGCACCCTCCTTAGGTGGCACATATCCCATTTAATGGAACACAAGCTAACTCATCAATCATGAGATTGGGATCTCCATGTGTCACATTTCAAACCCTAACTCCCTCTCCTTCTAGAATTCGAATTCCTTTTGGAGAGCTTCTATAAGAGCAAGGTCTATGTTCATCTTTTGGAAGTAGTGTGGATTCATAGAACCTCTGCCAAATTTTAATTGTTGTTTATTGAATATATTGTTGAAAGGCTTTGGAGGTCCATCATTGTGTAATGTGTTGAGCTTATTGAGGTGAAATTGTTCTTACTATTTGTTCATGTTTTCATGCTTTGGTAGATCTAGCTTATTGATATTGATTAAACATTTGCAGTTGTCAATTTGTTTAATTGTGTTGAGTTTTAGAGGTAGAGAAGTAGCCAAATGTATTCGGTTATACTTAGGCTCGTCTTCATTTCTTTGATTTCTAGCACACTAGATCTATTAATTTGTGTGTTGAGCTTGTTCTTTGTAAGTTGCGGATCACAAGAAACCCAAGGATTAGAACTCGGTTGAAGCTTCTATACTTTTGGAAACATTAGTTTTACTTACATTTTGTTACAGGATTCTCCAAGTAGAAACTCCAACAAGCAAGTTTTGGCTTGGGTTGATCCATTCTCTTCTCTACAAAACAAATCCAAACCCTCTCTTTACTTTTCTTGTTTTGTTTTTGCAAAGTGTAGATCTATCATACTTAGCTTATCTTTCAGAGCTATAACACTTTAGCATATTGTTAGTTAGATCTAAGTACTTTAAAAAGTCCATTTTGCACTAGATCTAAGCTATAATTGGAATTTTTTATACTTAGAAATTTTTTTTGAAAATTTTCTAAGTGTAAAATATTTTCAAATTTTGTATTTCTTTTTTGCATTTGCAATCATATTCTAAGTAGTTTACTTGCTGGTTTTTAGCAGGTCCAAGGAAAAAGAGGAGGAAGCTCTGGTGAAATTTCACTAAAAAACGTCAAATTCACCTTCCAAAAGACCCATTTTATCAATATATTGTAATACCAGCTTGTAAGCCCTTAGATATAAGTCTAATAGGACTAAGAGGAAGTTTTATTTGAGCATAATTATAAAATCATTAAACGAGAGCAGTGGGGTAACCAACACCCACATCCCATCCCCTTGGGGGGATTTGTGTATTTTGTAAAAATTCGTGAGATTGCATTTTTCTAACTCCACTCATTCACACACTCACTACTGAATTGTAGGGTGTATACTTCCATTTATATTTTGCAGTTTAATATTTTTAATTTTTGCAAAAGTAAAGTAGAGATAAAACCATCCTTCGTCGCCACGAATTATGCTCTCACCTTCACCTAAAGGCATTGTCGATTAGTGAAGGTTGACCAGAAAAGTGATGCATAAGTTTGGCCATTCACATATTTTCCATAAGTTGTGTCTTTTACTTCCATAACTTAATTGTTTAATAAAAAGAACCTAAAGTCTCTTGAACTTAACTGAAAAGCAAGACAAGAGCACTCTCTATCTGAGAGCACAATGGTTACTTGTTCCAATTTGGAATAAACTTATTTCACTACCACTACGTATGCTCTGCCCTTTTTTGGGATACTCAGAAATAGTTGAAAGCACTCTTTAATTTCCACACTTAAATTAATAGTCACTAATAAAATTAACTACCCACAAGATAGTGAAAAATTCGACACTCCTGACTAGACTTTGTGTGGGGAAATTCTGCCTGGGGAAGCTGGGACCACTGTACCGAGATCTTTGGGGCACCATTAGACTACATCCCTAGTTGATGTAGTGTTAAACATGCTCTCAAGACTCGGACAACCAACATGTCCCCGTACGGAGCCACCAAATTCTAAATTTTCGGACATTCCTCTGTGTACCTTACAGTATCTCGAGAGTTCCCATTTTTCCCTAATCAAGATTCACAATTAATAATCTAAAATCAACCAAGAGACACTTGCACAACATTTCCCTTTTTCAACAATTATCAATTTTTTCACTGTGTTGACTCCATAAGGCACTGGTCCTTGCACTTTATTTGCTTATTATCAATATCAAGTATTTGTGCATCTTCTATATATTTTACAGTGATATCTAATTCATGCTAATAAATACTATTTAAAACTTGTTGCAGTTATCTTGAAACCCCTTAATCAAAAACTCCCAAAACCTTAATAAACAACCCATCAACTAATTGGAAAACACTAACAACCTTAGTAACATTCCATAGGGACTACCCCCCTTGGCTTTCGTTGGGAATTTTGCCTAAACGGAGGAGTCGAGAACCAAGTGACATACTTGACTCGAGATTTTCCACCAAGGGCACACCGAGCGGTAGCATAGATTTCTGTTGCGACAAAGACAGTGTGTAATCCGGCGGCAACAGTTACTACAAAGTGGATCTTGAAATTAAAGGTTTTTTCTCTCCTTGTTATTTTCGTTTTTGAAGAGTGCATTTGTTTTAAAGTCACATTTTTCAAATCTTGCACTTATTTTGGCTAAGTAGATCAAAGCTTCATAACTGTGATCTACTTCTTGGATTTTGATCTATTTTTATAAAGCTTAAAATTCAAAGATCTAAGATCTAGTCTCATCTTTTCAAGTTGTAGATCCATCTTTTCCATTTTTTCTATTTTGCTTGTTTTTCCACTTTTTTCTTCTTTTTTGGCTTATAAATCTCATAGATCCATTTCCACCTTTTTTTTTGCTTTGTTTTTATCATAAGAAGAGTGCCAAAAAACACTTAGAAAAGTGCCCAAAACACTTAGAATTTTTGCCAAAAATTTACCTTAAAAAGTGCATTGGAAAACGTGCCCCAAACCTTGCCTCGTTTTGCATGCCACTTGATTCCCATCATTTCTCTGTTTTCAACATTTTGGTTTTGTCCAAAACAGTCCAAAAAATCACCCAAAAAGTCCACTTTTTGCCCTAGTTTTGCCTTGGGAATCGTGTACAATTTTCATCTCGAAAAGCATGCCCATTTTCAGCCATTTAGCCCACTGTTTTCTGTTATTTTTCTTTAATTTACAGTTATGTAAATTAGCCTAAAACAGTAAAAAAATTTCAATTTTTTTTTCCATCTTTTTCTTGTAAAACATGCCATTTGCAGCCTATTTAGCTTGCTGATTTTTTGTTGATTTTTGCTAATTTACAGTTCTGGAAATTAGCCTAAAAGCAGTAAAAAATTCTCCTAAAATTTTTCCAAGTTTTTACCTTGAAAAGCATGCCTAAATTGCATTGAAAAGCGTGCATTTTCCAGCTTTTTTAAAGTGTTGATTTTTTGCTTTAGATCATTGTTTTTGTCACTTTTTCATTTCTTGGCATTCCTCTTATCGATCCATTTATCTTTCTATTTTTTTACCTTTTTACTTGAGTTTGACTTTGGTTGACTATCTTTGGTGTTTTTCAATTTCTCTTTGATTTTTGCCTCTCTTCTTCTGTTTCTTCAATTTCTAGATCATAAGCCAAATTTTGTTTTTCTCTAATACTTTAATTAATCTTTGTTGAGATGTCTTATCCACAGGTGAACAAGAGGACAAACAACAAGCGAAGAACCCAAAGGCTAGCAAATAAAACCAATCAAGCAAACCACTCTTTGACAAGTGAAAAAGAACTATAAAATATTGTAAAAAATCAAATAAGAGCAAGTGGGATAACGGCTCCCGCACCCCCACTTCTCCCATTTGGGGGAAGCCTGTATCGTCCACTATCTGATTTTTGCACTTTCATTTGCTTTATACTTGCACAATAAATTGTTAGAATAAGTTAGAATAGTTTTCATTTGGATATATTGCTAGATTAGTCAAATCTTGCTCAAGTCATTTTGCTAGTTTAGTCTTGTTTCAATAATTGTCTTTTTGATATAATATGTTAAAATTCATAAATCTCTTGAATCTCACTCAACAGTGGATCAAGAGTGCTCTCTGTCGGAGAGTTCTTTTGCTTTGATTTGACTAACCCCCTTGCTCTCCCGAGTATGGTCTTAAGACCTGAAAGAGATTCTTGGGTAGATTAGATTTCATTTTCAGTATTTATTTCTGTGCATCATAAATCTCTTGAATCTCACCATAAGGCAAATCAAGAGTGCTCTCTGTCAGAGAGTTTCTACAAAGGTTCTCTTTTTTCACACATCCCCTAAAATTGGAATTTACTATTTTCTGTACTGCGTATGCTCTACCCATTCCTGGGATACACAGAAACAGTATAGACTTCTTAATTTTCACATTTAATTCCAATTTCAACCATAATAAAATTCATACCCCATAACCAACGAAAATCCGACGTTGATCGTCAAATACTCGAAAGTGTGCAAATTCTGGCTGGGACGCTAGATCACTGTACTTAGACCTTGGGGGAACCGTTAGGATACATCCTTGTTTGGTGTAGTGTTGAACACGCTTTCAGGGCTTTGGCAGCCCAACATGTCTCTGTACGGAGCCACCTAGAGTATTTTCCGGACATATTTCCAGTACCGCAAGATATATCTTGGAAATTTCCTTAGCCATAATAATCAAGATCACCATAAAATACACAATAAAATTTACAAAGAACAATTGCAAAACATCTCTCAAGCACACGAACTCTTGTATCAAGCAACCCCAGCACTTTGACTCCATAAGGCACTGGTCCTTCATTTTTTCTGTGTTATTTATATCTGGATCATACATTGTTTACACGCTTTAATTTATGATGTGGATATCTTGATTAAATATCACTTGTTGTGCATCTTAAACTCTCCTTTTTGCAAGTGTATCTTTGGATTATATATATATATTATTGTGAATCAAAAACTCCTAAAAAAACACCCATCCGCATCACATCACTTTAAACTTTAAAATCAAGAGCCTTAGAAACTCTTTGTAGGGTCTACCCCCCTGGCTTCGTTAGGAGTTAGCATAAACAGAGGAGTCGGGATTAGGTGACAGCACCTCACTCTTTGCTTGCCCCCAAGGCCACACCTTTCCCACTTGGGAAACAACTTTCGAAATATTTCTGTTGTCGGTGTGCACATCCGGCGGGAAACACCTTCCAAGGCTAGAATTGAAAGTCTATTGTCATGCAGCCCTGGAATATAACGTACTCCTATAATCTCCAAAATCTCTCCAAACTCAAGCTGGAACCGTACTCGTCCCAAACCTCTGACTGCATGCACTATCCCATCTCTATCCTGTACGAGCTGCTCTGGAATAGTCTCAAAAGTGAGGAAGGCATCTTGCCTCCCAGTCATGTGACTGCAATAGGAACTATCCACAATCCACTTCCCAGTATCAACTGGTCCGCTACTCTCGTAACTCGAAATAGTAGTGACAAGAGAGAACTCTTTCTCGAACTATGTAGCAAACCACTCAATCTCTACTTTAGCCGCAACCTGCTCCTCTTTCTCCTGCTTACCCTTCTTCTTCTTAGGACATTGGCCTGCATAATGGCCAAAATCATTGCATGCATAGCACCTGACTCTGCTCAAGTCCCTCTTCTGCTCACCCCTCTGCTGCTTAGCCCCTCTCGGGCCCTTCTTGGACTTCTTTCCTTTAGTTGATAAGGCAACGTTTTGCTCATCAGTATCCTGCTCAGTCTTCCCTTGAGACCCTTCTCGGATCTTCTCCTGAGTAAAATCATCCCACAGTCTTTCCCAAGAGGGAAAGTTCTCTCTACCAACTACACACTTCACGAACACATCCCACTCCTTAGTGAAGCCTTTTAAGGCTATCCGCACTAGCTCGGGATCAGAAATCACCTCACCAACTGCACTCAATTCATATTTTACCTGTCTGAGTCTAGTGAGGTAAGAGGCTACATTCTCACCTCTCGCCATCTTTGTGCCATGAAGCTTATCCTTAAAATCCATTTTATGATTTTCATTCTTGTTCTCATACAAATTTTTCAAAGTATCCCACATCTCCTTGGCAGTATGTTTCTCTGCCAAATGATGAATGAGGTGATCTCGAACACCATCTAGAAGCAATCTCTACGTTCTAGCCTCCTTCACCTCATGTATGTCAAGGGATATAGGATCAGCTGAGGGAGGAACCACTGTGGTACTAACGAAGGTCCATAACTTGTTCTCCTTGAGAACTGCCGTCATCTAGGCTTTCCACTACAAGTAGTTGGAAATCCTTTCCAACCAATTTTCATACCAGATGCAAGCCATCATTCACCGAGAATAGCAGTCCAATAAATCTGCTAGGTGAACAAAGACTATATCTCCCACAAGTCTGAAAATTTCTGACTATCAATCTGCCCTTAATAGGGCTCTGATACCATGTAGAAATTTCACTTCTCTAACAGGCTTTCAAGTTAACTCAGATTAACAATGTTTAATAAACTATCTCATTCAAACATAGATAGCTGAAAATG
This sequence comes from Larix kaempferi, assembly GCA_027924585.1. Classification (NCBI taxonomy): domain Eukaryota; kingdom Viridiplantae; phylum Streptophyta; class Pinopsida; order Pinales; family Pinaceae; genus Larix; species Larix kaempferi. The sequence goes on from BSBM01001033.1 coordinate 8,033,772, forward strand.
AAATTTCACGCATAAACATATATGAACTAGAAGCACAAAAGAAGTACTACCAAAATACTAAGAACATAAAGAACATAACAGCCATGCACATAAAATTTCAGATTTAGATATTTTAGCCAAAATGGCCCAGGAAAAACCCCGAAGGGAAAACCTGTGAGAGAGATATTTTATTAATTTCTTCTTCAATAAAATGTACAGCAGAATTTTAATAGTAACAAGCACAAATTATCTCAACCAGCAAAATTAACAGGCTGCCTCAAATTCTGTGGAAGAATCTACCTCGAATTCTGTGCATATATTTCTGGAAATCGTGCCCTTCTCAAGCAACACAACGCTGTATGGAAAACTCCTCAATTTCAGTGCCAAACTCAATTTTCTGTCTGAAAATTTGTTCCCAACAAAACAACAGAGAAATTATTTTTTTGCCTCGAAAATCGTGCCTCGATTTTCATGCACTGTACGAACTGTACGGAATTAATTTTTTGTACCTGTCTCGAAATTTGTTCCTCTACTTGAAAATACGTGCCATTGTTTTCTTCTCAAAAATCGTGCCCAGAACTATTGTATAGTCTTGGAATCCGTGTTGTACCTAGATGCTATCTCAAACAATCACTTTCTCTCTCTCAAACTCCAACTGGAACTTGCTTTCCAATTCTCTTCGAATATCTCCACTTCTCCAACTCTCTTGGGATGTGTGTAAATGAAGGAATGGGGTGCTTTATTTATTGTTTTCCCCTTGTCTTTTCACTTCAGCTTCTTGGGGTAGCTGAAAGGACACTAGATCAAGGGCCCACATTTAATCTAGTGTTTTCTCATCAATGGATGAGAAAAGTCACTTTTCTCTCCATTAAATATTTTCTCTCTCAACCACAACTTAAATAAATTGAAAAGTCACTTCATAACTCTATAGTGACATTAATTACTTTTCTCAAGCAATTAATGCAAGGGTTATGTACTTTGTCCCATTTTTAGTGACTTAGGCAAAAGTCACTAGGAGAACACTTCCTTGGTACAAATTTCAACACACATCTCCCTCTGTGTTGTAGAGTCATGCTCCCTCTGCATATGAGCATCATGCTCCCTCTCTAGTGTTATCCACAGGTAGGTCCATCAGCCTATCACTATGTGTGCCAATATGAGCACTAGCTTTCATAGAGCAAAAGAGCACAATTCCTTCCTAAAATGTAAATATCCATCTTGGTGATGACCAGGTACATCAAGGATCCTCTCAACTGACTGCTTGAATCAACCAACAATGCCATTAGTGTAGCCAGGTACTCACCGTCATCATATTGGATCCGCTCAGGATCTCAACTTTGTTCTTCCTTAACCTAGGAAGATCTCATCAAGTTTCTACCACACCATCAATAGGCCAAGATCCTCATCTCAAGGACTAATTTCCTCTGTCTCGGCGAGGGATAGATCATCAATATACAAAATCACGAACAAGGGATCATCGTCAACAATATGTTCTGAATCTTGAGGCACAATTCTAACTGAAAAATCCCCTACTTAGAAATCAACTGAGTAACTCTCGTCCTTCGGGACTAACATACTCTAATGACTCTAACTGGAAACCAATTGCTTTCCATAATCATTGAAGAACCAAACATCTGTAGTAGAGAGAGATTGACATCCGTTGGAGCTTTCTACTCCCAAACACCAATCCATATGAGATCCTCTTGGCCTGTGAGTCATGTATCATCTATAGCTGGATGTATTAGGTCCTCGTATGGCCGTTGCTGCATAGTCATGACTTCCATCTAACTGCTTTGTCTAGGAGTCATCCTTCTAGGCTGAGAGTCATGCTCCTAGAAGCTTCTTGCTTTTGATCAATCTAAACATCAACAGGATCCATGTGTCCACCACTTGTTCATCGGAACAAGTCTCATCATTCTTCTCTTGTAGGCCATATCATATGATCTTTTCCCTACAAATCAAATCCCGTTAGATGATTAGCCATATTGCATAATCAAATTTAACCAATTTATATTTCAGTGCAATGGAAATAGTTTACACAAGTATGCAGGAATCTTAGCTAATGCTTTAGCAAAACAATCATAAACATGTATCCCAAACACATATGGTAACTATCTAGATGTTTGCTATCTCTGCTAGAACATGCCATCAAGAGTGTACACTACTCTAAGCATGTAAGAAGGAAATATCATCTAGACTACCTCCATCAGGGTTCATGGAATGTTCTGCAGCTCATATGCATAACAAGTACAACAAGTGCCTACTGTACATCAATAAGTGAACTATATCAAATGCTCAACAACCTTCCTAATCAGATCTGCATATAATTTGTTATGAAAACATATAAGACAAAATTAGATCCATGAGAGCAATAAATCCAAATACTTATATTTTATTGTTTTTGTGTGTGGACTCCCACAACCTGCTTGTGGGAATCATGAGAGTCCTATGTTCTTCATTTTTCTTGTTGGGAGTCCATCGCGGTTTGGATCTTCATATCATCACCTCAACATGGGGAGCACCAGAAGAAGAACTCCATCCGATCATCATTCCTTGACTTCTTGTGAGAAGTATCTTCATCAATATCTGCAATTGAGGCTTCGTGCTTCCTTTTATTTGAACTTCAACAATATCTGGCATAATGGCCATAGTTATTGCATTTGAAGCATTGAATATGAGAGAGATCTTTCTTTTTCTTATGATCTGGTGATGGGCTTGATCTCCTATCTTTGTTCCTATTGTTATATAACTTTCTTCCTTTTCCTTTCTTGGCATGAGACGTAAATTGTTGATTCTCTTCGGATTAAGTGCCATGTAGTTTATTCCATGCCGCACTTCTCGTTTCTTCCTGGATGCAATCTACCCATAATAGATCAAATTTGGGAAACTTGGTTCGTCCACTTAGACTTTGGATGAATGGTTCCCACGAGAGAGGAAGACCATTAAGAGTTGTTATAACAAGTTCACTATCTTCAAGAGGTTCTTCACTAGTGCTTAGCTTATCTCTTAGTTCAGAGATCCTCGTGAAGTAAGAAGCAATTGATTCGGACTCTAACATCTTAAGATTTGATAGTTGATTCCTCAATGCAAGAGTATGTTTGATGCTACTATGTTCAAATAACTCCTTCAGGGTTTTGAACATCTTCTTGGTTGTCTTCTTCCGAGATATTTGAGGAACCAAATGATCTTTTATTGAATCTACCAAGATTCTTCTTACTTTGGCATCATTCTTTCTCCATTGAGTCTTATCATCTTCCGCTTCTGGTTCTAGAACCTTCTCATTGACGAACTTCAAGAGGTCATTTTCTTCTAAGATAAGAAGGACTCTAGACTTCCAAGAGTTGAAGTTGGAAGCCCCTTCAAGTCTATCTTCAACCTTCATATCAGTCATCTACACTGCAACCTGAAAACTACTTCAGAAACCCTAGCAGGAGCTAGGTCAAATTTGAAGTGTGGTAACTTGTAAAATTGATTCCACAGATAAATGTGCCCTCCTAGGGCTAGTTGAAAATACCTTCTTTTCTCCCATATCTGTGGACAAAACAACTAAAAACTGGAAACCCTAGTTTTCCAACTCCCGAAGAGAATAGGTTAGAAATGAAAATTTCTGGATCTAAAATCTGCTTCCGCAGGGAGTTGCACCCTACCAAGGCAAGTTGGAGAAAGATAAAAATGAGCCAAAAATGGTGGGTAGAAGGGATAAAAATTGCAAACCCTAATTTCTACAGTTGTTGCAGAATTAGGTCAAAATTTGAAAATTCCCGGAATTGGAATTTTCCTTCACAGAAAGATGCACCTTCCATAGGGTGAAATTCGAGGTTTTATTTTCTCTATGGAGCCTTTGGATTGTAAGTTGCTTTCCTTCTTTGACCTCTAAGGAAGCTTTAGACTTAGCTTTAGATATGAAGATTTCATCCCCATTGTACTGGGATATGAAACATTCATAGTGAAACCACCCTTTACCTCGCCACCATCAACTAAAGGTGATGGATTTCTGGGGCGTAAACTATAGGTAGAAACAAAAGAGAGCATCGAGATATTTTTTAGGTCAGGGCCTGGGTCTTCCATCACGACAGAACCCCCCCCAACCATCTTTTGAGACAGAACTTGGTCCTTAGATGGTTTGGGAGACTTGGCATCCTTCTTAGCTACAAACTGAACATAGATGATAGGAGATTTCGGGTTCCCAACATTCATACAGGAGGACAAGTTCCTTCAACATATACAAACTTCGAAACATAGATAGGAGTAGTATTACCTTTAACATTTGCTTCCATGGAATTGCGTATAAGGTGGTCCTCCTTCGCCCTCGAAGAAGGATCTAAGAGTTCACAAGGTTGCGAATCGAGGTTAGATTAAACATTTTGCTCCACCGCATCCTTCAATCTTCCTTCTTCAGCCTCTGCTGACTTAGGATTAGGCTTATCAAGACCCTCCTACTTCTTAACCCAGACTTTTCGTTTGAAATACCACTTTGGCCTCTCAATAATGAAGACATGCCAAAGATAGTCGACTTCATGACATTTGGAGCAACGGAAAGAAACCTTCCAGTAGCCCAAACTTTGGACCATTGCCTTGTCACCTCTCATAATTCCAATCTCTTCCAAGAGTCCATCTCTAACATCTATTTCAACCAAGATTTTTTCCATTGTTTTCATAGAATTTTCCCAATAATTCTCGTACATGGCAATGAATCTACCTATCTAATTACCAATTTCCATCATGATCTCTTTGTACCGGTATTCACATGGAATACCTGGTAGAAGTACCCACAGGTATTGTAAATTCAAAGGCTCTCTACGCAGGTCAAAACCTGATCTCCATCGGGTGAGCAGTAGGCTTGAGGGTCCCCAAAGCTAGTCATGTTTAAGGATAAGATTTGCATCTGCCTCACTATTGAACTCAAATCAAATCCACCCCCTGGCCAAGAAATGAAAGCAAGGTAGGTAACCCAATTCCTTTCTTCACCCCGCATCCATCCATAGTTTCAAAGACTCGCCTTTCACCACTTTCCTCGTGAACCTGCCAACCAATGCTTGTTTGCATAAACCCTCTACCCTCTCCATGCCAACATCATGTCCTAAGACCATTTTTACCATATTTGTCTTGGGTCTAATGCATTTTTCCATGTGATTGGGATTACATAAACCATGTTTCCCTTTGAATTTGGAGATTGGGTAGATGAGATACCGTGTTCCTCTACACATAGACCCACACCATGGCCCTACGACCATGAACACTCCAGAAGCTACCTAGGGAGAGGTGAGGCCGTCCCATCCAAACACACTTGATGCAAAGGAGCGAAATTAGCATCCTTTGCATTAAACCCCAACCCAAGGTGCACGTCTAAACCCGCCATGTGGCACCAAAGATCGAAGGTCTGGTGGAAAATCCAAGCGATCTAATACTTCATTAAAATCTCAAGCTACTAGCCATAACTCAACCAACTCTTCGTGCATCCATAAGATACATGTCTCATTGATGATATCATCCTCATAATCCACCTTGTCTAACCCTTACTCCATTCCTTTTTGGCTTGTGGTCACTTGAAGAAAAGACGATAGTTTAGGGCTGCAGAAACCCTACTAGAGATAAAAGTGTTCTCAACCAACACCTTCGTACCTATGGCATACCACAAAAACTAACAAACTGTTCCCTATTCCTTTTCATTCTATAAAAGACAAAATTGTTTTCCAAATTCTATTTTTCATTGGTTTTGGAAATATTCCTTACAAATAGAATAATCCTTGTCTAAAAATATTTAATAATTTCATATTGGTTTAATGTTTCACCATTTTAGTTTATCCTATTTATTATTCAATATTTATTATCTCACACACCACACATATCCTACAAAGGAAAGTAGGCCAAAAAAGCATGCAAATTCATCCCACAACCAATATCACTAGCTAGTAATACCATTTTGTCACTCATGACCTTTATGGGCTGCCACCATTGGAATAAGGATCATGATATGTCGGGCTTTATATGTTTTCAAGACCAAATCTCACAACATATGTGGAATAGTGTACACAAGGAGAGGAAAGATTTTAAAGGCATAAACATAATTCCAAGGCACTAATAATAGTATATCCAATTGCTTATTGCCATGTTTATTATTTATTGTTTACCATCACATACCCACACTACATGTCGCGTAAAGTAGGGAGAGTCGAGCAATCCATCTCTTCATTCAACTATAGTTTTGAATTTGAATTCAAAGAAAAGTTCACCTTTAGAGTTTCATTCTTTGATTACTTTTCTTCTACTTTTCATAATTTTACTCTACTTTTTCCTATAAAAAAATCATTAATTATGAACAATCCATTTCATTTTTTTATGACTTTTCTCTGTCAAGATTTTCATTATTCTACTTTATTTTTACCTAAATCGATCGAGCAATCCATCCCTTCATTCAACTATATCTAAAGTTTTGAATTTGAATTCAAAGAAAAGTTCTTTTTTTATTACTTTTCTCTATCAAGATTTTCATTATTCTACTTTAGTTTTACCTAAATCGGTTGAGCAATCCATCCCTTCATTCAACTATATCTAAAGTTTTGAATTTGAATTCAAAGAAAAGTTCACCTTTAGAGTTTCAATCTTTGATTACTTTTCTTCCTTCTACTTTTCATAATTCTACTCTATTTTTTCCTAAATTTTTATTTTTCATTAATTATCAATAATCCATTTCATTTTTTTATTACTTTTCTCTGTCATTATTTTCATTATTCTACTTTAGTTTTATCTAAATCCCCATCTATAGTTGATTCTAAATAATATAATTTCTTAATTCACATCTTTCATTGATTCTAAATAATATAATTTCTTAATCCCCATCTTTCATTGATTCTAAATAATTTATAATATTTTCATTGTCAACATTTTTATCTCTTTCCAAAAAGATGTTCATTATTAATCTTTCTTATATTTTAGTTTTATTTTTAATATTTATTTTTAAAAATTTGACCTTTATGTTTTTTAAAAATATGTAAAGTTTTCCATTGTAAATCGTATTGTTCATTTTGTGAAAAGGATATTCACTAATCTTCAATGTTGAACGAGAAATGCAAGAAGATTGAAAATCATCAACCAACTAGATTGTTGCAATAAACTTTACGAAATCTAGAGTCATAAGTTAAAAATGGAATCCTGTGTTAATCTCCATAGTTACAATTCCTTGAAAGACAACTAATAAACTCTAGGAAATCAAGAGTCATAAGTTAAAAATGGAATCATGTGTTAATCTCCATAGTTACAATTCCTTGAAAGACAACTAAAGATGTTTTTTCAATGTATTAAATAAATTCCCAATGGTTATTATGACCTTGGGATAGTTACAAGCTAGAATTATCGTTCATAATCGTTCGCAATTAACTCATTATTTATGTCAAGCATAATGCCCTCGAATATGAATTATAACCAATCAATGAATTGCTGGCTTGAATATTGTTTAAATTCAATATTAAAGTAACCTTGACCAAGGTACTAGGGAATAATTGGAAGGCTAATGCTTTGTGAGATTTTGGGGGCAATATCTCCACACTCAAGCACACGGAACATTTTGGGGAAAATTAAACAATTTCATAGTTTGATGAACTTATATAAGAAATAGTGAGAAAAGCCCCAAGTTCCTTGATCTCTCGAGCCAAAGAAAAATGCCCTATACCTATCCTGAGCTCTCGAGCTAGTGAAAAATGCCCTACCTATCTTGAGCTATCGATCCAAGTCATGGAGTCCTCCCAAACCAAATAGTATAATAAATTATTGCTTTATATCATGTGATTGTTTAGTTCATTGACAAATGAATCAATTTCAAACATTATTCAATGTTTACCCAAAGACGAACAAAACATGTGATCAACACCATCCTTGACAGCAGAGCAAATAGGGAGTTGGTGGAGGACCATAGCCATCACCAATAGACATTTCTTCTACTAAAATAAAAACTTCATGAGCTAACCTCCTAAGTGACCACATTTTCGAGTACTACAGCGATATCTATTTCCAATTACTAACACCTACCGAAACCATTATAGAACTCCTTAATCAAGAATGGTGTGTACCATCTGTCCACCAAAACCCTACTTCATAAATTATCAATCTTTCATTAGGGAAAAGAGTCGATTCAAAGAATTGTTGCATATCCCTCCACCAAAACCCTACTCCATAAATTATTGATCTTTCATTAGGGAAAGCGATTTATTCAAAAAGATGTTTGGTAATTATACTTTAATGAATTAACTCATTATATTATCCTGGCTTCTACAGGTAGAATTGTTGTTTGTGTTTATCGTATTCACTACATTGTTTTCATTTTAGTATGTTCCGAACCAACCAGGTGTGGTCCATCTTCGGGACGTGAGATGATTTATGATTTCCGAGATGAAAATCATTTTAATCATTTCTCACTTCCTCAACATGGACCACATAACAACTAATCTATCATTTCAGGACAAATTGGGAGTTACAAACCATCTAGTAGCTCATTCTAGTTATCTGGATCCTGCATTCATTACAGCTGGTGTTCAACTATTGGAGGAACTCCAGTTTTTTTATGAAATAGTTAAATTTAAAATGACTTGTGTGATTTTAAATATGGGAATTATCTTCACTCTTAAAAATTATTGTTTTTGGTGTATTGGTATCCAGGCCTAGATCCCATTCTTATAGGTACCCACTAATAAGTTCTCTATTTCAGAAAATAATTATTATGCAGCCGGAGTTTAATATTCAATGGCATAGAATAATAGAGGATTAGGTGATTCTTGAACATAAAAAGTAGACAGAAGTAGAGATGAACTGAAAACAGTAGAGAAAAAGTGCTAAACCCAAAAGTAGTTTAAAAAGTACTGCATCCCAATGGTGTTCCAAGTCATCTAGAACAATTAAGTTTGTAGAATGCCCAACATTTGGTACGACCATATGAAAAAAAAAATTACGTCAACAATAGAATACATAGAACTTATCACAGGAGATGTTAATGGAAGGCAACTACAATGCACTAAACTCTATCATAATTGCCTATTGAAAAAATGATGCACGCTCTAGTCACAAAATATTAGAGATTATTTTAGAACATGTATAACAAGCATGCAAGATATGGGTATTTTTGTAATATCATATTTGATGGGTTGGGATAACAAAGCATTCATGATCTGCATCTCATAAATGTCATCCAGCAGAATGTTGGAATTAGGAATATTCCAAGAATTTGAAACATATTTTCACACAAAAATTACTCACTGCCGGAAATCATAAGAACAGCACTACAACCTTGAAATGGACACAATATAATAATGGACCTTCGGCCAACAATACAGCAACTTGAGTGCCATGAGAAATTCTGGTTACAATATATGCATAACCTAGGGGAATCACCTTGACATTTATGAACACTCTCTTAAAATGAACACCAACTTCCCTCCAAGAAGTGGTTGTAGTTCTATCATAATAACCCTCTTCTCGTATATCCTGAAAGAATAATTAATACTGTGCATTACTAAGATAAATATGCTACTATAGTCATGGAACTTGACAGTTCCATAACACGGCGAATGGGATTGCCAACAAAATGACACAAGAAGATTGCATCGTTCACTCGAGTGTCAGGTACAACTAAAACAGTTCATCAGATTTGTATATGTCAAAATTGATGCTTCTAGGAACCTTTTGCTTGTTGCCGCTTTTCCTCCAGTGCAGCCCCTTCTTTTAACATGTCAGTGGCATCCTTGTTCATATTAAGTTTAGTAAGTGCAGCTGCTTGCATGTAAAATGCAGTTGGCCAGTCGGGATATACACATTGTGCTTGCATTGCATCACGAAGAGCAGCATCTGGTTGATCACAAAGAAGATATGCTAGACTCCTCCTTGCATAAACTGTAGGAGATATCATTGTCCCAACCTCTATAAACTGCAGATGCAAAAAATAAAAATAAAATCATGCAAATGTCCTGTTTCAAGTAACCTAAAATCAATACGATGTTTTCTCTTTAGTCTATGAATTGAAACAAGCACTTATGAACTGAATAACAAATATTCTATCCTTTTTGTGTAATCAATATTACAATATATTCAACAGATTACATCAAAATAGTGTCTTAGGGAAGCTTAATATTAACTTGAGAGAAAACATAATATTAAAGTTCCCTGATCACTAGTGATGACGGCCCTCTACAGATACTGGGTTCTATGATCTATCACACAAGCACACACAATGTTTGTCCATGGTTTTTCAGCTTCTGACTATACATGGTGTGCTTACTAAATATGGTATAACTCATAAAAAACCCAACTTTGAAAATGCTCCAACAATCTTGTCATGTTTGATTCCAAACAGGTATATCCAGCTTGGAGACTAGACAAGTTAATTACTGTATCTCAGCTACAAGGGAATGTAGAAGCCATGGGTCACTCTAGCTATTCTCCTCACCAGCATTATGTTATTTGCAAGCTTAGGGAGGTGTTTTCCTTCAAGGTGGTATGATAATTAATCAAATAAGCAATGAAATTAAAATGTCTCACATATAGTGCTGATTTATAAACAAATAATTTTGTATGACTGCCTTTCATTTGAAGGGTGAAATTATGAGTTTCCTTCTCTGACAGGTGAAATGTCTCTCGAAAGAACTGAGTGCTTCATATTTAATCCCTAATCATGGGCATTTCATTTAAGTCATTGAGTAAACTGGTTGATCTTTTTTACAGGTAGGGAATCAGCCAGTTGCCCTTTTACAAGAAATTTGCCAAGTTTCTTTTTTACAACACATTGGGCCAAAGGGTGTTGACTGGCATTATTTGATATTTTCATGGGCTACTGGGATAAATTATCTTTAGAAATACAAATGCACCTGTTGAAGTATTAACACCCCAATAATATTTTCGGGTAATAAAATTTTGTATAGTGGTCACTTCATATCTATGCTGTTGGTGGCGTAGAGCGGGAGCGGCAGTGGGAAGCGGGAAGCGGGAGTGAAGCAAAAAGCGAAATTTTCAAAAGCTTCCGAGGTGGGAGCGTTTTCGGGAGCCTTTTTTATATAATATATATTTTTATATATTTTGATGCATATATGTCAACAAAACCATGTAGAATGTCGAATTAGTTACAAAAAACATAAAAGATGGATTAAACTATATAGCATTGTCATGAATTGATCAATCATCAGCCATAACATCAACCATTTTCAATATATAACATTTGTCATGACTCGTGACTCATCAATGTTTCAAACTCATATCTCTTGTAACCAAAGTTACCAAACTATAACAGACAAGTCACAAAATCAAATGATTTAATGATCAACCATGAAATGAAACGATTCACAAAGCACATATTCATTAGTAATTACTAATGACCACAGTTCAAAACTTCAAACAATTATAATATGCTATTATGTAGTCAATAGTGCAAAGTTGCAAGCAATGAACTTCAAAGGTAGGTTCACCGTTCTAGTTTCAACATCAAACATCAAACATAAATTTTCATATAATCTTTTCAAAATATTTCAGTCATCTAGAGTCACCATAAGAAATATTAAAGAGTCAATAGTTACAATTTGCAAATTAATGAAAAACTAGAAAAAGACAAGTACTAATATTTCCTCTTGCCACGGGAAACTTCTAATTTATTTTCTCGTGATCTACGAGCACTGCTAGCCTCCTCATCCTGAGTATGTGGAAGTGGTCGTGAACCACGTCCAATAGCTACACAACCCCCATGAGAGGATGGAGGTTGTGAAGCTAGAGGAAAAACTGGTACAGGTGGGACTGGAACACTGCTACTGGAGGGGGGTGGCATCTCTGTTGCTACTGCTGCACGGTCACCATCATCATCACCCAAAAGTTCAGCTTCCAAGCGCTCTAAAACCATGGCTCCATCCTCCAAATTGTTCTCCTTTGGGTTTTTGTCCCAAGTAAGATATGTTCTATCGCTTTTGGAACGTTCACAATAATGAGACAACAACCTCAAGTTGTGGTGTACAAAAACCAAGCTTTCTGCCCAGTTTTCATTAAGGTTGTTTCTTTTCACGTTGTGGATGAAGCTATAGGTGCTCCAACACCTCTCTGCAGAAGAACTGTTAACGACCTGTGAAAGCACTCTGATGGCCAATTTATGCAACTATGTGGTGGCAGAGCCATACATGTTCCACCACTCGATAGGAACCAATCTATCTCGATCTTTGTTTGCATGCAAACTAGCGAACACCCCATGTTGACTAAGGCATTTGCTCAATTCAACACGCAATATGGTGCTCTCCTCTTCATCAGGGACCAACTTGTCTATAGCTTGCATGTACCTTGCCTGTACCTCTAGATCCGTGTGGTGTTTTCTCCTGACCCCACCCCCAGGTGCTTGTTTCGCCAACCAAGATGGAGAATAATATTTTGGTGTAAGGACATAGGCTAAGGCATGGAGTGGAACATCAAGTTTATCCCACCTGTTGACCACATGCTTTTGAATATGCTCGTACAAGATGGGATCTTTTGGCTCAACAATATCTTTTATTTGGCCTAGCATTGTATCCATTTGCTCATACACCTCCCCAATTACCAGCTGATCAGTATCTGCAAACCGAATCATGTTATAAATGGGCTTGGTGGCAACACATACCTGACACTCACCCAAAACTGACCATCAAGAACTATGTCCTCCACCTCTTGAAAATCACACCTCTCAAATGCAGATGTAGCCTTGTCTTTCAAAACCTACCATGAATCACTTAATACCATACTAGCCAATGCCCCCTTTACCTTCAAAAGGCGCCTGAAGGTAAGGTAATAGCTAGCAAATCTAGTCTTTGCAAGCTTCAAAAGCTCCAACCTTGAATGACTGCGGAAAATGTGATGGGAATTACTATGATTGGTAATAAATCTTATCATGCGTTTGCCTTTTTTGTACAGTGACCCAATCCATTTATAATCATTCTCCTTCATCTTAATAATATCATGCATTAAAAGGTTCAATGTGTGAACCAAACACCCGAACCAAAATATGTTGGGGCATCTATCCTCAATGATTGCTCCCGCTGCTTTACAATTAGCAGCATTATTGGTAATGACCTGGATAACGTTGTATGGCCCAATAGATTAAATGGTTTTAATTAAGGCTTCTGCAATGTTGATGTCGGTCTTGAACCGATCCGAGTAGTCATGGGATGAAAGGAAGATTGCACCACTGGCGGACACCCCAAGAATATTTATCAATGGCTTTCCCTTTACATTTGTCCAACCATCAGATACAATGGATACCCCATATTCATTCCAAGAATTCGTGAATTGCCCCAAAGCATTTTGGATCTTGGCTTTTTCCTTATCAAGTCCCACGGTTCTAGCTTTGTCATACCATGGGCTCCTGTATTCTGCAGGGGCACTTCAGATGGCTTTAACCATTTCATGCCAATTGGGTGAGCGAAGAACATTGAATGGTATGCCACATGCATAGAGAAATCGAAACACTTTTGCATCCACATCATCCCTACCACCTTAGGTAAAGGAAATCTGATACTGTTCTATGCCCTGAATGCGGGGGTGAGAATCCACTGCCATGGGTGGATGGGGATCGAGCACTAAATGTTCTATGTGAGCTTGCGGTTTCATGTCCAACCCTTGTTTTCTTGCATAGGTATTGTACTTCCTCCTCTTCCCTCTTATATTTGGCTCTTTCATTTGATGGCACTTTTGTACAGATTTTGACTCCTATAGTCTTGTTTTCATCCAATGGCATAACCCCACATAAGTGCTTTCTCACACGGGAGCGATTTCAGAGCGCGCTTTTTGGGAGCTCCCTCAACGCTTTCAGTGGAAGCGAGCTTCCGGAGTGGGGGCGAGGGGGGGGGGGAGGGCGCTCCCCCGCAACGTAGCTTCATATTAGTCATATGAACATATGTAACATTAATGTCGAGGATACGGTTTAAATGTTGAGGTTAGGGGTTAGGTCATTAAACTACCATAACCACTCAGAGGTTGTATAAATATGTAATGTAAGACACAATACATGGTGAGAGAGATGTATACACTGCAACATCAACACTAAGAGATCATAACCCAGTAGAGAATCCAGACCATAAGCATCCTTACCAACCACAACACTATGCAACCTCTAAATGGCAGCATAATGATTTGTTTGTGTATTCAAGTGCAATTCGCAAGAGATAGTCCTCTACTATGGATAACCATGAAGCATCAAGCAAAAATTATTAAATCTTGATTTTACAATCTCACCTGATACTAGCATTGGGTTTGGATTTCCTTCATACAAATAAAGTTCCAACATAACATCATTGAGCTGCATGAGTCAATTTAGATTGTACATCAAAATTTCCAAATTTACCCAGTCTATCTAATATCAACATCTCAACAATGTCAAATGCTTCACTTAATATTAAACACACAAGCCACATAATTTAGCAAGAATAATAATGTAAAGGACAGAGAGACTTGCAGACCACCTATAACAGGTTGTCAAACCTAGAACATTAGTATGCCATTCTCCTTTCCTTGTCAAATTGATTTCTTAGAGGAGGGTACCAACCTGGCAACCTCATTACTAGAGAGTTTTTCTTATATGCACTTTAAAAAGGATAATCAATCTTAAACACATCTGACGAGCAGTAACAATGCATTTTGACCAGTTTTGGTGGTTTTTTAGCACTTAAGCTATCTTTAGTACTCATGCAAGTGTATTCTAGGCTTAAGTCATATATGATATAAAGTAGAGATTACCTCTTATCTTCAGTACCATATGTTAAAACAATTTTGTATTATAAATATGTACCTATTGAGTAATGCAAAGACACAACCTGTCAGGGATAAATTCTCCCTCTCCTTCATTCTTTCACTAAGTGCTCATATCAGTTGGTAGCAAAGCCTTGATTTGGCTCTCATCTCAGTCTTCTTTGGAGTCTGTCTCTGCACCTGAATCTACATCAAGGTCAATCTTCAATTGCATGCGTTACAATTAGATATTTTCTCCAATACCCTGTTTAGGAAGGAAATTTGTTTCGAGGCAATCTGCAGCTATCTGCTTTTCTACCATACATACTGCCTTTTTGCTATGCATCCTGCACTTCTACTGAACAGCCTACATTTTGGTTGTATGGTGTATTTGTTTTGCTATGCTCCTACTTGCTTGCGACAAGGCTTGCTTTTCTGCTGTATGGATTGCCTTTTTGTCATATGCCACTTTACAACCTGGTTTTCTGCTATACAGCCACCTTATGATACCATATAGCTTGAAAATAACCCTAAAAAAGAAACTAGCAAAAAGAAAAAGAGTTTGGGGTGAGGTTTACGTGGGCTGGGGGTATCTACTAAATCCATCCATGATGTCAACTGATCAATGGAACAGAATAGCTTACACATAAAGTCACTTTTCTTTTACAAATGAAAGAGAAAAAGAGAGATAATGAGAAACAGGGAAGCGACTATAATCCATGTGGATATCGATAGGTGTATCCATTACTAATCTGGGTTCAACCTCGAGAGTTGGTCATTTGATCTGGCTATGCTGGGTTTCCACAGCTTGTCCCTCATGTGCATCATCCTTGTTGTGCTCTCTGTCATGTTCTCGATGTTGGATCACAGGATGGTACACTCAGATCCCACCATGGTGCTCGAGGACTCCACCAGTGAACCAGTGCCTCAGTCACTCTCCTCACCTTCGGTCATCAAGCCTAGGAGATCATCACATC
Source organism: Larix kaempferi (assembly GCA_027924585.1). Taxonomy (NCBI): domain Eukaryota; kingdom Viridiplantae; phylum Streptophyta; class Pinopsida; order Pinales; family Pinaceae; genus Larix; species Larix kaempferi. Next base: position 8,049,440 of record BSBM01001033.1, read on the forward strand.
ATTGACATCATCCTCAGATCTCTCTCTCTCTCTCTCTTGATCAGCATCAAGATGTCCAGATTTCCAGCCTTGGGCACTCACTTTGCATCACTGCACGTAGGATACTGTTATATATATCTTTTGGTGTTGGTTAGACCCAGTGATTAACTTTTGTTTGATACTTATCTATGCTGCACTTTTTCTTTTTCTTTAGCTTTCTTTATCTTGCTTTCAGCATTAACTAGGAGTTGCTTTTGCTCTCCCACATTGTATTCACACAGGCTTCTAGTCCCAACTCCCATTGACCAACCTTTATGGTCATTTGTTGGACATTAAGAAAATTATCTTATCTTATCTTATCTTATCTTATCATTGTGGCCCTCCTGAAATATTTCTTGCCAACTGCTGTTTCCTAGTGCAAAAAAGGTAAAGAATGGGTTTTCTTGACAAATTGCTTCATAAAAATGAAAAATCCTTAGAAGTTATCTAGGGAAGGCTAAATCTCATCGAGCTTATTACACAAGAATTGTATGACCAACATCAGAAAACACAGAAATTCTAGGCAAAATTTATACATGATGTCAAGTGGATGTTCTAGTAAATAATGGAAAAACAAGTGCAGTTACAGAAATCTCAATTTTCATGGCTGTCCCCTATTAATCAGCCTACTTTCAAGCTGGATACAAAGACCAGTATTCCTCAACTTTGACAGCAAACAGAGAGAACCTTGATCCTGGGTCCTAAAGTCTTGAAGTTTATTTTTCAAATGTAACAAAATTTAACAAATCAACAGAATATGATGATTGTAGGGGTTCACAAGGGCACTCAAGCTCGTTGGTACATTCATAGGTCTTGTGCATGCTTCACAGGGTCAATGTTGGCCCAAATGGGTGTCACATGCCATGGAATGAAGGTTAAACTACCTTATATAAGGAGCAGCCTCCTAATGGAAGACAAATGTGGACCCAACTGATCTTCACCCACCTTAAAACAGTCCTTTAGTGAGGAGTGCTAGCATGGATCATGTTAATAGTTGACCTAACCCCCTGTTTGTACATCAAAACAAGGCAAAGGAACCATCTCATTAGTAGTCCCTTGCATAAGGGGAAAAGAAGAGGCCTTAATGCACAAAGTCAAGAAAGGCATGGTTGGAAGCTCCAGGGCGTCCCTTGGTCCATGTCACATACAAAATCAGCATTTTTTTCATATGTTTGGATGCATCTTTCACCTATTTAGAGGAGTTCTAATCCCATCTACATATTTGGAGGCATTTCTATGTATTTGGACGCATATTTCACCTTTGAGAAGGCGTTTTGCAGTTGAGGAAAGTGGTGTCATGTATGGCTGTAAATGTGAATTGGATATAAGATTGTATCACTTTTTAGCATCTTACTTGGCTGTAGCACATAAATCTGATTCATATCTGCTGGTAGTGATTGTTATTAGTAGCTTTACCACACATTCTCCATTCATTCTCAAGCTTCTTTGTTGTCATAAATCCATAGCCCAATTGATAAGGCACTTGTCTGAATTGATTTCAACCCTAAATTCTTCTAAAACCCCTAAAAACACAACATTTCACTTAGCTGATTTTTGTACCAGCACTCAAAGGATAGATTAGTGATTTTACTTGGGGATTCCCCCTTGAGGTGGAAAAAACAAGCCTAAAGTGAGATGGATAGCTACCGTGGTGACAATGGGTAGCATCCCTAAGTTTCCCTTAGGAGCAGTTGCTCTTGGACATTAATCATATTTGAAGTGCTGGGAATCAACACAACCTAATGCCATTTTTTATGTGTAGCATATTTTGTCTTTTGAGAATAAAAGCATTGGGTAGTAGTGCATACAACTTCTTCCATGCCTATGATTATGTTTTAGCCTCAAATGTGAGACACATTTTGAAACATATATCACAACAACACCCCCTCCGCATTCAAGCAATGTCAAACCAACAGCCAGAAAAAGGAGGTGATAGTTCAACTAGAGAATGCTTTTTCCTTTTGTGAGTTGCAACATTATTACATCACCACTGCCCCTTGAAATTGATTCGCCCTATTAACCATAATTGGTCATCCTGAATATTTATATAATTTATCTCTTTTCACTGCAAGGTTACACAGGGATGCATCCATAGTATTGCCTGTGTCTGCAACGTCACCCATGTACCCAACAATGTGGGCACACCAAGCAATATCCCATTTTTTATGAGAATGCCAAGATATAGGACGAACATTCACACCTGAACCTGAGATAAGGGGAGAGAGAGAATAGAATGGAATTTTACTAAATGTCCACGAGGCCAATTGGTCTATGGGACATTACACCTAATTATAGCATTCATGTACAAAAGTAAGAAAGTTGAATGTGAAAATGAAGAGTCGAAGAGAGATGATATCCCATATAAGGATATCAGTAGAGGTGTTGCTCTAGAGTCTAATTATCTAGGTGTGCCCCTCGAGGAAGGTCACACACATAGTGGAAAAAATCGGCGAAAAATCGGCGATGTCCCGAAAAATCGCGATTTTTTCTGGGTGCCGATTTTTCGGCCCGAAAAAATCGCGATTTTTAAAAAATCGGACCCTGGAAAAAATCGGCAAAAATCGGCAAAAAATCGGGAAAAATCGGCAAAAAATCGGGAAAAAATCGGGAAAAATCAGAAAAAATCGGGAAAAATCAGAAAAAATCGGGAAAAATCAGAAAAAATCGGGGAAAATCAGTAAATAAGCGAAAAAATCGGTAAAGTACAATTTTTGCATTTTTTAATGCTTTCCGCGGTTTGCCGATTTTTGCCGATTTTTTCGCCGATGTTGCCGAGAAGATGTTTTCTGGACCCTCGCCGATTTTTTGCCGATGCCGATTTTTTCCACTATGGTCACACATTCCTGTTGGGATGATTCACAATAACCTGTCCCTGAGGTGCATCATCTTTTCTGCATAAACATAGCAGCAAAAAACATCGGCCAAGGCCATGACAATGCATAAAACAAAATAGAATAAAATATAGTTATCATGTAATAATATATAAATCATCCCAAGGCCAGCGATGCAAATTTGGGGTGTTGTGGATGGAAATGGAGAAGGAAACCAAATAATTGGTATATGATAATTTGTCCCACCACGGCCACAAAGTGGGGTAACAAAAGCTTCTTTCAGCAGGTCCTCAATGGCCCCAAATTGCAGTTTCTAATGCTTGATTCTTAAATTCAGCTGTTAATGATGACTTCCAAGTCCCAAATGCGCTCACTAACGAACTCAGGGTGTCACGACACTAATTGACCTCAACCTCAACCAGCCTGACAAAAAATTCACTCGAAGAATAATTTATTAAATTTTTGGCTTCTCCACTAAGCTTTCTTCCTCTCTATATCAATCCAAGGACTGACACTAATTGACCTCAACCTCAACCAGCCTGGCAAAATATTCACTCGAAGAATAATTTATTAAATTTTTGGCTTCTCCACTAAGCTTTCTTCCTCTCTATATCAATCCAAAGGACTTCAGTCAGATCCAGACTTACTGAAAAATTGACAACTTTTTAGTAAAACCTTGGGACTTTTGAAAATAAATTAGAATTTTTTTCATGAAATCTCTATATTGGAATTTTGAGCATTATAAAGATTCTTCAAGGTCTCTACACTTACAAAAAAATTCTTAAAATTTTCCCTGATTAACTCCAATACATATTTTATCTTTGAAAATTGCATTTTATTTTATATTCAAAGTAATCCTTTTGATATCATAAATTTTTTTCTTTTAGAAACTATATTGCCATACTAGTGGAAACTTCGAGAATCTAGATTTAATCAAACAATACACCAATCCAAATGAATGAAATAAAGAAAATACCTGGGCGTAATAGTCTATGGCTGTCTTAAAGTCTTTTTCACGAAAAGCAACATCACCATGTTTCCTTGCATTTAGCATATCTTGCATTTGCTGTGTCCATTCTTGGAAAGATAACTGAAAATATTACAAGGGAAATTTCTACGATTATGGAAATATTTCAAGCATAATCAGTTCCATAAGCTTGCCAGATGGTTCAATACTAGAACACCAACCAAGATAATAAAATGACAATATATGCAGAAAAGGATAAAAGTAGCAATCTGAAACCAAACCATTCAAATTATTCTCAAACAAGCTCGACGGACCAAGAGGATTTACACCTAATTATAGATGGTGATAACCTTCTTATGCAATTTGAGGATATATGGAAAGGAAGATACATGTGACAAAATAATGTGATAATCTCAAAGAAATATTGAATAACTCCAAACCAAGCAAATGAACCCATCATCATACATCACGTGAGCTTGCATTAACAACAGAAAAAATAATAGAACTCATAAACAAGCAGCAATCCCCTCCATTATATTTAAATGAAGAAAAAAACATAATAATATTTTTCAAAAAGTAACAAGGGTTGCATAAAATGTACTAAAACATTTATAATTTCAGTGGGTCTCTTATATTACTGTTATTATTTGAATCAACAAAAATTAACTTATTGCTTTTAAAACTAACCTTTTTTTCCTGATGATCTCTATAAAATAAGGATATCTTCCAAAGAGTACAAAAGGGTTTGTATAACCTCATAATGAGGTTGCACCATAAATAGATCCCAGCTGAAAGAGAAACAGTTTTAGTCATGATGTTTTTTAGAACCTTTATTGCAATGCCAACAGATCAGTGTTGCGAATATTCCAATATATTGTGAGATTTCCAAGGCGGAAATATTATCATCTCAAAATATCACGAGAATATTGAATTTATGATAATATCACAACTTTGTAAAATATCCTTTCTTTGCTGTGGAATATATTTCCCGGGGAAACCCGCCAAGCACTTCCCCTCATTTCAAAGATGGTACCTAGAATAAGCCAGATTCCACAGAACCTTGAGGTTTTGTCAACAAAACTCATTTAAGAGCTCAACATGTCAATTGCAGGAATTCAACTTAGGTGGGAGGATGACACTCCTCTTTAACCACTCATGCTAGACCCAATTGACAATTTTTTAAAATATCGTGATAATATTCCTAAAATATCACAAGTCAATGGCATATATCGCTGGGTCCACATCAATAACCTTTAAGATCTAACTTTTAGTTTTTGTAACCTCATTTTGAAAACCAGAGGTAGGGGATTGAGAACAAAGGACGGGAAATCGAGTGATTTCATCGCCATTACTGGAGCTATTGTAAAGTGGGGATTGATTCCGATCTACGACTTCCATATTCTTAAGCATGTATAAAAATTTATGCTTGCATTTTGCTTCTTTTCCAATATTTAGGATAGAATTTGCAATGTCCATTACATTTTCCTTTTCTTGCCAATTTTTAATGGGAGATTTAAGTTGTCTGTATGTCACAAAGTTTGAAAAATCGAAATCGGACTCGGAATCGGTTGAGGGTCAACTCGGAATCGGAATCGGAATTGGTAATGAATCGGTCATAAATTGGCCGATTTGAATTTAATGAATCGGTTTACTCAAAAATACATAAAATATTTAAATTTTAAAGAAAAACAACATTTTCAAGATTTGAGGACTATTGTTGTGACCTAGACCTGTTGTTTGAAGGCCAAAGAGCTTCTTTACTTGTTGTTTCGGGCTGCCTTCATCCACAGAAATGTTATCGGAACCGGACCGGTCATCGAACCGGCAAAGCCCAAAATGTGAACTGGACCGGAACTGGCAAAAAACCAGGTAAAAAACCGGCCGACTAAAAAATACATAAAATATTCATATTTTGTAAAAATACATATATATTCATGTGCATACATATGAATCGAAACCATTAATACACAAATATGCAAAGTTTCTCATATATATAGCAAATATGGGTGCAAATAACCAAAATAGCACCTAGATTCACTGGCTCATTTAAATGTCAACCCAGGGCTCGTGATAAGGTTACGAGACATTAGTGCTGCATGTACATAGCAAGTTGCTTGAATTTGACTGGTTACTATGGTTTCCTATGATTATTTTACCTAGTGTATCCAAGGTTTATGCTTGAGAGTTTGTAAGGTTAAGTGACTGTATTTGATTTGTTTGATGTCTCTGCAGTTTCTCTCATTTCATGTTCTCTTCAATTTGGAATTTATATATATACAGTCATTTCTTTAGTCTTTTAAATAGTGTTCAAGCATGTACCATGGACATTAAAAAGGTTAAAACTATGCAAGTAACTAAGTATTAAAGATTATAAACTAAGTAATGTGACTTAACCTATCAATAAAGTAATGTGACAAGCCCATTACCTATATGATAAATGATTAACGAAGGTTTAAAGATTTACAAAATTAAGTAATGTTATTTCAAAATAAAGTGAGAGTTCTAATAATAAAAATTCAGTGAATTATATCACATAGACAGCATTACCAGCAAGCCATGCTACAAGAATCAAGGTGAAGTGATTAATACCTTGTTTGATTTACAATTCTATGCAAACAGAGCAACGTTATCTATGCTATCGATGGTAGATATTTACACGAACCACAACAAAGTATTGCTACAGGAAATAGAATAAAAGCAACGCTACAGCAAATGGTGATTTCTTTTAGCAAATTACAATCTAGCTATACTACAGAAATCAGACCAATCGGTTCCGTACGGAACCGGTCAAAACCGGCCGGTTCGACGATTTTGACCAGTTTCGTATGGAACCGACCGGTTTTCTGGCCGGTCTGATGCAAAATCCAGTTTTCAAATTTTTTTTGCCAGACCAGACCGGCCAAGCCTTTGAACCGGTCTTATCGGTCGGTTTTGCCGGTTCCAGTCCAGTTCCGATAACACTGATCCACAGTACTGCCCACAATTTATTTTTAGCCTTTAAGGTGATTTTCATGACTTTTTACTGCTACAAAGGTCATAACAGGCACATGTTTGCTTCAAAATTTTTGTACGAGGGTTTGAACAGCTTCAACCTAAGTTGCATGAAACGGGGAAACGAGGACGAAACGAAGAAACTTCGAAACAGGGGAAACATAACCTCCAAAATTGTGGAAATGAGGAAATGCAATATATATATATATATATATTAAATTAATAAATTAGCAAAGACATTTACAAAAATGAATGTGAAATATAAATCATCAATCATACATGTCAACGAATCATTGCCTATATTGGGATCCTATTCATCAATAGCACCCTATGCGTCCCTCCTCTAGGCTCTAGCCCTTGCCTCTAACTCGAATTTCAAAGTTGATCCTCCAAGGACATTAGTCAACGACTCAACACACTACAATTTTGATGAAACTTCCTAATCCAATCGCTAAAATAACGTAGAAAAAGCTTTCGATGCTTGATAAGTGATTTTGCATGAGTGAAGAGTACATTTTTATTAAGGTCATGACAGAGGAATTCAACAATCAACACCACCAACATCAAGGTACATATAGGGGTTGATGTGCTTGATTAAATGCCAATTCCATACCCTCATACATGATAGAATCTGGTGGAAACCTTGCAATCCTAAAATCCTGAAAACTATTAAGTCTGATGAATTTTGAATGGGATCTAAAAATCTACTTTTTGCATATGAAGTCCGATGAAGTTGGAACCACTCTCAAACATCATGAAACAATTAATGGTAATGTTAAAAATTTAAGTAAAAGGATGGAAAATAAAAGATAAGGAGAATGTCACTTTTACTTAATATCACCAAGTACTACAGCACCATGGGGATATAGGTTAAAAATTAAAAAAAAAATTTAAAAAAAACATTTTTTAATGGCCCACACCAAAAAATCGGCCGATTTTTGTCAAAAATCGGTGGGCCGAACCGGTTCGGTACCGAACCAGCTGATTTGATACCGAATCGGCCGGTTCGGTACCAAACCGGTCCTCCGATCCGATTTGGAGACCGGTTTGAACCGGTCTTGCCTTAAATTGGTGAATTGGCCGATTCCGATTCCGATTTCACCGATTTTTAAAACACAAGATTTAACACTTATCTAGGTCTGATTTTATATTTGCAACATTAGTTTATATTGATTTTCATTTCTTTGTGTGCCCTAGGTTTAATCAGTTCCCTAAAAAATGTTAAAGCCATTGAACCCACCAGGGGAATATATTGTGTGTTGCTTGACCCTCATAATCTACAGAAGTTTACTTGCAATTTGTGTTGGAAGGAAATCAACGATGGAATCAGATGCTCAAAAATTCCACCTTGCCAAAATTCTAGTGCATCAAATGGAAATTTGCCTTGCATCTTCCTTGAGAGTCATCCATATTGCCACTGAATCAATTCTTGATATCAGTAAGAAGAAAGAGGAGAGGGGATCATCAAGGCATGAAATTGTAGCTGGAGGAATCACAAGAATCTTGGGAACTGTTATCACACCCATAGTAGCTGGGCTACCATGATTGCTGAGCAGATATCTGCATATTTTTTAGCTTTGCCTTTACACATCTTCAGTGAGATCAGCTATGATGAGCAGTGTTATTTGGGATCACTCATGCATCAGAGAAGCCTTATATCAGACATGCAGCAGACCTTATGCCAAGGCTGAGCCTTAAGACCTCAGATTTGATGACCGAGATGACCTTTTGTTCCATACAGATACAATGCAGTGATTAGAGTTTAAGCTGCAATGTTCTCAGTGATTACAGATGGTCTGGATTACAGATACAGGTATATGACCCAACAGGTATATGATGTGCATTGGTATTATTATCTTGTCGTTTTAGTCATTTTGATAGCTTGACTTAACATTTAGTGATTATGATCTAGCAGTATATATACGTTAAAATGAAATTGGTTACTATGGATTATATAAATGATTGTATTATTGACAATTAGAAACTTTTGTTTTATACTCATTGGTTTTTACCCTCTTAGGAGTGTGGACATGATCATTCCCGTCTTTTTGACTTGCTAGCTTAGGCATCACCTTCACTTTCTCCACCCAACCGTTGTCTTTTCCCACTTATTGGTTTTTACCCTCACTTACACCTTGACATGTGATATGGAGGACCTCCCCATTCTTGCCTCTGTGTTGGATAGCATCCCTATTTAAATTGTGTCTCGGCTCTACGTTGGCAACAAAACTTACCTTTGGTGAGTTGGATTTGATACCTTGATCACCCTAGTCAGTTGCCCCAATGTTTGGTCTTGATTGTGGAAAGTCCCCATAGTTGCTTGATTTTTGTTGACTAAAACCTGAAGCAAATAGTACTACCATCATTACATATGGAAATTATTGCTATATCTATTTATGAAACCCCATGAAAGTGCTTTGAAAACTATGCTTCTCAGCCCAATGAAAGAAGGCTTTGAAATGAAATGAATTTAAATGAAAAGTACCCTGGATGTGAGTTACGATTAGTTGTGCTTATGAGCACATGCAAAATCCAAAAAAGGGTCATAAAGGCCTAAAAAGCAGTGGTTAAATGTATGTTAAATCCAAAGACTGCGGGCCAAGGAAATGAAATGTACAGTAATGATTAATTCCTCACGGAGTCTGCAGGCTGTGATGTGAGATGGAGCAAGGGACAGCGAATTCTAAGTGTCCCCTAGAACCTCAAGTTATGGTTAGCCGGCCACCCAGTTCACGACGGTTCTAGAAAAGATCCTCACGGAGCTGATATAGCTTGGATGTGAGTCGTAGACATTTGCCAAGGTTGAAAAAGCACCTAGCTAAACAACTTACCCATTTGTGAGACACTGCCATCCCCTGTGTATTCTTTATCCAACATATGCTTGAATGTGTAATACCCTTTCCCTTATCCAAAGTATCATAGTGTCAAGTCAGTCCAGTCATTCCCCTTTGCCTAGCCTTGCATCCTTATCCTTCACCCTCTGCTAGCAAATTGATCATGTTTACAAATGAGTATATTCTTGAGATTCTTTTGGAAGTAAATTATTAACTAACCTATTATTATCTATTAACTGCCAGTGAATGATGCTTAATGTTTTAAAGTCTTGCTATGAAAATGATTTAAAGAGCATGTCTTAACCATTTGCACTTGCAGCAATAGGTTTTTTAGCCTGGGTCATATTTTGATCAGTTTAATCGATCAAACCTGGTTTGACCAAAGTCAACCTAGGGATCCGTGATGAGGTGGACCATTTATATTGTATGATGTTGATCCATGGTCCCTTATATACGTTTTGATGACTCCATATGTTGCACACAGGTTTCAGATGATATTACAGGTTACCATGAGGTGTATGAGTACCTCATATCTAGTAGATTTGGGCCTTCTGGATCCATTGAGACACTTGATTTTCATTTCCAGGCACTTTCAAAGATGATATTAGCAGTTTTTCACCTATTGACCAGTTTGGCCATGCTGATGTGACCTGTCCACAGATGCATAGATGGTGAGTAGTTTCCTAGGGCGCTACAGAGGAGAGGGGTGGTCCATCCACTTGATATTACCATATTACCCCCTCTCTGGACATGTTGGTACAGTCAGATTTTGTGCCCAAGCACCAGGCAGTGGGCATTGGACAGTTTGGTGTTTTTTTAGGTGGAATAAAAATGGAATAAAAAGGTCATTAAGGAAAACGATTTGGGCAATTGAGGCAAGGTTTTGGCATGAGGTCTGCTCTGAGGTCATCTATGGTGTATCCCACTCCTTCCAAATCAGTTTGCAGCATTCAGTGGGGTCCACATAGTCACCAGGTTGTGTTTTGATGTGTCTTTCTCTTAGTTGAGGGGGGCAGGATTTGATCATTTGTTCACTTGGACATGTCACTGAGTCATATGTTATATTATTGTGCCATGGGGTGATGCTAGTGAAGGAAAGTAATACCTCCTAGCCCCACCATGTGCTTCTAGTCACTTGTCCTAGTCATTTGATGTGGCACACTTGTGTTATAGTCACTTGTATGTGGTGCGCACCCCCTTAGAGCCCTCTTGTAGCTAGTGCGCACCCCCCTCATGTGAGTGATCCATGTTATATTGTACCAGCTCATCTTAGTCGTTGATCGTATTATGTTTATCTTTTGATCTCAACCACTCATTGATATAGTGGTTAGGGTTTTGGTCTCTCTCCTCCTATTTAAGGAAGAGAGACCCCTATTGTAAAGGCATCTAGAGATTTTTGGCTCTTGGCTACCAGAATAGAAGAAATATCTTTTGAGTACTTGCTTGGATCTTGAAATGGGTGTTTGGCTATGATGATTGTAAATCCTTCTACATTGCACTGAAGGATTTTTGTAGCTATCTTGTATTTTTCTCCACTATATCGATTTACAGGTGAGGAGGACGATTTGGGAGGAGTGCGCATTGGTGGGGAGGCTTGCCCTGCAATCTTCTGTCAAATTTTGGTTCAAACAAGGAGTGATTTTGTCTTTGTATCAATTATTCTCTATCTATTTCCTCTTAATTGTATCTACCCTCGTTTTGTTGGCTAATTGAGCTCTATCTCCTTGGTTTTGCAGGAAGAGAGGGACGCACTTGTGGACTAGGGAAAAAACGCAGAAGCAAGAGAAACAACATCTCCTTCATTTGATCTGAGGGAAGTAATCCTCGTCATAATCGACATCCATCTTCATTATCCAGGTATGCTCAAGATGTGGGTATTTTTCTCCTTTAACTTATCCATTTATCTTCTAGATCTCAAAACCCTCAAAGTTGAAACCCTCATTTTTTATTTTTCAGGTCTATGGAAATCTAGGAATCACTTGGGCTTAATAATTAAAACTCACCTCTATATTAATCACAACATTCCCGATCTAAAGTTTGGTGGACATCCGACTCCATTTACCCCCTGATCTAACGCATTGGGCCTCTCCAAGGGAGGTCGCACTTTTGGGTAGGTGGTCTTTTTGCTAGATTCCAATTTGGGTTTTGCTTGATCCTCATTGTTTCACTAGATCCACTCATTTGCAATCCCCCTAGTGCCATTCTACTTTGATTTTCACCTTGTGGGCCCCATTTGGACCATTTTCCTTATTTTAAGGGTGGATCCCACTTGGATCTATTATTTTGGCATTAGATCCATCTAGATCTATTAATTTAATTCCATAAGTGGCCTTTATCTTTCATTGGTTGAACATTTGACCTTTCTTAAGCCTCTTCAACCAAGCCCTAACTCTTTGGGTCCACTTACCTATCCTAGATCTAGATCTAATCTTCTCTTGATCTTCTCCTTTTCATCATCACATTTCTCTAGGAGGTCTTGAATAGGTTTGCTATCCTTCATTGGCTAAGCTAGGGTCTCCCCCTTGGTCTTGCTTAGGCTTAATCTAAGTGAAGACTGCCTCGGTTAGCGTGACACCCAATTGCATTGGGAACCGTGGCATCTCTTGGACCACCTCTTTAGTTGTCCAACACCTCTACCATCCTAGATAGGATAACCTTTTGGGATAACTACAAGTTGTGTGATAACAGGAACCACATGCTTCTCAGGTGTAGGGGCAACTCAGGGAAGTGAAAGCCAATCCTTGGCCACACCTTTTCCAATGTCTTCAGAAATCTCACCTTTCTATTAACTCCTTGGTTAAAATGAGGGAGAAGCATGAAACCACTAAGATTATCTCCAGATGTTTTCTACGGAGTGACATCTTTCAACAGTTGCAAAAATAACATGTTCTACAAGACAATGTTCGAAATTGTTGCTATTGTTGGCTCAAGGTACAAGGCCCTACCTATGCAAGTTGAAAGGGAATCATGGGAGATCACCAAATGCATCATGATATTAGAAAATTGGATAGATGGTAAGAGTAGGACCATTCTAAATTTCTTGGTTAAATGTCCAAGGGGGGCAATGTTTATCAAATCTGTCTATGCATCTGCATATGTCAAAGTGCATAGTTATTATGCGAGTTGTTGGATGAGTTCATCTAGAAGATATGTCTGTAGCATGTTGTCCAAATCATAATGGATAATATTATTAATTATATAGTTGATGGCAAGCTGCTTAAGTAGTGGTATCAGACCTTCTAATAAACTCCTTGTGTTGCTCATTGCAATGATTTGATTTTTGAGGACATGGGCAAAATTTCTTGGATCAAGCATATCATTGAATCGGCTAGGAGCAAAAACAATTTTATATATAATCATGCATATGTTCTTAGCCTCATGGAACAATTCATGGTGAACAAAGGGTTGGTAAGTGTTGCAATCATGTGTTTCGTCGTAACCTACATTTCTCTTCAAGGTCTCCTCACTTGTACAATGGAGGTGAAGCGAATGCTTTTTTCATATGAGTGGGATGTTAGTCTACATAATAGTAAACCAAATGGGCAAGCCAGAGCTAGACTAGTGTACCAAGAGAGTTTTCGGACAGAAGTGAAGGAGTTGTGTGCCATTAGAGAACCTTTGAAAAAGGTTCCTTGCTTTGTTGATGGTGACAAGCATGCAATGGAATACTTGTATGTGGCCATGGATAGGGAAAAGGAAGATATCCAAATGTACTACAAGGACAAGAGGGAATACGTATTCAACAAATGATCTGAAATACGGCAGTCGATTGATTAGCGATGGAACAATACTCTCCATCCTTCCATTCATGCAGTAAGGCTCTAGCTCAACCCTGTGTTCTCTTACTCATGTGGTTTTAGATTGGATGTCGAGGTTATGAATGGATTCCTTCAATGTGTCCAAAGGATGGTGATAAGTCCCACTAAACACCGGTGACCAGAGATTTCAAAACAAATGGAGATATAGAGGCTTTCCATTGAAACATTTATCTAGGGCATGGTCATCCAAGACAAGACCACTAGAATGTTAGGTAAGCTTCAATTTCTTTCAAATTTCAATGTCTTTCCTTTCTATCTATTTGCTACTCGATGAAAATAAAATTCAAGGCTTTGTCTTTTCTCCGATTATTCATTGTAGATGTTCGGTGGACAAACTAGAGCAGAAGAGTACCAAATTGACAGAAACTTACCATTCGGATGCTTAGCGAAACTTGGAGCTCTTCAAGGTGCAAGATCTATTAATGTGTGTTTGAAAAAATGCACACCAAGTCAACACCCTCTAATTACAATATGAGCCTCACACAGCCTTATAGGTTAGAATCTCAATGCCTTAACGATATGCTCTATGTCTACTATAATCTCAAGATGTGGGTGAAACAAATTGATAAAACACCTAACATGGAGGTCATTTAGTTGGATGTGATTGACATCATGGCTCAATGGTGGGTTGAGGTTGATAGCTGTCTTGGAGGTGGCACTTGAGTGGTAGGTGGAGGATGTCGATGTGCTGAAGGATGGGGTGGAGAGAGGGGTGTTGCTGTGCTGAGGGATGGGGTGGGGGTAGTGATGTCAATGTTCCACTTCCAATGTAAAAACCTATGGAGGAGGAGATTGAGAGTGCACCACCTTCACAACCAACACAAACATAGCCAGCTAACAGAAGATGATTCACTTCCACCTCAGCGCCAACACCTGCTTCTAGAGGAAGAGAGACTACCTTTGCCCATAAAAGGAGTAGAGGGAAATTGATGATTCCATAGTATATTTATCATTGTTGAATCTATATGACTAATGATGATGATAATGACGTGTTTTTAATGTGATTTTGTATCAGCCTGTCAGGACTCGAGACAACTATCAGGATTCAGTATCAATGTGTGATGTAACACTTTACATCTTATATATATTCTTTCTTTTCATATTTATGCGGCAATCTGGTTTTTGATGTTGTTGCTTTAGATGTTTTATAAAATGAAAAAGGATTAATATTTTTATATTTTTTTAAGTTTACCAATAACATCCCCAATATTGCCAATAAGATACATTCCAGACCCTCAGTCATATATTCACGGACATGATATTTCAACAATGAAACACATATCTTTTGTTGGAAGGGAAGAAAGGAACAAGTTTAAAAGTTTAAAGAAAATTCAGTAAAAACTGGTTAAGGAGGAAGAACATGCACCGGGTGCACATCCAATGATGGGCAGATCCCAGCTTACTGGAGAGAGTGCCCACCATAAAACGTGCGATCAACACAGATTGAGTAATGTTCTCCAATTAAGAATAATCATTCCATGTTAGTTCTTTTTTGTCTTGTAGTCGCAAAAATGCATCTAACCATACCTGTAAAGGGCCAAAAGTATAGAATAGAGAAATAAAGGCTTGGAACCATTTTGGACAGACAACTAAAGATCAATGTTATCAAAACCGGACCAGTGGTCAAACCGGTCTGCCCCAAGACCCGGACCCGGACCGGAACCAGACAAAAATCGGGAAAAAAAACGGTTGAGTAAAAATACATAAAATATTCATATTTTAAAAATATATATATATATTCATGTGCATCCATGTGAATTCAAACCATTATACACAAATCTGCAAAGTTTCTCATGTATATAGCAAGTAAGAGTGTATAAAACCAAAATTCGGTTGTTCCATGGCCCACAATTGAGATTTGATTCCAGACTCCCGAACACCCTGCTGCCCTAACTCCGTAATTCGTATGCTCAGCCTAGAAAAATCCAAAGATGATTGTGAATCGTGATTGTAATTTAGGGTCCCTGCATCAATATATAGTGATTGTTCGGTAAGTAGGTTAGCGGATGTGGCCGATGTGCCCAAATATTTTGGTTTTTTAATTAAAAAAATTTCAAAACGTGGGTTTTTTGCCCTAGAAAGACCCAATATGGAATCGGTCGGTTCCATACGGAACTCGACCGGTTTGAGAAAACTGATCGGTTTCGTATGGAACCGGGCGGTTCCTAGTGGAAACCAGACAGTTCCGTAAATAACCGGTCAAAAAAGGGTTGAATCAAATGGCCAGACCGGAAAACCCTTGGAACCGGTTGGACCGGTCAATTTTGCCGGTTCTGGGCTGGTTTTTATAACACTGCTAAAGATATCCTCTATCAGAATTTATTAATTTCAAATTTGGCACAGAAGTATATTAAATACATTTCTATTAGGGTTAAAATGAACTCATATTGACTAAGCCTTACAAAAGTTATTATCTCTTCAAGTAGATCTCAAGGTTGCATTTTAAGAAATATATTTATAGTTTAATTTATCCTGCCCTGCTATTTAACATTAATTTAATCTAGAACATCAATCTATGCAAAAAAGCCAATAATTACACAGAATTGAAAAACAAGCTACAACCTGAATTAGAGAACAGCCTACAACCTGAATTGAAAAACAATGGAAAAAAATGAAATGTCATGAACTTTAATTGAAGAATCAACACAAACAGATAGACAATTAAATGACAAGATGACCAATCCAACTGTATGCTATTTCTGTCCTAAATTCAATCGTTCAAATTTGTAAATTGAGCACTAATACTGAAAGGCATTCATGCATGATATTTGTATTTCCTCAATATATCTTCTGAAAGGAATACAATGGAAACATTACTTATGCCTTGTGTGAAAACAGAAACCACTTACCTCATTAGTACCTTCATCATCCTTATAATGCATCATGACCATTATTTGATGCATTGCAGTCAAATCCATTCTAGCACAGGCTTCTCCCAGCTGAGAAAGTGGAATTTGTGGAGGCGGCGGTGTTGCTTCCTGTCTTGTTATACCCATCATAACATGAGATGGTACCTACAAACTCCCATGTTGGATATAAGAAGAAAAATAAATAATTTGCTTTCCATATATTTCATGTCTGCTCTTACCAAAAATGAATCAATTTAAATTTCCCCTTGTATAACACCACAGAATGTAAGTTATAGGATGCCAACAAACCAGGACAAATGATGGGAAACCAGTTTTTGCAACTTTCACAGTATGTAACTTTTAAATAGAAACTACTTCAAAGCCTTGAAAAGGAAAGTAATCAATCTGAATCACAACTTTTTGAAAATGTTTGGACACAAAAATTTGTTAAGAACCTACCATAAAATAATTCTTGTGCAGTAAAACATGTCAAATCTGAGTCACAACTTTTTGAAAATGTATGGAAACAAAAACTTGTAAAGAACAACCTATCATAAAATAATTCCTGTGTCCTAAAACATGTCAAATTACCAAATCTAATTAGTAATTACACATTTTTAAAAATATTCTAGTATATATCAATGTTGCACGACTTGGACTTGGCAAAAGCTTGGCTGGCATGTGACTCGTTGACTCAGGAAAGACTTGGGACAGACTCGGTAAGACTCAGCAAATAAGAAAAAAACTTAAAATATGGTAAATTTTGGGCACAAAAAAGAGGTCAATAGCATTTCCAATCCATATAAGTTATAAAACTACAATCTATTTAATAATTCATAACATCATCTCATAAACTATGATAATACAACATAACACAATCGAATTTTGTATGCAAAAATTTAATTTTTAAATAGTGAACAGGAAAATGATTCCATGATCAAAATCAGAAATGCCATCAAGTTCAAAATTTAAATACATAAACCATAACTCAGTCTCATAACATAATTAGAAAACCAAAATAGACAATGTTTCCATGTAGAATCTCGAGTCTCATGCATAACCACGAGTACGCCTACAATAAGCCCTCGAGGAGCTAATGCCAACATCGACAGATTGAATCAACTGTGAGGCACATGTATTTGGAGTTTCCATTTGAGATGGGAGACTAGAGAGATCTTGAGTCTCTTCATCAGGCCAACTCAAATCATCATGGAACTCCTCCACAACCCACTTAGACTCTAAATCAATATCATCCAATACAATTGGATCTAGGTCCTTTGGCCACATTTGTTTTGTGAGCATCTGAAGGTTGTAGTACATGAAAAGGATCAAAAGGAGGTTTTGAATCTTGATGACTTCAACCTACTCCAGCCTCCTTCAACCTCTTTCAGATAGCTCAGGTAAAGAACAGTGAACTGCTTTCACTCCATTCAGCAGTGAATACTCTTTGTGATTGATGAATGAGGAATGAGAGGATAAGAGGTGTTTATAACTAAGTTGCACTGAAGCGGATACGAAAACGGATACGGATACCAGGGGGGGTGAGGGGGGGAACGGATACGGCAAATTTTCAAAAAAGCCAGATACGATACAGCGTATATATATTGTACCTTATATTGAAAGGCATACATAAACATCAAAAATTAAATGGAAAAGACCGTTATTATAGATTGACTATAGAATTTTAAAATACCTTTTATGCTCCAGAGTAAATTTTAACATAAAGTTTCCCCACATATTAATTAATATAAAATATGGTTAATTTTATGAACGCAAATGTTAGGTGTTTGGTTTGGTTAAAATCTTATGAGTGAAAGGCAGGCAATGCATACAGTAAAAATGGAAAATCATCAACCACCATATGGAGAATCAGTAAATGAACTTATTACAGATGTCATTCATCAATATGGGCATCAAGATGTCAACCATTTATGTGCATAATGTGAATAAGCATCATCAATATGTCATCCATTTATGTGCTTAATATGAAGACACGTCTTGAATTTCAGTGCAAATTTTATGTGTATAAAATATATAAATATAAAACATGTTTACTGTATCTTATATAATTCAAAATTGAAGAAACAAGGAAATTATTAGCATTCATCATTATGAAAAAGCATCAAAGATGCCATCCATTTAAATGGATAGTATGAAGAAACATCTTGAATTTCAGTGTAAAGTTTTTCTTTGAACTCACGATCGAAAAGATAAGAATAGTATTACGTACATAATCTAAATAAAAATCGAAGAGATAAGGGTATTATTATATACATAATCCAATTCAAAATCGAAGAGATAAGAGTATTATTATGTACATATAGATTGCGGCATAATGAAACATCAAATTAACGTATAAGACGTGAAACCAAAAAAATCCCTCACAACAATTTTACTTTGTAAATTTACCAAAGTACAAAATATTTTCACCTTATTTGTGAGACAAATGACCCTAAAACTAAATCCCTCCACACAACAATTTCATATAGTAATCATTTCAGTAATTAAATCTAAATCCCTCCACACAACAGATTCATAAAGTAAATCTACAAATATGTAAATACCTATCTTTATTTTAGCTTTATTTATTTAGACGAAAGCTCTCCACAGAATAATTTCACTAAAAATCGTACCCTTTTACTAAATAACCAATACAAATGATCTAGTCTCTACCTCAACCCTGCTTTTTCTTGCTCGTGATAATAATTCTAATATGAAATTATGGACGAATTGAATAATAGTTTTTAGAGGATGGTGCATGTTGCCGCCTAATACACACCTGGGGGGGACGCGGCAGGAAACCTTCAAGCTGCTCGGTGTGTCCTTGGGGGCAAGTGAGAGTCAAGTGTCGTCACCTGATTACTCGACTCCTCTGTCTAGGCTTACTTTTAGCGAAGCCAAGGGGGGTGGTCCCTATGAAAATTAAACTAAGGCTTTTAATCTATAACAAAAGTAAAAGTCCACTCTAGGAGTTATGATGAAATAGCTTAAAAATAAACCATAAATCACTGCAATATGAAATTAAAACCCACAGCTTTTAAGATACAACACCATTCATGACATTGGTAAAAATTAACTTAAAAAAAAAGAAATATTAAAGATCAATGCCGATGAAAATGGAGTGCTTGTGAGGGTTGCTTCTGTGGTCTCAGTGAAAGTATTGCAGTGTCTTGGTTGGTAAATTTTAAGATTATTAAATGAGTGGATTAGGAAATGGATAAAATTGTTGGTTTGGCCCAACCGAATCTAGCTCTTTGGATAGAGTGCTTTAGCGGCTTAATCGAATGTCCAACCAGGCGAGGATGATCCTTCTTAAAGTAGCCTACTTACTCTACGGTATACACACATGCAACCTCCCGAATCCGCCAAGAAAGATGAGATTGGATTGTCCTATTAAAATTATGTACCTTACACCTGCTTCTGATTGAGCCAGTTGTTCCGACTAAGCTGCAGCGGTTAAGAGCATACTTTGGGTTTGGGGTGTTGGTCTGTTTTATTATGATTGAAGTGGATGATTAATCTACACTAAACCCCAAGAATATATTTTCTTCACACCAAATGGTGGAGTACTTCAGTAGAGCAAGGGGGTTGATTTTAGTTGGTATTTTTTAGAACAATTGTGGTTTATTTTGTAGCACAAAAGTTAATGATTGAGAACAGATTGTAAGTCCCCCTGGGATGCTTTGTGTGCTTGATGGAGTTTTTTAATTACTACTGCTCAAATAAAACTAAACTAAGACAAAAAATTCGAAAAGAAATGCAAAAAAAAGTAAAAAAAACTGAAAAAAGTGTGAGTCCCCCCTGGGGGGATTGGGGTCGGGCGCTAGAATTGCCTGCTAAGCTCTTTTTATTCTTTTGATTACAATATGAAACTTGAGATGAAAAGCTGCTTGCCCTTTATGCTTCGGTAACAAGACAGTTTACAAATTATTGTGACAGTGAAACAACGCTTGAACAGCTGATTCACAGGGTGGTTCTAGGAGCTTCCAAGTGTCTTTCTTGTGAGTTTTTTAGGTCCAACCTGTTAAGAAAACGAAACAGACCAGCGAGCGAATGTTGATTAGAAATGATAATTAGAACACCTTAAGAGTGTTCTGACAATGCTACAAATTGTCAAATTTAAAACTAATGCAACTAGTATGTAAAAACTTGTTTTTGGGCAATTTTTTGAGTCTTTAACTGACTTTAAATTAATTTTCTAATGTGCAAAACCAAAAAACCAGTGAGCTCTTTTTGTCATGTAATGGCCAAAAACACTCAGAAAGTGACTTGGCCACACTTGCAAAATATGCCCAAAACAAAACTATGAAAGCTAATAATGAAAAGCAAATAAAAATGAATCAAGAACACGAACTAGAAAGTTCGTTTCTTGGGATCTTGGCTTGCTCTTTTGGGGCAGCCAATAGCAAGCTCTTAGCCAGATATACTATTCAACCAAAACAAATTTTTCCTCTCAAGAACTCTAGATTTTATAATAAAACAAGCTTGGAAAGGAAAACTTGTGTAATTAGATCTAGATTTAAATATTTATGCTTTGAAAGAACTATGATCTAACATAATAACTTAGATCTACTTTAGATTTGCTTGATATAATGTAAATCTGAGCATAAGTAACCAGTAACCAAAGATAGTAGAAGAAGTTTGGATCAGAGGAATGGAACCCTTGGGGGATGAGCGTTTAAATGGGCTATGGAGTCTGCTTGTTGATGCACCGGTGGTATTGGCTTCCTTGTTTTGAATCTACTGAGTGTGAGGAAGAGCTAACATGCTCATACGCTCCTTTAGCTTGAGTTACCTGCAAAATGGAATCAACACTAGCAAAGGGGATTAAACATATTTGTGTAAACGATTGAAAGAAACAAAAGGAATAACATAATCAAACAAGAAAGATTATTGCCTCTAGCATTCTAATATCATTTACAATAGCAAGTACTCTATAAATCAATGCTTACTATCCTTATGAAAAATAATTTTCCTACAAAGACAAATATCCCAACATATGCTAGTATGAACCAAGATACAAATTACCTCATTGTTGATCAAAGAACATGACAATACACACCGCAAACAACACCAAGGTAGCCTCCAAAGCCTTTTATTACTCAATAATGAGAAAAATATTAAAATACACGAGCAGACGTTCCACCTTCAGATCCTAACAATGGACCTTAGCTCCTTAATTTATAGAATAAGGCAAGCCATCTAGGGCGCAAAACCCCAAGGAGGGCAGCCTCCTAGATTGTAGAGCAAGGCAGCTGATATCTAATGGAGATGCGCCTCCTCACTTGGAAAAAAAAACTGAAATGGAAGATGTCAAGTTGAAGGAAGCTCACGCGTGAGGAAGAGGGTGAATGGCAAGATGTTTCCTTGCTTTGATGGAGCTTTTCATTGGAGAGTTCCGATTGGTGCTTTGAATGGAAGCTTATCACATGGGTGTTGCCACCTCACAAAAGGTAGGCGCCCACCAAATTGAGCTTACCTCAACCACATCTGTACACGGCCAATGGAGAAGTCAGCCCACGTGAAGGAGAAAGCAAACACTTGATTGAAAAATTCCACCACACTTTGTTGGATGGTGGGGTTGGTTGGAGCTTCAAATAGAAACCAGATCATGTGCACTGTGCCACCTCAAGAGGAAAGCGCCCCCACCAATTGGCTTATCCTCCATCCAATCCGTACACGGCCGTGTACAGGAGGCTGGCCCACGTGAACTTCCATTACGTAGGCATGTAAAAATATGATTTCTCCCAACCTTTACAAAAATCGAATTCCAACATATGGTTTAACCTTTGGATAAATTCGCCCATCTAATTTGAAATTATGCCATGTCAATTGGCATGTGACCAATTCCACTTTTTTTAATTTTTTAATTTTTAGTAATGGTGCAATTTGTAGCACCATTAGCATTTTTTGCTAAAATGTAGCTCCGATAGGCAAAACTGCTCCACGGGATGTTTTGATCACCCGAAACATAGGAAAATTGGGTACCAGAGTAAAGAGGATGCTCTGAGCATGAAAACGAGCATCCTTGCGCCAAATTCCGACTCCGGATCACACTTTTATCACCCTTTGAATTTTTTCATTTAAACCATTAAAAAATGGCTTAAAAATGCGAAAATTTTATTTTTCTCGGAATTGACTGAAACTTCGTGGGGGACCTAGTACATGACCAAACGACATTATTTTAGCGTCTAGCATGTTTATACATGTTACAAAATGGACTCTAATAACCTCCTAAGGCCTAACCACCACTTTGGGCATTCCAGCTTTGGAGGTGCAGGAGAAATACTCATCATTTATACTCTGCTAAAGGCAAAGCATAATCGACAAGGGAAAAAAACTCCTTGGAATACCTTCTTTGGTTGTCAAGTCCTAGGGAACCGATTCACTCAAAGACCACCATGCTAGCACGCTTTATTACAAACCCCGTGGGGTATGGTCATGCATAAAAAAAGGGGCACTGAAAAGGCCAAAATTGGATCTTCTGAACTCTGATAAGCACAAGTAATTGTGCAACACTGGCGGCTCTCTGAAGTCCAACTAAAGTGCAGCTTTAGGTGGTAACAGTACCCAATCTGGTTCATCTCTCAAACATGACAGAGAGATGGATTGAATACAAGAGTTCAAAGGATGGTTCCCAACACAGTTGGTCCCTCAACCATAACAAGAGAAAGTGAATGTCTAGATTTGTCGCTGAATTACTTGGCTTTGACATGGGAATCAAAGAAACGTAAACTAGAATGCCAACCAAGAAATTTTAAACTTAATTAAAAAAAATTATGCTTTATTTTGTTTTATTTGTTTTCTTTCTTTCATGCTTGCAAAATCCACAAATTTTGATATCCCTGCAAAAATGCTTTAAACTCCCACATGGTTTTCACTATCAAAAAACCCTTCCACATGATCTTGTACACAAAGTGTTCTCTATTCTAGAGATCCTTCAACTTCACCTCACGAATTCCCTAGAGTACAAAGATCATAATGCCATATTCATCACTGAGAGGAAGCTCTAGTTGTGGAACAATTGCACTACCACATAACACATGGAAACCATCATAGACCCTGCCTTTATTGAGAATGTCCATGGGGTTGGAGATGCACAAAACCCATGCCCTCTCCTTCAAAGTGTCCATCAAAATGGTGTTGGTTTCCCAATTGGTTCGCCTTGTTTGTTGCCAACAACACTTCTCATTATGTCCAAACTAGTTCTACTCCTTATTTGGATTTTAAAATTTAATTTATAATTTAGTGTCCACTAGTGGCCAACATTGACCTATGGGGATGCAAAAAATATAAAGAAAAAAAGAGCATTGGAAGCGCAGAAGCATCCCCAAAAAATACTAAAATGTTATGAGTGGAAAAGATAAAAAGGAAAGCTAGAAGAGGAGCAGTATGGCACAAACTGCCAAGTTCAGAAAGGGGCAAGAAGCCAAGGAATCCTGAAGAAGTTATTTTCAAGAGCATTGTAGCTAAACATCTCTCCTGGCATCCTAGGCAAGGAAGAACTTGGTGATGAGCGATGAGTTGTTGATTCGATGAGGGACACTAAATATGCACTATATCACTAATCTTGTAGTTGAGCCATGGTTAAGTTGTTATCACCTTAGAGTCAATAGCGTGAGAAGAATGGCCTCTAAAAGTTACCCAATGAGAAAAGAACATCTTGGATAGAAATAAAGCCAGCATCTTTCATTTTTTTCATTGTGCAAAGTTCTTAGGTTCTTCAAGGAAGCATATGATTCTTACAAATGTTAGAATATCATCCCTTGATCATGTAGTAGACATGGCGTTTGAAGATAAACTTTAAAGCGACCTTCAAACTCAATTTCTGAGACAGAATGTTTACAAATGTGATGCTCTCTCGGTAGATAATGGTATGCTTACATAGGAAGTCAATGAGACCAAACTCATTCTGCTAGACGGACTCTCGAGCAACAAGGCAACTGCATTCTAACACACCCATGAGTGCAAACAAGGTCATCTTGAATATGCAAGTAAGAAAGCAAACTGTGATGAATGTATGGAGAGGGGATCTTTTGGCTCAATCCATATAGCTTCCAAGTAAGCTTTAAAAATATCTACTTTGATGCCTTTATCAATCTCTCTTCTTCTCTTATTAAGGAAAGGTGCTTTCATATAGAACTCAAGAGGATGGGGGAATTCATATCTATAATTATTTGTTGGAGAAGAGATAGGTCTAGCATACTAAAAGCTACCAACACCTTGTTTATCAAGTCGCATAGAACAATGAAAAACAAGATAAGAATATATGATTTATCCTGAATGAGAATCAACCATAAAACAAATCCTATGAAGCATGGTCCCACCACGAGAGAGAATGAAATGGGGGGTAGGCATCAAACTCAACAAGATTATTAGTGAGGGGTTGATCTCTTGGCATGAATATGCTTTGAAAGAATAGAAATGAGAACTCTCCCTAACTGTTCCTCGTCCAAAATCTACAAATATGGGATCCAAACTTCATAACCATATTAAGGAAGCACAACACTACCAAGGAGTGAAAAACATGGATCTTAAATTTTATATCCTAAGATTGTAGTTGAAACTAAAAAGCATTGTCTTTTCCAAGTTGTAAGTGTTTCATAACCTTTACTCAATCTAGATGATGTTGCTAGGGTCAAACTAAAGGGTGGACCCTAGAATACCACCCTCAAATAATTATAAGAAGTTACCACCTCTCTCTTTTTCCCTCTATTGTAAAAATGATGTAGGGATCATCTATCCAATTGGATCTTCTAAAATCATCTATTCGAACGAAACAATACATACTACATAGGCCAAAGAGTGTAGGTACGAGGGGGTGACCTTATTAAACACATATGGGGCTATGGATATCATTAGTATTACTCATTCTAGTATGTCCTTTGACAACATTTGTCTCAAAGAGTCATAAACAATGAGATCATTAGATATAGAAGCCCCAAAGTCTTGAACCTATCAAAACCAAACAAGTACCATGGGACTATATCAAAAGATTTATGGAAGTCCCAAAACAACAATAAACCCTACACTTATTTGACTTTTCTTCTTCAATGATAGATGCAAAAGTGAAGATATGATCAAAAGTACAATGGTTCCTCCTTAAACCAGTGTATCCTTTGGCTCAAAGCTTCTTATCGTTTGCCAAATGGAAAGGCAGTCATCCAATGTTGTGCCAAGCTGCTAAGCCAAAGTGTGTCCAATCAAATGATCCAACAATTACTAGGATCATTAGATATAGAAGCCCCAAAGTCTTGAACCTATCAAAACCAAACAAGTACCATGGGACTATATCAAAAGATTTATGGAAGTCCCAAAACAACAATAAACCCTACACTTATTTGACTTTTCTTCTTCAATGATAGATGCAAAAGTGAAGATATGATCAAAAGTACAATGGTTCCTCCTTAAACCAGTGCATCCTTTAGCTCAAAGCTTCTTATCGTTTGCCAAATGGAAAGGCAGTCATCCAATGTTGTGCCAAGCTGCTAAGCCAAAGTGTGTCCAATCAAATGATCCAACAATTACTAGGATCACCTTAACCTCCAAAGCTGAAAATAAGATAGATATTTGTGATAGACTCAGCTCCCTCTCTTCCACCAAATGAGCATGTCACATCAACAACCACAAAAATTCTCCATTAATAGAAATATAATAACAACAAATATAATAGATTTATACAATCCATGCAATTAAACAAAATGAATTACAACTTTGTAAGTATTTCAACCACATAGACAAACTTGACACAAAAAGAAAACATTTAACACAAAAATTTAAAATATCTACAATTTCATTGGAACCACACAAAAAGGTTGTTGAAGATAAGTTTGCCTCCTAGCGACGAAAAAGACTTGCATGATTGTCACCCCCAAGACAAGGCTATGAACATACAAGGGCATTGGGTTTCACTCACACGAGCACATATACAACTCTCATGAACATTACACGAGAAAACTTGCCAACCTACAAGCTCGAACAAGAGAGCATAACAGGTCAAGCATGTACAAAAGCAATGTTGCAACAATTAGTTGACCACGTGCTTGCAAACGTGTTAGTCAAGCATTCCTTTGCTTGCCTTCTCATTCAACAAAAGCCATGAATGTCTAATTCTTTGAGTATTAACACTCCAATACTAGGGGTAAAACTTAATAAAGTAACACTAGTGTGTAACAAAGTTCACCTATATGTTAAGTGACTAACTATAGGCTAATAAAGTGTCATTAGAATTAAGTAATGGTAGTTAGAACAATTAGGTGGCATAACTTCCTAATGCATGAATAAAAGGTGATCTACCTTATTGTATCAATGACCAATAGAATAAAATTTATAGTCCACATCTTTTGTCCGATTGTATATTCATGCTTCTACATGGTATTAGAGAAATACCTGTTCTTGAGAGCCTGTGAAGACTAGGGTTGGAGTTTCTTGGCTATCCTGCATGGATTCGAAGAACAAATAAAGGTACACAGCAATGTGAGGAAATCAAAAGGCACTTGTGGGGTCCGTCTAATCTAAAAGAGAGAAAGATTATCTCTAAGAAATGTAAGTCAAGTTATAAATTTTAAATTTTATAAAGTTTAGAACATTAGGTTAAAGGATAAATATGTATAAGTAACAACAAAAGTATCAAAACAACCCACCGTGAGACAAGCAAAGGGAAAAGAAATAGTGAGAAAACTTCAAGACCAACATATCCAACCAATGATCATATTCCTAAGTCACTTGACATGAGGATGCAAGGATGCAAGTGTCTGACACAAACACATAAATCCACCAAAACAAGACATACAAGAATGTCAATACACCATAGATCATACAAACAAAATTATAAACTCAAGTCAACATTGTAGTTTCCTTATTCAATGTCATCAAAATGTACTACAAAGATAAGATGATACTTCAAAAGAAAATGCCAATGGAAAGTAAAAGGTAGGGTAGGTTCATAGATAGGTTAATTTTATTAATGTCCAACTAATGACCACAAATAGGTCAATGGAACTACCACATACAACGTTATGGAGTACAAAGTGGGAAAGCAAAGGCCACTCCTATAAAAGCACATCTAATCAATGAGAAGTAGAACCTATAAACTGAGATCATGGAGTAGAAAGACAAAGCAATATCACAAAAAAAATGTGAGTATTGTAGAAGCCTAAAATCTCCAGTGGTGAAAGTCTCGCCTAAAGGATACTCATCAACAACCATTACCTCTCCTAACATTTGAGGTCGTAGGGAAGATATTGATAGATCATTGATCAAAGAGCTTAGAAGAACTAGAATCACTAAAAGATCTAGTCTAATATACATCTTGTTACTTGGGAAACGTACCCCCCTACCTAGATGAAGAGGAAGTCCTTTGTATATTGGTGCCATGTGAGAACTATCATGGGATATGTTACACATCAGAGCTACAACAGTGTACCAGCAGGGCTAGACCTGGAGCAAGGGGTCTAAAATTTGTATTGTAAAGGCCAAAGTGGGTTATATTGTATGGATATTTGGATTAGGGGTTGTTGTCCCCCCGGATTGGTCATGGCAAACTCCCTTGGTTCCACTCCTAGAAGTACTTAGCTTTGTGGCACAGTTGACAACCCCATTGGTGTGTGGATGTCCCCACTATGCAAGGCTTTAGTCCCATGGGAAGGTGTCTAGGGCTTCTAGGGGTGACCCATTGGGGCACATGACCACCTTGGTTTTTGTTATGCAGAGGTCATTGCGTTTTGTAAAGGGTTGTTATCCCCTATCTAGCACACCTCTTTCACCCACTTGGACCTATTTTCAACACTCAGAAACCCCTCCTCTACTCAAAAACTCTACTTTAATAATGGCATGGGGAACTATCCTCTTGCATCTAATCATGTAGTAGAGCATAAGGACCTAAAATCACTTTGTGATGGCCTAATCTGACTCAAGTAAACTAGTTCCCAAACCTTCGAGTTGTAAAGAACTATGGATCTGATAACATTGTCCATTAGGTCCATCTTGAATGAATTGTCCTAGAAGTTTTTATGAAAGCACTAACACTCAAGGAGCTCAAGAGAAACACGGCCTTTGTTAATCCAGGGCTGGAGAGCTTTAGTCAAACTAAATTTAGGCCCTAAGAACTTAACACCCACATATGTGTAAGTAGTGGTGATCTCAATATCCACACCCCTAAAGTAGAAATGATATTCTAAGAGGGCATTCTTTGACCCCATTGAAGATTATAGCCTTGGTTTTCCCAAGGTTAACTATCAAGTAACAAAGATTGCAAAAACTAGATAATGCATCAAGTGGTCTTTGTAAACCCTCCAGGGTGAAGGACAAGAGGATCACATTGCCGCAAAAACAAGTATCTCAGGAGGAAAAAGTCATATGCTATTGCTCGTCCCCTTGCATCTCATAATCAAATTCATCAAGATAACCACCACTGCCATCATGTTCTCCCTCTTGCTTTATATCTAGTGATAGGGTTAGGTCAAGTGCATTAAGATCCAATTTGGTCAATGCCAACTATAGATTGTTATTCAAACCAATATCATCTAGAAGTATATCCCACATCTTTGTCTCTCCCTTCAACTACTCTTCCATTGCCTTGTAAATAAGATGGAAGTTGGTGTGCACATACACCTATCTCTTTGCACTTCTCAACCATGTTCTTCTTCAAATTCTACACATTCTCGTATGTGATCCAATTCCTCGTGCAAGAAGAGGATGAAGTAACCTAAGAGAGGAGCCTCATGGCTAATTGCAGTAGAATAGTGCATGCTACCCCATGTGTTTCCCACCAAGCATATGACTTCATAAGCCCCCTATCTGTGATCATATCATAGCCTCCAAATATCTTAGTGGAAACGGAAAACTCTATGAAGCTCTTCTACACCTTGTCAAGGGTGTCGCTATCTCGATATATCCTACTCAATGCAATCTTCCTCCCCTTTGAGATCTCCCTATACATGTCAAGAGAGAATATGTGCGTAGGCCTAACATTAACCAACACCTCATTGTCGCATTCGAGATTCAACAAGTGAGCCAAACAATGCAAAGGCATACAATTCTTCTTCCACTTGCTAACAAGAATATCCTATATGGTGGTAAACAAGATCATTGTAATTTAACTCGGCCAAGACTCACAAGTCTTGCCACCTCTTAGTTGGGCCAAGCACTCACTTCATACTCGGCGCTGAACTCACCACTCGCCAAGACTTGACCAGTCACCAAAACTCAACCAAGACTCGCCAAGAGATGCCATACCGGCCACAACTTGCCAAGACTATATTTTGATTTTTTTTTGTCTGTTAAATCTTTCCCAAGTCATCAAGTATTGTCGAGTCCCAAGGAAACCGAGTCTTTGCCGATTTGGAGGGTGACAACTTTGAACAAGATCTTTGTCAATGTTTGAAACTCTAGACATGCATTTTCAAAATAAATTGTCCTTGCGAACTTGGTCATGGCTTCCTACACCTCATAAACATGTTCCTAATATCGCTTGGTCTACATCTACAAAAACCACAAAATAGAAATGTTAGCTACAAACCTCAACATAGAAACGATAAGAATATGTTATCTTAATGCTAGGATATCTTCTCTTCCACTAACATGATCAATAATGAATGAGGAAGCAAACCAAGTATTTGCAATCTTTAGCAATGATAAAGGTGGGAAGCTTTTATAGATTGCAAGGGAATGGGTAATGTACAAAATGCAGATATGGCAAGCATCACCAATTACTGTCTCATCCATGCCACATCCAAAGCAATAGATTTAAGTGCTAAATTCAAACAATGCAAAATGTGAGGTGT
Organism: Larix kaempferi; assembly: GCA_027924585.1. Taxonomy (NCBI): domain Eukaryota; kingdom Viridiplantae; phylum Streptophyta; class Pinopsida; order Pinales; family Pinaceae; genus Larix; species Larix kaempferi. The sequence goes on from BSBM01001033.1 coordinate 8,079,532, forward strand.
CCCAATTACTTGTGGATATTTAGTTTCCACAATCATGTCGATAAGCTTGCAAATAGGTTCCTTATCTATGATAATCTACACACAAGAATGAGCACCTACTTTCTCAATGACTTTAATTAACAATTCATCCATATATTGTGCATGCTTATATTTTGCAACATCATCTTCTACTTTCAAGAAGATCAATCCATTCTTTGATGACAACATGAAATTGATGGGGGGTAATGTGTTGGATCCATCTATCCATTAGAAACAATACCAACACATGATAAGGACCATGTTAATTTAATAGGTTCTAGGAGTTCTGTTATCACATATATAGTAGCCGGGCTACATACATTATTTTTTTGATGCCAGTACACTATTTAGCCAGTTCCCTTACATTTGAGATGCTGAGATGAGCATCTATATTGGATCACCATCAGATTTTGGACAGCAGTTGTATTCCCCATGCCATGACTGAGTCTCTGGACACTCAGAGAGATGACCGATGTAGCCATTATACCATTTGTACAGAGCAGTTAGTAGTGCCCAGAGTTGCAGCAGCAGTTTCAGAGGACAGATGATGGTTCAGATGATGAGCATTCAGGTATATCATTGTGTTATGGTTATATTGCTTTTATACTTATTCTTATAGCATGTCTTAGCACTTAGTGTCATGATCTAGCGATCATATAGATATGTGGACCTGGTTAATCTTATTATATATACTATATTGTCCCTACTCAGATTTAGAAGTTCACTATTCATACTCATTGGTTTTACCCTCCTTAGGGAGAATAGAGGTGACCATTCCACCATACCTTGGCTTGCTAGTGTTGGCTCCATTATTCATTGTCTTCATCCATCCATTGCCTACCTTTTAGTTTATCACCCTGACTTACTACTTGACTAGTGGCATGGAGGACTTTTCCCCACTGTAGCCTCTATATTGAATGAGCTTCCCTGTAGGCCTAAATCATTTTGGTCGGTTGTCTCGATGTTTGGCATTGGCTCGAACTCCCCCTAGTCACCTGAGATGTTGTTGGCTAAAACTGAAAGCTCATGTACTATTTATGGAAATTGATAAATTCACCCATCAAAACTAAAAAGGGCAAGAGCGATGAACTGCTGAAAAATACTCCTCGAAGAGTATAAGAAAGGTCCAAAAAGCAATGATTCTTAAATGCTATATCTAAATAATTGTTGACCTTATACATGTATAAAAACATGCCTTGGATGCAAGCTGCAACTAGTTGTGCTTATCAGCACACCTGAGATCCGAAGGGTTATGCAGGCCAAAAAGGCCATGAAATGAAATTGAATGATCCTAATGAACCTGGATCAACTTGATGTAGACATGATGCCTAAGTTGAATAAGCACTCTCTAAACAACTTATCCATTTGTGAAACACCGCCATTCACTGTTTTGTTGCTCATTCAGTATATACTATGGTGTGTATTTCCCTTTCCCTCTGCCAAAGTGTCACAAAGTTAAGTCAGTCAAGTTATCCCTTAGCCTAGCCAGTTATTTTAGCCTTCACCCTTCACTAGCAAATTGATCACAGCGATGAAGTGAGTATGATCTTGAAAGTCTAGTCTGAGTAATAATAATAATTAATGACATTATATATTTGGATTTAGATCGCCAGTAATGATTACTTTGTGTTATAATTGTTATTTGAATAAGTTGTAGAGCATGCATGAACCTTTGACACTTTGCAGCAGCTTCTAATGATGGTTTGAGTTATATTTGGTCATGTTGACTTGGCCAAACCTAGTTTGACCAAGGTCAACCATAGGACATGAGATGGTTGGACCTTGTGATGATATGGATAGATGATATATGGTCTATGTACATGTATATGATGATTCTATGCAGCAGCTACAGGGTTATGATGATGATTCATGGTTTACAGCAGTATTTGATCATTTACAGATTATTATTATTTGACCTATTCCGGTATATTGGATATATATTTTGATCATGCAGAGACTCATATGGTGTATGAGTACACATCTTGGATGGATTTGGACCATCTAAGTACAATGAGACAGTTTGTTTTCAGTTCCGGGCACTTACAGTGATGATTGAGCCTCAGTAGGCTATCCCAGTGCAGTTTTGGTCTGTCGGAGACCCTGTCAGAGCAGATGTGATTTTTATCCGGTTGACCTAGGGCGTTGTGCTTGGAGGGGGTGGTCCAGCCACTTGTTTTTACCATATTAACACCCTCCCGGACACACTGGTGCCCTCACCTTGACAGCGCAGGCACTCCAAGAGGCAGTTTGGGGCAGTTTCACGCTTCCCGAGGCATTTCAGGATTGGTAGAAATGGCTATTGAGGAATTCGATTTGGGCTACTGAGGCAATGTTTTGGCATGGGATGATCAATGATAATGGATTGATGTCTTCCACACCTCCTCCAGCAGTTTCAGCTTCATCGGGGCCCGCATCCATCACTTATGGCACTTTCTGATGATTTCTAAGTCTTTTGAGACCTACCATTTGACCATGGAGGCACGATTTGGTATATTGATGACTATTTTATTATTATTGTGCTATGGGGATTGACCAAGGGTGTCTAAAATTACCCCTTGGACCCACCATAAGCTTCTTATTATATTTTGTCATCATGATTTGGTCGGATTCCCCTCTTCTAGGGCGATTTTGTCCACTTATATTATATTTTATGAGTGATCCATGTATTTTATTGTTGAGCTCATCTCAACCATTGATTAGACATTTGTATCTTTTAATCCTAGCCACTCATTCAAAAAGTGGTTAGGATTTTGATGCCTCTCGTTCCTATTTAAAGGAGAGAGCTTCTCATTGTAAGGGGTCTTTGGCTTTTGGATTATTGGTATAGAAAAACTTTCTTGTGGAAATTCTTGTGGTCTCCTTTGCATCTGGTGTTCTTAGATGGTGATTGGAAAGTCTATTGCAACCTAGCATTTGGAATTTGTGGTAAGATCTATCTATTTTGGAAATCATTGTCTTGTCTACAGGAGGGTGACTTCAACGAGGGCGATTTTGCAAGGCTTCTTCAAATCGACTTTCTTGGCATTTGCTTGTATCAGGGGGTTATCATTAGTATCATTGTGATCTATGCTATCTTTCTGTTACTTCTCTTGTGGCATTAGTCTTATCTCTTGATTACATCAAATCTAATATTGTTGACGTTTGTTGTGCAGGAGAGAGGGCGCATTCGCTTCTTTGACTAAATCGATTGCATAGAAAACTACCTCAAAGCTTCTCAAATTGATCGGGTTTGCATAGATCATCATCATCAAGGCATCTACAAGGTTACCCAGGTAAGATCCGCAGGTTTGTTTCTCTTATCTTGATCCAATCCATTGACATAGCTCATAAATTGATAAAGCCCTTACTTCTTCAAACCCTCATTTTTACATTTATTCAGATCTACTAAGATCTAGTGGCTTCTTGGGTAAGATATTTAAAACCCACCTCTATAGTATCCACGGCATCCCGGATCTATAGTTTGGTGAGGATTGGCCTCCATTTGACCCTATTCCCAAGGCATTTAGCCTCTCCAAGCAAGGGCGCACTTCCTAGTTTGGTGGGTTGACCTAGATCTAGTATGTGGGTAGTTGAGATCCCGCTTGTTTCATGATCTACAGATCCAATAACCTACCTGTTATCACACCATAGTAGCAGGGCTACTATTTTTGTACAGCAGATATCTGCACATTCCAAAGCTTCATTTATTCCAGAGCATGGCTACATATATTGGATCACTCATGATCAGAGCAGTACATTATTCAGATATTGTATGACTTTGTGTCAAGGCTAAGCCTTGAGAGTTCAGATTTGATGACTGATGTGACCACTTATCCCATTACAGTTTCAGTTCAGTGCCTAGAGATGTATTTCAGCAGTGTTTCAGATGATGCATGATGATTGCTATTATGATGATGTTGTATGATCTATGGATATGTTCTCACTGACTGTGGATTATTAGCTTGTTGATTTAGTCATGATTATAGCATGTGCTTGGTATATTATTCCTGATGTGGCAAACTATTTAAAATGAACTGCAAATCATAAAATGAACAATTGCTTGCACTTTTAGGTCATCTAACAAAACTTACTGGTATTTCACCTTACATAGACATGGTCTTTCCCGACACCAGTTGTCTGCTAGTGTAGGCTCCATATCCACTTGTCTCCATCCATACATGACCTTCTTGTTTGACTTTAAACCCTGACTTGTCTCATTTGACTTTCTGATACTAAGGACTTCCCTATTTTTCTACCTCTGTGTTTGGACCGCATCCCTGTTTATTCAGTGTCTCGGCTCTGAGTTGGTGACAGAACTTGCCTTTGGTGAGTTGGATTGTAGGCCTAAATCATTCTGGTCGGTTGTCCCGATGTTTGGCATTGGCTCGAACTCCCCCTAGTCACTTGAGATGTTGTTGGCTAAAACTGAAAGCTCATGTTCTACCTATGGAAACTTAATAAATTCGCCCATGGAAACAAAAAAAGGGCAAGAGCAATGAAAAGCTAAAAATACTCCTCGAAGAGTATAAGAAAGGTCCAAAAAGCAATAGTTCTTAAAAGCTATATCTAAACAATTGCTGACCTTGTGAATATATGAAAAACATGCCCTGGATGCAAGCTGCAACTAGTTGTGCTTCTCAGCACATCTGAAATCCGAAGGGTTATGTAGGCCAAAAAGGCCATGGAAATAAAATTGAATGATCCTAATGAACCTGGATCAACTTGATGTAGACATGATGCCTAAGTTGAATAAGCACTCTCTAAACAACTTATCCATTTGTGAGGCACAGCCATCCCCCGTGTTCTTTTGTCCAACACAGAGTTTGTAGCTTCCCCCTTTTTCCCAGACCAAGGTATTTTTGAGTTAAGTTAGACAAGTCAAACCCTTGGCCCAACCTTGCTCCTAGCCTTCATCCTTCACTAGCAGTTTGACCATGTCCAATGGGTGAGTTTGTCATTTGAACTATGGTGCAAGTAATTTTATATAACCACGGAATATATTAACTTGATCAATGCCACTGAATGGAATTTATACTTTGAGCTTAGCTATGGGAATGATTAAAGAAGCATTGTCTTAGTCTACTGAAGTGATTTATCCTTGATTATATATATTCTTGGGATCCGTGATGATGTGGACCATGTATGATGATTATTGATGATGATTTATGGTCTCACATGTTTGATGATGATATCATATGATGGACATATGATACAGATGATGTTTGATCCAGTTCAACAGGTTATTATTATTACAGATCAGCAGATTATACATGGTCCATATATGGTGGACCCTACAGCTGGCCCATTAGGGCAACCCGGGGTGTATGAGTACTCATTCCTAGTGGATTTGGGTCTTCTGGATCCATTGAGACACTTATCTTTCAGTTCCGGGCACTTCTGACAGTGATTGATGCAGTTTTACACTTGTTGACCAGATTTGGGGCTGATTTCCCAGCCTGAGCAGCAGGGGCCCCGAGAGGCCAGTTCACCTAGGGCGCTGATGATGGAGGGGGTAGTCCAGCCACTTGTTATTACCATTTATCCCCCCTCCCGGAGAGCCTGGTGGGCTCAGATTGACAGCGCTAGCACCCTAGGAGGCAGCTTTGGCACTTTCACAGTTCCCGAGGCAGTTAAAAAATGGGATAAAGTGGTCACTGAGGAAATCGATTTGGGCAATTGAGGCAAGGTTTTGGCATTTGGTTTTCACAGAGGTCTTCCAGGTTGATCTCACTATCTTCCAGTCATTTTTCACCATGTGGGTATCTCCAGATTGATCACAGGAGGACATTTACTGCTCGACTGTCATGGATTATGAGGACAGTTTTGGTCATTATTATTATATTGGACATATTTTATTATTTTATTGTGCCTTGGGGTGAGCTAGCAAGGATTTATACCTCCTAGCCCCACCATGTGCTTATTTTATCATGTCTTAGTCATCATGAGGTGGATTATTGTACTTTTTACCCCTCTTGTGGGATGACGTCACCCTCTAGTGTACCATTTAGTGAGGGCGCTATTGTTATGTTGAGTGATCCATGTGATATATTGTTATGGATTCATCCTAGCCATTGATTGTATGATGAGATCTTATAATCTCAACCACTCATTTGATGTAGTATTATGAAGTGGTATAGGGTTTTGGTCTTTATTATCCTATATAAGGAGGAGACCCCCCATTGTAAAGCTCACCTTTGGAGCTCTGGAATATTGGAATAGAAGATTTTTTGTGGAGCACATCTCTCTTGGCTTGTGTATTCTCTTGCATGTTGAATATAAAGTATCTCTTCTATGTATCATTGTGGATTTTTGTGTTTTTGCTAACCTTTTGACAGGAAAGTCGAATTGGAGAGAGGAGGGCGACTTTTGGAGGGTTATTGTTGGAGGGATCCACATATTCTCTCTTGGGTTGATCTTGTGACAGGGAGTATCATTATTGTATCTTCGTGACATAGTTGATGCTTTCTATTACATCTTTCTACCATTTTCATAATCATCTTGCTTGACTTGTTTCTTTGATCTTGTCTTGTAGGAGGAGGACGATTTGGCTATCTTGGAGAAGGGAAATTTGGTTGGAGCACTTGGATCTCACTCTTGAATATAAACATAGGAGAATGCTATCAACTTGCAAGGTGGCCATAAGCAAATTGAGGTAAGATCTACAAGGTTCATCCATTCTATCTCCATTGGTCATAAAACCCTAATTAAATCAAAACCCTAATTTTGGTATTTTTTAGATCTACTTAGATCTACCCTTGCAATTGAAAAGATATTAAGAACCCACCTCTATAGGATCCACCCCTAGTTGGATCTATAGTTTGGTGGTGATTGGCTAAAAATTGACACACCTTTCAATGCAAAAAGCCTTCTTGAACCTAAATCGATTTTCCTAAGAGAAGCTTGTTGGGTAAGATCTAGCACATGGGTAGGTGAGATCCCACTTGATTTGACATCTAGACACTTGATAACCTATACCCATATCCTTACTTTGGTGAAAACTACCTTGTGGACATCTCTCCATGTTTTGAGGGGTTGAAACCCCCTTTTGATCTTCTTGGTACCTTAAAACTTAGATCTACTAAGATCTACCCATTGGATTCACTTGAAACTTTGAAGGAACATAGATCGGGGTACTAACATCCCGGATCTACATTTTGGTGGCCATTGGACTTGGTTTGGTCCACCAAACCCACTTTTTGCCTCTCCTTGAGAAAATCGCACCCCTTGGGAGTTTTGAGTTGGACCACTTCTAGGAAGTGGGTGTTGGAGATTTTCGTGGATTTGAAATGCCCATGCCTTGAAACCTAGGTCTAGACTATCCTTTTGCCCCGATCTACCTTGGGGATTGCATTCCTTGTTTTAAGGAATTGTGGTCCACTTTTGGTCATCACTCAAAAACCTAGATCTAGTAAGATCTAACCATTGGATCACATCCATTTCACTTGACTTGGCTTCTAGGTGTCCCGATCTACACTTTGACTTCTTTCTTCACTCCATTAGCCCACTAAACAAGGCACTAGTCCTTCTCCAAGCAAGGCGCACTTCTTGGGATTAGTGTCAAACCCTAGATCTAGCACATGGGTAATCCTAAAACCAACTCTAACTTGTAGATCTAGCCTAGATCTAGCCTATAGTACCATCTTCACACTTAACTTCACCTTGTGGGCCCACCTAGAACCATTTCACACTTCCCAAGGCAACAAGACCCACTTGTGTAAACACATGGTACTATACTTAATAATCATACCCCATCAAGTGGCCTAAGTCATACATAGGTTGAAACACTAGCTATCCATGATACCACCTTCAACCATACCTTAAACATTTGGTCCACTTACCCTCGCATTGGTGTCCGTAACTCATTACTTACCTACACTTAGAAACCTTTGTTTGGGTCCAATCAACTGTGATTGGGGTATAGGGTCCCCCCCTTGGTCTAGTTATACCTTGACCTAAAGCGAAGAGTGCCTCGGTTGACGTGACTCCCACCTGCATTGGGAACCGTGGCATCTCTTGGGTCACCTCTTTAGTTGCCTGACTCCTCTACCGTCCCGGATGGGATACCACTAGGGGCAACTACAAGTTGTGTGATAACACTACCCCCAGATTGTCATTTTTCTGATTTCTACCTTGTGGGCCCTATTCCACATTTTAAGGGATTTAATCCCCATTTTGAACCACTTGGTATCTTCAAACTCAGATCTAGTAAGATCTAGCCATTGGATTGCCTTGAAATTGTAGATCCATACTCTCACTTGCTTAAACCACTTGGATCTAAAGTTTGGATGCCATTGGACTTGTCTTGACCCCACTTATCCCACTTTTAGGCCTCCTTGAGTAAAGTCGCACCACCTTGGAGAAGTGAATTGGTCCACTTCTAGGACGTGGGTACTTGAGATTTTTGTGGATTTGGAACGGGCATAATTCAAAACCTAGGTCTAGTAGGTCACTTTGTCAAGTCAAATCTTACCTTGGGAATAGCATTCCCTGTTTTAAGGGATTGTGGTCCACTTAGGTCAAGCCTAGATCTAGACCTATTCATCCATCAAGACTTTAATTGCCCACTTGTCTCATGCAATAGGAGTCCTTAACCACAAGTTAACTTTACTTTGACTCCATTATCCCAATTCCCAAGGCACTGGTCTCTCTCCAAGTCAATTCGACTTTTCTAGATTGTTGGATTAACTTGTGGTTTGACCCTTGTATGGTGAACTAAACCCTTTGATGCCATCATACTTCATAATCAAGCTTGTCACTTGTACTAGTTAGCCCCAATTCAACCCCTAAACTCCCCTGCATTGGACACGGTTCCCAAGGCAGTGGATTTTCTCACATTGAACTAGTACTTTAATCCTGGATCCTATTTCACAAATCATAAGTCACTCTCACATCAATAATGAACCAAAGCTATACTCATTGAACCCCTCACTTGTCTTGTGACTTCATCCTAAGGTCTAGGATAAACCATACACCTTACTTCACTTAGAATTAACTTGATTTGGTGTCTTGGTTTTGATCTCTCCTGTCGGGAGTAGATCGGGTCTCCCCCTTTGTTGTCTGGGCTAGATAACATAAAGCGAAGGTTGCCTCGACTAGCGTGACAACCATCTATTGGAGGTCGAGGTGATCATGGTTGCACCTTTTGAGTTGCCCTTCCCTATATCCATCAATGGATACATCCATAGGGGTAACTACAATTTAGGTGATAACAAGTTCATCCACCTCCTTTGCCTCAGCCAACAATGAGCTTCTAAGCTTTCCCAAACTAGAAGGAACATACCCAATCATAGCCCATTCAACTAAAGCTCAACACATTCCAATAAAAAAGGAGAGCATGCAACATTTAATGAAAAGAAATAGAGATTAAAAAATAAACCAATGGAAAGATCCATCTCTCACTACTCTCATGAAAGATCTTCTCCATTGAACCACTAGGAGCATTCCTCTTCCTTGTTGCTATTGTTGTCCACTATCAAATTCAACTCCACTCCCACTTTCATTGGATGCCTTCTTCAAAATGAAGGAGGGCCCTCATCTCTATGTACCTTGCATGTTGCTACCACATTCGCCTCACCAATAAAATCAGTGCTGACATACTTTTTCTTTGGCTGGAAGAAACCTTTTTACATGCTCCAATTCCTCGATATCAGAGAGCCAACAAATGGCCCTTGACTCACAATTAGGTGCTCTGAAATTCAACCTTGTAGATATTGCATGTTCAAAAACAATTTCCACCACCAATAACATCACCCCCGAGAACATATCCTTTGGTTACATATTTCTACTATGGGCATTTGCTTCCTTAGCATAGCTTTCTTGTCATTGAATTTCTATTTTTCAGCATTGGCAAAGCCACTTCCAACAAAAAGAGCAACAATAGTAACACCAGAAGGTGCAAAAACACCAATAACGATATTTTTACCTTCCTTTAAGCAACAACACTCAATGATTGAGCCATTATTTCAATGGAAAAACATCATTGTTCGAGAAATGACAAACTCAAAAAAATGATGGTAGAATTTAGATGCAAAATAGTTAAAATATCAAGCTCATCCTTGTCAATGCACACTCTCAATGTTTTCTAGAACAGTGGTGGATGAAATGAAGAGAAAAACAACCCTTTATAACATGTTTTCTAGCCCTAGTACGTGTGTTTCCCTACATTCTTTGTCAGGCGCATCAAAACAAGTTGGGCCTACATGTCCAACACATGTGGTACACGTGTCCTGCACAAGACGGGTGCCACAAGTGTAGGAGGACACGCAAGGGGAAATGAATGCTATTTCATAGTCATACGCAAAGCCACCTGACCATACGCAACATCCACGCAGTCATGAACAAAAATACACAAAAATAGTGCGGAGTAGAGAAGGACCTGCAACACGTCTAGGGCACAAGGAGAGCACAATTCTAGCAAAAAATAGCATAGCTCATACACACATTGATGATGTGAGGATGAACGGATTTTTTACAAAGACGAATGTTGTGGGAGAGTAAATAGGAATTGTGATTTTGTAAGTTACACCGGGGATAGTAGTAGCAAACACATTTGAGCTTATTGCTTTTTCAAGATCTTATAAAAATTATTGAGCAACAATACAAGAGTGTTTTTTTTCTAAGCAAAAATTCATGCTTCTTTAAGATATCTATTTCATACAAAAGAAAAGGTTTGGGCAACAAACATTGCATAGCTAGTTTTTGCAAATGCCAAAGCAACAAAAATATAACAATTGGGGAATGCATAAAAAGGTAATTGTTATGCTCTAAAATTCAAATAAGTACGCATTTTTATTCTAAAAAGAAATGAAAAAGATGATAGTCAATTTGGAAAGGTTTAACAATAGAAACTTTACATGTAAAGAAAAACTACAACTAAATTAAATTTAATGCACACCAACGTATGGAACATGGTAGGTCAAACATAAACCAAACGTACACAACACGCTAAATTAGTTGACTGGACAATACAAGAAGATAAGGAAAAGTAAATATTGGTTTAGGAATTCATGATACTCAACTTCACCATCTTTATCTAACATGCTAAATTAGTTGGTTGGACATCAAGAGAAGATGAGGCAAACTCAATATTGGATTGGTAATTTTTGATACTCAACTTCACCATCTTAATCTATCTAAAAGCTCAAAGAAAATATGGGGACCACAAATAATCTAATTTGAATCAAAAACTCAAAATGCAAACTTTGTTTTAAAGAAGCAATTTTTTGGACTTAAAATGATCAAAGGAGAAATTATGTCCACTAATGTTGATGCATTAAAGGCATTAATACAACTAGCAAAAGTTGTTAAAAATGTTGAAGAAGACTGTTCCAGATTTTGTTGACTGGATTCAAAGTCCCAAGAAGAATATTCAAAATGTTTCTTTCATTTGGAAAGTTGTTGTCTTGAGCATCCCTCTAATAGGAAAATGGTTTGTTTGGAAGGTTGGGAATGGTAGAAAGATAATATTAGGTGAAGACTCTTGGAGAGGATATCGTGATGGCTTTACACAACCAAATCATTAGGTGTTGAGGACCAGAGGATACTTCTATTTCAAGCAAATCATATATCAAGAGACAAGAATGGAAACAAGCAAATGAGTTTGGCTTTGTGGGAGAGGAGGAAAAGATATGAGATTCCTATCTCTCATTAGTAATTCCTTAGGATCAGCTTTGTTCGAATAAAAGATGATGAGGACATATTAATTTAGTCAATGAATCCATTTGGCAAGTATAACCCAAAATTGGGTTATCATGCATTGTGTTCAAAGGGTGTAATGGGGATACAAGTTTGGTAGTGGAAGAAAGTGTGGAAGTTCAAATGTCCATCCAAGGCACATATATTGTGTGGTTGTTACAAGCGTGTTGAGCGTGAGGAGCAGGAGTGGGAGTAGGAAGCGCAATTTTCAAAAGCTTCCGAGAGCGGAGCATTTTGGGAATGTTTTTATACAATACATATGTTAATGGATCTTGATGCATATATATTAAAAAAACATGCAAAATGTCAAATTATTTGTAGAAAACATGAAAACATAGATGTAACCATTTAGTACACAATGTAGTAATAACATCAATCATCTAGTAGTTATAACTTAAACATTGTCATCAAATGATCAATCATCAACCTTCAAGTTTCAACACATAACATTTGCCATCAACAATCTATAACAGATAACATCAACCACAAAATGAAACAGAACATCGTATTCATTACCAAAGAGTTATAAGATGCAATCAACAATTCAGACTTCAAAGGTAGGTTCAAACTTCAGAGTTCAAAGTTAAAACTTAAACTATCATATAATGTTTTAAAAAATGAAATAATAAATATTAAAGATAAAGTACTAGCTACTAAGCTTTCTTCTTGCCACGAGAAACTTCCATTTTCTTTACCCATAATCTAGTGACCTCGGGGTTTGCCTTTTATTTTGCTGCCATATAAAAGTACCAAATCTCCGACTGATATATCATTATTTCCAATGTTGCTTTCATACCATGCTTTTTGTTATTGATTTTGGACTTCTTGATGATGGATGGCAACTCAGGCACTGATGGAATTTGACGGGCAAATCGCCATGGGGCATTTAGACCATAAAATACGGTTAATTTTTTTTGTAATCTATGCACTTTATAGTTTTAGTAGTAAAAAAACACACTATTGGAATAAAAAACACCCTTATAACACTGGCCCTTCTTTGCACTTCTGACATTCGAGTAAGGAGGAGAAGAACAATGTCCTCCACCTCCTTAAAGTCATGTCTATTAGATGTGTTGCAACACTGCCTTTCAAACTAAGTTACCAGAAACGCCCAAGCAGCCTTGGTGAAACGTCGTTCCCCGTTTCGGATCCTGAAACGGAGGAGATATGGCCTTGAAACGTCACTGATACGTATCAGATTGGTACGGATACATTTCAGCCTATAGGTGAAAATTTTCAGGGAAATGGTAATATTAAATTCTTAAAGTAAAAGTGACATTCTCCTTCTATTTCATTTTCTATCCTTTTAAAAGTGACATTCTCCTTATATTTGACATTCTCCTTCTATTTCATTTTCTATCCTTTTAAAAGTGACATTCTCCTTATATTTTCTATATAAGGAGAATGTCACTTTTAAAAGGATAGAAAATGAAATAGAAGGAGAATGTCACTTTTACTTAAATTTTTAACATTACCATTAATTGTTTCAGGATGTTTGAGAGTGGTTCCAACCTCATCGAACTTCATATGCAAAAAGTAAAATTTTTAATCCCATTCAAAATTCAACAGACTTAACAGTTTTCAAGATTTTAGGATTGCAACGTTGCCACTGGATTCTATCATATATGAGGGTATGGGATTGGCATTCAATCAAGCACATCAACCCCTCTATGTACCTTGATGTTGGTGGTGTTGATTGTTGAACTCCTCTATCTTGGATGGACTTGGACCCACTTCCATAGACAAAGGATGTGAACATTGGTGCTGGACAGGTGCCTTCAAGCCCAGGGGACTCAAGCCAGGCTCGGGATCGCTACTTTCGATCTACTTTTGTTGAAGACATAGATGATGACTCTAACTCTGAGCATGAGGATTCAGATGATATTACTTAAAAGTTTTCATAGTATCATGTTACATGTATTATTAATGATATTCGATAGTAGTGTCAGGTGGTGATGATGATGTGCAATGATAATATTATGATGATTATGATGACAATGATAATATTTATGATGATGACGATATATATATAGATATGTGTCATTTCCACGCCGTATCGTATCTGGATTTTTTGAAAATTTGTCGTATTCGTTCCTCCCCCCCCCTGTATCTATATATGTATCTGCTTCAGTGCAACTTAGCTTTCAAACCCTGCCATGAATCAATTGACACCATACTAGCCAATGGCTCTCTTACCTTCAAAAGGTGAATGAAGGTGAGGAAGTAGCTAGCAAATTTGGTCTTTACAATCATAAATAGTTCCAACCTAGAGTGATTACGAAAAATGTGGCAGGACATGCTATGATTGGTAATAAATTTTATCATTTTCTTCCCTCTTGTACAATGCACCAATCCATCTATAATTAGGGTCCTTCATCTTACTAATATAGTGTATCAAAAGGTTCAATGTGTGAACCAAACACCTTGACCAAAATATGTTAGGATACATATCCTCAATGATTGCTCTCGTTGCCTTACAATTAGAAGCATTTTCAATCAATGTTTTAATAACCGGAACCGGGAATCAAACCGGTCTGGGGTCAACTCGGACCGGAACCGGAACCGGTAATGAACCGGACCGGTTTGATTTCAATGAACCGGACTATTAAAAAATACAAAAAAAATTACAATTTTAATCATAAAAATTATATTTAACATTCCAAGCTATATTTCGAAGCATTAGACACATAATATGCATATTTGAAAGTGAAACCATTAGACTAATAGACACATTGACATTCACAATGCACATAATATGTAAACTTTGTAAAGTCTACTCATATATATAAATCGGAAATCCATAAACCATGTCTGGGTAACAAAATGGCACCAAGTGCACTACATACTCATAGTAAAGTCTCATAGCATATATCTCAAATTCTGAAACAAAATACAATATAAATGAGGCTCTATATCCTCTAGAGTCTACAGTCCAAAATGAAAAAACATGATCAATGATGAGTCATGACTCATAACTAATCAATCATCAAACTCAGCACCACTGCTAGAAATGGAATGCTCAACATCAACATATGGCTCAGACTCCTCGGAGTCGGACTCCTCACGGACATCTACGACCCTAGCAGTAGCACTAGTAGAAGCACGGGCTGTATGGCTAGGTCGGCTACTGCCAGTGCCAATGCCACCATCATTGTCCGCCATGCCTGGATCCTGCTCTGCACCTGCATCTCCTACTCCCAATGGATCAACATCCAAAGCCAAGTCATCTGTGACTGCATCAATATCAAAATCAGGACCAAACTCTGGCTGTTGGGTCTCCTCTACCCATTCTGAGGTTGGATCAATATCATCCAACACAATGGGATCTGTATCAGGTCTTTTGTTTAGCAATTGGTTGTGCCTTAGTCGGAGGTTGTACTGCACGAAGACAAGATCATTCAACCGTTTTTGTTCCAAACGGTTTCTTTTCTTCGTGTGAATCCTCTCAAAGACGGACCAATTGCGCTCACACCCGGAAGCACTGCAAGTCTGACTAAGGATACGAATTGCAAAGTTTTGCAATAGACCACAATGGCTGCCAAATGAATCCCACCAATTTGCTGCATGGACAAATTAAATTTAACAAATTAGATTGTGAATTGAACATAAACAACTTAAAATTAAAAGTTAAAGCTTAAACAATTGAACTTAAAGTCTTAAGCAATAAAACTTGAAATTGTTTACCTGGTTGGTCGCAATCTCTCATCTTTATTGCTACACTTTTTCCAAAAGTGCCCGTGGCTCTTTTGAAAGAGGTAAGCTGTCGATGTACTTCCATCTGGTCATTCTCATTAGGGATCATGCGCTCTATGCAATCATACAAACCATCTTTCACCTCCCCTGTTAGATCATCTCCTGGCCGAGTTCTATAATGATACTTTGGGTTCAAGAAAAACCCAGCTGCATGTATAGGGCGATGGAGTTGATTGTTCCATCTGTTATCAATGATCTCCCAAATAGGCCCATACTTGGCTACTCTATCTTTGTATGCTGCCCTTATCTGCTCCTTTGCCTGATCCATAGCCTCATAAATGTAACCCATTGCCAATTTTTCCCCATCCACCAACCGCAACACCTTAACAAGGGGCTCAGCAATTTTCACAACCTCTGCTGCTTTTTTCCAAAATGCACTATCATTAACTCTTTTTTTGGTGTCTTTTGCATCTTGCTTACGGGCCCACTTAGATGAATTCCATTCATCACATGAAAACATCTTCTGCAAGTTTTGTTCTTGGGAAATGAGAGATTGCAATGTGAGGAAGTGTGTTGCAAATCTCGTGATGGCAGGCCTAACAAGTTCCCTGTTCCCAGTGCATTTCCTCATTAGGTTCAAGACCCATGCATGGTTGTAGATGTATTTTGTAATGCTCTTTCCATGCTCTACAACATTCTTGACCCAATCCAGTTTGCCTATATCCTCAAGCATGAGGTCTATGCAGTGTGCAGCACATGGGGTCCAAAATATGGTTTTGTGTTTATCCTCTAACATCTTACCAGCAAGAACATAATTAGATGCATTATCTGTGATGACTTGAACAACATTTTCCACCCCCACCTCCATAACAACTTCATCCAAGAGTTGAAATAATAGGGTTGCATCTTTCACCCTATCAGATGCATCAACTGATTTCAAAAACATGGTTCCTTGTGGGCAAGAGACAAGGAAATTGATGATAGTACGGTTCCTTATATCAGTCCATCCATCTGACATGATGGTACATCCCGAGGTGGCCCATGACTCTTTAAAACCCTCCAAGTATTCATGTATGGACATAACTTCCTTATGCAAAAGTGATCCCCTCAACTCATGCATACTAGGGCCTTTGAAGCCCTTACCAGCTGCAAGAACAGAATCCCACATGGGTTGATAATAAGCTGAGCGAGAAGCATTGAAGGGAATATCTGAATCATACCACCATCTAGCTATGTACTCATGAGCAACTACTTTGCATTGCTTCTTCCAATGCTCATCTAGGGTGGGCTGAATGTGGGTTGGTTGAACTTGAGATTGAGAAGCATTGCCACTTGGAAAGGAGGGGGAATGTGAAGAATAATAGTGCTGAAGGGTCTTCTTCTTTTTAGGCTGATTTTCTCCAATGTTTTGGGTCTTTTGACGAGAGGGAGGAACATACTGGAAGGGGTCCCTAGCAACGGTAGAAGGGGCAGAGGAAGAGCCTTCAAAATCATGTAAACCAGATGCCCTCCTGGCAGCATTTGCAAGTTCCCTCTTCCTCCCAATTTCATCTTGTATTTCTTTATGCCTAGCCTTCTCTTCTTGATATTTTTTAAGCTGATCTAATATCTCAGCTCTAATCTCCCCAATCACATCATCCGGTGCATCACATGGAAGAACTTGGCCTCTTATCCCAGCCAAGTGTTGCTTCACCCTATGAATGCCCCCCCCACCCATGTGTTTGTGGCAATATTTGCAAAAAATTTCCCCCTCAACACACTCAACATGGACCCATGCAGCATCTTTCACTCTAGGAGCCATTGGGAAATTTGAAAATAGATTCTGCAAGTGAAAAACAATGGAAAAAAAATGAAAATGTGCAAAACAGATTTAAATTTTAAATTTAGAAAAAAAAACAATTATGAGTTTGCACTTTGCAATGTGCATTTGCATACAAAATTACAAATTTAAAAATTAAAGAAACAGTGCCATAGGCATAAATGATACAGATTAAGTTATAAACAGGCTAAGTTCCTAACTACTAGACTACTAGTACTGTTGAAGTCGTTCCACTTCCATCCCTAAGGCTTGACAATAGTAACTTGGTCTTAGTTTTATAGTTTAGGGACTGTATGGTTATGTAACATCAAGATTCAAGAGATATAGGACACCCAATAAGACAATGAATATAGTGATCAATAAATCTGCAAACAAGTACTCTAACTGCTGATTTCTTTTATTGACAAAAAAAAGTTAAAAGTTAAAACAGACCAGCTTAGTTAATGGATAGTTTTGGGTAATTTTCCTTCAATATTTTGTAAATTTGTACAATATGTTTTATCAGATTCATTCCTCTAATCTGTTCGCTATTCTGGATAAATAGAGAAGAGGAAGTCCATACAGGTTTAGGGCCTAGGCAACTCACCAAAAATGCTAGGCAGGGGAACTGTGCTTAATCTGCAAGGTAGGCATTTACGAGGGTTAATTACCCCAATTATCTTCTCACTCGTGACTCAACATAGAAACCTTTATGCTCACAAGCTTGCATTTGTATGAAAATAATGTACAAGCTCAACAATGATTATCTAGTGCTGTTCAGTGTTAACAGCTATCAATACTATCAAATTATCAATATAGGCTTGATGGCAAGGACTGTGTTTACTGTGTTTTATGCTATGGCACTTGTATGGTGACTATGGTCTGTTATATCCCCAAGAGAGTAAGTGTTGATGCTGGGCATTTTTGTGGAAGTGGCTACTTAAAATGCCATGTGATTCTGCAGCATTATAGCCTATAGGATGATACTAACCTAGGTCCTAAACCAGCAATGGAATCTCAATCACTCTTTAACACACTTGTAATATATCAGATGTGAAGTATGCTTTACAGAAAACAAGAAGCATACCTTGAAAGTTGAAGGCTTGAACAGTTGAAACTTGAACTTTGAAGTTGAATGAAATCTGCAGCTGGATTGAACTTGAAGGAATGAAGATGATTGAACTTGAAGTTTGATGCTGAGCGGCCTCCTCCACAATCCACAGTCAGCTGGCTTCACACTTCACACTTCACTCCTTGCCAAGGCCCAAAACTTGAAGTCTTGAACACTCAAGTTCTCAACAGTCAACACACTCAAACAGAAACTTGTTACTTGACACTTGACAAGTTGACAGCAGCAATGAGACAATGAGCTCTTGAATTGTGAGTGAATGAGAAGGTGGGGGCTGGGCACTTATTTATTAAGTTTTGGAGGGCGAATTAGGGTTAGGGTTTGTGTTTTTTTTATTAAAAAATCAAAAAAAAAACCAAAAAATCGCAAACCTGGGCCCGCGGACGTGACAGGTTGTTGGCCGGCCGGTTTATCACGGGACCGGACCGGTTCGGTCCGGCCAGACCGGTTTGGTATTGAACCGGTCCGGTTAGGTCCGGTCAGGACCGGTTCAATACCAAACCGGGCCCCCGGTCCGGTTTAAAGGCCGGTTTGGCTCTGTTATGATGCTGGCCGGTCAAACCGGCCGGTTCCGGTTCGGACCGGACCGGTTAGTAAAACATTGTTTTCAATAATGACTTGAATGACATTGTATGGTCCAATATCTTGAATGGGTTTTAATTAAAGGTTATGCAATATTAATAGCAGTCTTGTAGCGATCTAAGTAATTATGGGTTGAAAGGAAGATTGCACCACTAGCAAACACACCAAGAATATTTATCAATGGCTTTCCTTTAACATTTGTCCAACCATCAAATACAATGGATACCCCATAATCAATCCAATCATTTGTAAACTCTCCAAGAGCATTATGGAGTTTGGCTCTTTCCCTGTCAAGTCCATGTATTCTAGCTTTGTCATAATCAAGGCTCCTGTATCCTTTAGGGGCGCCATTAATGGCTTGTACCATTTCATGCCAATAGGGTGAGTGAAGAACATTGAATGGTACACCATGTCTAGAGAGACTTGTAAATTTTTTAATCCATGTTGTCCTTGCAACCTCGGTCAAAGAAATATGATATTGTTCTACACATAGGTGAGAATCCACTACCATGGGGATATGGGGATCAACTACCAAACATTCTATGAGTCTGGAGCCAGGGATTCAACCCTTGACTTTTTGGGTTTGTTCTGTGTGGCCTCCTCTTCCTTCTTGTATTTGTTTCTCTCTTTCCCTGGCACTCTGTCATGGGTTTTGACTCCAATAGTCTTGTTATCACATCCATAGTAGCCGGGCTACCATGATTGCAGAGTAGTTCATTGTATATTGTTGAGCCAGGCCTTTACACAGTTTTGATGAGATCACCCTATGATGAGCAGTACTTTTGTTGATCACTCACACATCGGAGTAGCCCCAGATCAGACATGCAGCGAACCTTATGCCAAGACTGAGCCTCTTGACCTCAGATTTGATGACTGAGGTGACCTTTTATCCCATACATAGTAGTGCCATGCCTAGAGTTTCAACAGCAGTGTCTTCAATGGTTAATGATGATCTAGATAGCAGGTATAGGTATATGACCCAACAGGTATATGATGTGCATTGGTTTTGATTATCTTGCTCTTTTGGTCATTTTGGTAGCTTGACTTCGTATCTAGTGATCATGATCTAGCAATATATATATATGTATGACATAGATATGGTTATTATTGATTATCTAAATGGTCTTATTACTCATAATTAGAAGCTCTTGTTTTATACTCATTGGTTTTACCCTCTTAGGAGTGTGTGGACATGATCATTTCCACCTTTATGGTTTGATAGCTTAGGCATCACCTTCACTTTCCCCATCCATCCATTATCTTTCCCTTTTTGGTTTTCACCCTGACTTACAAGTCGTCCTGTGATATGGAGGACCTCCCCACTTTTGCCTCTATGTTGGATAGCATCCTTGTTAGTTTGTGTCTCGGCTCTGAATTGGCAACAGAACTTACTGAAGCCTTGATCCTTTAGCGCCAGGCGTACCCGCTGGTGTTGGTTCCTGAGCTTAGCTGAATTGGATTTGATACCTTGACCACTCTAGTTGGTTGCCCCGATGTTTGGTCTTGATTGTGGATAATCCCCCTAGTTGCTTGAGTTGTGTTGGCTAAAACCTGAAGCAAATTGTACTACCATCATTACATGCATATGGAAACTATTATATTATTTTTTCTGCAAGCCCATGGAAACAAATAAAACTGTGCTTCTCAGCACAATGAAAGAGGGCTATGGAAACTAAAATGTCAAAGCACCCTGGATGCAAGCTGCGATTAGTTGTGCTTCTAAGCACATGCAAAATCCAAAAGGGGTCATAAAGGCCTAAAAAGCAGTGGCTAAATGTATGCTAAATCCAAAGACTGTTGGCCAGAATTTAAATGTAATGATTAATTCCGCATGGAGCCTACGGGTTGTGATGTGAGATGGAGTAAGGGACAGCTAATTCTAAGTGTCCCCTAGAACCTCAAGTTACAGTTAGTTGGGAACCCAGCCATGGCGGTTCTAGAAGATCCTCACGAAGTTGTTTTAGCTTGGATGTGAGCTGTAGACATTTGCCAAGGTTGAATAAGCACTTCTCTGAACAACTTATCCCATTTGTGAGACACTGCCATTCCCTGTGTGTTTATTATCCGACATATGCTTAAGTGTGTATTCCCTTTCCTTTATCGAAAGTATCACAGTGTTGAGTCAGTCAAGTCATCCCCTTATCCTAGCCTTGCATTCTTCACCCTCACCCTTTGCTAGCAAAATGTTCATGTCTACAAAATGAGTATATTCTTGAGATTCTACTTTGAGTAAATGATTATTTGAACTTGTATTTGGTATAATTATTTATTAACTGCCAGTGAAATGATGCTTAATACTTTAAGTCTTGCTATTAAAATGATTAAAAGAGCATGCCTTAACCATTTGCACTTGCAACATCAGGTTTTTCTAAGCCTAGGTCATATTTTGATCAGTTTTGACCTGGTCAAACCTAGTTTGACCAAGTCAACCATGGGAATCCGTGATGAGTTGGACCAATGATGTTATATGATGATGATTTATGGTTCTGTGATACACCTTTGATGATTCCATATAGTGGACACAGGTTTCATATGATGGTTGATGTATTTTTTTATGATTATTATTATTTCCAGACCATTATTTTTATATTGTCCGGATATGGCTGAGGCTACAGATGATCATACAGGTTGCCACAGGGTGTATGGGTACTCATCTCTGTAGATTTGGACATTCTGAGTCCATTGAGACACTCAGTGATCAGTTACAGGCACTCCCAGTGATGATATAGTCAGATTTCCACTTTTCCTCAGTTTTTCCAAGCAGAAATGGCATGTCCAGCAATTGCATTGATCTAGCACGTTTTCCTAGGGCGCTACAGAGGAGATGGGGGGCCCAACCACTTGTTATTACCATATTACCCCATCTCCAGACATGATGGTGCAGTCAGATTTGTGTCCGGGACAACAGGTAGTGAGCTACAGGAATTTTGATGATTTTTAGGTGGAATAAAAATGGGATAAAAAGGTCATTAAGGAAATCGATTTGGGCAATTGAGGCAAGGTTTTGGCACGAGGTTTGTTCAGAGGTCATTTGGGATGCATCCCACTCCTTCCAGATCAACTTGCAGTAGTCAGTGGGGTCCACACACTCTCCGGGTTGTTATTTAATGTATTATTCTATCATTGAGGGGGCCCACGTTTTAGTCATTTGGTCACTTTGACATGTTATTGACAATGTTATTAGAACCAGATCGGTGATCGAACCGGCAGAGCCTAAAATGTGAACCAGACCGGAACCGGAAAAAAACCGGTCGACCAAAAAATACATAAACTATTCATATTTTGTAAAAAATATATATATATTCATGTGCATACATATGAATCCAAACCATTAATACACAAATATGCAAAGTTTCTCTTATATATAGCCATTATGGGTGCAAATAACCAAAATAGCACCGAGTGCAATACATCTTTGAAGTTCTGAACCAAAATACATTAATAAAGAGGCTCTAAATGGACCCTAGAGTCAAAAAAAAAGCAAAGTATGGACTGGTTGGTTCCGTACGGAACCAGTCAAAACCGGCCGGTTCACAGCCGGTTCACAACCGATCCAAATCAATTTCCGGTTCAGGCACCTAACCGGACCGGTTGGGCCTGTGAACTGGTTGGACGGGCCGGTTTTACCGGTTCCGATAACATTGGTTATTGAGTCACATCTTATATCATTGTGCCATGGGGTGATGCTAGTGAAGGACATTAATACCTCCTAGCCCCACCATGTGTTCCTACACTTGTCCTAGTCATATTTTATGTGGTGCGACCCCCCCTAGGGCCTCTCTTGTGAGTGCGCACCCCCTCTTAGTGAGTTGATCCATGTGTTATTGTTCTGGCACATCATAGCCATTGATTATATCGTATCTATCTTTTGATCTCAACCACTCGTTCATAAAGTGGTTAGGGTTTTGGTCTCTCTCATTCCTACTTAAGGAAGAGACCCCCCTATTGTAAAGGCACCTTTGGGGATCTTGAACACTTGGAATAAAATACTATTTTTGCAGATCTACTTCTCTGGCTTTGATGGATGCTTTTGCAAGTTAAATATACAATCTTTTCTCTGTGTTATCATTGTGGATCTATCTTTTTCAAACGTTTTCTCTGTAGGGACGTCGTGTGGTAGAAGAGGAGGACAACTTGAGGGGACCCTACTGTGGGGAAACCCCATATCTTACTCTTGGATCGATCTTTGTCTCAGGGAGTATCATTATTGTATCTTCGTGATATATCTGATGCTACTTGTTTCATCTTTCCTTCCGTATAGTCATTTTCATGCTTGATCGATTATCATATAGATCATTTTTGGCAAGGAAGGACGCACTTGACACTTAGGAAGGATAGCGATTTCACTTGGGGAAGCTGGATCTAACTCTTGATTGCCTCACTTGGGAAGGATTATCAATTTGCAAGGTAGCCGCAAGCTTCTGAGGTAAGATCTAAGAGGTACGTATCTATTTTCATGCATTTTACCCATTGGTCACTTCAAACCCTCATATCTTAAAACCCTAGTTTTTAGATCTGATAAATCTAGAGAATATCTGGGCTTAATAATTAAAACCCACCTTATAAATAATTAATAAACCTTGGAGAGCAAATTTGGTGGCAAACCGACTCCATTTACCCCTAGATCTAAGGCACTGGGCCTCTCCAAGGGAGGTCGCACTTGTGGGTGAGTGGAATTTTTCCAGATCTATCATCTGGGTGTTGCTACTTTTTCTTCAAAACATCAAATCTATAGCTTAGCCACCCTTCTAGTTCCTTTCCAACTTTAATTTTAACTTGTGGGCCCCATTTCACTCACTTTCCATAATTTAAGGGTGGGCCCCACTTGGGTCTTTTTGATTGGCATTAGATCTATCTAGATCTACTCAATTAAACTCATAAGTGGCATTTTCATTCCTTGGTTGAGCATTTGTCCCTTCTATAAGCCTCCTCAACCAAGCCCTAACTCTATTTGTCCACTTACATTCCCTAGATCTAGATCCATTCACTCATGATCTCTCTCCTTTCACTTTCACATTTCCCTAGGAGGTCTTGAGTAGGTTCGCTAGCCTTCATTGGTTAGCTAGGGTCTCCCCCTTGGTCTTGCTTCGTCTTGATCTAAAGGGAAGACTGCCTCGATTAACGTGACAACAAACAACATGTCTTAGGCGGGGTTGAGTCAAGTGTTATATCATTTTCTTACATCTAATTTAAAAGATAACTCACACCATTTGCATGATCCTTTTTGCCTATTGATGGATGTGTTTTGCGAAACCCAGTCTCAACCTCGTCATGATTTCTTCTTGCACCATTCTAAGCCTATCCTGAATGTTGAACGAGTCAGGATGGCCTTGATACGAACTTCATTAATCTCTAACCGAATCCTGACTTGTTTTGCTAAAAGACACCAACGAAGAATTATTGATCTCTTGGATGAGTGGTTGCACTAGATCTATGATTTTACTTAGTAGTTCTCTGAGTCGATTAGAGTAGGGTAGGTGAATTGAATAAGCTCTCGTGAGCAGTAGTTAGTTGTCCTTTTTGCTTTGGTTTTTGCTTTTCTTACCTTTTGACACCATTTTCCCCTTTTCAGTTTCTTTTTGTACCATAGTTTTCTTTTGTTTGTTTTTCACCTAGTTACACTTTGTGTCGGCTTAATAAAAAATATATAATAAATATGACATGATGTTGTAGAGTTAATTTCATTATTGATATATTTTCACTTCAACATTGTCATTTTGTTTATTTTATCTGGATTATTATACATGTATATTGTGCGGCCTAACATGTGGTCTACAGAGATTGGTATAGCGTCTGCATTTTACAGGACTAGGTACACATTGATGATGATGATGCAGATAACATGCGGGTGCATATGCGTTAATGATGATGAGAGGGGTGCTATGGACCAGAGATTCTGTGGTTCTCAAGCACTCTCTCCCTTAGAGCACTTGTCCCAGACGGAGCCCGTGTTTTCACATATTATGTCGGGAGCAGCTTCCACACTGCAGACTGTGCGACCAAGGACCGCACAGTACTTTTTTTCTAGATCGGTGAACAACTGCCTTCAAAGGAGGCATTTTTGTTCAGATTGCCCCTAGCAGATAGATCGGAGGGGACAGGCAGTTGGACTTACCATCTACCACAAAGTTACCTTTCCTTGCCAGGCTTCGACACAAGCCCATTTGAGACAGTTGCCTAGTCTTATTTTGATCGAGATTGTCATAGTACAGTGCTGGTTTATTATGTGCCCGGATTCAGCAGAGATCCAGCTCAGATACAGGTTTAGTAGCAGCAGGTATATGGTGCAGCAGGTATTCCATATATTGATTATTGCTCATGTTGTAGATTAGACTCTTTTATACTTGCTAGTACACTAACTTTGCATGAGATGATATATTTGGTGATCTGCTTATGATGTGATGTGTTTGGGCCTTTGGTGATGTCAGTCCACCCCTCCGGTTAGACTTATGTATATGCACGTTGAGTCATGTCCTCTATACTTGGCTTAGACTTGATCACTTAGCCTCTCGATAGCTGACTTTAGCACCATTATCACCTTCTCCACCCATCCGACTCATCCATGACACTTCATCCCTGACTTGGATTCTGATTTGTGATCATGAGGACCCCCTTTCCCCACTGATCTCTGAGTTTACCGTGACTCCATGTTTATTGTGCCTCAGCTCTTTAGTGTGTGAGATACACGGTTAGACCTGGGATTTGCTCCTGTCGGTTGCCCACGATGTTGCAATGCAGTTAGGATTGTGTAGCCTCACCGAGTGCTCCCCACTTGTCATCAAAGCTTGTATTACACACCCCCATTACCTTTGCAGTATGAGCGCCATGTTTATATCTTTTGAAATATGTATGTAGCCCAAGAGGGCCATGAAGAAATGAAATGTAAATCAGGCTGAAAAGGCCTCTATGTTGTAAATGTAAAATCTAGCCAAAAAAGGGCTAAGTATGAAACTCATTGTAAAACCCATGCAATGTGTTTATGAACACACATGGATTCTAGTCAGCTATACATGTCAGCATTTGTAGTCGTTATTCCTCACCTAGTCCTCCGGGACAAGGAGGTGAGAAGGAGCAAGGGACAAGCTCAAGATTGCCCCCTGGAGTCTCAAGTTACAGTTTGTCGGACACCCAATTTGGCGGCTCTAGAAAAGAACCTCACGGAATCTTCGGATACGGATGTGAGTTGTGGGATGCTTGTTAGATGACTAGTGGTGGTTTCCCAGCACTATAGCATTTGTGAGGCACCGCCCTTCCCCGTGTTTTTTCATGGCATACTTACCTTAGTGGACCCCGCTTTCCCGAGATGTCTAATGGTCACATGATCTTTATCCTCGTCCTCCCATATCTTTTACCTTGTTGTCCACATCACCTAGAGTCAGCAAGGTGGTCAATTCTATGGAGGTGTATAGCATCCTAGTCTTTTGGAGGTGGTGGGCCCACTTCACCAGGGCCTTGTACTATTTCGAGATTTAATGAATTTTTTATCACCATGTTATCATTTATTGCTTAGTAATGTACTAATTTGTTTAATTGAGCCTTGTCACCTCATGCTTGCGTACAGGTTTCAGCTAGAACTACAGTTGACCAGATTTGACTTAGTCAAACTGGGTTGACTAGGCCAAAAATCGGCTCGAAAAAATGTTGCGATCGGAATTTCGATTTCGATCATTTATTATCTACAGGGGTTCCATATGAGCATGCAATTGACAGAATTGCAAAACATTGAACCAGTTCAGAGATTTTTAATTATTATTGGTCAGCTTTGACCTGTTTTAATTAAAAATCATGGATTTGGGAAAATATTGCCAAAGTGATGGATCGGGGTCGTTCGAGTGGTCATCCCTACTACTTTTGGGCTCCACGATCACATTGCAGCATACGGTTCGGCAATCTGAGCAATAAAAGTGGGTCAAAAGCCCAAATTTCATCTTCAGCCATATAAACAAGCAGAAAATACATGGAAATCAAAATTTTGACTAAAGCAACTATAGGTAAATGGCAAAATCAATGGTTGGCAATGGTAAAGGTAATTCATAAGGTAATTTTGGTATGTTTTGACATTGTAGTTGATGGTTGTGGGGCCCTCATTTTCCCAGCTCACCATGGAGGTCGATTTTGGCCCATACGGGCGTTTTTCTCCCTAGTGGGGAATTCGATTTGCTTGATGTTGATGGTGGGACCCTTCTTGTATGTGGTTGGGGGGATAAAACATCCCATAGGCACCCCCCAACTCTAGCTTGTATTGATGTATGGCCCACATGGGCCCCTCTCTATCCACTAGTGCACTTTCTTGGGGCAATTCGCACCCCCCACTTGGGATGCATCTCCACCATTCGATTTTCTGGATGGGGAGATGATCTCAACCCTCCATTTTGGGGGGAAACCTAGCTTGAGAGGGAGCCATCCCTATAAGAGAATGGACTCAACTCCATTGTGTCTCTCTTGGTATTTTTTTGAGTTGGAATAGAAGAGAAACGTTGCTACTCTACTTGGCTCTTGTATGATAGCTTCTCGATGTTGTAGATTACCATACTATCTTGATGCACTAGTTGTAGTTGGTGTATGATTTCAGCACTGTTTTACTCACCATTGTTTGTAGCAAGCTCAAAATCTTGGAGGAGGGCGCCCCATTTGGCTTCCACTGGTGCTCCACTCTCCAGGTTGACCACAAAAGGGAGTGTTTTTGCTGTTTTCAGTCAAGCATTTCTCTCATTTCTATTTGTGCTGTTGTAGATTTCATTTGTTTGCCGATACTAATTTGATCTATTGTCTATTGGTGTTTGCAGGCAGAGGGGACGAGTTGGTGAGAAGAGAGCAAAATCGTTTTCAGCTGGGATTGCTCCAACTGCTTCAATTTGATCTTCGGGACGTATCAGCCTCTTCAATATCAGAAATATCAGCCATTTCCAAGTAGGTGTAACTTCTTCTTCTCCCACATTTCAATTTCTGAACCTTGTTTAAGAGAGAAAACCCATATAAAATCTCTAAAAATTAAAATCTTTAATTTCAACCGTTAGAATTAGTTTATTTTTGAAAACCCATAAATGATGTATGCTTAAAAGCCTATATCCCAATTTTCATTTGATTCCGACTCCATTTACCCACTGAACCAAGCACTAGTCTATCACTGATTTCGCCCTACCAGGGAAAACTCTCAAATCTGGTTATTTGGGTCGATTTTGGGGTTATGGGTACTCTTTAATCTGCTCCGTAGCGTCATTTTACCCTAAAGTACAACTATCAGCAGCTGGAAATGCTTATAAACGTCTTTTTTTGACTGCCCTAGGTCCATTTTTCCACTATTTAATCCATCCCCCTAGGGCTGTTAATTTCATCTGCTTGCTGGTCTGTTTTTTGGTCTTAAATCAGCCATTTAATCAAGTTATAATCACTAGAAGATGTATTTCAATTGTTGGTCCATCTTTGCCATGTATTGATAAATCATAATAAGCCTCATTCCCCATAAGCTGGGGCCCTAAACATTCTTCTAGTAATGTTTTGTTCACTGATTTAATTTCTAGCCTTTTATTTCCTCACTTTATTCATCATCTGCATGTGTGATCAGATCTGAATGTGTCTTATCTAGTACATCTCTCCATCCAGAGTCTCGATTCAACTAAGGCTGGAAGAAAACTCGCATTTAGTCATCCATTCTGTCTCTTGCTTTGTTTACTTTTTGGGTTTGGGTGTCTGATTGTTGAGTCTCAACCATCACTAGTTGAGTGAGTCTCCCCCTTGACTAGGCCAAGTGCCTTGTCTAAAGTGACTGCATCCTTGTCCGGTGTGACTTCTGTCCCTTGTACAGAGGCCCTGGTTGCTGTTGGTTACACCTTCCTGGTTGTTCATCCTCTACCGTCCCTATTGGGATACCCCTCTATAGCAACTAGAGTTTGTGTGATAACAGTTTTGGCGCCGCTGCCGGGGAGGTAGAGGCCTACCCGTGTTTTTGTTCGAGTTTGAGTCTTTTGCTTGTTTGTTTGCTTTTCATCTTCGCATCTACACTGAAACTCTGTTGGCTGGTTTTGTTCTCATTTACATAATTATTTCAGCCAACATATTTTTGTCTCACTCACCACTTCCCCTTCGACATCCTACCTTCGGTGAACAAGGTATCCCGTTCACCTGGCGACTCCACCCCGCGGCTCCACTGGAGACCGAACCCATCCACTACAACCTTGGTACTTTAGAGCATTCTGACACTTTACATGAGACTCCACTGGGAACTCTTAAATTGACAAATTAGAATGGACCCAAATGTTCTCCTTGGCCTCTCACAAGCCATAAAAGAATTAAATGAACGTGTGAATAGGTCTGAAAGGAGACACAAGGAAATAAATGAATGGGATGCACAATCCCAGTATGGGTATGAACCTGAATATCTTAATGTTTGCGATACCTGCGATGCCCCTCATCACTCTAATGGAATCTTTTTCCTACCCGCCCCTAATAAATTGATAAGTCAACTTGAATCTTGTCAATCCCAACCAAGGATTTTTAGCCAAAATGGTTGGTCGAATCATCATATTAGCCAATATCAAACCTAGCCAGGACCTTCGGTAAACCATTCTCGCCCAGTTCAAGCAACCAGAACCCTTTAGAAAACCCAAGCCATCCCCTTTTGATTTTTCAGAAATACATGGGGCACCTCATCTTATGCCAAATGGATACATCAAGAGGTTGCCTCGCTTTTATGGAAATGATGGAACACCTATTGAAAGTCATTTGGATGCCCTCTGGGACCATATGGAATCTCTGGGTGCTCACGGTGAGGATGCCTATATGCGAGCCCTTGGTGCGTCCCTAGTAGGGGATGCCTGTTTATGGTTTGATAATTTAGCACCAAGATCCCTCACCGAGTATGACATGTTCATGAGGTTGCTAATAGGTAAATGGGGTAAGAACATTGATGAGCCTTTGGAATGTCAATCTAACACTGATTGTGTCATGAATGATGATTATATTGATGATCTGCTTTCTCGATTGGATCACTCCTCTCCTGAGATGTTCCAAATCATGAGTGTGCCCACAATCCACAAGAATGTCACAGAGTATCTTGAGAACAATGCTGCAAAATCTCATGCGGACGTTAAAAGAAACATCAATCGAATCATACGAGATACTTTGTTACTCTTACCTGAGGCAGTTGCAAGCCGAACCCTATATCTAATTCGCCTTTCCATTGGTGACTCTAGTGAAGCATCACCTGAGGAGCAACTTCACAATCATGACATGGTTGAAAATTGTCCTGTTCAATCTTCAAACAATCTGAATTGTCACTCAGATTTAATCATCTCTCTGAAGAGGAGGAGAGAGATGAGGATTGTCAGATTTCATGCGAGAAACAATCTAATGATCATCATATAATTGAAAACCAACTTTGTCAAGACGAATGGAGTGAAAAAATTGATGAATCCATAGAAGAACTACCAAA
Source organism: Larix kaempferi (assembly GCA_027924585.1). Taxonomy (NCBI): domain Eukaryota; kingdom Viridiplantae; phylum Streptophyta; class Pinopsida; order Pinales; family Pinaceae; genus Larix; species Larix kaempferi. The sequence goes on from BSBM01001033.1 coordinate 8,109,856, forward strand.
TGAGGATCAATGTCATGAAGACGAGCAGGATAGCAACGATGAAATGAGCAATGATTGTTCTTATCAATTTGATTTCTCCTCTCCCAAGCCTATCGTAAATGTGCCTTTGATTAAGCTTTTGAATGAGCCTTCAGTCTATAAGAATGTAGTAGAGTATTTGAAGAATATAGGCAATAAATCTCACAATGAAGCTATGTATGATAATGAGCAAAACTCAACCCCTCAAGATTTTGACCTTGATATTGACTTAGAAGGGGAACTTACTAAAATCATATGAAGCACTTTGTCATCTTTCCCCGAAGAAGGCACAAATGAAGAAGGGGATTCCATTGATCATCAAAGACAAAATTCTATGGTTGAGCTTTCAACCAGTGAATCCACTAGAGATTCTCCTGAGGGGCAGCCCCATAGTCATTGCTTTGTTAGCGATTGTTCAGGTCAATGCCCAAGTGATCCTGACCTTGTTTCACTTTCCAATCATACCTTTGAAGGAGAAAAAGAAAAGGAAAATATTGAAAATAACCAGGCCTCTGTTGAGAATGGATCAAACGATCATCATGGGCTTGAAAGTCAAATGTGTGAAGATGATGGGGGTTTTAAAATTGATTATATCGATATACCTCCCTGTCAACATGATGATGATCTGGTTATGTACCAACTCGACCTTGAGTGTCCTTTGTTGCAACCTATAAGATGGAATCAATGTCACAAAGAACCTTCAAAAAGTGTCATGATTAATGACGACACAATTCCCCGCTCTCTCCTTGATCAAAATGAAATGATTGGAAATATGGTCCAAAGTCAGTTTTGTCTTTAGGAGGTTGATGTTAATGTTGATGATTTCTTTCACAAAAGTACTTTCTCTCATGTGGAATTGGGGATAACACCTTTGGGAAATGCTAAACAAGCCTCTATCTTTCAATCCTCCCTCCCATCCCAACTCATGAAGTCAATGCCTTTCTCAAACCTAATTTTGTCATGTAAGGGGTTCGATAAGGAGTTTTTAGAATGCCAAGCGGTGGATGGTAAAACCTTTTATTTCCTTTTTCAGTCATCCTGGGTTAACCCGATTTTCCAAGCTGATAGTCCTATTGATGGGTTGATCGAGAAGCTTTTCAAAGATCAATTTCATCTTTTCGCAATTTTTGAGCAACAAGTGGGAGCAATCTTGATCTTAGTTTTAGTAAACTCCAGTCTGTCCCCACTTGGATCCATCATCAATCCAAGGATGAACGCCAATGAGAATACCAACTTGATAGATGAGGAGAACATGTCCCAAGGGGGGTTGAGTCAAGTGTTATATCATTTTCTTGCATCTAATTTAAAAGATAACTCACACCATTTTCATGATCCTTTTTGCCTATTGATGGATGTGTTTTGCGAAATCCAGTCTCAACATCGTCATGATTTCATCTTGCACCACTCTAAGCCTATCCTGTAAGTTGAACGAGTCAGGTTGGCCTTGATCCGAACTTCATTAATCTCTAACCGAATCCTGACTTGTTTTGCTAAAAGACACCAACGAAGAATTATTGATCTCTTGGATGAGTGGTTGCACTAGATCTATGATTTTACTTAGTAGTTCTCTGAGTCGGTTAGAGTAGGGTAGGTGAATTGAATAAGCTCTCGTGAGCAGTAGTTAGTTGTCCTTTTTGCTTTGGTTTTTGCTTTTCTTACCTTTTGACACCATTTTCCCCTTTTCAGTTTCTTTTTGTACCATAGTTTTCTTTTGTTTGTTTTTCACCTAGTTACACATTGTGTCGGCTTAATAAAAAATATATAATAAATATGACATGATGTTGTAGAGTAAATTTCATTATTGATATATTTTCACTTCAGCATTGTCATTTTGTTTATTTTATCTGGATTATTATACATGTATATTGTGCGGCCTGACATATGGTCTGCAGAGATTGGTATAGCGTCTGCATTTTACAGGACTAGGTACACATTGATGATGATGATGCAGATAGCATGCAGGTGCATATGCGTTGATGATGATGAGAGGGGTGCTATGGACCAGAGATTCTGTGGTTCTCAAGCACTCTCTCCCTTAGAGCACTTGTCCTAGACAGAGCCCGTGTTATCACATATTATGTCGGGAGCAGCTTCCACACTGCAGACTGTGCGGCCGAGGACCGCACAGTACTTTTTTCCAAATTGGTGATCAGCTGCCTTCAGAGGAGGCATTTTTGTTCAGATTGCCCCTAGCAGATACATCGGAGGAGACAGGCAGTTGGACTTACCATCTACCACAAGGTTACCTTTCCTTGCCAGGTTTTGACACAAGCCCATTTGAGACAATTGCCTAGTCTTATTTTGACCGAGATTGTCACAGTACAGTGCTGGTTTATTATGTGCCCGGATTCAACAGAGATAAAGCTCAGATACAGGTTCAGTAGCAGCAGGTATATGGTGCAGCAAGTATTCCATATATTGATTATTGCTCATGTTGTAGATTAGACTCTTTTATACTTGCTAGTACACTAACTTTGCATGAGATGATATATTTGGTGATCTACTTATGATGTGATGTGTTTGGGCCTTTGGTGATGTCAGTCCACCCCTCCAGTTAGACTTATGTATATGCACGTTGAGTCATGTCCTCTATACTTGGCTTAGACTTGATCACTTAGCCTCTCGATAGCTAACTTTAGCACCATTATCAACTTCTCCACCCATCCGACTCATCCATGACACTTCATCCCCGACTTGGATTCTGATTTGTGATCATGAGGACCCCCTTTCCCCACTGATCTCTGAGTTTGCCATGACTCCCTGTTTATTGTGCCTCGGCTCTTTAGTGTGTGAGATACACGGTTAGACCTGGGATTTGCTCCTGTCAGTTGCCCCCGATGTTGCAATGCAGTTAGGATTGTGTAGCCTCACCGGGTGCTCCCCACTTGTCGTCAAAGCTTGTATTACCCACCCCCATTACCTTTGCAGTATGAGCGCCATGTTTATATCTTTTGAGATATGTATGTAGCCCAAGAGGGCCAGAATGAAATGAAGAAATGAAGACATGAAGACATGAAGAAATTAAATGTAAAACAAGCTAAAAAGGCCTCTATGTTATGAACACACATGGATTCTGGTCAGCTATACATGTCAGCATTTGCAGTGGTTATTCCTCACCTAGTCCTGCGGGACAAGGAGGTGAGAAGGAGCAAGGGACAAGCTCGAGATTGCCCCCTAGAGTCTCAAGTTACAGTTTGTCGGACACCCAGTTTGGCGGCTCTAGAAAAGAACCTCACAGAGTCTTCGGATACGGATGTGAGTTGTGGGATGCTTGTTAGATGACTAGTGGTGGTTTCCCTGCACTATACCATTTGTGAGGCACTCCCCTTCCCTGTGTTTTGTCATGGCATACTTACCTCAGTGGACCCCGCTTTTCCGAGATGTCTAATGGTCACATGATCTTTATCCTCGTCCTCCCATATCTTTTACCTTGTTGTCCACATCACCTAGAGTCAGCAAGGTGGTCAATTTTATGGAGGTGTATAGCATCCTAGTCTTTTGGAGGTGGTGGTTCCGCTTCACCAGGGCCTTGTACTATTTCGAGATTTAATGAATTTTTTATCACCATGTTATCATTTATTGCTTAGTAATGTACTAACCTGTTTAATTGAGCCTTGTCACCTCATGCTTGCGTACAGGTTTCAGCTAGCACTACAGTTGACCAGATTTGACTTAGTCAAACTGGGTTGACTAGGCCAAAAATCGGCTCGAAAAAATGTTGCGATCGGAATTACGATTTCGATCATTTATTATCTACAGGGGTTCCATATGAGCATGCAATTGACGGAATTGCAAAACATTAAACCAGTTCAGAGAGTTTTAATTATTATTGGTCAACTTTGACCTGTTTTAATTAAAAATCATGGATTTGGGGAAATATTGCCAAAGTGATGGATCGGGGTCGGTCGAGTGGTCATACCTACTACTTTTGGGCTCCACGATCACATTGCAGCAGACGGTTTGGCAATCCGGGCAATAAAAGTGGGTCAAAAGCCCAAATTTCATCTTCAGCCATATAAACCAGCAGAAAATACATGGAAATCAGAATTTTGACTAAGGCAACTATAGGTAAATGGCAAAATCAATGGCTGGCAATGGTAAAGGTAATTCAGAAGGTAATTTTGGTATGTTTTGACATTGTATTTGATGGTTGTGGGGCCCTCATTTGCCCAGCTCACCATGGAGGTCGATTTTGGCCCATAGGGACATTTTTCTCCCTAGTGGGGAATTCGATTTGCTTGATGTTGATGGTGGGACCCTTCTTGTATGTGGTTGGGGGGATAAAACATCCCATAAGCACCCTCCAACTCTACCTTATATTGATGTATGGCCCAGATGGGCCCCTCTCTATCCACTAGTGCGCTCTCTTGGGGCAATTCGCACCCCCCACTTGGGATGCATCTCCACCATTGGATTTTGTGGATGGGGAGATGATCTCAACCCTCCATTTTGGGGGGAAACCTAGCTTGAGAGGGAGCCATCTCTATAAGAGAATGGACTCACCTCCATTGTGTCTCTCTTGGCATTGTTTTGAGTTGGAATAGAAGAGAAACGTTGCTACTCTACTTGGCTCTTGTGTGATAGCTTCTTGATGTTGTAGATTGCCATACTATCTTGATGCACTAGTTGTAGTTGGTGTATGATTTCAGCACTGTTTTACTCACCATTGTTTGCAGCAAGCTCAAAATCTTGGAGGAGGGCGCCCCATTTGGCTTCCACTGGTGCTCCACTCTCCAGGTTGACCACAAAAGGGAGTGTTTTTGTTGTTTTCAGTCAAGCATTTCTCTCATTTCTATTTGTGCTGTTGTAGATTTCATTTGTTTGCCAATACTAATTTGATCTATTGTCTATTGGTGTTTGCAGGCAAAGGGGACGAGTTGGTGAGAAGAGAGCAAAATCGTTTTCAGTTGGGATTGCTCCAACCGCTTCAATTTGATCTTCGGCACGTATCAGCCTCTTCAATATCAGAAATATCAGCCATTTCCAAGTAGGTGTAACTTCTTCTTCTCCCACATTTCAATTTCTGAATCTTGTTTAAGAGAGAAAACCCATATAAAATCTCTAAAAATTAAAATCTTTAATTTCAACCGTTAGAATTAGTTTATTTTTGAAAACCCATAAATGATTTATGCTTAAAAGCCTATATCCCGATTTTCATTTGATTCCGACTCCATTTACCCACTGAACCAAGCACTAGTCTATCATTGATTTCGCCCTACCTGGTCAAACTGTCAAATCTGGTTATTTGGGTCGATTTTGGGGTTATGGGTACTCTTTAATATGCTCCGTAGCGTCATTTTACCCTAGAGTACCAAGTATCAGCAGCCGGAAATGCTTCTAAACGTCTTTTTTTTACTTCCCTAGGTCCATTTTTCCACTATTTAATCCATCCCCCCAGGGCTGTTAATTTCATCTGCTTGCTGGTCTGTTTTTTTGTCTTAAATCAGCCATTTAATCAAGTTATAATCACTAGAAGATGTATTTCAATTGCTGGTCCATCTCTGCCATGTATTGATAAATCATAATAAGCCTCATTCCCCATAGGCAAGGCCCCTAAACATTCTTCTAGTAATTTTCTGTTCGCTGATTTAATTTCCCGCCTTTAATTTCCTCACTTTATTCATCATCTGCATGTGTGATCAGATCTGAATGTGTCTTATCTAGTAAATCTCTCCATCCAAAGTCTCGATTCCACTAAGGCTGGAAGAAAACTCGCATTTAGTCATCAATTATGTCTCTTGCTTTGTTTACTTGTTGGGTTTGGGTGTCTGATTGTTGAGTCTCAACCATCACTGGTTGAGTGGGTCTCCCCCTTGACTAGGCCAAGTGCCTTGTCTAAAGTGACTGCAGCCTTGTCCGGTGTGACTTATGTCCCTTGGACAGAGGACCTGGTTGCTGTTGGTTACACCTTCCTGGTTGCTCATCCTCTACCATCCCTATTGGGATAGCCCTCTATAGAAACTAGAGTTTGTGTGATAACACATACCGTCAGTGTGACTGGTCCTATCCAACAATTGGATTGTTGTTATGGAAGTACCAAGAAACTGGCTGCAAGTCGACTATTATTAGAGTTGCGAACTGTAATGCTGTACCATTCCGCAGTTTATCCATTGAAAGAAAAAGTAGTAAATACCCTCAATTGCATTCGTTCACCACCCGACTCAGCAGAATGGCTCAGATGTATCAAATATTGTTCGGCATTTAACATGACTGCCTGTTAAAGAAATTAATTAATGAACAGTTGAAGCATCGTTCCCCAACTAAAAACAATGTGGCTCCTGTTCTTAATAGCTGATAGCATGATGCTAACATAATTAGTTAAAAGGTTATATTAGGGTCAAAGAAGTTTAAATATCGAGAAGCATTTAATTCTAAAAGTATTATTCCAATGTAAGTCACATATTCAAAGTATTAATATAAAAGGAAACAAAAAGAGTAGTAGTGAAGGTTTTATTTTAATATGGGATCATTTACCTTTTAATATAGTTTATAATATTAAAAGAAGAAAAGAAAAAGGGATTATATTATAACCTAACTATTAGGTAAGTGTTGTAAGGAATCAATTCCCCGAAAAGAAAAAGATAAGGATGCAATGGACTTTAAAATTTGAAGAGTAGAAGACGAAGTTGGCCAATATAGCTTTGTGACTTTATGTAAGAGTCACTATGAAGCCTATATAAATTAGGCCCTTCTTATTGTAATACATGATTCATCATTCATCATTTCTTCATTTTTTATATATATTTATACAGTATTGTATGTTTAATACTTAAGCTTTCGCAACTTGGCATAACACAAGTTTACATTGTTGTACATTGTGTGTACTCCTGTCTCTTATGATAATTTATGGATTTGGTTCATAACAGAATTTCCTCTCAGCAGGGAGGAAATGATGTTCCTATTTGCTAGTGGACTTAGGCCAAATATGATATATAAATTGTATTTTACCTAGTTTGTATTTATATATTTTATATATCACATACCTCATTGTGAATATCTCATAGGTGACTTCATGAAAGGTGATCATTTTCCTGGCTTTATCTTTTATATTTGTCACCCTAGGAAGCTTGGTCAAAGATGATCAGTCTTCACAAATTTTGTACTTGTATAAATATCTAATACGTAATACAATATAGAGTGTACAACATGTACACTTGCGACAATTTCCTTTGAGTGCTTGCATTTTTCCTTTCCTTATTGCGTATGTGATTCTTTTGCGATGTTGTTCAATGTTAAGCGTGTCCATATCAATATTGATCAAAACTTTGCAAAAGAAATTGGTTAATTCTAACCGATTCAGCATGTCTATAATGAAATCTCACTCAATTATGGCATAAGCCTCATCAAAATCAATTTCGAGGAACAATGCATTTTTCCCCGCTTCCAAGCCTAATCAATAGTTTCTAGAATGAAACTTCCCTTGATATTCGTTGTTTAAACTTTACTCATTCTTGACAATTCTACAAATTATAATCCCAGATTTACTTTATCACATATAACATTTGTAAGTCCCTTATAGGAGACACATATATTATTATGTTCCCATCCTTCAACAAAAGCAATTTTGGGTAAACTGTAAGAGAAATGAGGCCTTTAGTAATAATAGATAGTAATTAATACAAAATAATTATAAACCTTAACATAAGTTAATGGCAATCAGGTCAAATCCTGCTAGCACAGTTGATTTCAACGGGCCTCATTCCACATGGCAACCCAATTTTGAACCCCGTAAGGTTGCTGGGAGGAGACACTTAAAATCCAACCATGGTAAGGGTTGGTGTGGCCCAGGCTGGGTGCAATCCCCGGGTGATTTTGACGGCTTATATGCCCCTGGGTCACGGTTTCTTAGACCACGGGCTAGTCCCGCAAGTCATGGACAAACTAGCAAACAAAAAAAGGTTAATGGCAATCAGAACCATAATTTCTCTCTTAAATTGTGCATTGAATTATTATTTCACGGTTCACCTCTTCGTAAGATTTGATGTAGGGATTCTGATTCATTGGCTCAATGTATGAATTTAAGGTTCATTTAAGGTCCTCGATATGGCTGTGAACATGATGACAATTGGGTGCATTTATTGTTGGCACCATTATATCATTGCATTCCATGGTTGAAATAGCCTAGGATTCTTGATCAAGTCTAGAATAATTAATAACAGCAGGGTCCAAGATAGTCAGACACTTACCTGGTTAAATCGAATGCATTTCTTACACTGTATCTGGCTTAGATCCTGTGTTTTTTTAATTTTAAATCATGTATATCTAAAATTTAATTTATATGTATAATTTTCTAATTCTATATAAATATAAATGCAAGACACAGTTGTCCGCTAAAGGTTATCTTTGATTCAGGATGCTAAAGAATTAGATGCCTTAGCATATTCTTATTTCTGCCCTCGCCGAGGAAATGGATATGAGCCATTATTCTATATACCTTTCCACTTTATCTTCAATTTTCTTAAATATTTCTCTGTATATAGACATTTTCTCAATTTATTAAAAAAAAATGTACATTACTACTTGAATGACTTGACATGTATAAGTTATGAATAGACTGTAATATCTATCAGGCCCAAATAGTGCCAATTATTTGGCACAAGCTCATACTAGTGTGTATACACATATATCTTCTAAAAAATTCTTTGAGGTCAACCACTGAAAAGAACGACTTACAGCTTGAAAATGTGGTAAGCAGGATCCACTGTCCTGTAATTCTATCACAGCATGATCAGCAGTAAAAAGGTACTCGATATTGATTGGCACCATAACTGTGGAGTATCTATCATTTTAGTAGCCACTCTAACAGTTCATCAAGTACAAGTGGTGTTTGAGATAGTTCATAAGTTCCTTATACTTTTGTCGTTTTAAAGTATAAAAAGAGAAGCTCCATAATACAACTTAAAGGTAAATATATTTGAAGTGCACAGGATGAACCTTTTTTCAGCTAATTCATCGAGCATTTCCTTTGTATCTAGTCCTTAGGGAAAACATCACTAGTGGAATTCATCTAAAGAACTGAAAACGTCCTTATTATCAAAGAACATGCAAACTTAAATTATGTAGTCTTTGAAAATTCATGGAACACTTCCTTTGTATCTGCACCTTAGGAAAAGCATCACTAGTAGAATGCATCTTAAGAACTGAAAACGTCCTTATTATCAAAGAACATGCAAACATAAAGTATGTAGTGTTTGAATAGATGACATTAAAAAGGATATTTTCCCATCAGTGATTATTAAATTCAATAAATTAAACAGTCCAGATAATTGGCTTATTTAGAAATGTTGGTTAGTTTTAAAACAATCATTGAATCAAAACTACTCACTACTTTTCAACTGTAAGACAAATGGTCATGAAGTGGTGCAAACTGCTCACCTCTGATCTCTGCTGCAGAGGTGTCAAAACAGCTACAAGTGTCTTTGGATTAGGCCTTTCACGTGGTTCATATTGTAAACAACGCGAAGCAATGCGCACAAGCTCAGTTCCCTCTTCCGTTGGAAATTTCCCTTCTAAGTGGGAATCCATTAGTAGTAGGATATTTTTCCCCCTTATCAAATCAAGAGCCTGGAATACAACACTTAAATACATCACGACTAAGGCATTTTGCACATGCAATATCTATTCTTGCCAAAATGTAGAAAAGCACTCTATGTTCAACTCTGATAGCACATATGTGCACATGTTACAGAGCCCTTGTTACACTGTGAAATGAAGCATCTACTTTACGGAGAAGTCCCCAAAAACTACATTAGTGTTTCTTGAAAGGAATGGACTCAAGACCAAAAGGCACAAGCTTTGAAATAAATGTATGGCATATTAACTCCACTCGCCCATTGACAAAACAGCAATCAATACTTTAGCTCCAACAAAATAAAAAAGAAATGACCAGAGAATTAAAACAATAACCAAGAATTGATGAAAAAATATCTACTCAAATTCTCTGCTATAAAACAGTATACCATACACCTTTAGTCACTTGTATTTTATTAGCAATGGAGCAGAACCTTAGTATATAGATAACCAATGAAGCATTAAAATTCCAGTTTAAGCTTTGAGTTGTCAATAATAATGGCCAGTCTGCCAGAAAACAATAAAAGTTGGCTTGACTGACAGATGTCACCAATATATTTTTGGGGGTTAGTGTGGTGGTTATAGTAATGATCGGGACACATCCTGGGGTATTTGTAACAAACAACAATTTCGTGGTACCTGGCATGAGATGCTTTCTACCCCCAGAGTGCAATGGAAAACCATGAATCGTTATTTTCCACCTACAATGCAAAATCAAGGTGGTTTCTGTGAAAACACTGAAATCAGGACAGCCGGTCATGCTTTGCATAATACAATCACCCTTAATATTTGGTAAAGTATTTGACTAGAGAATCCATGGATAATGTCACAAGACCACTTTAATCACTGCCCAGATCTGTGGCACATTACTTGATACCTATGTTGCACGAGTTTCCGGAACGTGGGAACGTTGGGAACTTGGGTACGGGTGTCAGATACAGTTAGAAGTTTCCCCTAAATTTATAGGAAACGGCGAGTTGGGAGCGGCAATAATATATATTAAAAAAATATAAAAAATAATATAATTGAAAAAAAAATATAGCAACTATTTAAAGATTCAGATTGTAAATAAAATGAACTAAAATTAAAACAATATAAAACTTTAAAAGTTAATACTAAAACTAAAATAGTAATTTAATTTGTTAAACTAAAGTTAAACATTATTTTAAATTAATGATTAAAGTCTAATTTAATGATACTATTAGAATTTAAAATTTTAAACATTATTTTAAATTAATGTCTAATTTAATGATACTAAAATTAAAAATAGTAATTTAATTTATTAAACTAAAGTCTAAAACTTAAAAATTAAAAATTAAAAAAATTAAAACTAAAAAATTAAAAATTAACACATAACTAAATTGGAGCATTAGAGCTCGTCCCATTTTTCAATTTAAAAATTAAAACATAATTTAAAACAAAATTTAAAAAATTAAAACATAATTTAAAACAAAATTTAAAAAATTAAAACATAACATAAAATTTAAAACATAAAATAATAAAATTTAAAACATAGAATAATAAAATTTAAAACTAAACGATTGAATGTTACGGGTTACCTACCCGAGCCCGAGCCTGAGCTGTCACAGCCAAGTTGCCAACGCGAACCAGCAGGGGATGCAACGGCGAACAGCAGGGGATGCAGGGATGCCAACGGCGAACCAGCAGGGCGAACCAGCAGGGGATGCAAGGGATGCCAACGGCGAACCACGCAGGGGATGCAGGGGATGCAGAGGATGCAACGGCGAACCACGCAGGGCAATGGCAACGGTGTCTCTCCCACACCAGACGCGACTCGGCTCGACTCGCAGACGCAAACGGAACTCGCTTGACTCGCACTCGCAGATGGAACTCGCTCGCTCACTCGCAGACGGAACTCGCTCGACTCGCACTCGCAGACGGACGGAACTCGGCTCGCACTCACGGACGGAACTCGGCTCGACTCGCACTCGCGGACGGAACGGCTGGGAGTTCCCTGAAAAACCGGAGCGCGTGCAAGCTCTCGAAATTAGGAACGGCAGATTTGAAGTTCCCAAGCTCCTACGATTTCATGTTCGAAGCTCCCAAAAAGTCCCCAAGTTCCCGGAACCGTTCCCATGCATTTTGGAACGTTTCGTACCCGTTCCAAAGCTCCCTGGAACGTGGGAACTTCTGGAACGGGTTTCCTAAAACCTGGGAGCGGTTCCCGTGCAACGGAGCTTGATACCAATATGAGGGATTTATCTCGAGGAAAAGCAAAATCTAGCCATCCAATAGAAATCTATTCCCTGTTTTTGAAAAACAAATTAAAGACAATTCCTATACTCCACATTAGAAAATTCAGTACATCCGATTATGTGAATTAGTTATAAATTCAAAGATGGCAGACTCCCCTTCCCTGTTAATTTCTCCCATTTATTACCAACAGAGTTTTGTATACTCTATTGCTTAAAAGGGCCTTTTATCTTGCTTTAATCATTCTATTTCTATGATCATAACCTAAGGAACTTCTTTTGAATAGGCCTCTGCTGTTTGGCCACCTCTATGCTGTTTGGCCACCTCTAAAGCTTATATCATCTCCATCCTCCAAACCTTTTATCCAGGACAAAATTCTCTACGTGACTTTTCTTGTTGGGGTACAAACGTATTGAATCTTTTATTATAACAATTGTTCCTGGAATGTGGAGCTTTGGTTTCCTAGTATTCACATGAAAAGCAAAAGGTACGGGAAATTAATCAACTAGTGAAAGGAAAGGTTGGAGAGTTTTTTTTTTTTTCTAAGGTTGGAGAGTTATTTATTATTTTAAAATGCTGCTTCTTTCATGGAACAAATAAGCACATCATAGGTCAAAGAGTTACATCACATGAACAAAATGAACAAAATACCAAAGAGATACAAGAATGAACAAAATGCAAATTACCTCATAAGCATAACAATAATTATCCACACATATGAGAGAGCTACACCATTGTTTGCCTCCAAAGCCTTTTATTCCATCAACGAAAAGTAATACAACAATTATACAAAGCTCAAGCAGAGGTTCCACCTTCCATCCAGAATGAGGAGAACTTGCCTGCTTAAATAGAAAAGGGGGATGCATTTGGCCCATAAAGGCGAATTTCCAAGTGGCAAGAGAGTTTGAGTTTATAAGGGAGTGAACTCGGTGTGAGGGAGAGTTAATTAGAGGTGATTGGCGCCACCTCTCAAGAGGTTGGTCACCCCCCTCTCAAAATTGTGCCACCTCCCATTAAGAGATGGGCCCCTCTCTCATGAAATGTGCCCTCCTTCTCTGGAATGCACCACCTCTTCATTGGAATCTCCAAACTAATCCTCAATCAAATATCTCGGCTCCCTTCTAACTCAAGACTGGATCGCCACCACTGCAGAGGATTGAAACATGTCCAAGACAAGTTTCCTTTAATTTTGGGATTGTCGATTTTCTCATTATTTTGTCTTTTTTTGGCTTTTTTAATTCACTTTTCGATAAGTGATTAATAATCACTAATTTCACTCTCAAAGTGGGTACATAGGTAAAGTGGGTGCTCTAAGTTAGAAAACGAGCACCCCCATAACAAATTACATCTCCTCGTACCACTTTTATGACTTTGTGAATTTTTAAAATTAAAATATCCCGTTTTTGCGGGAAATATTTTATTTAACGAAAAATTAATAAATCCTAGGGGGGACTTACCGCATGTTCTTAAGACTCAAAAATAATGACTAGCATGGTAATATAAATTGACACTAGGCTTTAATAACCCCCTAAGGCCTAATCACCAAGACAATTACTCCATCTTTGGAGGATTGAGTGAAAAACTCGAAAATTATAAGTCGTTGAAAAGCAATATATAATTAACAAGGAAAAAACACTCTAGAGTAATTGGATTGATGACCAAGTTCTAGGAAGGCCAAGCCTTTTACAAAAGGTCATCATGCTACATCATTTATTACAATTCCCCATGGGGTATGAACATGCGAAAAAGAGAAAACTGGACCAAAAATGGCCTGTTGGACTTCTGAACTCTGATAATGAACAAGTAATTTGTTCAATCTCTGGTGGCTCAACTGCAACTCCATCCAAGTGCAACTTGGTGGTAATAATGTGAATTAGGGTTGTATGGTTATCAGAGGTGCATGAAGAGAGAGAGGTCATATTTCTCTCAGTAGGTCTCTTAAGATGGTGATAAATATTTCATTCATTTCCAAGTTTTTGACCTTGCTAAGTGTGTCATATAGGACAAGTAATGGAAATGATTTGAAAAAACTAAATTCTCTAAACATGAACTGAAATATATAGCGCACAAGACAACAATACAATCACACCTTTAAAAAGGCATTTCTCTATTTTTCAAATTTGCTTCTAAAATATAACTACTAAACATACTTCTCACATGTTATAGCATTTCCAGAACATCTAACAATTTCTGAAAACATGGCATACAATCAAAGTCCTGCCATTCTTTTTTTATGCTGCTTAAAATTTTAAATTAAAAGAAAATATGATATACACAAATAATATACAACCAAGCACAAGACTACATAAAGGCCAAGAGAAGGGATTCTAACTCTGATTCCACCTTAGGTGCACAACCTCTCATATCTCTTAGTTAAAGACCCCTTTTAACTCCAAACAGCAAATTTATGTCACTGAGAAGACACTCCCCAAAAGAAGCAATGGAAAACACATTACTGTTAAAAACAACTTTACAATGAACATTCCACAAAATATATAACGTAATAGCTCTAATACTATACCTAGGACCTTGGAAATGAATAGGTACAATGTAGTCAACATTAGCTAACAGCATTAATTTCCAACTCTAATACAATACCTAGGACCTATGTCCACATGGTTTGGGTTCAAATTCAAGTTCGACAAAGATGAAATTCGATTCGAATTCAAATTTTCGGATGAGTTTCGAATAAAGTTCGGCATTAGATTTGTTAGTATTAATATTTTCAAAATATATATTATATTTTATTACATATTAGCATATCATATATAATTATATATTATATATAAAAATAAATTATAGTTAATATATTTTACATATGTTAAAGATAACTAGCATTAATACTATATTGTGATTAATAACATAACATAAAATATATCATGATGATGAATATAACATATTATATGTAAATTAAGTTGAAGACGTCTGTCTGCCATCGATCACCAGTGACTTTGCTGTTGATCATCATTCACAGTGGGGAATCATGAGGGTAGCTACCGTCGATCACAATCTACCTTTCCGTTGATCACCATTCCCTGTCATGATTCATGACAGAAATAATAGTTGTTTGCCATCGCAACTCACAAGGAATCAAGTCTAGACCACCATCCACCGTCAACCACAATCAATCCAAGGTAGAGGAGAGGAGAGCTCTGGCAAACGATGTACAATGAAGCACGGCGATCAGGGTAACGATCTTTATGTTAAAAAATGGTGAATATAAACGAATTTTTGGTTTTTATTATACTTTCTAGGCTTAGATTCTAAGTTTTACTTATGTTTTAGTTCATTGTTTAATTGCTGCAAAAACAGAGATAAAATTCACCCTGAAAATCCTAAAAAATATCATTTTTCAATAAAGGTTTATGCTAGATTTAATCACTAAAAATTCAAGGTTTAAAATTTTGATTTCTTGTTGATTTTTAGTGGTTTATATTGGATGAAAATTGCAGAATTTTATTTCTGGAAATTATTACAGCAATTAATTCAAATTCTGAAAACTTTCTAGGCCAATCTTGCATCTAAAAAATTCAGATTTTTTCACCTTTAAAATTATGCATTTACTTTTCTGCTTAAATCTGAATTTTAATTAAGTTTTTCTTGCTTTATTATCGCTGCAAAACCATTTGGACCGCAAACTAAGATTTCTGGAAAATTATGCATGGTTAATAATTGAAATTTACTTGATAAACTCTTCTTGGATATTGACTATGTGGTTTATTTTAAACTCTGGAAATTACTGCAATTGACTGTTACACTGGATGACATATAACAGCAAAAAGATTTGAGGTTTTACTTGGTTAATTGTGGTTCATAATTCTTTCTTACATTGGCTAAGTAATTACTCTCTTATTTTCTAGGAATGTTCATTTGGTTTGATGGTTACCTACAATTGATAAACTCACATAATCATTAACTAAGTGATTAATTTATGGAAATTCTTTTCATGCAATTCTTCTCAATTCATTAGCTTTCATTTTGCACGTACCCTTGATGTTGTTTTATTTTCATGACTCATGGATGTATGAGCAAATGTTACATAGATGATTAACTTGGAGTAATTGGAACATTAACTAAGAATAAGACCGCATTCTCACACTTGAAGAAGTGATTTTAGTCACTTCAAAAACATTAGTCTAATTAAAATTGGGTGACACCTTGTTTCAGAAATTTTCTCTCAAGCAAAGCCTCATTCAAAACCTAATTTCAAGATCTCTAATAATAACAACTCGTTCTATATTGCAACTCGCTTGAGGAATGGTTAATTGTTTCTCATAGCAATGAATTTACAAACTTAAGCAATTTTACTCTTTCAAGTCGTGTAATCCATTACTATCTTTATTTCACTGTTTTCATTGCAAATATTCATGGTTTATTTTATTGTAAATCATTGAGCAATCTTTTAAGTGTTTAGTCTATTGATCATTGCAAATCTGAAGTGGTTAAATACTTACTTGGTTGAATACAACACACATTCCACACCTTCAACAAGTTGATCCTTTCCCTTAGCTCTCCTAGAATCCTAGATCTAATCAGCCTATAAGGAAGCCTCCCTTGGCCTTGAAAGTTGGCCTAAAAGAGGGAAGTTAAGCAATGAGGTAATAGTGGTGCTTTCTTCTGAAGTTGCACTTGATAGCACTAGTGGATTGGTACTTTTCCACTTAGGTGCTAAATCGAGCTCTAACAGAGTTCATCCTTGTAGTGATTGCAATGTCAAGATTGTAATGAGAGGTAAAACGAGATTAATATTATAATATAAAAGCATTTGGTATGAGCAAAAATGCCTATTGGAGAAGGTGAGGTAGGTGCACTTTCATAACTATTACGCCTCAGATTGTCTAAAGCGTTCCTTCCAAATGTATCAAAGTGAGGAATTTCTTTTTCTTTTGTAAAGGCAAGGTTTTGGGGGCTATATTATGTAGAGTGTTGACTTTGGGGCTAAATACCCCTGATTAGATCATGGAAGGTCCTCTTGGTTTCCACCTCAAGGAGGTGCTAGCCTTGTGGCTCTGCCTACTACCCTTTGGGTGGGTGTCAGGTGCCCTTCAGGGAAATCATTGGGACACATGGCCACACTCATATTTTGCTTTGTAGAGGTAATTGCGCCTATAAGGGTTGTCATACCCGGTTTAGCACACCTCATTTTTGTTGAAGTTTCTCCAAGTTGTAGCATTGGGCAAACATTCCCCTAGATTGGTCTTGCTTACTTGACCAAGGGGCAATGATACATTCACTCATGGGGCTATGCTAGTGGTGAATGGCCCCAGCAGGGGCAATCAGACAATCACTAACAGGACTATGCTACTGGCGATTGGCCCTAGGGTGCTCTCATATTGCCTGCTTCAGGAGGGAGTGATCTATTCTATATTAGAGTGAGTTGACTTGTTTATTAGAGGGAGTGATTTCATCCCCTTGTGGAATATACAAGTCTAATCTAATGTTGAATTTGACATAGGCTCTAAGAAGTGTCTGGAACTTATTAAAGTAGGGTCAAATCAACATTAAAGCTCTATGCGTGAATAGACGTGCATGTGAGGAGATGAACATCAACAAGGACAACTTTTTTATGATGAAGAAATAACCAAGAAGTCAAGTCAACCATTGAAGAAGTCTCAGATAGCACTGAGGAAGTCCCAGAAGAAAATTGAAGACAAGAAGATAAGTTGGCCTGAAGATAAAATGAAAGATGAAGACCTGTTATCAGCTATTTTGTACAATAGCTGAACTTCTAGTGAGCCGCCAGTTTCATGAACATGATACATGTTCATCTTCAGAGTTCAGAAGTTGAGATGACATTTTTCAGGGCAATTTTGCCCCATTTCTAATCAAAGTCATGTTCAGACCCCCTTGGGGGGATTGTAAAAAGTTGGTCTAAACTGGGTCCTTTTATAAAAGACTTGGCTATCCTTAGGTTTAACTATCAGGGTAATACTCTAGAGTGTTTTTTCCTTAGGAATTATGCATTGTGCTTCAGTCGTGTATAATTCCTGAGTTTTTCACTCACACCTCCAAAGCTGGAGTATTTACCATGGTGGTCAAAACCTAAGGTGGTTATTAGAGTCTTGTGTCTAGGATTTTTTCATGTTGACCATCTATATTGAGTCGTATGGACATGCACTAGGTCCCCTAGGAGTTTCATTTCATTCCGGCAAAAAAAATATTTTTTTTCTGTAAATTAGACCATTTTTTAAATGGTTTAATTGGAAAAATTCAAAATGTACTAAAAGTGTCGTCTGGAGGTGGAATTTGGCGTGGGTAGGCTCGTTTTGACGCTCGGAGCGTCCTCTTTACCCTAGCACCCTCTTTCCTCGGGTTCTGGGTGATTATCTCGCCTCTAGGAGCAGTTTTGGCTAAAGATGCATCAAATTGGCATTTAAATGCTAAAAAGGGAGAAATTGCACCATGGACAAAAATAAAAAGACAAAATTGATTAAAAATCATTATGGAAAGGGTGGCTAATTGAATTAGTATGGTGTACGACCATATCTAGTTAATAAAGCACATGCCTTTTAAAAGTTAGGATAAGTCAAAATGGAATTTGATTAAGTGATGAGCGTGGGCCTCCCTCACATGGGCAGCCATGCGCGTGAAGGTTCTTGTTTGGTGGGCGTTTACTCCAAGGCAAAGGGCGTGGCTTTCTATGGAGAGGGTCACCCCTCTCATGAGGTGGCAGCCACCTCATCACAATCACACCAACCTCACGCTCCAAGTCTCCAATCACGTAAGTCACTCCCTCGAATGGTGCTCTCGCCCTCTCCTTCATGCATTCGCATCCCTAGCTCTTCTCCTCTACTATATAAAGAGGCTCTTGCTCCATCATTTGGGTGGATGAAAATTGCAAAGAACCTCTGGTAAATTATTGTGTAATGCTTGTTGCCTTCTGTGTAACTATTTGAATAAAGAAAGGCTTTGGAGGCTCATAAGGTGTGATCTATGGATGCATGTGCTTGGTAGATGAGGTGATATAATTTCAATTTTTTCATGCTTTGTTAATCTGAATGATAATTAGTCTATGCTTTAGAGGGTTTTTATAAGCACATAAAAGTAGATATTTGTACTCTCAAGTTATCTACTTACTTATTTACTTCTAGAGATTTAAAAGAGCATTGTCATATTCAGATGTATTCCATACCCTTTTGATTTCAATTAGTAGAACGTACTAAGATCTAATATCTATACTGCAAGTGTGCGTGATTTTGTTTGTAGATCACTCTTCTGAGTAAAAGGTTGAACTAGTTTGCATCTCCTTTTCATGGAGCCAAGTACATTTTTCATCAATCACTTACTAAGTGAGATCCAAGGTGCTTTCAAGAGGATTCAAGATCCAAAGGGTTTCTTCTTATCCTCCACATTAAAATCAAATACTTCAATCTTTAAACATTGGTTACTAAGGAAAAGCTCTTTGATCCCCTCAAGTTTTATCTTCCCTCAAGCTTTTTGCTCCTTCCTTCTCCTTGAGTTTGCTCTCGCCCTTCCTGTCTTCTTCCTCTTTTGCTTTCGCTCTGCTTTTCTAGCTTGTTTTCGCCCTCCCTTGGTTGGTTGTCCTCTTTGTTACCAACTATTTTGTACAATAGCTGAATTTCTTGTGAGCCGCCAACTTATTGAACATGAACCATGTTCATCATTATTGTTCAGAAATTCAAAAATCATTTTCAGAGCAATTTTGCCCCATTTGTAATAACTGCATGTTCATACCCCCATGGGGAATTTGTAAAAAGTTGGTTTAAACGGGGTCATTTTATAAAAGACTCGACTATCCTTAGGTTTAGCCATTTGGGGATATTCTAGAGTGTTTTTTCCTTAGGAATTATGCACTACTCATCAGTGGCGTATAATCCCTGAGTTTTTCACTCAAACCTCCAAAGCTGGAGTATTTTCCATGGTGGTCAAAACCTAAGGTGGTTATTAGAGTCTTGCGTCTAGGATTTTTTACGTGTTAGCCATCTCGATTAAGTTGTATGAACATGCACTAGGTCCCCTAGGAGTTTCGTTTGATTGCGAGAAAACTAATTTTTTCCGTAATTTAGACCATTTTTTAATGGTTTAAATGGAATTTTTCCAAGTGTGATAAAAACCTCATCCGGAGGCGGAATTTGGCATGGGGAGGCTCGTTTTGACACTCAGAGCGCCCTCTTTACCCTAGCGCCCTCATTCTTCAGATTTCTTGCAGTCACGTCACCTCTGGGGGAGTTTTGGCTAAAATGCATCATTCTGGCATTTAATTGTTAGAAAGTGACAAAATGCACTAAGTCCAAAAATTGAAAAAAGTAAAAAATCATTAAAAATGGATTTGGAAAGTGGGGCATATGATTTACTTAAGGTGTACGACTACTAAGGAGATATAAGTCACATGTTATATTAAAGCTAAGTTGCAGGAAACGGCCTAAACCCCCACGTCCCCTGTCCATTTCCGTACGGAAACTCTGAAACGCGTACGGAACGGGTGGGAAACTCGTTTCATAAAAATGGAAACTCGTTTCAAAATCGGAAACACGTTTCATAAAAATGGAAACTCGTTTCAAAATCGGAAACACGTTTCATAAAAATGGAAACTCGTTTCAAAATCGGATTTCGAAATTTGTGCCACGTTTCCGGCCAGTCGACGCTCAGCCCACGAAATTTAATTTTTTTTAATGATTTTTCGGCTCCGATTTAGGGTTTCGCTATTTCGAGAAGCTGTTGTTGTCCCTGGCTCCTTTAAATTGGCATGCTGCGGCTAACTCAGCTCATTGCCTGGCGATTGTGAGTGAGCAACGTTTGAGTGTGAACTTGAGTGTGAATGTGCGCCGAGTATGAGTGTGGTTCCGTGTGAGTGTGAGGACGCGAGCTTTCTGCAGCTGCTGCTCGAGCCTGTTCGTGTTCGCGGAGGACAGGAGGACGCGAGCCGTAATAAGCTGCTAGCTGCTGTTGTTCGTGTTCGTGTTGCTGCTCGAGAGCCGTAAGCCGGAGCGCAGGAGGAAATTTCTGCTCGAGCCTCGGGCCAGAGCCAGGGTTGTGTATTTTAATTTTTTGTTTTTTTTTAATATTATCAAATGTTAGTTTTCAATATTGTATTAATAATTTAATATTTTATTACATAGTTTTTTTTATAATCGTTGTTCTCTTTTTTTTAATAGTTATTACATTTTTTTTTTAATAGTTATTAGTATATTACATAGTTTATTTAATCATTATTACATAGTATTTTTTATAATCGTTATTCTGTTTTTTTTAATAGTTATTACATTGTTTTTTTAATAGTTATTACATTGTTTTTTTAATACTTATTACATAGTTTTTTTAATAGTTTTTAAGTTATTACATAGTTTTTTATTATTAGTTATTAACTTATTAGTTATTACTTATTACATAGTTTTTTTTGAATCATTATTCCATAGTTTTTTTTTAATACTTATAGTTAGTACATAGTTTTAAAATTTAAAGTCCCGAATGGTTTTTTTTCAGTTTGTAATTTTATTTTTATTTTAATTGATTTAGCATTTTTTTGTGAGTGTTAGGCTGTTAGCAGATTGGAGCAGCAAGTGGCTGTTAGCAGATTGGAGCAGCAAGTGGTGCGAGCGATTGGAGCAGCAATTGGTCCCAGCGAATTGGAGCAGCAGAATTTCAAATTTCAAATTTTCCAGATTTGACGAGCATAGCAGCAGTGACAGCATTTATTCCAGATTGGAGCAAAGACAGCATCACAACAGTGTTTCTTCGTTTTTTGGAGCAGCAACAACTCGGTTTTGGTGGTGAGAAGCATGCTGTATTTAAAATTTAAATTGTTTGTTATTTTTTTTTCATGGAATAATAGAATATGCTTCACAAATCCATTTTTTATTTCTGATTTGTTTTTTAAATTTTTTTGCAGCAGCAATGGCATCCAGCCAAGCTACTGGTTCAGCCCCTAAGGTCAACAAGAGGGCTGAATACTATCCTCTTTGGGATCATGTTGAAAAGATTGCAAGATGTGGAGGTGGTGGCTCATGGGAGTGGCGATGTACACTCTGCAAAGCTCAGTATAAGGGCTCCTACCCAAGAGTCAGGTCACATTTCTTGCATGAAGCAGGAAAGGGTGTTGAAAGTTGCCCAAAAACAAGTGACCCAATTGAGAGGAGGAAGTATGAAGTTGAGCAAGATGAGGCTGACAGGCTTAAAAGAAGACATGACCAGCTTGCAAATGCTTCCATTCAGCCTCTAAACACCGAGCCAAGGATTGTGCTTGAAGCAAGGAAGAGGAAAGCAGCTCAACAAGAAGAAGTACAACCATCAAAAAATCCCAAAGGGACTCCTTCAATCCAAGAGAGTAGAATAGCCAAATTGGTGAATGTTCAAGGGAGAGAAGAAGCCGACACAAGGGTGGCTAGGGCCCTCTATGCTTGTGGGATACCTTTCAATGTGGTTCGGTCTCCTTACTGGCAAGATCTTGTGCGAGCAATTAACACAGCTCCTGCAGGGTACAAGGGGCCAAACTATGAAAAAGTCTGAACTGATCTCCTAAAAAAGGAGAAGGAGCTTGTGGAGGATATCTTAGCACCGATTCGTGCTTCATGGGGCAGCTCTGGGGTTACAGTAGTCTCAGATGGATGGACAGATACTAGGCGTAGGCCACTGATAAACATCATTGCCACTTCACCAAAAGGAGCAATGTTTCTGAGGGCTGAAGACTGTTCAGGGGAGGTGAAAGATGCTCAATTCATTGCTAATGTTTTAATCAAAGCTATTGAGCAAATAGGCCCTAATAAGGTGGTGCAAGTTATCACGGATAATGCACCAGTTTGCAAAGCTGCAGGTTTAATTGTTGAGAGCAGGTTTGAGCACATTTTTTGGACACCTTGCATTGTCCATAATCTGAACCTGATCTTAGAAGAGATCGACAACAAAGTTCCATGGATCAAGGAACTCACAGGGCAAGCAAGGGAGATAGTTAAATTCATCACCAACCACCACCAATCTCAAACCATATTTCGAGAGTACTCCAGATTGGAGTTGTTGAGAGTTGCCGAGACAAGATATGCTTCCAACTTCATCATGTTGCGTCGCCTTGTTGAGGTTAAGCAACCATTAGTTTCTATGGTAGTCAGTCAACTTTGGGTTGAGTGGAGACAGGAAGATTCAGAGCGGGGAATTGTTGTGCGTAGATTGTGCCTTGATGAGGAGTGGTGGAGCAAGATAGATTTCTTGCTCAAGTTCACAACCCCTGCATTTGAGCTTCTTCGAAGCGCTAACACAGACCGACCTTTCTTGGGAGAGGTATATGATGGCATGGATACCATGGTTGAAAAGACTATGGAAATCATTTTGCTTGAGTCTCCTCAGCTTTTATATGTTGATGCTGGATTTGTTGATTTGGTACATAAAATCATGGTTGACAGGTGGAATAGTTTCAACACTCCATTGCACACTTTAGCACATGCCTTGAACCCAAGATTCTATGATGAACAACTCATTGCTCAAAGCAATGGGAAGAGGAGGGCACCTCATCAGGATAGAGAGGTGGCTAATGGAGTGAAAAAGGCCCTTATGAGAATGTTTCCAGCTCATCTACACAGGGAGGTGAAGGAAGAACTTGCTAGTTTTGCTGTAGGATTGGATGATTATTCAGATATATCATCTTTGGATGAGAGAAGCACCATGAGTCCGGTTAGGTGGTGGATTTGTCATGGAGCAAATGGTGTGCATTCGCAAACACTTGCCATTCGTATTCTTTCACAGGTGGCAAGCTCTTCATCGACAGAAAGGAATTGGAGCACCTATGGTTTTATTCATTCTGTGAAGCGCAATAGGTTGGGTTCACAAAAGGCTGAGGATCTTGTTTATGTGCACTCCAATCTTCGCCTTGCTTCTCGTAGGGGTCCGGAATATACCAGTGGGTCTTCTAAAGAATGGGATGTGGATCCAGAATCAGCTGATTTGTGTTGAGATATTGTAACTTCAAAGAATATTATATTTGTACTTTATTATTCCGGAGATGTTTCATTCCTCCGTGAAGATCTTATTGTATATCCGGAGATGTTTATTCCTCCGTCAGAATGTGGTAACTCGGGTTATTAGACTTCCCTAGTGGGGGTCGGCCCTGTATGTGTTATGTGGGTCAAAGGGTTATTAGACCACCCTAGAGGGGTCGGCCCAGTCAGTTGTAGTGGGGTATTTAACCCATTGGTTAAATACGAGCCTACGTGTACTTGTGTAAAAGATATGTCAGAGTGGTGTATAAATAGAGGAGGTGTGTTCCTCATTTGATATACATTCACTCACTTGAGGATAGCGCACTTGTGGAGGAGAGGTCTGCTATTGTGGAGGAGGAGATCATGTCTCAGGGTTTCATCTTTGTATATTGCTGGTCATCTATATTGAGGAAGCTTTGTTGGGTTTTCTACCCCATGAGGGTTTCCCAGGATAAATCTATGTCTCTTGTGTTTATGCTATGCTTGTTGTTTCTTCAGTGATCCTGTATATGCTATTATTGTGAAATGGAATGTAATGCTGCTATTTTCTGTCTTAGCATATTGAATTTTAACATGGTATCAGAGCTAACCTGAAGGAAGGCAAGGTATGGCACTTACGACACTTGCTTTACTTACGACAATTTGAAGGTTAGGGTTTTACATAGAAAAAACTAGTCATCGTGGAACTTTCGCTATAAATCCATTTCTGCGAAGGTTCAGGGTCTGAAAAGTTTACAGGTCGAAGATAACATCCCCAGGTACCTTGTGTCCAAAGGGCACCCTCAGATTCGTTGTACTTCATGAGTTATGATCAGTACACGTTAGGGTTTCTGCCTCTTCCAGATCTCAGTCAAAATCAGGTGACCTTGGCAAAAAGGTCATAACTTGGGCTACGAAGCTCCAAATGAAATTTCGTAAAAAGCGACAGGTAGTACACAAGACTGTACTATCTCAGGAAACGTTTTCAGAGGCCGAAGGTGAACCAGTGACATGTGGCACGCCGTACAAGTTCGCTCTCCTGGTTTATCCCATAAACAGGTCACGTTGCGACACTTGGCATAACTCTCTCTCAAAGAGTCCAATTGAGGTCAGACCTGTCAAGATGGAAAGATAACAGGTCGAGCTATCTCAGGAAAAGTTTTCAGAGGCCGAAGTTCAAACAGTGACACGTGGCATGCCGTACAAGTTCGCTCTCCTGTTTTATCCCATAAACAGGTCACGTTGCGACACTTGGCATAACTCTCTCTCAGAAAATCCAATTGAGGTCAGACCTGTTAGGATGGAAAGATGACAGGTCAGGCTACTGCAGAAAAAAGGTTTCAGACCCTGTGGAGCAAAAATTTCAGAGTTATAGCAGAAACAATCAGGTGCATATTTCTGTCAAAACAGAATTATTTTTGGAGCACCTTTATTCATGGCTTCCGGAATTTAGGGTTTCGGAGAAAGTTAGAATTTTTGGAATCGAAATCCACGGCTGAATGCTACTCAGGAAAATCGAAATTTAAAGACCAAGATCGAATTTTTTGGTTGGGTAGAAGACCGGGCTTGATTAAACCCTAGCTCGGGATTTTGATCGGAAAGATGGAAAATTAGGGCTTCAGCAAAAGTTGGAATTTTTGAAGTCTGTAACCACGGCTGGAAGCTCCTCAGAAAAATAAGAGTTTAGAACCTTGGATCAAACCTTTTGTTTGGGCAGAAGGGTGGGCTTCATCAAACCCTAGCTCGGGTTCCTGTCCAGAAGATTCAGAAGTTTCGAAGGCAATTTTGAGGGGTCAAATTTTAGAGATTTAAAAATTGAAGAATGCTAGTTTGATCAACTCGGCAAGACACATTCTTCCATCCATTCAGAAGTGTGAAAGTCAAAGATTGAATTTTTAGGGTTTCTCTAGCAAACCCTAATCAAGCTCCAGATCAAGTTTCAGGGGGAGTTGAGGCTAAGGCCTTACATAAGAAGACTACAAGAAGTCTCGACAGGTATGACTTAAGGAGGTTCAGGTATGTCTTGAAATCTGATTCTTGATTAAGTTCATAATGTGTTTGTCTTCATGTTATTTATTAGTACAATCTTGATTAATGTTATTAATTGTCTTATCACCCTAGTAACAGTATGAATGCATGTGAATGATCGAAGACATTCATTGATTAAGGCTATATGATTGTACTTATGCATTATGGTGTTGTGTGAGGTTGATGTTGTCTGCTAACAAGATACAGGTACATCACAAAAGACAAATCAAGTTCCATGGCCATGACCACATGAAGACAAAGACTCATCCATAATATTTGTTCTACTTACGAGGTATGTATGACTTTTGTTATATTATGCTTAACCTATGAGACATGCAGGTTCTAGCTCAGGATCTCTAAATCATTGAAGAGATTGTTTAGGTATGTTGTACATAACTAAGTAGGTATACTAATCCAGGTATGTTTTCCTATGTCATGTTAGAATCTTACCTTGTGTTAGGATCCCTTATATAAGTATACTTGGTATGATTGGTTTGGCTTATTCATAAAGTTAGTAATCAAGGGTTTATGCATATTATGTCTCTTATCTTGGTTGATGATTTAACTAACTAGATCAAACAAGAATATGCATGAGTAAAAGAAGACTTCCTTGAAACCCTGAATACTAATGATCATGACTGTACATATTCAAGATTATTTAGAATTAGAATGTTTTGAGAATATACTAATGAATGTATGTTTGTGTATGAGTTCATGAGGATGACACTAGTGCACACTTGAGCATGCACAGTGGTACAGAATGAATAGAAGTTCAAAAGACATATAGAAGATCAAGCGGGAGGCAACCACACAAACATAAAAGATAAGTATTTGAGTTGTTATTTGAAATAGTAAATGATATTGCTTGTATCCATATTTGTATTCCTAGAATATATCATGCTGAGTGTAAACATTCATAGAGCATTGAACAATATACTACTAATATGCATATGATTGGTAAGTTGAACAAACATTCCATTGTTGCTTGTCTAGAATGAAACCTCTTTGCTGACATGCTGAGAGCTGTGCACACTCTCGACAGTATGTTCTGGTAGAGATGGAAGGCATCTAGATAGCCACTGTATGCATACAGAATATGGAAAAGTGTTGTGCCAAAGTATTGGTCAAAATAGTTGCATAACTATGTAAATGATATCTGTATGCATAATAGGTTATCATGTCAATATGATTTGATGATTATGAAGTATTACTAATCCTGTACTTAATTTTGATTTGTAGGAAAGATCATGATGAATGATGAACACTGAACAAGCGATGGATGTTCAACAAAAGATTTACAAATCAAACACACTATAGAAGGCTTGTGGCTAGAAGATTATCTTAGAAAGAGGAAGAGAATCATGATGAGATGTTTTGCTCCAAGTGAATAGATAAAGACCATTCTCTTAATGGTGCAATTAAAGAAGAAGTGTGAATCAGGTTCTGTATGGGTATCCAGGATCGATAATAAATTGATGAGCTTAATGATCACCATGGGTGATGTGGATCTCAACCTTTGCTACAAGGTTGAGTATGGTTTCTATACACAGATGACATGGATGCAAGAAGGAACTCACCACAGAGTTCGAATGATATTGAGGCTCATATCAGTAGACCCATCTAATGAGAGATGGCACAGATAGATGGCTGCAGAAATGAAAATGAAAGATCTCATATTGATGCATTACTTCCTAGGTCTGGAAGTATGGCAAGGATCAGAAGGAATATTTCTCAACTAGGGAAAGTATGCCGAGAAATATTAAAAGGACTTGAGGTGTTGGAATGGCCACTCTTATGGATTCCAACTTGAAGCTGTTAGGGGATGACTCATCAGAGTTAGTGGATATAACTCTGTACAGTCAAATTATTGGGTGATTGATGTATCTAACAGATACTAGGTTAGATATATGCTTTGTTGTGAACACCTTGAGTCAGTATCTAGTGGAAAACTAGATGTGTTCACCTGATAGTTGCAAAGTATGTGATGAGGCACCTAGAGAATACGATAGACTTTGAGATCATGACTTCAGATGGCTACTCAGATGCTCATTAGGCAGAAAGTGTATCAGACAGGAAGAACACATCAAGAGAATGTTATTGTCTGGGATTAGCCATTATCTCGTGGTTTAGCTGGAAGCAGTCTAGTGTGGCTCTCAGCACAAGCAGAATATATGGCTGCTTGCTCTGCTAGTTGTGAAGACGTTTGGCTTCAGGATTGTTTGACTTAGAGATAGAACCAACTGTGATCCTATGTGACAAATAGAGTTGTATCAAGATGACATAGAATCCAGTGTTCCATGATAAGTCAAAGATCATAGGGATCTAACAAGATATGACGCAAAAAGGAACTATAAAGTTTGAATTTGTAACAGGTTACCGATGTACTAACCAAACCTCTACCTCAAGTGAAGAAGTTACCAACATACTAACCAAACCTTTGTCTCGAGTGAAATTTGAATACTTCCAAGACAAGCTTGGTGTAGCTCAA
The DNA here is from genome assembly GCA_027924585.1 of Larix kaempferi. Taxonomy (NCBI): domain Eukaryota; kingdom Viridiplantae; phylum Streptophyta; class Pinopsida; order Pinales; family Pinaceae; genus Larix; species Larix kaempferi. The sequence goes on from BSBM01001033.1 coordinate 8,138,080, forward strand.
AAGGACCCTCCTCGAAAGGGGGAGTAGTATAGTCACTGATGATGAGATTGTCTCATCGAACAACAAGGTCGATGATGAGGTAACCTGTTCTCTACACCTAGATACTTAGAAATATTTAGATTTAGGACTCTTATGCCTAGAATACTTAGTTTTACTTATACATGCTTTTGATGATAGATGTATTGGTGAGAATACATGCTTTTGATGATAAGATGTATTGGTAAGAATACATACTTTTGATGACACATGTATTGATTAATGTACTTGTATGGTTGAGGATACTTGTACTTGTATTGATGAGAATACATGTGGGGATTGTATCATCCTTGAACACATGTTCTAAAGTGAGCCGTAGACACGTGAGGTCTCCGAGAATGAAGTCCTTAGTGGACAGTTAAGGGGATTGGATCATCCCTGGACTTTCAGTCCTAAAGAGAGCCGTAGACGTGAGGTCTCCGAGAATGAAGTCCTTAGTGGACAGTTGAGGGGATTGGATCATCCCTGGACTTTCAGTCCTAAAGAGAGTCGTAGACGTGAGGTCTCCGAGAATGAAGTCCTTAGTGGACAGTTGAGGGGATTGGATCATCCCTGGACTTTCAGTCCTAAAGAGAGTCGTAGACGTATGGTCTCCGAGAAGTGTGGATTGTATCATCCCCAGACTTTGGTCCCTGAATTGATCCGTAGACGTGTGGTCTCCGAGAAGTGGGGATTGTATCATCCCCGGACTTCAGTCCCTGAATTAATCCGTAGACATGTGGTCTTCGAGAAGTGGGGATTGTATCATCCCCGGACTTCGATCCCTGAATTGATCCGTAGACGTGTGGTCTCCGAGAAGTGGGGATTGTATCATCCCTGGACTTCGGTCCCTGAATTGATCCGTAGACGTGTGGTCTCCGAAAAGTGGGGATTGTATCATCCCCGGACTTTGGTCCCTGAATTGATCCGTAGACGTGTGGTCTCCGAGAAGTGGGGATTGTATCATCCCCGGACTTTGGTCCCTGAATTGATCCGTAGACAAATGGTCTCCGAGAAAGTGATTTTGTATTGATGATGTGGTTACTTGTATCGGTATGGATACTTGTATTGATGATGTGGTTACTTGTATCGGTAGGATACTTGTATTGATGATGTGGTTACTTGTATCGGTATGGATACTTGTATTGATGATGTGGTTACTTGTATCGGTAGGATACTTGTATTGATGACGTGGTTACTTGTATCGGTAGGATACTTGTATTGATGATGTGGTTACTTGTATCGATATGGATACTTGTATTGATGATGTGGTTACTTGTATCGGTAGGATACTTGTATTGATGATATGGTTACTTGTATCAGTATGGATACTTGTATTGATGATATGTATACTTGTATTGGCATGAATACTTGTACTAATGATGTGGATACTTGTATTGTTATGGATACCTGTATTGATGACGATGTTGATCATCGTGTGATGATGATGCTGATGATCGTGTGATGACGATGCTGATGATCGTGTAATGACGATGCTGATGATCGTGTGATGACGATGCTGATGATCGTGAGATGACAATGCTGATGATCGTGTGATGATGATGCTGATGATCGTGTGATGACGATGCTGATGATCGGGTGATGACGATGCTGATGATCGGGTGATGACGATACTGATGATCGTGAGGATCCAGATGTTGATGTTGTTGTAGCTGTTCGAGTGCTGTAGAAGATAAAGACTCAGTACTGAAGATGTTGATGTTCCAGTATTGAAGATGTTCCAGTAACTGCTTGAGTTACTGATGATGTTGAGAAAGCTTCCAATGATTTATAGATGTATCATGTATGATGTTGATGACTCCTTGCTCGTGCAAATGCTGTTATAATATCCTTCTCGTTAAGGGGGAGTGTTGAGATATTGTAACTTCAAAGAATATTATATTTGTACTTTATTATTCCGGAGATGTTTCATTCCTCCGTGAAGATCTTATTGTATATCCGGAGATGTTTATTCCTCCGTCGGAATGTGGTAACTCGGGTTATTAGACTTCCCTAGTGGGGGTCGACCCTGTATGTGTTATGTGGGTCAAAGGGTTATTAGACCACCCTAGAGGGGTCGGCCCAGTCAGTTGTAGTGGGGTATTTAACCCATTGGTTAAATACGAGCCTACGTGTACTTGTGTAAAAGATATGTCAGAGTGGTGTATAAATAGAGGAGGTGTGTTCCTCATTTGATATACATTCACTCACTTGAGGATAGCGCACTTGTGGAGGAGAGGTCTGCTATTGTGAAGGAGGAGATCATGTCTCAGGGTCTCATCTTTGTATATTGCTGGTCATCTATATTGAGGAAGCTTTGCTAGGTTTTCTACCCCATGAGGGTTTCCCAAGATAAATCTTTGTCTCTTGTGTTTATGCTATGCTTGTTGTTTCTTCAGTGATCCTGTATATGCTATTATTGTGAAATGGAATGTAATGCTGCTATTTTCTGTCTTAGCATATTGAATTTTAACAATTTGGACATCTCTCTTGCTGCCCTGAATATTGAGGAACCTAGAAGTGGAGTTAGGCAATCTTCTTCCAGTCAACAATCCACTATTGGGCGTGCTTCTTGTTCTATTTTTCAGGATGAGTATGAAGATGAGCCCGAGGATGATGACTATTAGTCTTTGGGCTTGAGTGGATGTTTTTTTTTTGTGTTCATTGTTCATGTTGATGTAGCTTTGTACTTGTAGCCTCATATATAAAGGCTGATTTTTGATATATATGTATTAGCGGCTTAGCCTCATTTATGAAGGTTGTTTTTTGGCTATTTCCACTTGCATTATGGAATCGTTTATGGGTAAAATACTAAAATGTGTTGTTTTTTGGATATTAATACTTGCATTATGGAATCACTTATGAAATTATGAGTAAAATCGTAAATGTGATGTTACATGTATGACTATGACTAAAATTTTAATCTGTAAATAATTATAAATATATATATATATATATATATATATATATCGCGTTTCCCCGTTTCCTAAATTTTGGAGGGTCACGTTTCCTACGCGTCCCCGTTTCGGAAACTCGTCCCCGTTTCCCCGTTTCGTGCAACTTAGTATTAAAGATTGGATATACGATTTGTAGTTGTTATCACACCATAGTAGCAAGGCTACTATTCTTGCTTAGCAGATCTGCACGTTTCAGAGCTTGGATTATTCAAAGCTTGGCTATGATGAGTTTATATTATGAGATCACTCATGATCAGAGCAGTGTATTTTATCAGACTTATGTTAGACTTTGTGCCAAAGCAGAGCCTTGAGAGTTCAGATGTGATGACCGATGTGACCCTTTATTCCATACAGTTTCAGTTCAGTGCCTAAAGATGTTATTGCAGCAGTGTTTCAGATGATTTATGATGATTATTATGATGATGTGATATGACCTATGGATTTCTGATTATTGATTATGGATTATCATCTTGTTGCTTTAGTCATGTTCACAGCATTAGCTTGGTATATGATTCATGATGTGGCAGACTTTATAAAATTAAAATGAACTATCTTGATGATGTTATAATTTATAAAATTAAAATGAACTATCTTGATGATGTTATAATTTATAAAATGGACATATTACTTGCACATTTAGGTTTCTTGACAAAACTCACTGGTTTACTACCTTGCATAGATATGGTCTTTCTTAACAACATTTGTCTGCTAGCTTAAGCACCACCTTCATTTGTCTCCATCCATCCATGACCTTCCTTACTTCGCTTTTAACCTTGACTTGTCTTGCTCGACTTTCTGATATTGAGGACTTCCCTTTTTACTACCTCTGTGTTGGATTGCATCTATGTTTGTTTAGTGTCTCGGCTCTGAGTTGGTGACAGAACTTGCCTTTGGTGAGTTGGATTGTAGGCCTAAATCATTCTGGTCGGTTGTCCCGATATTTGGCACTGGCACGAACTCCCACTAGTCACTTGAGATGTTGTTGGCTAAAATTGAAAGCTCATGTACTACTTATGGAAACTTGTGTAAATTCGCCCATGGAAACTATAAACTCTAGAATGTGTTTCTGAACACATGTGAGTAAAGGGCAAGAGCGATGAACTGCTAAAAATACTCCTCGAAGAGTATAAGAAAGGTCCAAAAAGCACTAAGGTCCAAATCGGTTTTGTTTTTTAGAGTTGTCGTCATCTCCCTAGACACATCTTTCATACTTTAAGTAAGTTGTGTTAAACTAGAAAGAGGAGCCACAAGCAACCATCCTACCTCTATCATAAAAACAAAAACATTATCCCTAGTCATTTCTTCACCAATACCTACATATCAAGTTGTGGAGACAACCTCAGGTCTTCAATTGCAATGAAATCATCGCCCCAATGATGAATAGCGAATGATCTAGAAGATTCTCAAACAAATATAACTTTGGAAGTACTTGTCAGTTTGTCTTACCATTCTTTCCTTGTTTTTCTTTGAAAGTCCTTTATTCCATTGTCAACTTTCAAAACGCATTTTACTCAGTGACAAGGGACACCCTATTCCAAAGACAGAGACATTGGCATTTTGGAGACTCTCCTCACTACTATTTGCATCTATGAGTATGTTCTTGGTCACCTCCACACAACATATGTATTGTCATATTTTATCAAGACCATACTAGGGTGAAGCATGGGTGCCCTCTCTCACCCACACTATTTGAGATATATATTGATGAGTTGGATTCCTTTCTACACAAACATAACCTACCTGGGGATGATTGCCTCCTTCACCATGTCTTGATCTCCATCCTCCTCTTTACTAACGATGTGGTTTCTTGGCATCAACCCCGAATGTACTTTAGAGACAACTAGACGTTGTTGCCACCTGATACACACCTAGTAACGTGGCAGAAATCTTCAAGTCACTTGTTGTGTCCTTGGGGGCTAGTCTCGAGTCAAGTACTATCACTTGATCTTGACTCCTTCGTTTAGGCTAACTCCTAACAAAGCCAAGGGGGGTAGACCCTAAGAAAAGTTACTAAGACTTTTTGGATCTTAAACGTTAAAATGGAAGTAAGTTATTTAGGAGTTTTGAGATTTAATACTGAAACAAGACAAGTGCAAAAGATATGAATTTGTTCAACAGCATACAAAATATAACATTCACAACAAGGAAATGACAGAAAGCAAATAGTATTGTTCTAAAATAGATTAGGGTCGATGGAGTCAAATAATGTTGCTGAAAGAGAAATGTTCTACAATTGTATGTTGGTCAGTTTTAGAATTATTATGATGAGTGGATTATGGGAAGGGGTTTACGATATACCTGTAAGGTACGTGGAATATGTCCGGACTTTGCCCAATGTGGTTCTACACAAGAAAATGTGGGCTAGGTCGGAGTCGTAGGGGTGTGTCCAATACTACACCAATCGACAGTGTAGCCTGACAAGGCCCTGCGGTCACTATCTAGTTGGCCCCGCTTTCTTTGCAAACTTTGCCCATAGAAGGTAAAGATCGTGCCACCGGATTTCCGTCTGTTTAAGGGAGTTGATTTTTATTAAAATTGTGTTGTTAATTAGATGTGAAAAGTTATGAAATGCAAGACCATGTTTCTGATTGTTCCAAAGGTCTGACCAGCCGAAACTACTCTGTGATGAACAAGAGCATACACGAAGGGTAATGCCAAATATTCGTTCTAATTTTGCAAGTAAAATAAAGTTGTGATGGAAAAAGGTAAATGAACTTATAAAGCAAATAGTGTTGTACTAATTACTACATATTAAGGTCACTTTTCTGAACATCCACCGCTAATCGGCACATCCTTTAGGTGGTGGCGAGAGCATACTTTGCGAACACAAAATCGGGTTCGTTACTTGATTGCAAAAAGGAAATTAATCTAAACTTGCAAAAATGAAACTAAATTAACTTAATCTTGCAAAAATGAAACTAAACTAACTTGCAAGAAAGGAAATTTTAATCTAAGGGTTAGTATCAAAAAACCAAAGCAAAAGGAAAAATCACACCAAAAAGGAGGTGATACAGGTTCCCCCAGTGGGGGAAGGGGTGTGGGCCCTTTGTAGCCCACTTGCTTCTTTTATTAATGGTTTTTTACAATGACTAAAGAAGGCCTCTTTATCCTTATAAGTTCAGATGAAAGAGGTTACCAAAAAGAGATGAAAAAAGGCCCTTTTTGTAGAGGGCTTTGAGGAGGCGCTTTGGAAGGCTCAAATCTTGAAATTTTCGCCAACGCTTCCGCTTGACCTGTTTATAAATGACAAAACAAAGAAAGCTAAAGTTGTTAAAATGTTAGTGGTTTAAACAAAACTAAAATAAAAATCTAATACAGCTTAGTACTTAGAAAAATATTGAAAAAATTGCAAATTCATGTACTGAAACCATAGATCTAAGCTTTAAGATTACGAATGAAGCAAAGCACTTTAAATCTATATCTTTTCAATAACAAGTAATCTTATGAATGCAGCTCTAAATCTGATATATACTTGTTATCATATGAGGAACCAGTAACCAAGTAACCAAAAAGTAGATTTTAGTTTAAGAGAAACAAGGTGAAGAATCTCAGAAACTAGAATGAAGAAGCTTGAAAGTTCTTTGCTTTTGGTGGTGTTGCCACCTAATACACACCTGGGGGGGACGGGGCAGGAAACCTTCAAGCCGCTCGGTGTGTCCTTGGGGGCAAGTGAGAGTCAAGTGTTGTCACCTGATTACTTGACTCCTCCGTCTAGGCTTACTCTTAGCGAAGCCAAGGGAGGTGGTCCCTATGAAAAATAAACTAGGGCTTTTAATCTACAACAAAAGATAAAAGTCTAATCTAGGAGTTACGAGATGATGAGATGAAAAATTAACAACTAAGCACTGCTTGCAAATTAAATCAATTGATTAACCCAACACAAGATAGATAAGCACTCACGACATTTATGATTGAAACTTAAAACATGGAAAATTAAAAACCAATGCCGAGAATTTAAATATGCTTGCAATTGCTACTGTGTAGGGTTGCTTGTGTAATCTTAGTGAAAGTATTGCAGTGTCTCAGTTGGTAAATTTTATGATTATTAAATGAGTGGATTAAGAAGTGGGTTAATTTTTGGTTTGGCCCAAAAGAAACCTAAACTTCGAACTAAGTGCTCTAGCAACCTTGCCAAGTGTCTAACCAGGCGAGAATGAACCCGCTGAAGAACCTGCTGACTCTGTGGATTCAATCCATGCAACCTCCCGAGTTCTTAGGATTGGATTCTAATGGATTGTCCTATTAACACTAAGTACCTTGCACCCGTTTCTGATTGAGCCAACTATTCCGACTAAGCTGCAGTAGCCAAGAGCATACTCCGGGTTTGAGGCGTTGTTCGTTTTATTAAAATGTGTGAGTGGATGATTAATCTACACTAAACCCCAAGCATATAGCAAGGGGGGTAATTTTAAGATTAAATTTTAAGAACATAATAATAATTGAATAAAACACAAAAGCATATAAAATGATAAACGGGTCCTCGAAGGACGTTGTGTGCTTGAGTGAGTTGTTTAATTACTACTGCTCAAATGAAAACTAATCTAAAACGAAAAACTAAAAAAAAGTTGCGAAAAATAAAATAAAAATGAAAAAAGGTGCGAATCCCCCTTGGGGGGATTGGAGTCAGGCGTTGGAATTGCCTACTATGCTCTTTTTATTCTTTCGATTACAACATGAAACTCAAGATGAAACACTGCTTGCCCTTTATGCTTACGGAACAAGTCAGTTTACAAATTATTGCAAAAGTAAAACAGTGCTTGAGCAGCTGCTTCACAGGGTGGTTCTAGGAGCTTCCAAATGTCTTTCTTATGAGTTTTTTTGGCTCCAACCTACTAAGAACATGAAACAGACCAGCGAACTAAAGTTGATTAGAAATGTCAATCAAAACACTTTAAGAGTATTCTGATAATACTACAAAGTGCAAAACTAAAACTAGCTTAAAACAAGTATGTGAAAGACTAGTTTATTGACAATTTTTTGAGTCTTTAACTAAGTTTTAGTTAACTTTTAAATGTAGGACTGTCATAAAATCGTACAAACTCCAGCGAACAGAAGTTTATTGAAAACTACCGAAACACACTTTAAGAGTATTTTCGGTTTAGATGCAAAAAATGAAAAAATTTCTAACTTAACTACTACAAAAAATGAAATTAAATGACCAAGGAAAGTGAGCTAGAAAGCTACTTCCCTTAGGATCTTTTGCTTGCTTTTGGAAAAGCTAAACGATTCAAAGCACTTAAATGCCAAATATACTTTTCAACCCAAACAACTTTTCTTATCAAGAACTCTAGATTTTACAATAAAACAAACTTGAACAAGAAAATTTGTAAAATTAGATCTACTTTCAGATTTGCTCGATAAAATGTAAATCTTAAGACAAGTAACAAGTAACCAAAGATAGTAGAAGAAGTTTGGATCTTGAAGCTTGAACCCTTGGGGGATGAGCATCTAAATGGGCTATGGAGGTTGCTTGTTGATGCACCGAAAGCATTGGCTTCCTTGTTTTAGACCTATTGAGTATGAGGAAGAGCTAACCTGCTCATCCGCTCCTTCAACCTGAGCTACCTGTAAAATAGAGTCAACACTAGCAAAGGGGATTAAGAGATTTGTGTGAACAATTGAAAGAAATAAGAATGAATAACATACTCAAACAAGAAATATCATTATATCCAGCATCCTAACATCACTCACAATAGTAAGAATTCTATAAAGCAATGCTTACTATCCTTATGAAAAATAATTTCCTTACATTACAAAGGCAAACACCCAACATATACTAGCATGAACCACCATACAGATTACCTCATTGATGATCAAGGAACATGACAATACACACCGCAGACAACACCAGGGTAGCCTCCAAATCCTTTTATTACTCAATAACCAGAAAATATTACAATGGACAAGAGCAGAGATTCCACCTTCAGATCCTTACAATGGAGCCAAGCTCCTCGATTTATAGCAAATGGCATGAAGCTAGGGCGCAAAACCCTAAGGAGACAAAGCTCCTAGTTTGTAGAGCAAGCAACCTCATAAGCCAATGGAGAAGCACCATTTCTCTTGGCAAAAACACTTCAAAATGGAAAATGTTGAAAGCTCTGCCCACTTGTGGAAGCACTCACACATGAGGGATGAAAGCGAGTAGATGTTTCCATGAATTGATTGGAAAGATGAGTGGATTGGCTGCTCATAATTTAGAAATTTATCCACGTTGGTGCCTTGTCATTTGAGTTGGTAGACACCCACTCCGAAATTAACCCCACTCACAAAAACCGTACGGCTGTGAGAGTGATGGCCCACGTGAGGGTTGGGTGTAGCATGGAAATGAACCCAATGCTTAAACTTTTAATTCGGGCATCCTTTTGACTTATTAATATTACACTTTAAACAAGTCAACCACCACATACCACACTTCTTCTCCAATTAAAATGCTCACGGCCATGTCACGAGTGAAGGCCCCACGTGAGGAAAGAAGGTCGTACGGTTTTGAAATAATACATGCTCAAACCTTTTAATTCGACCTTTACTTTAATAACTTGACATTTGATTAAGTCACCCTCCTTAAGTGATGACATGCCACCTCAATTGGAATGTGACATGTTGTCCTTCGAAATGGCATGCGTGTCGTTTTAAAAGCCCAAAATGCAACACACCAACTGGAATGACAACTCTCTCAGGAGAGAGGCCAATGTCACCACACTCCTCTCCTCTTCGCTTCAGGTTGGCTCTTCTCCAACACTAGGGGGGTATCCCTAAAATAGGATCGCTAAGGCAGGTACAGTAACGGGCAAGGTGAATGGAAGAGGTTGCCCTAGAGAAACGGAAGTAACAAAAGATAGTTTTTAAATGGGTGATGGAAAAGAAGGGAAGATCAATCCTCAGGGAAAGACCAGTGCCAGTATCAGAAGGGGAAATGGAGTCAAAAGAGGACTCATGGAGGCTTTATGCTTCATAAAAGTGAGACGAATCTAGAATGCATAAACAATCAGATCTTAATCAACATTTCGTACAACCGAATACTGATGTCCATTGAAAAAACTAATTGTTCAAGCATAATTAACCAACTTAATCCTAAATGGCTAATCTATTGTGCTTGAGAAAGCCCTCACAAGCTAGATTCATCCTACAACTTGAAATACATCACACAAGCACATGAAGGATGCTCAATCTATCCACAAACCCAGCTGATATTTTCATTAAAGCTCAACAGGGAGAAAAAACCCCAAAAATTTTCCATCCTTTGCAATGAGGAGGCTGGCCTCTTTATAGGCCAAAAGGCTCCTATTCCTCTCAAAAAGAAAATAATGATAAAGTAAATGAGGAAAAAGGTGAGATCCACCTTTTTCTCCACTAGAGTCTCCAAGTGTCACTTTATTAAAAAGCACTCCCACTTAGCAAATTGTGAGCTGGTGTCTTCTTTTGAAAGCAACAAAACCTAGTGAGATCACCGAGTGTTTCACATGCTGCTTTGACCATAAGTGGCACTTTTAATTGGCAAAAATTGAAGTTAAAAACAAGTTTCGAGCCGAGCCATCATTCCCTGACATGGCTTTAATGAAGAACTAAAGACACCCCCGCTTTGACCACAGAGATACCCCCGAACTGCTGACTAAATCTCGCGTAACTATAGGCTCAAGAGGCGGCATGACTCACCCGTAACTCACAGATCTATTTTAATCAACTGCTACGGGAAAGGTCCTTCAGTTTACATGAATAATGGGCTCCAAAATGTGACCCGCGGCTCACTGCGAATTCGTGTTGGCAACCGATTTCATAACAAATAGAAGATCGAATTCAAGGTTTAATGCTACGGGAGATAAATTTCAGACGTGAACTCCGGAGTCGCGGCGTGAAGGTAACCCGGCCATCAAGAAATCGGCATAAAAAAACCCGAGCTCTAAAAAATCGGCTGCCAATGAGCGTAGCTCTACGTTTTAATGAGATCCCGATCAAACTCAATCTTCTACTGCTGTTGAATTAAAATGTTGAACACCGAGCTGATAAGATAAGTGATACATGGTAAAGGAAAATCGCGATTTTGGCACAGCTAGCAAAAATTTCGATTTTATCTGGAGGTTACGACTTCTAATAGCTGCTGTGGCATCAACCTCAATTTCTAAATGGACCCTGCTTACCCATATTTGGTGGTGAATTCTATCAGAGTAATACGCCGGCATAATTCATCGACATGGATAAGGTGAAATAGTTGAACTTTCAGCCATATCAAAAATTTGAAAAAGCAGCAGTCGATCCTGTTGATTTCTCCATTTCTTCAGTTGTCAACACACGTTTGTGAAAATCTTCAACCATCAGTTGGTCGCTGCACCTCTCTCTGCAGCAAAAATTCACGCACAGCTGTTTCAAGTATTCGACAATCGCTGACATGGACTCAGCACTAACCATTCGGCGTGTTGAAAAATTTGGCGACCAACATCCCCTCTAATTTATAGTTGTATTATTACTTTGCAGCTGCGATTGAACAATCCGGAGGCTTGACCAAATAAATGCACCATTTCTAAAAACATGGCAGCTCGTGTACTTACGGCCAACAACTTGTGGCTATTTTACACAATGTTTTAACAGTGCACCCACGAGTGGAGACCCACGGCCACTGCTGCGTTTATGATCAGCGTTGAGACTTGAGAAGAGGTCGGGGAAGATGCCACTGCCGTCAAATCGTGAAAGATAAACCGAGACTCAGCCGATATAAACCCTGCGATGTTGAAATTGCTGATGCATCTGGCAGATTGTAGCCCTGCTTCAATTTGATGGCTGAATACATCCTTCAAACTAATCCGAACTAAAACAATGAGTCCATAAGAGCGTGGATAAAACTCGGTATTTGGCTGTTTAAGCGGAAACTAAAAATTAGGGCCCATGTGGTGTGCCTGGATCTGAGTCAAGCTCTGCCAAGTCCCAATGTCTGTATTACAATCCTTCATGCTATTTTGCTTTCATGGACTCTGGAAGTTAAACTAGATCTTATGCATCCAGAGAAATTTATATTGAGTAGCTTGAAGGATAGGTACCACAACTTTTCTTGGTTGTCCAGCAGAATTGATTGTTGATTCAAAGCAAGATCACCTGATGCCAAACAAAGTCACAACCTGTAGGCAGCATATTCTCCCTTGTATTTCTGCTGATATCAGATTCTTTGCGCCTTACCAATTCACCAGCCTTCCACATGCATGACTGCATATCTCGCAAAAAATGCTGCTATGGACCTGTAACATTTGGGAGGTAACATGACAAATTCTATTTTTTAAATAATTTAATAATTTGCCATAGTGCATTTTGATGCATCTTTACCATTTAAATGCTGATTTGTACCTCTGATAGGCAGAACTGCTCCACGAGGGTTTTCAGTCACCCGAAACATAGGAAAACTAGGTACCAAGGTAAAGAGGATGCTCTGAGCTTGAAAACAAGCATCCTTGCGCCAAAATCCGATTCCAAATCAAACTTTTATCACCTTTTGAAATTTTTTAATTAAACCATTAAAAAATGGCTTAAAAATGCGAAAAATATTTTTTGTCGGAATTGACTGAAACTTCAGGGAAACCTAGTACATGACCAAACGATAAAATTCTAGTGTCTAGCATGTTTATAAACGTTATGAAATGGGCTCTAATAATCCCCTAAGGCCTAACCACCACTTTGGGCATTCCAGCTTTGGAGGTGCAGGAGAAAAACTCATCGATTATACTCGGCTAAAGGCAAAGCATAATTGACAAGGGAAAAAAAGCTCCTTGGAATACCTTCTTTGGTTGTTAAGTCCTAGGGAACCGAGTCACTCAAAAACCATCATGCTAGTACACTTATTACAAACCCCGTGGGGCACGGTCATGTACTACAAAACATTAAAAAAAGGGGCCCTAAACAGACCAAGCTTGGAACTTCTGAACACTGATAAGCACAAGTGATTGTACAACACTGGCGGCTCACTGAAGTCCAACTAAAGTGCAACTTTAGGTGGTAACAGGTGGAATGTAGAGGGTGTTTGTCCTTAAAAGAACTTGAAGATGAGGAGGATATACGCAAGCTCCTTCTCCTCTCCAAGTAAGGCTACCTGCAAGCTTAACAATCCTTGCACAAAACCAATGGTTAAATGAGGGTATTTGCAAACAATAGAAGATTAGAAAGCATACAAATCAAACAAGAATGCATGCATCTCCAATAGATCTACCACTAACAAATAACTAAGAGTACAAATCAAACAAGAATGCACCCTTACCCTACTGGGAGGTATCTCCCTTATGTAGGCCCACAGCTTATCCAATGAAAGCAAGAAGAAATTAAGAAAGATTATACCTCATAAGCATTTGAGAACAAAGCATCCACACATGAAGCACACTACACCAATGATGAGCCTCCAAAGCTTTCTTTATTCATAAACAATACAACAATGATCATACAAAGCTTCAGCTGAGCTTCACTACCCCCATCTCAAGAGAGGAGGAAAGGCTTGCTTTTATAGGAAAAAAGTCCTTCAAACCAATGTTCCACCAAGTCTCCGGGACGCGGTAGTGCGGGAGCGGGGAAACGCACATTGGGGACGTTTAGAGGCACCCCCAAATTTTGGGGTATTTTGGGGGACGGGGGGGCAGGGGGGCATCGGGGTCCTAAGTTCTAACATAGGGGCCCCCGTCTCCAAAATTTTAAAATATTAAAAAATAAAAAATATGAATTGTGTACATATTACATATCAATTCTTCATCCCATCAACATTTACATACTAAATTGAAATTCATCATTGTGCAATGTATATTGTAAACATGATATTCAATTGATGATGGCTATTTTAAATTTTAAATGCATGCACATCTTCCATAATAACTTTGAATCATAAACATAAACAATAGATAAATTTTAAATGACAAATCAATAATCATAAATCATAAATCAGAGTAGATAAATTTAAAATGATAAATCATAAATTTGAATTATAGACATATCAGATAAACACCTACAAATAAAGAGTGATGAGTCAAAGACTCAATCTGAGTTCATCAATGACAATAAATAAAATTATAAAACTAAAAGTAGCAAAAAGAAATCATCAAAAGAGCATCAAGGAGATAGTTCCATGGACTGGTCCTGCTGATGCATCTGCTGCATGAAGTCACCATCTATGGGAGTGTCACCATCTAAGCTAGAGTCACTCTCAGTCTCAGCCTCGAGACTGATTTATTTTTTAGGTTTTTTTTTGGTTTTTCATAAAAAAATTTAAAAATTCAGGAGGGGGTAGCACCTGGGCATCCCCCATTTTTGGGAGGGGGCGTCTACAAGCCCCCCTTTGCGGGGAACTCCTCCTAGTATGTTTCCCCAAGTTTCACAGAAAAGGGGGCACTGGGAAACGTTTCCCATCGAGCCTCCCAGCCCCCGGGCGTGGGAAGCGCAGGGGGCGAGCCCTCGACCCTGGGAGACGCGTCCCCGTGGAACACTGCTTCAAACCCTTGGTGGGCGCAATTCCCAATGAAGGAGGTGGATTAGGGCTTGTAGAAAGCGTGACAAGTGTCTTTCATGTGAGCAATGGGGCTGCCACCTCTCATGAGGTGTCTCAAACACTCATGGGAGGCTGCCACCTCTCCCAACCAACTCCAACAAGAAAGCCAAGTGCGGAAATGCACCCTCTCTTGGAGAGATTGTGCCCCCTCATGGAAGCACATCAAATACCCCTCATCGTGTGAGATTAGATGCCCAGAAAACTCATTTATTGACCCAAACAAGATGCTAACCAACCTGGACACCTCAAAGACAAGCTCCCTTTGATTTAAGAAATGGATTTTCTCCATATTTCCCAATTATTTGACCCAAAATGTCCTTTTCAAGAGAAAATCAAAATTAGTAATTGAAACTAAAATTTTGACTCTCAAAAGTGCGTTTAGAAGTTATGTGGGGGCTTTGGGTCCAAATACGAGCATCCCCATTGTTGCTGCTGGATTACACACTGTCTTTGTCGCAACAGAAATCTATGCTGCCGCTTAGTGTGCCCTTGGTGGCAAGTCTCGAGTCAAGTATGTCACTTGGTTCTTGACTCCTCCATTTAGGAAAAAATCCCAACAAAAGCCAAGGGGGGTAGTCCCTATGGAAAGTTACTAAGGTTGTTAGGGTCTTCCAGTTAAATGACGGGTTGTTTATTAACTTTTTGGGAGTTTTGTGATTAAAAGGTTCAAGATGTAATTACAACAAGAGTTAAAAAAGCTTTCACCAGCATAAGTTCAAAAAGATCACTGTAATTATAAAGATGCACAATAACTTGATATTGATAATAAGCAAATGAATAGTGCAAGGACCAGTGCCTTATGGAGTCAAACACAGTGTGAAATTGAAATGCTGGAAAACTAAATGTTGTGCAATTGTCTCTTGGTTGATTTTAAATTATTAAAATGAATCTTGATTAGAGAAAAGAAGGGAAACTCTCGAGATACCGTAAAGGTACAGAGAGGAATGTCCGGAAATCTAGAGATTGGTGGCTCCATACAAGGACATGTTGGACTGCCAATGCTCTAAGCGCTTGTTCAACACTACACCAACAAAGATGTAGTCTAACGGTGCCCCAAGGTCAGAGTACAGCGACCCAGCGTCCCTAGGCAGAATTTGCCCACACAAAATCTAGTTTCGAAGTGTCGGATTTTCACTATCTTGTGGGTAGTTGATTTTATTACGTGACTGATTAAGTTAAATGTGAGAATTAAAGAGTGCTTCCAACCGCTTTTGGTATCTCACAACTCAGACGAACTGCTAGTGGGTAGAGCATACGCAGTGTAGGCAAATGATTTATTCAAGTTTGAAACAAGTAACCATTGACCCTTCGACAGAGAGCGCTCTTGACTTGCCTTTCAACTAAGTTCAAGAGACTTTGGGTTCTTTTTATTAGTAGTTAAAATGCGAAAGTGAAAATACAATCTTGAATTAAAGATATGAATGGCCAAACTTATGCGTCACTTTTCTCATCAACCTCCACTAATTAGCAAATGCCTTTGGGTGGAGGTGAGAGCATACTTCGTGGCGACGAAGTTGGTTTTATTTCCAGTGAGTCATCGAAGATTGAACAAGTTAACTGTTCATTATCAGTGTTTGAAAGTCCATGCAAGCCATTTTTGGCCTTTTTCAATTTTCGCATGTTCATACCCCCTTGGGGGAACTGTAATAAATGACACATCATGAAGGATTTTTCTAACAGGCTTGGCTTTCCTAGGACCTAGACATCAATGCAATTACTCTAGAGTGTTTTTTCCTTGTTAATTATATGTTGTTTTTCAGCGACTTATAATTTTCGAGTGTTTCAGTCAATCCTCCAAAGCTGGAGTAGTTTTCTTGGTGGTTAGGCCTTAGGGGAGTATTAAAGACTAGAGTCAATGTATATTACCATGCTAGTCACTATTTTTGAGTCATATGAACATGTACTAAGTCCCCCCAGGTTTTTTTAATTTTCCATAAAAAAACAATCTTGCTAAAAAACGAGGTATTTTAATTGTAAAAAATAAAAAAGGCATAAAAGTGGTACTAGGGAGTCAAATTTGCCATGGGGGTACTCGTTTTTTAACACGGAGCTAAAAAGACAAAATAAATGGCAAAAAAAACATAATAAAGTCAAAATAGGCAACCCAAATTTCAAGGAAACATGTCGGAGACAAATTTGCAGTGGTGGTGAGATGATTAGCACTTGAGTGTGAGTTAACTCATTCTCCAATTCGGTTGGTGGATCTCAGTCTCAGAGGTAGCACCTTCGTTAAGGAAGGGCGCACTTCATGATGAAGAGGGTGCATTCTTGGTTGCTAGTGTGTCACATCATGAAGGGAGGGCTCCCAACCTCACCAAAGGTGGGGCCTAACTCCCTCGAATCACTCCAAGATGCTCCAGTTCACTCCCTATCCACTCTAGATGACTCAACACTTGGCAAATTTGCCCCCTTGGGGTTTTGATCTCTTCTTTCCTATTTAAGCAAGGATCTGCCTCTCATTTTCTCATGGTCATAGGACCAGAAGGTTGAAGCTTTGCTCTTGTAATTTGTTAGTATTTGTTGGAATAAAAGGCTTTGGAGGTAAACCTGTGGTCTATGGCTCAATGTGTGTGGATGAACATTGCATTGCTTACAAGGTAACTTGTTTTGGTGCTTATTGTCTTCGTGTATTTTTGCTTAGATGTGGGCCTGCAAAGGGAGCTATCCCCCAGTTGGGTAAGAGATTATTCTAGCTTGATTTATGCTCTTACTGTTGGCTTGTTGCAGATCTCTTAGACATGCATGAATTTTTGGATTAATTGCATACTTTCCAAGTTTCTACTTCCAGTATCACCCTTGTTTAACCATTTCTTTGTCCAAAGATTCTTAAGTAGTTGCAAGTGCCTAGCTTGGAGAAGGGGTTGAGCGAGTAAGCATCCTCCTCATCTTCAAACACTTACAAAGAAGCATAGTCCCTCCGCTCTCCACTAGCAGACTCCACGGCCCAAAAGTTCCCAAGCTTGCAGTTTCTTTCTTTCCTTCTTTCCTTCATTTAAAACTAAATAAAATTCTTTCAGTTACTTTTATGCTTACTAGTTTTGTATTAGTTCATCATTTCAAGATCTAAAGCTAATCATTCTAGTTTGCATTTTCAAAGTTAGATCTAAATTATCAAAGCTTTACATCTTTTCAAAGTAGATCTAACCATTGAATCTAGTCTTTAACTGTTTAAAGAGTAAATTTGTTGAGTATAGAGGCTAAGACTTTTTATGCTTCTAAACGTTTTATCTAGCATTTTAGTGCTTTGCAAGTGGCTGATTTTTCATTTTTGACGAACAAGTAAGAGGAAGTATTGCTGAAAATTCGAAGAATCAAGCCATCTGAGACCCCAGGGGCTAGGAGCACCCAGCTTTCCTCGAAGTCAAATTTATTAAACTTGTAATCCTTTGGCTCCTGATTTATCAAGTACTAGAGGCATTGACCTTAAAACTTGTAAAAAATAATAATAAAAACAAGTGGGCTACCCAGGGCCCACACTCCATTCCCCTGGGGGATTTGTGTCATCTTCATGGCGTGACTTTTTCCTTTTTCTTCTTTTGTTTTGTTTGGATTTACTAACCTATAGATTAAATTCAATTTCATTTCTTGGAATAAAGTAGTTAGTTTCTTTTACTGCATTTCAATTTGTTGGTTAAAGTAACGAATATTGGCTCTTGTCCCCGATTATGCTCTTGTAGTCACTGCGGGCTTTGTCAAAGCCGGTGGCCAACAATCAAAAATAGGATTTGAGTGGCTAGTAATAATAGGGAAATCTATTAGAAAATTATCCTCAAAATTGAGCGGTTGTACTAAGCATAATACGCAGTCAAGGGGATACTCATTAATGAGATTAGTTCTCTCCCCATTGGACACCTGGCAATGTTGCAGTGCACTCATTCTAGAGGATACTGTTATCACCAATCTTGTAGTTGCTCCTACAGGTGGATCCAGGGTGGATGGTAGAGGAGATAGGCAACTAAAGTGGTGAACCAAGAGGGCCTTGGTTCCCAAAAAGGATGGTTGTCACGCCAACCAAGGCACTCTTCACTTTAGCTATCAAAGCCAAGATAGCAAGGGGGAGACCCGAACCTACTCCCGATAGGAGAGATCAACCCAATCACCAGATCAAATCAATCTAATGAATTACGTAAGGTGATAGGTATGGAACCCTAGAAATAAGGAATTAAGACCACTGTGGAGGCTTGGGAAAGGTGTAATATGACAATGAAAGATAACACACAGTGATTCAATGATTAGGTATGATTCCAAGATTCAAAACTAGTTTCAAATGGTCAAAATCAACTGCCTTGGGAAACGTGACCCTTAAAACAGGGAAAGTGTCCCAAATCAGAGATCTGACAGTTAGGGCTTTCTAGCTATGCTTGGTGAAAGGATATCCAAGTTTCAAGGTGTTTCAAGCAACAAGACAAAGATCAAGCCACAAGATAACTCAACAATCTAGGAAAGTCGAATTGACTTGGGGAAGATTAGTGCCTTGGGAATTGGGCCAAATGGAGTTGGATGCCCACATAATTGTAGATCTGGAATATTGAGGTGTTGAGGTAGGTGGATCTTGAAAATTAAGGTCAATGGCTAGATCTCAGTAGATCTGAGATTTAAATGTGCCACAAAGTGACCCAACTGGGGCTCAACCCTCAAAATGAGGAATGGGGCCCACAAGGTGAAAATCACTGAAGTGACACACTAGGGGTAAGTTATCAATGATGGAGATCAAGGATCAAGTGGGATCTCACCTACCCAGGTGCTAGATCAAGCAAAATCACCCCTCCTAGGAAGTGCGACCTCCCTTGGAGAAGCTTCTTTGCCTTGGGAAGTGGGTCAAATGAGGGCCAATCCACACCAAACTATAGATCCAAATTGTCGTGGATGTTATAGAGGTGAGTTTCGAATATTATACCCAAAAGCCAAGTAGATCTTGCTAGATCTGAAAAAATGTAAAATGAGGGTTTGAAATATGAGGGTTTTAACAATGAAGTAGTTGTGCCAATGGATTGGAACCAAGACAAGAAGAACAAACCTATGGATCTTACCTGGATAACCTTGTAGATGCCTTGATGATGATGATCTATGCAAACCCGATCAATTTGAAGCGATTTGAGGTAGTTTTCTATGAAGTCGATTTGCCCAAGGAAGCCAATGTGCCCTCTCTCCTCCACAATAAATGTCAACAATATCAGATTTACTGCGAACAAGAGATAAGACTAATGCCACACGAGAAATAGCAAAAAGATAGCATAGATTACAATGATACTAATGATAACCCCCTGATACAAGCAAATGCCAAGTGGAGCGAGTTGAAGAAGCCTTGCAAAAACGCCCAAGTGAAGTCGCCCTCCTGTAGACAAGACAAAAGTTTCCAAAAAAGATAGATCTTACCACAAATACCCAAATGCTAGGATGCAATAGACTTTCCAATCACATATAAGAACACCAGATGCAAAGGAGACCACAAGAATTTCCACATAAAAGTTTTTCTATATCAAGATTCCAAGAGCAAAAGACCCCTTTACAATGAGAAGCTCTCTCCTTTAAATAGGAAGGAGAGGCACCAAAATCCTAACCACTTTTTGAATGAGTGGCTAAAATTAAAATACCAAAAGATTTAATCAATGGTTGAGATGAGCTCAACAATACAATACATGGATCACTAATCAAATATAACAATAAGTGGACAAAATCACCCTAGGAGAGGGGATCCCACCAAATCATGATGATAAAACATAAAGTATAGCTCATGGTGGGTCCAAGGGGTAATTTCTAACACCCTTGGTCAATCCCCATGGCACAATATCCAAGAATAAAAGATCTAGACACCAAATCGTGCCTCTCTGGGAAAGTCGTGCGCCTTAGGAGGTTCCAGAAATCATCAAAAAGTGCCATAAGTGATGGATGTGGGTCCTGATGAAGCTGAAACTACTAGAGAAGGTGTGGAAGACATCCCACTCATCATCATTGATCATCCCATGCCATAACATTGCCTCAGTAGCCCAAATCGAATTCTTCTATAGCCACTTTTACCATTTCTGGACTGCCTCGAGAAATGTGAAACTGCCCAAACTACCTCCTGGAGTGCCTGCGCTATCAAGGTGAGCTCACCAATGAGTCTGGGAGGGGGGTAATATGGTAATAACAAGTGGCTGGAACACCCCCTCCATGCATAGTGCCCTAGGTGAACCAAATAAGTATCATGACTGCTCTGACAGGGCCTCCGACAGACCAAAACTGCACTAGGATAGCCAACTGAGGCTCAATCATCATTGTAACTGCCCGGAACTGAAAACAAACTGTCTCATTGGACTTAGAAGGTCCAAATCCATCTAAGATGTGTACTCATACACCATATAAACCTCTGCATGGTCCAAAATAAATACTCATCATATCCGGCAGACCAAATAATAATAATCCGTAAAAGTGTTGAAAAGCACAAATCATCATCATAAGCCTGAAACCACTGCATAAGCCCACCATAGTGACCTGTAACAGACCATATATCATCTATCTGTAACATCTAAGGTCTGCCACCTCATGTCCTGTGGTTGACTTTTGGTCAAACCTCACAAAATATGACTCAAACTGTCATCAAGCTGCTGCAAGGTGTCAAAGGTTAAAACATGCTTTACAATCCATTCACATAGCAATTATAACAAATAGCAATCATTACTGATGATCTAAATCCAAATATAATATGTCATTAACTATTATTTATTACTCAGACAAGACTTTCAAGGTCATACTCACTTCATAGTTGTGATCAATTTGCTAGTGAAGGGTGAAGGCTAAGAAATGAGTGGCTAGGTTAAAGGATGACTTATTGACTTAACACTGTGGCACTTTGGAAATGGAAAAGGGAATACACACCATAGCATATAGTGGACAAGCAACAACAAAGGGAATGGCGGTGTCTCACAAATGGATAAGTTGTTCAAAGAGTGTTTATTCACCTTGCAAAGATGCACACAATCCATAATACAAATAAGGCCAACAATCTTTTTGATATAGAGTTTAAGTTCCATTGCTTTTTGGCCCTAGAGTTTCCATAGCCTTTGATCTATGTGTGTTTATAAACACATTGCATAGATTTACATTTAATTTAGGCTTCTTGCAGCAGGTATGTTTTTAAGGCACTTGTTTACCTGAGCACTTCTAGGTGTGTCATAGACAGCTTGTTTACCTAAGTATTTACATTTCACAATAGATATAGCATTTGATATTTCATAGCCATTTTCATTTGGCTTTATTTCATTCATACAAGATACAACATTTGATTTCCATACTTTGTATTCATGGCAGCACTAAAAGTTTCAGCTTTAGCCAACAACAACTTTAGTGACTGGGGGGAATTCACAAGGAAAACCAACTCACCATAGGCAAGTTTTGTCACCAACTCAGAGCCGAGACACAATAAACAGTGAAGCTTGTCCAATATAGAGGCTACAGTGGAGGAAGGTCCTCCATGCCACTAGTCAAGTAATAAGTCAAGGTAATGAACAAATTGGGTAAGTCATGGATGGATGAAGACAATGAATAATGAAACCAACACTAGCAAGCCAAAGTATGGCGGGAATGATCACCTCTATTCTCCCTAAGGAGGATAAAACCAATGAGTATAGGCCAAGAACTTCTAAGTCTGAGCAGGGACAAATATATATATATATATAAGTACAACCAGGTCCACATATCTATATGATCGCCAGATCATGATACTAAGTGCTAAGACATGCTAAGAAAATGGAAATAAAAGCAATATAACCACAACACCATAATATACCTGTTGAGTCGTATACCTGAATGCTCACCATCTGAACCATCATCTGTCCTCTGAAAGTGTTGTTGTAACTCTGGGCAATACCGAATGCTCTGTACAAATGGCTAAATAGCTACATCGGTCATCTCTCTGAGTGTCCTGAGACACAGTCATGGCATGGGGAATAAAAACTGTTGTCCATAATCTGATAGTGATCCATAATAGATGCTCATCTCAGCATCTCAATGTAAGGGAACTGGCTGAATAGTGTACTGGAATCTGACAAAAAATGTATGGTAGCCCGGCTACTACATATGTGATAACAGATACCTTCTCGAGCAGGACAAACCAGAATAAACCCATTCTAATCCATTCATCCATAATAATTAAAACTGACCAAGAGGCACACCAAAACATTTCATTTAGCAGCAATTCATTTACTTTCTCGGCACTAGTCTAATTAACGATTATTTTCTTAAGTGAAATCAATATGTCATGATTCATTAAATCATTTACATGCTGATAGTTTAAACTTGTATTTGTTGTTCTTGTTCTAGTACTTCAAACTCCTAGATCTCATTTTTGTTGTAGCATAATCAGCCTTAGTTTGTTGGCTTCGCTTGGAGTTGGCCTAGACGGAGAAGTCAAGTGTTAAGTGACAGCAAGCTTGACTCATGACTTGCCCCCAAGGACACACCCAGTGGATTGAATATTTCTACAACGTTAACCTGAGGTGCGTATTAGGTGGCAACCGGTATCATTGCCCTTTCAAGGAGTCCCAGTGCTCCCTCTCCATCTTCTTCAGATATCTCGACAAGTAACGCTTGACCTTATACATCAAGGAGGCACTCAAACTTAGATCTCCTTCACTCAGAACACCCCTACCCCCAAACACTACTAAGACAATCACCTCCTTCCCAATGCTTACAAATAGAGGCACCAAGAGACCAGAAGAGTGCAGGTCCATATCAACTTCAAACTCTATGAAATCACGAGGAGAGATCAAATGTCTGCCCAATAGACCCTTGTGGCAATGTTGTATTCAGACCCCAAAACACATCTTTCAATCAAAGCACACATTCCACTTCCTCCTCCAAATCTCAATAGAGGACATCCTCTTCCAAGCATCATGATGCACCACTGACTGATTTTTCTAGATCTTCCATTTCCAATTCCTCAAGACATTCTTCCATCCAGAATTTCTTTGATTCGACCTCATATGGTAGCGAAGATCCACTTACTACAAGCATTAACTCAAAGGTTAGAAGCTTCTCCACCTTATCAATAGGTAATGGCACCAAGAGAGCTTGCGCATTCTCCTCGGGTATCTTTAATAGAGACATTCTTCCTTCATCTTGAGCTCTTAACAGGATTTATTTCTTCTTGTGGTTCCTTGCTTTGTATCTCATCATTGGATGGTACACTTTCAATTCTAGGTCTTAAATCTCATAGATAAGACCTTATTTTATAGGAGTTGCATTTACACTCCTACCTGTGTAGTGATTCTGATGCACCTAGCAGTGCCTTTGACTTATTTATGGTCATCCATTGGACATTAATAGAATTATCTCATCTGATCTTATCTTATCTTCTTTTATCCTAGATGATCCAATATTACTTCATCCTAGCCCAATTCCATGCAAAGATGTAGCAATTAAAGTGGTTTACTTAAACTGGTCGTGACCAATGTTGCATGACTCCGAATCGGCAAAGGCTTGGCTGGCATCTGACTCATCGACTTGGGAAAGACACGAGACCGACTCAGCAAATAGGAAAAAACTTCAAATATGGTAAATTTTGGGCACAAAAAAGAGGTCAATGGCATTTCCAATCCATATAAGTTATAAAACTACAATCTATGCAATAATTCGTAACATCATCTCATATACTATGATAATACAACATAACACAAGCGATTTTTGTATGCAAGTTCAAGCAGACACACTGCCAGCGAATAAACACGGAGTTAAAAAAATCTCGTTTGAGAAGACAGTTGACACGCAGACAAAACCGACAGGGAGGAGGCCGAAGTCGATTGCGTTTTGGGGAGAGTGGTTACTACATCTATGGTTGTAAAACAAGCTTCTAAACCCTAAACTACATGCGGCAATGAAAACTGAGAAATGCCACGGCTATACTTGCAAGATTCGAATGAGAAGTACAAAATGGGAGTATGCTCATGACATTGAACAAGCGCAATGATAATGAATGCTTTCAAAGGATCGGCGAATGATAAGGGCAATGTCGTGCATTTAAAATGAGTTTTGTAACACACTTAGACAATCTACAGAAATCAACTACGCACAAGCACACAGAGGTAATCCACCAGTGTAGGCCGCATATTGACAAAGAAAAGGAATTATAGCGAGTCCAATCGAGTTCAGGCGAGTCCGACCGAGTCTGTTTCGAGTACCCGCGAGTTTGGGCAAGTATGGCGAGTCTGGTCCGAGTATGAAACGGTTACTCGTTTTGAGGTCTGACTCGGGCAGACTCGCAAGTACTCACAATTCTTGCCCGAGTCATGCTACATTGGTCGTGACCATAATAACCATTTGACGTTTAAGAATGTCTGTTGAGCTTTGAGGAATTGAAGAATTTTTGAAGAAAAAGCATATCTCAGTTGTTCCATCAGAATGATAGCTTGTCAAAATCTGTCTGTATGTTCATATGTGAGCTTGTGTATTGTGCTAAAAACACATGCATGCATTTCTTTGGAATTCTGAGGACCCACACAAGAAAACTTTCTTTGGAATTCTGATGACCCACACAAGAAAACTATGTTCACACAATCCCAGAATTAAATATTAAAATACTTCCTGCCCTGTCTTCCATTCGATTGATGACACATTGACATATAATGCCTCTTCCAACCATGAATTAATGTTGCTGTTTCCATTCCTATTTTCAGGATAGTGGGGTACAACAGGATACAAAGAAAGTTTACCCTGATCTCCAAAAAGGTTATATCAATACAAACATGAAGGCAATCAAATATCCTAGGTTCAGCACAACCAATTATTGCTTCTCGGGTATAATTTGACTACATGATAGTTTTGGAAATCCTGCAAAAAATTGAAAATAGACCAGCATAGCAATTTACATAGCTCTCAAGTTTCATTCTTCAGTTGTTTGGGCCCAATATTTCTTTTCAAACAATTAAGTTTCATGCAAACCAATAAGCTCTTTAGGCACTAACATAATGAATTATCTAGATCTCTCTTCCTATTCCTCTTCAGAATTCCCAGCCTCTTGTGAAAAGAAGAAAAAAGAAGCTTAAGTAGTTTATTGGGTGGGTAGAATTGCTTAATTGAGAAAAAATATGAACAAGGGATGAGCACAAGAAACAATTACATGGCTGGGAGGAATGTGCTTTCCACTTAAGAGATCCAAAAGAACAGTGCCATAACTGTAGATGACACTTTCAGGTGTGACCCTTCCTGCAAAATTCATATCCAAAATACAAATTAGTGTCAGAACTACAATAAAAAACAAAAAAGGAAAACAGTGTTGTATCATAAAATTCTCTTCAAAATGACATTGGGAAAAAGCAGTAAAACAAATACTGATATTACCTGCATATATAAACATGTAAGTATGAAAATAACAATAACCAGCATCTTCCAATGCAAACATCAAACACTTAAGGGACATTTCTGTCTAGTTGTGTACCAGAATCCTATACCTAAATTGAAAAGTTCAACCATGCCATGTATTTTAGGTTCAGAATCAAACACATTCCCAGCATAGTCAAAAGTTAGGGTTCAGCAATTGATATCCCAAACATTATGTCAAAGTTCAAAATTGCACATGGAGATGGCAATAAAAGGAAACATGATAATATCAATTTGACAAGCATATTTTCATTCAATAATGTGTTCTTGAGAACAGAATATATGGAGGATGGCATTTACTGTTCTGCTTCCTCATAGCACATAACACAAGGCAGGTTTCATTTCCACTAAAGAAATTCTTCTGCACCTCAGAATGGCTTCCACAGCAATCCCGGACAGACTCTTGTTCGCACAACTCTTTCATGCCCACATAGCATACACTGAGGTTCTGCCCTTGCTTCTTATGCAACTGTCTTGTGCAAATCCCTGGCTACTCACAGCTTTGTCTGTACCCTCCCAAGTTCATCGCCCTACAAATGCTGCGTAGCTCCACTGGACAGACCTAAGATTGTTAATCCAGGTTCTCCTATCAACTCCTACCTCTTACCATCAGTCCATCTGAGATCACACCTTTTTCAAAGGTATGTAAAACCATCCCACTTCTTTGACTCTGTCAAACAGCTCAAAGGGCTAATACAAGTAAAGTTGTTACAGTTGTTATCTCAATCTCTGGTAATTCTCTCCACTTTTCCAGAAGTAGAACTCCCCCCCTCCCAGAAGTAGAACTCCACCCCTCAGAATGGCTTCCACAACAATCTCGGACAGACTCTTGTTCGCACAATTATCCAATGCCCACATAGCATACACTGAGGTTATGCCCTTGCTTCTTATGCAACTTGTTATCCACTAAATTGCACTTGGTCGAGTCTGAGTGAACCATCGAAGACTTGAACATGTCAAAGTGTTCATCATCAGTTTTCCGAGATCCATCAGGCTAAGTTTTGCCCCTTTTTTTTGTACCACATGTTCATACCCCCTAGGGGAAATTGTAATAATGTGTTTGCATGGTATCTTTTTGTAAAAGACTCGGCTTCTAAGACTTAAACGTTAATTCGACTAGCCCAAAGTATTTTTTCCTTGGAAATTATTTGTTGTTGAACAAACGACTAATCATTTTCGCGTTTTTCACTCAATCCTCCAAAGTTGGGGTGGTCGACGTAATTTTTAAGCCTTAAGAGGTTATTAGAGCCTATGTGTCAATGTATTAAACCATGTTAGGCATAGTTTTTGAGTCGTATGAACATGTATTAGGTCCCCCTAGGTTTTTTTTTATGTTACGAGAAAAAAATATTTTTCCGTAAAAACAAGCCATTTTTTAATGGTTTGGGTAAAAAAATTGAGAAAGAGATCAAATTATGGTCTAGGGGTTATTTTGGCCATGGGGGTGCTCATTTTCTAACCCAGAGCACCCACTTTACCCCTAAACCCACTTTCCTAAGTGTTTGGGTGTTTTATTTTTCACTTATTTCTCAAAAAGCAAAAAGTAAAAAATGAGAGAAAAAGTGCAAAAAAATTGAAAAATCTCAAAAATCAAAATCCTAAATTTTGGAGATGTGTAAGAGATTTTGGATCAGCTCTGTTTGGGGGCATGTAAAATAGATTTTATGACACTTTTTGGGCAGCTAACTTTAAGGGATCACTTCTCCATGACATGGGCGCATTTCCCAAAAAGAGTGCCGATGATTTGGGGATTGTTGTAGCTGATTTTTAGGCCCTCTTTGGGTTGATGTACAGGCTGATTTGGGGCTGATTTTTGGAAGCCAAATAAGAGGGAGGCAACACCATCTTCTCCCTAAATCAAAGCTTGTGTCTATCGACTATTTCCCCCCTCCCCTCTCTTCTCTTTTCTATAAATTGAGAGCATCTCTCTCATTCCAAACTAGTTAGAGTTGCATGAGAGAAGGCTTTCTCTTGTAATCTGATATATTATTTTGCATTGAGAATAAAGAAGCTTTGGAGGCTGAAATGTGTAGTGCATTGGTGTGTGGATCAACATTGTGATGCTATTCATATGATAATTTATTCCTTTGTTGCGAATTTCTTATTTACTCTTGTTATAGATATTGCCTTAATGATTCTTTTGAATTAATAGGAATAGGAAGTTGTAAGTAAGTTTACTTTCATTTTCTATCTTTTCATGTATGATTGGAAATAAAAAAATTTGCATGTTAAATAAGTTTATTTGCATGCTATTTTAATTTATGTTTGTATGTGTTTACAAGATCTCATGGGTATGCAAGTTTTGTGATTTAGTTTTCAGGTTGTCAAGCTTGGAGGAGGATTGGATCAAGTTCGACTCCACTCCATCTTCAACAATCTTCAAGAACATTGTCCCTCAGCACTCCACAAAGAAGCATTCTCTGTTTGATATTTTCTGGCAACAAGCTCTCTTCTACTTACTCTTTCTCCTATAAAAATTATTTCTTCTTGGTTACTGGTTTTGGGACACTTTCAGATCTGATATGTTTAGTAAGCTTATCATAAAATCAGATCTGATTTTTTTATGCATAAATCCAAGATAGTTCAAAGTTATCATTTCTTTGTTGGGTCTTGCATGGAAAAGGGTCTTTAAATCATTTTTTCAAGTCAAATTTTTAGGATTGTTTAAACATATCTTCTTTTAAAAGTTTCAAGGTTTATATCAAGCAATCAAGTGTTTTATTGGCTGCATTTTCAAGGCTGTCCAAGACCCTAAGAGGTTGGCTTTTTAGCCATTCCATCTTAGTTCCTTCTTTCAGTTAACTAGTTTGTTAACTTAGAAAAAAATTTAATATTTTTTGTTTTTGCCCAAAACACTTTTAAAGTGATTTTGGGCACTTTTTCTACTAAACAGCAGATAGACGGTTTCAAGCACACTTTTTGACCAATTTGGATGATCCAGAACCTTCATTGAACCTTACCTTTCCTTCCTTAATTTGCCTCTATCATTTGTAACCTCTTTTCTCCAAGTCTATAAGGAGAAAGAGGAGTTCTTTTATTTCAGTTTGGCATTGTAACTTATAATAAAAAGTATTTTGGAAGCAAGCTCACAAAGTTTGCTTCTCATCCCCCAGGGGGATTGGTGTCGGTTCAAATTTTGTGATTGTTGTCAATTTTCTCAAACCTTAACAATTTTTCACGTTAGATTAGACTAATTTAAAATCAACCAAGTAAAATAAAATCTATCGTCATGGTCCAATCCAAATATTGGGCCATTGACTCTCTCAGGACGTAGGAACACTTTGTTTTCAATTTTGCAGACCGTATACTTTTTTCACTACAATTTTGTTCATCTTTTGCAAAAAGAGGAGATCGGATACTAACCCACTACCTCGGTAGTGTAGTAATTAGAAAACATTTATTTTTCAGTTATTTACAATTAAAACACCACCTTGCTTTCCCGAAGTAAGGTTTCGAGACAAGGGCTTACCCGAGAACTGGCCCGAAAAGAGACTTTTGGGGCATAAAAAAGTAAAATCTGTGTTCAAAAAACTTTTAAAATAAACAAGGCTCTGTCCCAAGTATGCTATGGATCACTGCAACTATGTCTAAACATGTTGATCAAACCAGAAAGGGGCTTAGCTACTAGTAATTAGTCTAACACTTCCCAATAAACCACCCATATACGCAAATCCGGCGTATCGATTTTTTGGCATAGTGTGGGCAAATTTCTCAAAGGAAGCGGGAACTACTGAGTAGCGATCTCGGGATACCGTTAGACTATACCCTCCTTTGGTATAGTGTTGAACACCTCCCAAAGACTCCGATCAAGCCCACATGTCCAAGTGAGGAGCCACCTTGTCAAATTCCAAACATATTTCCAGTACCTTACGGTATATTGAGAATCACCCATCCATAATAAAGACTCATTACCACATTAAATTAAAATTGACCAAGAACATTTGCACAGCATTTTATTTCCAGCATTACAAACAACATTTCATTTTGACTCCATTTTTCAGCACTGGTCTTTCTTATTTATCATTGCAAATTATATTTAATTGCGATCATGTGTTGTATGAATTGGTAATCATGTTTAATTTCTATGTTGTTTAAATCTTTATGTTGTTATGCTTTCAAGTTATATTGCAAATCTCTTGTGTCAGCTTTGTCATTATAAAAAACTCCTAAAAAACTAACTCATCCACCATAGCTAGCTTGGCTTAATCAGCGTTTGCAACTTTTAGGGTCCACCCCCCTTGGCTTCGTTACGAGTTTTCCTAAACAGAGGAGTCAAGATTCAAGTGGCAGTACTTGACTCGAGGCTTTCCCCCAAGGACACACTTAGTGGCTTGAAGATTTCTGCCACATTAACCCCAGGTGTGTTTCCGGTGGCAACACAACTGTCTTGTGCAAATCCCTGGCTACTCACAGCTTGTTTGTACCCTCCCACGTTCATTGCCCTACAAATGTTGCGTCAGCTCCACTGGACAAGCTTAAGATTGTTAATCCAGGTTCTCCTATCAACTCCTACCTCTTACCATCAGTCCATCTGAGATCACACCTTTTTCAAAGGTATGTAAAACCATCTCACTTCTTTGACTCTGTCAAACAGCTCAAAGGGCTAATACAAGTAAAGTTGTTACGGTTGTTATCTCAATCCTCTGGTAATTCTCTCCACTTTTCTAGAAGTAGAACTCCCCCCCTCCCAATCTAGAAATCAAAAGCAATCTCTTTTGTTTGTGGTTAAGAGATCTCATGGAGAGCATTAAACTCAATGTTGTACAAGCACCCATCCTGAGGCCTGGGAGACATGTCCCTTATGTTTTTGCGACCCTGGGAACTTGGGGAGTGTAGCGAGGTGTCCTCATTTTGAAGGGAATGTCCCCCAAGGACATGGGATACTTTCTTGCATGTCCCCTAGATGTTTCTGCCAAAATGGGGGGTTCCAAAGACATCCTGCAATGGTTTTGAGGACATTTAGACACCAAATATCCAAACTGATGCCCATGTGGCATCAGTTCTCCAAGAAAAACACCCTCATTTGTTCACGATTCAGACTACGACAGATATTGCCTACGTAGTGAATGTAAAAATACTTTGTAGCATGCTTTTGTAATGGGGGTAATCCTAGCAATAGTTGACTCCCATATTGGCTAGGTTCTTCTTTTAGGGGCTTTGTATCCACATAGAAAAGGTTTTCCAAACCTATTATTTAAGAATTGTTATTTTTATTGAGTTCTATCATAGTCCTAAGCTCTAGTGTCTCTTTTTTATTTTTAATGTATTTTAACATTATCAATTTCTTAATATTTTTCATTGTCCATGTCCACCCTGTTACCCCTATTGATGATCAAACTTCTTTGTGATCCCATCACATACTGCTTTCCAAAGAGGAGATTTGTCGATTTTTCATGGATCATTGGTCAGAGACTGTCCTGCATGCTCAAATGGTTCTTGTGCCTTGGTTGTGCCTAGTTGAGATGTTGTCAGATGCACCATTGTTGTGATATCTCTCACCCTCCTAGACACTGGGGATGTTTACTTTTATATTGATTTGATCATGGGATGCTACTTTTATGCTTGGATAGTGGCTCATAACACTTAAAATTGTTATTCGCTACTAAGATGTACCATGGAGTTATCATAATTTTGCATTGAATAAGTGTGTCATCCTAGAGGTAAGTTGTGCCACTAGTGAACTAAGTAAGTGCTACATCCATTTCCATCATTTCACTAGCCCTTTCATCCATTTCCATCAGTTTTACCTTTGTAAGTGATTTATCATTAGTAGGTATTCAAAGTCTCAATACTATTCCCATGCATGTGAGGGATCAGATAGATATAACTCCACAATGAGAATTATTTCTTTACTGAATGAATTGTCAAATATATACACAAAGAAATAGTTGTGGCAATTAAACTGTCATCAACCATTTATTAAACTTCCTAATAACCCCGAAGGATTATCTAATTAACATTCCCCCCCTTAAGCTGAAGGGGTGTTTGTGAGTCCAAGCATCATTCTAAATTTTTCAAATTTTTCTCTTCCAAATGCTTTGGTGAAGATGTCTGCAATTTGCTCACTTATGGAACAATATCATAATGAATAGTCTTGGTCTCTACATAATAACGAATCAGACGATACTTTATGTTTATGTGCTTGGTTCGATCATGGAATCTGAGAATCTTGGCCAACTTGATTGCAGAAGTATTGTCAACCAAAAGGAGTAGAATTCACTTGTTTTTCCCACAAATCATCAAGTAATTTCCTTAGCCAGACAATCTCCTTTGTTGCTTCTGCAACTACCACATATTCTGCCTCTGTTGTGGAATCTGTTGGAACTGATTGTTTACGTGATCTCCAGCAGATAATTGTTGATCCAAGATTCATAAGATAGCCTGAAGTTGATACTCCATTTTCTTTATCCCCATCAAAATCTAAATCAAAATATCCAATCAAGTTAAAATCATTCACCTTAGAATATTCAAGTCCATAAACTTGTGTTCCCTTCAAATACTTTAGAACTCTATCAATAGCTAACCAATGTCCTTCACAAGGATTTTGCATGAACCTGGAAAGGATCCCAACAACAAATGAAATATCTGGTATGGTGGTGTTAAGGTAGATAAGACTTCCCACAAGCTGTTTATACTTGATTGCATCCTCAAATTCATTCCCTTCTTTCGATGTGAGCTTCAAATTTTGTTCCATTGGAGTAGAGAGAGGGTTACATTTAGTCATGTTGAATTTTTTCAACAATTCTCCAATGTACTTCTTTTGGGAGATGAATATGAAGTTTGAATCTTGAGTCACTTCAATGCCCAAGTAGAAGTGAAGATGTCCCAAATCTGTCATCTCAAATCCTTTCTTCAATTCTTTCTTCATGGATGGAATATAGTCTTCATTGTTCCCTATTATGAACAATTCATCTACATACACCACAAGATATCCAATAGTTTTTCCAACTTTCTCGACAAAAAGAGTTGCATCAACAAGATTAAAGTGCTTAAAATTTAACTTCAGAAGATGCTCAGTTATCTTTTCATACCAAGCCCCCGATGCTTGTTTCAAACCATATAAAGATTTGATGAGCTTACATACCTTCTATTCTTGTCCCTTCACAACAAAACCTTTAGGTTGAGACATGAAAACATTTTCTTTCAAGTCTCCATTCCATCCATTTGATGAACTTTCCATTTGTTTTCTCCTGCCAAGGCCAATAGAGTATGAATGGTAGCCCATTTTGATGAAGGGGCAAAAGTCTCATCATAATCGATGCCTTCTTTTTGTGCATAACATTTTGCCACAAGCCTCGCCTTATGCTTGTTAAGTGAGCCATCTAATTTACACTAATTCTTGTAGACCCACTTGCAACCAATTGGTTTGGTTCCAAATGGAAGATTCACCAACTTCCATGTCCCATTCTTGATGAGAGCATCAAATTCTTTTTGCATAGCTTCTTTCCACTTATCATGAGAAATTGCTTCTTCAAAGGCAAGTTGGTTCATAGTTAGTAAATAAATTCAATTCATAATCAACTGAAAATTCCATGTCATTTGCATCATTTGTTATTAATTTACATATATTACCTCCATCTCCTTGTCTTGTTGAGCTCCTAGTTCTCGCCTTTCCAATCTCATTAGGATAAAAACTTTCAAGTGTCTTCATGGCCCATTTTGGAATCTTATGTGATGGTCCAGGTTGCTCACTTGGTTGAGATGGTGCAGTCTCTCCAAGACTAAGCCGTCCAATCCCTTCAATCACATCATCCATTCGAACTCCCTCTTCTGATGAGGATTAGGATGAAGAGGGCGATCATACAGATATGTGGACCTGGTTGATCTTATTATATATATTATATCGTCGCTACTCAGACTTAGAAGTTCACTAGTCATACTCATTGGTTTTACCCTGCTTAGGGAGAATAGAGGTGATCATTCCACCATACCTTGGCTTGCTAGTGTTGGCTCCATTATCCATTGTCTTCATCCATCCATTGCCTACCTTTTAGTTTATCACCCTGACTTACTACTTGACTAGTGGCATGGAGGACTCTTCCCCACTGTAGCCTCTGTATTGGATGAGCTTCCCTGTTTATTGTGTCTCGGCTCTGAGTTGGTGACAAAACTTACCTATGGTGAGTTGGAGTTCCTTGTGAATTCCCCCTAGTCACTAAAGTTGTGTTGGCTAAACCTGAAACTTTTAGTGCTTCCATGAATAAAAAATCTGGAAAATCAATTGCTATATCTTGTATGAAAAGCCCATTCATG
Source organism: Larix kaempferi (assembly GCA_027924585.1). Classification (NCBI taxonomy): domain Eukaryota; kingdom Viridiplantae; phylum Streptophyta; class Pinopsida; order Pinales; family Pinaceae; genus Larix; species Larix kaempferi. The sequence goes on from BSBM01001033.1 coordinate 8,172,166, forward strand.
CAATGTGTTTCTAAACACACATGAATGAAAGGCATGCCAAATGAAAATGGCCATGAAAATAAAATGTTATATCTTTTGGAAATGTAAATACCTAGGTAAACAAGCTGTCTGTGACACACCTAGAAGTGCTCAGGTAAACAAGTGCCTTAAAAACACACCTGCAGCAGAAACCCTAAAATAAATGTAAATCTATGCAATGTGTTTATAAACACACATAGATCAAAGGCTATGGAAACTTCAGGCCCAAAAAGCAATAGAACTTAAATGCTATATCAAAACAATTGCTGGCCTTATTTGTATTATGGATTGTGCGCATCTATTAAAGGTGAATAAACCCTCTTTGAACAACTCATCCATTTGTGAGACACCGCCATTCCCTGTGTTGTTGCTCATTCAGTATATACTACGGTGTGTATTCCCTTTCGCTTTGCCGAAGTGTCACAAAGTTACGTCAGTCAAGTCATCCCTTAGCCTAGCCAGTTATTTTAGCCTTCACCCTTCACTAGCAAATTGATCACAGCTATGAAGTAAGTATGGTCTTGAAAGTCTAGTCTGAGTAATAATAATAATTAATGACATTATATATTTGGATCTAGATTGCCAGTAATGATTACTTTGTGTTATAATTGTTATTTGAATAAGTTGTAGAGCATGCATTAACCTTTGACACTTTGCAACAGCTTCTGATGATGGTCTGAGTTATATTTGGTCATGTTGACTTGGTCAAACCTAGTTTGACCAAGGTCAACCATAGGACATGAGATGGTTGGACCTTGTGATGATGTGGATAGATGATATATGGTCTATGTACATGTACATGATGATTCTATGTAGTAGATACAGGGTTATGATGATGGTTCATGGTTTACAACATTATTTGATCATTTACAGATTGTTATTATTTCACCTGTTCCGGTATATTGGATATATTCTATGATCATGCAGAGACTCATATGGTGTATGAATACACATATTGGATAGATTTGGACCTTCGGAGTCCAATGAGACAGTCTGTTTTTAGTTCCGGGCACTTACAGTGATGATTGAGCCTCAGTACGCTAACCCAGTGCAGTTTTGGTCTATCGAAGACCCTGTCAGAGAAGAGAGGATTTTTATCTGGTTGACCTAGGGCGCTGTGCTTGGAGGGGGTGGTCCAGCCACTTGTTTTTACCATATTACCCCCCTCCCGGACACATTGGTGCCCTCACCTTGACAGCGCAGGCACTCCAGGAGGCAGTTTGGGGTAGTTTCACGCTTCCCGAGGCATTTCAGGATTGGTAGAAATGGCTATTGAGGAATTCGATTTGGGCTACTGAGGCAATGTTTTGGCATGGGATGATCAGTGATGATGTATTGATGTCTTCCACACCTCCTCCAGCAGTTTTAGCTTCATCGGGACCCGCATCCATTACTTATGGCACTTTCTGATGATTTCTGAGGTCTTTTGAGGCCTACTATTTGTCCATAGAGGCACGATTTGGTATATTGATGACTATATTATTATTATTGTGCTATGGGGATTGACCAAGGGTGGCTAAAATTACCCCTTCGACCCACCATAAGCTTCTTATTATATTTTGTCATCATGATTTGGTGGGATTCCCCTCTCCTAGGGCGATTTTGTCCACTTATGTTATATTTTATTAGTGATCCATGTATTTTATTGTTCAGCTCATCTCAACCATTGATTAGACATTTGTATCTTTTAATCTTAGCCACTCATTCAAAAAGTGGTTAGGATTTTGATGCCTCTCCTTCCTATTTAAAGGAGAGAACTTCTCATTGTAAGGTGTCTTTGGCTCTTGGATTATTGGTATAGAAAAACTTTCTGGTGGAAATTCTTGTGGTCTCCTTTGCATCTGGTGTTCTTAGATGGTGATTGGAAAGTCTATTGCAACCTAGCATTTGGAATTTGTGGTAAGATCTATCTTTTTTGGAAATCATTGTCTTGTCTACAGGAGGGCGACTTCAACAAGGGCGATTTTGCAAGGCTTCTTCAAATCGACTTTCTTGGCATTTGCTTGTATCAGGGGGTTATCATTAGTATCATTGTGATCTATGCTATCTTTCTGTTACTTCTCTTGTGGCATTAGTCTTATCTCTTGATTGCATCAAATCTGATATTGTTGATGTTTGTTGTGCAAGAGAGAGGGCACATTGGCCTCTTGGACTAAATCGATTGCATAGAAAACTACCTCAAAGATTCTCAAATTGATCGGATTTGCATAGATCATCATCATCAAGGCATCTACAAGGTTACCCAGGTAAGATCCACAGGTTTGTTTCTCTTATCTTGATCCAATCCATTGACATAGCTCATAAATTGATAAAACCCTTATTAATTCAAACCCTCATTGTTACATTTTCTCAGATCTACTAAGATCTAGTGGGTTATTGGGTATAATAGTAAAAACCCACCTCTATAGTATCCACGGCATCCCGTATCTATAGTTTGGTGAGGATTGGCTTCCATTTGACCCTCTTCCCAAGCCAACCTAGCTTCTCCAAGCAAAGGCGCACTTCTTGGTGAAGGTGAGTTACCCTAGATCTAGGTGATGGGTAGTTGAGATCCTGCTTGTTTCATGATCTACACATCCAATAACCTACCCCCAGATTGTCACTTTTCTGATTTCTACCTTATGGGCCCTATTCCACATTTCAAGGGATTTAATCCCCATTTTGGACCACTTGGTATTTTCAAACTCAGATCTAGTAAGATCTAGCCATTGGATTGCCATGAAATTATAGATCCATACTCTCACTTGCTTAAACTACTTGGATCTAAAGTTTGGATGCCATTGGACTTGTCTTGATCCATTTATCACCCTCTTTAGCCTCCTTGGGTAAAGTCGCACCACCCTGGAGAAGGGAGTTGATCCACTTTTAGGACGTGGGTACTTGAGATTTTTGTGGATTTGGAACGGGCATAGTTCAAAACCTAGGTCTAGTGTGTCACTTCCTCAAATCTTGCCTTGGGGATAGCATTCCTTGTTTTAAGGGGTTGTGGTCCACTTAGGTCAAACCTAGATCTAGACCTATTCATCCATCAAGACTTTAATTGCCCACTTGTCTCATATAATAGGAGTTATCAATCACAAGTTAACTACACTTTGACTCCATTATCCCAATTCCCAAGGCACTGGTCTCTCTCCAAGTCAATTCGACTTTCCTAGATTGTTGGATTTACTTGTGGTTTGACCCTTGTGTGGTGAACTAAACCCTTTGATGTCATCATGTATCATGATTAAGCTTGTCACTTGTACTAGTTAGCCCCAATTCAACCCTTAAACTACCCTGCATTGGACACGGTTCCCAAGGCAGTGGATTTTCTCACATTGACTAGTACTTTAATCCCGGATCTTATCTTTAATTATTATAAGTCACTCTCACATCAACAATGAACCAAAGCTATACTCATTGAACCCCTCACTTGTCTTGTGACTTCATCCTAAGGTTTAGGATAAACCATACACCTTACTTCACTTAGAATTAACTTGAATTGGTGTCTTGGTTTTGATCTCTCCTGTCGAGAGTAGATCGGGTCTCCCCCTTTGTTGTCTGGGCTAGTTAACATAAAGCGAAGGTTGCCTCGACTGGCGTGACAACCATCTATTGGAGGTCGAGGTGATCATGGTTGCACCTTTTGAGTTGCCCTTCCCTATTGCCATCCATTAATGGATACATCCATAGGGGTAACTACAGTTTAGGTGATAACAGTGTTTATACATGATTGAGCTTCATTTTGCATCCATACATGAAAATTTTTAAATGTTTCAAAAGCTTGAGATTTATCTTTCAACAACTATACCCAACACATTCTGGTGTAATCATCAAAAGACATGATATATTTATTACCATTAGCGGAGATGAAACAAGCATTGGGCCACACAAAATCCAAATGTATCAACCCAAGTTTTCTAGATGCTCTTGAAGTGGAATCATAGAAAGGTTGTTCGTTATGTTTTCCAAGGACTCATGCATCACATTGCTTCAATTGCCCTTGGAATAGTAGGCAAACCTAAAAACACCCTTGTTTTTCAGCAAACGAAGGCTATCATAGTTAATGTGCCCAAATCTAGCTTGCCATAAGAAACTAGATGATAATATACCTTCATCAATGTGGAAGAACTAGGCAAAATTCTATGCACAAGCAGATGTCCCTTTCAACTTCAACAATCGTTCATCTTCCATACCTGTCATAACAACCATGTTGTCGGAAGCCCTCCTTATTTCAACTTTATCATTGAAGATATAAATAGATTGGCCCTACTGTCGAATATGCACAAGAGACAACAAGTTCCTCCGTAACTCAAGAAGATAGAGAACATCATGCAGAATAAAATCCGAGAATCCATGCAACTTAAGTCTGATGGTGCCAATTCCCAAAGGCTTGAAACTTGATTTGTCTACAAAATATACTATACCATTTACATTGTCATTGAAATCTTCATAGAAGTCTCTTCGAAAGGTCATGTGGCATGTTGCACCTATGTCAAGTAACCAAGCATCTCCCCAAGAAGCAAATGAAGTGTTAAACAAATCTTCATTTTCTCCGATATTACGATAAGCAACAATGTAATGAGCAGATTCAGGTGCTTTACCTTTCGTTAATTGAAATGCTTTACCTTTGTCTTCTTTCTGATCATGTTTTTCTTTGAACTACTCCCATGGAGCCTGTTACCAATTTTTTTGTACCATAGTTGGACTTCCGACGAGTCGCCATTTGATGAACATGATTTATGTTCATATCCAATGTATCAGAAGTTCCAGTTGCAATAATTAGCCAATTTTGGCTAGTCAGTTTTATTTTTCAATTGAAATGACCATGGCCCCACGGGGTTTGTAATAAGTGTGCTAGTAGGATTTTGAGTGTCTTGGTTCCCAATGACTTGACTATCAACTAAGGCATTCTAGGGAGTTTTTTGCCCTTGTCAATTATGCTTTGCCTATAGCCGAGCAATAATCGACGAGGTTTTCTCCCGCTTCCTCCAAAGCTAGAATGCCCGATTTTGAAATTTGAGCCTTGGGGGGTTATTAGAGTCCAACTGATGTATATAAGCCTACTAGACAACATGTATGTCTTAGATGGTCATTTCCTAAGGTCCTCGTCCAATAAAAACACTGTCCGAAAAAATTTTACCGGACGCGTTGGATGAGTTTTTATTATTTTTATTATTTTTCCAAATATTTAATTGAAAAAATGCAAGCTGTAATATGTCAGTCATCCGGGGGTGGATTTCAGAGATTGAAGGCTTGATTCATAAGCCAAAAATCACACATGAACCCCAGACCAGCTCATCCTAAGTTTCGGATGTTCATTCAGCCTCATAATTAATAATTTCTCAAAAAAGTCATTTACAGAGAAATTATTAATTAAAATATTAAAAATGAATATTTTGGAGATAATCCAAAGCTCTCCAAAATAAACCAAATTGAATAAAATAAAAGGATGAATGACATGGCACAGAGCATTCATGATAATTCCAATCATCTCCAGTCAGCATTAGGGAACTATCCAGTCAGCATAAGAGATCTCCTCCAAAGGAATTTGCCCTCCTCATGAAGAAATACGATTTGATGATGTGTTAGAGGTTTAATGGATGGTTGGGCTTGCATTTAATGGATGGTAGGCGCATTAGCCACCTCATGGGCTTGGCTCCTAGTAAATCACGAGTTATATTGAATGCAACTCCAACTCGCATCCTCCTTCATAGATCACGTATATCTCTTGAAGACTCACGCATCTCTCTTATGGTTCACGTGTTTCACACATGGCACTTCGTATATGGTATGGTGAAGCTTCTAAAGCTTGAGTGGGGGGCGCCTTGCCAAGGTGGAGGCCACCTCCCCACTCTCCTTTATTACAACTCGAGTCTATTGAGTGGGATTCGCACTCCAAGCTTGATTGGATGGGATTTGATTGGAAATTCGAATTAGGTTATGTGCCATTGGCTCCCTCTCAAGCCAATTCAAATTACTCTTAGGATTGCTTCTAGTTTGTATAAAGAGAGGTGCCTTTCACTCTCTTATGATGGATAATTTTGAGTAAGATTACTCTGAGGAAATTGTATTAGCCTTTGCTTTGATTTGATAATAAAGATTTTCGACTTTGGAGGTCCATGAGCTCTTACATGTGGATGTGATTTCATCTCTTGTTGAGGTGACATCTTATCTAACCCTTCTCTCATCTTTGCATTTGTTATTTTGGTTTAAAGATTGCTAGCTTGTGAAGGCTCTTGAAGCACAATAGATTAGCCATTTACAGTTGTTAAGTTGGTTAATTATGCTTAGATGATTAATATTTGGATGAACATTAGTATTCAGTTGTACGAAATGTTGATTTAGATCTTATTATTTGAGCATTCTAGCATCTCTTTTTCCATTCTCACTTGCTTGTTGAGATCTGTGTTTTGACTAGGTGTTATCAGAGTGGAGAAGGGCAAGAGTTCAGCTGCTTCAAGCCCATGCTCCATCTTCAAGATTGATCTAACTCAAATTGTGATTACAGGATCTACAAAGCTCAAAGTTTTTTTCATCTTAAGAAGGCGCAAAGAAGTCTTGTTTTTGTTTTCCATCCCTACAAACTATTTTAAAACTTGGTCGCTTGGTTACCTTGGAAGCCCTAAAACACCCTTCTTGCTTTCGTTTTTTGGCCTCCTTCCCTTCGTTTTTGCCTTCTCTTTGCCTCCTTTCTACCTAAAACCTTCATCTCCCCTCATCCCTCTCGTCTTCCTAGTCCTAGATCTCCTTTTCCTTACCAAGTGCTTTCGTTTTCCCCTTCTAAGCATCTCTTCTCCTTTCGTTTTAGTCTTTTTCCTCCAAAGCCTTTTCTCCTAGCTCTCGTCCAACCTTAAGTCCCTTGCCTTAGTTTCGTTTTTCATCTCCCCCTTTTAAAGCCGTTCATCTCCCTTTCGTTTTCTCCTTTTTTCCTTGTTTCGTTTTTGGTCTTCTCCCTCTCCTTGCCTCCTTTCGTTTGCCTTCCTTTGCATACCCCAAACTCCTCCTAAACACTTTAAAAAACTTTAAAAAGAACTTGTACTCTCTAGTTTTAGTCTATTTCTAGCTTGCATATTAGTTTGTTAGTTTGCATATAGTAGATCTCATTCTATGCTTTGCATCTAGTTTACTTTCGATAATTGCATCTAGATCTCATAGTAAGAGTTGCATTTCATTTTAATACTTAGATCTCAGTTGCATCTAGTTTCCTTTTGTTTGATTTGACTAATGCTAAAGGGTGCTTGTAATTTGATTTGCATTGTGTTGTAGGTTTAAAGAAAAGCAAACTCAAGAAGAGGACTTGAAGAAGAAGAAGAATAGATCATCAAAGAGAAGAAGAAGATTGCAAAAACCAAGAGGAGATTTGAAACCAAGCTTTGAAACCGTGACATAAACACTCTCCTTTTTGTTGTAAAGCTCTTAAGAGCTATCAAAATTCATTTCTACTTTCTTCATTTCTTATTCCAAGGTTGAAAATCCTCAAAAGTTATATTTGATTAATAAAAGAAGCCTAAGTGGGATAAAGCCTCCCATAGTTTGTGTTTCTTCCCCATTCGGGGAAGAGTGTCTTGTGTGTTCTTAGCTTAGATTTACTTCAAGTACTTAGATTAGTTTCATTTTTGCTTAGAACACTAATTGTTAGATAGTCATTTCATTTTCGATTATTTTCAGTTATTTGAGTTATCCTTGTTTACAATTTGCATCTCATATAGTGTAAATTAGTCTCTTGAACCTGTCGCAAGACGAGTCAAGAGCACTCTCTGTCAGAGAGCATTTTTATTGTTGCATTGCATTGCATATAGCATAGATAAGACTCTTGAATCAAGCCTTAAGGCAAGATCAAGAGCACTCTCTATCGGAGAGCATTTTTCTTGTGCTCTAATTAAAACACTTCCAACTCACACCCCTTGTCTAAAATATATTTCGTTGTTTCCTTGCCGGAGTATGCTCTGGCCGAGCTAAAATCAGATTACTCAGAAACGGCATTGAATTGTTTAATCTCATAAGTGATAACCATAATAAGAACTTCCACCCCATAACCAACCAATCCAGAGTTGATCGATAAGATAAGTTCGGTGGGTAATCTCCTAGTTGGGGGCACCAGGGTTCCATGTTCAGCCTCTAGCTTGCTGGTTAAGTTCCTTGGACACCTAGCCTAGAGCACTGGGTGGCCCAACAAGTCCTTGAACGGAGGCACTTGATACTATCTTTTACGAACAGACTTCCAGTACCTCGCGTATTGGTTGGAAGTACCCTTAGCCATAATAATAATCAAGAACACCTAAAATACTTCAAAATTTACCAAGAACAATTTCAAAACGTTCTCACGAACATTACATTGAGACTTATTTTGCAGCATTCCAAGCACTCATTGACTCCATTTGGCACTAGTCTTCAAATTTATATGTATCACTTTGAGCTGGACCATTAGTCCTTTGGTATTTGTTAATTATCTTGTGGATGCCTATTTAAATTTCCAAGTCATCATATATTGTTCATCTTGATATTTGTGTTTTGTAATTGTAACGTGGATTGTGTATTTTACAGTGTTCTCATCACAAAAACTCCTAAACAACACCCATCCGCATCGTTTCATCACTTAAAACACTTAAAAACACAGAGCCATAGAAAACTCTTTGTTAGGGACAACCCCCCTTGGCTTCGTTAGGAGTTTGCCTAAACGAAGGAGCTGGGATTCAGGTTACAGTACCTGGCTCATGACTTGCCCCCAAGGCCACACCTTCCCCACTTGTAGTGAGGGAACAGCTTTCGAAAGATTTCTGCTGCCGGTGTGCATCTTGGCGGACAACATCTTTGGCGCCGTTGCCGAGGACAAATCTTTTTGTTCCTGGACGACCTTACTTTTTTCTAGTTTTTACATTTTTTGATAGATTTTTAGTCCAATCACTCTCTGATATTAGATTTGAAATCCATTTGGCGACTCCACTGTCTTTTAATTTACCAAGGTATTCAACTAGGAGAAACTCTGAAGGTTTACTTAGTTTCATCCCTGAACCTGAAAAGGTTTATCGGAGGAGACTAAATAAACTAGCTTCTCGTAGGATCCTTGAAGATCTTGGATCTCAATCTATTTCGGACGTCCGTAGTTTGTTTTTAGAGCCTAAGCTTGTAGAACCTGATAGTTGTTTAACTGAGCCAATGGGTGATTTTTATTCTCCCCTTGACATTACTCAGATAGCAGGTCAACCTCACGATATTCTAGACAAGGCTATCGACAAACTTCCCACCTTCACTGGCATTGATGCCATTACTGCTGCATATCATCTCAAGACTTTCTCAAAGTGTATCAGTGGATATGTCAGAGATCCTGCCCATAAACATGATGATGTGTATATGAAGTTGTTTGCCTTATCTTTAGACGGGGATGCTGGTGACTGGTTCATCGGCTTGCCAAACAATTCCTTTACAACCTTTGTTGCCTTCAACACTACCTTCACCAACAAGTTTGGTGAGAAGAAAGAACCTCGGCACCAATTGGCTGCATTGACAAACACCAAAAGAAGTGAAATGGAGACCATGGAGGAATTCAATAAAAAATTCACTGATTTGTCTAATGCAATCCATACAGATTACAGACCGACTGCTCAGACTATATTGGTGTATTACATTGAAGCCCTTAGTGGTGAAATGTAGTATGAGCTTAGAGACGAGGAGCCCACCACTCTTTTGCAAGCCTAAGATATGGCTTGCAAAATTGATAAGAACATGCAATCTTCGGGAAAGCCCAACATTCCTGGTTACTCAAGATCTGCAACACCTTTAAAGATTAATGAACCCAAAGATAAAGATCCTTTATCAGTTCTGAAGGAGGCTCATGAAAAACAGATGTTGGAAATGAGGAATGAAATGAAAAAGGAAATGAAGAGAAACATGGAAGAAGCTGAACAAAGACACTTGGCACAACTAAAGGAAATACAGAACCGGGTAGTAACTATGGAAAGAACGCAGACACAACCTGCTCCTAGGACCTTTCCTGCAAAACCAACTTGGCAAAGAAAGGCTCCCAACCATGAACAGAGGCCTCCTCATCAGCTAGAGGCTGCTAACATGGCTGAGCATTACAAGCCATTTTGTAGAGCATGCAGAGACTTCCATGAGGAATCTAGATGCCATTATGCATGCTATGTTCAAGAGCATGGTCATCCGGAAGGTTGTGGTCCTATTACATCTACAAGCGAGCCTGAATACATCAACCATGTAGGTGACATCTATAGCATTCCTAGGGAAGATTGGACACAAGCCAACCAACATCACCAGAAGGTTGACAATTTAACTCAGTACTATGCTGAAATGCCTTCAGATGAACAGATCAACAACATTCAGAATTTCAAAGGGATTACTTACCAAAGGAAAGCAAGAGAGGGACCTTCCACACATAAGGTAACAATTCCTAATCTTGCTAAAGAAGTAACTGTTGATTTGAGTTTTGACTTGGGTAATTGGTTAGCAAATTCAAAAGTTCATGTCCCTGTCTTAGAACTGTGCAAAATACCTGGGCAAAGAGAAGAGTTGTTGAAAATCTTAGATCTTCCAACCAATCCAAGTCATCCTACACCTTCAAGTCCTCCAAAACCTTTGGAACCTCCCCCACCTGTGAGACCTTCTACCCCTCAGAAGGTGGCTTTCTCGGACACCATGCAGCAACATTCAACAAGCTATAACAGTGTTTGACCCAAGAAGAGAAGATCATCCCCCTTTTTATATATCATTGATGATAGGAGATATTCTTCTACATAATTGTCTGTTAGATTCAGGATCGGGTGCTAACCTAATGACCAAAAAGGTTTTGCAACAGCTTAACTTGAAAATCACTAGACCCTACCAGAATGTATGTGTCATGGATGCTAGACCGGTTAAAGTTGAAGAAATAATTAAGAATGAAATTGTGAAGTTAGCTAAGTATCCGAACATCTATGTTGCCATGGACATCCTTGCTATTGATGTACCAGACAAATGGGGGATGTTGCTTTCTAGAAAGTGGGGTGCAACTTTGGGTGGCTCTATTCAACTTGATTGGTCTTATGCAACTGTTCCAGCATATGAAGATTCACTTGTAAAATTGCATACTGAGAAAGAGAAAAGGTACCATGTGGAAAACCCTCTAAGACGATTGAATGAGTATGTTTACAACACTGATGAGCATGGAACCTATCAAATCAACTCCACCTTTTTGGACCCCATCCATGAAGAAATAAAGGATGAAAAAGTTGATGAGTTGTGGAGAATGAACTTTGATGGTGCATATTCTAGAGCTGGGAAAGGGGCTGGCATAGTCATAACCTCACCCAAGGGTAAGATCTTCAACTTTGCTTTCAAGTTAGAGTTTGAAGCAACTAATAATGTGGCAGAGTACGAAGCACTTCTACTAGGCATTGAAATTGCAAAGGACATGGGTATAAAATTGCTAAGCATAAAGGGTGACTCAGATTTGATAGTCCAACAAGTAAAGAACAAATTTGCATGCAAATGTAACAGACTAAAGAAATATAGGAATGCAATTTGGGACACAATGGAATTCTTTGATGCCCTTAACATGGAAGCAATCCCTAGAGAACAAACAGTGCAGCAGACAAGCTAGCAGTTTCAACATCAACCCTACAACCATCAGATGAAATGTTAGAAGGTTATTGTCCATTGGAAATAAATTTTAGGCCATCAGTACCTGATAACATCGAGCATTGGCAGGTTTTCGGAGATGACGAGCAAATCTTGAAATTCATTAATAACATAGATGAATTTTCGAATTTAAAGTTAAATGAACAAGAGGAAGGTAAAGAGTATGAAGGAGAGGGAAATCAGTTTGACAATCCTGTGCCACACGGCCTTGTAGCCTTAGAAAATATTTTTGACAGGCAGGACAGAAGAAAAAATAGCATAGATCAAATGAAGCCGGGAGACTACATTGAAGTAAACATTGGGACGGAAAATGACCCCAAAATGATAAAAATTGGAAAAGGAACTTCAGAAAAAGAGAGGAATGACTTAATAAATCTTGTAAAGAGGTTTAGGGATGTGTTTGCATTTACCTATGATGAACTGAAAGCTTATCGGGAGGATGTCTTCCAACACACCATCCCCCTCAAATCGAAATGTCAGAAAGTCAAACCTTTTCGACAAAAACTTAGGCAAATAAATCCTAAGTTGGCCCCTATTGTCAAACAGGAGTTAGAAAAGATGTTGGCAGCAGGTATTATAGCACCCACTAGACATTCATCTTGGTGCTCCAAGTTAGTTGTAGTCAAGAAAAAGAATGGGAGTATAAGGATATGTATATATTTCAAGAATCTGAATACTGCTTGTCAGAAGGACAACTATCCTCTCCCTAACATGGAGACTCTCCTCCAACGGGTCACTGGGTCCAATATGATGTCCATGCTTGATGGATTTTCCAATTACAATCAGGTTGTGATTCAAGATGAAGACAAACATAAGACCACATTCACAACCCCTTTGGGCACATTTGAATATCTGAGAATGCCCTTTGGTCTCCTTAATGCTGGGGCCACTTTTCAAAGGGCCATGGATTATGCCTTCAAGGAATTGATTGGTAAAATCATTGAAATTTACCAGGATGATCTCACTGTTGGAGTAGGCAGGGGGGGACGTCATGCCCCATCTAACCCCAATAGTAGTGAAAATCCCTCAACGCCCCCCCTAATCAAGCAATGTAGGCCTGGAAGAAGGATGACGTCATCATCAAAAGCAAGCCAAGGAGAGAGGGCGTTGTTGAGCTGGAGGACTAGGAGGATGTGGATGGTGGCCTAGAGGAGAGACATGAGCCTCAATGCTGAAAGAAAGAGCCACCGGAATGATAGAACAAGGTGGGGGTCATGTGATCCAATGACCCACCCCTAGAAGCCCCGGACACCAACCTTAGAGCTTCAAGCCCTTTCATGAGGCAGTCAGCAATGCCACTAAAGCCGTAGTACTCCCACGAGAGGGACCAAAGGATCTGGCCATAACCTCCACTCAGAAAATGTTGGATAACACCCCCCCTGGACAAGAAAAAAATGACCCTCTCTCCCTGGGGCACATCTGAAGGTGCACTGGTACTAGTACCACGTAACAAAGAGCAAGACCCTCAACTACTCAACTTCTCACTCTACTACTTGTTCAAATCCAAACGTGGATAAATGCTTGAATCCAGGCCAATCTAACTGCGGTAGATTGCGATGGGACACGCACAGAGGCCCTGCGAGAAGCTCATTTGTTAAGAGTAGGGAGTGTGATGGATGCCCACGTGCTTCGGAGGAAGGGATTCAAAGAAAATAAAAATTACCCATACATGTGTCACATGTCTTCTCCATTCTGTCTAGATTGAATTCGCCTGAAACTCACACTGGAATCAATTACTGGAATCAATCACAATCTTACGATTCCTTTTCACTTCTTTGCATTCTCCTTCTAAGCCCTAGTTCGAAAGAAAAGAAAGAGAGATTGTTGCAGGTTTTCGCTTCCGGTAACCCTCGTTCTTCACATCTTCACATGGAAGATGACTATGGGATAATTTCGTGGAGCGGCAACAAGAAAATTAGTTGATAGAGCCTCCTCGTCCACACACACATGTACAAAACATCGAATTAGACCTCATGGCTCTAATACTGCTGAAATATCGGATAGATATAACTCCATAATGAGAATTATTTCTTTATTTAATGAGTTGTCAAATATATACACATAGAGAAATAGTTGTGACAGCTAAATTGCCATCAACTATTTATTAAACTTCCTAATAACCCCGAATGATTATCTAATTAACAGTATGAATGCCTAAATCAAGGTTAAAAGAGTCTAGTACTCTAAGGTTGATGTTGCTAAATTAAATTCAAAAGAACATGAGCAATGCCCCCTTGCCAAAAGCATTCCATATGTCCTAGGTTATAAAGTCAAATCTAAAGCAAAGGGACTAAGCCAAATCTAAAGCAAAGGGACTAAGCCAAAAAGACAAATAAAAAATAAAAAATAAAGGATCACTAACGAGAGGCGCAAGGAAAGGGTAAGTCATCATAAAAGGCACTAAGGGGTAGACCCATTAAACTCGGTCGCTATGGTTAGCATGCAAAGACCCCTTTTTCTTCACTAAGTACCAAATTCATTCCATCACCCTCACCTGACTTAGGGATTTCGAACCTTCGATAATGCGCCTTGACTTGGAGGTTTTCACATGTAATAACATTTAATTTTGGTCACACCATGGTTATCCTAATGTTTTAATGGATAAAAATTAAATAACTCATTGAGCCATTAGAAGGGTGTAATTGTTAATTATTGTTAAAGTTTGTGCAGCTGCGAGACCCATTCTCGGAGAGGATGGTACCCTAGTCAGTTAACTAGGGTTCCTGGTCAAGTTAACCAGGCAGAGTAAAGAGTAAGACCCTAGAAGGTACCCTAGGGCCTCTAGCTGTCTACTGGGGTTCTTGGTCGAGGACCAAGTAGGTTGATGCCATGGAAAAGTCCCTAGAATGTGGCTAGGGCCCCTACTTGTCTCTAGGGTATTCTGGTCTGGGACCAGACAGTTTCTTGGTCATGAGGACCAAGCAGGTCCTGCAGGTTGAAACAAAGACCTCCTGGTCCAGGACCAAGCAAATTCTTGGTCATTAGGACCAAGTAGTTCCTGCAATGACATACATGGTCAATTGACCAAGTGGATCTTGGTCAGTGGACCTGGATGATGATGTGTGATGTCCTCTTCTCCTAGGTCTTCGAGATGGTTGAGTTAGATGGTCTTCTCAAGGGACTGGTCACCCCTTGATGGAGCCACTAACATTTGACCTGAGGAGCAGTCTAGAGGACCACATGATCACATCATACAGTGTGGACCCTTCCTTATACAGTGATGATGAACTTTCAGGTTATATGGAACATTTGTACATTTGAGAGAGAGATGACTCATTGTATCTTCCCCACCTTGGTTGATTTACTTTTGATCCTTACACCTTGTTGATTATTGGTCTTGTGGTACCTTGTCTTTGACTTGTGGTTAGTAGGGTCATTTACCCACCTTGAGTTGTTTCTTGATTTGTACCATCTTGGTGCTTTTGATCCTATGGGTACTTTGGTTGTTTGTCCACTTTGTGGTTTACCCTTGGTCCTGGGGTTTATGGGTTATGTACCCATTTATGTCTTATGTTGGATCATGTGTTGGTCCTAGTACCCACCTAATGTTATTCTAATTATAATTTATGTGACTTTATTATTTTTTACCTTAATATGCTTGGCACCCACTTTTGTTTTTATGGTACCATTTTGATGGATCATGGTGCCCTCACTTATCTATTTATATGACCCTTGTACCCACCTAAGACATTTTGTTTATATTTTTTATTTTTTATTTTGTAAATCATTATTATGTGTTGGTACTTTTCTTGTTTAGTGGAACCCTAAATTTAAATAAAAGTTTTATTTATTTGATCCTTCTAGAAGACCCTAAGACACTATATATTGAAGTCTTCATTTGACAAGCATTCATCATTTTTATCTCAGCTCTGCTCCTTTCTCTGCTTGACGTCAAGGTTATCGCTGCTGCTCACTTTTGTTTTGAAGGCCGCCCACCTGTTAAACCTCCCAGACCTGATCTGAAGTTAATGTTGAAGGTTTATGCTGCTCCTGATCTAAGCCATCAGCCCTGGAAACATTACCCAGCCACCCATGAGCTCTGCTGATGAAGGCCGTGACCTGCTGCTGAGTTATGTGTCTGTTTTGTGACTTGTTGAAAGTCCGATTTGGTGCTATTAAGGTTTGTTTTTCTTTTTGTAATTTGTCTGGAGTCCAATCTGCTAGTAAGGAGTCAAATATACCTGAAAGGAGTCTGATCTTCCCATACATGAGCTCAATCTGACTGTTAAGAACTGCCTAGGGTTCAATCTGTGTGCTTGAGATTTTTATAGTGGGTCGATCTGGTTCCTATTAACCTGCTTGACTGGGCTATAAAGCCCAGGCGCCGGATTTGATCTATCTTGTGAAGGTCGTGAAGCTGGAAGCAGACCTACCTGTTGTAGTATCTATTGTGGGTTGATTTGATCGTGGGCCTTATGGATTTGATCGTATGATCTGTTGTCATTCTTGTTAAATGCTTTATATCAGATCTATCCTAAATCCTTACTGTTGTTATTCACCTTGACCAGATTCTTATTTCTGAGATTTGTTTTGGGTTTGGTCTTTGTACTGAAGATTAATTAGGGTCTGGTATTTGTGTTGATCCTTTGTATTTATTGAGGTCATCACCTAGGGTTTAGACCTCTTGTATTTACATCTTTTGGACATCTATTATGTTGGGACTTGATTATGCCTATCACTGTATTTTTTTACTGTCTTTGACCATCTCTGTTTGACTGTACCTCGGACCCATCATCTCTCTCTCTCTGGTTTGAACTTTGTACTAACCCTCTAGTAGGGTCATCTGGTTCCTAGTGTTTGACTGGCCTCTGAGAGGCACAGTCCTTTTTCTAAAAATAAAATTTTCCGAGTATAAAACAGTCAGGGTTCCACGCTCCAGGTAAGTACCCTAAACTTGTTTTCTTTACTTATGTTACTGTTGGTTAACACTGTGTTAGTTATACTATTGTTAGTGATTAAATGTTACTGAAGATTACTTTAACACAGTGACCCAATTGGTAGTGTTAAAGTTGAAAGAGATGAAAATTATGTTTTGATTCAGTACTTGTTTATTAAATGTAATTTTGCATTAAAGTAAATTGATCTTCTATTTTACTGCATCAAACCCTAACCCTACCAAAATTTAACAATTATTTCATGTATTTTCTTCATATTTGGATGCATTTCCTAATTTAAATGCGGCTTGAACCCCTTAGCACAAGGACGCCCTAGTGTTTCTTTATGATGTGACACTTGTTATGACACATGTTGATGATGCATAGCCTTATTATGAGGAGCGCCCCCCTTGCTCACACAAATTTGGAGCCACACATGTTGCCTAGAAGCTCTAGGAGGGGGTTGTCCCCTTCCTAATTGATGGATGATGACACTTCCTTGGCACATGGGAGTTAGTTGGCACTTATTTGCACATGCTTAGACCATTAGCATGAGTTGATGAGAGGTTGTTGCACACTGGACCCTTCATTGTCGCTGTTTATCCACATTATTGACAAGACTTATCACACAGTTTAAGGAGTTTGTCCAAGCATTGATAGAGCATTCTGGGGTTTTGACCCTTTGTTGGACCTTGGAGCCACATGTCATGCTTTGGGAGAGGAGTTATCTTCTTAAGGAGGCTCACGCATTGATTATCTGACCCTTTCCTCTTGGATGTTGCACATTGGATAGCCTTTTCATGCCACACGTGTTACATCCTTGAGGAGCGCGCTTGGCACTTTGACCATATTGATGGAAGATGTTACACTTGGAGAGTTTCCACACGTGTTGGCACATTGTTTGAGAAGGTTGTTGGTTTGTTTCAACCTCTTCCATTATTATTTTGACCATATCTAGGAGGGTGCTCTTCCTTTTTAAGCATATATTGTATACATCACATGTATTTGACCTAGATCTAGTGGTGCACTCCCCTCTTCTTGGGCAATTAGTTAGGATTTTGAGGTTGGTTCATCCAACCACCTCTTATTTTATGCATTTTTTACCATGTCTAGAGGAGATTGCTCCTCCTTAGGATAGATCTAGGGTCCTAGCCTAAGATACTTGTTATCACACCATAGTAGCAGGGCTACTATTCTTGCTTAGCAGATATCTGCACATTCCAGAGCTTCCATTATTCAAAGTATGGCTATGATGATTGTATATTTTGTGATCACTCATGATCAGAGCAGTGTATTATTCAGACTTATGTTAGACCTTGTGTCAAGGCTAAGCCTTGAGAGTTCAGATTTGATGACCGATGTGACCCTTTATCCCATACAGTTTCAGTTCAATGCTTAGAGATGTACTTCTAGCAGTGTTTCAAATGGTATATGATGTTTATTACTATGATGATGTTGTATGATCTACCGATATTTTATCATTGACTGTGGATTATTATCTTGTTGATTTAGTCATGTTCACAACATCTGCTTGGTATATTATTCCTGATGTGGCAAACTGTTTAAAATGAACTATAAATCATAAAATGGACAATTGCTTGCACATTTAGGTCATTTAACAAAACCCACTGGTTTTCCACCTTACATATATATGGTCTTTCCTGACACCAGTTGTCTGCTAGTGTAGGCTCCATATTCACTTGACTCCATCCATACATGACTTTCCTATTTGACTTTAAACCTTGACCTGTCTCATTTGACTTTCTGATACTGAGGACTTCCCCATTTTTCTACCTCTGTGTTTGGACCGCATCCCTGTATGTTCAGTGTCTCGGCGCTAAGTTGGTGACAAAACTTGCCTTTGGTGAGTTGGATTGTAGGCCTAAATCATTCTGGTCGGTTGTCTCAATGTTTGGCATTGGCTCGAACTCCCCCTAGTCACTTGAGATGTTGTTGGCTAAAACTGAAAGCTCATGTTCTACTTATGGAACTTATAAATTTGCCCATGGAAACTAAAAAGGGCAAGAGCGATGAACAGCTAAAAATACTCCTCGAAGAGTATAAGAAAGGTCCAAAAAGCAATGGTTCTTAAAAGTTATATCTAAACAATTGCTGACCTTCTATGTATATGAAAACATGCCCTGGATGCAAGCTGCAACTAGTTGTGCTTATCAGCACACCTGAGATCCGAAGGGTTATGTAGGCCAAAAAGGCCATGACATGAAATTGAATGATCCTAATGAAACTGGATCAACTTGATGTAGACATGATGCCTAAGTTGAATAAGCACTCCCTAAACAACTTATCCATTTGTGAGGCACAGCCATCCCCCGTGTTATTTTGTCCAGCACAGAGTTTGTAGCTTCCCCCTTCTCCCAGTCCAAAGTATTTTTGAGTTAAGTTAGACAAGTCAACCCCTTTGCCCAACCTTGTTCCTAGCCTTCATCCTTCACTAGCAGTTTGACCATGTCCAATGGGTGAGTTTGTCATTTGAACTATTGTGCAAGTAATTTTATAACAAAGGAATATGCTAACTTGATTAATGCCACTGAATGGATGTTATACTTTGAGCTTGGCTATGGGAATGATTAGAGAAGCATGTCTTAGTCTACTGATGTCATTTATCCTTGGTTGTATATTATTGGGATCCGTGATGATGTGGGCCATATATCTATACCTATTGATGATGATTGATGGTCCCACATACTTGATGATGATATCATATGATGGACATATGGTTCAGATGATGATTGATGCAGTTCAGCAGGTTTTATTATTACTTCAGATCATCAGATTATGCACTATCCATATATGGTGGACCCTAGCTGGCCCATTAGGGCAACCCATGGTGTATGAATACACATTCCTAGTGGATTTGGGTCTTCTCGATCCAATGAGACACTTATCTTTCAGTTTCGGGCACTTCTGACAGTGATTGATGAAGTTTTACACCTGTTGACCAAATTTGGGGCTGATTTCCCAGCTTGAGCAACAGGGGCCATGAGAGGCCAGTTCACCTAGGGCGTTGTATGAGGAGGGGGTGGTCCAGCCACTTGTTTTTACCATTTACTCCTCCTTTTGGAGAGCCTGGTGGGCTCAGTTGGATAGCGCAGATGCCCTAGGAGGCAGTTTTGGCACTTTCACAGTTACCGAGGCAGTTAAAAAATGGGATAAAGTGGTCACTGAGGAATTCGATTTGGGCAATTGAGGCAAGGTTTTGGCATTTGGTTTTCACAGAGGTCTTCCAGGGTGATCCCACTATCTTCCAGCCAGTTTTCACCATGTGGGTAGGCCCACAGCGATCACAGGAGGTCTTTTACTGCTTGTCTGTCACAGATTTTGAGGACAGATTTGATCATTTATATTATCTTGGACATATTTTATTATTTTATTGTGCCTTGGGGATGAGCTAGTAAGGATTGATGCCTCCTAGCCCCACCATGTGCTTCTTATGTTATGTCCTAGTCATTATGAGGTGGATTTTTGTACTTTTACCTCTCTAGTGGATGACGTCATCCTCACTTTGTACCATTTAGTTAGGGCGTCATCATTATATTGGGTGATCCATGTGATATATTGTTATGACTCATTATTAGCCATTGATCATATATTGAGATCTTTTAATCTCAACCACTCATTTGATGTAGTATTGTAGAGTGGTATAGGGTTTTGGTCTTTATTATCCTATATAAGGAGGAGACCCCCTATTGTATAGCTCACCTTTGGAGCTCTGGAATATTGGAATAAAACACTTCTTTGTGGAGCATATCTCTCTTGTCTTGTGGATTCTCTTGCATCTTGAGTATACAGTATCTCTTCTATGTATCATTGTGGATTTTGGTGCTTCTACTAGTTTTCTTGCAGGAAAGTCGAATTGGTGGAGAGGAGGGCGATTTCTTGAGGGTTATTGTTGGAGGGATCCACATATTCTCTCTTGGGTTGATCTTGTGACAGGGAGTATCATTATTGTATCTTCGTGACATAGTTGATGCTTTCTATTACATCTTTCTATCATTTTCATAATCATCTTACTTGACTTGTTTCTTTGATCTTGTCTTGTAGGAGGAGGACGATTTGGCTATCTTGGAGGAGGACGTTTTGGTTGGAGCTCTTGGATCTCACTCTTGAATATACACATAGGAGAATGCTATCAATTTGCAAGGTGGCCACAAGCAATTGAGGTAAGATCTACAAGGTATGTGCCTCTTTCCATCCATTCTCTCTTCATTGGTCACAAACCCTAATTAATTAAAACCCTCATTTTGGTTTTTCTTAGATCTACTTAGATCTAGCCTTGCTTTTGAAAAGATCTTAAGAACCCACCTCTATAGCATCCACCCCTAGTTGGATCTGTAGTTTGGTGGTGATTGGGTTAAAATTAACACACTTTTCAAGGCAATATAGCCCTCTTGAACCAAATCGCACTTCCTTGGAGAGGCTTGTTGGGTTAGATCTAGCATATGGGTAGGTGAGATCCCACTTGATTTGCAATCTACACACTTGATAACCTATCGCTAGACTTTTACTTAGGTGATTTCTACCTTGTGGGCATCATTCCACCTTTTAAGGGATTAAAACCCCCTTTTGAATAACTTGGCACCTTAAAACTCAGATCTAGTAAGATCTAACCCTTGGATTGGCTTGATTTTCTAGATCCACATAGATTGGTGCCTAAGCTACTTGGATCTACAATTTGGTGGTCATTGGACTTGATTTGACACACCTTATCCACCTTTTAGCCCTCCTTGAGCAAGGTCGCACTTCCTTGGGTGACTGGGTTTGCCCACTTCTAGGGCCTGGGTAGTTGAGATTTCAGTGGATTTGGAACGGGCATACCTTGAAACCTATATCTAGAGTATCATTTTGTGACGATCTGCCTTGGGGGTAGCATTCCTTGTTTTAAGGGATTGTGGTCCACTTGGGTCATTTCATGAAATCCTAGATCTAGCAAGATCCAACCACTCTATCTCAATTAGCCCACTTGACTTGACTTCTAGGTGTCCCGATCTACACTTTGACATATCTTTTGACTCCATTAACCCATCCAACAAGGCACTAGTCCTCCTTAGGCAAGTCGCACTCCTTGGAATTGTGTCAAACCTTAGATCCAATAAGTGGGTACTCTTAATTTCAACTTAGATCCATAGATCTACTCATTACATATCCTCTAGTGCCAATTGCATCCCTTAATTTCACCTTGTGGGTCCACTTTAAGCCATTTCACATATCCCAAGAAGGTAAGACCCACTTGTGTACCATATGGTACTATATCTTGTCATCATAACTAATCATGTGGCCTAAATCATACATTGGTTGAAACACTAATCATTTCTCAAACCACCTTCAACCATACTTTAATTTCTAGGTCCACTTTACCTTGCATTGGTTTCTGTAACTTACCATTTACTCATCCCTAGGAACCTTTGTTTCGGACCAATCATCTTTGATTGGTTATAGGGTCTCCCCCTAGGTCTTGATTTATCTAGATCTAAAGTGAAGAGTGCCTCGGTTGACGTGACTCCCACCTTGCATTGGGAACCGTGGCATCTCTTGGGTCACCTCTTTAGTTACCCATCTCCTCTACCGTCCCGGATGGGATACCACTAGGGGCAACGACAAGTTGTGTGATAACAATACTATCATTGTATTTGGAGGGTTGTTGAGCCAAAGCTCTATATAAAGGCTCACCTCTCATTTGTATCTTGTTGTTGATTGAAAAGAATTAGAACTTTCTTTTGCCCTAAGTTATTGTGGTGTCTTGGAGACCTATCTTGGGTTGTGAGGCAAATGTTGTGGTGATTTCAAGCTTGGAGATAATGCTTTATTTTCTTTCACTGCGAGGCTAATAGATCTAGTTCATGATTAATAAACTTTATTGCTTGAAGGAAATCAAATGAAACTCTCATTGTTTTCCTATATGCTTTACTATTGGTATGTTGTTGGCAATTGGCATCCTTGTAGTTGTGTAACTTGTGGTTGCATGTTCAACCTCTCACTTGTTGGAGTATTTGCTAGATCTATGGTTGTTTAGTCCTATGGGTACCATGGTTGTTTGTCCACTTTGTGGTTTACCATTGGACCTAGGGGTTATGGGTCATGTACCCACACTTATCTTATGTTGTACCATGTGTTGGTCCTTGTAGCCTCACCTAATCAGTTATATGACCCTATTACCCACCTAATGTCACCCTACTTATATTTTATGTTATTAAATGTGACTTTATTGTTTTGACCATAATGTGTTGGTACCCACCTAAGTAATTTTATTTATAACTTGTGGCTTTTATTTTTTATGTCCTAACTAAGTGGTACCCTCCTAAATCTATGGAACCCTAACTTAATTAAAAGATTAATTTAATGATCATTCTCGAAGACCCTAATCCTTCCTCTACTTGACGTCAAGGATATCAATGTTGCTCACCCGAGTTTGAAGGCCACCCACCTGCTGAACAATTCAAATCTGGTTTTTTATGTTTGTGAGGTTTGATATGCATCCAGGGTTTTGTTATCACATCCATAGTAGCCAGGATACCGTGATTGCAGAGCAGTTCAGTATATATTTTTGATCTTTGCCTTTACACAGTTTCAATGAGATCAACTATGATGAGCAGTATTACTTATGATCACTCACGCATCAAAGCAGCCCCAGATTAGACATGCAGTAGACCTTATGCCACGACTGAGCCTCTTGACCTCAGATTTGATGACCGAGATGACCTTTTATCCCATACAGAGCAGTGCAGTGCCCAGAGTTTCAGCAATAGTGTTTCAGTGCTTACAGGTGATCCAGATAGCAGATACAGGTATATGGCCCAGCAGGTATATGATGTGCATCGATTTTATTATCTTGCCCTTTTGGCCATTTTGATAGCTTGACTTAGTATCTAGTGATCATGATCTGGTAGTATATATATATATGAAATGAATATGGTTGTTAATGAATATTTAAATGGTTTTATTACTAACATTTAGAAGCTCTTGTTTTGTACTCATTGGTTTTACCCTCCTAGGAGTGTGGACGTGATCATTCCCACCTTTATGGCTTGCTAGCTTGGGTATCACCTTCACTTTCCCCATCCATCTATTATCTTTCCCACTTTTGGTTTGTACCCTGACTTACACGTCATCCTGTGATATGGAGGACTTCCCCACTTTTGCCTCTATGTTGGATAGCATCCCTGTTAGTTTGTGTCTCGGCTCTGAGTTGGCAACAAAACTTACCCTTTGGTGAGTTGGATTTGATACCTTGATCACTCTAGTCGGTTGCCCCGATGTTTGGTCTTGATTGTAGAAGGTCCCCCTAGTTGCTTGAGTTGTGTTGGCTAAAACCTGAATCAAATTGTACTACCATCATTACATGTGGAAACCATTGTTATATATTTTATGAAAGCCCATGAGAATACTTCAAAATATGTGCTTCTCAGCACAATGAAAGAGGGTTGTGAAATTATAGAAACTTAAATAAAAAAAACACCCTGGATGAAAGCTAGAGTAGTTGTGCTTCTAAGCACATGCAAAATCCCCAAAAGGGTTATGAAATGAATTGAAATGGAAACTAAAAGCACCCTAGATAAAAGCTTTAGTAGTTGTGGTTCTAAGCACATGCAAAATCCCCAAAAGGGTCATATAGACCTAAAGAAAGCAGTGGTTAAATATATGCTAAATCCAAAGACTATTGGCCAAGGAAATGTAATGTAATGATTAATTCCTCACAGAGCCCACGGGTTGTGATGTGAGATGGAGTAAGGGACGGCTAATTCCAGTGTTCCACGGGGACGCGTCTCGAAGGGTCGAGGACACGTTTCAGTGTTTCTTGCGTCCCTTGTACTCCGAAACTCCATGCGAAACGTTTCGGGACATCTCGCTTTGGGCGAAACTTGGCGAAACGCACAACGAAACGTTTCGGTGGGCGGCGAAACTTGGGGGGGCTTCCTGGCATCCTGCCCGAAACTACGAAACTCCGGCGAGACTTGTGGGCGTCTCGCCCAAAACTCCGAAACTCCGACGAGACTTGTGGGCGTCTCGCCCGAAACTCTGAAACTCCAACGAGACTCAAAACTGAAATATCAAATGACAAAGACTCAAAAGTGACAAACATGAAATATGATGTTCATGTTAATCATAGATTCATATATTAATATAATCATGATGAATCGTGTAATGTGTTTGAACTTTGCATTTACATTGCATGATTGCACAATGATGAATGTAGTGTTTAGTAATTCACTAATTTGCATGGGATGGTTTGTTATTGTTGGGATTTATATTTTGCATATTTTTAATATTTTTAAAATTTTTATGGCTCACGTCCCGCCGTCCCCCTTGAATTACTCTAAAATTTGGGGGTGGTCTCCACACGTCCCGAATGTGTGTCTCCCCGCACCCGCGTCCCGCCATCTCGGAACCTTGGGGGAACATTGGCTAATTCTAAGTGTCCCCTAGAACCTCAAGTTACGGTTAGTCGGGCACCTAGTCCACGGCGGTTCTAGAAAAGATCCTCACAGAGCTGATACAGCTTGGATGTGAGTTGTAGACATTTGCCAAGGTTGAATAAACACTCCTCTAAACAACTTATCCCATTTGTGAGACACTGCCATTCCCTGTGTGTTTATTATCTGACATATGATTAAGTGTGTATTCCCTTTCCCTAATCCAAACTATCACAGTGTTGAGTCAGTTAAGTCATCCCCTTGTCCTAGCCTTGCATTCTTCACCTTCACCCTCTGCTAGCAAATTGATCATGTCTGCAAAATGAGTATATCCTTGAGGTTCTTTTATAAGTAAATGATTATTTGAACTTATACTTTATAAGAGCATGTCTTAACCATTTCCACTTGCAGCAGTAGGCTTTTCTAGCCTGGGTCATATTTTGATCAGTCTTGACCTGGTCAAACACAGTTTGACCAAGTCAACCTTGGGATATATGATAAGTTGGACCAGTGACGATGTATGATGATGATATATGGTCTTTTGATACACCTTTGATGACTCCATACAGTGGACACAGGTTGCAGATGATGATTGATGCACCTTTTTTATGGTTATTATTATTCTCAGATCATTTATTTTATTTTTGCTCGAGTATCGCTGAGGCTACAGATGATCTTACAGGTTGCCACAGGGTGTGTGGGTACTCATCTCTAATAGATTTGGACCTTCTGAGTCCATTGAGACTCAGTTATCAGTTTCAAGCACTCCCAGTGATGTTATAGGCATCTTTCCACTTTTGGCCAGTTTTGACATGCAGAAATGGCCTATCCAGCAGTTGTCTTGAGCTTGCTTGTTTGCCTATGGCGCTACAAAGGAGAGGGGTGGTCCAGCCACTTGTTATTACCATATTACTGTAATGTCCTCTTCTGCTTAAGCACAGAGGACCATCCCGCTAACCTATATCATTCCCATAGGTTCGAGCGGGCACTGACATTCAGGGAATCAACTGAGGATTGATGCCATATGCACCCTAAGAAGATCTCTGGCATAGGTATTATATCATCAGTACATAAACGGGGGCCACCGGAGCTGAAGGCCACCTGCATGCATGACATCCGAGCAATATTTCATGATGCATGCACCTGATTGAGTCTCCAGACACCTGCATGCAAGTCAACTGCGAATTAGAAGGTTAAGTGACCTAATTAGGTCAAAAGTTAGGTCTAACAAGTGAAAGCTATAAAACAAAGGTAAAGCTAATGGAGAAGAGTTGCTTATATGATTATTGATTTGTGGATTCGAATTGGAGAGCTCAGCGAGCTAAGTTGGGGTTGAGTGCATGCACTCAGCTAACTGGTGTATTTCAGCAGCGAAATCTATCTGCCCTAGTCACCATCAGGTTGGATCATCCATATTCAGCATTGCTTCATCATCATGTACTATTATCTTTCAGTTTCTGCAGTATTCCAGTTTATGAGTTATTGAGGGGTTTGCCCTCCTGCATGGGCACATTGTCCAAGGACCTCCCTATTCGCATCACTGTCTACAGGACTCACTTCTTCTGCATGCTGCTCTCATCCTCTTCAAAGCAGTGGTATTACCCTTCCCCTGGAAGAAGGGCACCTTATCTTCAGTCTCCAACTATTTCTCAACATATACATCTTCAAGAAGACGTCCTCTTGCATGTGGGCGACTTTTCTAAGAGAGGGACATTCGTTTTAGGGCTTGGAGCCTTCAGTTGTTCTGCATGTTGCTTCTATAATCTCCAGAAGGGCACTATAACCCTAGCACACCTTGTCTGAAGCTTCATCTGCGGAGTATTATTTATTGAGGAGCATTCATAGCTTGGAGGAGGGCGCATTTATTTATTGGAGGGCGTCCTACCTTATCTCCCTTTTCCACCGGCATAATTCCAACATGTTGGGGTCATCTTGATCTACATCAGCCGATCTATATACTGGTATGTACATGCATTGATTCCTCCTATTTTATAGCATTTCAGTTTATTTGGGTTATAGATCTGCCTGCAAATGCATGCATGCAAAGATGAGTGCACACTTTCATACTTATTTGAGATATCAGCCTACTAGCCAACACAAAAAAAAGAAAAAATATCAATTTGGGATATTACAATTACCCCCTCTCCTGACATGATGGTACAGTCAGATTTTGTGCCCAGGCATCCGGCAGTGGGTTACAAGCATTTTGATGGTTTTTCGGGTGGAATAAAAATGGAATAAAAAGGTCATTAAGGAAATCAATTTGGGCTATTGAGGCAGGGTTTTGGCATGAGGTATGTTCAGAGGTCACCTGTGATGTATCCCACTCCTTCCAGATTAGCTTGCAGCATTCAGTGGGGTCCACACACTCTCCCGGTTGTCATTTGATGCATTCTTCTCTCAGTTGAGGGGGCCACGATTTGATCATTTGGTCACTTGGACATGTCATTGAGTCATAGTTTATATCAGTGTGCCATGGGGTGATGCTAGTGAAGGATAATAAGACCTCCTAGCCCCACCATGTGCTCCTAGTCACTTGTCCTAGTCATCTTATGTGGCATACACTTGTTTTAGTTATCTTTATGTGGTGCGCACCCCCATAGGGCTTCTTTTAGTGAGTGGGCACCCCCTCATGTGAGTGGATCCATGTTATATTGTGCCGGCTCATCTTAGCTGTTGATTGTATTGTTTATATCTTTTGATCTGAACCACTCATTCGTAAAGTGGTTAGGGTTTTGGTCTCTCTCCTCCTATTTAAGGAACAGGCCCCCTATTGTAAAGGCATCTTGAGACTTTTGGCTCTTGGTTATTGGACTAGAAGAAGTATCTTTTGAGTAAATGCTTGGATCTTGAGATGAATGCTTGGCTATGATGATTGTAAATGTTTTTCCATTGCACTGAGGGATCTTGGTAGCTATTTTGTATTTTTTTTCCACTATATCGATTTGCAGGGCGAGAAGACATTTTGGGAGGAGTGCGCATTGGTGGGAAGGCCTACCCTGCAAGCTTCTGTCAAATTTTGGTTCAAACAGGGAATGATTTTGTCTTTGTACCAATTATTCTCTATTATTTTCTTCTCACTTGCATCTACCCTCATTGTTGTTTGCTAATTGAGCATTGTCTCCTTGGTTTTGCAAGAAGAGAGGGACGCACTAGTGGGCTTGGGAAAATCGTGTGAGCAAGAGAAACTACCAAAACTTTCATTTGATCTTTGCGGGAGTAATCCTCGTCATCATTGGCATCGATTCTCATTATCCAGGTACGCTTGAGAGGTACATATTTTATTCTTCTAACTTATCCATTTGTTCTCTAGATCTCAAACCCTCATTTTTTTATTTTTTAGATCCGGTGAGATCTAGCGATTGCTTGGGCTTAATAATTAAAACCCACCTAAATAATAATTAATCAACCTTGGATCTAAAATTTGGTGGGCATCCGATTCCATTTACCCCCCGATCTAAGGCACTCGGCCTCTCTAAGGGAGGTCGCACTTCTTGGGTAGGTGGACTTTTGCTAGATCCATCATTTGGGTATTGCTTGTTCCTTGTCAAATCCATAGATACATAGAGTAGCAACCCTTCTAGTGCCATTTCATCTTGATCTTTACCTTGTGTGCCCCATTTTGACCATTTTCCATATTTTAAGGGTGGGCCCCACTTGGGTCTTTCTACTTGGCATTAGATCTATCTAGATCTATTAATCTTAACTCATAAGTGGCGTAATCTTTCCTTGGTTGAACATTTGTCTATTCTATAAGCCTCTTCAACCAAGCCCTAACTCCTTGGGTCCACTTATCCATCCTAGATCTAGATCTATTCACTCTCGATCTCTTCCTATTTCATCTTCACATTTCCCTAAGAGGTCTTGAGTAGGTTCGCTAGCCTTCATAGGTTAGCTAAGGGTCTCCCCCTTGTCTTGCTTAGGCTAGATCTAAAGTGAAGAGTGCGTCGGTTAGCGTGACACCCAATTGCATTGGGAACTATGGCATCTCTTGGGTCACATCTTTAGTTTTCCAACGCCTCTACCATCCTGGATAGGATCACCTTTTGGGACAACTACAAGTTGTGTGATAACAGGTTTGATCTATGATTAAAACATGATCCAATTTGATGACTTGTGACCTGATTGAAGAAGGCCGTGACAGCTGTGACTTGGTTAACCTAGCCATTAACCCTTTTTCTGCTCAGTGCTAACCTGTGATTTTGTGGAGTCCGATCTGCCTTTCTGAAGCTTAACTTGGGTCCGATCTGCTGTTATCTGCCTGTGTGTGAGCCCAAATTGTTGGTTAAGGGTCTGACCTGCTCCAACCAGCTGCTATTAGCTTAAGTGTGATCTGATCTGTTATACCTGGGGTTTGATCTATCTCATTGTGGAGGGCCGCAGCTAGTTGGAGGCATACATATGGTCTGATCTGACTGCTATGTGCTTATGCGTGGGTCTGATCTTGTCCATTTTGCTAAGGCCATGACCTTGTGAGGGTCTGAGCTAGTTGTTGAGTATATATTTGCTAAGACCGTGACCTTACCTGGGTTTGATCTAACTACTCAGCACACATTTGCTAAGGTCATGACCTCTGTGAGTCAAATCTTTTATTTGAATCTGTTGTATGTATGCTGAGCCCTCCTTTTGACCAGATCTATTCACTGAGACTTATCTGTGATCTATACTCTGTTTTAAGAACTTGCTAGTGGTTAAACTTATGTGCTGACACCTTTTGGGATCTGATCTATTATACTGAGTTTTGAGTTAGACATTCACTGTGTTTCCGACTGTCATTGACTATTTGTTTATACCTCAGCCCAGTCATCTCTCTCTCTCTGGTTTGTACTAACCCTCAAGCAGGGTCATCTGGTTCCTAGTGTTTGACTGGCCTCTGAGAGGCACAGTCCCTTTCTGAAAGTAAAAATTCTGAGTATAAAACAGGAAGGGTCCCACACTCCAGGTAAGTACCCTCACTTGACTCTTTTATTGTTAATTAAACATGTTAGTTATTCTGCTGTTGCTGATTACATGTTACTAAAGATTACTTTAACACGGTGACCCAATTGGTAGTGTTAAAGATGAAAAGTTGAAAGAGAAGAAAATTATGTTTCAGTACTATTTACTGCTGTACCATTTTGTTTCAGTATTAGTTTGTTAAAAGTAATTTGGCATTAAAATACAATGATTTCTTATTCTTCTGCATCAAACCCTAACCCTAACCAAAATTTAACAGACATATGCTGATCTATGAAGATATGATGATTTATAAATTTGCCCTCTGAAAAAGGATATTGCAAAATATGGGCCTTTTTCACCAGAAGAATTGGACTGCAAACTTTCCCTATTTTTATCTCCATATAAAATTTTGTGAAAGCAATTAATTTTGTAGGCAAAATAAAGGATTGATTGAAAAGTGAACTATATATATGAACTAAAGAGCATGTTTTTGAATATGCAATATCATTCCATAGTAATTATACTTAAAAAGCAATTCTGCCGATTCTATCCTCAATATTCATACAAATACCACAAGCAGAAAATGTAATTATACTATCTACACTAACTTAACCTCCAAGCAAAACAAATAAACACATGTTCTCTAAGCAGGTAATTAAACACAATTCTGGACAATTTTCCCTCAAACTCTTTATCAGTAACAGAAGCATTAAAAATGATGACTTGAAATGCAGACTATGAAGAATTCTTGACATTTTGTATACCATGAAATAAAGATAACAATTTGTAAATGAAAAGCTACCAGTTCTAAGATATTCAGGAGGTGTGTAGGCAAGATTTGTGCTGTAGCTCTTCCCATCTCTGCTGTTTTTCATAAGCCCAAAGCATGAAAGACGAGGGTCCCCTTCCTAACAAGACAAATAGAAAAAAAGGTTTCATAAGGGTTTCCAACAGAGTTGTAAGTCTCTCATCCAGATTAATCATTACCTCTTATATTTCATATCGTACATATTTTATCAAAAATCATGATATCAGATATGCCAAATTCATCCATATATAAAGAAACAATTAATCCTTCCATCTTGCATAAATATAGATGCTGAAATTCTTAGATCAAATATTTGAATAGGCTGTTAATACACAGTAGAACATAAGCCCTAGTAGAAGGCATGGTATTTAAGTGATTATACCTCATGCATATTGGCATTTGGTAAAGGATGTTTAATAATAAGCACCCTTGAAATAAGAAATTAAATAGATCCGACTAACAGATATTAAACAAACAACCAATAATTAAAAATTATCAGTTCTATATAGCCTTTGTTCCTTTAGTTGCTAATGTGTGTATGGTGACAGCACACATTACAACGTTAGCAAGTAACCTTCCATAGCCATAGAAGATATGATACAAAATCCTTCAATATATAATCCACAGAAATTTGAATAAAAATCCACATACCTAAATTTCAAAGCATATCAAGAAATGCAAAAGAAAGAAAGGACCAGAGAAAGAAACAAATTCTATTAATTTCCACAAATAACCAAAATAGGTCAACAGGACTCAAAAGTACAACCAACCTCAGTGGCAATATGGGAGTGCCAAATGCATCTCTCCTAGATGCAGAAAATAAACCTATAAATCTAAATCTAAAAAATGGAGGCATCAGTGTAAGCTAAGCAATTGTTGAAGCTCGGATCATGATGAGGAAGGGGAAAGCATGCAGCTTGAGAGGATGAAGCCCTAATGCATGCAGGAATTCCCCCACCACAATCAATTGGTGCTGTGTACAGTCCAAGGAGATTGACAAAAAGTCTTCTCTTCAATAAGGGTATGCTTTATGGTTGATGTGGCAAACAAGAGATAGCAATCCTCTACGATATTTTTTTCCTCTTAATTCAAGTCAGGAACTAGTATTCAAAAATTAGCCCAAGAAATTAGTGGTCAAAGCCTTGGATTTTCATTTGGCAACTCAGATTTCCCCGCCGTTATTTGTAACTCCGGATTCATGAGATACTCCCCTTATAGACCCATTTCTCCTCCAAAATTGTAGGGAAATGTCCATTTGGGAGACGGCCAAAAAGTGAATAAGACACATTGGCCTCAAGCAAAATCAATGGGGAATGATAATTTGAAACGCATCTGGATGGTGAATACAACAGATCAGCAATGTGCAAAATTGGTAATGTAGAACCAGTGGGGATGGAGACGGTTCAAGGTGATGGATCAACTACCAATGAAGCACTATGGGTTCAGATCTATAAAGTTAGGGTTGGTTCCAAGTTCCAATTTTGAACATGGCCCCCCAAATCTGATTCAGTCTACAATCAAGAATGGTAGTGATTTCAGTTGTGTTGATGTATGCATGGAGAAAATAGTGAAATCACCCAAGTCAACTAAATACACTATGAATACATAGGTCGATCCCAAAACCCAACCTATGAATGAAAATTCAAGAGCGTCTAATAGTATGTTGCCACACAACCAACACCAATTGATGGAGATTTTAACTCCATCCTAAATTGGGACAATGAATAATATAGTAAAGGAGGGAAGAATCCAGAGCAAAGGGGTGTTATCCTCTATCTGCTACACAAAATACCCAATGAGGATACTGAATTCGGGGTGTTATCCTCTATTTTCATATCCTGAATTCGGGGTAATGGTGTTTCATTGAACTTGTAATGGGGACTTTGATCCCCCTATTTGTGCTTATTAGTCAATTCAATGCTTGTATCTCACTATGTAGTATGTTCACAATATGGAATGTGGAATACTGCAAGTTTGATTGCTTATGTACAATTCTGGAGATAGGACTTCAACCCAGATGACATCCATTGAAATTTATCATTTATGGATAGAGTTTCTTGGCCTCTCTACAATCTAACTCCCTTTATTGATTTGTTTCCGCAGCGTTTAGAACTTTGGCCACATCTTGATTCTAGTTTCTTGGAGAAACTCTTTATGGCCTGTTGTCCGCCAATATGCACACCAGCAGCGGAAATCTTTCGAAAGCTGTCTCTTCACTACAAGTGAGAGAGGTGTGGCCTTGGGGGCAAGCAATGAGCCAGGTACTGTCACCTGAATCCCAGCTCCTCCGTTTAGGCAAACTCCTAACGAAGCCAAGGGGGGTAGTCCCTAAAAGAGAGTTTCACTAAGGCTCTTGTATTTATAGTGTATTTAGGTGTTGTGATGCGGATGGGTGCTGTTTAGGAGTTTTTGTAAAATGATAGACAAAATAAAGCTTGAAAATAAAACACACAATAAGATGCAATCCACGTTGCGAAACAGTATATAAAGACTTAAGATAATTAAGAAGCATCCACAGATAAAAATCAAATGACAAAAGGACCAGTGCCTTATCCAATGGGTAATGGAGTCAAAAATAACAAATGTAGTGCTGGGGGATGCTGAAAAGTAGTCTTGATAGTAACTGTTCGTGAGATCGTTGTGCAAATTATCTTGGTAAATTTCAAAGTTTTAGTTGTCTTGATTATTAAGGCTAAGACCAAAGGTATCAAAAGATGGTAGAACCCTACCCAAGAAAGATACTGGCAACCCTAAGTGACCTGTCGGAAGCACCCAGATTCAATAAGGATTGGTGTCCAATGTTTGAACCGCCCCTGAGTCTAACAGTGGGAATCCGGCGTCACCTCTCGTGGGAAGAACAGTATTTTGCCTTGGTTGAGGTTTTGGGTAAAAATTTTAATTAAGTTTATCGATTGTAATTACCAAGTCTTACACCTTTCTGAGTACTAGCCCAACCGTTCCCGGTTGGCAGAGCATACGGGTGTAGGACAAACCAAGATAAATTAATTAGGGGTGTGTGAGTGGAAAATTTTATTATTAAAAGAACCTTGTTCAACTCTCCGACAGAGAGCGCTCTTGACTCGGTCTTATGACCACAGTTCAAGAGACTTGCTAAATTAACAATGCCTAATGCAGGGATGATGCAAGACTAAATGCCCTCCGATAGAGGGTGCTCTTGACTTGGATTTGGCCAAGTTCAAGAGACTTTGGTTTATTTTAAGAAAACAAGACAAAAAGCAATAGCAGTATACTTTTACTTGAAACAAAAATTAACCACAGTGTTGATCAGCAAGATAAAAATACTACTAGCAATAAAGCTTGCAAGATAAATAAATCTAGTGTTCTACCACACAAACTTTAATCTACTAGGTGGGATTGATCTCCGAACAAGATCAACCACTAGAAGCCACCAATCCTGGAAACCTTCCAGCTAGCTGGATGTCCACAAGAAGTTGATGGGGGAGCGAGAAGCTACCACAAAACTATGTGGCCTTTGGGATACGATCCCAAAGTTAGCTATTCTCTGGTCAAGGATTGGAAGAGAAACAAGATAATAATAAACAAAGATAACTCTAAACTACCCAAGAATCTCTTTCAGGTTCAAGACCCTACTCGGGAAAGCATGGGGGTAAGTAGAATATGGAAAACAAATAACCGAATTTACTTAGTGAAATAGAAATTAATCTAAGAGCATGGAGACATAAACTAAGCCAAATCAAAACACAAGACCCAACACTCTTCCTCAAATGGGGAAGAAGACCCAAAAGTGGAGACCCCCTCCACTTGAAACTTTTTATTAAACTGTTACAGATGCCTTGGGTTTAAAACCTTGCAAGGTCTTTGAGAAAGATGATACTTGGAAAAATCTAAGAAAGAAGCAATTTTTTGCTTGCTTTTACAAAGGATAATTATGTCAAATTTTGCTCATTTTCGTGGTTTCTTCTCTTTGATCCTTTGCTTGGATCTTACTTCTTCAAAGCTTTTCAAATCTCTTTCTTTCAAAGCACCTACACAAGCTTGAAAAAGATACTCAACATGCACCCATTAAACGTCAAAAATCAAAATGGAATTTGAATCTACCAAGTCCAAACTTGAAAAATAAAGCCTAAAACATAAAAGTCATGAAAATTTTGTTCGAAAAAGTTTGTATGGGAAAACGGACCAGCGAACAAAAGTTGTCCTAAATATGCTAGAAATGAGATCTAAAACTTAAAATTTTTTAGGAAAATTTTATGAAAATTTTTCTATCTTAAAAGGGAAACTAAATGCAAACTTAACAAGTGCAAGAATGAGATCTAGTATGATTTTAAGACTATATTTTCAATGCATGAGATTTATAAACTAGATATAGAAAGATATCTAACTAATTTACCCTTAAGCAAACTAGGAAATATAGCTACCATTAACTTCAACAATTCGTTTTTTGTGTTTTTTGTGGTTTTAGGGCTTTTTTGGAAGTGGACAAGAAGAGAGAGAAAGGGGAAACCTAAGGGGAAAAGATGAAGAAGTGAAGGAGCAAAAGACAAGGCTTGAAGAAGAGAAGCCCTAGAGTAACAAGTAACCAATGTTTTGAAAGTGAAGTTTTTTGATGGAAGAAGTAGCCTTTTCCGCTTAGATGCAAAGCCCTAGATCTTGCTTCTTTGGAGTTTTCCTGAAAACAAACTATTAGCACAAGTTTTTTGTTGGTGGAGAAGAGGGAGATACAACCGAGTTCATCTCATCTCACCCTTTTGAGGATCTGCAATACATAAACACTCATACAAACAATGCTTGATTTAAACTTAGAGAGTTAGACAAAAATGGAAAAAGAGACAAGGTAGTAAGACCGATTACAATTTGTGCTCTTTTAAACCATCCAACCCTAAGCCTAGCAAACAAATTGGACCATCAAATGCTTGCCCTATGCTCTTAATAAAGAGATCTAAGCATAAATTAAAATCAAGATTGAAATTGCAAGAATGTAAAAATCATAGATATTACCTCAACAATGAACCATTAACTCATGAACCAATAGACATGCACACCATTTGCCTCCAAAGCCAACTTTATTTCCACAAGCTCTTAACAAATATGAGCAGAGTAATTTTACAACAATTTTCCATGAAGAGAAAACCCAAATGGCTTCTCTTAAATAGCAAAACACTAGCCTAAAACCCTAATTCGAATTTGGCATGAAGAGAGCCAAAAACTCCATCATAATCCAATCAAAACCATGTCAACACCAACCAAATCGAGCTTGGAGTCTTAACTCAACATTGAGCTTGAGTTTGGAGCCCATAATTTGAGGAAGGAGCCCCACATGCATTGATTTCATAATCCAACAACCCATTAATCAATTGCCAAATCACAAAAACGAATTTGCATGAAGGTGGGCGAATTTCTCAACTGTAGATCACTCCCAGTGCTCCGAAACTGATCTGAATCAGGTGGGTGAAGATTCCAATCATCATAAATGCTTTTTGCCATGTCATTTTGACTTTTACTTTATTCAATTTGGCCTTTTTTGGAGAGATTTAAATTATCTCCAATTTATTATTTTTTGAATATTTTAATTAATATTTCTCATTTTTTGATTTTTTGAGAAAATATTAATTATGAGGCCAAATAATTATCTGAAACTTAGGGTTAGCTGGTCCGGGGATCATGAATGATTTTTGGCTTAAGTCTGGAGCCTTCAATCACTGAAATCGGATCCCGGATGACTGACATATTACAGACTCAAATTTCTCTATTTAAACTATAGAGAAATTTAATTAAAATTTAAATAATTAAAAAAAATTAAAAAACCCCAATTCCGACGCGTCCGGTAAAATTTTTTCGAAATTTTTTCTGGGGGTCCTAGAGACCTAGGACATGACCAAAACCTATTCTAATAGTGTCTAGTAGGTTTATACATTATAGTTGGACCCTAATAACCCCCCATGGCCAAATTTCCAAAATCGGGCATTCCAGCTTTGGAGGAAGCGGGAGAAAAACCAAGAGATTATATTTCGCCTGAAGCAAAGTATAATCTGACGGTGAAAAAACTCCCTGGAATACCTTAGTTGTTTAATCCAGTCATGGGGAACCGAGCCACTCAGACCCTACTAGCACACTTTGATACAAACCCCCATGGGGCCATGGTCATGTCGACTCAAAAACAAAAACTGGCTAGACCCAAATATAATGAAACCCAGATACTCTGGAAGTGAACACTGATGTGTTCCAACTCTGGAAGCTCAATAAGGTTTCAACTATTGTACAAATCAGTTGATAACATCTGGCTCCAACTGCGGGACGTGTGCTCGATCTGGAAATTATGCAAGGAGAGGATACGAGAACACCAGAATCTCTGGTTTATATATATAACCTGTAAAAACATCTCAACTTGACAGAAAACCTGCTTGAATCTTTTGAATGGGAGGGATGGATGGGGAATCATATATAAGCGATAAACACTTGAAGTGCTCCCAAATATGGTAGGTCCCTCGGCAAGCATCCTCTATCCAGAACAGGATAGGAGGAATATACTCAGGATGACAAGACAGTTCTGATACCTCATCATACTGATCTGAAAGGTTGTTTTGAAAATGATATTTCGTGGAAGTGTAAGCCCCAAGCTGCCCCAAATCATAAGGAATCTCTGTATGTAGAAAAAATGGTTGAGATTGCTGTTTAATAAGTTGTATCTGATCTGACTCTTTACTACACTGCTTTCCCAAGTCCTCATTTATGATACTTATGCATGGCTCTAACTACTTATATGAGGAAATAACATGCTCCTCTTCCATGTCTAAATGTCCCATACTTTCAAGATCCACACTCCCCTCTCTAGATACATCAAAAATAGGTTTTTCAATGTATGTCCAATAGTCACCATCCATATTTTTATCAAATATGGGGGGGTCTTCATGATTTTCATCATATTCCATGTTGTGTCTATCCTCCTCATGCTCATAATCTTCTTCTTCAGAAAAATGATCACCAAGAAGGAAACCTTCCAAACTATCACTATCAGATATATCGCAAACTTCTTTATGAATTTCAACATGGGCTTCTGCAATGGTTTCTTTTGGAGGTGGATCAGGAGTACAAATGTGCTCATCATCACTGAAGTAGTCTTGAAAAAATTCCCATTTTGTATCACCTTTTGTTGTGGTGATATGAGGAGGGTCTTCAATAATATCTTCAATGAATGGTTCCTCATGCTTTTCTTCAATGGGATCATCATGAGTCTCTAACAAAGGAGTGTCATACATCATATTGGTATTGGATAACTTCGGCTTTCCCCCCTGAAATTCTATTGAAGGAAAGAAGGAAGCAAGAATGCATTTAGTGTAAAACTCCAAACCATTATATTCATGCCATTGACTCAAAAACACCTCAATGAAGTTAATGAGGGAAGCAATAGATCTATTGGGAAGGCCCTCATAAAACCAACATGAGGCATCCTCCTGCAGGGAACAAGCAAACATCTGCATCATATGATCTTCATGGCATATGCCCTGCTTCTTCATTTGTGTAAGGAAAGTCAAAACATGGGTTCTGGCTGAATAATTTTCTTTATGATGACAAAACCTAGGAATGGAATAAGATGTCTTTTTATCCTCAAATTCATTTGGAAAGCCCGGAATTCTGAAGTAATCAATGGGTGGATGTGTAAGGGAGATTCGAGCGGCAAGTTCTCTTCTCTCAATATCCATGTCATAGTAATTCGGATCTTGGTTTGAACTGATCATGGAGAAACTTAAGTACTGAAAGAACAGAGCTATCCAATAATGAGCTTAAAAATTTTCTGTATTTGTATGGGCTCATCTACACACAAATCTCAAACAAAATATGAGATACAAGGGTTTTATCCCTTCAATGGAGTCACCATGTGAGAATAAAAAATATGCATTTGAAATACTCATAAAAGTTCTATTTTTATTTTAACATTTTATCAAAGGAAAAAGGTTAGTGGCTAGAAAATTTTTATTTTGATCTCTACAAAAAGGACTATGGATGTCTAATATAGACTCAAATCCAAGATTTTCAAGGATCCTACGAGAAACTAGCTTATTCAATCTCCTCCTATAAACCTTTTCAGGTTCAAGGATGAAACTGAGTAAGCCTACAGAGTTTCTTCTAGTTGAATACCTTGGTAAATGATTTGACAGTGGAGTCGCCAGGTGGATTCAAGTCTAATATCAAAGAGTGATTAAACTAAAAATCTACCAAAAGTAAAACTAAAAGGGGCAGTGGAGTCGCCAGATAGATATGAAATCTATCAAAAAAGGTAAAGCAAACTAGAAAAAACTAAGGTCGTCCAGGAACCAAAAGATTTGTCCCCGGCAACGACGCCAAAATGTTGTCCTCCGAAATGGCATGCGTGTCGTTTGAAAGCCCAAAATGCAACACGCCAACCGAAATGACAACTCTCTCAGGAGAGAGGCCAATGTCACCACACTCCTCTCCTCTTCGCTTCAGGTTGGCTCTTCTCCAACACTAGGGGGGTATCCCTAAACTAGGATCGCTAAGGCAGGTACAGTAACGGGCAAGGTGAATGGAAAAGGCTGCCTTAGGGAAACGGAAGTAACAAAAGATAGTTTTCAAAATGGGTGATGGAAAAGGAAGGGAAAATCAATCCTCAGGGAAAGACCAGTGCCAGTATCAGAAGGGGAAATGGAGTCAAAAGAGGGCTCATGGAGGCTTTATGCTTCATAAAAAGTGAGACGAATCTAGAATGCATAAACAATCAAATCTAAATCGACATTTTGTACAACCGAATACTGATGTCCATTGAGAAAATAATTGTTCAAGCATAATTAACCAAATTAATCCTAAATGGCTAATCTATTGTGCTTGATAAAGCCCTCACAAGCTAGATTCATTCTACAATTTGAAATACATCACACAAGCATATGCGGATTGCTCAATCTATCTACAAAACCATCTGATTTTTTCATTAACGCTCAACAGGGATAAAAAACCCTGAAATTTTCCCATCCTTACAAAGGAGCAGGCTGGCCTCTTTATAGGCCAAAAAAGCCTCTCATTTTTTGAAAAAAGAAAATAATAAAATATTGAGAAAAAGGTGGGATCCTAGATCCCCCTTTTCTCTCCAACGAATACACCACTAACTCTTCTTTTTTCTTTTATTAATGAAATTCCTACTTTATAACTGGAAAACCCACATCAAAAAAAAAAAAAAAACTCGAGCTCCGAGCCTTTGGCTGCCAACACACTGCCATGTAATACATAAGACACCCCCACACTGCTGTCAAAACTCTGAAATCGTGAACATGTACAGGCCGCCACTTCAAACACTAAATTGAAACTGGCTGAGCTGCCACTTTTGGTGATACAAACCGGGTGATAACATTAATGAGTGAAACCGCGAGTTTAATTTCCATGTAGCGGTGTTATCAATCAACGTGGAACTCCATTGATACTCGGCTGTCACGCGACTAAAGCAGATCCCCACGAAAATTTGTGTAGATGGCTGCCAGTAAATATGGGTCAAAACTCTACGTTGAACATGAGATCGACAGCCACGGGGAATTTTTACAGACGTGAACTCAGGCTTCTGTC
Organism: Larix kaempferi; assembly: GCA_027924585.1. NCBI lineage: Eukaryota > Viridiplantae > Streptophyta > Pinopsida > Pinales > Pinaceae > Larix > Larix kaempferi. The sequence continues at coordinate 8,212,401 of BSBM01001033.1, forward strand.
TGCGGCGATTTATTGAAACTCGAATTTTGCTGGTGTTATTAATTGATGAAACCCCGAGCTCTAGTCAGACTTGGTTCATTAAATCGCGGTAGACTCATCCATCGTCCACTTCAGTTTCCAACGCGATCGGCTGTCAAGGGAAACGTAAATCAACATTCATGCTTCGATCCATGAATCGTGCTTATGCCGGCCACCACGAAATCGAAAGACCTCTCCATGTATTTAGCATGAAACCCAGGTGGCCTCAACGAACCATTCGAAAAGGAATATTCCACGACTCGCCTGCTTCGAGGAGATGCGCGGCGAATTTCCACGATTTGGCCATCAATCGGCGTGAACCCCGATTATCCTTGATTTTGCTGTGCTTAATTCATCGCTGAAAACCGGGGTTAATAAAATATCATGGATCCAACTGCTGCTACATTGATTTGACAGAATCCATCCTTCCCTTTCTTCAACCAGTCGAGAGGAATAATTGTATAGATATCGGGCCTTAAAACCTAGCGCGGCTAACCATCAAACGCTGTCAAGTTTTATGCACACGACCGAGAGCTCCCATAACAAAATATATTGTTGTTTCTTTAGAGTTTCGGGCCTTCTCCATTCGATTTGAATGCGATGATCATTTACTGTCAAATGATCCGCAGCGGCTGCTACTCATCGAACAGATCTGGTTTGAATCCTCCTGCTGTGCTGTATTTCGAGAAGCAAAAATCACTACGTGATTAATGACTGCGATTTCTGATTTGCGTGTAGATGGCAGTGAGAATTTGCAAGCAGTATTTTATTTGGCACGACTGCTGTAGGTGACAGTGGTTATTGGCAGCCTCTCTCTTCTCTAACACGAACCCTCTTCCAGTGATCACAAACTGTTGTAGATGATAGCAGTAACCCCCAAGATGTATGTGGCTGTAGCAGCTGCAGAACCGTGGTGAATAGGCTATCCAAATAGCTCTTATTAGCAACTCTTTCTCTAGATGAGCACAAGATGACCCTTTTAAGTCCATATAAGAAGCACGCACTGCAAGCCATTGCGCATCCATCACTTCAAAAACGATACAGTACAGTAAATCAAATGCCCACTCATCTCCTGATAGCATTTTCAAGAATAAAGCTCCTGCAATAGTGTTAGGCTTTGCCGATCGAAGATCAAGTATTTGAATAAGCATGAATGTTATGTTTACACCAGCTATAGCCAATGGGTATTCCCACATAGATCTATCACCTTGCTGCATCTGAGATGTCTACAGAAACCTATAATTCTGAAGGTGATGTCTGTATATTCAGGGGATTCAACCACCTTTAGCCATGTAAGTTTTCTGCCGCTATGATCCACAACTGATCCTGGGCCAAAAATTTAAATTTCCTCAAAGCAGAGACCACCCATAACCTCAAATTGAACAGTCCAGCCAACAACATCAGCTCTCAAATTCAGGGGAAATCTGTGGACTGTCAGAGTTACCACGAAGTTTAGTAGACGCTGATAATAGTAATGGACTTCCAACTATTTCATCAAATGGCTCACTTCTATCACTGCTTAACATTAGAAAGATGACTGCATTTCCAGTATTGTCACCAGTCTCTCCATTGAATTTTTCATGTAACAGTTTCATGTTGTCTTCAAGTGGCCACCTATGACAAAAAAGGGGTTAACATGGCCAATGCTCAAGTTTGTATAGAAGTTGATCTTAAGAAGAAATTGCCTCAAAATATTTTTGTTTTCACCATGGAAGGGATGTGTCAACAAAAGCTTCATTACCTAAATTTTCCCAATGCATGATTTGCATGCCAATCCAAAGTTCACTTGATTGGAGACTATTCACATAGAATGCCTAAGCCATACCCTAGGCCCTAAACAACAAAAAGTTCCTATTTCAAACCAAGAAAAGCTAAAACGGATTTCCTCTTCAATATCCCAAATAACTTTAACCAGCCAAAGCGGTCCATCCTATTATTTCTATCAGCCCAGTATGTCAAGTGAGAGTGCTTTAGTGAGCTCAAAACCAATCCAGGATAGTATGGAAAATGATGAGTGGAGAGATCAAATATAACAAGAGGGCAGAGAATAGCACACCCCTCCAAACAACTTAGAAAACTTTGGGAAATGTGAGGATGTTAGTGCACATCCGAAATCCAACAAGAATGCTATTAAGATGCTTCGAAGCTGACAGAATGTTACACTTGGAGACTTCGTCACTAACAATAAATTTGGTAGTCTTTGGAAGGAGAGCCCTGTTATCACCTAAACTGTAGTTACCCCTATGGATGTATCCACTCATGGATGGCAATAGGGAAGGGCAACTCAAAAGGTGCAACCACGATCACCTCGACCTCCAATAGATGGTTGTCACGCCAGTTGAGGCAACCTTCACTTTATGTTATCTAGCCCAGACAACAAAGGGGGAGACCCGATCTACTCCCGACAGGAGAGATCAAAACCAAGACACCAAATCAAGTTAATTCTAAGTGAAGTAAGGTGTATGGTTTATCCTAGACCTTAGGATGAAGTCACAAGATAAGTGAGGGGTTCAATGAGTATGGCTTTGGTTCATTGTTGATGTGAGAGTGACTTATGATATTTGAAATAGGATCCAGGATTAAAGTACTAGTCAATGGGAGAAAATCTACTGCCTTGGGAACCGTGTCCAATGCAGGGTAGTTTAAGGGTTGAATTGGGGCTAACTAGTACAAGTGACAAGCTTGATCATGATACATGATGACATCAAAGGGTTTAGTTCACCATGCAAGGGTCAAACCACAAGTTAATCCAACAATCTAGGAAAGTCGAATTGACTTGGAGAGAGACCAGTGCCTTGGGAATTGGGATAATGGAGTCAAAGTGTAGTTAACTTGTGATTGATAACTCCTATTGTATGAGACAAGTGGGCAATTAAAGTCTTGATGGATGAATAGGTCTAGATCGAGAGATTCAAGGTTTTGACTTGTGTGGACCACAATCCCTTAAAACAAGGAATGCTATCCCCAAGGCAAGATTTGATGAAGTGACCGACTAGACCTAGATTTTGAATTATGCTCGTTCCAAATCCACTGAAATCTCAAGTACCGATGTCATAGAAGTGGGCCAACTCACTTCTCCAAGGTGGTGCGACTTTACCCAAGGAGGCTAAAAAGTGGGATAAATGAATCAAGACAAGTCCAATGGCATCCAAAATTTAGATCCAAGTAGGTTGATCAGGTGAGGATATGGATCTACAATTTCAAGGCAATCCGATGGCTAGATCTTGCTAGATCTGAGTTTAAAGATACCAAGTGGTCCAAAAATGGGATTAAATCCCTTAAAATGTGGAATAGGGTCCACAAGGTAGAAATCGGAAAATTGACAATCTGGGGGTAGGTTATTGGATGTATAGATCACGAATCAAGTGGAATCTCAACTACCCACGTACTAGATCTAGGTCAACTCACCCAAACCAGGAAGTGCGCCCTTGCTTGGAGAGGCTAAGTGCCTTGGGAAGAGGGTCAAATGGAGGCCAATCCTCACCAAACTATAGATCCGGGATGCCTTGGATACTATAGAGGTGGGTTTTCAATATTACACCCAACAACCCACTAGATCTCAATAGATCTGAAAAAAATGTAAAAATGGGGGTTTTGATTAATTAGGGTTTGAAATATTTTAGACAAGTGGATAGATCAAGGAGATAGAACTTACCTTGAGATCATACCTGAGTGATGAAGAGAGATGCTTTGATGTTGAGGAAGATTCCCGTAGAGATCAAACGAGAAATTCTTGATTTTGCTTGCCAAATTGATGCCCTAGCCCACAAGTGCGCCCTCCTCTACCTGTCAATCCAAGGAAAATCGATTTCAATCAAAGAGGTCAAGTATGGAGGAAATACAAATAAAATGCAATGATAACATAGAATAGAAGGTCCCGAGACAGTAATACTCCCTGTTACCAACGAAGAGATCCAAAGAAGAAGTAGGGAGAGTCTTCCCCTACCAATACTTCCTCCTCAAAGCAAATCGGCCTCCACCTATAGATGCAAAAAACGTGGTACAAAAGATATGGCAAACAAGATCTCCAATAACTCAGTGCAAAGGAAGAACCAACGAACGAACACCAAAAACATTCACCACAACACTGGAGATAGATGCAATAATAATTTTCTATTCCAATAATCCAAAGCCACCAGTCCCCTTTACAATGAGAGGCTCTCTCCTTTAAATAGATAGGAGAGGCACCAAAATCCTAACCACATTTTGAATGAGTGGTTAAGATTAAAAGATACAAATGTCTAATCAATGGTTGAGATGAGCTCAACAAATAAATACATGGATCACTAATAAAATATAACATAAGTGGACAAAATCGCCCTAGGAGAGGGGAATCCCACCATATCATGATGACAAAATATAATAAGAAGCTTATGGTGGGTCCAAGGGGTAATTTTAGCCACCCTTGGTCAATCCCCATAGCACAATAATAATAATATAGTCATCAATATACCAAATCGTGCCTCTATGGTCAAATCGTAGGCCTCAAAAGACCTCAGAAATCATCAGAAAGTGCCATCAGTGATGGATGCGGGCCCCGATGAAGCTGAAACTGCTGGAGGTGTGGAAGACATCAATCCATCATCACTGATCATCCCATGCCAAAACATTGCCTCAGTAACCCAAATCGATTTCCTCAATAGCCATTTCTACCAATCCTGAAATGCCTCGGGAAGCGTGAAACTGCCCCAAACTGCCTCCTGGAGTGCCTACGCTGTTAAGGTGAGGACACCAATGTGTCCGGGAGGGGGGTAATATGGTAAAAACAAGTGGCTGGACCACCCCCTCCAAGCACGGCGACCTAGGTCAACCGGATAAAAATCATATCTGCTCTGACAGGGCCTCCGACAGACCAAAACTGCACTGGGATAACCTATTGAGGCTCAATCCTCACTGTAAGTGCCCAGAACTGAAAACAAACTGTCTCATTGGACTCAGAAGGTCCAAATCCATCCAAGATGTGTACTCATACACGATATGAGTCTCTGCATGATCATATAGTATATCCAATATACCGGAACAGGTCAAATAATAATAATCTGTAAATGATCAAATAATGTTGTAAACCATGAATCATCATCATAAACCTGTGTCTGATGCATAGAACCATCATGTACATGTACATAGACCATATATCATCTATCCATATCATCACAAGGTCCAACCATCTCATGTCCTATAGTTGACCTTGGTCAAACTAAGTTTGACCAAGTCAACATGACCAAATATAACCCAGACCATCATCAGAAGCTGCTGCAAAGTGTCAAAGGTTAATGCATGCTTTACAACTTATTCAAATAACAATTATAACACAGAGTAATCATTATTGGCGATCTAAATCCAAACAGATAATGTCATTAATTATTATTATTACTCAGACTAGACTTTCAAGACCATACTCACTTCATAGCTGTGATCAATTTGCTAGTGAAGGGTGAAGGCTAAAATAACTGGCTAGGCTAAGGGATGACTTGACTGACTTAACATTGTGACACTTTGGAACAGGGAAGGGAATACACACCATAGTATATACTGAATGAGCAACAACACAGGGAATGGTGGTGTCTCACAAATGGATGAGTTGTTCAAAGAGGGTTTATTCACCATTAACAGATATGCACAATCCATAATACAAATGAGGCCAGCAATTATTTAGATGTAGCATTTAAGTTCTATTACTTTTTGGGCCTGAAGTTTCCATAGCCTTTGATCTATGTGTGTTTATAAACACATTGCATAGATTTACATTTATTTTAGGCTTTCTGCTGCAGGTGTGTTTTTAAGGCACTTGTTTACCTGAACACTTCTAGGTGTGTCACAGACAGCTTGTTTACCTAGGTATTTACATTTCCAAAAGATATAACATTTTATTTTCATGGCCATTTTCATTTGGCATGCCTTTCATTCATGTGTGTTTAGAAACACATTGCATGAATGGGCTTTTCATACAAGATATAGCATTTGATTTTCCAGATTTTGTATTCATGGCAGCACTAAAAGTTTCAGGTTTAGCCAACACAACTTTAGTGACTAGGGGGAATTCACAAGGAACTCCAACTCACCATAGGTAAGTTTTGTCACCAACTCAGAGCCGAGACACAATAAACAGGGAAGCTCATCCAGTACAGAGGCTATAGTGGGGAAAAGATCCTCCATGTCACTAGTCAAGTAGTAAGTCAGGGTGATAAACTAACAGGTAGGTAATGGATGGATGAAGACAATGAACAATGGATCCAACACTAGCAAGCCAAAGTATAGTGGAATGATCACCTCTATTCTCCCTAGGGAGGGTAAAACCAATGAGTATGAATAGTGAACTTCTAAGTCTGAGTAGGGACAATATAATATATATAAAATAAGATCAACCAGGTGCATATATCTATATGATCGCCAGATCATGACACTAAGTGCTAAGACATGCTATAAGAATAAATATAAAAGCAATATAACCACAACACTATGATATACCTGCTGAGTCATATACCTGAATGCTCATCATCTGAACCATCGTCTGTCCTCTGAAACTGCTGCTGTAACTCTGGGCACTACTAACTGCTCTATACAAATGGTATAATGGCTATATCGATCATCTCTCTGAGTCTCCTGAGACTCAGTCATGGCAATCGGGAAGACAACTGCTGTCCAAAATCTGATAGTGATCCAAATAGATGCTCATCTCAGCGTCTCAATGTAAGGGAACTAGCTGAATAGTGTACTGGAATCAGAAAAATAATGTATGGTAGCCCGGTACTATATATGTGATAACAAGCCCTCCAAAAGGAAGTTGTCTTTGTTATCATGGAATGTCAAAGCGATGACCTTTCCGAGTGGAAAACGTCTGGTGCAGGAAGTCTTGAAAGAAGTAGACCTTGATGTAGTGTTTCTACAAGAAATCAAGTCATTTGAACTAAGGTGGAGAAATAATTATTGTTGGAATGGTCCGTTTTGTGCTATTGATCATGTCTTAGGGATAGGGTGGCTTGTCCTTGCTATTTCGCTCTTTACATAGTTTGGTTGTGGGCCATTGCTCTAATCCCAACAAGAAGTGTGCTTGGGTAACTATTTTGCTTAGGGAGAGAGATAAATGGATTATGCTCGATCTATGCTCCTAAAGCTATCTCGGATAGAGCTTCCCTTTAGGATTGCTTGGCATACTCTTTGCCAAAGCAGAATAGGTAGTGGGAGGTGACTTCAACATGTTTGAATGGGCAAGAGATAGGAAAGGAGGTTTGAGCATTGTCATTTTAGGGAATGAAAAGCTTTCCTAAAGCAAGTGCAAGGCTTCTCTATAGTGCATTGATCCGACTTGGAAGAAGAAAGATATGGATTACGGAGGTTAGTTTACATGGTGCAACATAAGTCAAGGCAGAGATCAAGTGCAAATAAGGTTAGACAAATTCTATGGCCATAAAGAAGGGCTCACTTTTACAAGGAAGATGCCTCCAGCGAATGTGGTTGTGAACTATTCATTCTCAAGAACAACAATATTGTGACACTCATCACTAGTAATGCTTCCCAACAGCTTGTACAAAGATCCCATCCGAACTCTCCTCAACAACACCATTACTCCTCGAACCGTATTGCATGTATCCTTTTCAAATATAGTATGCACACCTGCATCACTCATTGCAGCGAGAGTAGCGAGGTGCTCTACAGTCCAGTATGGGGTAGATGTTGTCACATAATGTGGTGTTATGTACCAAAAATAAAAAGTAATTAAAAAATTCATATCAGCCCATAAATAAAAAAATTAAATCCAAATATAAAGTAATTAAAAAAATACATGCTGGCTCATAAAATAAAAATCTAAAACCAAATAAAAAGTTATTAAAAAAATCCATGTTGGCTCATAAAATAAAAAAATAAAAACCAACATAGATCCATCTTAAACCCAGATCTATCAAGCACCAAGAGGGATCAAATTTGTAGAGGTGCAATTTATTTTGGACGTGTATAAAATTTAAGATTAAAAAATTACACCTCAAGAAATTGGATCCCTCTCGGTGCTTGATAGATTCGGGTTTAAGATGGATCTATGCTAGTTTTACTCATAGATCTCCAGTTTTTGGCCAAACATGGAATATGCAGAACACTAGGTAGGGTTTTAACCAATCCATATTTAAGCAACAACTGAACCCTTGCACATCCTACGATCTTGGTAGTTGAGTCTTCTCCCAATAAAACATCACCTCCATTATACTTTTCATATTTAAAAAACAACTCCCTATGAGGAGTTGTTACCAACTTATTTGTACCATAGTTGGATTATCTGAAGAGCCGCCATTTGACAAACATGATAAGTGTTTGACTCCAGTGTATCAGATGATCCAGCATTTGTGACTAGCCAGTTTTGGCTAGCCTGTTTTGTTTTTTGAGTCGACATGACCATGGCCCCTTAGGGTTTGTAATAAAGTGTGCTAGTAGGATCTGAGTGTCTCGGTTCCCCATGACTTGATTAAGCAACTAAGGCATTCCAGAGAGTTTTTTCCATTGTCAATTATACTTTGCTTATAGCCGAGCTATAATCGATGAGGTTTTCTCCCGCTCCTCCAAAGCTGGAATGCCCGATTTTGAAAATTTTAGCCATGGGGGGTTATTAGAGTCCAACTGATGTATATAAGCCTACTAGACACTGTTAGAATAGGTGTCGGTCATGTCCTAGGTCCATAAAACCCTCAGAAAAAATTTCGAAAAAAAAATTTACCGAGTCCGTCGAATTTGGGTTTTTAATTATTTTTTAAAATTTAATAAATTTCTCTATAGTTTAAATAGAGAAATAATAATTTGTAATATGTCAGTCATCCGGGATCCGAATTTGATGATTGAATGCTCTAACCTTAAGTCAAAAATCATTCATGATCCCCGGTCCAATTTATCCTAAGTTTCGGATGTCAACTAGGCCTCATAATTAATAATTTCTCAAAAAACCCAGTTACAGAAAAATTATTAATTAAAATAATAAAATTGATTATTTTGGAGATAATCCAAATCTCTCCAAAATAATCCAAATGGAATAAAATAAAAGGCTAGTTGACATGGCACCTGGCATTAAAGATGATTCCAATCAACTTCACTGAGCTTCAGTCGACTATACAATCAGCACAAGTCAAAACTCTTCAAGTGAATTCGCCCTCCATGCATGCAAAGTCGAATTGGTGATGTGGAGTTCATATTTAATGAGTTGTGGTTGGTGTGGAGTTGCATTGAATGGGAGTGGGGGCGCCTTGCCTAGGTGGAGGCCACCTCCCACTCCCAACTACCATGATTGCAATCTAAATACTATCAAACTCCAAGCACCTACCATATTGCTCACTTCATACCTCTTTGAAGCTCGAGTTTACCACATGGCATTTGATTATTTGGTGGGAGCTACTTCCAATGTGGAGATGAGGGGCACCTTGCCTAGGTGGAGGCCACCTCCTCATCTCATTAAATGAGACTCAACTTGTTTGGTGGAGATCAACTCCAAAACTCGGCATTGACTTGGTGTAATTGAAGTTTAGATTGGAATTCGATTTGTGTTAGGTGCTATTGGCTCCATTCAAGCCAATTCGAATTAGGGTAGGCTAGCTCTTGTGTTTTGCTATATAATGAGGCTCTATTTTCCTCATTCCTCATGGAGTTTTTGGCATAGAAACTCTGGTGGATTTTGTAAGCATCTTATTGTTAATAAAATTATTGAGACTTTGGAGGTCATTTGGTGGGCTTTTGGCATTGTGTCTTCATCCTACATGAAGTAATATCTCTTTCACCCTACTCTTGTATTGCAAATTTGATTATTGTGCTTATTGAAGACTAACAAACTAGTACTTAGGCTCTTATCTATTTGCATTGAGTGTTTGTGTCTTCAGGGATTTGCATCTATTAGGAGCTATTGGCATCTAATACCTTCACCATTAAAGTGTTCCATTTATCTTAATATTTTGTTTGCAGGGTTGCAAGCTTCTCCAAGTACTTGTCTTCTCCAACAAAGAACTTCATTCAAACTTTGGTTACGTTGGTCTACGAGCTTCTATCTTCCAGCTCTCTTTTTCTCTTTGAAATCCTTTTTTCCTTGCCTTGCTAAGCCATCTTCTTCTAGTCATTTTTTCTTCCTCCCTCTAGCTCTCGCCTTTCCTCTCCTTCTTCTCCTCTTGTCCCTCATTTTTCTTCCTCCCTCTAGCTCTTGTCTCCCTACCTTCTTCTCCTCTTGTTCCTCATCTTTTCTTCCTTCCTCCTCTCGTCTCCCTACCTTCTTCTCCTCTCGTCCCTCCCTTCCTTTAGCATTCGCCCTCCTCTTCCATCCACCATTTGCTCCTCCTTGTCCTCCCTTCTTCCCTTCCATCAACCTACAAAACACATAACGAAAACAAAACAAAAACTTGTTAAGAGTTAGTTTCATTTTGTAGCTTGTTAGTAGATAGATATTGCATCTCTCATTCTAGGCCTTACAAATAGTTTACTTTTTGCATCTTAAGATCTATCATTGGAAAAGAGGTAAATTTTGCATCTAAAAATTTCATCTTTAGATCCTTTTTCTAGCATTTTAGGCATTAGTTTGTTTGCTGGTCCGTTTCACTTTTTAAATAAATTAAATTTGAATCTCATAATATTTTACACTTAGGATATCATTTTGCAAGCTTAAACTTAGTTAGTTTCAAGTTTGTTTTATTTTTACTAATATTTAATGGGTGCTTGTTGAGGATTGACTGAGCTTGTGTAGGTTGCTTTGAAAGAGAAGGAGTGCTTGTGAAGACAAGACTCAAAAGAGATAAAGATTATAAATCAAGGAGAAGACTTAAACCAAATTAGAACCAAAACCACTCTCCTTTTGTAATTAGCCATTAAGGGCTCATAAAGTTTTGCTTCATCAAGTTGTTCTCTTCTTCAAAAAGACCTTTTAAGGATTTTTCCTAAGGCAATTGTAACCCCAAGTAATAAAAAGGCTAGGTGGGATAGGGCCTCCCACACTCATTTCTCCTTCTCCCTTTGGGGAAGAGTGTTGTCGCATGCTTAGATTAGTTTTGTTTCGAGTTCTTCTAGATTAAAATCTATTTCTGTACTTAGATTAATTCTCTTCCAAGCCTTCGACCGGAAGTAGTATCCTTGGGATCCCATCCCAGGGGTAGGACCACATAATTTGTGGTTACTCTTCCTTCCCTGTCGGTTTCCTTGGTAGAGCTTTCAACTAGCTGGAGGTTCTCAAGTGCAGGCGGTTCTAGTGGTTAACCTTGTTCGGAGGTTGATCCCACCTTTAGTGTAAAATTGCTTGGTAGAACACTAGATCCTTCAGTTATTTCATTTTATTTTGCAAGTAGCATGCTACTGTGTTTCACATCTATTGAGTTATCACATGATTTTAATATTATAAAATTTCAATATCCTGTTATCACAACTGCTTTTTGCTTCATAAAACGAACAAAGTCTCTTGAACTTGGCCAAATCCAAGTCAAGAGCACTCTCTATCGGAGAGCATTGTTAGATTTGCATTTTCCCCTTGCATTAGGCATTTTAAAGTAGGAAGTCTCTTGAACTGTGGTCTTAAGACTAAGTCAAGAGCGCTCTCTATCGGAGAGTCGAACAAAGTGCCCTTAATTTAATAAAATATTTCAACCCACATTTTCCCCCTAATAAATTTACTCTTGGTTGATCGTCCAACACCCGTATGCTCTGCCAACCGGAAACGGTTGCGCTAGTACTCAGAAAGGTGGAAGACTTGTTAAGTTCATAAGTGATAACCAATAAAACTTTCACCCCCATAACCAACCAATCCGGAGTTGAGCAATAAGATAAGTTCGGTGGGTAATCTCCTAGTTGGGGGCGTCGGGGTTCCATGTTCAGCCTCTAGTTTGTTGGTTAGCATTGCGCGACCTGGCTAGAGCACTGGGTGGCCCGACATGTCCTTGAACGGAGGCACTTGATACTGTCTTTCCGAACATTCTTTTGATATCCTTGGTTTTATCCTAATAATCAAGACTACTAAAATCTTCAATTTACAAAGATAATCTGCACAACGATCTCACAAACAGCATTTTTTCAAGATCCACACTTTCAGCATCACAATCTTTACTTTTCTTTGACTCCATAAGGCACTGGTTATCTACAAGCTTATATATTGATCAGGACCATTTGTCCTTGTGTTTATTTCATATTGTGAATGCTTTAGTGATTTATCAGATCTTGAATCATTTTGCCATCTTGTTATCTTATCTCGCAACGTGGATTGCTTATTATCTGTTGTTCATCTTTACATATTTTTGGTCTCATCACAAGAAAACTCCTAGACGACACTCATCCGCATCACCCCATACAAAAAACACTTAAACACTAGAGCCTTAGTGAAACTCTTTTTTAGGGACTACCCCCCTTAGCTTCGTTAGGCGTTAGCCTAAACGGAGGAGCTGGGATTCAGGTGACAGTACATGGCTCATTGCTTGCCCCCAAGGCCACACCTCTCTCACTCGTAGTGAAGAGACAGCTTTCGAAAGATTTCTGCTACTGGTGTGCAGTTTGGCGGACAACAGGAGTCATATAAAAAGACGCACCTAAGCCAATCAACCATGCATCATGATTTGAATACATACTTGTAGATGCCAAGTACACATCCCCTCCTTCCAAGGATGCCTTTCCTTCAAAAGAAGAAGAATCATCAAATCCTTTGCCTTTATCAACATTTTTTTATCTACAATCTTTCTTAAAATGCCCAGGTTTACCAAATTTCCAACATCTCCTTATAGATTGTTCCATAGATTTAGATTTACCTCTACATTTAGATCTACCCCCCAAAGAATTATTTGTATCCTTTCTATCTAGAAGGAGACCTCTCATAAATAAGGCATCCTTAGTCTAACAATCCATGGTTTTCCGCCTCATATCTTCTGATAACAAGGATGGAACCGCATCATCAAGATTTAATGTGGTTTTATTATTCCTAATAGCTACAACTACAATATCCAATGAATCTGGAAAAGAACTTAACAAACTAATACACTTTTATTTATTGAATATTTTAATATCAACATACAACAGCTGACTTACCACGGTTTTACAGGAGTTGAGATGCTTTATCACAAATTCACCATCATTCATCCTCAGGGGGTACAACTTCTTTCAAAGGAAAAGTTCGTTTACCAAGGACTTTTACTGATACAAGCTCCCTAACTTATCCCACGGTTTCTGCACGATGTGTCCTCAAGAGTCCAAAGACAATCAACAACACTAAATATAAGATGCAAATTCAGATCATACTTCTTGCCTTTCTCTCCAAATTCTCCCAGTCTTCTTACGCCGTACCAATAAGTTGTGTACTTGGATTCATAGCACTCCATTGTTCTCTTCGTTGAGCACTTCTTGGAGATGAGAGATGGAATCACTATTTGACTTCAATATACATGTTATCACACAAACTCTAGTTGCTAATATAAGGTGTCCCAACAAGGATGGTAGAGGGTGAGCAGCTAAGAAGGTGTAACCAGCAATTGCCAAGTCCTCCGTTCAAGGAACGGTTGTCACACCAAACAAGGCTATTGTCACTTCAGACGAGGCACGTAGCCAAGTCAGGGGGGAGACCCCGCTCAACCAGTGATGGTTGAGAGACAAAAATACACCCAAATCCCAAAAGATAAAGAGATAAAAACAAGAGATGAGTGTTGATGAGATCCTAAGTTGGATTTCAACCACTGACTAGACACAAGCATAAAATGAGTACGTGAATAGAAAGTGACTAGCAATCAAACGTGATGAGATAAATGGACTAGATTAATAATAATATAGCTGAAAATCAACTGAAGATGCAAATGAACTAGAAGTGATTAATCGATGAAAATCTGCCCAAGGGAGAGCTAGACTCAATAGCTTAGTGGACCTAGGGCAGTGTAAAATTAAGGTTTTTAATCACTTTCAGCAAACGATAACTTGATTCTTTATGTTAAATGACGATTTAAACTCAAATCAAGAGTACCCACAACCCGAAAAAATACCCAACAGCGTGACTGGCTAAACTGCCCAAGGAGGGCGAAATCAGTGAAGTACTAGTGCCTAGTTCTATGGGTGAATGGAGTCAGAAAACAATGAAACTTTGGATATGAGTGTTTAACAATGTTTCATAAGCGGGTTTTAAAGGAAAACAAATTCTAACGGTGAAATCTTAAGTTTTGTATTTTTAGGGTTTATTTTATGGTTTTCCAGCTTAGCAACACAGTGAAAATGACAATGAGAAGACAAGATGATGAAGAATACCTGAAACAAGGGTGAAATGGAGTGCTTTGAGTGAGGACCAGCCCGGAAGATCAAATGCTGAGATCCTGGCATGTTTCCTTGAGCGTGGAGAGCAGTTGGACACCAAGTGCACCCTCAACAACCTGCCACGGTAAGACGCTAAAGCAAATAGCGAGTTAAACACAGCAACTAGATGGTAAATGATGAAGGAAATGAAGTACAAAATGTAAATTTCACTTCCCTTTTGAGTTCTCTGAAGCTTGGAGCAAGTGTGGAGCATCACACCCCAAAACTACGCCTCCCTCCAAATGACCAGCAAAGCTGCAATTCGAACCAGTAAAGAAAGATGGGAACACAACACAAGTTACCTCAACAATGCATCCATAAACTAGCTAACAATCACTACAAAAATACTCCACAACACCAAGTCTCAAGCCACAAATGGAATGTCTCTCTCTATATCAGGTGCAAGTGCCAAAATGCAAGGAAGAAGTATACAATGGGTGAGTGTCATCTCTTATAGAGAAAGACCACTCTCAAACCCTATTTCCCCCCAAAACTAAGGGCTGAGATCAACTCTCTCCCAACACCAACAAATGGTGGAGATCACTCTCAAGAGGGGGGGCGAATTACCTTCAATAGCACCCAAGTGGAGATGGGACCACTTCGTGGGGCCCATGAAATACATATACATGTGGTTGGGGGGTGCCTATGGGTTGTTTTAGCCCCCCATACCACTATACCAAGGTCCAAATACAAGAAACCATCAAAAAACGATTTTGCCAAGTGAAGAAAAACGCCCCCAATGGGCAAATTCGACCCACATTGTGAGCTGACCAAAGTGAGGGCTCCACCACACAAATATAATGTCCAAACATAATGAAAATACCTTAGAACTCACCCTTGTATTAGCCAACCTTTGCATTTGCCATTTTTCCATAGTTACCTTTGCCATATTTGATTTTCCATTTAATTAATTGCTGGTTTTTATTGCTAAAGATGAAATTTGGGCTTTTGACCCACTTATAATGCCCGGATTGACGAACCGTTTGCTGCAATAAGATCGTAGACCCCAAATATGGTAGATATGTGTTATCACATATATGGTAACCGGGCTACCATACATTATTTTTTTTATGCCAGTACACTATTCAGCCAGTTCCCTTACATTTGAGATGCTGAGATGAGCATCTATATTGGATCACTATCAGATTTTGGACAGCAGTTGTATTCCCCATGCCATGACTGAGTCTCGGGACACTCAGAGAGATGACCGATGTAGCCATTATACCATTGGTACAGAGCAGTCAGTAGTGCCCAGAGTTACAGCAGCAGTTTCAGAGGACAGATGATGGTACAGGTTGATGAGCATTCAGGTATTATGACTCAGTAGGTATATCATTGTGTTATGGTTATATTGCTTTTATACTTATTCTTATAGCATGTCTTAGCACTTAGTGTCATGATCTGGCGATCATATAGATATGTGGACCTGGTTGATCTTATTATATATATCATATTGTCCCTACTCAGACTTAGAAGTTCACTATTCATACTCATTGGTCTTACCCTCCTTAGGGAGAATAGAGGTGATCATTCCACCATACCTTGGCTTGCTAGTGTTGGCTCCATTATTCATTATCTTCATCCATCCATTGCCTACCTTTTAGTTTATCACCTTGACTTACTACTTGACTAGTGGCATGGAGGACTTTTCCCCACTGTAGCCTCTGTATTGGATGAGCTTCCCTGTTTACTGTGTCTCGGCTCTGAGTTGGTGACAAAACTTACTTTTGGTCAGTTGGATTGTAGGCCTAAATCATTCTGGTCGGTTGTCCCGATGTTTGGCATTGGCTCGAACTCTCCCTAGTCACTTGAGATGTTGTTGGCTAAAACGGAAAGCTCATGTACTATGTATGGAAACTGATAAATTCGCCCATGGAAACTAAAAAGGGCAAGAGCGATGAACTGCTGAAAAATACTCCTCGAAGAGTATAAGAAAGGTCAAAAAAAGCAATGATTCTTAAAAGCTATATCTAAGCAATTGCTGACCTTATATATGTATGAAAAACATGCCATGGATGCAAGCTGCAACTAGTTGTGCTTATCAGCACACTGAGATCCGAAGGGTTATGTAGGCCAAAAAGGCCATGAAATGAAATTGAATGATCCTAATGAACCTGGATCAACTTGATGTAGACATGATGCCTAAGTTGAATAAGCACTCTCTAAACAACTTATCCATTTGTGAGACACCGCCATTCCCTGTGTTGTTGCTCATTCAGTATATACTATGGTGTGTATTCCCTTTCCCTTTCCCAAAGTGTCACAAAGTTAAGTCAATCAAGTCATCCCTTAGCCTAGACAGTTATTTTAGCCTTCACCCTTCACTAGCAAATTGATCACAGCTATGAAGTGAGTATGATCTTGAAAGTTTAGTCTGAGTAATAATAATAATTAATGACATTATATATTTGGATTTAGATCGCCAGTAATGATTACTTTGTGTTATAATTGTTATTTGAATAAGTTGTAGAGCATGCATTAACCTTTGACACTTTGCAGCAGCTTCCGATGATGGTCTGAGTTATATTTGGTCATGTTGACTTGGTTAGACCTAGTTTGACCAAGGTCAACCATAGGACATGAGATGGTTGGACCTTGTGATGATATGGATAGATGATATATGGTCTATGTACATGTATATGATGATTCTATGCAACAGCTACAGGGTTATAATGATGATTCTTGGTTTACAGCAGTATTTGATCATTTACAGATTATTATTATTTGACCTGTTCCGGTATATTGGATATATATTTTGATCATGCAAAGACTCATATGGTGTATGAGTACACATCTTGGATGGATTTGGACCTTCTGAGTCCAATGAGACAGTTTGTTTTCAGTTCCGGGCACTTACAGTGAGGATTGAGCCTCAGTAGACTATCCGAGTGCAATTTTGGTCTGTCGGAGGCCCTGTCAGAGTAGATGTGATTTCTATCTGGTTGACCTAGGGCGCTGTGCTTGGAGGGGGTGGTCCAGCCACTTGTTTTTACCATATTACCCCCCTCCCGGACACATTGGTGCCCTCACTTTGACAGCGCATGCACTCCAGGAGGCAGTTTGGGGTTGTTTCACGCTTCCCGAGGCATTTCAGGATTGGTAGAAATGGCTATTGAGGAAATCGATTTGGGCTACTGAGGCAATGTTTTGGCATGGGATGATCAGTGATGATGGATTGATGTCTTCCACACCTCCTCCAGCAGTTTCAGCTTCATCGAGGCCCGCATCCATCACTTATGGCACTTTCTGATGATTTCTGAGGTCTTTTGAGGCCTACGATTTGACCATAGAGGCACGATTTGGTATATTGATGACTATATTATTATTATTGTGCTATGGGGATTGACCAAGGGTGGCTAAAATTACCCCTTGGACCCACCATAAGCTTCCTATTATATTTTGTCATCATGATTTGGTGGGATTCCCCTCTTCTAGGGCGATTTTGTCCAATTATATTATATTTTATTAGTGATCCATGTATTTTATTGTTGAGCTCATCTTAACCATTGATTAGATATTTGTATCTTTTAATCTTAGCCACTCATTCAAAAAGTGGTTAGGATTTTGATGCCTCTCCTTCCTATTTAAAGGAGAGAGCTTCTCATTTGTAAGGGGTCTTTGGCTCTTGGATTATTGGTATAGAAAAACTTTCTTGTGGAAATTCTTGTGGTCTCCTTTGCATCTGGTGTTCTTAGATGGTGATTGGAAAGTCTATTGCAACCTAGCATTTGAAATTTGTGGTAAGATCTATCTATTTTGGAAATCATTGTCTTGTCTACAGGAGGGCGACTTCAACAAGGGCGATTTTGCAAGGCTTCTTCAAATCGACTTTCTTGGCATTTGCTTGTATCAGGGGGTTATCATTAGTATCATTGTGATCTATGCTATCTTTCTGTTACTTCTCTTGTGGCATTAGTCTTATCTCTTGATTACATCAAATCTGATATTGTTGACGTTTGTTGTGCAGGAGAGAGGGCGCATTGGCTTCTTGGACTAAATCGATTGCGTAGAAAACTACCTCAAAGCTTCTCAAATTGATCGGGTTTGCATAGATCATCATCATCAAGGCACCTACAAGGTTACCCAGGTAAGATCCACAGGTTTGTTTCTCTTATCTTGATCCAATCCATTGACATAGCTCATAAATTGATAAAACCCTTATTTCTGCAAACCTTCATTTTTACATTTTTTCAGATATACTAAGATCTAGTGGCTTCTTGGGTAAGATATTGAAAACCCGCCTCTATAGTATCCACGGCATCCCGGATCTATAGTTTGGTGAGGATTGGCCTCCATTTGACCCTCTTTCCAAGGCATTTAGCCTCTCCAAGCAAGGGCGCACTTCCTAGTTTGGTTGGTTGACCTAGATCTAGTATGTGGGTAGTTGAGATCCCGCTTGATTCATGATCTACACATCCAATAACCTACCCCCAGATTGTCAATTTTCTGATTTCTACCTTGTGGGCCCTATTCCACATTTTAAGGGATTTAATCCTCATTTGGGACCACTTGGTATCTTCAAACTCAGATCTAGTAAGATCTAGCCATTGGATTGCCATGAAATCATAGATCCATACTCTCACTTGCTTAAACTACTTGGATCTAAAGTTTGGATTCCATTGGACTTGTTTTGATCCATTTATCACCCTTTTTAGCCTCCTTGGGTAAAGTCGCACCACCTTGGAGAAGTGAGTTGGTCCACTTCTAGGACATGGGTACTTGAGATTTCAGTGGATTTGGAACGGGCATAATTCAAAACCTAGGTCTAGTGTGTCACTTCATCAAATCTTGCCTTGGGGATAGCATTCCTTTTTTTAAGGGATTGTGGTCCACTTAGGTCAAAACATTAAATCTCTAGATCTAGACCTATTCATCCATCAAGACTTTAATTGCCCAATTGTCTCATGCAATAGGAGTCCTTAACCACAAGTTAACTTTACTTTGACTCCATTATCCCAATTCCCAAGGCACTAGTCTCTCTCCAAGTCAATTCGACTTTCCTAGATTGTTGGATTAACTTGTGGTTTGACCCTTAATTGGTGAGCTAAACCCTTTGATGCCATCATACTTCATGATCAAGCTTGTCACTTGTACTAGTTAGGCCCAATTCAACCCCTAAACTACCCTGCATTGGACACGGTTCCCAAGGCAGTGGATTTTCTCACATTGAACTAGTACTTTAATCCTGGATCTTATTTCACAAATCATAAGTCACTTTCACATCAATAATGAACCAAAGCTATACTCATTGAACCCCTTACTTGTCTTGTGACTTCATCCTAAGGTCTAGGATAAACCATACACCTTACTTCACTTAGAATTAACTTGATTTGGTGTCTTGGTTTTGATCTCTCCTGTCGGGAGTAGATCGGGTCTCCCCCTTTGTTGTTTGGGCTAGATAACATAAAGTGAAGGTTGCCTCGACTGGCGTGACAACCATCTATTGGAGGTCGAGGTGATCGTGGTTGCACCTTTTGAGTTGCCCTTCCCTATTGTCATCCATGAGTGGATACATCCATAGGGGTAGCTACAGTTTAGGTGATAACAATATGGTCACTTGAATGACCCCGATCCATTCATTAGGCATTATTTGCCCAAAATCCATGATTTTTAATTAAAACAAGTCACTAGTGACCCATAATAATTAAAAATCTCATCGCTGCCTCAACTTTTTCAAATTCTGACACTTGGAGGCTCATATGGGACCCCAAGAGATAATAAATAACCAAAATCGAAATCTTGATCGCAATATTTTTTCGGGCCCATTCTTGGCTTAATAAACCTGGTTTGACCAAGTCAAATCTGGTTAAAATGGCAATGGCTGAAAACCTGTAAGCAACATGAAGCATCAAGGCTTCCTTATTTACGTTAGTACATTACTTAAAACAATATAATAATGATATGGTGATCAAAACATAAAAAATATCAATAAATACAAGCCCAGGGTGAGGTGGGCCCACCACCTCCAACAAAGACTCAATGCTATGCACAACTTACAGACTTACCACTTAGCTAACTGTGGGTGAGGTGGAAAAACAAGGTGAAGGATAAGGGAAGACAAGGATCAAGACCATGTGACCTCTCGGGTAAACAGGGGAAAGCGGGACCCGCTGACATAAGCATACCATGACAATACACAGGGAAGGGTGGTACCTCACAAATGGGTATAGTGCAAGGAAACCGCCACTGATAATCTACAATATACCTCACAACTCACATCCGTGCCTTAAAAAGACTCCGTGAGGATCTTTTCCAGAGCCGCCAAACTAGGTGTCCGGCAAACCATAACTTGAGACTCTAGGGGACACTTAGAATTAGCTGTCCTTTACTCCATCTCACCTCCTTGCCCCGCGGGACTAGGTGAGGAAATAACCACTACAAAGTTGATATATATGGCTGACCTGTGTCCATGTGTGTTCAAAAACACATTGCATGGACTTTTACATTGACTTTCATACTTAGCCTTTTTGGCTTGATTTTACATTTACAAAGCCTTTTTGGCTTCTTTTGCATTTCTTCATTTCATTACATTTCAAGGCCCTTTTGGGCTACATACATATCTCAATAGATATAATCAAGGTGCTCATACTGCAAAGTAATGGGGGTGAGTGTACATGCTTCGATGACCAATGGGGAACACCCAATGAGTCTACACAATCCTATACTGCATTGCAACATCGGGGGCAACCGACAGGAGCAAATCCCAGGTTTGAGAGTGTGCATCTCACACACTAAAGAGCCGAGGCACAAAAGACAGGGAATCATGGCATACTCAGAGGTCAATGGGGAAAGGGATCCTCAAGGTCACAAATCAAGGTCCAAGTCGGGAAAAATCAACATGAACGAGTCGGATGGATGGAAGGAAGTGATGGGTGGATCCAAAGTTAGCTGCCTAGGAGGACGAAATGACCAAGTCTGTACCAGTAACGGGGATGGGGACCAGTGTGCATATACATGAGCCTACTAAATGAGATGGACTGACATCACCAAGGGCTATCATAATAAAACACGAGATCACCATAATCAAGCATCATATGTCAAGTCAGTGTACTATCATAAATAAACAAGTCTAAACAACAACACGTGCAATAAACCATAAAGTGTTATACCTGCCATACCATATACTTGCTGCTGAAGCCGTCTTTGAACTAGATCTCTACTGAATCCGGGCAATAAGTGGCAAACCAGCAATACTCTGTAGTGCTCTCATCAAAATATGGCTAAGTAACTATCTCAAATAGGATCATGCAAAGTCTGGCAAGGAAGGGTGACCCTGTAGGCAATGCTGTGTAACATATCTGGACCAATACAAAACCATCTGTCCCCACTGATATCTCTTCTCGGGGCAATCTGAACAAAATGTATGCCCCCTCTGAAGGCATCCGATCTCTGATCTGGAAAAAAAAAATGTAGCATGGTCCCTGACCACACAATCTGCAGCATGGTAGCTCCAGCTAACATGGATGTGATAACAATACCCTCCACCATTGGTTACATGCTCTTTGCATTCCCCTCAACTAGTTCAAAGTGGATTCTCATAGACTTTGGGTAGAGAAGACCACCAGATTGATCATTCTGACAAGATCTATCAGCTATTCCATCTTGAAGAAGTCGAGACAGAGGAACACTTCATCTTATGTTGCCCCATCTACTACAAGATCAAAGGGAGATTCCACTTCCTTTTCAAGGGGACTCAAATCCTCACAAGCTTCTTAGATACCCCGACTAGAGATGCTTGGCATTATACATACAAGAGTCCCTTAGATTCCGAGCCCATATTCTTCAATCTTTTTACTCAACCAAATTCTACCTGGTGGATCACTTCTTTTTTTACGGTGCTACCCTCAAGAAGTGGCACTAACAAACAATTCGATAGCATCACAGCCTTAGCCC
Source organism: Larix kaempferi (assembly GCA_027924585.1). NCBI lineage: Eukaryota > Viridiplantae > Streptophyta > Pinopsida > Pinales > Pinaceae > Larix > Larix kaempferi. Next base: position 8,234,574 of record BSBM01001033.1, read on the forward strand.
CCAGATCAGTGCGGACCAATGGGACCTTCCCCCATTCCCCAGGATCTCAATGGTATGAGATCACCAGATCCCTCCCTATGAGGGAGACGAGACCATTAGGCCTCACGATGGGCTACCTCCTTTAGACAGCAATGCAATGGGTGGTCCAGACCTTCCACCAATTCTTCCTCTAGACAACATAGTATTTTGATTTTCCTACATTCGACCTCGAATGTTAGGAGAGATGGATCTACCATGATAGACCTACCTCATCACTCTTAGATTTTCTTGTTTCTGGATCTTTCAATCTGGTACATCTCCACCCCCATGCAACCTCTCATGCTCAGGAGCAAGGGTTTTCCATGTTTCTTATGCTTCAACATAGAGTTCTCGCACTATTCTACTTTACTTTACTTGATTACTTTTTCTTTTATAAGAAACCGTTTGGTACTCTTGCTTTGTAATGACATCATTGCACTCAGCAGTCCCATTGACCTACTTTTGTGGTCATTAGTTGGACTTTAATAACATTTATGAAGGCGGTAGGAAAACCTATTTGTATTTTGCTTCTCGACGTTTAGGACTTCTGATGTGAGTCCATCCTCAGGGGTTAACCATACAAGCTTGAGATAATTCGTTTATTTGCAAGAGAGATTTTAATAAATATCAATGATGATACCTTAATAATTAATGAACTTGTCGGCTATAATTCATTAATTTATATTTTGTGCTTAATTTTATTTATAATTGGTTTCCATGAGGCGCTTAATCTCAACCCATCATCTCTATTTAGTGTGTTCACTCGCTTCTCAATTTCTATCGCTTCTTTTACCCTTCTTTTCAGATAGTGTTCTTCCTTAGCAATTAATTTTGTGTTTTCTAAGCATATGTGGTGGGACGACGTATGGGAGTGTTCTGCGAGGGTTGATTTTGAGGTTCTATCATTTAATATGTCAAATGCATGCTCTTTTAGATGGGTTTGGACTGATCTTCCATTTTCTCCTAGATAACTTATTTCGCATGAGCAGGGTATTGAGTATACCCCTTTTTGGAGTCTTGGGTCCACCTAATCCTTTGCCGAGTCAACCATCCCTCTGATAATGTCGGGTGGGGTGAAGGCTACAGGGATGTTATATTTTTTAAGGGTAATGGCAATACGATCTGTGGTTCCTTTAATGTAGAGTAAAGAGATCTTCAAGATGTTTCTTATATGACGAGTATGTTTTCTATTTTTTTATTGGAGGATTGCCTTGGTAATATGGTTTTTTTTATATCCATTATTCATAAAAACACTTATGAGGTGGTCCAACTCTTGGTTCAAGTGTTCAGGATCAGATATTCTCGTGGCTCTTGTTGCGAGGGTTTTAATGACTCCTATTTTTTGTTTTGGATGGTGGTGTGATTCTACGTGCAGGTATCTTTCGGTGTGGGTATTCTTCCTATAAACCTAATGCCCTAAACTCCCATCTTCCTTCTTTGTGAGAAGAATATCTAGGAATGGTATCTGGTTGTTTTCTTCTATTTCTATGTTGAACTTAATATGTTTCGAGAGGTTGTTGAGGTGGGAAAGAAATTCGTTCAATTTCTCCCTCCCATGTCTCTATTTTGCAAAGATGTCGTCCACGTACCTCTTCCATTCTTCTGGTATCAAGGGGAACAAGTTAAGAGCCTGGGATTCCACGTGTTCCATGTAGATGTTTGCGACCACCGGGGATAGTGGGGAGCCCATTGCAACACAATGGATTTGTTCATATATGACCCCTCTATAGCTAAAGTATGTGGACTTTAGGCAAAGCTTTACAAGGCCTGCAGTCTCGTTACCTGTGAGGTTTTTTATTATCTCAATGGCCTCATCTACAGGAATCTTTGTGTAGAGGGAGACAATGTCGAAACTAAACAGGATATCTTCCTTCCTTATTTCTTGGTTCTTGACCCATTGTACAAAGGATGAGGAGTCTTTTACATATGAGGAAGTGTTACCGAATAGGGGACAGAGCTTCTAAGCTAGGAATTTCTTTAGTTGATAGGTTGGAGAGACTATGGTATTAACTATCAGTCTCAGTGGGATGCCTGCCTTAAGAATTTTTGGGGAACCGTAGATTCTTGGCATTATGGCACTAGTTGGTGTGATTCGCTTCTTTATTGAGTCATCCAAGGATGAACATTCAATTTGTTTTGTAATTTCACGCGAGATTTTGCTCCCTGGGTCTTTTTTGATGATCTTGTAGCTTCCCGTTGATGAGAGATGCTCCAACATCTCATTATGATCGTCTTCTTTGTCAAGGATTACTGTTGCATTCCCTTTGTCGGCTTTGAGAATCACAATCTCTTTATTGTTTTTCAGACTGTTCAACGCTCTGGATTCCTCAGTCGACAGGTTGTTGGTCGGAGGTTTAGCGTTCCTTAAGATCACTGAGCAGTCATGTCTTATCTCCTCGACGCGTTCTTTTGTTTCATCCTTTATCGCCAGCTCGATGTTGCTTATGATATCTTCGATGGGGATCTTTTTGGGGGCTACTGCAAAGTTTAGACCCTTCTCTAATACTTTGCGTGAAGCTTCATCTATCGGGTGCTTCGATAGGTTGACCACGGTGTTGGGATTTGTCCTATGTTGTTTCACAACGTGGTTGTTGTCCACGCGTTTTAGGGTTTCAAGCTTTTTTATCTTACGTGTTGAGTATATCTGCTATCTTATCTTATCTTATCTTATCTATCTACTAGAAGGTATTCCATCTTTATCTTCCATAGTTCAAAGCTTTGACCATTAAACTTTTGAATCCTGATTTTATAATTACTCGCCATTACCTTCCCACACAAGAATAATTGTCGTAGAGCTCCCACTAAAACTAGGTTTATCACAAACCCAAGATAAACTTGCACTATAAGTGTTAGCACCAAAAGCATCCCCCTTAAGCTAATAACCTCACTTTAATACCAATTGTAAGTTTTAAACCTGTGCAAATGAAGCAATGCATACAGATTATTAAGCAAAATAGAAAGAACAACAATGGCACACACACAGTAGACAAAGATTTACCTTGGAAATCGTTAACCTAGAAAATCGGCCCAACTTAGAGCCCCACCTCTATATTCTTCATTGTATTAACTTGACCATTCACAATACAATATATAGACATTCCACAGCATCCAAAACCCTAATCCATTAACATATATTATATTACAACCCTAATCCCTTAACCAGGATTAGATTACAACAGGTTGAAAAACCATTGGCCAAAAGGCACAAAAATGGACTAAGGACGGACCCCTTAAAAAAATCAGGACGCAACACAGAAGGGTTGGGTCGCCCAACCCCCACAACTAGTGGCTAGTTGCGCCTAGCACAATCTTCATGCAAAGAATATAACGCAACTCCAACAAGGCTATGACATGTACATGTGCTTCATCTTTATACATATCTATGAAGTTTTCAACTGCCCAAAATTGTCTCAACTGCAGATTTGATTTTCAGAATTCATTATCTTCATGGTTTGGTAACTTCCAGCACTAGTTTGCCATGCTGAGTTTACATAAGTGAAGGTTAGAGTTGTTAAGTGACTTAACATTAATTTAAAAGATAACAGGGAAGATTTACTGCCTTAAATCTACAGCAATTGCAGTGATTTCAGATCTAACTTTATGTTTGGAAAGTGTGCCCTAAGCGCTGAAACTTGTTGGCATATGTTTGGTATTCTTACTCTTGAATTACCTAGTGGATTGGAGTAGAACTGAAATGAGATATTGTCTTCTGTGTTATATTTCAGATCAGCCCTAAGGCTGAATATTCATGGGGTTTCGATCTGGCAAACCTTTGGTGTGAGTTGAAATTTCAGAATTGCCTTGGAAGTCAAAATTCCTAAATTTTGGCAGTCAATTATCATGAATGTGCCAATACTGAGCTTGTAACTGTCTCAAAAGAGTGGCTAGGGCTAAGAACGCCAAGGAAGAGCAACACCCTAGTTAGCGTGAGATTCAAAAGAGGAGGCATCATCTCTATCAAGTACCAAGAATATGTCAATACTAAGCCTGATAATATTGTCCAAATAGTTGTCAAGACTAAAAGGACCCAACTTTGATACTCTAGAAAGGAGGAGTTCTGAACCCTGCATTGTAGCTTTACTATAATCCGAGGCCAACAAAGCTTTGGAGGAGAGAAACACAATCACATCCATATGTCTGCAATATCTGTAATGAGAGTTGAGGAAGGGAAGCAATCTCTCTATGTCAAGAGTGGGTATAGTATATCGAGGTGGCATAGTCATCTCACCCATCACAGGCACTGTCTCACTGATCTACAACTGACTATGCATGTGACAGTATAAGTTTGACAATTAACGCCCCCAATGGTTGAGAGATACAAAAGGAGGCGGTGATCAATCTAGTTCACATTAGAGGTCCCTATAAGGCACATCATCTAAAAGTAACTACTTCTTGAATATATAGAGCCAAGAATACTTAGTGTGGGTAACCAAAGTAAGAAGTGGATCGTCCAAAATCTTTGAACAAGCAGTGAAATCTCACCTAGATTCAATAATAGAGGGGTTACCTAAAAAGATAGTTCTCCTTCATCTCTAACTTTCTGAGGGAGAAAAGACAACAAATCCATGTGCTCCCAAATTTGATGATCTATCTCAACTCATAACAAGTGGGATTGTACTCTTAGTTCGTTGAGAGAAAACCTAAGGCCATGTGACCAGTGTAGGTAATTTGGATAGACATTGAGAGCATCAACAATTTGCAAGAACTTCTCAACATTAAAGGCCATATTAAGGCTAACAAGTTGTCGACAAACTGAAGAAATAAAGATGCCTTATAGTACCAAGCTTTCCTTCATCCTGAAAGACCTGTCAAGGCGATGTCGTGTATCTCCTCCAACCCAATACTAAGTCGTCAAGGGTCCAGAAACTATGAACCTAGGTAATAAGTTTGAACACACTCTTGAGACAATCATTCTCCATGTGTGTTTTCTTTAAATGCCTCCTTAAGATCATCAATGTAAATCCCAAATAATGTCCAAACAGGTGGCACCCTTCTCTAACCCCAATAGTGCTTCTGACAAATGGCACATGCCAAAAACATTTTCCACATGTGTTTGCTTTAAATCCCTCCTTGAGATCATCAATGTAAATCCCAAATAATGTTTGAGAGAGGCAGTGCCCTTGTTTAACCCCAATAATATTTTTGACAAAGTAATAGAAACCATGGGCACTATGAAATTGGTCAACCATAGTGTCATAAAGCCTCATGATGGTGACAATGAGGAGCTCGAAGATGCCAAACTATCATTGAAAATCCTTGGGAGAAGAAGCTAAAAGGAGCACATCATCAGCCAAAAGCATTGTAATCAAGAAATGGCATGTGGCGCAAACATTCTCCACATGTGTGTTTTCTTCAAATAGCTCCTTGAACTTATTAATGTAAATCACATATAAGGTCCAAGCAGTTAGCACCTTTGTCTAACCCCAATAGTTCTTATGGAAAAGTCATAGAAACCATGAGCACTTTGAAACCAACCAACCACAGTCTCATCAAGCCTCATGATGGTGACAATGAAGGGCTCGGAGATACGAATGTCACATAACCTTTAAAAACAAGTGCCTAGGAAAAAAATCAACAACCTTTCTAAAATCAACAAAACAACAAAAGACTTTAGAAGATGTTGTCGCCTAATACACACCTGGGGGGAACGCGGCAAGAAACCTTCAAGCTGCTCGGTGTGTCCTTGGGGGCAAGTGAGAGTCAAGTGTTGTCACCTGATTACTCGACTCCTTCGTCTAGACTACTCTTAGCAAAGCCAAGGGGGGTGGTCCCTATAAAAGAAACTATGGCTTTTAAACTATGAAAACGAGTAAAAGCTATTCTAGGAGTTATGAAATGGAAAATACTGGAACAAAGAAATAATTGCAATTGAATTTAATTTACAACAACACATAAGATTGAAACCATTCACGACATTTCGTAGATTAACTTAACCATGATAACGCATAATGACCAGTGCTGAGATTGTACATGTGATGCAGTTGTGTTGTGTTGTGAAAGTATTGCAAAATCTTGTTTCTAGTTTTAAAATTATTAGTGTGTATTAGGGGAGTGGGTTTATTGGGGGTTTGGCCCAAAATAAACTTAACCTCTTGAACTGAGTGTTATACCGATTTAACCAAATGTCCAACAAGGCGAGGCATAACCTGCTTACAATAGCCTTCTAACTCTATGGTGTCAACCCACGCAACCTCCCGAGTTCTTGAAATTGAGTTTAATTGGATTTTCCTATTTAACTAGTGCTTATCTTCCTTTCTGGTTGACCAATTGATCAAACTACGCTGCAGAGCCCAAGAGCATAGTCGGATTTTAATCGTTGGTTTATTTTATTTAAACAATATAGATTTTCTACTTGATTAGATCTACCTCCAAGAATCTCTTTTCTAGCCAAATTCCAATACTCAAGCAAGCTCTTTCCATGGCACCGTACTTAGGGAAAGCAAGGGACCAAATTACTATAAAAGCAGGAAATTGTTAAAAAATGAGAAAAACTAAGTCCTGAGAACACTTGTGATCTGTCGTTCAAAAGGAACCAACAAGGTTAATTTTAGTTTGTTCTTTTTATTAAGAGCGGAAAAATTAAAATCTAAACTAACAAAGCAAAACACAGAAAAGTGAGACAACACTGATCCCCCCTAGGGGGATGGGGTGTGGGTGTTGGTTAGCCCACTTGCTCTTGTTTTAAAATCTTTTACAATGCTCTTTCGAAGTACTTGTAGTCCCTTGAAGATTTGGGAGTAACAAGTTTACAATAAATTCAAAGAGAATGAACTAGATAAAGAGGGGGGTTCACAAAACGCTCCAAGTGGCCTCAGAAGCCTCCAGATCTCAGATTTCGGTGACTTTAATGTTCAAAACCTGCTAAAAAAACAATAAAAAACAGCAAGCTTATTTAGATAAAATGTGGCCAAAAACACTTTAAGAATGTTCTTGGCAATACTACAAAATTGCTACAAAAAATTTTAAGTAAACTAGTGAAATAAAAACACAAATTTAACTAAGTAAGGCAAGCTAAAAAGCTTGCCTTCCTAGGATCTTTGCTTGCCTCTTTAATACATGGAAAGCAAATCAGTAGCACTAGATTTGCTTGATAGGAACTTTAACTTCAAAATTTCTTCTATTTTGCTCTCTTAGATCTACGATTTAAAACTTGCAAAAATGAAGAAAAACAATCTAGATCTAGAATATTAGATTAGCCTTTTATAACTTTTAGATTGCAAACATTTAGATCTACTTTAAAAATAAACTTTCGAATCAAAATCTAAATAGAAAATAAAACCAGCAACCAGAAAAGATGAGAGAAATTGGATCGAGAAGTTATGAACCCATGGGGGTTGAGCACTAAAGATGGGCTATGGAGTCTGCTTCCTGATGCACCGGTGGGATCGATCACTTTGTTTAGATATACTGAATGGAAAGAAGAGCTAACGTACTCATCCACTACTCCAGCTTCAGCAACCTGCAAGATCAATACAACACTAGCAAAGGGGATTAAGAGCATTCGTGTGAATGACTAAAAGAAAACACGAGACATAATAGATTCAAGCAAGAAATCTTACTACCTCTAGCATTCTAGTATCATTAACAATAGCGAGTAATCTGTAAAGCACCACTTACTATTCTTTATGAAAATACTTTCCCTTCAAAGACAAATGAATCCCAACAATTACTAGCATGCAACAATGATACAGATTACCTCATATTAGCAAAGTATGGAACAACCAACACCGCAGACAACACCAGAGTAGCCTCCAAAGCCTCTTATTGACTCAATGAAAAATATTACAATAGCAAGCAGAGGTTCGACCTTCGAATGCTTACAATGGAAGAGATGGCTCTCTTAAATAAGAATCTCATGCATGAGGCGGGTGCATCAATCAAGGGAGGGCGCATTAGCTTGATGGGAGAGTAAACTTAAGTGAAAGGCGTTGAACATGGGATTGATTGGAAGCGAAACTCATGGGAGTGCACCACCTCTCCATGAGGTAGGCCCCTCCCTCCTTGAAATTATCACAACCAATGTCGTAACACCATGTGGAAAGAGCCACCCATAATAGAGAGAGGGCGCATCTCTAGTTTGATATTCAAATCTTTGACTTCTAAATCAACTCCAAAGTGACACTTTATCTTAGGAATATAATCACCCTCCATGTGACATAAGATTCCAACTCATTTTGGCACATGTTAATTGTTTTTCAATTATATATTTTTTTTATATTGGTGTCATTTTGTCGCACCATTAGCATTTAAATGCCATTCTGTAGGCCCGATAAAAAATAATGCTCCACGTGATAATTTAATAACCCGAAACATAGGAAGACTGGGTCCGAGGGTAAAGAGGATGCTCTGAGTGTGAAAACAAGCATCCAAGAGCTCCGCTTCCGGATCATACTTTTATCACAATTTGAAATTTCCCAATTAAACCATTAAAAAATAGCCTAATTTTGCATAAAAAATTATTTTTCTCAGAATTGACTCAAACTCCTAGGGGACCTAGTACGTGTCCATACGACTCATTATTGATGGCTAGCATGTAAAAATACATAGACACTTAGGCTTTAATAAGCTCCCAAGGTTTGACCACCAAGGTGAATACTCCAACTTTGGAGGTGTGAGTGAAAAAATCATAAATTATACGTCACTGAAATGCAACGCATAATTCCTAAGGAAAAAACACTCTAGAGTATTCCCTTGATTGATAAACGTAAGGCAATCCAAGCTTGTTACAAAAAGACCGTGCTTAGACCAACTCATTACAATTCCCCATGGGGGTAGGGACACGCAAAAAGTTTAAAAAAGGACCCAATTATGGCCTGATGAACTTCAGTATCGCTAAAAATGAACATGTAACATGTTCATCCCTGACACGCTCGCTTGAAAGTCCAACTAAGTGCAACTCAGGTGGTAACAAAAGACCATTGTCTAGCTTCTTCAATGAAAGCTTGAAGGGTAAGAATGTGATCAATGGTTTAGCAATCCCTCTTGAAACTTGCTTGACCTCTAGCTTTGAATTTATTGCTTTACAAATACTCTGAAAGATACATGTACAAGGTGGAAACATAAAGCATGGAAAAGATGTGCCCAATCATGATGGTCTAGGAACTATTAGGATCGAAGTTGTCGTCAAACTTATGGATAGGAAGAATGATATGATGTGACCAAGATGAGGGAAATTGCAAACAACCACATCATTATGTAGATCTCCAACAAGACAAGCAAGAGAGTCCACTCTATACTTGAGGATCTAAGACTAAAGCACCCCACAATCAACAACTTTGGTAAAGTTTAACTTCTTAATAGCAAATTTAGAATCCCAAGGAAAAATTAAATGACATGAGATTGGACAAGAGGAGATAAGGGGGAGGAATGGTCTTGTATGTAATGTAAAGAGTCGACATAAAAGACCTAGATAAGAATCAATCTCTAAGGGTTCACTTGAACGTCTTAGGAGAGATGCGAAGGACATGAAGAAACTCATGCCTTCTTGACACAAGGAAATTGGGTTCCTTGCATTGTTTCATTGAGTTAACAAAGCTCGCATAGGAATTTAGGATGTTCATGGAGGAACAAGATCAAAATCCTCCATTAAATTGAAAGTTTTAGGATGTGCAAATACAAATGAGAGATATAGAGGTATATAAAAATGTGCAAGGATATAGACAATGAAATTCATAACCTCTTCCTAAGAGCTACAAAAGCATAAATAAAAGAAGAATATTCTATGTGATCCAAAGATTGGACATCTTTGAGCAACAAAACTCCCTTGGCAAAAAGTTGATGGCATACCTTATCTTTCCACAATACATTGGAAGTAGACAAAGAGCTAACCTCTTGAGTGAAAACCAACTTACACCTAATTTTCAACACAAAGGTCTACAAGCAAGGCGAAATCCCTAAAAAAGCAACACAAACAAAATAATAGCCATCACTAAACAAAGCAACATGCCAATGTACCTTACCCTGGAGTAACACATCATGTTGATCCTCAAAGAAAAATCAACATCGTTTGGTGAACAAGAACTCCTACAAAATATGCTTGACAGTCTCCAAGCGCTGACAAATTGAGCATGTTATCCACTAAATTGCACTTACTGGATTCCGAGTGAACCGTTGAAGTTGTGAACATGTTCAATGTTCATCATCAATGTTCCGAGATCCATCAGGCCAAAAAAAATTGGCCCTTTGTAATTTTTGCATGTCCAAACCCCTACGGGGGAATTGTAATAAGTTGGTCTAGCATGAGTTATTTTTTAAAGAGGCTTGGTCTACCTTAGGTTTGCTATCAGAGGGATACTCTAGAGTGTTTTTTCCTTAGGATTTATGCACTACTCTTCAGTGGTGTATAATCCCTGAGTTTTTCACTCACACCTCCAAAGTTGGAGTATTCTCATGATGGTCGAACTTGGGGAGATTATTAAAGCATGTGTGTATGTATTTTTTAAACATACTAGCCATCAATAATGGGTCATATGGACATACACTAGGTCCTCTAGGATTTTTGAGTCATTCTGAGAAAAATAATTTTTCTCAGTTTATGAGATTTTTTAATAATTTAATTAAAAAAAATCAAAAAGTGATAAAAGTGTGGTTAGGAGGTGAAATTTGGCATGGGGGTGCTCGTTTTCTAACCCAGAGCACCCATAAAACCCCTAAACCCACTTTTCCTATGTATTGAGTGAATATTATTCACTTAAATAAATTTCTCTCCAAAATATTAAAAATGAATTATTTAATTCAAGAATAATGAAATTGGAGAAAATCCAAACACCTATTTCAGTGGATTTTGGTTGGGTAAGTTGGCCTAGTTGACATGGCAAGAGCATTTAAGAGAGATTCCAATCAAATTTGGAGTGATTTGAGCATTGATTTGATTGGAATGACATGGCTTGCCTTAGGATTTGCGCGCTCTCTCAAGGAGGGCGACTTCCTTGATGTGGCAACCATTGTGTGGAAGGTGGAGAAAACAAGGGAAGAAGGGAAGGCGCCTCCCTTAGGTGGCAGCCTTCCCATTCATTGCAAACCCAACCACCATATCAATCAAGGATTGGGAGCTCACACTTGGCATTCCCCATACCCTAACTCTCCTCTCCTCATGAATTTGAATTCCTCCTTTGAGAGGCTATATAAGCATGGCAATGCTCCATTGATTTTCATGGATGCATTGAACCTTTGCCATTTTTGTACATTGTTGCTATTGTTAATAATATTTTTAAAGACTTTGGAGGTCTATCTTGCATTTGTGTTGGATTACATGCTCTGATGAGGTGATATTGTTCTTCTTCTTTCAATATTTTGCTATCAATTGTTGTATGACGCTAGTTTACATGTAATAGAAATAAGTATTCATTGTCTTTGACTTACTTATTTTTGCTAAGAGTTTATGAGATTTTGAAGTAATCGAATGTATTCGGATGTACTTAGATTCTTTGAGTTTCCTATATTTCTAACACACTAGTTTTCTCATCATCTATTGTTGTAAGTGTTGATTGTTGTAAGTTGCAGATCATAGGTCACAAGGAAGGCTTGGAATTCGGTTGTTCCTCTTCTCCTTGGGAAACTATTTTTATCTAACATTTCTTGCATACAGATTCTCCAAGGACATCTACAAAAGAGCATTGGGAAGCCAAAGCCCATCCATCTTCATTCAACAAACTTCCTATTTCATGCATTTTATATGCTTAAAAATATTAGATCTAGAGCTTTTACACTTCCATACATTTCAAATCTGATATATTTTAGGCATTTCTATTAGATCTAGACATTTCCATTCAGAAATCTTATTCATTGGTAGATCTAGATCTCATTTTTATACTTGCATGCTTTAAAAATTTCCAAATTTTTCTAAGTATAAAAAAAAATTCAATTTTTTTATTCTTTTAAATTCATTTCAACAACATTCTAATAAATTTTAGTTGCTGCTTTTAGCAGGTCCAAGGAAAAAGAGGAAGAAACTCTGGATTTCGATAAAATTGCCAAAATTACCTTCCAAGGAGCCTCTTACATCATTTGCTTTAAACTTCTAAGCTTGTAAGCTCTTAGATCCAAGTTAAATGGACTAAGAAGCACTTCATTTCCAGCTTTACTTTATAAAATTATTAAACGAGAGCAGTGGGATACTCAGCGCACACACCCCATCCCCCCTGGGGGGATTTGCATTTTTTGTCATTTTGTGAGATTGACATTTTTTGTAACTCCACAAGTTCACACACTCACTTTTTAAGTGCAGGGTGTATACTTTCATTTGTGTTTCACATTTTTAATCATTTCATTTTGCAAACGTAACTTAGAGATAAAATCATCTTCGTCGCCACAAAGTATGCTCTCATCTCCACCTAAAGGCATTGTTGATTAGTGGAGATTGACCAGAAAAGTGATGCATAAGTTTGGCCATTTAAATATTTTCCAAGTTTTGCTTTTACCATCCACAACTTAACTATCAAATAAAAGGAATCTAAAGTCCCTTGAACTTAGCTGAAAAGCAAGTCAAGAGCACTCTTTGTCAGAGAGCACAATGGTCCTTGTTTACAAATTTGAATAAACATTTGCCTACACTATGTATGCTCTGCCCACCTGTGGGATACCCAGAAACAGTTGGAAGCACTTTTTAACATTCCACACTTTAACTTAATAGTCATCTAATAAAATTAACATCCCTTTAAGAAAAGTGAAAATCCGACACTTCGACAATTTTTGTGTGGGGAAATTCTGCCAGGGGACGCGGGAACCACTGGGACGAGATCTCGAGGCACCAGTTAGGCTACATCCTTGTTGGTGTAATGTTGAACACCGCTCTTGAGACTCTGGCCAGCCCACATGTCCTTGTACGGAGCCACCAAATCTTGATTTTCGGACATTCCTCCTTGTACCACACGGTATATCGGGAGTTTTCCCTCCTTTTCCCTTAATCAAGTTTCATACTTTAATAATTAAAATCAACCAAGACAGCACTTGCAAAACATTTCAATTTTCGCTTTCATTTGAGCACATTATTTGACTCCATAAGGCACTGGTTTTGTATTTGCTTAATATCAATATTGTGCATCTTTATTTATTGTTGGTTAAAGCACTTGTTTAATTACAATTCATTTTGCAAAGGCTATCTTGTGACATTTTACCCTAAACCCATAATAAACTCCTAAAAACATAGAACACCCTTATAACCATTTCACTGAAAGCTCTAACAACCTTAGAAACATTCCTTAGGGACTACCCCCTTGGCTTCGTTGGGAGTTTTGCCTAAACGGAGGAGTCAAGATCAGGTGACAGCCTTGACTCGAGACTTACCCCCAAGGGCACACCGAGCAGTAGCAAAGATTTCTGCTACGTTAACCAGGTGTGCTGACTCGGCGGCAACAGGGCAAAGGCCATCCGAGACCAATCTTGTCCAACTTGACCTTGGACGAAATCCCCTTATAAATGACCAACCAAGCAAAAACTCACAACATATAGGAAAGTTGCACCGTCCAAACATTGTGAAGACAACAAACCCATTGATCCTTTGAATCCTTAGATACCCATCCAGCATTAAGAACCGGTGAAAGAAGATGTCTCTAATGAAACATCAAATACATTCGACAGGAGTCGTATTGAGGAGCATACGACCAAAGTTCCACCCCCAATCCCTCCAAAACAACCCAGGTATACCCATGTTCATCTTGAACAAATCGAACTCCAGAATAAGGGCTTGTAATTCCATGATTGCGAGGGCATCAGTGATGAGAAGAACATACTCCTAAGCAAGAAGCCACCATACCATGAACAAGCACCAAGATTCAACAAATCCCACCAAAAGAGGAAGCCTTGACAACTCAACCTACATGCCTAGAAGCATTCCATCTCTACAATATAAACAACTTGCTTCCTCCAACTTCAAATCAACCTACAAGCGAGGTCCCAACCAACCCCACTACCCTCCCATTGCCAACAAACTAAAGTTGCCACAACGTTAGAAGTTGCAGATCACATTACAAGTTTGGCATCATAAGGACCTCCCCTTTGCAAGAAAGTTGTCAGTGGTTGGAGGTATTCTTCAAGCCTCTCATGTGTATTAAATTGTAAAAACCATCAATAGCTATGTCGACTAGTCTTTGAAGAGGACTTTTTTAACCATCCGTATCAAGAAAGCACTTTACTCCAACATGTAGATTGCTATGAGGACAATTTTCATAAGTGGGCTTCTTATCTCAGAGTATGTATGATCATATTCCACATTTCATTGATTTTGATACCATCTTCCATATTTAGGTTATTGTTATTGTCATCACCATAGTAGTTGGGCTACTATTCTTGCTAAGCAGATATCTACACTTTTCAAAGCTTTGCCTTTGTAGAGATCAGTTATGATGAACGGCATTATTTGAGATCACTTACAGATCAGAGTAGTGTATATCAGACATTGAGTAGACCTTTGCCAAGGTTGAGCCTTGAGAGCTTTTAGATTTGATCAACGATATGACCTTTTGTTCCATACAGTTTCAGTTCAGTGCCTAGAGTTCCAGATATTATTATTGTAGCAGTGTTTCATTGGTTCTAGATGATGACTATTGATATGCAATGATATGACCATTAGACTTGTGATTGTTATCATTGATTATTATCTTGTTGTTTTAGTCATCTTCATAGCATTGACTTGGAATATAACTCATGATGTGGCAGCATTATTTAATAAATGAAATGAACTATCTCGGTTGGATTTAAATAATGAATTGGATGTATTACTTGCACTTAAAGGTTCACTGACTATACTCATTGGTTTCACTACCCTCCTATGAGCATGGGCATGGTCTTTCCCGACATTTATATTTGTTAGCTTAGGCACCACATTCACTTGACTCCATCCATCCATGACCTTCCTTGTTTTGGCTTTCTCCCTGACTTGCCTTCTTGACTTTTGATATGGAGGATTTCCCCGCTTCTACCTCTGTGTTGGATAGCATCCACGTTTGTTTTGTGTCTCGGCTCTGAGTTGGTGACAGAACTTGCCTTTGGTGAGTTGGATTTTATGCCTTTATCATTCTAGTCGGTTGCCCCAATGTGTGGTTTAGATTGCGGAATTCCCCCTAGTCACATGAGATGTTATTGGCTAAAACTTGAAGCACATGTACTACTTATGGTAATTACTGAAAATCTCTTATGAAAGCCCATTAAAATTAAATTCTAGAATGTGTTTCTAAACACACGATGAATTAAGGGCTAAAGCAATGAAATGCTAAAGTACCCTGTTACCAACTAAGTTGCACTACAGTTGGACTTTAGTGAGCCGCCAGTATTGCACATTTACTTGTGCCTTTTTCAGAGTTCAGAAGTTCCAAGTTTGGCCTTTTGAGGGCCCATTTTTCGCTTTTTGTAGTACATGACTGTGCCCCACGGGGTTTGTAATAAGCGTACTAGCATGGTGGTCTTTGAGTGACTCGGTTCCTTAGGACTTGACAAACAAAGAAGGTATTCCAAGGAGTTTTTTCCCTTGTCGATTATGCTTTGACTTTAGCCGAGTATAATCGGTGAGGTTTTCTCCTGCTCCTCCAAAGCTGGAATGCCCAAAGTGGTGGTTAGGCCTTAGGGAATTATTAGAGCCCATTTTGCAACATGTATAAACATGCTAGACGCTAGAATTTTATCGTTTTGTCATGTACTAGGTTCCCCTGAAGTTTCAGTCGATTCTGAGAAAAAATATTTTTCACATTTTTCAAGCCATTTTTTTAATGGTTTAATTAAAAAATTTCAAAAGGTGATAAAAGTGTGATCCGAAGTCGGAATTTGGCGCAAGGATGCTCGTTTTCAAGCTCAAAGCATCCTCTTTACCCCGGTACCCAGTTTTCCTACATTTCGGGTGACCGAGAACCCCCGTGGAGCAGTTTTGTCTATCAGAGCTATGAAGTGGCACTTTAATGCAAAAGATGCATCAAAATGCACATGGCCAAGTAATTAAAATATTTAAAAAAGGAATATTGGCACATGCCAATTGACATGGCACTTATTCACTTGGGCTAAGCGACTTTATCCAAAGGTGAAAGCATGATTTTAACTTACATTTTGGAGGGGTTATAAGTAAAAGAACCATATCGTACGGATCCTCACGTGGGCCATCCCACCCATGCGTGAACCATTTGACATGGGATATGGTGTCATTAGATTGGCCGAATTAAAAATTATATCATATGGAAAGGTCAAAGCATATTTTAAAAATTAAATTTGAAGTGTGGGCGAGTATCTCATATCTCAAGCTACGTAGAACCATCTTCACGTGGGCCAGCTTTCATCCACGTGGGCCATTTTCGATTTGATAGTGGATAAGTTTCAATTCATATGGGTGACTATACCCACGAGTCAAAGCTTGTATTTAAATTTCGACCTTAATGGTTGGGCAAAGTTTTCATGCTACACATTCACCTTCCCGTGGGCCTTCACGTGGGCCAACAGTATGGTTTTGTTGATGGATAATTTGTGTCATGGGCAGCTACATCAGCATGGCATATATCATAAGCTTCTAAGAGAATACCCAGCAGACCCCACCTTCCAACGCAAGCCAAGGTTGAAGCTGCATTTTTTTTTCCTCACGAGCGTCATCTCCACTCAACCATGTACGGATTTGAATGACAACTCATTGATGGGGGAGCCTACACCATTGTGAAGTGGCATGATCCACTTGGATTAGTTGCTATTTACAACAACCAATCGAAGCTCATAGGTGAGAGGCCATCAAAACAAGGAAACATCACTTGGTTCGACTCCTTCACATGAGCTATTTTGCTCCATTCGGCATCTTCTATTTTCAAGTGTTTTCTTCCAAGTTGGATGGTGCATTGCTCATTGGCTTTAGAGCTTGCTTGCTCTACAATCTAGGAGGCTACCCTCCTTAGGGTTTTGCGCCCTAGCTTCATACCATTTGCTATAAATTGAGGAGCTTGGCTCCATTGTAAAGGATCTGAAGGTGGAACCTCTGCACTTATATTGTTGTATTATTTATGTGTTCTTAAGAATAAAGTTAAGGCTTTGGAGGCTATCCTAGTGTACTTGTTGTGTTGGATCTCAGTTATGTTGCATCTTATGAGGTAAATTTATAGCATACATTATGCTAGTATATGTTGGATTAATCTGTCTTCAAAGAGAAATTATTTTCATTAAGAATGGTAAGTAGTGCTTTATAGTCTATCTTATCCATTGTAAACTTCATTAGAATACTAGAGGTAGAGAAAATTCTTGTTTGAATCCATCATCTCTATTTTTCTTTTGGTTATTTACAAAGGTTATTTTTATCCCTTTGCTAGTCTCTTTGTGATTTTACAGGTGGCTTCAAGTTGGATGAACAGATGAACATGTTAGATCTACTGTTCTTTCAACAAACTTAGGCAGATTGGTAGATCCCACTGGTACACCAAGAAGTTGACTCCAAGGCCCATTCTTCACTTGCTCAAACCCCCAGGGTTCAGTCTTCAAGATCCAAAATTCTCCATCTAAATCGGTTACTCTTTCCTTATATCTTTTTAGATCTTGAATTATAAAGTTTCATTGATAGATAGATCTAAAGTCGAATTTGCAACCTAATAATTTTAATACATTTGATAATCTAGATCTAGGTTGTTTAAGTTCTCTATTTTGCAAATTCGAAGTAGATCCAAAGCATAGTAGAGTATTTCATTTTACAACGTCCTTTACCAAGCAGTTTAAGTCCCTAAATCATTTACTCGTTATCTCTTAAAGAGACAAGTAAAGACCCTAAGAAGACAAGCTTTATAGCTTGCCTTACTTAGTTGTTTATTTCATTTTAGTTTACCTAGTTTGCATTAGTCTTTTAGGCATATTTTACATAAGTGGTCAAATCACTTTCTAAGTGTTTTTGGCCATTTTATGATAAAAAGAACTCGCTGGTTTTTTGGTTCTGCACATAAAAAGGTAATTGAAAGTTAGTTTAAAAACTCAAAAAATTGCCCAAAACATGTTGTTTGCATACTAGTTGCATTGGTTTTGATTTTGACAGTTTGTAGCATTGTCAGAACACTCTTAAAGTGTTCTGATTATCATTTTCTAACCAACACAGTTCGCTGATCTGTTTTGATTTCATAACAGGTTGGAGTAAGAAAATTAAATAAAACTTGCATTTGGAGCTTCCTAAACCACCCAGAGAGAACCGGTTTCAAGTACCATCGTTATTTCTCTCAAATATTGTAAACTGACTTGTTCCCTAATGATAAAGGGCAAGCAGTATTTCTTAAGTTTCCAAGTTGTAATCAAAACATAAAAAGAGCACAGCAGACAATTCCAGCGCCTGACCCCAAGCCCCCCAGGGGGTATTCGCACCTTTTTTTTTTTTTAAAGATTAGTTTTCATTTGAGCAGTAGTAATTAAATAAATCACTCAAGCACACAACGTCCTCCGAGGACCCGTTCATCATTTTATATGCTTTTGTGTTTATTTCAAATTATTATTCTGTTCTTAAAATTTAATCCTAAAATTAACCCCCCTTGCTTTATGCTTGGGGTTTAGTGTAGAATAATCATCCACTCACACGTCTTAATAAAACGAACAACGCCCCAAACCCGGAGTATGCTCTTGACTACTGCAGCTTAGTCGGAACAGTTGGCTCAATCAGAAACGGGTGCAAGGTAATTAGTGTTAATAGGACAATCCATTAGAATCCAATCCTAAGAACTCGGGAGGTTGCATGGACTGAATCCACAGAGTCAGCAGGTTTTTAAGCAAGTTCATCCTCGCCTGGTTGGACACTTGGTAAGGTTGCTAGAGCACTCAGTTCGAAGTTTAGTTTTCTTTTAGGCCAAACCAAGAATTAACCCACTCCTTAACTACTCATTTAATAATCATAAAAATTACCAACCAAGACACTGCCATACTTTCACTGAGACTACACAAGCAACCCTACACAACAGCAATTGCAAGCATTTTTACATTCTCGGCACTGGTCTTTAATTTTCTATGTTTAAGTTTCAATCACAAATGTCGTGAATGCTTATCTATCTTGTGTTGGGTTAATCAATTGATTTAATTTGCAAGCAGTGGTTAGTTGTTAATTTTTCATCTCATCATCTTTTTAACTCCTAGAATAGACTTTTATCTTTTGTTGTAGATTAAAAGCCTTAGTTTAATTTTCATAGGGACCATCCCCCTTGGCTTCGCTAGGAGTAAGCCTAGACGGAGGAGTCGAGTAATCAGGTGACAGCACTTGACTCTCACTTGCCCCCAAGGACACACCGAGCAGCTTGAAGGTTTCCTGCCGCGTCCCCCCCAGGTGTGTATTAGTCAAGCTTGAAAAAGTCGGACTCGGCAAAAAGTCGGCAAGGGTCCCGAAAACAATTTTTCGGAAAAATCGGCGAAAAAATCGGAAAAAGTCGGAAAAAGTCGGCAAACATTAAAAAATACAAAATACATTCATTTTTTTCAGAATTTTAAACATATAAAGCAACAATAACATCAGATAAACACATTGGAACATAAATATGTAGAAAGCACTGATATATATCATCATCATGTAGTCATGTCAAATATAAAATGATACATCAAAGTCGATACTGAATCCTGAAAGTCTGAAACACCATAGTTGTCCAATCAAGGACTCAAAACTCAAAAGTAGATAACCAATACAAAATGACATCACATATATAAATGTATCTCAGGAAAACTAGTAGCTATCTATCTAATATCAATGCCCTCTTCCCCTTTTACGGGAAAAGGTCATGGGCCGTTTGTCAGGCCTGCCCCTAGCACTAGAAGTAGCAGGCGCAGCAGAAGACCCTGCCCCTGCATCTAACATCGGACGACGAGTGACGGATGGAGGACTAGATGTATCAATCGGTGTAGGCGGTGGTGGCGATGCTAGCACATCACCCTCCGTGGTGGTTCTGACCTCCTCCTCCTCCTCCTCCTCCTCCTCCTCCTCCTCCTCCTCCTCCTCCTGCCCTTCCTCTCCCTCTAGCCATGTAGGTTCCTCCTCCATGATAGGAGTCTCAATCTCCACCCTCCAATCAGACAAAATATCAATATTGTCTAAGACGATGGCATCAGCATTTGGTGTTTTATTTATCTGTGCCATCCATAAGCGGAGATTATAATGGACGTAGACCAAATCATTGAGACGTGTGAACTCCATCCTGTAAGAGGAAAATAATTTTTTTGTATGAGTCTAGAGGTTCAAGTTTAAAAAATTAATGAAACATAATTATAATATGTGAGGATGATAGATTCACAAATTATATTAAATGAAATTGATTTGTTGAAAATTTAAAGTTTAAGACTCTAACCTTCTGCGTCTCTTTGCGTGTACTTTTTCAAACACGCTCCAATTCCGCTCACATCCTGAAGCGGTACATGTTTGGCTAAGAATCTTGATGGCAAATTTCCGTAAATTTGGTGTCCTTACACCATAGGTTCGCCACCAAGTAGCTACAACAAATAAGGAAATAAATAAATCATAATTCAAAATTTCAAATTTCAACTTGCAAATAAAAGTTAAACACTTTAATAACTTACCTGGCATGAAACTGGTCCTGTCACGAATAGCATCAGCAAAGCTAAATACTCCAGCACCATCCTGATACAACTCTAACTCGCGATTGATTGCATTGCGAGTCTCATAATCAGGAACCATCCTCTGAATACAAGTGAAGAGCCCCTCCAACACCTCAGCATCAAAATCAAATTTGCATTTGTAGGAAAATGCAGGGTTGAGGAAGAGTGCTGCTGCATGAATGGGTCTATGAAGCATCCCGGTCCATCGACTATCAATCAACTCCCATAACAACATGTGCCTCTCGTGCCCCGGGGTACCCCTGCCCACATAATAATTCCGGATGGCCTCTTTGGCCCTATCCATGGCCTCATACAAATAGCCCATTGCGGGCTTATCACCATCAACAAGTCTCAAAACCCTTACCAAAGGTTCACTCATCGCGCACACTTCCCCCACTCCTTCCCAGAATGAGTCAGTGTACACCAACTTGGCAATGGTTCTCCCATCCTCTCTCCTGCTGTAAGCACAATCACGCCAATCATCAGAAACAAACATTTGCTTCAACTCAAACTGAAATCGAAGCAAGGACTGAAGAGTAATGAAGATGGTGGCAAAGCGTGTGATTGCGGGACGCTTCAAGTCCCTGTTTTTGGTGTGCCTCCTCATGAGGCTAAGAACAAAAGTATGGTTGTAAATAAACTTGGGGATGCTCTTAGCTTGATCAATCACCACCTTGATAAAGGGAACTTTCCCCATATCCTCCAGCATCAAATCAATACAATGAGCAGCGCATGGAGTCCAAAACAAAGCGGGGTGCCTCTCCATAAGCATCCTGCCAGCAGCCACATAATTAGCTGCATTATCCGTAATAACTTGCACAACATTGTGCACCCCAATGTCCTGTAGGAACCCATCTAACAACTCACATAAGAGCGCTGCATCTTTTACATATGCCGATGCATCGACTGATTTCACAAACAAGGTACCTCTAGGACAATGTACCAAAAAGTTGATAAGGGATCTACCCTTACCATCTGACCAACCATCTGACATGATTGTGCATCCAGTGGTCTCCCATGACTGCTTGAGGTCCTCCAACCTAGCACCGATGTCCTTCTTTTCTGCTTGAAGGATTGGACCCCGCAACTCATCAAAGGTGGCACTTTTATACCCCGAGCCAAATGATGCAATGGCATCACACATCAGCTGCCAAAATGGATTGTTTTTTACGATGCTGAGAGGTATGTGACTCCAGTAAAGACACCTCCCCATCACCCTGTCCACTTCTACCTTGTCATTTTTCTTTATCACTGCCTTGATAGAAGGTTGTGATCCACCTCCTGTTCGTGGAACAAAATGGTGTGAGGCCCCCGCCGTGGCTGTGGAACCCCTCGCACTACCCTCAGTGAAAGTGGTAGATCCTGTTGCCCCCACACTTCTTGCTAGGCCAAAAGCTGCAAGCTCAGCTCTGTTTGCGGCGATCTCATCCTTCTTTTTATTCTTTTCATGGATTGAGTCATGGGCAGATCTCATGATCTCTGGGGTCACTGCAGTACAAACGCCAACATCATGCCCAGGGAGTTTAGCTAGATGGTATTTCAACCTGTTAACCCCTCCTGACATGTGATGCCCACACAATTTGCAACTCAAAGTTTGCCTATTTCCATCATCCTCGGGCTCACCATACTGCCAAAACGGATCCAATGGCTTTGGCATCTTCGAAAATGGAATGGCAGCCTCAAAATGCAAACCTAGGGCACAAAAATACAAAAACAAGAAATTAAACCCCATTTGAAACAATTGCAACAATTTGGCTTAAAAAATCAGACCTCTAAATTTATATTTTTGGCCATGAAAAAATGATAACAAGAAGGTGGCTAAATATCTAAGAAAGAAAACATGCTATTCCATTCTAAGAATCTAAAACCCCCTTGCATTTTGACTCTTTTTTATATTTATAATTTTATGGACATCGAAATCTTTGGAAAAATGGCAAAAAAAAATAAGAGAATAGAGGAAAGAATATAGGCAAGCAAACATGAAAAAAAATCATAAAACAAATATAAGAAAATGAACCACTACATACCTGTGAGACGAATTGGTTGATTGGCAAAGTTTTGACTCTTGAAATTGAATCCCTTCTCCACAAAAATTGACAATGGTGAGCTTGGATGTTGTTTGGAGTCTTGGATGCCTCCAAACTAGTTGATGGTGCCCTCTTGCCCTTCACACTCCTTCTCCAACAGTCAAACAAAACAAATGACAAAAAAAAAATCACTTTTGACCTTTTAATCCGCGGCCGTGACTGCCTGGGCGACTTTTTCCCTCGACTCGCGATTTTTTCCAAAAACTCGGCGATTTTTCGAAAAAGTCGGCACTCGGCGATTTTTTAAAAAATCGCGATTTTTACTCGCCGATTTTTCGGCAAGGGTTTGAACTCGCGATTTTTACGAAAAATCGCGATTTTTCGCCGATTTTTTCAAGCTTGGTATTAGTCTGCAACATACCCCATGAAGGGTCCAAAAAGGCCTAAAAAGCAATGGTTAAATAAATGCTATATCTAAAGATTGTTGACTTGATAAATATAAATATACCCTGGATGCAAGCTACGATTAGTTGTGCTTTTAAGCACATGCAAAATCTCAGAGGGGTCATATAGGCCAAAAAGGCCATGGAAATTAAATGAATGATCCTAATGACCCTGGATCAACTTGATGTCGACATTATGCCAAGGTTGAATAAGTACTCTCTAAACAACTTATCCATTTGTGAGGCACTACCATTCCCTTTGTTTATCTTGTCCAGCACAGTGTGTAGCTCCCCTTTTCCCCGTCCCAAGTATCACTTAGTTAAGTTGGTCAAGTCACCCCTTTTACCTAGCCTTGTCCTTAGCCCTCACCCTATGCTAGCAGTTAGGCCATGTCCATTGGATGAGTATGTCTTTAAAGCTTTGGTGCAAGCAAGTTATAAATAACATTTGAATATATATGTATTAACTGCCACTTGATTGATGTTTATACTTTAAGTTAAGCTGTGAATATGGTTAAAGGAACATGTCTTGGTCACTTGTTATAATCTAGTCTTTGGTTGTATTTTGACCTAGTCAAACATAGTTTGACCATGGTCATTCTTGGGATCCGTGATGAGATAGACCACTTGTTCTTTATGATGTTGATTTATGGTCCCACATACACCTATTGATGATTCCATATGTTGGACATATGCTCCAGATGATGATTGATGCAGTTGGTCATTTTTGTTATTATTTCCATATCATCGTATTTTACACTGTCCAGGTATGGTGGACCCTACAGATGACCCTGTAGGTTATCATGAGGTGTATGAGTACTCATCTCTAGTGGATTTGGGTTTTCTGGATACATTGAGACACTTATCTTTCAGTTTCGGGCACTTCTGGGCATGATTTTAGCAGTTATCCACCTGTTGACTAGTTTGGGCATGCTGATGTGGCCTGTCCAGGGGAGCAAATTTAAACATAGTTGACTCTCTTGAAGATGGATCATAAAATTTCCAATTTCTTGAGATAAGAAATCTAAATTGCTCCCCATTCAACCGATCATGATTGAATTTAAAGGGAGTAGGGGGGTTTATGTCCTCCGTGTCAACTTGAAGAAGAATAGGAAGGTGGTTTGAAGAACCACCACTACCCACACAAGCCCTATACCTCTCAAGCTCCTCAAAATATATTGTTTTAACATAAAGAACCTATCCAACCTCTTTGAGATACCTTCACTTCTCCTTGAGTTTCTCCAAGGAGGGACCACTTGAACAGGCTCTATGTCAATTAGGTTTTGCTCCTCAAAGAAATGTGTCAAATAGTCTACAAGGGATCAAGCATAGCCACTTCTCACCAAAGTTCCCCTCTCCTTAATTTGTTTCCATATTGGCCTTCTTTCTTTTTAAGCTAAGTCACTGCATTCGATCTTCAAGCTTGAAAATTAAAATTCACCGAATTTTCTTGGACGGCAAATTTAATCATTTAAGTTCGTCAAATTTAATGGTGAACTTCAAGGCGAATTCGATTTCAAACTCAAAGGCGAATAAATTTGGCTAATTCTTTGAAATTCATCGTGGAAATCGATTAAATTCATTTTTGTTCGCCTTTAAAGATCGAATAAAATCATTTTATATAAATGGAAACCTGGCTCGAGAGGCTTTGTTTTCTGTTCAGACGTTGTCTGAGGAACCACGAAACTTCGTAGCTGCACTTGTCGTTGCTAATTCGCCAGACGCTATGAATAAAAGAACGCCTTAGTTTGTACTTCGCCCGACGCATTGGACCAGAACTGCAGCAGAGCTTGCTGTCAACGATTGTGCCAATACCTATAACAGGCTCTCTCTCCAATCTCAGCACTCGAAAGTCGAACTCGAAACCTCCTAACTGTCCAACGGTTTGTGGCAAACCGGCTCATGGGCTCATGGCAAATTGGTTCACTCAGCTCTGTTCTCTGCTTAGCAAGGTTTGTATATATTCTGTATATTTATGTGCTCTTCCAAGTGGTTTATTAAGTTCCTAGTTGTTCATTGGAAGACCTTTATGAGTTTTGTGACTTGTGACTTGTCCATCCATCTTCAAATTTCCTGTAGCTTTCACTTCCTATATTGCCTTAACTCCCATTTAATTATGGTTGTTCATTTCCTTCATATTTTAAGTTCCCAACAGCTTATTTATTTCCCAACACTGTGCATAGGAAACTTTGAAGGGTTGTCTGGATTTATGGTTTATGGGACAACCCCATATAAGAATAGATAGAGCTAAATATATACAAGCAATCATATGGTTTTGACAAGTCCCAATATGTTTATTCGTTAATGATTAATGATGGTATAGTAACTAGTTTCATTTTTATCATGTGTTTAATGAGCATATTGAATTTTATTAAAAAAAATCATGTATTTTTTTTATTTTCAAATTTTATAGTCTCTCGAATTTAATGTTGAATTTTATCACCAAAATTTCCATTGCCAAATTTTTGACAAACTTCAAAGTCGCTGAACTCTAACACAAATTTGAACCAGGTGACTTAGCTCTTAAGGCCCATAAATGTTTACAATTCTCAAGGTATATCAAAGTTAGCAGATGTGTCCATTGGGGTGCCAAAGGATTGGTTTCAGTCTTGGCTGTCATCTGAACATCTAAATTTGCATTGTAACTTGCCAATGGAATGGACAAACTATTATCCTTTAAAATTTAAATCAGTGTTATTCTTTTACAAGATCATGTGGATGAATTGATCTGATTTTTTTGCCCTTTGGATTCTGATGAAATTTGTAACAAACCAAGGTTTAAGTGGACTTGCAGATAATGGATGACTGAAAACTGTTGATGGATTGGTGCAATGAAAAATGCCATATTTTCAATCTGGCACTTGATCATATAATGAACAATGTCCTGAAGGCTAAAATTTACTTTGATCACATCTCTTACACACATATATTCAGGGAATTTAATCAAAACGCAGATTCTCTTTCAAAGGATGCATTTAATTTGCAGGAAGGCACACTGATACATCAAGAATTCATGGGTGTCCAGGACTCTTTAAAGGTTTCTATATCCATTACGTAATCTCAGAGCTGGGTAGAAAAAGTATGTCTTTTGGAGTTAGTGATATCTTGATAAAGTAAATTTAAAGATAGTCAGTGGGCTTTTTGCCTGGAAGGTATAGTTACTTGAAAAACTGTATTATATAACTACAGTTTAGGAGGAAGGACTTGTTCAGTTTTTGCAAAAGAGTTATGTGGCTTGCTGGTGTATATTTTGATTTCACTATCTGAAATAACAAATATAATGGTTTTTTTTTTGGAAAAAAAATGGTAACAGAATCATCATTTTCTATTGATGATTCAAATCTCTCAAGTCACTATCACATTGTAACCACTGGAAGATGGCCCTCTATCTTCATTATGTGGAAGATATCTATATATAGGAGCAATGAGACTACTATAGAACAAAATACTTAGCCAAGTAGCCTCTCCCATGGTCTTTGAGACCAACTTGACTTGTAGCTTTTGAAAAGAACCTCAAGCACAAAGTTCAGTGAGCTTATACTTTGAGTGGAACCATAAAACAACTAGAGGGATAGACTTAAAAACAGAAATTGAGGTCAATTAGTGGAGAGAAAAACTTAAGCTAATCAACACCACGTTTATAAATGGACAACAAAACAATAGGTAATAAAGATCTGTGTGATTTAACAAGTGATGTCTTCAATTTACAACTGCATGATATAGTCCCGTGGGGATATTCAAGTAGGTTTAGAAAAAAATAAAAAATTTCAAAACAGTTTGGAGAAGTTCAAAAAACTAAAGCATTCTGAAACATATGCAACATAGAAAAATTTAAAATATAGAAAAACTTTATTTACAGCACCCCTAAAAATAATACAATTATAAAATATTTCCAATAGAAAACAATCAAGGCATTTCACAATCAGCTATTTGTTCCTGATCTCACGTTAGGGGAAAACACATAAGCAACTCTTGAGAGAAGGGCGAAATCTGTGTTGAAACAATCTCTCAGATTCTCTCCTCGACAGTTATGCAGATGGATGGAGATGACTTCCGACCACTAAGCCATTGGAAAACGCCCCCAGTGAAAAGGCACTGGGTATGGACAAGACAGTAACTGATAACTGTGTTCCTTTCAACTTTTCAAGCATGACAGTTTAAAAAAAATTACTCTCTTCATGAGGATTCCATTTTCTTGGCCAGGATATTATGATAAGTTAACTTCACATCTATTGACAACATATATATAGCGAAATGTCCTCAGAGAGAGAAACCCATATTCTGAGGTCACATAAGACCTAAATCATCAGGTGGGAATAAACAAAAGAAAATACATCTAATGTTTTTCGAAAGGAATTATTTTGAATGGAAGCTAAACATACAGAAATGGTTCATGTATTTCCAGCCAGGAATTATTTTGAATGGCAGCTAAACATACAGAAATGGTTCATGTATTTCCAGCCAGCTCACAATTCCTTGACAATCAAAACAAATGTGAATAGCATGCCAAAAAACAAATGTTATTCATTCATTGGGTATGTCTAATGTAAGAATTGTCCCGTTTGTGATTGTTAACTTCCATTATAAATTGCCCCACCAATTTTTGTTTTCTCTTTCAACACATGTAAAAGAGAGATTTTGAAAACCATTTATTCATTAATTATACCGGCACAGTAAAAGAAGCATACAAGGTAGAAGAGAAGAGGTAAAAATAAGGAACTCACCTGATCAAAAAGCACTCTGTAGGCATTTAAGTCATGGTAAAGGGGTCGGCCTTCATTACTACAATGCTCTAAAGCTTGAGCAATGTAAAGGGCAACTCTCAAACGCATAGCCCATTCCATCGTCTGCTTCTCCCCTGACAGAAATTAAAACCAAAATGCAAAATCATTGAATTGCATATAACTTTGAAAAACTAGTTTCTAACAAAAGCATACCTGAGCTCCAGACACCGAAAATTACTTATAATAGTCGCGTCAGCAGATGATTTTTTTTCCCTTCATGGTCATCACCATTAACATGTTTTAAAACTAAACTGTCCTATGCCCTGAAATTATGAATCACGATTGCCTTGTGATCAATTAATCTGTGCATTGGTGAGTGGCTAGTCCCTCGCAATATGGAATTATAGGGACACCTCCATTCGCACTATGCATATTGTACATCTAGTATTTCTATAAGCATTCATGTCTGCTTGAGAGGTACAGGCTGTTGCAACATAAAATAGCATGAAATTTCTATGGGGTCCCAAAGTTCTATCTAAAAATGAGAAGTTAGAACTGAAAACTCTTTCTCCCAAAGTGATTAACAATTCCAATTAGTTTGTAATGTTGTAAATGCTTCTAAAGTAGCTCAATAGGGTACTTCATAAGTTATAATTTTTCTCTTGATTAAAGTCATGTACTAAATGCTAGAAAGTTTATGGTGTTTTTAGTTTTATATTAAAAATGAGAAATTGAATCTACCATAAAGGAATATTAAAAGACCTAGGCCAAAGGATTGTGGTATCTCTATGTACGTTTTGCATGGGATCAAGGATTTGGAGTTTGAGCTTCGTCTCAAAGAATATTTAAGTTTAAAGGGATTTGTTTTCACACATCGAATGACCGTTATTTCCGCTTCTTCATTTGACAACGGAAGTATGGTTTGGGACACTCACATCAATAATACATTGATATGAGTCATGTTTTGTGACAAAGAAAGCAAGACAGGTCAAAACAGTGGTTCGAGGGGGAGTGAATAGAAAAGTTAGTGAGGACCTAACAAAGAAAACCTTAGACTCGCTTCTAGCGAACCTTATGTTATCAACTGATTTGTACAATAGTTGAAACCTTATTGAGCCGCCAATGTTGGAACACATCAGTGTTCACTTCCAGAGTATCTGGGTTTCATTATATTTGGGTCTAGCCAGTTTTGGCTAGCCAGTTTTGTTTTTGAGTCGACATGACCATGGCCCCATGGGGGTTTGTATCAAAGTGTGCTAGTAGGGTCTGAGTGGCTCGGTCTCCCATGACTGGATTAAACAACTAAGGTATTCCAGGGAGTTTTTTCACCGTCAGATTATACTTTCCTTCAGGCGAAATATAATCTCTTGGTTTTTCTCCCGCTTCCTCCAAAGCTGGAATGCCCGATTTTGGAAATTTGGCCATGGGGGGTTATTAGGGTCCAACTATTATGTATAAACCTACTAGACACTATTAGAATAGGTTTTGGTCATGTCCTAGGTCTCTAGGACCCCCAGAAAAAATTTCGAAAAAATTTTACCAGACGCGTCGAAATTGGGGTTTTTTAATTTTTTAATTATTTTTAAAATTTTAATTAAATTTCTCTATAGTTTAAATAGAGAAATTTGAGTCTGTAATATGTCAGTCATCCGGGGTCCGATTTCAGTGTTTGATGGCTCGTTTCATAAGCCAAAAATCACACATGACCCATGGAGCAGCTAAACCCAACTTTCGGATGTCAATTCCGCCCCGTAATTAATATTTTCTCTGAAAAGTCATTTACAGAGAAATTATTAATTAAAATAATAAAATTGATTATTTTGGAGATAATCCAAATCTCTCCAAAATTAATCAATTTGATTAAAATAAAGGGCTAAATGACATGGCAATGAGCATTTAGGAAGATTCCAATCAACTCCAAGCCCATCCAGTCACCCATCCAGTCACCAACAAAGAGTATCTTCAAACTAATTCGCCCTCCTTCATGAGAAATTCAATTTTGTGATGTGGCATTGATTGAGTGGGTTGTTGGATGGCATTAAAAGCCAATGGTGGGCGCCTCCTTCAAACTAGCAAATCAATCCAAGCTTAGCTCTCTTCATAACTCGAATCTACACCCACCTTTCCCCACGTGTCTCCCTCACAACTAGCTCGCAATCCTCTCATTCCTCACGTCAACCCTCATAAGCTCACGTGGATCCTAGTTGTGACTTGTCCATTGGTTAGCCCACACAATCACCATTTAGATTGGCTCCTTCACCATTCGAGTTTGTGCCTACCACATGCCACTCGTC
This sequence comes from Larix kaempferi, assembly GCA_027924585.1. Taxonomy (NCBI): domain Eukaryota; kingdom Viridiplantae; phylum Streptophyta; class Pinopsida; order Pinales; family Pinaceae; genus Larix; species Larix kaempferi. The sequence goes on from BSBM01001033.1 coordinate 8,264,600, forward strand.
CTCTACACAACCAACTCGCAATCCCTACCTTCCTCACGTCAATCTTCATCAAAGTCGAGTTTTGGCTTTGTTGGAGTTTGTTGGTTGGTTGGTGATGATTCCCATGCAATCACGAGTGGTATTGGCTCCTTCCAAAACCGAGTTAGCACCCACTACTCTCCACGTGTCTCCATCATACCCCATTCGCTCCTCCACATTGGCTCACGTTTTCCTCACCCTAACTCGCCTTTGCCTTGATGTAATTCTTCCATTGGTTAGAGCCCTCACCTCCCACCTACCTCAAGTCGAGTTTGCCACATGGTGCCATTCACATCTACCTCAAACTCGACTTTGGCCATGTCTCTTGCTCCAAGCCACCTCTTGATTGGAATTCGACTTCATTGCTCACTACCAATTCGATTTAGGGTTTTAGTGTTTAGTTTTAGTATATAAAGAGAGGCCCATTTGGGTTATTATCTCATGGAGAATTTGAGGCAAACTTACTCTGCCAAAATTGTATATGTGTTATAGCATTTGCTAATTGAAATAAAGTGGCTTTGGAGGTCCATATGGTGTGTTGATCTTGTTCATGGAAAGTGCTTCAATCTAATCAAGGTGATATTGTGTTATGTTTTTTACTTACATGTTCCAAGTTTTGATCAAATTATTTAAGCTTAGAAGACTTTTCCAAGTCCATAGGGTGGGCATTTGGGTTCAATTTGTCCATTGATGTTGGGTTGTTTGTGATTGGGAAGTAGTGGATTGTAGTCGGAAATACTAACACTCTTCTTGTCCCATTCAACTTGGCATACTATATTTGATCAATCTTGTTTGTAAGTGATACATTTTGCAGATCTAAAAAGTTTATGAAGAGGAGTTGGAACTAGGTTGTCTCCTCCATCTCTTCAAAGAACATTTTTTCCATTTAACATTCATACATTGCAGGATCTCCTAAAGTCGATCTCACAACACCAAGATGGTGGCATAAAGGGTTTGATTTCAAAGATCCATCTCTCATATTCAAATATTATTCATTGGTTACAATTAGGCTTCCCTTCTTCAAGCCTTCTCATTTGCTCTTTGAAGCTTTTTATTTTGCATGCTAAGCCACTTCTAGCCCCTCTAGCCTTGATCCAAGATTGCCTTGTCTTCAAGCCATAGTTTAGAAATCCATAAGGTTGAAGTTCCTTCAACCTTGGGGAATAACTTGGGATTTGCTCCCTTGTGCTCTCTTCAACACTCGCTGTCGGCGTATCACCGGTTAACCGGAGGATTTCCAAGGCGGTGTTCTACTACCCCAAGTGTTCCACTTGAAGTCCTTGCCCTAGATCTGCTTTTCCTTGGCTTTCTTTTCTCCTAGTTTCGTCCTACCTCTCATTTCCCATTCGTCCTTCACTCCTAGCTTTCGTTTTGCCCTCCTTTAGCTCTTCTCGTCCACCCTCTTATTTCTCCCTCTTTGCTTTCGTTTTTTCCTACTTAGCCCTCCCTTTGCCTCTCCATCTTTGCCTTTAGATTTGCCTTTTCTCCCCCTTCTCGTCCATCTTCCCAAGTGCCCTAAAATCCACCATAAACACAAAAATTGTTAAAACGTTAGCATTTGTCTTTTTGCATAAGCTTGTTACATTTTTGTGCTAGTCTTTAGGCATTTGTTAGATCATCATACTTGCATTTGCATAGTTAGTCTTACTTGCATTACGTTTTATAAGTTTAAGTCTCATTGTGGATCCCATTCTATTGAGTTTAGGCTTGCATTTTGAGTCATCTTTCCTAGTTTTATAGTTTCATTTCGAAAGATAGAATATTTTGCATAAAAATATTTCAAAATTTTAAGTCTTAGATCTCATTTCTAGCATATTTAGAGCAACTTTTGTTCGCTGGTCCGTTTCACCATAGTTAACATTTTATGATAAATTTTTATGCATTTCACATTTTAGAGTTAAAATTTCAAATTTAGACTTAAATAGTTGCAAGTTTTGGCTTTGTATTTTGCTAACAGTTAACGGGTGCCTTGCTTAGATTTTTGGGACTTGTGTAGATCATTTGAGGAAGAGATCTATTTGATAAAGATCTTGAAACGAAGAATCAACGCAAAACAAAGTGAAGGATCCATGAGGATGACTTAACTTTGAGATACTTATCATTTTGTAATAGCAAGTAAAACTTGCTTCTTCCTCAATATTTTTCAAGTATTTCCATTCTCAAAAGACCTTGCAAGGTTTTAAACCCAAGGCATTTGTAACTGCTTAATAAAAAGTTTCAAGTGGAGAGGCCTCCACTGTTTGGGTCTTCTTCCCCATTTGGGGAAGGGTGTTGGGTCTTGTGGTTGGTTTTAGCTTAGATTTACATTCTCATGCTCTTAGATTAGTTTCCATTTCGCTAAAGTATCTTGTTTGTTTATCTTTTATTTCTACTTACCCCCATGCTTTCCCGAGTAGGGTCTTGAACCTGAAAGAGATTCTTGGGTAGTTTAGTTCAATTTTTATCATTATCCTGTTTCTCTTCCAATCCTTGACCAGAGAATAGCTAACTTTGGGATCGTATCCCAAAGGCCACATAGTTTTGTGGTAGCTTCTCGCTCCCCCATCAACTTCTTGTGGACATCCAGCTAGCTGGAAGGTTTCCAGGATTGGTGGCTTCTAGTGGTCGATCTTGTTCGGAGATCAACCCCACCTGGTAGATTAGAACTTGTATGGTAGAACACTAGATTTGTTTATCTTGCAAGTTTTATTTGCTAGTAGTAGTTTTTATCTTGCTGATCAACACTGTGGTTTAAATTTGTTTCAAGTGAAAATATACTGCTGTTGCTTTTATTTGTTTTCTTAAAATAAACCAAAGTCTCTTGAACTTGGCCAAAATCCAAGTCAAGAGCACCCTCTATCGGAGGGCATTTTAGTCTTTGCATCATCCCTGCATTAGGCATTTTAATTTTAGCAAGTCTCTTGAACTGTGGTCATAAGACCGAGTCAAGAGCGCTCTCTGTCGGAGAGTTGAACAAGGTTCTTTTAAATAATAAAATTTTCCACTCACACACCCCTAATTAATTTATCTTGGTTTGTCCTACACCCGTATGCTCTGCCAACCGGAAACGGTTGGGCTAGTACTCAGAAAGGTGTAAGACTTGGTAATTACGATCGATAAATTTAATTAAAACTTTTACCCAAAACCTCAACCAAGGCAAAATACTGTTCTTCCCACGAGAGGTGACGCCGGATTCCCACTGTCAGACTCAGGGGCGGTTTAAACATTGGACACCAATCCTTATCGAATCTGGGTGCTTCCGACAGGTCACTTAGGGTTGCCAGTATCTTTCTTGGGTAGGGTTCTACCATCTTTTGATACCTTTGGTCTTAGCCCTAATAATCAAGACAATTAAAATTTTCAATTTACCAAGATAAGCTGCACAACGTTCTCACAAACTTTTCAATTCAAGCACTTGTATCAAGTTTTCACTTTCACTTTTATTTTTGACTCCATAAGGCACTGGTCCTTCATCATATATCTTTGTATGCTTAAATATCTATATTGGAGTATTCAGCTTAATCTGTGTGAAAAGTGATTCATTTATTTGTTCAAGTGCATCCTTTATTTTCTGTTGCAACGTGGATTGCGCTATCTTGTGTCATATTAAAAGTTTTATTTTGTCTCTCATTTCACTAAAACTCCTAAAAAACACCCATCCGCATCACAACACCTAAAAACACTATAAATACAAAGAGCCTTAGACAACTCTTTTTTAGGGACTACCCCCCTTGGCTTCGTTAGGAGTTTTGCCTAAACGGAGGAGCTGGGATTCAGGTGACAGTACCTGGCTCATTGCTTGCCCCCAAGGCCACACCTCTCTCACTTGTAGTGAAGAGACAGCTTTCGAAAGATTTCCGCTGCTGGTGTGCATATTGGCGGACAACACCTTACACCCCCAATAATACGAAAAGTGACAATTAAACATTAAATATAAAGATTCAACTTTTATGTCAAGTTAGTAACTGAAGATATTAAAGATTCACGCAAGAGGTTAAGTGAAGGGTCCACAAGAAGATCAACAAAAGGGCAAGGAAACCCCAGGTAAAGGACTGGGGTCAGTGGACCAGACTTGAGAAGAATCATGGCAGGAGGAGGCTGAATGGGTATAAATCATAGCACAAGATGGAGGCATGGGCCACGGGCATGACGCCAGGAAGGATGGATATCGCGCAAAGGAGGAAAATCAGCTGAGGAAGATTTTGAAAGAACCCAAAATAATGACCCTGCCGCAATTATCAAGATCAGGACAAGTAGGAGCGGGGCAGGAAACAACAGCTCAAGCCTGCCAAAACCAAACGAGGGAAGGGGAAGAAGAAGCATCATATCCAAAGGAAGCAAGCACGGAGACAATTTTATCATCTCTGCTGCCTTTTGATCTTTTAAAATCAATATCAAAAGGTGCAAAATCAAGAGCTCGACCATTCATTGGCATTGACACTCCATCGAAGCTGCCATAGAAGGAGGCAATAGAGTCAAAAAGGGACCTATAGAAGGCCGAAGAAAAGAAGAAGCGGCATAGAGCAGCTAAATGGGTAAGGAAAAAGAAAGGACAAATGCAGTTGGAGCTCAAAGAGGAGTTTGTGTTAGAGACGGTGATCAAATAGATAGACCTAGCTTTTGTTGAAATAATGTAACATCGAAGAATATTCTACTTGTATTATTCCTCCTTCGGGAGATGTCTTTAATATAAAAGGTCATGTAAAAGTCATGAGGTAAAACCTCCATTGTAAGTCGGGTCATTAGTACCCAAAAGAATGTAATATAAATATTATTTGAGTCTCCCTAGAGAGGTCGGCCCAGTTAAGTTAGTGAGGCCGACCTAGTTGGGTTAAATGTCAAGTAAAAGGTAAAGTATAAATAGAGAGTTTTTCCTCTCATTTGTACCATTCACTCACAAAAGCATTGCGCACAAGAGAGAAGAGGAAGATTGCGAAGGAGGAGGACGATTGCTCTTGGCTCTAGAGTTTGGCTTTTGTCTCTCTTCTTTATGAGACTTATTTCTTTGGGCATTGTACTTTGGTAATCTATATTGAGGAAGTTCTTGTTGGGTTTTCTTCCCCTTGAGAGGTTCCCAGGATAAATTGTGGTGTACCTTGTGATTGTGTGTGTCTTTCAGAGATCCTATTTATGTTGTTATTGTGAATATGTATTAAATACTAATGAAGTAGGAATCTAAGTTATTACAGCATATAAAATTAGCATGGTATCAGAGCTAGACTGAAAAGAGCAGCTCTCACTAGGTAAATCTCTCTCTCCTTCTCCGGACAAGAAAAATTAGGGCTTTCTACTAAAGAAGAATTTTGAAGTGCAAGTAACATTGGGAAGTGCGCCTCTCCAAGGCACATCTTTTGGCACCAAGATCGAAATTTTTCAATGGCTAAATCTTCTAGAAAGTCAACCCTAGTTTGACTTGGGACCAAAAAAACCAGAAACTGCAGTCCAAAATTTTGCAAGTCCTGTTTCAGGGGTTAAATCTTGGATTCTTCAGAAACTGATTGTACCAACATACTCGCCTTAGTCAAGCACATCTTTTGGTGAGTTCAGTTTTCATTTTTGTGAAATTTCATTTTTTCGTCATTCTCTGTTCTCTAGGACCAGATGGTAGCAGATTCTATCCAAGACCACTTGATTCCTCAAGTGCCCTCCAAGCAAACACCTAAGGAGATGTTTGAGGCCCTATCAAGAATGTATAAAGAAGAAGAACATGTTTTATTCTCCGCTCTCTCCGGATCTGTGACACCTGGAAGTGACACATGGCTAATCGATAGTGGTGCTTCAAGACACATGACTAGTCAAAAGAAGACTCTCTCCAGTCTTGTAGAGAAGGACTCCCCTCAGAAAGTTTCACTGGGAGATGATTATAAATACCCCATCAAGGGAATAGGAGAAGCCACTTACAAGCTTGATTCAGGAAACCAGATGAAGATGAAGGACGTACTATATGTACCAGGCCTGAAGAAGAACCTACTTTCTATCTCAGCTTTAGATAAGAAAGGATTTAGGGTTTCCTTTATAGATGGTGAAGTTCTTATGTGGCCTACAGGGAAATCTATAGAAGATGCAGTTGCTATTGGAACAGAATGAGGAGGCTTATATAAACTAAAAGGTCACTCAGAAATAGCTTTGATTCATGATACTACAAGTCCATGTGAACTATGGCATAGAAGGCTTGCTCACATAAACTACAAAGCCTTACCACATGTAAGCAAGGTAGTAACGAGATTACTTGATCTAAAGATTGATCATGAAGGAATATGTAAAGGTTGCACAAAAGGGAAGAACATAAAGAATCCATTTCCGAAGAGTGACACCAAGACAGAAGGTATATTGGAACTTGTTCACTCAGATGTATGCGGTCCAATGCCTTCAACATCTTTTAGTGGGTATGTATATTATGTCACATTCATTGATGATTATTCTAGAAAGACTTGGGTTTATTTTTTGAAAATAAAAGATGAAGTATTCGAAAAGTTCAAAGAATTCAAAGCCTTGGTAGAGAATCTTTCAGAAAGAAAGATCAAGACACTCAGGTCAGATAATGGAGGAGAATATACTTCAAAAGAATTTGAAGCATTTTGCAAAGATGTTGGGATTAAGAAGGAGCTTACTACTCCCTATAATCCTCAACATAATGGTGTTGTTGAAAGAAAGAATCGAACTATTATGGAAGCTGTGAAGACTATGATCCATGATCAAGATCTTCCTATGTATCTGTGGGCTAAAGCAGCAAGAACAGCAGTATATGTCCAAAACAGATTATCCCATAGTGCACTTGGGTTCAATACCCCCAAAGAGATGTTCACAGGAAAGAAACCAGAAGTAAGTCATCTCAAGATATTCAGTTGTCCAGTACTTGTTCATATTCCAAAAGAGAAAAGAACCAAGTTGGATCCTTCCGGAAAGAAAGGAATCTTTGTTGGATACTGTGAGGTCTCCAAGGCCTTCAGAATTTATATACCAGGTTACCATCACATGGAGAATAGCAGAGATGTAACCTTTGATGAAGATACAGCTCTCAAGAAGTCCAGAAAGTGCCAGCTAGAAGAAGTATATGAAGAAGATGTACAGAACCTATGAAAGAAGTTGCACCCTCTCCTGATACGAGACTTCGGGAGACCATGATATGTTGGAACCCCAAGAACCTCCAGACATGACTATCTCTCACAAGAGAAAGCCAACTTGGGCTCGTGAAATTATTCAAGATGCAGAGAAGTATGGTGCTCCAGAAGGCTCCTCAAGGCAAAGCAAGAAGCCAAAGCCATTTTCCAATTATGTGGCTTTGATGTGTGACCTTGTAGACAAAGAGCCTACTTGTTTTGAAGAAGCAGTTCAAAAGAAAGAATGGGTAGAAGCTATATCAGAAGAATACCACTCCATAATGAAGAATGATGTATGGGATGTAGTTCCCAAACCCAAGGGTAAAAGTGTGGTATCTTCCAAATGGATATACAAGATCAAACATACAGCGGATGGAAGTATTGAAAAATACAAAGCTAGATTTGTGGCTCGAGGATTCTCTCAAAAGGAAGGAATCGATTATGAAGAGACATATGCTCCCGTAGCAAGGTACACTTCCATTAGAACCATCATGGCACTTGTAGCCACGATGAAGTGGAAGCTACACCGGATGGATGTGAAAACAGCCTTCCTGAATGGTGTCATTGAAGAAGAGGTGTACATAGAACAGCCACAAGGGTTTGAAGTTGAAGACAGAAAGACGCATGTCTGCAAATTAAAGAAGGCACTGTATGGATTGAAGCAAGCTCCAAGAGCTTGGTATGAAAGAATTGATGGCTTTCTAACGAGCTTGGGCTTTACCAAAAGTAAAGTCGATCCTAACCTTTACTTCAAGGTTATGGATGATGAACCTGTCATATTATTGTTATATGTGGATGATTTATTCCTGACAGGTAATGAGAAGCAAATCTCAGAATGTAAGAAGAAGCTCGCTGCAGAATTTGAGATGAAAGACCTTGGCTTAATACATTATTTTCTAGGTCTTGAAGTATGGCAGAGCCCAAAAGGAATCTTCCTTAACCAAGGGAAGTATGCAGTAGAAACCCTGAAGAGGTTTGATATGTTGGAATGTAAAGCCATGGCCACACCCATGGATACAAATTTGAAGTTGTTGCCTGATGCTTCGTCAGAATTAGTGGATGAGACACTATACAGGCAAATTATTGGGTCATTGATGTATCTGACGAATACTAAGCCAGATATTTGCTTTGTCGTGAACACCTTAAGTCAGTACTTGGTTGAGCCTAGACGTGTTCACCTTATAGCTGCAAAGCATGTGATGAGGTACCTAAAAGGTACGATAGACTATGGTCTCAGGGATACTAGAGATCATAACTTCAGATTGTACGGTTACACTGATTCAGATTGGGCAGGAAGTGTCTCAGACAGAAAGAGCACTTCAGGTGGATGTTTCAGTCTGGGGTCAACTATGATCTCATGGTTGAGCAAGGAGCAGTCCAATGTTGCTCTCAGCACTGCAGAAGCGGAATATATTGCAGCTTGTTCCGCCAGTTGTGAAGCCATATGGCTTCGGAAGTTGTTATCGGGTCTATTCGATCTGGAATTGGATACCACAGTGATTCTATGTGATAATCAAAGTTGCGTGAAGATGACAGAGAACCCTGTGTTCCATGATAAGTCGAAGCACATAGAAATCCGGGTACTTCTACATTTGAGATATGGTGCAGAAGGGAGCTGTAAAGCTCCAATATGTGAGCACAGATGAGCAAGTTGCAGAGGTGTTGACTAAGCCTCTGTCTCGTGTGAAGTTTGAGCACTTCCGAGACAAGCTTGGTATAGTCCATAAGGACTTCCCTCAAAAGGGGGAGTAGTGCTAATGTTACTATGATGGCGCAGTTAGGATTGATCATCCTTAGGCAATGATCCCGTAATTCTGAAAGGAAGGATAGTCTTAAATATTGATCCTTAGACTAAAATCTCATAATTTCAAAAGGAAGGATTGTCTAAGATAAGAGTGTTGGACTGAATCCCTAGTTCCAAAAGGAAGGATTGTCCATGATCCCATAGTTTCGAAAGGAAGGATCACCAATGTTGTTGGACTGAATCCCTAGTTTTGAAAGGAAGGATTGTCCATGATCCCATACTTCCGAAACGAAGGATTGTCCATGATCCCATTGTTCCGAAAGGAAGGATCACCAGAGTTGTTGGATTGAATCCCTAGTTCCGAAAGGAAGGATTGTCCATGATCCCATAGTTTCGAAAGGAAGGATCACCAGTGTTGTTGGACTGAATCCCTAGTTCCGAAAGGAAGGATTGTCCATGATCCCATAGTTCCAAAAGGACGGATCACCAGTGTTGTTGGACTGAATCCCGTAGTTCCGAAAGGAAGGACTGTCCATGATCCCATAGTTCTAAATTGAAGGATCACCAGTGTTGTTGGACTGAATCCCTAGTTCCGAAAGGAAGGATTGTCCATGATCCCATAGTTCCGAAAGGAAGGATCACCAGTGTTGTTGGACTGAATCCCGTAGTTTCGAAAGGAAGGATTGTCCACGATCCAGTAATTCCATAAGGAAGGATCACCAGTGTTGTTGTTGTATCAGGTCTTATATCAATGTGCTGTAGATGATGATGTTCCAACCTCGTGTTGCAGATGATGATGTTCCAGCCTCGTGCTGCAGATGATGATGTTCCAGCTCCGTGCTGTAGATGTTGATACAGCAAGATGTTCCAGTTGTTGATATTGAAGTTGTTGAAGAACTTCCAATGATTTATAGATGTACCAACCAATGTTCCAGATGATGTTGTTGATGATGCCTCTTCCTCCCTCCTTCTGATGATGTTGTGTAGAGCCACACCTGTTGTTGTTGTTGTCAAGAGAATACCCTTCTTGTTAAGGGGGAGTGTTAAAATAATGTAACTTCCAAGAATATTCTTCTTGTATTATTCCTCCTTCGGGAGATGTCTTTAATATAAAAGGTCATGTAAAAGTCATGAGGTAAAACCTCCATTGTAAGTCGGGTCATTAGCACCCAAAAGAATGTAATATAAATATTATTTGAGTCTCCCTAGGGAGGTCGGCTCAGTTAAGTTAGTGAGGTCGATCTAGTTAGGTTAAATTTCAAGTAAAAGGTAAAGTATAAATAGAGAGTGTTTCCTCTCATTTGTACCATTCACTCACAAAAGCATTGCGCACAAGAGAGAAGAGGAAGATTGCGAAGGAGGAGGATGATTGCTCTTGGCTCTAGAGTTTGGATTTTGTCTCTCTTCTTTATGAGACTTATTTCATTGTGTATTGTACTTTGGTAATCTATATTGAGGAAGTTCTTATTGGGTTTTCTTCCCCTTGAGGGTTTCCCAGGATAAATTGTTGTGTACCTTGTGATTGTATATCTTTCAGAGATCCTATTTATGTTGTTATTGTAAATATGTATTAAATACTAATGAAGTAGGAATCTAAGTTATTATAGCATATAAACTTAACAGCTTTCAATGGAAAAGGCCTAGCAGAAAAATTGCCCAGACCACCTAGGGTAAAGTTCTAGGCTACTCCCCAAATGTCCATCTCAATTCGAGGGGATTCATAATTTTTCTATTCAAATCTAAAGCAAAAAAAGAGAGAATGATGACAGGATGACCATGTTTTAATCAACCAATGATGCTTTTAATCAGAAACTGGGAGCCAAGTTTCAACCCTGTTGTCCACAAAGTTGCACTTAAATGGACCCCTCGTGAACCTCAAAAGACTTGAACAACTTACATTGTTCATTGCCAGAGTTCAGAAGTTCATCAGACCAAATTTTTGGCCCTTTGTAAAATTTGCATGTCCAGACCCTCATGGGGAATTGTAATAAGTTGGTCTAAGCATGATACTTTTGTAAAAGGTTTGGCCTACCTTCGGTTTAGCTATCAAGGGGATACTCTAGAGTGTTTTTTCCTTAGGAATTATGCGTTGCACTTCAGTGTCGTATAATTCCTGAGTTTTTCACTCACCTCCAAAGCTGGAGTATTTTCCATGGTGGTCAAACCTAGGGAGGTTATTAAAGCCTATGTGTCTGTGTATTTTTCACATGCTAGTCATCAATAATGAGTCATATGGACATGCACTAGGTCCCCTGCAATTTTCAAGTTATTCAGACAAAAATAATTTTTCCCGTTTAACAAGATTTTTTAAGAGTTTAATTAAAAAATCAAAAAAGTGATAAAAGTGTGGTTAGGAGGTGAAATTTGCCATGGGGGTGCTCGTTTTCTAACCCAGAGCACCCACAAAACCCCCAAACCCACTTTTCCTAAGTTCTAAGTGAATATTATTCACTTAAATAAATATTCTCTCAAAATTAATTTTGGGGAATTATTTAATTAGAAAAATAAAGATACGAGAGAAAATCAAATTCCTATTTCAGTGGAATTTGGTCCAGTGAAGGCCCAGTTGAGTTGGCAAAGGCATTGAAGGGAAATATGAATCAAATTTGGAGTGAATCAATCAAATATTGATGGGCAACGAGTTGTCTTCATAAGAGAGAATGCGCCCTCTCCTCTCTTGGGCGACTTTCCCATGTGACAATTCATGGGAGGTTGGAGGAGTTAACAAGGAAGGAAGGTCGGGCGGCTCCCTTAGGTGGCATCCACATCACCTTCAATCCCTTCTCTTGTGCTTAAATCAAGATCCAATCAAGGATCTCACATCCCACTCTCAGGGAATGCGCCCCCTTTCTCCATGAATGCACCCTCCCTCTCTCTTTCTCTTATAAAATCAAGGCCAATGCTCCTCATTTGCTTCTGTGATTTGTAATCTTTCTTTGAGTAATAATATTTGGAGACTTTGGAGGTCAAAGTGGTGGTTATTGTTCTTCATGCATGCACTTGGTTGAGGTAAAATTGTAGATTTCCAGTTTTGCTTTCATATACAATAGTAGATTGATCTAGCTTGGTAAGGATCTTGGATTCTAGTAGGATAAGCATTCATAGTTCTTGATTTGCTTATTTTTATGGAATAGTTAGAGATCTAGAAGCAGCAAATGTATCTAGTTGTACTCTTGCCCTTCCAATTTCTTGCATTTAATTTACTAGATTTAATCTCTTTTGTGTATGAGTGTTTGGATGTTTTACAGGATTCAGTGCTAAGCTTTGGGTGTAGATCTTGTCTTGACTCTTCCTCCAAGCTTGGTGGTGGATCACCTCTTTTCCAAGTGATATCTTGTTTTTGCAGGCATCAAACTTCTTCTCCACTTCAAAAAAGCTATCAAGCTTTGGTTTCTCTTCCACCATCCTCTTTCAATCAAAAGCTCTTCTTTCAATTTTTTGTTTGAAACAAGTAGTGTAGATCTAAAGAATATTTAAAGCTTCTTGTTTTTCCAAGTAGATCTAGAAAATGTCTCAATTTTAAACCTAAATTGGTAGATCTAGATCTAGTCTTTCCATACTTGTAATTTCTCAAAGTTTCCATAATTTTTTGCAAGTATAGAGATTGTAAATTTTTATGTATTCGTGTATGTTTAAACCACTAACTTTGCATTTTTAGTTTGTTGGTTTTTAGCAGGTCCAGGAGAAAAGAGAGAATTTCTGATCTTAATATGCAGTCATCGAGTAAATCAAACATCCATGGGTTCACAAGGGCTATTGTTAATAAACATCATGAACCTAAGGATAAGGCACCCATGAATCAAATGCAAGACTCTTATGAGAAAAAAGATGAAGGAGATGAGTGAACGTATGGAGGCAATGGAAGCCAACTATGTCACTCAACTTAAAACAATGCAAAATAGAGTGGCTGTCATAGAAAGATCATATGCAAATCAAAAGACCTCTCCTCCAAAGAATAAGTGGCAAAAGAAAGGACCTCCTCAGGATGATAGAATGCCTCATCAGCTAGAAACTGCCAATATGGTTGAAGAAGTTCCTCCATATTGTGGACCTTGTCATGCATTACATGAAGAATCTACATTCTATGTAGCCTGTCAAGTCTTAGAACAAGAGTATCTGGGAAGCAGCAGTAGTGATGTTTTTACAAGAGAGCCTGAGTTCATCAACACAGTAGGACATGTTCACCCCCTCTCTAAAGAAACATGGAATCAAGCTAGAGAGCATAGCCAAGAAAAAGACAAACTAGCTAAAGTTTATGGTGAAATGCCTACCCCGGAGCAAATTAAAGAAATGCCTAAATACAAAGGACTTACCTATCAAAGGAGGGATTATGCTGGAGCCCCTAAAGCCAAACAACAATATGTACCAAAGGTAATAACTCCACATAATCCTAACTTTGTTCCTGTTGATATTGATTTAAGTAAATGGTTTGAGTCGGCTAAAGTCTTGATCCCTGCCACAGAAGCCATTAAAATCCCTTATCAAAGGGAAAAGTTAATGAATGTTATTAATCCTCATAAAGAGTTTAATCATGAACAGCCTAATGTAAGAGCCCCTCTTCTAAAGAAAACTGATGAGAAAGACCCCTCAATTGTTCTACATACCATGGACTCAAGTAAAGAAGATCACCCGCCCTTTTATGTATCACTGATGGTAAATGGTCTTCTTCTACACAACTGTATGTTGGACTCTGGGGCCTCAACAACCAAGCAAGCAGTAAAAACATAAACAAAACTTCACCAAATATAGATTTAATACAGATTCTGAAGCAAAAGAAACAAAAGGAAGCAATGGTCGTAATCAAAATCACACCTCTCAGGTCATCAATGCGACATAGAGCCAGAATAAAAGACGACATTAGGAAAATACTCAAGCTTTGAGGACAAAGCTTTCCTAAGGGGAAGGCAATGCTATGAATATTCAATTAATATTATTAATTATAAATTAATAGTTTATTAGGTTACTAGTGAAAAGCCGTAACCCTTCACTATGCTTCTTCAAGCCTTATAAAGGCCATCTTATTGTAATCTTTTATCCTATCATCTAATATATTATTCTTATATATTATTCAATATGAGAGTCGGATTCGACTATTAACCCTTAACCGGACACGGTTAATTTAGTGAACGGATACGTTCACTACAGCTTACAACCCCTCGAGCCACCCAAGAAACTTCTTTCTATGCATCCTTTGGGAACAAGGGATCAAGTAATATTCCTCAGGTAGCTTCAAAAGAAAAGGAGATTTGTACCAAAGAGTTGGATATTCCTAGAAGGCCAACAGAAATGCAAAGCTAGTGTCAACCTTATGTGCCCCAACCCCTCTGTGAAGCCCTCCTCGGGCCAATCACCTTCATGCCATAGATATTAAATAAGATCAAAAGGGAAATGAGTAAAAGGCCCATCTCGGTTCATGGGAGATGGCATGGGAGAAGACTCAAAGCAAGATGAAAGCATAAAGCCTCTACAGAGAAGATCAAACACAACTTTGGCAATAGCTCGGGCAGAAAGGGAGGTCCAAGAAGGAAGCGTACTAACCATAGAAGGGGTACTTCGAGCAAGAGAAACCCCTCGGCTCCTCCCCAATGATTTTTCTCTCCATCAACAACAAGACTTGGGAACTGAATGAAAGATTCATTTCCTAAGGAGGGTAATAAGTTAATAACACTACACAATCCAATTATAATTTTCATTTAGGAGGCAATGATCCAAGAGAAAGACTACATGATATCCATGAGGAAACACTTCCTTGGAAGGCATTTGAATGCACTAGTGCTCAAGGTCACCCAAGAGGGGCCTAGTTATCGGATGGAAACAACACTTCGATCAAGTAAGTTCTTTAAAATTCAACAATGATTTGTTAGTAACAGTTTTCTCAATAGAACTAAACAAGCATCTAGATCAATTAAATACATATGGTCCCCAGGATCATAGGCAAAAAATTTAGGAAGACTTGAAGGTCAGAAGTCTCATTGACTCCCTGACTCTCATCCTTGGCACAGATCTAAACATGACTATAATCTTCCACTGATAAGTTTGTTGTTCAACTTCAAATCAATATCAAATTGAAGTTATTTAAGAACAACATGAATTCTTTATGGGTGGGGTTTACACTAATGTATTAACCCTTCTTGGCTATGATGGGCAAGGATACTTCGTTAGCAACAATGTGTCCCCCACTTATTTAACTCTCAAAGTAATCTATTGCTAATTTACAAAACATAAACATTGATAACATATGTATTTGAACTCTCTCACTAGCACCCTCTCTAGTATGCATGAAATATAAATATCTAACTCATAATGTATAGTAAGCATAGCCATAGGGAATAATAACCCTTATTTAGTGGAAGAGAATGCAAGAAGGCCTTACCATGTCCAGCAAGTTGCGAGAAAGCTTCAACAATGAAAAAATGAAAAAGAAAAAAGCAAAGGGGGATATAAAGGCCAGTTCATAACCTCTTGGACAGAGTGAAATTTGGTGTTTCAGAGCATACATGCACTAGAAGACGAGAAATTTCCCCTAAACTCAAATAATATCATAATGCTTATGTACACAGATTTATAGTACAAATTTGTTTCAAAATAGGCTTTTGAGGATGGGAACTAACCACCAGATAAAAATAGCTCACCCTAGAATAAACTAATCTTATCTCGAAACTGTCTATCCTACTTTATCTTATCCCTACTTCTATTTTTAGCGAAGTAGGGCAGCCCTAAGATGGGCATAACATATTTAACATGGAATAGGTGGAACTTGATTCAATGTAAAAAAAGCTGAGATGTTCATGCTTAAATATCACCTCAATCTATTTTTGCATCCCACATACTCACCAAAAAGATTGCTCTCACATAATAATAGAAAATACAATGTTCGGTGCAACTTTCATAACATGGCAAAGGGATTTGTAGCAAAAATCAGCATTCCGAAAGAGCGTGTGGCAAGGAAAGGGTGGAGTTCGTGTAAAATGTCAAAAATGATTTCAAAAAAAAAACTTCAATAAAAGTTGTGTTATCACATATATAGTAGTCGGGCTACCATACATTATTTTTCTCATTCCAGTACACTATTCAGCCAGTTCCCTTACATTTGAGATGCTGAGATGAGCATCTAGATTGGATCACTATCAGATTATGGACAGCAGTTGTATTCCCCATGCCATGATTGAGTCTTAGGACACTCAAAGAGATGACCGATATAGCCATTATACCATTTGTACAGAGCAGTCAGTAGTGTTCAGAGTTACAGCAGCAGTTCCAGCGGACAGGTGATGGTACAGGTTGATGAGCTTTCAGGTATATCATGGTGTTATGGTTAGATTGCTTTTATACTTATTCTTATAGCATGTCTTAGCACTCAGTGTCATGATCTAGCGATCATATAGATATTTGGACCTGGTCGATCTATTATATATATTACATTGTCCCTACTCAGACTTAGAAGTTCACTATTTATACTCATTGGTTTTACCCTCCTTAAAGAGAATAGAGGTGATCATTCAACCATACCTTGGCTTGCTAGTGTTGGCTCCATTATTCATTGTCTTCATCCATCCATGGCCTACCTTTTAGATTATCACCCTAACTTACTACTTGACTAGTGGCATGGAGGACTTTTCCCCACTGTAGCCTCTGTATTGGATGAGCTTCCCTGTTTATTGTGTCTCGGCTCTGAGTTGGTGACAAAACTTACCTATGGTGAGTTGGAGTTCCTTGTGAATTCCCCCTAGTCACTAAAGTTGTGTTGGCTAAACCTGAAACTTTTAGTGCTGCCATCAATACAAAATCTGGAAAAATGAAATGCTATATCTTGTATGAAAAGCCCATTCATGCAATGTGTTTCTAAACACACATGAATGAGAGGCATGCCAAATGAACATGGCAATGAAAATAAAATGTTATATCTTTTGGAAAATAAATACCTAGGTAAACAAGCTGTCCATGACACACCTAGAAGTGCTCAGGTAAACAAGTGCCTTAAAAACACACCTACAGCAGAAAGCCTAAAGAAAAAATGTAAATCTATGCAATGTGTTTATAAACACACATAGATCAAGGCTATGGAAACTTCAGGCCCAAAAGCAATAGAACTTAAAAGCTATATCTAAACAATTGCTGGCCTTATTTGTATTATGGATTGTGCGCATCTGTGAAGGTGAATAAACCCTCTTTAAACAACTCATCCATTTGTGAGACACCGCCATTCCCTGTGTTATTGCTCATTCAATATATACTATGGTGTATATTCCCTTTCCCTTGCCAAAGTGTCACAAAGTTAAGTCAGTCAAGTCATCCCTTAGCCTAGCCAATTATTTCAGCCTTCACTCGTCACTAGCAAATTGATCACAGCTATGAAGTGAGTATGATCCTGAAAGTCTAGTCTGAGTAATAATAATAATTAACGACACTATTTGGATTTAGATCGCCAGTTATGATTACTCTGTGTTATAATTGTTATTTGAATAAGTTGTAGAGCATGTATTAACCTTGACACTTTGCAGCAGTCTTGGATGATGGTCTGAGTTATATTTGGTCTTGGTTAGACCCAGTTTGACCATGGAGGACCATGGGACATGAGATGTTAGACCTTATGATGATATGGATAGATGATATATGGTCTATGTATACATACATGATGGTTCTATGCAGCAGCTACAGGGTTATGATGATGATTCTTGGGTTACAGCAGTATTTGGTCATTTACAGATCATTATTATTGGCCTTGTTCCGGTATATTGGATATTTATTTTGATCATGCAGAGACTCATATGGTGTATGAGTACACATCTTGGATGGATTTGGACCTTCTGAGTCCAATGGGACAGTTTGTTTTCAGTTCCGGGCACTTACAGTGATGATTGAGCCTCAGTAGGCTGTCCCAGTGCAGTTTTGGTCTGTCGGAGGCCCTGTCAGAGCAGATGAGATTTTTATCCGGTTGACCTAGGGCGCTAATGATGGAGGGGGTGGTCCAGCCACTTGTTTTTACCATTATACCCCCCTCCCGGACGCACTGGTGCCCTCACCTTGACAGCGCAGGCACTCCAGGAGGCTGTTTGGGGCAGTTTCACGCTTCCCGAGGCATTTCAGGATTGGTAGAAATGGCTATTGAGGAAATCGATTTGGGCTACTGAGGCAAAGTTATGGCATGGGATGATCAGTGATGATAGATCGGGGTCTTCCACACCTCCTCCAGCAGTTTCAGCTTCATCGGGGCCCGCATCCATCACTTATGGCACTTTCTGTGGATTTCTGAGGTCTTTTGAGGACCACGACTTGACTATGGAGGCACGATTTGGTACATTCATGATTATTTTATGGTTATTGTGCTATGGGGATTGACCAAGGAGGGATAAAATTACCCCTTGGACCCACCATAAGCCTCTTATGATATTTTGTCATCATGATTTGGTGGGATTCCCCTCTTCTAGGGCGATTTTGTCCACTTACATTATATTTTATTAGTGATCCATGTATTTTATTGTTGAGCTCATCTCAACCATTGATTAGACATTTGTATCTTTTAATCTTAGCCACTCATTCAAAAAGTGGTTAGGGTTTTGGTGCCTCTCCTTCCTATTTAAAGGAGAGAGCCTCTCATTGTAAAGGGTCTTTGGCTCTTGGATTATTGGTATAGAAAAATATTCTTGTGGAAATTCTTGTGGTCTCCTTTGCATCTGGTGTTCTTAGATGGTGATTGGAAAGTCTATTGCAACCTAGCATTTGGAAATTGTGGTAAGATCTATCTTTTTTGGAAATCATTGTTTGTCTACAGGAGGGCGACTTCAACAAGGGCGATTTTGCAAGGCTTCTTCAAATCGACTTTCTTGGCATTCGCTTGTATCAGGGGGTTATCATTAGCTTCATTGTGATCTATGCTATCTTTCTGTTACTTCTCTTGTGGCATTAGTCTTATCTCTTGATGCATCAAATCTGATATTGTTGACGTTTGTTGTGCAGGAGAGAGGGAGCATTGGCTTCTTGGATCAAATTGACTTGCATAGAAAACTACCTCAAAGCTTCTCAAATTGATCGGGTTTGCATAGATCATCATCATCAAGGCATCTACAAGGTTACCCAGGTAAGATCCACAGGTTTGTTTCTCTTTCCTTTATCCAATCCATTGACATAGCTCATAAATTGTTAAAACCCTAAATATTTCAAAACCCCCATTTTACATTTTCTCAGATCTACTTAGATCTAGTGGGTTGTTGGGCATAATATTGAAAACCCACCTCTATAGCATCCACGGCATCCCGGATCTATAGTTTGGTGAGGATTGGCTTCCATTTGACCCCCTTCCCAAGCCAACTTAGCTTCTCCCAAGCAAAGCGCACTTCCTGGTGGTTGTAAGTTGACCTAGATCTAGGTGGTGGGTGTTTGAGATCCCGCTTGATCCATAATCTACACATCAAATAACATACACCCAGATTGTTACTTTTCTGAAATTCACCTTGTGGGCCCTATTCCACATTTTAAGGGATTTAATCCCCATTTTGGACCATTAGGTGTACTTAAACTCAGATCTAGAAAGATCTAGCCATCGGATTGCCGTGAAATTATAGATCCATACTCCTACTTGACTAACCTACCCGGATCTAAAGTTTGGATGCCATCGGACTTGTCTTGACCCACCTAACCCACCTTTTCAGCCTCCTTGGGTAAAGTCGCACCACCTTGGAGAAGTGAGTTCACTCACTTCTAGGACGTGGGTACTTGAGATTCTTGCGGATTTGGAACGGGAATAATTCAAAACCTAGGTCTAGTGTGTCACTTTGTCAGATCTTGCCTTGGGGATAGCATTCCTTGTTTTAAGGGATTGTGGTCCACTTGGGTTAAACCTAGATCTAGACCTACTTATCCATCAAGACCTTAATTGCCCACTTGTCTCAAGTATTAGGAGTCCTCAACCACAAGTCAACCCTACTTTGACTCCATTATCCCAATTCCCAAGGCACTGGTTACTCTCCAAGTCAATTCGACTTTCCTAGATTGTTGGATTAACTTGTGGTTTGACCTTAGTGTGGTGAACCAAACCCTTGATGCCATCATGTATCATGGTCAAACTTGTCACTTGTACTAGTTAGCCCCAATCAACCCCTAAACTACCCTGCATTGGACACGGTTCCCAAGGCAGTGGGTCTTCCAACATTGAACTAGTACACTAATCCTAGATCTCACTTCAAACATTATAAGTCACTCTCACATCAACCATGAACCAAAGCTATACTCATTAAACCCCTCACTTGGCTTGTGACTTCATCCTTAGGTCTAGGATAAACCATACACCTAACTTCACTTAGAAATACCCTGATTTGGTGTCTTGGTTTTGATCTCTCCTGTCGGGAGTAGATCGGGTCTCCCCCTTTGTTGTCTGGGCTAGATAACATAAAGCGAAGGTTGCCTCGACTGGCGTGACAACCATATACTGGAGGTCGAGGTGATCGTGGTTGCACCTTTTGAGTTACCCTTCCCTATTGCCATCCATGACTGGATACATCCATAGGGGTAACTACAGTTTAGGTGATAACAAGTTGTTCTATGGAATTGTTTTTACAAGACCTTAATAAAAAAGCATAAAAGGATTGGAAACCCTCGTAGGAATGCTAAGTGTTACGTGGTACCAGTACCAGCACATGTTCCAGATGCACCCCAGGGAGATGGCAGCCTATTTTCTGACTTGGAGGGTACGATATAGCCACAGTTTATGGATGAGATCATAGCCAAGTTCTTTGGATCCCCCTGGGGATACTATGGCTTAATGACACTACTGACTGCCTCATAAAAGGTTTTGAAACCCTGAGGTTGGTGTCTAGGGCCCTCAGGGATGGGTCATTGGACCACATGATTTCCCAAGCACTTTTACACTAGTGGCATGTTTTCTTTCAGTACTGGGGCCTATGTCATTGACCCAGGCCTCCTTCTGCACCCTCCTGTTGCTCCTAAGCTCCAGCGCCATGCCTCCCCGGCCTTCCACAGAGGATGACGTCACTCTCTTTTCGCTACAAGATGCTTGCTCTGAGGGGGGGCGTTGAGGGTTTTTCACTATTTCATGGTGTCAGTAGGGGTATGAAGAGCCTCGTCCGCGTCTCAGCTTCTGTTTCATCGAATTTGGCCTTGTCTGGCCATTTTTGCTCCAGTAGGGGTCAAATCTGGAGAAAACACCCAATTTACCCACTACTTAGATTATTTTATATTAATTTTGTTATATTTTTAAGTTGTCATTTTTAAATATTAAATTGACCTTATTTTGTGTAAAGTGAGTGTGAAATCATATATGTAAGGTCTCCTCACTTCACTTTTAGACATCGATTTTTGGGGGATAAATCATTATGACTGTTATTTTCCCTAGCTAGGGCTCTTTGAAGAAAGGCACTCCTTGATGAAGGTTATTTTGCAAGTTTGAAGCATTTCTTGGAAGTTTTTATTTTGTTCATGCCATTACTAAGGTGAGGCTAGAGTTGTTTGCTTAACACATGCACTTGGAGGTATCTATACTTTTTGTTTGATGTCTCTCTGTCAAATGTATGAAAGTGATGCTTGTTAGGGTTGGATGGAAGCCATTGTTGATTCATTTTCTCTTGATTTGCATGTCATTTTCGTCATTGATCACCATTGCAATCAAGCTTGAGCTTTAGGTCTTCAAGGCTTGCTCAAGCTAGGCTTTTGTTATGAATCCTAGAGATTGTAGAGATGAGCCCTAGTTGGCCAAGCTTGCCAAGTACCATCTCAAGGAGGGTTACTCCTCTCATTGATGCCCTAGGTTTGGAGATTAACTCTCATTTTGGAAACCCTAGTTGTTCATTTCTACTTCATTAAACCTAAATTCTGAATTGTGTAATTTTATAAATATTATGTTAGTTAAGCTATTTTATTTGCATTTTTGTGTTTGTTAGTCTTAACTTTCTAATTTTGAGTTAGTCATTTTTTTATGCTAAAGAAAACCGAAATTTTAGTGTAAAAACCTAAATATTAAACCCTGAATTTTAATTTTTTAGCCCTAGTAGCAGTCCCACCTAACCCTACGACTTCCTCCTCCCTTGACTCTTGCCTTCGCTCTCCTATCCAGCTGCCTCGGTTTCCTCTTCTGCCCTAGCTTACACCCTCGGCATCCCCTTTTCTCCTCCTCGGACCTCCCCCCTGCTACACCTCTCCTCCTGCCGCTCCTCCAAAACCTCGGGTTGCTCCTCCTCTCCATCCGCAAGCCTCCTCCAACCCGCGGCCATCTATCCCGCGCTGCTCTCCCCTATCGCCCAAACCCGCGGCCTTCATCCCTTTTACTTCGCTGGCCCTTCCTACCTTGCCCTGCGGCCTCCTTTCATTTCGCCGCCCTAAGTTCACAACCCCCAACTACCATTCTGCTCCCACTTCGCGAGCTTCCCTCTTAACTCGGGTCTGCTCCACAGCCCCCCCATTGCACCACCCTTCACTTCACTGCCATTTTTCCCTTCCCCTCTCACACAGGTCTGCCCTTTGGGCAGCCCTCGTGTAACCCACCTTTTGTTCCTCCCTACATATGTACAAACAGAAAACATTAAACAAGGTAATAAAAATTGGCATTAAAACCTAGTTGATTGCGTAGTATTTCTAGAATTAGTTCCTTATTATTCACATCTTTTTCTGAGCTAATTTACTGTGTAATTTTAGCATACAGATCTGAAGTAGTTAATGGTTAATATTTGGTGCTATCTGTTGAAGAAAGATTGCAAGTGACCTATATCTAATTGATTCTTGAATGCATATTTACACGGTAAATCATTTGCATATCTAATTGATAAGTGTGATGCTTGATCTCTCATTAACCCCACATTGGATATTTCTGATTGGTTGATTTTGAATGGTAAATGCTGGATGGTTATATTGGATATCATTTTCGTGAAACTGATATTGTGTTGGTAAAAGCTAGCTGTTGAAGATAGCTTCATATTAAATAATTCCATCTACTTCTGCAGCTGTAAAATGTTTGATTAAAGGAAAAACCGAAAGTCATGTCTTAATGGTAAACACTTACTAGAAATTGAATGTTATCTCTTTCATGTAATGACACTTTAATTAGTTGTTCCTATATGAATGAGTGATGGTCCTTGCGCCATTTCATCTTTGGTTCAGCTGCTATACTCACAATTAATTGACTGACATTAAAAGCATATTTGGTTAATGGTGGTGGTTGATTGGCAATATAGTCTTTTGATCCAATATTGATTATTTTAATACATGCATGCTTGCCTATACATCTCATTGAATGATCTAAAGCAGGCTACTGATCTTTGGTGATATTATTGGTAATTTTGCAGTCACTGGCAGTGATCATAAATGTTATTGACTCCATTAGGCACTGGTCTAACTACAGGATTGCATAGAGAATACATTTTGTGGTTATCTTAGTGTTTTACAGGATTACATAAGGACACTTCTCCTTGGAGGTTTCGACTTCCGAAGAAGTTAGAACGGTGACCGAGGTGACATTGGGTCACTATTCTTATTTATGCTTACTGGGAATTAGCCCTGCTAATTTGCCTGGTAACACTAAAAATTGTTGATGGAGACAAGTAATGGGTACAAGGAAATGGACTGAGCTACAAGAAGATATCAATTTAGGATTTGTTCAAGTGCACTCTTAAAAACTGACTGCTCTCTCCAGAAGAACAATACTCGATTTGAAGTGCATGGTGATGTAATTCAGCTCATCTGTGATGAAGTTTTAAAACTATAAAGTGATAAATAAAATCATAATAATGAATGAGAAGAACAAGTAAGTGTTTTTCAATTAGAAGATATGTGAGTTATGAACACAAAAGCTGCAATTTGCCAAGACACATAAGTAGCAGTTTTTTGTAATTACAATCTCATCAAAAAAGAAGCGTGAATTTCTGATAAGTAATTCTGAGTTTTCAACAGTTTCATCTTCAATCCTATACTTTGATTTTATATTTACTTAATTAAATTACATAAACCATTCTTGATATCTTTTACTTTATTTTTTTTCAAACCCATTTTCGCTTTTCTCATATGTGCATCTATGCTTTAGACCACATCTTACTGACCTTCATGTGGACATTGATGTCATATTTTTTACTGTATTCTACTGCAGTCCCACAGGGTTTGTATGAGTGGCCTTCAGTAGCAGCTAATGATTTGTCCTTCACAGAAGTATGTGTTGGTTGTGGAGCCTGATCTTCCTGATTCACAGATCTTGTTGTTCAGACAGGTTTGTACCTCAGTTTTATATGCTATGCAGGTGGACTATACACTCATCCTAGTGGGGGGGTGCGAGGAGGCTTAGCCCCCCCAGCTGGGAGGTTCAGGGGCAACACCCCCAAGAAAGGGGGTTCGAGGGTGAAGCCCCCAAAAGAAATTTTTATTGCCTTGTAAAATGTTGTAATTTCATAGTTATGATTTGGTCAATAATGGGTGATTTACGGGCCCATGGTATTGGGTATCCCATGGTATTTTCTCATGGTAATCCCTCTTCAAAAGGAAGGCATTGTAACACGGCTGTGTATTGTAGTATTGTAAAGATCTGTATGATTGTCTAAGAGAGACTGTGAGAGAGTGAAGAGGAAGTTGCAGCAGATGTGTTGCGGGTTGTATCCCTTCATTTGCTAGACGGTATAATAAAAAGACTGGCAATTTTTCCGTAGACGTAGCTCATATTGGGTGAACCATGTATATTGGTGTCTCTCTTGTATTGTGTTTATGTGTTTTATTTCTACATCTTATTTTATGCTATTGTTCTGCAATCCTGTTTTTCTAACAGCACTAAGAGTGCATGTCATGTGCCTAATTCACCACCTTTTCTGTATGCAGTGTGTAATTTTTCCCATTTACTGAAATCATATTTCCAGAAGGAAAACAAATTTTTTGTTTACATTCATTCCAGCTACAACATGACCTAGCATACTTACCATTCATTTCCTGAGGGCACCAACGGAAAAAACCAGAGACCAGAAACATGAAATTGTCTCAAGCACCAGTGATTACATATCATAGAATAATAGACAACATGGAAAGACATATTATGAAAGGCAAGTGCACTTATCAAAGTTTGGTTTTTCTTAGGCCCTCAGGATAAACTAGCGATTCAAATGCTAAAGGTCTTGTTCTTAAAAAGAAAATTAGAGACTGATATGGGATTCAGTCTGACATGCTCTTCTTGCCTGGGTCGGAAGAGGGAGCAAAATAAAGCTCTTAAATGTACATAATGTATTTTTGTTATCTTGTAGTATAAGGCTCAATTTTTTGCAAGAGAAAAAAAAAAGAACATAAGTCAGGTTACTTTAATTTAAAGAGGAATTATATTACAAATGATGATGTGCCAAATTATAGGAATAGTTTAAGATATTAACATATGCTATGAACCATGATTACAAAAGGGAGATCAATGGAGAACACTATGCACAAGCAAACTATGAAGAAGGGGATGAAGAAGTCGGTAAAGATACCTTATATGCTGAAAAAATTCTTCAATAAGACAGGATTTCACTTTGAGTTCATAGTTGGCCAACAAAAAGGATGATAACTGTCCTTGTTTTAGAGAGGAAGTATTTTAGGTTATGTGTCGAATACTTAGAATAGTCTAAGATATGAAGCAATGCTATGGACAACGTCTACAAAAGAAAGATAAATAGAGAATAATATGCACCAGCAAACTTTGAAGAAGAGGAGGAAAATGTCCTACCTTTTATGCTGAATTCACAACGTAAAAGAGGATCACTTTAAATTCGTAGTTGGACAACGGAAAGGATAAATATGATAACAGCTAGGCTTCCAACAAGCAAAAGTTTACGATGGGACTGCTTTGGGGATGGAAGAACTAGATAAGAATGACAACAAAAACAGCATATTCATTGCAATCATAATCGGCAATCAAAGAGTAGGATGCAATTGTTCATTGTTTAACAACATAAACCTCGATAGATTCACCTCAACATTTGGAAGCCTTTACAACAGGAAGCTGGACATTCTTCAAGAAGGAATACATTCATATCTCATTCCCATCAGGTGTTCCTTTAAGGACAGACATCTTTCTGAAGGACATTCTTAAATCAACTTCTAGGAAATGATATCTAAAAAGGAATGAAAAAAAGTATTCTTGGAAAGCCCAAAGTTAGATATCATTTCCTTCTAGGAAATGATATCTAAAAAGGAATGAAAAAAGTATTCTTGGAAAGCCCAAAGTTAGATATCATTTCCTAGAAGTTAGATATCATTTCCTAGAAGTTCCTTGCCAGCAAAGAGCCAGTAGATCTTCTGAAATCAAAAACCCGTTGATAAATGAGGTTTTCCCTAAGAAATTAGACACGGTGCCATTAGCAAACATTACTTTAGAAGGATGGAAAATGACTTTTCAGTTCATTGGCTAACTCTCTATGGAGTTTAAAAAATAGCAAAATTCGATGTGAATATTAATTATGATGAGAATACATTAACATCTCAGGTATGTACCTATGTTTCGATCTATAACCTTACTTCTAAATCATAGTTGCCTTATTCTTGTTCAAGTCCAATTCTTGAAGTGACACCCTTTCTTTTTGTGTACTAGGCAAGTTTCTTACATGTAATCCATTGTGGATATGTCCCTTGAGAATAGTCAAATCTGTGAAAGAAGACTTATCCCAAAAATGCAATGAAATTGATGTCACTTTTTTCTGAAAAATCAGAATTCATTTACTCTGCTTAATCCGGGGAAGCTAAAGTGGAATAAAATCTGGCAAAGCTTGAAAGCCTGAACAATCTATGGAGCATATTTCTTTTTCAGGAATAATTCGGTGTAAACAATAATTTTACTTTTTTAATTTTCTGATATTGTCCTGTCAATGTATGTACCAAATGATACCAAGAACTTACAGTGAAAAAGGTGTTTTACAAGTGTGTCATTAGGCATGTACTCTGCAACTAATAGCCGTTCATCTCCTTCACAGCAATACCCTATTAAATTGACCAATCTCTCATGCCGCAGCCGCCCAACTCCCCAGGCTTCTTCCTGTATTTAGCAAGAAATAAATGAGCAAAAGACAAACTGCAACATACATACACAGTTACCAACAAAGGAATGACTGAATGGACTTCTTATAATTCTACTTTAGACAAAGGAATACAGTTTAGAGCGAATAGATTGCTCAAAAATTTGTGCATATGAGCATATGAGCAGCCCTCCTACTAATGCAATAACTAAAAAGGATAAAACGACCCAGTAAAACAATTCCCGAGGAGAACAGAATACATCAAACTATCTGAAAATGAAGACCAGATAATTCCGCATAAGGAACGGAATATACCACAAACTGCTTGGCATCAGGCCAAGCTACTTTGGGAAACTTTTTCACTGCAATCCACCGATTGTTATCCATCCGTCCCTTGTAGACAACATTGGGAGCCTTCTCTCCACTTTCGGACACAATATTATCAGAATTGAAGTAATTTGTAGCAGCTCTGAGCTCCTCAAGGGAATACTCTGTAAATGGTGGAATAGAATCAGGTTCAGGATCATCTCCATTTTCTGCAACACAAACATTATAGAACTTCTTAAAATATGGATGAAGATATACTCCAAAAGCAGCAGTCCAGTATTAAGAAGCCACACAGTTGCAATCTTGTTATGTAGCGGGTGATTTGATGCACCAAATAAGGCGCTAACCTCCAGTGGCAAGGGAAAATAGTGCGACTATGGTAAATATTAGAAACAAATGACATTTGCAAAAGCCCTAATAATATAATATTAATCAAAAGGATGGAGAGGTAACCCTTCGTAAAATAAGTTGACTGCAATAAATCCAATTCCCAGTAATTCTGAACTTGCTTTCACACAATTGTGTACAGAATATTCTTCAATCTGGGTCTATACATTGTATGCATATGACAATACCACATATGTTGAACTGGCATATTCTTTGTAAATGCAGAGGTTGTAATTGATACTGTAGTTTGTTTACCATATAAGAAAGATAGTAGTATCTAGGTCAAAACACATAACGAAGGATAAGGAATCAAGATAGAAAAACAGTGCATACAACCAATTGTAGAAATGAATGGCACGTGCATAAGCACCAACAATCGTCTTTGAAAATAGCAGCAAAGTTTTTACAAAAAAAGGGAACATGTTCTTTAGGGCATATAGAGTGTAGGCTCCAATAAGGGGATTGAACATATTACTATGAGTTGTAAAATACAGAGAATATCTCTAGCAGTGTGTTTTGATGGCAGCAGAAGAAAGATGCTAAGTTTGAAATTTTGAATAAAGGATGAAAACCAGGACAGACAACCAGTGCATCTATAATGGATAACGTTGGCTGATCGACATAGACAGTAATCTTATAGAAAGTAGCAAAAGTGAATATGGAAGAACAGCCCAGCTCCGCGGGGGACTGAGACCTTTATTTATCTGATTCACATGTTGCCTGCAAATGGATATGGGGTTATTAAGGTCTCGATTACGGTTTGATGTGTGGCTTTGGAATGAAAGTGTAAAGTGCATCAATACATACATACCTTCAGGCCTCGTGATTTCTACAACCTGTTCCTTGGGAGGGGGTGAGATATGATGCCTTGAAGGGCAGCAACCCATGCTTTCGCGCTGTTGAAAAATATTTCACTCCACCATAAAATTAATAATTTCACTGGAGCGTCTCGCCTCTGTCCTACAGTGACCCCATGCCTCAGTCCTTCTGTCCGTGGTTGACGGCAAAAGTTTCTCTGTCATAGACCATGGACGCAACAGCAGCAGCAACTTCTTTACAACAACGTCAGAGGCCCCAATGGTGGGGAAATTCCTTCATAATCACCGTCAATTAGCACCTGGCGAGTTGCTTGCAGGAAACGAAGGTAGGAGCTGCCCAGATACCTGTCAACGGCTGGCCAGAGCTGCACGGCCTAAAGCCAGACACAGAGGCAACTCGACAAATTTAGCCACCGCAGTTCCAAGTCCTGTCAGAGAAAACCAGTTCAACAAATAGTAAAGATACGGCGAAGTATCACATACGGCCAAACTTACAACAAATGTCAATTAACTTAGCATCAAATGCGGCCATGTGAGCGCAAAGAGAGCTGCCGTAGACAGATTTAGGACTTAAAGATTAGAACCGAAATCCTCGAGGGATCAGGGTTTTGAGCTGTACGGATTTTAGCCAAAGAAAGAATAAACAACGGAAGCAGGTCACTGTTTTAGGGATATAAGTGTCAAATATCCACAAATTACGCCGTAGATCATTCGTTGCCAGCTCTGTGGACTTAATTATGGAGAAGTGGATGATAGAATCAGATTTCGTGCGGGGCTAACAAATCACGCCATCAAGGCCTGTAATTTGCTGTTAGCTAGAATGTATCGGAAAGTTTTAATATATATATAGGTTATTTAATGTCTGCAGTTCAGTACAGTGCCTTTGAAGCACAATAAATATTCAGATTCATACCTATCATTTACGGTGTACGGACCAGAAGAGTGATATGCATCCACAAGATATGCATTTAGAATCTTGTGTGCGTTGCGTGTCCAGCTTTAGGACAAATCTGCACATTTGAGTTGCGTGTCCAACTTTTGGACGAATCAGCAGAGCTTTGAGGCACAGGACCTCGGTTTCGACAGCGACGTGCACAGATTAGAGCTTTATGGCTTTAAATGTCTCGAGATTAAAAGCTTCAAAGCTTGCAGGAGCTCTAACAGCTGCCATAAATCTTATACGAGGACTCAAGCGCCGGAAATCGGCACTAAATTCAGTCAATTTTGAAGCTTTGACACAACAGAGCTCCGTTTGCGAGTTTTTAAAGAAGAACTATCATTTTTCGTCTAAATACAGTCTAAGCCCATGAATAATTTCGTCGTTTCTTTCACGGGCATGTCTTGTGAGCCGTGTGAAGCCATGAGTGAGAGATCTAGCTACAGACAGCGAAAATCCTCTGAAAAGATTCGAACCTCGGCACTAAAAGACATGCAGAATGATTTCAGACTCAAAATCCGAACTCAAAAGCGCCTCCGGGAAGCTCAAACAAAGCATTTAAATGTAGCAGCAAGAGAATTAAATATAGATATGCAAAGCTTCTGAACACACAGATACAGACGTGCATAAATAAGTTTGAATAATAAGAAAGAAAGAAAAAATTCCATTTAAATAGAAAGCCCTTGGGTGTGGATACCTGGAAACCGCGTATATAGTAGCGGAAGAATCCTCCTTTACACGACTGACGATCTCTGGAATAAAAAGCTTTAATCAGAAAATTGGGATGCAATCGATGGAATCCACCTGCTCCTTGCACGGCCAGCTCTGTGCTTCTGTACCTTCCCCGAGCCTGAAACCAAGCCTGGACTGCTTGGTTTAGCAACTTGCTTTCTTTAAATCTGATAAAATATATATATATATATATGGTTGATTTTATTCCCTGCACTTAATAATTTTATGTCTTACCTACTCTTAAAAAGGAGAGGAAGAGAGCGGAGATGTGAATTAATGTATTTTTATTAGCATTTTAATATTTTTAAAATTATGAATTGGAATTTGTGATTGTATAATTATTATACTAAAAATGTATATATAACATTAAATTTTTAAATGATGATCTGTAATATGTGATTATATAATTATGATAATTAAAAATAACTATTTAATATAATTTTATAATTATTTAAATTTTAATAAAATATTTATTCAAACTCTTAATAAAAATATTAAATTCATTGTTACTGTTTCATAATACAATTAAGAAATAATTTTATAATACAATTCTAATATATAAGTTTATAACACTTCAATTATATAAAAGGAACACGGATATCTAATAAATAAATAAAGTCACTATTGAACTTTGGCTTAGCCAATTAAAAATCTCCAACAGAATATTAAAATTTGACCAAATGAAAATGTAAGTTAATGAGCCATTGGGAGTCAATGTTGTTAGTCATTTTTTAAAAGTCGGTTGGCACCTTGTCATACTTTCTAATATCTTTTATTTTTATGTGAATAAAAGAATTTTAATGATGAATTAATTTGAATATAGAGAAATTTCAATTTAATAAAATAATATATATTATATTGAGAAAAATTAAGATTCATCTTAATTTTATCTAGTTTTTTTTTTCTTCCTCACATATTGTGGATGATAGGTAATCCTTACCATTTTCTCTAGTTTATTTAATTAAGTTTTAGTTCACTTGGGGAAATGATCACCACTTATTATTCCAGATAATCAAGGTGGCACGAATTACAATCATTACAATATGAGCTCAACAAGAACAATATGTCACTTACTAGAATTGAACCTAGGTGGGGAGAGTAAATTCCTCCCAACCACCTAGGCTACAACCAATAGACAAGTTTATTTAATTAAGGTATAAATCCTTGTTCAATTTCATTTAAGAGTGAATTAGTTAAAAAAAAAACACTCCAAACATATCCAAATGAAAGAGTTTCAAATATAAAAGAAAAAAAAGGATTATTATTCACATTATTGATTCATTTTAATTTTCAATTGAAAAAAAAAGTTATTTATCTTGATTTTGAATTTATTAAGAAAAGTAAAATCTATTTTAGTTTTAAAATTTAGTAAACATTATAAAAGATTTTATTAAAATAAATTTATCTATATCTATTTTTAAAAATGAAAAAGAATAATTTTAAATTTTTTTATACAAATAAAAATGAAAAAAATGCTTATATAATAATCTATTTCTCTTCACCAATGGATATAAATAAGAGTAGTTATATTTTTTACTTTAATTGTCTTACATATTTAAGGGAACTCACTTCTCTTTGTTCAATGAAACCAAATAAATGATAATGTGAATATAAATAATATTATTAAAGTAGAATGTCATCACAACTCAACAAAATATAAATCTTTAACTAAAACATTAATTTGTGTAATTAGTAAATCACATTATTAAAATGTTATTGTACAAAGAGTAGCGAGGTAATGTACACTCAAGTAACCTTATGTAATAGCCATGTGATGTGGGAGAGATGTTGTCAAGTAACCTTATGTAATAATACCAAATAGACCAATCTTAAACCCAAAATAGATCCATCTTAAACCAAGATCTATCAAGCACCAAGAGGGATCAAATTCTGAGGTATAAATATTTTTTTAGACATGTACAAAATTTTCAATACTCAAAGTATGGAGTGAAAATGAGCCTTGGGATTTATGAGAGTGCTGAATCTATTTCTGCACTCAAAAATACGATTTGAGTTGCATAAAATGTATTCAGAGAAAAAAAATCGCCATATTCCAGCCAAAAACCACCGGAAAGGTAAAAACGTTGCACCTTTAGCCTACTTCAAAAAAGAGTAGTCTAAACAGGCGACATTTTCACCAGGTTTCGTGGATAGATCAATTGAGTTTTAGTGGACATTAATCTTCTTTTTCCTCTTCATCATAATACAACTCAATTCATTTTTTTATGAAGTAAAGATAATTAATAAAAATTTGAAAAAAAGATTTTAAAAATAAAACTCAATTTTTTAAATGTTAATATTTAATAAAAATAAATTAAAATCAAATCAATTTAATTTTTTTTTAGTTTAAATTTCTTTAAAATATGTTAAAATTTTATAATTTAAATATAAAATTTGCTCTTAAAAATAATAATTTATTTTAAGAAATTCCAAATCATCAATCAAATACATTAAAATTTTATAATTTAAATATAAAATTTGCTCTTAAAATTATAATTTATTTTTAAAAATTCCAAATCATCAAAATTAAAAATAATAATAATAATAAATCAATATTATGTAAAAAATAAACTTAAAACTCAAACTATAAAGGAAAAAATAGAATTTTTTTTCGATATTTAAAAAAAATTCAAAAAATTGGAATTCAAACCTCACTTTATAAGTAAATAAATTATCACTTGATTTTTCCATATTAAAAAAAAATTCAAAAAATTATAAATTATTGGTAAAATATAATAAAAACTTTTTTCCAATCAAATTTATTAAATGCATAAAGAAAAATATTTTTTATTTTATTTTTATTTTTTAATTTAACTATTGGATTAAGCATTTTGTTACCTTTAAAATACATTATAATGTAAAAACTATAATTTTTACATATTTCTATGAAATATATATGTGAGATGCATAAATAAGTAATTAAATTTAAAATTAAATAATAATATTTTTTTTTATTAATTTTTAATGTAGTTTTTTTATAGTGATATAGAATAAAATGTTAACATATACATTATAATAAAATAGCATGTTGTGGTACATAGATCACAATGACAAGCTCAAGATTCTCCACATTATATGTTATTGAATTTAAAGACAATGTTAAATTTATTTTTTCGATCTGATCTGGAACAAATTATCCACTAGGTCACTGAAAAAAGTTGGGACTACTCCCCCTCAAATGAATAAAATATTATGACTTCATCCAATAAATTCCATAATCAACGTTTAAATCATTAAAAAATTTAATGGGAATGATGTTTTATAAACCAACTTCATGATAAGTTATTCACAACAAACATACTCAATTTGAATTATAAAAAATAAAAATAAAAATACCCACTTAAATATGCAATATTTTTATAAACCATTTTGACATATTTCTCAACTCAAATATTATGAAATTTTATAATCATAGATTTTATAGCTTTTGAAAACCCTTTTGGCGTCGGGATTGATAGAATATTTATATGTAAGAATACAGTTTTGCAATATATGTATCTGCACGTGCAAATAGTCCACGTCAGGACGTCAGTTTCATTATGCAACTATAATAGCAAGGTTGAAAGTATATATACTATTATTATTTGCTTTTTATTATTATTATTGTCATCACCATCATGCAATCATAAGAGCAAAGTAGGGGAGTATTATTATTTTCTATATTAATAATAAGTTATATTTTATGTAGAGAAACAGTAATATTTGAAGTTGAAAAGTATTAGGTATATTTATTTTATAAAAAAAATTCTAGAATCCATTAAATTAAGAATATTAATCTATAAAAATGCTAAGACCATTAACTAAGTTGGGAATATTAATCTTACTATATTATTAATAGTAAGATAAATTTTTCATTGGAAACAAAAAAGTTGGAAATATTAATCTATATAAAAAAATTAAGACGAATAAGTACGCGCCTGCATCACAGATGAAGTAAAAACGTAGTAAAAGAAAAAAGACAAATTACAAGGCATGAATGAAGGCACGTGTCCTTAACGTGCAGGTGAACCCAGTGATTCCGGAGAGCTAAAATTATTTACCGACGTTTCAAATCGTAAGAGCTTTTGGGTATTGTATATTAATGTGAATTATGATCGGTAAGTCACGTTAGCGAAAATGAGGTTTTCGAATAAGGGGTATTTGTTTTGTTTTATATTTTGATTATATTTTTGGTAAATAAAAAAAAATTATTTTGAAAACAATATAATTTTAGTAATGTTGAGATTGTTGGAATTTAGGAAAATAGCTAGAAACAAGAGTCATGAGTGGCAATGTCTTTGACATTGTCATCAACTTTATATGAGGAGTTTTTTGCAATGAAGACAATTATTGATGGAGTTGTCTTTTACACTTGTTGTGAAGCTAAACAAACAATAAAAATATTTATGGTTACCATCTTATATTTAAACATGACCAAATCTTTTGACGGATATATCAACAAAGACCTCATATTTTGT
Source organism: Larix kaempferi (assembly GCA_027924585.1). Classification (NCBI taxonomy): domain Eukaryota; kingdom Viridiplantae; phylum Streptophyta; class Pinopsida; order Pinales; family Pinaceae; genus Larix; species Larix kaempferi. The sequence continues at coordinate 8,299,059 of BSBM01001033.1, forward strand.
CTTCATCGTTACACATAACCTAACACTCCATCATTATGTTGATATTTTATCTTTAGGGTGGATATATGTTTTTTCTCGAAATTTTTCAATATCACGTTGATAACTGAATTATTTGAATTGATAATTGAATTATTTAGACTGAATTATAAATAGACAAATTTAATTTTTAAGATGATTTTTTTTCATTATAAAAAATTCATTTTGTGCAAATTGCAATAATTTGAATCATTCTAAAATTGGTTTGTTTTCACATTCGAGCGATCTCGATAGTTTTAAAATATTCCAAAGCTTTTTAAGGTAACGTTACCAACCACCAAAATTCCAAAAATTCTAATAAGTTCTGTGAGATTTACTTCAAATAATTTTAAGTTGAACCCAAACCCTTAGTTTCATCAACGTGGTTAACGGGAAGATAGTTTTCAGTTTCGACTCAAAATCCAATAAAGCTAATGGGAGCATCCCTGTAATTATAGCAGTTGCTAAGATTAAAACAAGATGGGAATATTCTAGTCAGTCTTGATGTAGTGGACCTAGAGAAAACAAGAGCCCTTAGGAAACTTCACTTTCCATTCTTCGCTTTGCGACCTGGTGGGACAAATAGGTCCAATTTTAAAACCATAAAATAAGTCACATTGCATGCCTCCCAAGAAAAATAATTGTTTGTTGTCCAGTGACAGCCCAAAATTTGTGATGGAGGAACATGTCATGCCAAGTTATTCGGACTACCATATTTAGAAATTCAAAGGGGGGCACGCCATTTGCAAATTACTTGAAAGTTTCACCCTCAAGGATACAGATACATCTGCCAAATGTATAACTAACAGGTATCTACTATAAAACCTGGTAAAGAATTTTGTATACCTCAAATGTAAATACTATAGGACTACAAGATATTTGATCATGCTATTTGAGATAGCCGGTGCAAGATGCCAACCTGGAAATATCTATTCCTTCGAATGCATTTGAGCAAGAAACGTTTTCATTATTTCGGAAGTCATAAACACAATACCAACACTTGGTACAACTTGAGGTACTCTGGAATAATTCCTCTGTATAAACGAGCCCATCCTTCTGTCTGAATTATCTGTTTGAATGTGCCAAGAAGTCCTGAGTTGTATACATGAGCACGTCCACCTGCACCTTCCAGTTGTCCTCACCAAATCAAGTGGCAATGTTGTTGCAATATTTAAAAATTAGAATGCACACAGAAGAGACTGCTTCTGTAGCAGTAAATGACTACATTGAAAAACCATGAAATAATGTGTGCAAGCATTTGTAAAATGCCCAGATAGATATACTGCCTTTGTTTTTATCATTACAAGATTGGTTCAATATCACCCTCTTCAATCTTTTCTAAAATTGTATGGATTTGAAAAATCCCTACATCTAAATCAAGAAAATTGCCTTCTGTAACCATTACACTTTTGTAGCCATTAATATATTTTTGTTGGATCCTACGGAGCTAGGCAACCAATATGGGGTCGACTTATATCCCTCTTTCTATTAAGGGTGCAATATTGGATCAACTACCTTAGATAATATTTATATAAGTAACAATTATGTCATGAACACTGCCCAGCACGCACCAACTGTTTCTACGGAAGTAATTTGTTCACGCACCAACTGTTTCTACGGAAGTAATTTGTTCATGGATCCGGTTGATGATCCATATGTTAACTTGAACTTTTCTCCAGTGGATCCGGTGGATAAAGTAGTTGGTTCAGCAGCAGTTGAAGAAGCGTAACCTGCATAAAGTAATTAGTGGAGCATCATATATAAAGAAAGAAGGTCTGTAAAGTAAAGGAGGAAAATAGTGCATTTGAAGGCAAAACATATTTTGGCTGGATTGCAATCATTTACCTGTCTAGGATGCAACACTTGAAAGGCTACCACAGGCCAAGCTAATCGCCACAGGTGAATCCTGAGGTCTGAAACATAAAATCATTCACTTTAAGCAAGATACAGTAGGGGAGAAATGTCCGTGAAAGAAATCTTTCAACACAATTATCTTTTAAAAAAAGGCAGTAAATAAATCCACTGTAGACCTCTCACACTCCCAAGAAAATAATCAAATATTTAAGGTTTTTTTTGCGAGAACCAAAAACTCGTAGCTATGATTTATGAAGTCTATTGAAATAATAACCTCAATGTGAATCACGAAATCATTTACAAACCTGAAACAGAATGGTAAGCTGAGCAGTGCAGGTCTTGCTAACAGAACCTGCAACATCTCCTGCTAAAAGCTGTGAAATTGTCCCAATCTAAGAATGTTGCACTGATTGTCATACAAACCCTTTCACACCTCTGTCTACATCAGCGTGGTCTGATTTTTTCAGGATCGGTAGGGCCAGCCAACTGATTTCTATGGGGATGGGGAAGGACTCTGATGCTTCTATGTTTAGGTAGTAATGGGTGGCATTCACAGGTGAAGGCGAAGGCTACAGGGATGGATGGAACTCACAGGTGCTACTTTGCTTTCCTGCCTTTACCTCCCTCAACTCAGATATCCCTCACATCCACTATCTTCTCACCCCTATTATCTAAGCAGACCCTATCTCCATTCCACTTCCAGATGACACCTATCTTTCTTCTGAACATGATAGTAACTGTTGAGAAGGCTTCTCTATGTCGGATAAATTATCTTCTCTAAGCCTGCCACTGTTCCACCCTTCACCACAACACTCACCGGGGCACTAAGCAGAAGCAGAGACACTTACTCAAGAGCACCAAGAGCAACGATATGCCAACTGTTTCTCTCCGAACACAGATCTCCAATGAATACACAATCCAGGCAATCCTTGATGCACACTCAATAACTCACTTTCCATATCCCTGAGAGAATGCGCTTGTGATGGGACTTTGACACCCAATAACTCACAGGCAAACGTCACCCAAACGGAGCCAATGAAAAGCCAAAAAAATATAATTTAAAATAATAAATTAAATTTATAAAATATAAGACTTTATACTTACCTTTAACATTTCAAAAATTTGAACAAAGATCCAAATTAATACCTCGACATGAAAACTACATGTCAAGGACATAATAAGGTGATATGAGTGTTCCTTATCGAGTGCTGAAAGTAGGGTATTGTTATAGTCATAACACAATTAGAAATTTAAAAAGTGTTTAATAATTTTTAAGGGGTATGTTATAATGGTTGGTCATTTCTATGTGTGTTATTGTAGTGTTAAAAGAAAGCATTATACAATAAAAGTTGTGTATGTATCTTTTTAGTTGAGTTTCTCCAAGTTACCAATCATTATTGTGGTTGGCAATTGAATTACCTTTTATTTGGATATTATGGAAAAAACATGGGTGATCTTACGAGGTTTTCCTTGAAAATATATATTAAAAATCTCAATGGCTTAGCTCAAGCAATTTGAATAGATTATTTCAAGGCAGAGTTTGTCGTGAGGTCATCAATTCTAGTAAGTCTAATGTTTGAGTGTGGTTGAGCCCTATCGGGTTACCAATGGCTATTTTTATTGTTAGTTGAGATTCCCTTCATCCAAATAATATTAGGAAGAGAGGGGATCCCGCAAAGCTTTCCTTGGAAGAAATATATATATATATATATATATATATATATATATATATATATATATGAAACATCTCTTGTGGAGGCAAATTTATGTAACGAATATTTCAAACGAGTGGGTCCCAAGCCAAGTAGAGGTTTTTATCCCATTTAGTTTCTTTCATCCTATGAATAATGCGGCCACATACCCAAATTGTTTTTTTATTTCCACATATGGTCTAATCTAGGTGGATATTGGTGGCCACCCTCCTATTCCACTAACTCATAATGGTTCCACATCTTGGTAATTCTACTACATTTTTTCAGGTCTTTGAACTTCTAGTGCATTTTTTTCCGAGCGTTTCCCTTACACAATTGTCATAAGACTCAACTTGTCAAGCACATAGAGCATTGATTAAGCTTTGTAATGATCCAAGAAACACCCTAAATGAAGTTTGTATGCAAAAGTTCCAGCCCTGAGAAGTTTAAGTGTCAACTAACCTCCTCGAGGCCAACATTCCAATTGCCACATCATTTCCTAGGGTCGAGGTTTTGGATCTTTAGGGGTTTTGCATCTTAGAGCTTCATGCTTTATGTTAAAAATGCAATCTTGGCCTCTTGTAATGTATTATTGTGAATGAGCACAACTCACACATCTCTCTTTAGAGATAAACTAACACAATTCTAGCTAGTTTGTATTGGTTTTCATTTTATAGTATTTTTATCTTTCATTCGTTGATAAAATTAGGGTTTTATTATACTAATGTGCTTTCTGCAATATCTTTTGTGCCTTCATTTTGTTCTCTACATGATCTAGAACAGTGGTATTAGAGCAATCTTCTCTTTGTTGTTTCTATATGGATGCCCCCATCAAGGTCAGTCAATATGGAGTTGGGTCTCAAACTAATTAAGCTTGGGAAAGACCACTTTTGTTGCACCAAGTGACCTCCTATGGCAGAAGAAAATATAATGACAAAGCAAGAGATCCTATCAAATTGTTGCTCAAGAAATCCCTCATGTGATAGAGGAACAAGATGATGGATCATTTTGATAAATCCATCAACAATTGCCAACGAGGGTTGAAGCACCTTCAACAAGAAGTCACATTGGAGGTGTAACATCCTGTAAGGTACAAGTTAACTTTGACATTTCCTTTTGAAGACTATATATACGCAAATGGTTTGGAGAAATGGTGAAATTCGTTAGAGGGTTATTACTCCATTAAAAAGAAATTAACAACAAAAACATATTCTTTGTGTTACTTAAGTCCCTTACCAAAAGTCAAGTATTGGTGGGACATTTACTAGCAGAGACACGTCGAAGATGAGTTTGCGACATGAAATATCCCAAGTTTTGTACCCCTTGTAAATAAAGTTCTAAAGATTAGTGTTTTTTAATTGAAGTTGAGTCTGGTGGCTCTGGAGCATCAAATACATTGAGATTTAAATGTTTTGATTTGATGTTGAGTCAGGTGGCTCTGGAGCATCAAGTATGTTGAGACTTGAAGTGTTTTGTATATGATGTTGAGTTGGGAGACTCTGGAACATCAAGAGTAATATATATGTGTTATCTTATCTACTTAACGCTCCTATCCTGTTGGGGATCAGCCAATTAAAAGAGGGACTAAGCACACTAGGAGGGGAATGACCTTTTTGATGAATTAGAACAATGTGAGGAAAAATACTCACCAATAAATTAAAAATAAAAATGAATTGAGAAAAGTGAAACCTAACTACTTCTTAAAGGATAGGAGAATATAAAAGAAACAATTTTTCCAATGAAGAGAGAGCAACTAGGATATTGAATAGAGTATTTTCCTTAAAAAGAATGTTGTGGAGAGAGAACATTATTGAGGTAATGGTTCCTAGTGCACTAGAGGGTTCAGTTGTAAATCCTTGAGCGTTCAGTAACCATGTACAGAATATGGTTGTCATTGAGGGACTGTGTTAAGGGGGAAGATATTTTACAGGATTTACACAGAGCTAGTAAAAAACCTTGTGACTACTCTACAGTAGAAAAAATATACATAGAGAACAAAATCCCTAATTATTCTTTTCTAGTGTGCTTGGTCTTGCTCGAGGGTGATTTGTTGAGTGACAATTGCATACCTGCTCAGAAATATAAGGTTGGGAGGAACGTGGAAGTTCCCCAAGCAGTTGGAGGCTTAAGGGCTGATAAGTTTTCTATCTTTGTTCATTTTTTTTATTATTTAAGATTTTTATGGCTAATAATTATTTTAATGTTATTTTCATTTTGAATTATATTCATGTTATACATGTCGATAATGTCTACTAATTATTTTGGTGTATATATATATATATATATTGTTATTGTTTACCGTAATTAAATGGTGCATTGTTCATATGGTTCATTTATTTTCTTCATAGCTATTTTATACTGCTATTAACTCTTATTCTAAGTTTATTTAGTATGACAAAAGATTACTTTCTCATTAAGTAAAAGTTAGGGTTTATTCAAGTTTTATGTCTTTTTACAAGTATTTAAAATGTTTATATGTTTATAGAAGTAGCATTATGATTTGTATTAAAATCCAAGTTCATTTATATTATTTGATGGGATAGTTATTAATGGAGTACAAATAAACATGGCAAAACCAAAAACTTATTATTAAAAGATAGAAATATTATTTTTAACATTTAAATTTATTTTCATGGGTTAATAAACCCCATAGAGAAAAATCTCAAATTAAACATGAATAAGAGAGGGATTCAATTTCAAATCCAGGGCAGAGCTCTAAAACCAAATTCATGTGTTATTATAATAATACATGTAATGATGTTTTTAGAGAGGGAGTAACAAAAACAATAATATGAACCATTAACATAAACAATAACTGAACGATAAACAATTATCTCATATATTCACAAGTATCAACAAGTCTAAATGCATGGTTGAAACCCATATACCATGCCAAACCATTATATCAAGCAAACTAGGTATTCAAATGATAAAAAGCATGGTTCAAGCCTCACAGCCTCATCACATACAACACATATAAACACCAACACAATTATTCTGTATAAGAAATAAAATGGCATTATGAATCTATGCGAATCAAGCCTTAAGGGCCGTAACACAGCTGTAAAAAAATTAGTTTCAATACTACACAGAATTTAAATCTACAGGATTGGGTCGAGACACAGGCTCAATCCCTTATGTAAATAACGAGGATTTTACATAAAATATATATACAACGAATACAAGAGTTTAACCACAAGTCGAGCCACACGACTATGCCTACACACACACACACACACACACACACACACACACACACACATATATATATATATATATATATATTCCAAATGGAAAATATCTATCGCTCTAAATAAAGAGTGATCGTAAACTGTCCTCAAGGGACTTCATTATATATCAAGAGAGTTACATAATCGGCGTTACATTCATGGCTAATTCTGGTTGCCTTTCAGTATACAGAAAGATCCACAATATATATATATATATTTATTTATATAACTTGTTCAAGTAAAATTTGTATGAAAAAGATCACACATACCAGAGACCGAGTCTCTCGGTCACCATCAACATTTCAATCACTTACACATAATATCACATGTAATTAGAATACAAGATCTGGGAATTAAACCCTAGGGCTTAGCCTTATTCAATCTTAGCAGATTAAATAAAAGACTGAGCAAATACATAAATAATGATAAGTATGTGCAATATCTACAAAACCTACACTACAATAATAGTATAAATAAATATGATCTTCGTATAAGTCTTGTTTTTTTTTAACTAAAACGGTTAAAATATATTGAAAAAAGAAAAAATAAGAATGTTTGAGTCATCGCTGAGGCCAAATCCGGCTGAGTACATTATTCGAGATATATGCTTGAATTTTGATCCGAGATATGGATGCTTCTCTATTTAATGTTCATATATGAGCTATTTCTTTCATATGATTGTATTCTTGAATTTAGCTATGCGATTTCTTTGCAAAATCTTCATTTATGATGCTTAATGTTCGTCACTCTTCTTGATCTGTCCACAATTATTAAATAAGAGAAAATTACTTTTGTTTCCAAATCTTGTTATGCTCTACATTCACCTGAGTTGTTTTGCATTCATTTGCGCTTTGCGTTCATCCAGTTGAGGATTTCTATGTTGAAAGGCTGCCTTGCTAGGTGTTCGATGTTGTGTGTCAATTATGTGTTTCCACTTATATGCTTTGAGATGAGAGAGGCTCAGGTCTAGATTGACGACCATAACTGATTCACGATTCTCAATATGTGTGCTAATTAATGCTAAAGACTAGCCGTTCTGGATGGCAGAGGTCTGGTCGAGCCTGCAAATTATGGTGTGAACTCAGGGAATATGGTGCTGATTTATTTCCCCATTTGAGAGTTTGATCTTTCTTGATGTAAGACTAGTTGTTGCTTTCGCTTCCATGTCTGCTTTTATAATTCAACCTTCTCGTGATATGATATGCTTTGAATTGCTTAAAGGAGTTCGCAATTTGATGAATCCACCGTATTATCCTGTCAATTTCTAGATTATTGTAGTCTGTGGGCGAGTTGAAAGCCTTAATGATGATGAGGGAGTATCCAAATACCTGTAGATTTTCGATTTTTTTTATTTTTAGCGATTTGGCAACCCTGTAGAAGTGCTAGTGCCTCAGCTAGATTGTTTGAGCATATTCCCAATCTCCATCTGTATTTAATTCTCGATGTTCCTCCGTCGAATAGTAAGACTCCTCCTGCTCCTGCCAGACCGGGGTTTTTTTTTTATGCACCGTTGAAATGCAGGCTATCCATTGGTTGATTGTTTAGCCAGGCTTGAAAATCGATATCGGATTGTCTGATTTGCCAGGGTGGAAGCTTCCGGCGTTTTGTATCAATTTCTCTGGGAGTTGGGAGGATGGTGTCGATCCACATTGATTCATAAGTGGAAAGGTTATTATCTGTTCTGAGTCTAGATTGGTTTATACATTCAATTAGCAAACCTTTTGCTTGTCCAACGACTTCTAAGGGAGTAGGATAGGCATCTTGAAAGATTGCTTTGATTCTAGCAATCCAGATTTTCTAGCATGTGAATTTAGGAATGGTTGTCCAAATTTGAAGCCATAATTTCTTTTTCGAGATAAGGGATTGATATGCGGATTTCCATTCTTTGAAAAGGTGTGTAGTGGTGTTGAACGTTGGCATTGCTATGTCGAGTTCATGAAGCATGTGGTTCCAAACTTCTTTTGAGAACGTGCAATTCAGGAATAGGTGATCAAGAGATTTTGAATTTTTATGACAAAGTGGGCACCGATGAGGTCCGGTGAAGCCTCTTTTAATGAGATTGTCACCTATGAGTAGCTTTATATGAGCGAGAGTCCACATGAAGAAGTTTACTTTGGGGAGTCCAAATGAATTCCAGACCATATCCCAAGTACTTTTCCTGGAATTTGCATCGTTTTGGAGAGCTTTGAATCCCAGAGAAGCAATGTACTTTCCAGTTGGACCCCAACCACGTTCATCTTTATCCTGGAGGGGTGTAGGAGCACATCCAGTCAAGTTTTCAAAAAGAAGGACTCTGGAATGATCTAAATTGGTTGGGATTGGTATTTTTTTCCAGCTATGCCAAATGCCGGATGATTCCCAGGTGTTGAGATCGCTTAGTGTTCTGATTCCATGTTGAGCAAGCCAATGATCAATGTCATGAAGATCTTGATTATTTTGGAGCTGTTCATTTCCCATTATTTTTTCTGAGAAGATGTTTACATCTTTCCCATTTCCTGGAACCCAATATAGTTCTTGAGAAAAGAAGTCCCAAGCGGCTTTGCATAGGGACCAAATTGAGGATCCCTTGGATTTCGACTTGCTATCAAGGCACCCGAGGTTAGTGCCCATTAAATATTTCTTTTTTAATAGTTGGCTGACCCCGTGATGTTTTTCGTGAAGGATTTGCCAAAGGATTTTGCCTCCCATTGCTATATTTTCCTGAAGGGGATCTCGAATTTGGAGCCCACCTAAATTTTTTGGCTGTTTGGTGATGTTCCAATTAACTAAGTGAATTTTGTGCTCACTGCTTTTCCCTCCCGTCCAGAGGAACTCTCTTAGAAGCTTGCTTATGTGCTCCATCACTCCTTTGAGTGCTAGCAAGAGTGAGGATTGGTAGATAGGAAGTGCTGTGAGAACCGATTTTAAAAGGATCAATTTTCCAGCTTTGTTGAGCCATTGTCCACCCCATCTCCTTATTTTGGATTTGATTTTGTAAATTATGTCATCCCAATTCTTTGACTTTGAGTGTCCTTGGGTAATTGGGAGGTCCAAATATTTGAAATTGTCCCAATGCTGGTGGACTTTGATTTCGAGGATTAGGGCAATATTGGTTGCGGTGATTTTGTTTAAATTCCACCCATAAACAACACTCTTATGTAAGTTAATATTATCGCCCGAGGCTTTGCAGTAGCTGGCCATATTTTTCTTAAAGTTTCGAGATATTATGGAAGAGCCTCCTCCCAGCAAGAGGGAATCGTCTGCAAAGAGGGTATGGTTTAGGGGCATGGAGTTGGAGGCTAAGTTGAGGCTAGGTAGGAGTCCAATTCCGAGGTCGAAATTTTGTTTTTGACTAAGGGAATTAGCCATGATAATGTAAAGGAAGGAACACAAGGGGCATCCTTGTCAAATTCCATGGGAGGCTTGGAAGAATTTGGTAGGGCGGCCATTTGCTAGAGGGGCAATCTAAGGGCATTTTATGAAAGCAGAAATCCAATTTAAGAAGGAGTCTCCGAAGCCAAAAAATTTCATGATTTTAAGAAGGAAAGAGTGCTTAACGCGATTAAAGGTGTTGGCCATGTCGAGTTTGATTAACATACCTTTTTCCTTACGAATTTTTCTGGAGTGGATGGCCTCCTGAACTAGGATAACGTTGTCAAGGATTTGTATTCCATGTAGGAAGCCTCCTTGATTGTTTGAGATGATTTTGGCGAGAAGAGGCTTCATCCTATTTGTCAGCATCTTGGATATGATCTTGTAGGATGAGTTGAATAATTGGATTGGTCGAAATATGTCAAAAGTGTTGGGATTAATCTCTTTTGGGATGAGAGCGAGGAAGGTGGATTTAGTGCATCCACCGATCTTGGATTTTGAGTGGAAGTCTCTAACCATTCTCATATAATACTTTATAATATAATGATAGCATGCTTTATAAAAGTGGATAGAATACTTGTCAGGCCTTGGAGCTTTGTCAGGGTCGAAAGACCATATTGCGTTGATGACTTCCTTCTCAGTGAATGGATTGAGGAGGTCAATGTTATCTTCATTCATGAGATTCCTCGGTATATGGTGGAGGATAATTTTTTCTCCCTCTTCATCATCGTTGTTTTCCTCCTTAAAGAGTTTTGAGAAATGATTATATGTTGTGGTTTTTATGTCTCTGTGTCCTTTGGCAGTCAATCTATTGTCAATTTTGATCTATGATATATGGTTGATGGATTTTCTTGCTTTAGTCTGCTTGTGGAAGTATGTCGTGTTCCTATCACTTGATTTGAGCCAAGTGCTGCGAGATTTTAATCTCTGTAATTCTTCTTCTCTTCGGAATGCTTGATAAGATTTGGCCTGATAATAGGCTTCTTCCTGTAATGTTCTGTTATCAATTGGGTTTTCATCCATTGAATTTTGAATTGATTCTAGATCGTTGATGGCCTTGTTTCTGGAGTTTGGGGATGGGCAGTTGGTTTTGGACCATTTTTTTAGCTCTTTTTTGGTGGTAATGAGCTTCTACTCCCAAACGTGTCTTGGGGAACCGATTATAGGGGTCTTCCATATATTGTTTAGTATGTCCCAGAAGCTGTTGCATTCTAGCCATTGAGGGCTAAATCTAAAGGGAATTGGTCCATAATCTTCATCTTCTTGAATTTGGAGAAGGATCGGTTTATGATCTGAGGCTAGATTTGCCATAATTTTTGAGATAACTGTCTGTATTTCCGTCAATAGGCTGCTTTGAACAAGAAATCTGAAAACTTGAGCCATGATGTTTTCTTTACCTAGCCGCTTGTTGGACCAAGTTAATTTTCCTTTCTTAGGTTTGATGTCGAGTAGATCCCATTTCTGAATGAGGGTTTCTATTTGAGATCTGAATGCGTCCTTTCCGATGAGGCCTCCTTTTTTTTCAGTGTTGGAGAGATTTGTGTTCATATCACCAGCTAGTATGATATTTTGTGGGGTGTAAGTGTCTAGAAAATCTTAGAGAAGCTTCCAACAATCTTATTTTTCAGAGTGCAGGTTTGGTACATACAAATTAATGAGAGCAATTTGAATTTTGCTTTGAGTATGAATGATATCCGCGAATATCTAGTGCTGAGTGACGAAGGAGTTGCATAATTGAAAATTGTATGAGGACCAGAGGGCTGCTAAGCCACCATAGGTCCCTCTGGATCTAACAGCCATGCCTGTGTTTTTCTTCCACTTATCCTTTCCAATGATCAAGGTGGAATGTTCATTGAGCTTGGTCTCTTGGAGCATGAGGATGTCTGGCATATCTATTTTTTGAAGGTCTTTGACTGCTTCTATTTTGTTGGGATTTCCTAGTCCTCTGCAATTCCAAGAGACCAGCTTCATTATTTGTTGTTGTGGGTAGAGGAGGGGCCTCCCCCTACTTGGTCTCCCATTTTTTTCCCTGCTAGTCTGGATCTGGTGTTCCTGCTGAACACCATATCTATTGTTGCTTGAGATCCTTGGGTTTTCTCGCGTTCGGCTTCTTCTTCCCTTAGATATTTGCTAGTTTTTCGCCCTAATTTTTTGGATGATCTGTCTATCAGATCCTCCGGAGAGGCAGAGAAAATTATTGGTTTAGTTTTTGTAATTTCTACATAGGAGGAGGATGGCGTACCTTTATTCGAATTAGGCCTTTTGGGACTTGGGGTACTTTGAGGATGGATTTCTTCTAGATCTTCATGGATTTGAGGGACTTCTTGAGAGTCATGTTGCTCTGATATTTCTCCTTCTTCTGGGAATTCGGTGTTATCTTGATTTTTTGTGTTTTATATGGCCTTGAATATGTTCTCATTGTTGATGATCATCGGTTTTTGGTGTTGATGATCTGCTTTTCTCGAATTTTGTCCTTTTGGTAAGGTTTTTGATCTCGATCTGGAAGTAGGATTTTTTTGTATGGATATCCATTGTTCTTTTTTCCCTCCTGCTTCCGGATCTGCGGGCTTATTTTTGCAGGATCAAGCAAAGTTCCTGTATTTGTGACAGTACCTGCATTTGAAGGGGATTTGTTCATAGTATAATTCCTGAATGTGAGACCAATTTTCTACTGTGAGTTTTATGGCTTATGGGAGTCTGCGTTCCGGATCTACTTCAATGCAGATTCTAGCACATGAGTATTGATCTTTTTGATCTGATTTGTCAATATACTTTCCAAGGGAGTTTCTGATAGCTTCTAATGGTTCGAGATTCCAACAATGAAGAGGAAGATACGGTAGCCTCACCCAAACTGGAACTGCGGAAGGAATATCTTGGGATGGGTTGCAATCTGGGTTCCATTTATTCATGAAGAGTCCTTGCGGCCCCATGAAATATGGCCCATTCCTGAATATTAGTTCATGGTCTTATTTGCTTTCAAAAACAAATGCAAAAAACCCCTTTCCTAGGAAATAGGATTTTACTTTGTCTAAGATCAAAGGTTTCCAATTTTTTTGGACCCAGGTCTCTGTGGTTTTGGGATAAGGCCACAGTCCTGTGAATTGGTCGATCAATCCTCTTTCTAATAGGTTGAGAGTTGTTTTTCATGGTTGCTCTACTGGCAATGCGACAGTGGGGATCTCAGAGATCTTTTTTACGAACTTTTGTTGGGTGATGGAAAGAGGTTTTTTTCCTTCTGTTGCGATGAGTTTCAGGAAATATGTAAGGTCAAAGGGAGAGGGAGGGCCTAGATCATCTCTCGAAGCCATGGTGGCATGGGTAAGTTGAACCCCCAATCATTGATGAGTCAAGTCAAAAGCCAAGTGAATCATAGATCGCTCTCTCTTCTTCGATCGCGATCTGGAGGAGAGGCTGCGCGTGAGTTGCAGAGCAGTCTACCTCAAGGGAAATTGTGATAAGTCTTGCTACAAATGCATTAAATGAATACATATCTCACGCTAGGATATCACAACTGGGAAAAAATATAATAATCGGTTTACAACTGAGCCAAGTCACGAACTTGAACTCATACATTCCATATAATTCAACTTTAAAATCCAATTACACAGTAACAATGCCAACACAGAATACATGGATTTCATTTATTAAAAGGAGAAAAACTCCTCACAGCAAAACAAGAGCTATAAATCACTGACTGTCGAATACACCTATCCAAATTCATGGTCGTGTATATACATTAAGCCACAGGTGCATTCGCCTTAGGAAACAAGGAAACTAGTAATTACATTACAAGGACTTCCTATAAGTCTAAACTTTCGAACCCGGAGGAGACTGGAGCCATGGTTGACAATGGTCTTACGCGGACATAACGCTTTCCTCATGGTTATGCAACAATCGAACCAAGCCTCCTTTTCCATACATGCGAACGAACAATTGAAGCAGTGTGTTTATATATCAATCCCAAATACATATATATATGCTTTATAAACCAGTAACTGACAAATAAAAGTACCGAAGTAAAATACAAATTATTTACCTGAGCACATATTCAATGAGACTGTGTCATTTTCCAGGAAAACAACCACACAAACTCAGCTCGAAGAGCCGAACCATATGACAATAAAAATAAAGCTGCACCGTTTAACCAATGACTAGGGAAAAACAAACAAATGCTACCTCTATAACATAGACTTGAGAATGAAAAGAGTCGATCCCTCAGGATTCCTCGGCAGAGGCCAAGTCTCTCTTCCCCAAACATAAAGCAAAAAAATGAAGAACACTCTTGAATATGACCCAAATTGCACACTAAAATGTGAATGGTATGATGCATTAAATTGTACTACTAGTACTTTATCCAAGTGGAAGTGGGAGCTTATGTAAGCCCCACCCTTTAGTACAACTGAGACCTAAACATCCTTGTCATGTAAATGCAGTTGGTGAAATATCAGGCAGGAAGAACAAGTAACCCCATTATCATAGTCTATAAGTATCGAAGTTTAATATAAGTGCTCACCATGCATTTTGGTAAGTTGTTTTTGTTAGGAGTTTATCCCTACGATCCCCATTTACATCATGCAACATTAACTTAGCATACACTTGCAAGGAGGTAAGGGAATGAGTGTTAGCCTAGGGCTAAGTAAGCCATGTCTGCCAAACATAGGCCACTATCCCCCAAAGGCATATAAATAATAATAATATTAAAACAAAATTGTTTATTATGCCTAGACTCCACCATGTAGGTCGAGGTGAACAAAATCATATGGTATAGTTTTGATATTGGTTTTAAAACCAATGTTAAATATTTTTACAACTAGTAGTAAAAAGAATTATAAAATTATTTATATTACTAGATGAATTTAGTTTATGCTAAGTTTGACAGTGGTAAAAAATACAATTATGTGTTAAGATGATTTAAACCTATCTATCGTTAAGAGACAAACAAAAAAATTACATGTGTTTTGGGGAGACATTACAATTGGTATCAGAGTCAGGTTTCAACACTTTGCTGCCTTTGGGCTTGTTTATGAATCCATTGTGAAAATTAAAACTAATAAATAATTTTCTTCTCTTAACATCAGATTGCATAATCAAAAGATAAATGACACTCCCATGACAAACACAACCATATTTTCCAAACAATTTCGGAAACCATAAATATGTGTCTTCTCAATAATTCAATCTGACCATAAATACAACTAGGAACAAAACTAAGTTTTGGAGGGCTTGGGAAGCCTTAGCCCAGCAAGGAGAACTTATAAACCAGATCATAAATCCTAGACAACAGAATTAGGATCCATGCAAACATGAGTGGCGAAAGAGCCTCTAGTCAGCATGGAAACCTTAACTCACCACAACTACAGGAAGAGGAAATATATGTTGAGTGAAATGATGACCAAAGAAATGTCACACCTTCAGAGCTAATGAAAATTGTACAGAGTTCAAAGGAAAAATTACAAAGTTTCAAGGATGACAACATAAAGTATAGACAGGGATAGCGAGATATGAATGTTGTTCTATTGCATATATTGACGGAAATTAAACACAACCAACAACATGTCCATACATCTAGTGATATGGTGAATGGCTCCAATTGCGAGAAAAGGACCAGAAGTCAAAAAATTGAAAAAGAAGTAGATTCTATGTTAGACTTCGGCTCATCTTCTAAAAAGAAACATTATTACAGTAGTAGTATATCAGATACTTCCTTATCCTCTCCCCGTAGGAAGAAACGTAAAAGTTCTATCAAGGGAAGATTGCAGGGGGAATTCAAGAAAATCAAAGCTCCTACCTTTTACGGTGAATTAGACTCGGGTGAAAAGGTTGAAGAATGGCTCTTTGGATTCATTAAATATTTTAAGGTATATGACTATCCAAGGAAGCTGAAGGCTTGCTTGGGAATTTATAATTTAAATGGAAAGTCTGCCTGTTGGTGGCGAGAATTGACGTTCACTAAGAATTTGGAAGAAAGGAAGGTTAAGTGGGGAAGTTTTAAAAATATGTTTCAAGATAAATACATGTCAGAGTGATTCTTTGATAAGAAGATTAAAGAATTTCATGAACTAAAAATAGACTCTATGACTATGGACAGTTTGATTAACAGGTTCCTAGAATTACTTCATTATGTTCCTTACATTAGGGACGAGAAAGTTAAAATTCAACAGTTTTTGAATTGTCTTCCACCTTATTTCCATGATAGAATTGATTTTGATGCACCTACAACTCTAGATGAGACTTTGTATAATGCTAGAATTTGTTATGAGCACATCCAACATAGATATGAAAATATAAATAAGAGCAGAGAAAAACGTAAAATGGTTTCAGATAGAAAAAGGAAAGGTTTTAAGCCACCTCCTTACCAAAAACAAAATAATAGTTTTCCGAACAACATAAATTTTGCTAGAAGTGAAATGCAGTCAAATCTACCAGGACAAAGTGGAAACAAACCAACTACCTATGCTGGAAATAAATCAACACCAACAATAGTGAAGTGTTGGGGATGTCAAGGCCCTCACTTTTACAAATGTTGCCCACAGAAAAGCCATAAAGTTTTAAATAATTTGCAAGAGGATGTTAGGGTTAAAGATGTTGCAAGACACCTAGAATTTGCGCTACCTTGGAAGGTCGTCAAGCTGATTATCAATACAATGGTAGAAATTGAAGGTAAAATCTTAACACAACCAGTTTCTGTTTTGACAGACGTGGGAACATGATGTGGTTACATATCTCCTAAAATTGTTGATTCTTGTAATTCTGATTTGCATGACAAAATTAGGACAATAGCTAAAAATGATGACACAAGAAAACAAGCTTGGAAAGTAACAAGAAAACTATAAAATTTATAAAAACATGATTGTTGTGGTATAAAAACAGACTGTATGTATCCAAAACAACAAAAATTAGGTCTAAAATTTTAGATGAATTCCATAAACCGCCCTATTTGGGGCATCTTGGTTACCAATAACCATGTGGATCGACCCGTGGTTGAACTCTTGTATTTGTTGCATAGATATTTTATGTAAAATCCATGTTATTTACATAAGGGAATGAGCATGTGTCTCAACCCTATCTTGTAGCGTTTTCATTTAAATTTTGTGTAGTATTGAAACTAATTTTCTTTATAGAAGTGTTACGGCCCTTAAGGTTCGATTCGTATAGATTCATATTGTCGTTTTTTTTATTGTACATAATAATTGTGTTGGTGTTTATATGTGTTGTATGTGATAGAAGGGGATGGGGTCGTGAGGCTCGAACCATGTTCCTTATAATTTCAATACATAGTTTGCTTGATATAATGGTTTGGCATGGTATATGGGTTTCAACCATGCATTTAGAGTTGTTGATACTTGTGAATATATGAGATAATTCTTTATTGTTCAGTTATTGTTTATGTTAATGGTTCAGATTATTGTTTTTGATACTCCCTCTCTATAAACATCATTACATATATTATTATAATAACGCATGAATTTGGTTTTAGGACTCTGCCTTGGATTCAAAACCGAATCCCTCTCCTATCCATGTTTAATTCTAGAGATTTCTCTCTAGGGTTTATTAATCCATGAAAATAAATTTAAATAAAACGAATAATATTTCTATCTTTTAATAATAAGTTTTTGTTTTTCCATGTTCATTTGTACTATGTTAATAACTATCCCATAAAATATTATAATTGAACTTAGAATTTAATACAAATCATAACGCTACTTCCATAAACATATAAAGATATAAACGTTTTAAATACTTATAGAAAGACATAAAACTTGATGAAACCCTAGCTTTTTCTTAATGAGAAAGTAATCTCCTGTCAGACTAAATAAAGTTAGCATAACAGTTAATAGCACTATAAAACAACTATGAAGAAAATAAATGAACCATATGAATAGTGCACCATTTAATTAAGATAAACATTATATATACCAGAATAACTAGCAGACCTATTTCACTAGAAATGCAGATATAAAATGAATATAATTCAGAATGAAAATAACATTAAAATAAATGCAAGGATCTAAATATACAGATACACATTATCAACCATAAAAACCTTAAGTAATAAAAGAATGAACATAGAAAGAAAACTTATCATCTCTTAAGCCTCCAATTGGTTGGGGAACTTCTACATTCCTCCTAGCCTTAGATTCATGAGTAGCTCTACAACTGTTGCTCAACAAATCACCCCCGAGCTAGACCAAACACACTAGAAAAGAATAACCAGGGATTTTGTTCTCTATTTTTTTTTCTACTGCAGAGTAGTCACAAGGTTTTTTACTAGCTCCGTGTAAATCATGTAAAATATATCCCCCCTTAACACGGTCCCTCAAGGACAAACCATATTCTATACATGGTTACTGAGCGCTCAAGGATTTACAACTGAACCCTTTAGTGCACTAGGAACCATTACCCCAGTAATGTTCTCTCTTTGCAACATTCTTTTTAAGGAAAATAATTTGTTCAATATTCAGGCTACCCTCTCTTTATAGGAAAAAGTGTTTCTTTTTGTTTTCTTCTTTCTCTTTTATATTCTCCTATCCTTCAAGAAGTAGTTAGGTTTCACTTTTCTCAATTTCTTTTTATTTTTAATTTATTAATGAGTATTTTTACTCACATTGTTCTAATTCATCACTTCCCTTTTATGTATTAATTAAAAGGTCATTTCCCTCCTAGTGTGATTGGTCCCTCTTTTAAGTGGTTGTTCCCCAACAAGTTAGGAGTATTAAGTAGATAAGATAACACATATATATTATTCTTGATGTTCTAGAGTCTCCCAACTCAACATCAAATAAAAAACACTTTAAGTCTCAACATACTTGATGCTCCAAAGCCACCTGAGTCAACATCAAATCAAAACATTTAAATCTCAATGTATTTGATGCTCCAGAGCCACCAGACTCAACATCAATTCAAAAACACTTTAAGTCTTTAGAACTTTATTTACAAGGGGTACACAACTTGGGATATTTACATGTGGTTTTTGGGAGACATTACAATTGGTATCATGGCCAAGTTTCAACACTTTGTGGCCTTTGGGCTTGTTTATGAATCCGTTGTGAAAATTAAAACTAATAAATAATTTTCTTCTCTACACATTAGATTGCATAATCAAAAGATAAATGACACTTCCATGACAAACACAACCAGATTTTCCAAATAATTTCGGAAACCAAAATTATGTGTCTTCTCAATTATTCAATTTGACCATAAATGCAGTTAGGAACGAAACCGAGTTTGAGAGGGATTTGGAAGCCTTAGCATAGTAAGAAGAACTTATAGACCAGATCAGAAATCCTAGACAACATAATTAAGATCCAAGAAAACATGAATGTCGAAAGAGCCTCTAGTCAGCATGGAAACCTTAACTCACCACAACTACAAGATGAGGAAATATATGTTGAGTTAAATGACAACCAAAGAACTTTCACACCTTCAGAACTAATGAAAACTGTACATAGTTTAAAGGCAGAATTACAAGTTTCAAGGATGACAACATAAATGATAGACAGGGACAACAAGAGATGAACTTTGTTCTATTGCATACATTGTTAAAAACTAAACACAACCAATAACCTATCCATACATTAGTACTATGGTGAAAGGCTCTAATTGCAAGAAAAGGACTAGAAGTCAAGAAATTGAAAAAAAAGCAGAGTCTATGTCAGACTCCAGCTCATATTATGAAAAGAAACATTATTACGGAAATAGTACTTCAGATACTTCCTTATCCTCTCCCCGTAGGAAGAAACGTAAAGGTTCTAGCAAGGGAAGATTGTAAGGGGAATTCAAGAAAATCAAATCTCCTACCTTTGATGGTGAATTAGACTTAGGTGAAAAGGCTGAAGAATGGCTTTATGGAATGACTAAATATTTTAAGGTATATAACTATCCAAGCAAGTTGAAGACTCGCTTTGCCATTTATAATTTAAATGGAAAGGTTACCCACTGGTGGCGGGACTTGAAGTTCACTAAGAATCTCAAAGAAAGGAAGGTTAAGTGGGGAAGTTTTTAAAAGATGTTTCAAGTTAAATACATGTCTGAGCGATTCTTTGATAAGAAGATTAAAGAATTTCATGAACTAAACATGGTTTCTATGACTATGGATAGTTTGATTAATAGGTTCCTGAGATTGCTTCATTATGTTCCTTACATTAGGGACGAGAAAGTTAAAATTCAGTAGTTTTTGAGTTGTCTTCCACCTTATTTCTGGGATAAAATTGAGTTTGGCACACCTAAAACTCTAGATGAGGCTTTGTATAAGGCTAGACTTCGTTATGAGCACAACCAACAAATAACAGAAGGAAAGGTTTTAAGTCACCTCCTTGATGAAAACAAAATAATAGCTTTTTGAACAACATAAATTTTGCTAGAAGTGAAATGCAGTCAAACCTCCCAACCCAAAGTGGAAACAAACCAACTACCTATGCTGGAAATAAATCAGCACCAACAATAGTGAAGTGTTGGGGATGTCAAGTCCCTCACTTTTACAAAGAGTGGTCACAGAAAAGCCATAAAGTTTTGAATAATTTGCAAGAGTGTTTCACGTTTGAAGATGTTGCAAGGACACCTAGAATTTGCGCTCCCTTGGAAGGTTGGCAAGTTGATTATCAATGAACACTGGTAAAGGTAAAATCTTAACACAACTAGTTTCTATTTTGATAGA
This sequence comes from Larix kaempferi, assembly GCA_027924585.1. Taxonomy (NCBI): domain Eukaryota; kingdom Viridiplantae; phylum Streptophyta; class Pinopsida; order Pinales; family Pinaceae; genus Larix; species Larix kaempferi. Next base: position 8,319,854 of record BSBM01001033.1, read on the forward strand.
TCCAGGAGCATGTTATAGCTACATATCTCCTAAAATTGTTGATGCTTGTAATTTAATCAAGAAAAAACATAATAAGTCTTGGCTAATACATCTAACTACAGGCGCAAAACACAAATTTTTAGAATTGGTTAAGGGTTGCCATTTAGACATTAATTGTCTTAAAACAACTGCAGAATTAATTATATAATCCTTGGGATATTATGACATTCTGATAGGCATGGACCAATTAGAACAACATCATGTAAAACTGGACCGCATGAAGAAAACCTTCACTTGCATTGATGACGGAGCAAATCAGAAATTGTTTGAGGAATACCTAAGAAAATCTCAGGAAGACAGATTTCAGCCCTATAAGCTAAGAAATGTGTTAGGAAGGGCTACACATTTTATGCGGTTAATATTCATATTTTTAATTTTGAAAACAAGTAGGAAATAGAATACTTTCCATTCTTAAGGGAATTCAAGGATGTCTTCCCTGAAGAATTACCAGGGATGCCACCTAAATGGGATTTAGACTTTTCCATAGAACTGGTACCCGGGGTAGTGCCGGTTTCAAAATATTTGTACCGCATGAGTACATCGGCACTAATTAGTTAAAATTACATCTCTAAGATCTAATTGAAAAATGATACATAAGACCTAGTGTGTCCCCTTGGGGAGCACCGATTCTGTTTATAAAGAAAAAGGATGGTACGATGCACAAATGCATTAACTACCTCAAGTTCAACAATTCGACAATTAAAAAAAAGTATCCACTCCCAAGGATAGATGTGTTAGGATATTTAGACACTTAGGAGTTAGTTAAGATCAACTTGTGTAATATATCCGTTAGGGAAAGCGTGTTTCTTTAGTATGCATTTGTAAATATTTAATCCGACGGTCACGATATGTTCCCGACATAGAGTGATCCGACGGCTCAACTTCTCTTAGATCATACCTAACCTTGATCCGTGGCTTAAGACCCGATTGGTCCATGATCTCTATTTAAAGAGCATGGAGGGTCATTGTTTAGTTGATCGATTATGAGAAGCTCATTTGTAACTTTCTTTCTTTGTATAATAAATTGTCTCGTAGAAGCTATTTGGTCGAGGCCGTGGAGTGTTTCCCTCAAGAGGGTTTAAACCACGTCAAAACACCGGTGTGTTGATCTGTGATCTGTTTGTGTGAAGTGGTTGCTCTTGGTGTTCGGTCCTTTGGTAGTACCCTGTGTACCTGAACATGGTATCATAGCTTTTATGAAGAGCCGCTTCCGGTTATGATCTAGATCTTGAACTGTTGTTGCTGAAACTCGAAAGGGTTTCTGGTTCTGGTATTTCTGTGCATTTCTGGGTTGTGGGATGTGTTCCATTGCGTCCAGAGCGTCGTTTCCATTGGAAAATAGTTTTTGTTTGATCGAAAATAGTTCCCGGTTGGTTCAGAAACACGTATTTCATCAGATCTGAAGGTATAATGTTACAATGACGCATTTTTTTATTTTCTGTTGTAAAAGGAAAAAAAATCTCATATTTCATCATTTTTTACAATTAGATTTTTTTGGTTTCAGATTGCTGTTTTCCTTGTCTGCGTATGCTCTTTGCCGTGCACCTTGAGCGATCTCGGCAAATCAGAAACAAAAAGGGAAATGGTTTTTCTCGGCTGCGTATGCTCTTTGCCGTGCACCTTGCGCGATCTTGGCAAATCAGAAACAGAGAGAAAACGTAGACTTTTCGGGCAAGCTAACGAGATCTAAGTCCACAAGTGTGGAAAAGTTTTTTTTGTTTCGGTTTGTGGTGTGATTTGCAAGGAAAAAAGACGAGCACGGAAACCGAGCAAGAAGAGTAAAAAAAAAAAAAAACCCCTCCAAGCAAGAAGAGTTAAAAAAAAAAGAAGCCCCCTTCCTCATTCCCATATTTTACATACCTTTTAATTTAGCTCACTTCATTCAAAGTTGCTTTATTCCTTAATAGGTCTCGAGTTCCAGTCTTAGGAAGTGAGTCACTTAAGTTCTTTTTTATTGTTGCACTATTTAAAAGTAATATCATTGTAAAAGTGAAATCACTTATTTTACAAAAGTGATTCACTTAAAGCAACTTTCTTGTAAAGTGATTGTAAAAGGTTCATCTTGGGAAGAGGGGGGCCTTTTGCTAGTCATTCTCTATGTGTCACGTCACTATTGGGGACATCTTCAACAGTTTCTTTGTTCAAGCATAACTTCATCATCCGCAATCCGTTTTCAGTGTCGTTTTTTTTTAAACCGCCTATTTTTTTTAGCTCTTCGCATCCAGACTATTGGTTTCTACTTTTACAGCCATTAATTTATAAATATGGCCGCCCCTTTTGATATTGTACTTAACATTTCCAACTATTTTTCATGGAAATCTCATATGGATGATGTTGTACGAAATAGAGGACTTTTCAGAATTACCTCAAGGAAAGAAACATAACCCAATGATGATGATAAGAAAATAAAATGGGCAAATAGATGTGACAAAGCTCGTGGATTGATTGGGATGTCAATCTCTACTAATTTGCGATTCCACATATATGGAATTGACGAACCTGATGCTGCTTGGGACAAGTTGGAATCTGTGTTTGGTAAACACAATGAAATTCGAGGTCACCAACTCGAAAATGAGTTGATTTCTTTAAATCCAAGTGATTTTTCATGCATTCAAGATTATTTATCTAAGTACAAAACTCTTAAACTCTTATGTGTAGAATGTAAGATTAAGAGAGAAAACAAGCAATGCATCTATCATATTCTTTCAAAACTTGGACCTGCATATTATGTTTTTGTATCTACATTTTACTCCATGAAAGAATCCTTGAATGCAGCTAGCTATCAAGAACCTAGTCTTGAATCCTTTTGTGATTCCTTGATTAGAGAGCAAGATAAACTCATCCATCTTGGAATAATCAACAATGCAGATACATCTGGGAAAGCCTTATTGTCCCAACAGGAAGAAAAGTCCAAGCCTTCTAAGAAACAAAATTTTTGCAATAATAAGTCAAACAAGGGTCCCAAACCCTTTTAGTTAGCTCATTTTTTTAAAAATGACAAAGGATCCAAGCCCAAAGGGAAAAAGACTGAGCGTCATTGCAACTATTGCGGGAAAGATAATCATGATGAATCCAAGTGTTTCAAGAAGATGGAAGCCTTGGAAGCAGTAATGAAGAAGCACCACATCAACCTAGATTCGCCTTCAGAATCTACCTCTCATGGACATGCACTTTGTGCTTCTAGTTATTCTTATAATGCATCTTCTTCTTCTACTTCAAATGAATGGCTCATTGATTCTGGAGCATCTTATCATATGGATAAGAATCAAGCCATATTTTCTACTATGCATGAATGTAACACCAAACAAATATTTGTTGGTGATGATAGATCTCTAAGTGTTGTAGGAGCTGGAACAGTTCCAGTAGATAATGGTCATTTTAGTGATGTACTATGTGTTCCAAGAATTTCCTGCAATTTGTTATCAGTCTATCAGATCACTCATTATGGTGAAGATAAAACTGTGACCTTTACACCTCACCAAGTTGTAATCAAGAATTTTAAAGATCCTCAACAGGTCCTTGCTACCGAAATTGTTGATGATATTACCAGGTTGTACAAGTTTAAAAAATTTGGGTCATCACCTTTTCCTTCAGTTTTTGTTGCTCATAGTGATAACTTGAGCAAACTTTGGCATGAGCGATTTGGTCACTTAAATTATCGCTCATTGCAACAACTATGTAAAGAAAATATGGTGTCATGTCTTCCGATGGTATCTTGTAGAGATGGTGTTTGTTCCGGTTGTGTACTCGGAAAACATCATCGGGACAGTTTTGACAAACGTGCCTCTTGGCACGCCTCGGTTCCCTTGGATCTTGTGCATAGTGACTTGTGTGGTCCTCTTCCATCTGCTTCCTTTTCTGGTTTCAAATATTTCTTAACTTTCATTGGTGATTACACCAGACGTACTTGGGTTTATTTCCTAAAACTTAAGAGCGAAGTATTTAAAATGTTCTTGGCCTAGAAGGCCCTTGTTGAAAAACAATCTGGTCATCAAATTATTAAGTTAAGATCTGACAATGGAGAAGAATATGTTAACAAAAAGTTCACTACTTTCTGCATTGAACAAGGAATCCAACAACAACACACTGTTCCATATACACCACAACAAAATGGTGTAGCTGAGCGAAAGAACCGCACTTTAAAAGAAATGCCTAATTGTATGATCCAATATAAGGGACTAAGTCTTCAATTTTGGGATGAAGCCATTAATTGTGCAAATTACATAGTGAATCGTACCCCCACTAAAGCATTACAAGGTATCACACCGGAAGAAGTATGCAGTAAAACTCAACCTGATGTAAGTCACTTCCGTGTGTTTGGTAGTGAAGCATGGGCTCACATTCCGGATGAAAAACAGAAAGCATTGCAGCCTAAAAGTGAAAAGTGCATATTTGTTGGATATTCTGAAGATGCAAAAGGTTATAGACTTCTTCAACCACATTCTCATGATATAATCATTAGAAGAGATGTTAAATTTGATGAAAATATCTTGGCTTGCGAGCCTAACTCGACGATTGTGCCATCTTTGGCCTGCGAGCCTGATTCGGCGTTTGTGCCTTCTTCTTCTTCTTCCAACTTCCTTAACAGGTTTTCAACTCCAGTTTCTGATGATGACAATGAGGATGAAAATCCAACTCCGCCTGCTCATGTTTCTCCAGTTGCACTAGCACAAGTGCTTCTTCGATGGGTCCATTCAACATGTGAAGCAGTTGGTGATCTTGCTGGTGATCCTAGAGATCAATGACGAACATGTTCTCAGTTTCAGCGAGCCTCTTCTCTTTTGGCTCAAGTTTTCGAGAATCGTGATCCAGAAACCTTTGCAGAAGCTTCAGGAAATCCAGATTGGGATGCAACTATGGATGAAGAATATCGTTCCTTAATGGCCAACGATACTTGGGATCTTGTACCTCTTCCAAAAGGAAGAAAACTTGTCAGATGTAAATGGGTCTACAGAACTAAGTATGCATCAGATGGAAGTGTTGAAAGACTTAAGGCAAGGTTGGTTGCCAAAGGTTTTTCCCAAGTTGATGGGATTGACTGCAATGAAACCTTTGCTCCTGTCACCAAAATGAACTCCATCCGCCTTGTTCTTTCCCTTGCAGCCTTACACAACTGGGAAGTCCATCAAATGGATGTCAATCCTGCTTTCTTACATGGTGATTTACAGGGGGAAATTTACATGGAACAACCTCCTGGATATGTTCAGAATAACTCTAACCTTGTCTGCCACCTTAAGAAATCCTTATATGGCCTTAAGCAAGCTCCTAGAGCTTGGTATGCCAAAATGGATAACTTTCTCCTTGACACTAGTTTTTCTAGATGCCATTCTGACCCCAATGTCTATACCAAGAAAGTAGGAAACCATCTTATCATACTTGTTCTATATGTTGATGACCTTATTCTTACTAGTAGTGACCCTAAGCTTATAACCCATGTGAAATCCAGTCTTAAGCAAAATTTTGAAATGTCAAACTTAGGACATTTGCATTATTTTTTTGGTCTCCAAGTCCTGCAAACCAAAGAAGGAATCTTTCTTTCTCAGTCTAAGTATGCTTGTGACCTTCTTCGTCGCTTTCACATGGAAGATTGTACACCAGCCTCTTCTCCATTCCAGTCTGGAGTCAAACTTTCTGCCACTTGTCCTTCACCTGAAGTCGATGCCACCTTGTATCGTTAGCTTGTTGGTAGTCTCTTATACTTGACTCATTCCCGTCCTAACCTTTCCTTTGCCGTTGGTCGTGTTGCCCGTTATATGCAGACACCTCATGAAAGTCACTGGAAAGCAGCTAAAAGAATACTTCGATATATTCGAGGTACAGTTCAGTTTGGGATTCATTACAGTATAGGGGGGAAGCCTTTGTTGGTTGGTTTCACTGATTCAGATTGGGTCGGCGATCCTGATGATCGAGAGTCTACTGCAAGTTATGTTTTCAATCTGGGATCTGGACCTATCACTTGGGCTTGTAAGAAACAACAAGCTCTTGCTCTTTCTTTAGCACAAGCAGAATATCGAGCCGCAGTTAATGCAAGTCAGGAAGCTTTATGGCTTCGACAGATCCTTTCAGAGTTCATATTCGAGCAGCAACAACCTACTCCACTTTGGTGCGACAATCAAAGTGCCATCAAGCTTTCCAAAGATCCAGTTCTACATCAACGCAGCAAACACATTGAGCTACATATGCACTTCATCAGAAATCTTATTCATGATCGTGTTCTTGAAGTGCTCTTTTGCCCTACAGATGATCAAGTTGCAGACATCTTCACCAAGTCTTTTACAGAAGCGAAGTTTTCTAACTTCGATCTATGTTAGGAGTTCAGGAACTTGCCATTAAGGGGGGATAGGCTCTAATGCCTCCTTCCTTCTCCTAATAGTATCACTTTTGTAAATCCTTTAATCCTATCCCAAGTTCTTATTAAGGGGGGATGTTAGGATATTTAGACACTTAGGAGTTAGTTAAGATCAACTTGTGTAATATATCTGTTAAGAAAAGTGTGTTTCTTTAGTATGCATTAGTATGCATTTGTAAATACTTAATCCAATGGTCACGATATGTTCTCGACATAGAGTGATCCGACGAGTCAACTTCTCTTAGTTCATACCTAACCTTGATCCGTGGCTTAACCCCCGATTGGTCCATGATCTTTATTTAAAAAGCATGGAGGTTCATTGTTTAGTTGATCGATTATAAGAAGCTCATTTGTAACTTTCTTTCTTTGCATAATAAATTGTCCCGTAGAAGCTATTTGGCCAGGGCCATGGAGTGTTTCCCTCAAGAGGGTTTAAACCACGTCAAAACATCGATGTGTTGATCTGTGATCTTTTGTGTGAAGTGGTTTCTCTTGGTGTTCGGTCCTTTGGTAGTACCATGTGTACCCGAACAAGATGATCTATTTGACCAAGTTGGAGGAGCCAATATTTTCTGTAAGATCGATCTATGATCCAGATACCATCAAATGAGAATCTAAGAGGAAGACATAAGCAAAACAACTTATAGAACTAGATATGGCCACTACGAGTTTGTAGTGATGCCATTTGGCCTAACTAATGCGCCTGCTACCTTCATGTGTATGACGAATAGCATATTCAGTAAGTATCTAGATAAATTTGTACCAGTCTTTATTGACGACATACTCATTTATTCTAAGGATGAGAGGGAGCATGATGAACATTTAAGAATTGTTTTACAAGTATTATGAGAACACTAGCTTTATGCTAATTTCAACAAATGTGATTTCTACAAGAAGCAAATTCAATATTTAGGACACATTATCTCAAAGGAAGGCATGGTTGTAGATCCAGAAAAGATAAAAGTAATTATGGAATGGCCTACTCCTAGAAATGTGTTAGATATCCGGTCGACATTCATGGGTCTAGAAGGATATTATTGGAAGTTCATTGAATTTTTTTCTAGGATAGCTTATCCTATGACATATTTAGAGAAAAAGGATTCAAAGTTCATTTGGACAGAAAAATGCGAAGAAAGTTTTCTTCAACTAAAACACTAATTGACAACTACACCTATTTTCAAGATATCCGATCCATATGGGGAATTTGTTATGTGTACCGATGCTTGTAAAAAAGGACTAGGTGGAGTCCTTGTGCAAAATGTCTATGTTATCTTTTATGAATCTCGAAAACTTAAAGGACATGAAAAAACTATGCTACACACGACTTGGAATTGGATTCCATCACCCGCACTTTGAAGATGTGGAGGCATTATTTGATGGGAAAGAAGTTCATACTTAAAGCATATAATTTGGGCTTAAATTACATCTTTGAACAACCAAATTTGAATGCTCGGTTGACTAGGTGGCTAGCTTTTCTAAGTGAGTATAATTTAGAGGTCAAACACAACAAGGCAAAGAAAATAAAGTAGATGATCTTTAAGTCGAAGAATACACTTGTTGTATGAGGTAACATCCAGTCAAGTTATTTCTGATTTGCATGACAAAATTAGGACAACGGCTAAAAATGATGAATTTTATATTGAAATTAGTAAGAAAATTCAAGAAAACAAGCTGGGACAACAACAAGAAAACTATAAAATTGATAAAACATGATTGTTGTGGTATAAAACAAACTATATGTACCTGAAACAACAAAAATCAGGTTTGAAATTTTAGATGAATTATATAAAACACCTTATTTAGGGCATCCTAGTTACCAAAAGATGATTTCTGCAGTGAAGAAACATTATTTTTGGGCTAAGTTAAAATTAGACATAGCTCTTTTTTATTGCTGTAAAATCTCAAGCACAGCTGAATCTAGCTACTGTGGATTCCTCACTGGTGAAAGATTGCACAACATTTGCAAGAATGGCATAAAAAATTTAAATGAATGAAGAGCAATTACACATGAAATGGTGAATAATGTCAATATTATTAACTGTCCAACCTTAACAAAGGTTAAGAACACCCATATATACAAATCTGGAAGAATTCGAATCCATCTGGAGTGTTCACACTGATCTAGCTTAGAAAAAGCTCAAACCCCCCTAGGTTGATTAAAATATCCCAAACCATCCCAAACTGGTTCGAATCTGCAGTGTGAATGCTGGGAATGACTGGACAGGCCCATGTGACCTCACACATGTGAAGAAACTGGTTGGATAGAGGTTTGGAGTCTAAAATTGGTCAAAAATGTGACAAAACAAGGCAAGATTGTCCACAAAGAGAGCAAATGCGCCCTAGGTAGAAGAGAAGCATGCTGAGTGCATTAAATGACCTGAGGAGGGCGCTCTAGGCATGCTGAGTGCATTAATTACCCTGGGGAGCGCTCCACTTAGCTGGTTTGACTCAGCACTTGTTCACATTTGCTATCTAGTTCATGATAATTGACGATTTAGTAGCTAATCAACTTAGGGATGTAATCATTAATCACTTGGGCTAATTAATCATCATTAATAAATGATTAATGTACATAGGTGGAAAAATGTTCTAACACCCCCCCTTAAGCTAGACTTAGTGAAATATCAAAAATTAAGGCCTTGGCAACTAGGCTCAAGTCACCTTTTACATCATGAAAATTTATTTGTCCATGTAACCAAGGTAAGGAGGAAAACCACATGGGAAATAAAACCTCCCCTCTAAAATGGACATGTGGCATATATCAAAATACACCAATCATCACCATGCATCACTCACCCCAAGCAAAGATCTAAGGTGAGTGAAGGTCTTCTCGGTAAAACACTTGGTGAAGATATCAGCAGTTTGCTCACTGGATGGGCAATACTGCAATGCTATGATCCGGTCATGCACCAAACCCCGAATGTAATGCATGTGTATCTCTATGTGCTTGGTCCTCTGCCTCTGTACTGGATCGGTAGAAATCTTGATTGTACTTTGATTATCACACCAAAGAATAGTGGGTGAATCAAAGACAATCCCGAACTCTGCAAGAATACCTTGCAACCAAACACATTGTGTGGCTGCATTGACTGCTCCCCTGTACTCGGCCTCAGCTGAAGATAAGGAAATAGTGCTCTGTTTCTTGCTTGACCAGCATATAGGTCCATGTGCAAGCATAAAGACATAACCGGAAGTTGACTTCCGATCAATACAATCACCGGCCCAATCAGAATCTGTAAATCCTACTAGTTCAAGGGATGAACCAGCAGCATAATGGATACCAAAAGACTTAGTACCCTGAACATAATGAAGGATCCTCTTGGCTGCCTTCCAATGGATCTCATGAGGCTCTTGCATGTGCCTTGCAACAGCCCCAACAGCATAAGACAAATCTGGTCGAGAGTGTGTAAGATACAACAAACTCCCAACTAGTTGTCTATACAACGAACTGTCAACTAGTGGTGAAGAACCCCATTCTGTAAGCTTAACTCCTGAAAGAAATGGAAATTTTGCAGACTTACATTCAGCCATCTTAAATTTCTGCAGCAAATCTGAAGCATACCTTGACTGACATACAGAAATTCCATTCACAGATTGATCAATCTCCAAACCCAGAAATTGTTTTAGCAATCCTAGATCGGTCATGGAGAATGCACTGTGCAATGCTCTCTTAACTGAGTCAAGTTCTTTGGTGCAGCTACCAGTGATAAAAAGATCATCAACATACAGTACAATAATCAATATCAGATCACTAACATGCTGCATATACACATTTGGATCAGACTTACACCTCTCAAACCCCAAAGATAGCAGAAAATTGTCCATTTTTGCATACCATGCTCTAGGAGCTTGCTTGAGCCCATAGAGTGATTTGTTCAACCTGCAAACAAGTGTATGATCAGAAATAAAACCTTCAGGCTGCTGCATATAAATCTCCTCATTCATATCCCCATGAAGAAAGGCACTTTTTACATCCATGTGATGAATCTCCCATCGCTTGGAAGCCCCAATTGCCAAAACTAGTCTTATGGAGTCCATCTTTGCCACCGGTGCAAATGTTTCTGTATAGTCCACTCCTTGGACCTGAGAGTAACCCTTAGCCACCAACCTGGCCTTATACTTCAGATCAGAGCAATCAGATCCAATTTTGGTTCTATAAATCCACTTGCATTGCACTAGTTTCCTCTTGGGAGGAAGAGGGACCAAATCCCAAGTTTTGTTCTCATGGAGTGAGTTCATCTCCTCTTGCATGGCTGATTGCCACCTTGGGTCTGTACATGCTTCTGAATATGACATTGGATCAGATCCAACCATCAAATAAAAGGCCTCACTCAGATCAGAATTATTATATGCAAAGGAATTGTGAAATTGAGATCTAGTTTTCCTAGCATCTTGGGGATCTCCCACTAGCTCTCCGGCACTTTGAATTGTTTTCTCTGCCCACTTGGGCCTTGAAGGGGGGATATGTTCAGAATCCATATCAACATCATCTTCAGCAATCTCAGAATCAGAAATATCAGAGAATGAATCACTACTTACTTCATCATCAAGACGAGGGAATGAGCATTCCCCATCACCTTGTTCACTAGCTTGCAAAAATTCTTCCTCTTCGAATTTGACACTTCTTTCAATGAAAGTTTTGTGAGTGGATGGATCAAAGAGCTTGTAGCCCTTGGAATCCTCTGCATACCCAACCATGATTGACTCCTTGCTTTGGGGCTGCAATGCCTTTCTCTTCTCCGGTGGAATTCTGGCCCAAGCCCTTGAGCCAAAAATTCTGAAATGTGAGACATTTGGCTTGTGGCCCATCCAAGCTTCAAATGGAGTGATTCCTTGCAATGCTTTGTGTGGTGCCCTGTTCTGAACATATGCTGCACAATTCATAGCTTCAGCCCATAATTTAGGAGACAAATCCCTTGCTTGCAACATGCAAGTTGCCATCTCTTTCAGTGCTCTATTTTTGCGCTCTGCAACACCATTTTGCTGAGGTGTGTAGGGCACTGAGTGTTGCATCTGAATGCCATGCTCTTGACAGAGCTGCTGCAAATTGTTGTTGACATACTCTCTGCCATTATCAGTCCTCAAAATCTTCATGGCCTTCCCACTGAAGTTCTCAACCATGCTCTTAAAAATCTTGAAACAATCAAAGACTTCAGATTTTTGCTTAAGGAAAAATAACCAGCAGTACCTTGAGTAGTCATCGATGAAGGTGAGCACATATTTGCTGCAGCCATAGGAGGGTGTGGGGAGTGGCCCTATGAGATCAGAATGTACTATCCCAAGAGGTTGATCAGCCCTCCTAGCCTTCCCTTTGTCATACTTCCTTTCAGGATGTTTCCCAATCATGCAACCCTTGCATGTTCCACTCGAAAATCTGATTTGGGGCAGCCCTTCTACCATATTTTCTTTGCTTAAAACTTGAAGATATCTGTAGTTTAGGTGCCCATACCTTTGATGCCATAGCTTGCTGGTCTCATTCCCATGTGACAGCAGCACACTTGGTGAAGAAAATTCGAGGAAGTGGGAGAACATGTACATCTTCATGTCATGGTCTGCAACACCCTTTGCAACAATTTTCCCGGTGAAAACTTCTGATATCTCAACTTCATCCTGAGTGAAGACCACCTTCTTTGCTGCTCCAGTATGAGTCATTTGATATACAGAGAGCAAGTTTGCTGCAAGGTTTGGCACATACAGCACATTGGAGAAGAAGCCATTCTCCATAGAGATTTTCCCAATGCCATGAGCAGGGATTTCTGAGTCATCTCCCATTCGAATTGAGAGACCACTGTAGGGAGCAAGTTCAGAAAACGAGTCTCTTGAGGAAGCCATGTGCCTTGAGGCACCTGAATCAATGATGAACAATGGTGAATGAGATGAGCTAGCCACCAAAGCATGGCAGCTCTCCTTGTCTTCAGAAGCGCACTCCTTCTTCTTGGAACTTTCAGGAAGAGGAATGTTATTTTTCTGTAGGAGATGTGTCATGGTGTCTATGGTTTTCTTCATGCATGAGCTCTCTGGATGAAAACCTCTTTGACAGTAGCTACATTTTGTCTTCTCAGCCTTCTTTCCCTTGTTCTTGATAGGATTCGAAACCCCCTCAGAGAATTTGGGCCTCTCATCCTTCTTCTTCTTCTCTTGAGGTTTCGAAACCCTGGGTTTTTGCTTGCTTCTTCCACATTTCGAATCTCCAGCTGCAAGAACTTGATCTTTTTGTTTGATGGAGCCCATCAAGACCAGCTTGTCTTGCTCTTGAGTTAGCATCTCCATGAAGTCAGCCAAGGATGGCATCTTCCAACCTCTGACTGTGAGCCTTGTGGAGTTGAAGGAAGACACAAAAACTGAGTATTCTGAACCCAATTTTGAGAGAATGGACAACACCAACTGTTCTTCTTTCTTCTCTATGCCACATTGTCTGATCTGCAAGACCAAGTTCTTGAACTTGGTGAAGAAGTCCTGGATGGAATCGAAATTCCCTGGGCTCAGTGAGACAAGCTCATTTTCGAGCTGGTGGCCTCTCATCTCATCAGTCTTTCCAAACAGTGTCTCAAGCTTGAGCCACACTTCATTTGGAGTTGCTAGACTTTCTACATGAAACAGGAGGTCTCTCGAAATGCTGAGACAAAGGAGGCCAAATGCCTCATCCATTCTGTTGAAAAACTTGGATTTCTCCACAGCTGAGTTTGGCTCAACCTCAGTGCCCATCGTGATTCTGTAGAGACCCTTGGATCTCAGCAAAATCACCATTTCTGCCTTCCAATCGAAATAGTTGAAGGGTGTGAGCACGTTTGGGTGAGATGGCTCCATTCTCCTCTGCTGCAATTCGCACTTGCTGACAATGCTGAACTCCAATACCTGCAAACAACTCTCAAATCACTCTGGAGGGATCTACACTCACAGATTCGAACCCTGTATGGATAGTGGGTGCATTCGGGAGAGCATCACACCTGAGAGGAGCCACTAGATTTCTCCAGTAAGCTCAAGGCAATGGCCTCAGGAATTATGTGGTTTCTCCACTGTTTCTGGCAATCCACTACAACAGTCTGCTGGTTCGAATTCTAGCTCCAAGAGCTCTGATACCATGTAAAATCTCAAGCACAGCTGAATCTAGCTACTGTGGATTCCTCACTGGTGAAAGATTGCACAACATTTGCAAGAATGGCATAAAAAATTTAAATGAATGAAGAGCAATTACACATGAAATGGTGAATAATGTCAATATTATTAACTGTCCAACCTTAACAAAGGTTAAGAACACCCATATATACAAATCTGGAAGAATTCGAATCCATCTGGAGTGTTCACACTGATCTAGCTTAGAAAAAGCTCAAACCCCCCTAGGTTGACCAAAATATCCCAAACCATCCCAAACTGGTTCGAATCTGCAGTGTGAATGCTGGGAATGACTGGACAGGCCCATGTGACCTCACACATGTGAAGAAACTGGTTGGATAGAGGTTTGGAGTCTAAAATTGGTCAAAAATGTGACAAAACAAGGCAAGATTGTCCACAAAGAGAGCAAATGCGCCCTAGGTAGAAGAGAAGCATGCTGAGTGCATTAAATGACCTGAGGAGGGCGCTCTAGGCATGCTGAGTGCATTAATTACCCTGGGGAGCGCTCCACTTAGCTGGTTTGACTCGGCACTTGTTCACATTTGCTATCTAGTTCATGATAATTGACCATTTAGTAGCTAATCAACTTAGGGATGTAATCATTAATCACTTGGGCTAATTAATCATCATTAATAAATGATTAATGTACATAGGTGGAAAAATGTTCTAACAATTGCAAAATGCCAAGAATGTCAGATAGGTTTAGACTGAACACCAGCACCCAACTGGACTACTACAACCATTTCCCATTCCAGAATGGAAGTGGTGAGTGATAAGTATGTATTTTATTACTAGTTTGCTGAAAAGCAAAAAGCAAAATAATTCCATCTTAGTAATACTGGACAATATTTCTAAAGCTGCACATTTTAATCCCGTGAAATCCACCTATAAAGCAATACATATAGCATATATATTTTTAAAATAAATTTCCAGATTGTATGGTATACTGAAAACTATTATCTCTAACATGGATACAAAGTTCACGAGGAACTTTTGGAAGGCCTTGTTTTCTGGGCTAAACACAAAATTGAATTTCAGTACATCTTACAACCCACAAACAGATGGGAAAACAGAATGCACCAATCAAATATTAGAAGACATGCTCAGAATGTATGTCATATACAATCCATCTCATTGGTAAGATTACATACATCTGGAAGAATTTGCATATAACAATGGGTTTCAAACATCTACTAAAATGGCCCCGTTTGAAGTGTTGTATGGCAAAAAATGTAGAACACCTGTGAATTGGGATAGTCCAATGGATAGGTTGATGCTAGGGCCATATCTGTTAAAAGATCTAGAATATATAGTGAACAAGGTACAACAACATTTGAAAGAGGCACAAGATCAGCATAAAATCTATGCGATAAGAATAGATGAGGTAAAGAGTATCAGATTGGGGAGCATGTATATCTGAAAGTAAAAGCAAAGAGGAGTTCTCTAAGTCAGAGAAAATTAGCTCCCAAATATTGTGGACCATTTGAAATACTGGCTAGGATAGGCATGGTGGCCTATGAACTTGCTTTTCCTGCTCATATTAAATTCTACAATGTGTTTCCATGTTTCATTACTTAAAAAGTATGTGTATGATTCTAAACATGTTGTTGATTGGAATCTATTGTAGGTAGAGCCGGAAGGGGAGTTCATTCCAGAACCCGTTCCTATTCTGGACAAGAGAGAAATGAAGCTCTGGAAGAGGGCTATTGTCCAATTGAAAATACAATGGAAGCATTACGGTCCTGAAGAGGCCACATGGGAAAGGGAAGATGCCATGAGAGAGGCATATCCCTTTATGTTTCAAAGTTTATAGTAAAAAGTGCTAACACCGGGACGATGTTGTTTTTAAGGGGGTGGGATGTAATATCCCAAGTTTTGTACCCCTTGTAAATAAAGTTCTAAAGACTTGAAGTGTTTTTGAATTGATGTTGAGTCTGGTGGCTCTGGAGCATCAAATACATTGAGATTTAAATGTTTTGATTTGATGTTGAGTCGGGTGGCTCTGGAGAATCAATTATGTTGAGACTTAATGTGTTTTTGATTTGATTTTGAGTAGGGAGAATCTAGAACATCAAGAATAATATATATGTGTTATCTTATCTACTTAATACTCCTAACTTGTTGGGGAACAACCACTTAAAAGAGGGAACAAGCACACTAGGAGGGAAATGACCTTTTAATTAATACATAAAATGGATGATGAATTAGATCAACATGAGGAAAAATACTCATTAATAAATTAAAAATAAAAATAAATTGAGAAAAGTGAAACCTAACTACTTCTTGAAGGATAGAGAATATAAAAGAAAAAGAAGAAAACAAAAAAAGAAACACTTTTTCTTATGAAGAAAGAGAAGCCTGAATATTGAACAGAGCCTTTTCCTTAAAAAGAATGTTGCAGAGAGAGAACATTACTGGGGTAATGGTTCCTAGTGCACTGCAGGGTTTAGTTGTAAATCCTTGAGCGCTCAGTAACTATGTACAGAATATGGTTTTTCCTTGAGGCCTTGTATTTAGGGGGAAGATATTTTACAGGATTTACACAGAGCTGGTAAAAAACCTTGTGACTACTCTGCAATAGAAAAAAAAGATAGAGAATAAAATCCTTGGTTATTCTTTTCTAGTGTTCTTGGTTTCGCTCGGGGGTGATTTGCTAAATAACGGTTGCAGAGTTGCTCAGGTATCTAAGGCTGGGAACAACATGGAAGTTCCCCAACCAGTTGGAGGCTTAAGGGATGATAATTTTTCTATCTATGTTCATTCTTTTATTACTCTTTATTTTTATGGTTGATAACATGTATCTATATATTTATATTCCTGCATTTATTTTAATGTTATTTTCATTCCGAATTATATTCATTTTATATATGCATTTCTAGTGAAATAGGTCTGGTAGTTATTCTGGTATATATATTGTTTACCTTAATTAAATGGTGCACTATTCATATGGTTCATTTATTTTCTTCATAGTCGTTTTATAGTGCTATTAACTGTTATTCTAAGTTTATTTAGTCTGACAGAAGATTACTTTCTCATCAAGAAAACCCTAGGGTTTCATCAAGTTTTATGTCTTTCTATAAGTATTTAAAATGTTTATATGTTTATATAAGTAGCATTATGATTTGTATTAAATTCCAAGTTCATTTATAATATTTTATGGGATAGTTATTAATAGAGTACAAATAAACACGGCAAAAAAAAAACTTATTATTACAAGAAAGAAATATTATTTTTATCATTTAAATTTATTTTCATGGGTTAAAAAACCCTAGAGAGAAATCTCTCGAATTAAACATGAATAGGAGAGGGATTTGGTTTCGAATCTCGGGCAGAGCCCTAAAACCAAATTCATGTTTTATTATAATAATATATGTAATGATGTATTTAGAGAGGGAGTAACGAAAACAATAATCTGAACCATTAACATAAACAATAATTGAATGATAAACAATTGTCTCATATATTCACAAGTATCAACAAGTCTAAATGCATGGTTGAAACCTATATACCATGCCAAACCATCATATCAAGAAAACTATGTATTGAAATTATAAAGAGCAGGGTTCGAGCCTCACGACCTCATCCCCTTCTATTACATACAACACATATAAACACCAACACAATTATTTTGTATAATAAATAAAATGACAATATGAATCTATGTGGATCGAGCCTTAAGGGCCGTAACGCATCTGTAAACGAAAATTAGTTTCAATACTACACATAATTTAAATGAAAACACTACAGGATAGGGTCGAGCCACATGCTCATTCCCTTATGTAATTAACAAGGATTTTACGCAAAATATCTATGTAACAAATACAAGAGTTTAATCGCGGGTCGAGCCACATGGCTATGCCTATATATATATAAAACCTGTACAAGTAAAATTTGTATGAAAAAAGATAAAACATACTAGAGATTGAGTCTCTCGGTCACCATGAAATTTTCAATCACTTACACATAATATCACATGTAATACGAATGCAAAACCTGGGAATTAAACCGTAGGGCTTAGCCTTATTCAATATGATCATATTAAATAAAAGGCTGATCAAATACATAAATAATGATAATTCTTTGCAATAGTTGTGAAACCTACACTATAATAACAGTATAAATAAATATGGTCTTCATATAAGTCTTGTTACAAATACATTAAATGAATACATATCTGACGTTAGGATATCATAGTCGAGAAAAAAAATATAATAATTGGTTTACATCCGAGCCAAGTCACGGATTCAAACTCTTACATTCCATAAAATTCAACATTAAAATCCAATTACACAGTAACAATGCCAACACAAAATACGTGGATTTAATTTATTAAAAAGAGACAAATGCCTCACAGTAAAACAAGAGCTATAAATCATTGACTATTGAATACACCTAGCAAAATTCATGGCCGCGTTTATACATTAAGCCACAGCTGCATTCACCTGAGGAAACTAGTAATTACATTACAAGAACTTCCTAGAAGTCTAAACGTTCGAACCCTGGGGAAAATAGAGACAAGGTTGACAATGGGCTTACCTGGGCATAATTATTTCCTCATGGTTATGCAATGTCCGGGTCAAGCCTCCTTTTTCATACCTGCGAATGAACAGTTGGAGCAGTGTTATTATATAACAATCCCAAATACAAAAATTTATGCTTTATAAATCGGTAACTGACAAATAAAAGTACCGAAGTAAAATACAAATTATTTACCTGAGCAGAATGCTGAGGAGACTGTCATTATCCAAGAAAGCAACCACAAAAACTCAGCTTGAAGAGCAAAACCATATGACAATACAAATAAAGCTTGTGACACCCAAATCTCGTCATCATGAGAGCCTTGTCAACTCAATGCCTTAATCCCTGAAGTTTCCCCGATCAGGAAGCCAGTTAGAGCAAGTTGATGCCCTTTGTCCACAATGTCTAGTTGGGTCGTCGCATGTTGTCTTTGAGCAAGAAGCACCCAACTAGGTCAAGTGCAGGTTGCAGTCTAGCAGACTGCACCGGGGGCGTAGATTGTCTTTGTGCATCCTGTGTTTCCCCTCTCTAGCGTAGGTTTCCCTCATGTAGCTTGCGTCGGGGTTAGTTAAATTGGATAAAGGTGGCCTTCAAGCGATTTCTAGAAGTTGGATGAGGTGGATCCCTATCCCTAACTCCTAGGTGAGCTGTCCTATGGTTCCCTAACTCCTAGGTGAGCTGTCCTATGGTTCCCTAACCTCAAGGGATGATCCCTTATCCCTCTCCCCATGATCCTCAACCTACTTTATCCACTTGGTCCTATAAATACAAAGCTCCTCTCCATTCCAAGGGGAGGAAGTCTATAGCACTTACATGCTGGTGGAATTAGCCTAGGTGATCCCTATCCATCTCTTGGGAGGCTTACATTTCCTTTGGAGGCTTTGGCTTGGCTTGTTGGAGGAGGATTGCAACGTTAAGGCTTGGGTTGTAATCATCTCTCTACTTTGTATTTCCCTCTATTTATACAGTAATATAAACTCTTTCCATAAATGTTATTGCGTTGATAATGTTTATAGTTTACTTCCTTAATTGTTTACTTAGATCAGTTAGTGTTTAGACATGTTTTACTGCTTGTATTGTTTACACATGTTTTGACAGGTCTTGCAGCTACAGATCTGACGACCGTGGAGCTTGGATCAATAACGAGGAGAAAGATATACAAATATGAAGGTAAGATGTCTAATTACTCGATCTCTAACCTGATCTAGGAAAGTAGCTTTATGTTCTGTCTTTATTTGTTCTAGATTCGCATTGAACTAGGGAGATCTGGCTCGCGTCCGCTTGAGTAGATTTTCCAATAACAAAGCTTCACCGTTTAACCAATTACTAGGGAAAAACAAACAAACACTACATGTGTAACATAGACTCGATAATGAAAAGAGCTAAACCCTTATGCTTCCTCGGTAGAGGCCAAGACTCTCTTCCCTAAACCGAAAGCAAACAAAATGAAGAACACTCTCAAATATGACCCGAGCTGCATTAAATTGTACTACCAATACTTTAGCAAGGTGGAAGTGGGAGTGTATGCAAGCCCCACCTTTTGGTACAACTGACAGCTAAACATCCTTGTCATGAAAATGCAGTTGGTGAAATATCAGGCAGGAAGAACAAGTAACCCCATTACCATAGTCTATAAGTCTCAGAGTTTAATATAAGTGTTCAACATGCATTTTGGTAAGTTGTTTTTGTTAGGATTTTGTCCCCACGATCCCCATTTACATCATGCAACGTTAACTTAGCATACACCTACAATGAGGTAAGGGAATAGGCGTTAGCTTAGGGCTAAGTAAGCCACATCTACCAGATGTAGGCCACTCTCCCCCAAATTCATATAAGTAATCACTATTAAAACAAATTGCTTATTATGCCTAGACTCGACCATGTAGGTCGAGGTGAACAAAAGTTGCACGGTATAGTTCTGATATTGGGTTTTCAAACAAATGATAAATATTTTTATAACTAGAAGTAAAAAGAATTATTAAAATATTTATATTACTGGATGAATTTAGTTTTATGTTGATTTTGATAGTGGCAAAAATTTCAATTATGTGTTAAGATGATTTAAACCTTATTTGCCATTAAGAGACGACAGAAAAAATTACATGTGGTTTTTGAGAGACATTACACAACATTTAGGACAAAACCTACTTGGGTGACTTTTATTGATGCCCTCGATGAGGAATTATACTATGTTGGAAATTATGATTACCATTACATGACATGGACAACTTTGTGCGAGGAGAGAGACTAGATAGTGTTAGAGTACGAAAATATCTCAGTTACCTTGCGATTAAAGCTAGGTATCAAAGCCTCTTAGCGACACTTGGTTCTAAAGTACTGTAGTGGCCTACATATGTACATCTAAACAAAAATAGAATTCCTGGACATCTCCTCATTGGGAAATGGGATCCATTTATCAATATGCTGTCAAAATCGAGCAAAAACTTAAGCGGAAGAATAAGTGAAAGTTTGGGTTTGCAAATACACCACAAAAAAAATCATAAATGTAACCCTATGATCCATCTCTGAAGTCAATTGGCTTGTTTTGACTAGTAGGCCTAGTCCTAGTCAATGATTTCTCAGCACCACTCGTCGAAGACCAACGAATCCAGCATGCTCTGTCGATGACGACTATTATGCACTAACGACAACTAACCGACTACGAAAGATTGTCCCTCTGTCTTCTAGTCGACTGTGACAGTTGCACTTCTTAGACCGCTACAACTTATTTTGTAACTAAGCGTAACGGGCAGGAATCTCAAGCGTTCTCAACACTCTATATAAGTCAGTACATTATTGTAACATAAAGGAGGAAACATATAAGAAATAATAGAATTTTTTTTAATCCAAATTCTTGCATTTTGTATTTGTATAATCTTGATTGTTTTCTTGTTCTGGATTGTCGAATTAGTTAATTTAATTCCGCCATAATAGATATTGACTCATTCAGTCGAACCTGTTGTCCCCTCATCGAACTCCTGGGAGAAGTGGAACATTGGTATCAGAGCTTGATCTTGCGTATGTTTTGTGGAGACACTTCTTGTTGAAGTTAGCTGACTTATACATGTTCAAACACTCTCACAAACCCAACAATCCGTATAGAACCTACCTTCGATTTCTGAGTATCTACCAGCTCGCAACACTCAACCGAAGATGGTAGAAGAAGTAGGCAATAAACATGCAACTTAAGAGACAAAGCGACTCATTGAGCAAGCACTTGCTCGAAATCGAACTGAAATGTATGAGCATTTCATTGAGATTCTTGCTCGACTCACTAGTTCATTTAACTGGACTTCAGCTAGCAATTCAATGAGAAATGCCCTTTACAAAGCCAATCCTTTCAAGGTACAATTGAACTTGGATATACCGAATATAGAAGGAAAGATTGATGTCGAATCTATAGACAACTGGGTACAACAGTTGGAATCTTATTTCTCTATGAATCAACTCTCAGAAGCTAAGAAGATCACCATTGCATCCTTGAAAATATCGACTTCTATGCACTATTGGTGGGATAATCTATCAACAAAAATAGAGAAAGAAGACAACCCCATAGAAACATGGGATAAATTTGTCGAGCATGTTCAAAGGGAGTTCTACCTGCTCAAATACATTGAACAACAATATAAGAAGTGGAAACAACCAAGGCAATGGAGAGACCAGTTTGTGCAGAGCTATACCAACGAGTTCTATCGACTGATGGCTAGACTCCGCCTTCACAGAGAGGAGAACTTGCTTGTTCTGAAGTGTGTCAACAAATTGTCCCCATACATTCAGCAGGAGATGGAGTTCCTTATTGTCAATACGCTTGCGGATGCATTCCATTATGCTAGCAAGCTTGAAGCGAAGTAGAAAGGAAAAGAATGCCTCGCGACTAAGCCAACAAGATGGCCATCTGAAAAGAATCCTCCTTTGTCAATTGACTTCGACAAGTCCAAATTACCGTCTCACCTGACTCCATCTAAGCAATATCAGGGTAAGAGACCTTCTCAGAGAGATAAGAGGGAACGTAGTAAAAAAACCCCTTTCGGGAAATGGTGTGACTACCACAACTCATCAAGGCATGATGTGATTGAATGCAAAGATCAAAAGACATTCTTAGTGAAACTATCTACATCTGACTCGACTGACAAAGCCATTTTGAAATTCGACCCAGAATCATCGACTCTCCCGGAATCAACATCGACAACTCCAACCACCTCGACTATTGTCAATAAGGAGGAACGATAGCGCCTATTCCATACACAGATATGGGGTCATAACAATCCTTTGCATCTGATTGTGGATAATGGAAATCATAAGAACTTTGTTTTGAAACTCTTGTGAAGAAACTTGGTCTTGTCGCTACTCCGCATCCTCTGCCTTATAACTTGGTCTTGGGATCGACATGGAAGTTCTCAGTCACGACCATAGAAGGTGATTGTCAGAATTAGGGATTAGTGGTATGGCATACTAGAGCGACGACCTGCATTGATAGTTGAGATGGTATCTGCTAAACAAGTTAAAAATTTAATCAACCATGCTCATAAATTCGCATTGATCATGATTAAGCCTCAACATTCTAGGAATACTGTAGAAAATAGTCAACTCGTCGACAACCATAGTCCTCGACATCAACAACGGATCAATAGCATTCTTGAAGAATACCAGGATGTGTTCAAAGAACCAAACATAGTACCTTTACACTCTCAGGTAAAACACTCCATTGAACTCGCTCCTGGTTCTTCATTACCTAACACATATGTCTACAGGAGGTCCATCATCGAGAATGAAGAGATTCGTCGACAGATCCAAGATTTAATCGAGAAGGGCCATATCCTACCCAATTCCTCTCCTTGTGGAAGTCTAGTTGTTCTTGTTTCAAAGAAATATGGGACTTGGCACATGTGCATCGATTACAGGGCACTCAACAAGATTTCAATAAAGAACCGATACCCTTTACCACGAATAGACGAATTGATTGATTGTCTGAAAGGTGCTAAATTCTTCACTAAAATTGATCTCAAGTTCGGATATCGTAAAATTCTGATCGATCCCTCCGATCTATGGCAACCTGCTTTCAAAACCAAGGAAGGATTGTTTGAATGGGTAGTCACGCCTTTCGGTTTAACCAATGCACCTGCAACCTTCATGCGATACAGGGATGGCATTCTTCTCCCTTTTGTTGGCAAATTTGTTATTGTCTACCTCGATGACATCCTAATTTTTAGTAGATCATGGGAGGAATATGTTCGATGGCTCCAACAAATCATAGACACCCTCCGACAACATCGACTCTACTTGAATTTTGAAAAGTGTTCATTTGCGATGGACAACATCAAATACTTGTGGTATGTTATCGACTCTGCAGGAATTCACATCGACCCAGACAAGATACAGATCCTCAAATATTGGATCATTCCTCAAAACATTCATGAAATAAGAAGTTTTCTTGGTTTGGCGAATTTTTATCGAAGATTCATAGTTGGCTTCAGTCATATAGCCTGGTCTTTGACTCATCTAACTAAAGGAATTGAGAATACTATCTTCAAGTGGACACCAACACGGTAGCAAACTTTTGAGCAACTCAAGCACAAACTATGTACTGCACCAGTACTTGTGCTACCCGGCTTACATCAACGATTTGAAGTCAATACCGACGCCTCCGATTATGCTATGGGTGTCATAATCACACAAGCCAACCACCCAGTCGCATTCGACTCAAAGACTTTCAATGACATTGTTAGGAAGTATTCGACATATGAAAAGGATCTCTATGCCATTGTACAAGCTCTTAAGCAATGTAGACACTATGTCCTTGGCAAGGAAACAATCATTCATACCGACCATAAGCCCCTACAATTTTCTCCACCCCAGTCTAAGCTACAGACGATTAGACAGGTCAAGTGAATTAGTTACCTATAATAGTTTTAGTTGGTAACTAAGCATCGGAAAGGAAAATCCAATGCAACAACTGATTGCTTTGGTCGACCACCGATTACTTCACTTCTTACAGTTTTAAGTATGCATGGATATAACACCATTACTTGGCCATGACAGTATGAACAAGATGTTGATTTCTTGATAGTGTACCGACAACTCCAGACATGTTAGTCAATTTCTCTCGACTACCACGTGAAGGACAACTTGTTATATAAGCTTGGGAAACTTTGTGTACCAACAGGAGAGCACCGACAAAATCTCATTTGGGATGCACACTACAACAAAACTACAGGAAATTTTGGAGTAATAAAGACACTTGTTGTACTCCAAAAGCAATTCTATTGGCCTTCACTCAAGACATATGTTGACAAGTATATCAAGTCGTGTGTGGTTTGTGCCATCACTAAACCACCAAACCGATGATAGGGTTTGTATACACCCTTTCCAGTCCCTAATTGACTATGGGAATCCATTTCCTTAGACGATCTGACTGGATATCCTGTTACCCGACACCAGCATGATGCAATCCTGGTAGTGGTAGATCAATTTTCCAAGATGGCTATCCTTATTCATTGCAAGAAGACCATAACTGCACAATCGACTACTCATCTCTTCTTTGAGAATGTCTGGAAACACTATGGCTTGCTGACTTCAATCATTTCTGACCGTCACTCTAGATTTCTAAGCACTTTCTTGAAGACGCTCCGAAAACAGCTCAACACACAACTATTGATGTCGACCACTTTCCATCCCTAGACCGATGGACAAACAAAAGTTGTGAATCACCTGGTAGTACAACTGCTCCATATGTACAATCACCAACATCGTCTTACATGGGATGAAATTTTGTCGTACATCCAACGTAACTATAATTGAGCACATCACAACTCTACAGGAAAGAGCCCATTTGAAGTTTGTTATGGATTTCAACCCGCGGCGCTTCTCGACTTATTCAACTGCCCGATTGCCTTGGTCGACACCGACCATGGACATTGAGAAGTTGAGAAAGCACTCAAGTTCAGGGATCAAATTTTTGACATCAAGAAGCAAGCGTAGGAGATGTTACATCGAGCTAATGCAAAAGCTAAGGCCCGACACGACAAACATCGTATTCCTCATTCTTTTCAAGTTAGGGATCAGGTCTGGTTACATCTTAAGAAAGACACGTTCACAGGTTCATATAATAAGTTAAAGCCTTTGTGATATGGTCCTTACAACATTCTTGATAATATTGGGGAAAATTCCTTTAAGCTCAACATTCCTTCATGCCTGGGTTTACATCTAGTATTTAATGTGGATCTATTTCGACCATATCATGCACCATTGCTTGAACAAAGTAACTTGTAGACGAAAAAACCTGAAGATATACACCTAGATGTTTAGTAGCCTTTACCTGTTGACACAATCGTAGGCCGACGAATATGCCGTACAAGGACGCAAGTAATTCCCTTGTTTCAGGTGGCCAAATACAGACAACTTCTATCCCAAGGAAAGTGGTATTCTACTGCTGAACTGACTGAGAAGTTTCCTCATCTACATGAGCAAGCAATGATGATCCATCTCTGAAGTTGATTGGCTTGTTTTCACTAGTAGGCCTAGTCATAGTTGACGACTTCTCAACACCACTCGCCGAAGACTGACGATTCCAGCACAGTACTCTGTCGACGACGACTATTGCGCACCGACGACAACTGACCGACTACGACAAATTGTCCCTCTGTCTTCCAGTCGATTGTGACGGTTTCACTTCTCATACCGCTACAAATTCTTTTGTAATTGAGCGTAAGAGGTAGGAAAATCAAGCGTACTCAACACTCTATATAAGTCTGTACGTTATTGTAACATAAAAGAGGAAACATAGAAGAAATAATAGAAAAGTTTTTGATCCAAATTATTGCATTTTGTTTGTGTATATTCTTGATTGTTTTCTTGTTCTGGATTGTCGACTTAGTTAATTTTCTTCCGCCATAACAGATCTCGACTCATTCATTCAAACCTGTTGTCCCCCCATCGAACTCCTAGGCGACGTGGATCACCCTAACTCACCTGACAAAGGAGAGAGCAAGGATAGCTAACCTCAGGATAACTAGTGCAAGTCGTAAGCAAAGAAGGGTAATGTGAAGTCAAAGAAGCACACTAGAAAGTGGTGTGAGTTTCACAAAGTCCCCTAGTGCAACACCGATGAATGTCACGAAGCAGTTGTTACTAGTCAAGCTGAATATTTAGAGTCAAGATTTAGCTCAAACACTGATCCATAACGAACTAAGGGAAAGCATGTCATTGTTGCAAAATCAAATGCTAGCATCACAACCATAAATATCCAACTAGAAGAGCTCAAGGATCTCGAGGAGGTTGAGTGCATCTTTCACTCATAGATATGGGTGAAAGGAAATTTTCTATTGTCAACAATGGTAGCCAGAAGAACTTGATCTAAGTACAGGCAATCAAGAAATTGAAGTTGTTGACAATGCCACACCTCCAACCATACTCTATTGGTTCCATAAGAAAGGGATGAGACATATACGCTAGTTAGTAATGTCACCTACCCTATGACATCAAGCCTTTCAAAGTTGAGGTACTATGTGATGCTCTTTTAGGAAAAACCCTATACATGGAAGCATCATGTTGTTCACGAGTCTATACCTCGTAATGCCATTTTATATTTGGGAGGTTAGCTCTATAGGATAACAAAGGTAGTTCGAACTATCATTGTATTCTTAATCTAAATGAAGTAACGTAAGAAGGAAATATCTTAGATCAAGATATTTTCCCTCTTCATGATTTGGTAGGAAGATAAATGCAAAATATACAGAACCATCATGGCCTCTAAATAAATACTCTCTACGTAATAGAAGTAGGTGGACAAGATAATGGAAGAATACATAAATATATTTGGTTCACTTACAACAGTGCCTCTATATAGCCAAGTCAAATGTTCAATTGATTTGATACCTAATGCTCCTTTACCTAATGGTCAAGTGTATAGACACTCTCTTCTCGAGAATGAAGAAATCAAATGCTAGATTCAATAGCTAATCCAAAAGGGACACAATTGATGTAACATTTTCTAAGTCAAGTGAAACTTGGGCATAACATGTGCAACACAACCAACATATCCTAAGCACCTTATTGTAGCACAATTTATATATTGATTTGGGTAAATGCTCATTCAAGATGCAAATAATTAACATGGGTGAACATGGTGTGTATGTGTATCTTACCAAGATCCAAGTCATTCATTATTGTCCATCCCTAACAACTCTAATAGATCTTTGTAGTTTCTTAGGCCTCACTAACTTTCATGACAGGTCCGTGTTGGGGTTCTCTCATATTGTTAGGCCCCCAAGCCAAGTGACAAAGGGGTGGGGCCAAATACAAGTTCATTTGGGACGAGTCGCAATAGAAAGAATTCAAGGATCTAAAATATTGCCTTTATTGAACGCCAATAATCACTTTACCAAACTTGCAACAACCCTTGAATATTGATATAAATGCTTTAGATTGTGTTGTTGTTGTAATCCTCACTTATCATGGACATCTAGTGATCTCACTCTTTGATGTGGTTTGTAGGTACCCCACCTATGACAAGGATATGCACTCCACTATGCAGGCTTGTTGTTTATGGAAGCATTGCGTTGTGGGGAAGGGGACAATCATCCATACTGATCGCATGACCTTGTAGTTCATACAAATGCATGGAAAGTTACATAAATATCGCCTTCTTAAGTGGTCCACATAATTGGACAATTCCACCTAAACATCAAGTATAAGAAGGGTAACTCAAAACACATTGTGAATTGCCTCAACGAACTTTTGGTTGTGGTGCTAGCCACAATGCTCAACTCTTGTGGACATAAGACCTCCTGATGGCCCCAATTGTATGACAATGACCCTAACTTCATTGCTATCTATCAGATATTGGGTGCAAGTAAACCAATCTTAGACTTTTGTCTCTAAGATTAACTTTTATGCCTTATGGGCTATCTTTGTGTTCCTTCAATTGAGTGTGAAACATTGATTTTGAAGGCACATTATAGTTGATTGGCATGGAACTTTAGTGTGGAGAAGACATTGGCAATGCTGTAAATTTACTTTTATTAGCCAAAGCTCTGTTATAGGTAGTGGAGGTTCTATAGAGGTTATAACGGATATTCAGTAGAACTAAATTTTTTTGGGTGACTAGAGATTATAGCGGAGCTTTTCTTTTTCGATGCTCTATAGTATATGATGCACACTGATGTGTGTGTTTAATCATAGAAGCACTGGTTCTCTAAGGCCATTTTGAGCACTAGTGTTCCAATTTATAAAATATAATCAACAATGTGCTTATTTCTAACATATAAGCACCGAGGCACCTATTTCTAAATAAAAGTACCGATGCGCCTATTTCTAAAGAGAAGCACCAGTGCATTGATTTATAAAGAGAAGCATCGGTGCAACCATACCTAAAAGATGAGAATTGGTGCACCCACACCAATGTGAACCACCCATGTCATTGCTCCAAGATCAAAGAGGAGCACAAGTGCACCCAAATCAAAGTGAAGCATTGATAACAATAATCCAAGATTAATAGTAGCATCGATGTCACAATGATTATATATAGTACTAATTAGATCAATTAAAAAATCAATTATTTATTATTAAAAAATGTAATTAATAATTGTAATGTCCCTTATTAGGAATTTTATTAAAATTGCAATTTTCCACTTTTTTCCTTGGTTCGACCTTTGACTAGTTTCGATCTCTAGGTCCCAAATTTGCCCCAAATGATCCCAAATATTCTGAGAAGGTATATGAATGATATTAGAACATAAATATGTGTTTCAGGGATGCCTTTGTACCTTTAAAACACTTCTGCAAATACTCTTTCAATTCTGGTCAATGTAGGTAACTTTACTAGTGATTTCCCTTTGACTAGTATTGGTCTCTAGGTCTCAAATTGACTCCAAATGCCTTCAAATATTCAAGGAAGGTTTATGAATGATATTAGGAATTGAATATGATGTTCAGGGATAACATATGTCCACCAAAAGACCTCTGCAAACTCTCTTAATATTCTGGACCAATTATGCAATTTTACAAGTAATTTGGGGTTCAAATCCCCCTAAGGTAAGTACTGAAAATGGCTTCCCAAATGCCTCCAAACCCACTCAAATTTATGAACAGAGGTATGTAATGTGTTAAGTATGTTATTAAGGTCTCATATGCACCATTAATGGTTTATTACAACTGTTCTCACCCTCTCCCATTCAACTGCAAAAATCCCCAATTCAACCCTTGGGGAAATGGCACTATTTCTTCTCCCAATGCAATTAAACTAAGTAAAAATGCTTCAAATGCTCAAGTACAGTACTTGAAACTTGTATAATACATCCATGGCAGTATATTTATCACAAATATATCAGAGAATCATCCATTCATTCGAAATCATCATCAATACATTGGCTCACAACAATGTAGTGGAGAAATGGCATTGTTCTTCCATTAAAAATGAGATTTATACATTTCTACTTGGAATTTCGACCTGAAACTTTTTGGAGATGAAGAACAGAGTATTTAATTCATATTACAAAAGAAATGGGGCATTATAAGCTCCCCCAAAGAGTACAATAGCTCACCAAAAACGCCCTCCCTCAAGGATCAAGAATATGCCATCAAAACTGGAAATGGTTGAAGGAGCGAGCTGCAATAGAAGAAACCATGAGCTGCCCTGTAGCTTACACCTGCAAATAAAGACTCCATTAAAGCTCCAAATGAAAGGTCTGAATGGCCTTTCCAATTGCCAACTTGGATGGGAATCTTTCACCCTCGAAATTGGCTAAGGCAAGAAACTAGTCATCCACTAGCTCTCCCTCTTCACAAATGCAATTGCAAATTCTACAAATGATCAAAAAGCCATTCTCATACTTCATTTATACATTTTATAACCAACATTAGCCTTCTAAGGGTCGAAATCCTCTCAATAGATTCAATAGATTTCCATTTAGGAAATATTCCACATTTGCCACTTGTCTCCTAGTTCCAACCTTCCATCTTCTCCCAAATTCGATTTTGGGTCTCTTTGGCTTCTCCAACTCCCAAATTCGACTTCCTTGAGCCTATTTTTGGGGCTTACATGTCATAGTGGTCAGATGTCAGAGGTCAGGTCTGCAATTTGTCATAGTTGTCATAGATGCTCCATCATTGGTGTCATAGGGGCTAGGGAATCTAGTCCAAGTGTCCACAAACTTCCACTTTGACTCTTTATCTTCCATGGAGGTTACCAATCCTTCCCAATTCGACCTAATATGCTCAATGACATGTGTTATGACTTACCAACTCACCCAAGAGTGTTCACATTCCCATTAATTCGAATTTGCAAAAGAGATATACCATGTATTATGAAAAATCAAGCTAGTGTGGGTCCCACATCCTCCATATGTCTCCAAAACCATTTGTCACCTAGGATTTCTCTTGAATTTCTTTATTCAATCTATTTATTAAATACTTGAACCCTTCCAATGTCTAAACATCATTTATTATCCCCCTTATTCCAAATCCCAAAGCTTCCACCCCAAACCTAGGAAACTAGTAATTTTCCTCCTTGGCAATTATTTGACCCTTAACATCAATTTTACAAACTCTAATGAATATGGCTAATGTGATTAGGCCATTGTGACCCAATTACAAATTTGGGACATGACAAATCCTCCCTTCCCAATATTGCTTGTCCTCAAGCAATTTCAAACATGGGTGTTGAAGAACCTGCTTTCTGTATAATTCTTTGAAGTTGCCATTGAATTGCCAAACCTTGAGTCTTTGAGTTTCCATGAATATTTTAGAGAGGAACCACCATGCTTGCTGCTGCACTACTCTGATTAAAATCCTTTATTAAGTGGGGAATCCATCTCCCATACTGCTTGCTTCCCCCCAAAAAATGAAACCAATGAGACAAAAATTATTCCAGGGTCCCATTGCTTGTATTGCACCCCAACAATTAAGAGTGCTCTCCAACCTACACCATTAGATAAGAGGATTCCTGGGTCCCATTTTCTTGTATGCATTCTTCCAAACATCATGAGTACCAAATATATATCATCAAAGTACATAACAACATAATGAAAATGTACATCTAGGATATGCTTCATCAAAGAGTCATGAAAGTGCTTATACCTCCAAGCAAGTAGACCACCATTTTCCAAGTGCATACAAGCTTCAAGTGACCAATCAAATCTGCTCCAATGACATAGGTGAGGATCCCATGTCCTATAATGCTGCTCCAAAAGGATGTGATATGCATCAAAATATTCAGCCATGTATTCTTTCATCCAAGAAGTGAATGAAGAATCTCCACTAGAATCTGAACCAAATAATGAGTAGAAAAAACAAGGAGACTTCAAATGACTCAAAGAAGTCTCACCCATACATCCATGAATGTGAGAATTATAAAGATGTAACAAAGTATGTGGCTTCCAACAAAAATGTTCTCCCATCATAAATCTATTCATCCAAGTGTTGGATGAAGTTCCTCTAACATCAAATGGACCCAATATTGAGCAAGAAAAACCATGAGTATTCAAGTGACTCAAATCCATATCATAGGTGCATCCATGTAGATGTGAATCATCATAAAGTGACAAATTATGCTGCTGCAAATGTGAATAAGAATGTTCTCCAACCATGTCATCATAAAGGTGAAATCTAGGAGTTCCATACTCCTCATGTGGCACCATCAAAAAGAACCCTTTCACCCATACTTCATTGAGACTAATACTGCAAAACATGGAATTGTAGGATGTAGGAGAATGTACTAACTCACCCAAATGATCAAAAAGTTCAGGAGTTTCATCATGGGAAGGATCCATGTGGGTAGTATCATGCAGCTCCTTCAAAAGTGTGAACTCTTTGTCATAGTTTGGTTCCAATGTAGAGGAATCATGCTCTTCTTTAAAAATGGCATAACCTTCATCAAGAGGCAATTCAAATTCCTCTTCCACCACATCAAGTGTTTGGATCTCTTCAAGTTCATCTTCAAACACATCAAGAACATTCAAATTTTCACATTTCTCATGATCCACCATGTCATGAGAATCCTCCAAACAATCTACCATTTGACAATCTGAAACATAGGAGGAAAAACAAGTATCTTGCAACTTTTCAAGAAGTTGCTCATTTTGAATTGTGAGCTTATGAATATCCTCATTATTCTTCAAGTATGCATCATGTAACAATTCATTAAGTTCAAACAAATGGTTTCTATCAAAAAGCAAAGACATGAAATTACCTTTGATGTGGCACATTGCTCTTTGAATCTTCTCCATGTCTTCAAGGAAGGATGTTTCCTCCAATGAAGTAGCTCTCCAACAAGAATTTGACACCAATGCTTGAGTGTCATGGAGAATGCTGAGGGACTCTTGGATATTATTTTCATTCATCTTTAAGGACCCTTCAAGAAAATGAGGCTCTTGCAAATGAACCTCCTCATCTTCTTCAATTTTGCTTGGACCAACTTCATGAAGCTCAAGTGGTGATGGGGAAGTTGATCTTGGTTCTTCTTCAACTGCTACAAGGTCTTCATTATCATGCTTAATGAAACTTGTACTTGTAGAAACACTTTCAAAAGTGATCTCTATGTCACCAACATAGAGGTGTGAGCACCCATCAGTAGGTACTCCTTCATATTTTAAGCATCCATCAGTAGATGCTCTTTGGTTCATGTCTAAGCTAGAAGGTGTCTCGAAATGATCTTCCATATTTTCAATAGAATCTTCTTCATGCTCTTGTGATGTCTCTTCCTTTTGCTCCTTAAAGCAAGCTGATGCATTTTGCCCCTTGTTTTCCTTAGGATCAATATATTTGGAATCTCTTCTTGAATAAATCTCAAAAGCTCTCCTCAAGGAGGACATCATTTCATGCACACATATATGATACTCGCTCCAAGGGTTTTTACAAGAAGGGCATAAACCTTTCTTCACTAACTCCACATCGTCGTTTTTGGGCCTATTTTCAAAAACATGTTCAGCATAGTACTCAAAAGACATGGCATTTTGTGTATTTTTGCTAAAAGCAAGATATTCTTGATATTTTTGATATTGTTGGGGCAAGGTTTTATATTTTGCTCTCCATCTTTGGAACTCACTCATAGAATTATCCTTGGTTGGTGTGACACACTCATATTCATCAGATTTAAATTCATAAGAATAATCTTCATTTCTCTTGAAATTGTAAGAAGTGTTGCATGATGGCACCTGTTCCTCATACCATTCACATTCTGCTTCATATTGCTCATAAGCATCTGCATATTCCTCATAAGAATTGTACTCATAGGATTCATCATAATAGTAAGACATGGCTGCCAATTATTATTGAATGTATGTACCTAATACACAGGTGCAAGGACCATGCTCTGATACCACTGTAATGTCCCTTATTAGGAATTTTATTAAAATTGCAATTTTCCACTTTTTTCCTTGGTTCGACCTTTGACTAGTTTCGATCTCTAGGTCCCAAATTTGCCCCAAATGATCCCAAATATTCTGAGAAGGTATATGAATGATATTATAACATAAATATGTGTTTCAGGGATGCCTTTGTACCTTTAAAACACTTATGCAAATACTCTTTCAATTCTGGTCAATGTAGGTAACTTTACTAGTGATTTCCCTTTGACTAGTATTGGTCTCTAGGTCTCAAATTGACTCCAAATGCCTTCAAATCTTCAAGGAAGGTTTATGAATGATATTAGGAATTGAATATGATGTTCAGGGATAACATATGTCCACCAAAAGACCTCTGCAAACTCTCTTAATATTCTGGACCAAGTATGCAATTTTACAAGTAATTTGGGGTTCAAATCCCCCTAAGGTAAGTACTGAAAATGGCTTCCCAAATGCCTCCAAACCCACTCAAATTTATGAACAGAGGTATGTAATGTGTTAAGTATGTTATTAAGGTCTCATATGCACCATTAATGGTTTATTACAACTGTTCTCACCCTCTCCCATTCAACTGCAAAAATCCCCAATTCAACCCTTGGGGAAATGGCACTATTTCTTCTCCCAATGCAATTAAACTAAGTAAAAATGATTCAAATGCTCAAGTACAGTACTTGAAACTTGTATAATACATCCATGGCAGTATATTTATCACAAATATATCAGAGAATCATCCATTCATTCGAAATCATCATCAATACATTGGCTCACAACAATGTAGTGGAGAAATGGCATTGTTCTTCCATTAAAAATGAGATTTATACATTTCTACTTGGAATTTCGACCTGAAACTTTTTGGAGATGAAGAAAAGAGTATTTAATTCATATTAAAAAAGAAATGGGGCATTATAAGCTCCCCCAAAGAGTACAATAGCTCACCAAAAACGCCCTCCCTCAAGGATCAAGAATATGCCATCAAAACTGGAAATGGTTGAAGGAGCGAGCTGCAATAGAAGAAACCATGAGCTGCCCTGTAGCTTACACCTGAAAATAAAGACTCCATTAAAGCTCCAAATGAAAGGTCTGAATGGCCTTTCCAATTGCCAACTTGGATGGGAATCTTTCACCCTCGAAATTGGCTAAGGCAAGAAACTAGTCATCCACTAGCTCTCCCTCTTCACAAATGCAATTGCAAATTCTACAAATGATCAAAAAGCCATTCTCATACTTCATTTCTACATTTTATAACCAACATTAGCCTTCTAAGGGTCGAAATCCTCTCAATAGATTCAATAGATTTCCATTTAGGAAATATTCCACATTTGCCACTTGTCTCCTAGTTCCAACCTTCCATCTTCTCCCAAATTCGATTTTGGGTCTCTTTGGCTTCTCCAACTCCCAAATTCGACTTCCTTGAGCCTATTTTTGGGGCTGACATGTCATAGTGGTCAGATGTCAGAGGTCAGGTCTGCAATTTGTCATAGTTGTCATAGATGCTCCATCATTGGTGTCATAGGGGCTAGGGAATCTAGTCCAAGTGTCCACAAACTTCCACTTTGACTCTTTATCTTCCATGGAGGTTACCAATCCTTCCCAATTCGATCTAAGATGCTCAATGACATGTGTTATGACTTACCAACTCACCCAAGAGTGTTCACATTCCCATTAATTCGAATTTGCAAAAGAGATATACCATGTATTATGAAAAATCAAGCTAGTGTGGGTCCCACATCCTCCATATGTCTCCAAAACCATTTGTCACCTAGGATTTCTCTTGAATTTCTTTATTCAACCTATTTATTAAATACTTGAACCCTTCCAATGTCTAAACATCATTTATTATCCCCCTTATTCCAAATCCCAAAGCTTCCACCCCAAACCTAGGAAACTAGTAATTTTCCTCCTTGGCAATTATTTGACCCTTAACATCAATTTTACAAACTCTAATGAATATGGCTAATGTGATTAGGCCATTGTGAGCCAATTACAAATTTGGGACATGACAATAATTTATTAATATTTTTAGTCATTTTTACAATTAATTTGTTTTGCATATAATAATTTTCATGTTTGCTTAATGTTTATCGATTGAATTTAATTAATAAATATATTATTATTAAAATGTAGTGATATCATATATTTTATTTTTAATATTTCAAGTATTTTTTTTAGTAAGATAAAGCCTTTTATTCTATTAGTATACAATAGAATTACAAAACCAAGCTCTCAGGTGCTCCTCTCGAAGGAAAACAGAGCGGCCTAAGAGATGCAATGAGAGTAACATAGATTAAACCTTATATTAGAGAGTAACAGAGATTATACCATATGTCCAACTATCATAATTATAGTGTAAAAACCAAGAAGCTAAATAACTATTAAAGTCTGAACCAAGCATTATCCAATTGCAACCCTACGAAAATATAAAACTATGAGGAGATATAGACAAAAAATACCACATGGTGGATAGTTAATTTGTTGGATGGCCCAATGAGGGTGGCCCTTGTGTTTGATCAGTAAGAGTGACGTCTTGTTATTTTTCCTCTTCCAGGTTGATGATCCAAGTATTTACTAGGGGCTGCACTGAAGGCTCCTCGACTTCCTTGGTAATTTTGACTTTGATGCCCATGTATTGGGCTAGAAGATTTTGCTTGGCCTCAATTACCTTCAGATGGTAAGGGAATTCTCTGAGAGGAACCCTTTCTAAATGGATTTCATCCAGTTTCCCAGGAGGTCTCCATAAGCTTCCCCTCTTTCCATTAGAGTATTCCCTAGGATATTCTTAACCAACAAGTAGAGGTCTATAGTTCCGCTATAGAGGGAAATACTGCCCCTGGTGTTCTCAGGGAATTCACCCTTCAAACTCCTCAATCTTCTTCGCCTATGAAGTGAATTCCTTTTCTTCCTGAACCTCCTTTTCTAACGACTCGATTGATTTCTTGGTTGCCTCCGAGATTGTCTCACAAAAATAGTTGGTCATGTGCCTGGCTCTCTTGATATCACATAATTTATATTTCCCATTGGTTTTATCTATGTCTTGGCGCACTCTCCTCATTCGCATATCACCCTTCATCTCCACAAGTGCTTCCTCCATGCTTCCCCTTGCTTCCATCAAAACAGAGTAACACAAAATGTCGTAGTAGCTATTGAAGATCCACACTAACCGATTCATAGGATGAGAGAGGGGGTGTTGGCCCTCCTTCATATTTTCTACCGTAACACCTCTATCCTGGATCCTGTCCGGATTACCCATGATATCGTGCACACTTGGTGATCGTTTCCATGATTCAAATTCATGTGTTTTTATAGAGGACTTAAGATA
Source organism: Larix kaempferi (assembly GCA_027924585.1). Lineage (NCBI taxonomy): Eukaryota > Viridiplantae > Streptophyta > Pinopsida > Pinales > Pinaceae > Larix > Larix kaempferi. Next base: position 8,356,527 of record BSBM01001033.1, read on the forward strand.
GAGACATGATACAACATAAATGCTAAGTGCACAAAGGGAGGTGGTGTAGTGGATCCTCATCCTTGTTGATCACGTATTGTACTAGGGGAGCTAGGCGTCCTTCTGCTATGTCATTTCCCCTCCTACCTCCAAAATTTGCCGATACCGCCACATGTTCATTTGTCCCATCATTCCTGGTCTCCTTTATTTCCACCTGATACCCTTCTGCCACATCTTTGATGTTCGTACAAGTGTGGGTAGCACGTGGGTTGAGAAGCCTACGTGGAGCTAAATATTTTAAGTATTATTTCTTGTCCTTTTTATTAATAAATCTCTTATTTACGTTAAAAAAATATTAAAATACTTGTAGAATATAAATATATATAATTGGAAGCATATGGAATAAGACATTAGAAATAATAAAAAGGAATAATATTATGAAAATGTACAATAACTAATATTGAAATGTTAAGCATTACTATATAGTAATGGTAGCGAAACCACCCATCCAAAACCATATGAGTGTCAAACCACTCAAGCCACTCAATAAGTGAATCTATTGTAATTACAAAACCACTCAATTGTTACATGGGAAATGTTTGATGAAAACTCTCCAAAACCGCTCATCCACTAAATTAATATGACCAAAGGGGAGAATTGATGCTCTTAGACAAAGGAAGAGCACTAGTAACTTTGGTGCTCCAACATAAAAATAAAGCATTGAAACTCTTAGACAAAAGGGTAGCATCAATGCTCCAATAACACCAAGAATAATACCATGTAGCTCGAATAAACTAATGAACTTCCACATAAAGGGAGGTGAAAACCCTTTTGGACATGCACCTAGGTTGCAAAAAAGTGTGTTCATTTCCATGTCTAGAGCCTTGCCCCTCATTTTCTATCCATATTTGTTGATGTAAAACCTTAAAACAAATCCACAATTAACCCACAAATAAAAGTAAAACCCTTGAATGAATTAAAAAAAAACAAGACAAAAAACTAATAAATAAAGAACAATATTGAGAAATTGAAAATAACATGAAGAAAATCACTAATGGGGATATGCAGCCATGATGCACAAAAATCTACCCATTTCTTGGTTGAAATTGTCCCTCATTTTCTAGCCATTTATGTTGATGTAAAACCCTGAAAAAATCCACCATTAACTTCCAAAATAGAGACAAAACTGTTAAGATTTAATATGCTAAGACAGAAAATATCAGCATTACATTCCATTTCACAATAATAGCATATACAGGATCACTGAAGAAACAACAAGCATAGCATAAACACAAGAGACACAGATTTATCCTGGGAAACCCTCATGGGGTAGAAAAACCCAGTAAAGCTTCCTCAATATAGATGACCAGCAATATACAAAGATGCAAACCGAAGATATGATCTCCTCCTCTATCATAGCAGACCTCTCCTCCACAAGTGCGCCTCTCTCTCAAGTGAGTGTATGTATCAAATGAGGAACACACCTCCTCTATTTATACACTACTATGACATATCTTTTACACAAGTACACGTAGGCTCGTATTTAACCAATGGGTTAAATACCCCACTACAACTGACTGGGCCGACCCCTCTAGGGTGGTCTAATAACCCTTTGACCCACATAACACATACAGGGCCGACCCCCCACTAGGGAAGTCTAATAACCCAAGTTACCACATTCTGACGGAGGAATAAACATCTCCGAATATACAATAAGATCTTCACGGAGGAATGAATCATCTCCAGAATAATAAAGTACAAATATAATATTCTTTGAAGTTACAATATCTCAACACTCCCCCTTAACGAGAAGGATATTATAACAACATCTGCACGAGCAAGGAGTCATCAACATCATACCTGATACATCTATAAATCATTGGAAGCTTTCTTCAATTTATCATCATCAGTAACCTGACTAGTTACTGGAACATCAACATCATCAGAGTTGATAGTACTCAATCATCAGCATCATCATCACACGATCATCAACATCGTCATCAACATCGTCATCACACGATCATCAACATCGACATCACACAATCATCAGCATCGTCATCATACGATCATCAGCATCGTCATCACACGATCAACAGCATCGTCATCATACGATCATCAGCATCGTCATTACACGATTATCAGCATCGTCATCAGCATCGTCATCATACGATCAATCCTGTTCTCTTTAGGACCTATGTCCATGGATGATGCAATCCTATCATGTACCTTTTGAACCGAAGTCCAGGGATGATCCAGTCCTATCATGTACCTTTTGAACCGAAGTCCAGGGATGATCCAGTCTTATCAATTTTTGGAGACCTCATGTCTACGACTCAATTCACAGGACCAAAGTCCAAGGATGATCCAATCCTTACCGTACATTTAGGACCACGTCCAAGGATGACTTAATCCTCAACCGTACATTTAGGACTACGTCCAAGGATGACTTAATCCTCCACCATACATTTAGGACTACGTCCAAGGATGACTTAATCCTCCACTGTACATTTAGGACCACGTCCAAGGATGACTTAATCCTCCACCGTACATTTAGGACCACGTCCAAGGATGACTTAATCCTCCACCGTACATTTAGGATCACGTCCAAGGATGACTTAATCCTCAACCGTACATTTAGGACCATGTCCAAGGATGACTTAATCCTCCACCGTACATTTAGGACCACGTCCAAGGATGACTTAATCCTCCACCGTACATTTAGGACCACGTCCAAGGATGACTTAATCCTCCACTGTACATTTAGAACCACGTCCAAGGATGACTTAATCCTCCACCGTACATTTAGGACCACGTCCAAGGATGACTTAATCCTCCACCGTACATTTAGGACCACGTCCAAGGATGACTTAATCCTCCACCGTACATTTAGGACCACGTCCAAGGATGACTTAATCCTCAATTGTACATTTAGGACCACGTCCAAGGATGACTTAATCCTCCACCGTACATTTAGGACCACGTCCAAGGATGACTTAATCCTCAATCGTACATTTAGGACTACGTCCAAGGATGACTTAATCCTCAATTGTCCACCAAGGATTTCATTCTCGAAGACATACGTCTACGACTCTTCTTTCGGACTGAAGTCCAGGGATGATCCAATCCCCTCACATGTTCACCAAGAACTTCATTCTCGAAGACATACGTCTACGGCTCTTCTTTCGGACTGAATTCCAGGGATGATCCAATCCCCTCACATGTTCACCAAGAACTTCATTCTCGAAGACATACGTCTACGGCTCTTCTTTCGGACTGATGTCCAGGGATGATCCAATCCCCTCACATGTTCACCAAGAACTTCATTCTCGAAGACATACGTCTACGGCTCTTCTTTCGGACTGAAGTCCAGGGATGATCCAATCCCCTCACATGTTCATCAAGAACTTCATTCTCGAAGACATACATCTACGACTCTTCTTTCGGACTGAAGTCCAGGGATGATCCAATCCCCTCACATGTTTACCAAGAACTTCATCAAAACATGTGTCAATCATGTATCCTCATCATCAAAACATGTATCCTCATCATCAAAACATGTATAACAAAACATGTATCCTCATCATCAAAACATGTATAACAAAACGTGTATCCTCATCATCAAAACATGCATAACATCTATCATCAAAAGCATGTATACATCTATCATCAAAAGAAAAAATATAAGATTCCTAAATCTAAATAATTCTAAGTAACTAAGTGCAGCAAATTGATGGGATAGAATTGTTATCAGATACTATACTACTCCCCCTTTCGAGGAGGGTCCTTCTGGACTATACCAAGCTTGTCTCGGAAGTATTCAAACTTTACTCGAGACAGAGGTTTAGTCAAGATATCAGCAATCTGATCCTCAGTGCTTATATACTCGAGCTTGATAGCTCCTCTCTGCACCATATCTTGTATATAGAAGTATCGGATCTCTATGTGTTTTGACTTATCATGGAATACAAGATTTTCTATCTTGATGCAGTTTTGAATGTCACACATAATCACAGTGGAATCCATTTCTAAGTCAAACACTCCATATAATAGCTTTTGAAGTCACACTACTTCACAGCTGGCAGAGCAGACAGCTATATATTCTGCTTCAGCAGTACTGAGAGCCACACTAGATTGTTTCTTGCTGAACCATGAGATCATGGCAGATTCAAGACTATAACATCCACTTGATGTACTCTTTCTGTCTGAGGCACTTCCTGCCCAATCAGAATCCGAGTAACCATGCAAACGGAGTTCATGACCTCCAAGATAATATAGACCAAAATCTACTGTACCTTTTAGGTACCTCACTACATGCTTTGTAGCTATTAAGTGAACCTTTCTAGGTTCTACTAGATACTGACTTAGGGTATTTGTAGCAAAGCATATATCTGGCCTAGTATTTGTTAAGTACATCAATGACCCAATGATTTGTCTATATAGGGTTAGGTCCACTAAATTCGATGAGTCATTAACTAATAACTTCAAGTTGGAGTCCATGGGAGTGGCCATGGCTTTATACTCCAACATATCAAATATTTTTAGAAACTTCACAACATACTTACCTTGATTTAAAAGATTCCTTTTGGATCTTGCCATACTTCTAGACCTAAGAAGTAGTGCATTAATCTGAGATCTTTCATTTTAATTTCTTCAGCCATTTTCATGATCTGTTTCTCATTCCTTGTCAGAAAGAGATCATCGTCATACAATAATGGTATGATAGGTTCATCATCCACAACCTTAAGGTAAAGGCTAGGATCAACTTTACTTCTGGTAAAGCCCAAGCTTTGTCATTAAGCTGTCAATTGTCCATTATTCACACTCTGCATTGAGTGATCTTCTGCATATCTATCTGTGCCATCTCTCGTCAAATGGGTCTACTAATATAAGCCTCAAAATCATTCGAACTCTGTGGTGAGTTCCTTCTTGCATCCATGCCATATGTGTATAGAAGCCATATTCAACCTTGTAGCAAAGGTTGAGATCCAAATCACCCATGATGATCATTAAGCTCATCAATTGACTACCAATCCTGGGTACCCATACAGAACCTGATTCACACTTCTTCTTTAATTACACCATTAAGAGAATGGTCTTATCTAGCCACTTGGAGCAAAACATCTCATCATGATTCTCTTCTAGCCACAAGCCTTCTATAGTGTGTTTGATTTGTAAATCTTTTGTTGAACATCCATCGCTTGTTCAGTGTTCATCATTCATCATGATCTTTCCTACAAACCAAAATTAAGTACATGATTAGTAATACTTCATAATCATTAAATCATATTGACATGATAACCTGTTATGCATACAACTATCATTTACATAGTTATGCAACTATTTTGACCAATACTTTGGCACAACACTTTCCCATATCCTGTATGCATACAGTGGCTATCTAGATGCCTTCCATCTCTACCAGAACATACTATCGAGAGTGTGCACAACTCTCAGCATGTCAGCAAAGAGGTTTCATTCTAGACAAGCAACAATGGAATGTTTGTCCAACTTACCAATCATATGCATATTAGTAGCATGATATATTCTAGGAATACAAATATGCATACAAGCAATATCATTTACTATTTCTAATAACAACTCAAATACTTATCGTTTATGTTTGTGTGGTTGCCTCCCGCTTGATCTTTTGTATGTCTTCTGAACTTCTATTCATTCTGTACCACTGTGCATGCTCAAGTGTGCACTAGTGTCATTCTCATGATCTCATACACAAACATACATTCATTAGTATATTCTCAATGTTATCAAAACATTATAGTTCTAAATAATCTTGAAAATGTATCGTCATGATTATAGATAATATTCAAGGTATCAGGGAAGTCTTCTTTTACTCATGCATATTCTTGTTTGATCTAGTTAGTTAAATCATCAACCAAGATAAGAGACATAATATGCATAAACCCTTGATTACTAACTTTATGAATAAGCATAACCAATCATACCAAGTATACTTATATAAGGGATCCTAACACAAGGTAAGATTCTAACTTGACATAGGAAAACATACCTGGATTAGTATACCTGCTTAGTTATGTACAACATACCTAAACAATCTCTTCATTGATTTAGAGATCCTGAGCTAGAACCTGCATGTCTCATAGGTTAAGCATAATATAACAAAGTCATACATTCCTTGTAAGTAGAACAAAGATTATGGATGAGTCTTTGTCTTCATGTTGTCATGGTCATGGAACTTGATTTGTCTTTTGTGATGTACCTGTATCTTGTTAGCAGACAACATCAACCTCACACAACACCATAATGCATTAGTACAATCATATAGCCCTAAATAATGAATGTCTTCGATCATTCACATGCATTCATATTGTTACTAGGGTGATAAGAAAATTCTAACATTAATCAAGATTGTACTAATAAATAATATGAAGACAAACACATGATGAACTTAATCAAGAATCAGATTTCAAGACATACCTGAACCTCTTTAAGTCATACCTGTCGAGACTTCTTGTAGTCTTCTTATGTAAGGCCTTAGCCTCAACTCCCCCTGAAACTTGATCTGGAGCTTGATTAGGGTTTGCTAGAGAAACCTTCAATCTTTGACTTTCACACTTCTGAATGAATGGAAGGATGTGTCTTGCTGAGCTAGCATACTTCAATTTTGAAATCTCCAAAATTTGACCCCTCAAAATTGCCTTTGAAACTTCTGGATCTTCTGGACAGGATCTCGAACTAGGGTTTGATGAATCCCACCCTTCTGCTCAATCAAAAGGTTTGATCCAAGGCTCTAAACTCTTATTTTTTCCGAGGAGCTTCCAGCCGTGGTTACAGACTTCAAAAATTTCAACTTTTGTTGAAGCCCTAATTTTCCATCTTTCCGATCAAAATCGCGAGCTAGGGTTTAATCAAGCCCGGTCTTCTACCCAACCAAAAATTCGATCTTGGTCTCTAAATATTGATTTTCCTGAGTAGCATTCAGCCGTGGATTCTGATTCCAAAAATTCTAACTTTCTCCGAAACCCTAAATTCCGGAAGCCATGAATAAAGGTGCTCCAAAAATAATTCTGTTTTGACAGAAATATGTACCTGATTGTTTCTGCTATAACTCTAAAATTTTCGCTCCACAGGGTCTGAAAACTTTTTCTGCAGTAGCCTGACCTGTCATCTTTCCATCTTGATAGGTCTGACTTCAATTGGATTTTCTGAGAGAGAGTTATGCCAAATGTCGCAACGTGACCTTTTTTGGGATAATACAGGAGAGAGAACTTGTACGGCGTGCCACGTGTCACTGTTTGAACTTCGGCCTCTGAAAACTTTTCCTGCAATAGCCCGCCCTGTTATCTTTCCATCCTGATAGGTCAGAACTCAATTGGAGTCTCTGAGAGAGAGTTATGCCAAGTGTCGCAACGTGACCTGTTTATGGGATAAAACAGGAGAGTGAACTTGTACGGCATGCCACGTGTCACTGGTTCAGCTTTGGCCTCTAAAAAAGTTTCCTGAGATATTACAGTCTGTGTGCTACCTGTCACTTTTTATGAAATTTCATTTGGAGCTTCCTAGCCCAAGTTATGACCTTTTTTCCTAGGTCACCTGATTTTGACTGAGATCTGGAAGAGGCAGAAACCCTAACTTGTACTGATCATAACTTACAAAGTACAACGAATATGAGAGTGCCCTTTGGACACAAGATACCTGGCGATGTCATCTATGACCTGTAAAGGTTTCATATCCTGAACCTTCTCCAAAATGGATTTATAGCGAAAGTTCCACGATGACTGGTTTTTGCTATGTAAAACCCGAACCTTCAAATTGTCGTAAGTGAAGCAAGTGTCTTAAGTGCCATACCTTGCCTTCCTTTAGGTTAGCTCTAATACCATGTTAATATTTAATATGCTAGGATAGAAAATAGCAGCATTACATTCCATTTCACAATAATAGCATATACAGGATCATTGAAGAAACAACAAGCATAGCATAAACACAAGAGACACAGATTTATCCTGGGAAACCCTCATGGGGTAGAAAAACCCAGTAAAGCTTCCTCAATATAGATGACCAGTAATATACAAAGATGCAAACCAAAGATATGATCTCCTCCTCTATCATAGCAGACCTCTCCTCCATAAGTGCGCCTCTCTCTCAAGTGAGTGTATGTATCAAATGATGAGCACACCTCCTCTATTTATACACTACTCTGACATATCTTTTACACAAGTACACGTAGGCTCGTATTTAACCAATGGGTTAAATACCCCACTACAAATGACTGGGCCGACCCCTCTAGGGTGGTCTAATAACCCTTTGACCCACATAACACATACAGGGCCGACCCCCCACTAGGGAAGTCTAATAACCCAAGTTACGACATTCTGACGAAGGAATAAACATCTCCGAATATACAATAAGATCTTCACGGAGGAATGAATCATCTCCAGAATAATAAAGTACAAATATAATATTCTTTGAAGTTACAATATCTCAACAAAAACCCTCAAACCTACAAAAAAAAAATATGGCAAAACTAACTAAAAAATTAGTAACAACGGTGATAAATGGAATAAAATAGAAATAAAATCAATAGGAAATAAATAATGAATAGGGGGAAAATGGTTACTTGGCTGCAATAATCTTTATCTTTCATTGCATTCATGTCTATTTGTATTACATTCTCATGTAGAAACACTTCCTCTTCCTCTTCTCTCATGCGAGATGGAGAAATGAAACAAACCCTCACTTTTTACTCTTTTCAAGAGTCGTCTTTAGGTTTTTCCTGCTTCATTTAATAATTTAAAAAAAATGTGAATTATCGTTCGGTGCTTTAGCGTATTATGAGCATCGGTGCTTCAAAACCTCAAAAAAGAGCACAAGTGCACCAAAACCTAAAAAAGGAGCATTGTTGTGCATATATCTAAAACATGAGCACCGATGTGCATATATCTAAAAAATGAGCATCAATGTGCCCATACAAAGATATGAGCACCAACTTGTCATTATCAAATAGGAGCACCAATGTTTTTTTTGGGATATTATCTCTCTGGTGCACATTGCTATTGAAGCATCGACACGCCTAGAACAATGTGGAGCACTGGTGCGTCTTGGCCAAAGTGGAGCACTGATGTATTTTTGACTTGTTTCTCTGGTGCGCTTGTATCCATGGAGCACCAATGTGTGCCATAATGGTTTAGGTGAAATGACAAAAAAATCCACTGAAACTTCCGGCTGCTCGACTCCGCTAGCAAACTTCACTATAAATGGAGAAGGGAGATTTTTTTGTAGAGGTTCTGTAAAAAACTCCACTGGAAGATGCTTTCCCTGAAGTGGTCTGACTTGACTACAACCAAGAATGGAAATGAATGTGTCTTGTGGTTGTTGATTGATTCTCTAATATGGTCATTTTGATATCATGCAAGAAGAGTATTGTAGCAAAGGTCATTGCTAAGCTTTTCTTCAAGCATGTTTGGGTTCATTTTGGGCTGTAAAGAACCATTATTTTAGATAGGGATGGAGGATTACTAGGTAATTTTAGGTCTAATTTGTGGTTAATGATGGACACTGAGCTAACCAAATCGATTGACTTCCACAAACAAATGAATGAACAAATAGAGGTATTCAATAGGATGATTGTGCATGTCTTGAAAATGTAGAATTCCAAACATCCACACATAAGGGATGAGAGCCTTTATTATGTTCAATATAGCTACAACAAATCCCTTCATAGCTCCATTGGACAAAACACTTTTCAAGTGTGGTTGGGGTTCCAACAATTGCCCCTAATTGACATAGCTCTTCCCATTTCATCTAAACATGAAGAATCCTCGCATGATTAAATATAGGCTAACATAGTAACCAAATTTTTCGAATGGATCCAACACATCCAATAAAAAGTTCATGGTATTTTGTAGAAAGGCACTGCCAAGTACAAGCAAATCCATGATCAAAATCAGGTTCCACAAAAGTTTCATTTGAGAGATAAGGTATTGTTTCATTTGCAAAAATAACATCTCATAAGACCCATCAAAAGGCCCACCCACTTTGATATGGGCCTAACACCATCATCAAGCATGTGGAGAGAATGCTTTTGGATTAAGTATTTCCCCTTTCCTTGTCTTGCACCCTGTAATTAATGTGGAATTGCTTTGACCATATTTTCCACCTCAATACCTCAAAGGTGGTTGAGCACTTGGCCCCTACGAAACTTAATCTTTGTTGCATTGAGTAAGCAATAGTTGATTGTATCATGGACACTAAGATGAAGGGAACCCACCAACAGAACATCAAACTCCATCAGGTCTCTAAAGTAGGGTAGCTCCTTCACTAGGGAAAGTGGCTCACCAGGAGTCAACTTCAATAGAAGTTTCCCCATATGGTGGAGGAACCTGACACAATTTCGACCATTTATTCTTGGGGGGATGATTGGTCTAGGTGGATACTCCACACCTTGACAGTTCTACTACAATTTTTTAGGTCTTGAACTTCTAGTGTGTTTTTCATTCATTTCCCTTGCGGCTTTGGCAATTGACATTGCATGAAATTATAAACACATAGAGAATGGATCAAACTTTGTAATAGTATAAGAAATATTCTTAACCAAGTTCATATGAAAAATTTCTGACCTCAAAAATTTGACATACCAACTAGCCTCCTCATGGCTTGCATTGCTTTTGCCACATGATTTTCTAGGGTTAGGGTAACTAGATCTTTAGGGTTTTTGTATCTTAGGGATTCATACCTATGTTAAAATGACAATATTTTCCTCTTGTAATGTCTTCTTGCGAATTAGCATAATTGACACATCTCTCTTTAAAGATAATATACAACTTTTCTAAGTAGTTTGTATTGCTCTGCATTTTATAGTATTTTCTACTTTGTCCATTCATAGATTTTGGGTTTTACCATATTATTGTTCTATCTGCAATATCTTTGTGTGTTTCCATTTATTCATGCCTTCATTTCATTCTCTACATAATTCAAAAAATGGTCCTTGATCATATTATCCTTTGCACACTTCAAATTGAATTGGGATATCCATGCATCCTATTGCCTTGAAGCCATGGTCAAGTTAGTTTTAATTCTTGCAATTTCTTTGAAGTGGGATTTTACACAAAGTTAAACTTCTCACAAATCTCCCATGGTGAGTAAACAACAATTATAATGGTTCATATTGACATAACCAAGGTTAGACTAAGAGAGCATCGAGCCAAGAAACCCTAGTGCAAATGTGTGAGATTCCCCATAAGATGAAGGTTCCATAATGATATTGATAACATAGGAGAATAAGAATTTCCAAGCAATGCAAATTGATAAATGTCCTATCAAGACACTATTCATGTCCATTAATTGACATCCATTTTAGAAGGAATTAAAGTATTACAAGTTTTGGTTGAAACCTTATAGAATCGAAATATGAGTAGTCATCTTGAATTCCTCAGATGATATCACACGAGAGGGTTTCCAAGTTCTATGAAATTAAGGAGATGTACACTAGCTAATAAAGGATGATTTAATACCTTAAGCCTCCCTTCTTCAACCTATAATCAAAATCATCATGGGATAGGGGATGTGAATATGCTCTCATGTTCCTCCAACCATATAGACAAACTACCTTTAGTGATTCAAATTATGTTGAGAATGAAATGAAGATGGTAATAATAGGTGAAATAAAATAGACATGTTACAAAGTGCACAATAATATAGTGAAACCCAAACTCTATTAATGGATGAAAAGTGAAAACACTACGATATGAAAAGCAATACAAACTAGCTAGAATGGTGGTAGCTTATGTATGAGAACAAATGTATAGGTTATGATCATTTGCAAAAGTACCCATCATATGAGGTTGAAATTGCCTTTTAACATAAATTCTAAAACCCTAATATCCCAAACCCTAACCCTATGAGATGAGGTGGCAAAAGGAATCTAGGCCTAGAGGAGACTAGTTGATCTTCCCATGGCTGCAACTTCCACATACAAACTCCATTCGAGGAATTTCTTGGACCATTACAAATCCTATTATAAGCTATATGTGTTTGGTCGCTTGATAATAAAAGATTATTGGGCCATGTCAATCACCAAAAGTGCATCAAAAGTGCCCAAAAAATGCATTGAAAGTTAAAGACTTCTAAAACTAGCAAGGTGTAGTATCATTTCTAAGTCAATGGTAGATTTGGGTGCCCATCAATATCCACTTGGATCATTTGGGTTATAAAGTTAGTTTTTTGGCCATTTCCTCATCCTTGGAGTTGAAATGCCTCTTAACCTAATAGAAGAATACTTTGCACAATTCCTTTAGTAACAAAATTAGCCTTTCAAATGCGAGCTGTGATTAGGGAAGGGACAATCTTTTTTATACTAGGGCTCGAATGACAATGGAAGAATCATCAATAAAAGTTATTCCTCTGAATTCTTGCTCCCTTGGTAGCTTTACTCCTCAATACACATCCAATGCTTTAACTTCACTATTAGTAAATCCCCCGGCTCATATTTGATCTTCCGGTTTCCTTCAGGATAATTCAAATCCCCTTCCCCTTGTTGCTTCACAATGAGTGTAGTGTAAAAAAACCAATCCAATTTTAAGCTTAATCAACAAGACTGAGGAAATAATGCATACAAAAAGAAAAGTGGAATACTCAAAGTAATTTCAAAAACAAAGAAATAAGTTCATCAAACTCATAGCACCAAACACCAAGGAAAAAGAAAAAAATGAGAAAAACAAAAATACAAAAATTGAGTTTGGTTAGAAAACTATTAAAAAATAGTCTCTCTTAACATTCAAGGTTGAGAATAAATGAATAATACACTTAACATTCAGGTTGAGAATAAATTAATAATACACTAAAGAATAGTGTATACTTTGACCAAAATGACAAGTCTCAATTATGACAATTCCATATCAAATATCAACTAAATGCACACATGTCTTCCTATCTAATCACTAAAGAGATACAAAATATTGACAATTGGTTACAAACGCTCATTTTAATAAAATAAAAACAATGAATTCTTTTTCTTTTCAAACGAAAAAGACAACTTTTATTAGTTAAAAAGTTGTATCCAGAGATACTAAACGGCAAGTAGCCTGGATGTACATTACAACAATAACCCACAGTGCCATATCAGCAGTCAAGCAAAATTAAAACTATCAGGAAACAAACAGCCAATGATCCACCACAAGTCCACAGTCCACAGACTTACAGTTACAAAACACTAGTCATAATCCAGGCAGAACGACTCAGAAGGAGAACCATCGCAGAATTTCAGAACATGGATTGCGCCGTCCATCTCTCCCAACGCCAACTTAGAAAGCTTATCAGCCTCCCCATTATAATCACGATAAATATGATGGAAAGAGATATCAGTGAATTCCTCCTTGAGGGAACGCACACTATTCATCCACCCGAACAGAGTTAACGATGACAGGACATGCTCTCACTTGGCCCAATAGATAATAAAACACATATTTCATTAAAATTGAAAATATTTTATTACAAGAACAACCCCATAACTAAGTTTTTTGGTTATTTTGGAATTCTAGATCCACTATTTAATTCCAAATTTAATGAAATACGTGTTATAACCTGGGAGTCTCCGAAAATAGTCAGCCTGGATAAACCCAAGAAGTGAGCAAAGTAAAGCAGACCCCAGAGTGCTAATAATTCAGAACGGGTGTTGGTGCCCCTACCAGCTCTCAGTCGAAGATGAAAGAATATAGAAGGACTGAGTTTTAAAACGCATCCTGCACCACAATACCCATGTTGTGCCGGCCCATTGAAATAGCCAATGGGAAAGTCGAACTCTCCTTCCTCATGCTGAATAATCCTTCTCGTTGCTCTTTTAGTAGGAGGCTGGTATGAATTGTAATACCCAGCAATACATGCTATAAGGATGGAACAAGGTATACGACCCTCCCTGAAAATATAAGCATTGCGGGCTTTCCAAAGTTCCCACCAGGTAATACATAAGAGTGCAACATCATAAATATGTGCCCCAATCCACTGCCAAAAGTACTGCGCTGGAGAGAGACCCGTCCAAGAAGAATGGAATCCCAACGACACTTGTAGTTCAAACCAAAGTTCACGAAAGAAATGACAATGACCAAATAAATGGTCCACATCCTCCACCGCATTCCAGCACAAAACACATAGCCCTGACCCTTGGAAGCCCCGTTTGCAGATATTCCTCTAAGTGAGGACTCTTTTGTTCATTATGAACATGTGCATGTATATGTATATCAACTTTTTCTTTTGGAACCTAACAACATAAGTGAAAAGCGTTATTACACATCTTGCATTTTCAATCTCCATTGTGGTTGAAAAGGTACATGTTGTACATAAGCTTGGAAATTGTCCCTATATTTATGGAAATCCTTGAACCCTAAAAAGGTTATGGTGCATTCAATGAGTTTTTTTCATTTTATTATTATTATTATTTATAATATAGAAAAGTCTCTCCTGCATTTCAATGTTTTTTAATTAATTTATTTATAAAATAGTCATGAACATTTGTGTGAAAACAATCGACATTGTAATTATTAAAATAGTCATGGACATTTGTGTGAAAATAATCGCCATTGTAACAATATTTTTGTCTAGTTGATAAAATATTTTTGTCTCGTTGATAAAATAGGGGTAACGTTCTTTTCAAGGGTTTGATTTATCTTTTATGTATGTATATATTATTTGATTGCTTTTGAATTGTCATGATGTGCATTAAACAAGTTTGATGCCAACAATACTTTTCTACCTAATTTATTATTAATTAAAAAACAACTTTGTGCTGGGAATCGGAATGCTGATTATTAATTTTAAAATAAATAATACTTTGTAGTAGCACATATAATTGTTGATTTAAAAAAATGAAAGTATTCTATGTTTATTAATAGTTTAAAAAACACCTTAAAAAGAAATATTTTTTTATCATAAGAAACTAGCATATTTTTGAAAATGAAAAGTGAATATTAAAAAAAAAAAAAAACTATATTATGGATTTCTTTTAATTTGGATATCAAGTTTTAAAGAATGTTTATTTGTAAAAATATCTAAAAGTCATGTTGAATTTCAATTCATATAGAAAAAGGTTCCATTCACAAAGAATTTTGATAATTGAAAATAAAGTAGAGGGATCTAACAAATTTTAGAGTTTTAATATTTTTTAGTTGTATTTTTATTTATTTATTAATATTATTTTTTTGAGTTTAATTATTAAACTTTCGACTTTAATATCAAACAATGTTTGGATTTGGGCTCCAACCAACTAAGCTATCTCTCGAAGTTAATACAATATTTTTTAGTTGTATTATTTTATTTAATAAAGTTTATTTAATTAAGAAAGTTAAAAAAGAGATGATATTCTTTATTAATTTTTTTATAGATTATTATAATTATATAAATTAGTAATTGATTGTTTTTGATGAAGTGTTAAAATGTAATTTATAAAGGAGGAATGTGTTTGAACCATCAACTTTGTTTTAAAGAAAATTAATAATAATCTCATCCATTTATTATTACTTTAAATTACATTAAATGTAAGTGATGACATAAATATTTTAAATTAAGTGTAAATGGTGACACAAATACCTTAAATGAAAGTGATTAAGCATATATAAAATTAATATGTGTGAAAAAGCTATTTAAAAAGTCCATTAAAATATACAAATATCATAAGTATCATATAATTGTATAAATACAATCTCAAGTTATGTCAAACCTTTAGAACCACAAAATATCATCGTAACTTTTAGAACCCAAGTTAACTCTCATTCCTTTTTAAACTATTGTGCTATTATGAGGTCTTAAAATACTATGCTATTACTATTAGGAGGCAGTTTATTAGAATCCAATAATCAATTAATATTTTTAAAACCCGATCAGTTAGCTCAGGTTGGCCTTGAAATCCAGATCTGTAAGTATAGTAACACAACTCCAAAATTTTTGAATTTGCATTGATGGGTACTCCGAATGTTGATGATATATACTAGTTGTATATATACAATTTGAAGAGAATACCGAATTTATCCACTATAATTGAGCATAGATGGAAATTGTTGCTGTAGTAAATGGAATTCCACTGATGTCTGCCCATAATAAAAAAAGAATACCTATGCAAAATTTCTAAATTTCATTTCATGAAATGTTTTGTCAAATGCACTAAATTAACTTCTTACGGTGTCTAAGGACTGTTGCAAAAGCCTCCGATAAGTAAAAATGAGAAGTTGCGGAACATTGATGCACAAGCCTTCGAAGCCAAATGAGAAGCCACGACAGGCTATTGCACAAGCCTCCGATAAGCCAAACTGGAAGTTGCGGTGTGCTATTAAAAAGTCTCCGATAAAATTACTATGCAACCTCGAATGACACGTGTTGTGTAATTCAAATCCCCAGAGGACAACAGTGTCAGGGCACTATAGAATAATGCTCTGACAAGCATAAATAGATGCATTGAATGGAGGAGGTCACGACATTGAACCTGGAGTTGTCAATGCCCTCCAACA
Source organism: Larix kaempferi (assembly GCA_027924585.1). Lineage (NCBI taxonomy): Eukaryota > Viridiplantae > Streptophyta > Pinopsida > Pinales > Pinaceae > Larix > Larix kaempferi. The sequence goes on from BSBM01001033.1 coordinate 8,372,975, forward strand.
ACATAAACGTATTGAGGGAACAAGCCTTAGCTTCCTGGAGTTTTCATCCCTTCGATACGACCAAAGACCAGGACGCTGATGCCTCACCACCCTTGCAGATATGATGATTGGCTTTATATATATTGATGGTTACAACCTGTGCATTTTGTGTTAGAATGGTCTCCCATCATTAAAGTTAATTATGTCTTGTTAAGAATGTTTATATCGCAGGGTATATAACCTCATTAGATCGATCTTTTGGTCGTTCTCTATGTAGTGTATATGTATTTTGTTTTTACTTCATTCTTTAACAAATATCAATCGCCATTAGAGTTTTCAATGATGGTAGGAATTCTTCGCATTCACTGTCAATTATGTAAATTGAAAACAATAGCCTGTAGCCACTGATCTCAGTTTACCTTTCAAAATACTTATATATAGAATCCTGATTTAATCTAAATAGAATATTCCCAAAGGTTAATTTTTCTATCGAATTTACTTGATTCATAAACATCATTTTTTTTTCAATCTCCTTTAATTTGGTTATAAATGAAAGTGCGTTTGTTCGAAACCAACCCACTTATTTAACCTTGATTTTTGTATGTAATCTGTCTTTGAATTAAATGCAAGGGTTAGATTAGGGTTTAGAGGATCGATTTCATTCAGTGCTCAAAGATTAAATCTACCCATAGTACCGTTTTTTTTTTAAACAAAAGCGGTTATATTTTTTTTATTGATAGGAAAAACACGGCTGGGCTAACGCCAATCAACCCAACTTACAAAATCCAAAAAGATTACCAATCAGAGAAATCTTAATCGTGCTATTACAATACTCATGGAGCTGCCATCTTACGGGATGGGAGACCATAGAGGAGGTTCATCATTCATAATCAGATCAGCTTGGGCTAGAAGACATTCCACATTGGCCCTAGTATCAGCTTCCTGGTTTTGACCCCGGAGAATGTGGAAATAGGAGGCAGAGTTGAAATTTTGCAGCAGTTTCCGAACCCTTTGCAAGGTCTTATTGAGCGCCGCGTTATTGAAATGATCTTCATTGTTTAAAAGTTTTATTAGGATTTCCGAATCTCCAAAAATTTTGAATATCTTGGTCTCCATTCCCCTAAGATATCTGACAAGCTTTGAGTAGTCCTAATATTTCAGCCTGGTTATTTGTGCTCTGCCCTAAACCCCAGCTGAAGCTGCCTATAAAGTGCCCTTCAGGGGCATAGAATACCCCACCTGCTCCAGCTACCCCCGGGTTTCCTTTCGTTGCTCAATAAAAAAAAAATGTGACTTTACCTTGATTCTTCCACCACTAATGAAATTCATAATCATTATACCGAAGTCGCCATTCAGGATAGCTGGTTGGACGAGCATAAATTTTATTCCTAGTCCGCAGCAATGGAACACCAATCCAGCTATTCTCTACCGGAAGAAGCAAGTTATCTTTATTAAATGGACGATTTTCTACCGTTTCCAAAAGCAACGCTTTGGTTTTCGCAACTATAATTGCGGGAGTACACAAATAGTTTTGGAAGATGCCCTTGTTCTTGGCTAACCACACTTCCCAGCATAGGTATTTTGAGGTTGCCATCCAAATTTTGGCCCATAATGATTTGCTCTTGATCGCCAGAGGATAACGCTCTGTCCAGGTGGAAAATAATAAGACAATATTGGTTTGAGAAGGAATAGGAGCATTGAGCCCCTGCAAAGCCTGCTGCCACACCTCCTGTGTGAATGTGCAATCAATAAAAACATGCTCAATGGTTTCCTGAGCTACTTGACAGAGAGGGCACCTGTGCGGTCCGAGAATACCATGTTTAACTAAATTTTTACCAGTCAATATTTGGCCATGCATGAGAACCCAAAAGAAAAAATTAATTTTTGGGATACCAAAAGAATCCCACACTTGCTTCCACACAGCGATTGTCTGATTCTGAAACTGCTGCTTTTGAAGGGCATCAAATCCCTGAGCGGCTGAGTAAATACCCGTAGGTTCCCATCCCCATTTATCCCTAACACTCATATGAACTGGAGCTAATCCGACAAGAGCAACAAACATAGCACTCACCTGAGATTGCATTTTGTCAGGCGGCCTGGGCGAATTCCATTCTTGCCAATTTCCATTCTGGTCCTAATGAGAGATGTCAGCAAGTTTCATAATGCCACGTTGAGTGAGCCAACAACGAAGTTCATGTATTTCTGCGTTGTTCTTGAGAGGATGGTAGCCCATAATCTTATCTTCCCATAACCAAATTTGTCTCCCATTGCCAGGAATACGGTAAAGATGTTTTTTGAAGAACTCCCAACCACTGCTACAAAGTTTCCACAACATGGTGCCTTTAGTGGCACTTCCTTCATCCATACTGTTCACTGAAACACCATTTATATATTTTTTAATTAATACTTGGCTAACCGAATGACTAGGATTGGAGAAAATATTCCACAACATCTTGCCACCGAGAGCCAAATTAGCAAGACTCAGATCTCTGACCTGCAGATCTCCTTCATAAAAAGGTTTTTTCACAATGTCCCAACTCACTAAATGAAATTTTTTATTATTCCCCTTACCACCTTTCCACAGGAAGGTTCGAATTAACTTTGCTACTTGCTCAATGATCATCTTGGGAGCCAACAGAAATGATGCCTGATAGATAGGCAGAGAAGAGATGACTGCTTTGATAAGGGTTAATTTTCCAGCAGTGGTGAGCCAATATCCTCCCCAGGCTGCCATTTTAGATTTGATTTTGCTTATGACTTCAAGCCAGTGCATTGCCTTAGTGATGCCCATGGTTAAAGGCAGGCCAAGATACTTAAAAGTTTCCCAGTATGCAAAACCTGCATAGCCTAAGAAATGGGCAATCCTTTAAATGGTAGATTGAGTAACATTCCAACCATACACCGCACATTTTTTCTTATTGACCAAAGCTCCCGAGACTCTGCAGAAAGTTTGAATAATATCATTGAAAACCCTTGCAATTTTTACAGAGGCACCTCCCAGTAGGAGAGACTCATCCTCGAATAAGGCATGGTTAGTGGGTTCAAGGTCTTTTATCACACAAATACCCAGAGTTGTTCCTGCTGCCTTCTCTACGGTCAACTTATGACTAAGGGAGTCTGCCATCAAAATATATAAGAAAGGGGATAAAGGGTAACACTGCCTTATACCCCGAGTGCCTTGAAAATAATTGGATGGCCTACCATTCACTAAGGGAGCGATCCAAGGCCTGCCTATACAAGCTTTGATCAGCCTTACAAAATCATTGCTAAAGCCAAAAGAAAGAAGGACTTGAAACAAAAAGGAGTGTCTTACCCGGTCGAAGGCATTAGACATATCAAGCTTTATAATCATACCTTGTTCATTGCATTGATGGCTTGAATGGATGGTTTCCTGCACAAGAGTCACATTATCCATGATATGCCTACCTTTCACAAAACCACCTTGACTAGAAGAGACGAGATTACTCAGCAGTGGTTTGATTCTATTGGCCATGAGCTTTGACAGAATTTTATTAGACGCGTTGCACAGCGAGATTGGCCTAAACCTATCAAAGGTACCGGGGTTTGATTCCTTGGGGATTAAAGCCAGAAATGTAGAATTGATGCTGCCGCCAACCTTGTATTTTTGGAGGAAGCCCCTGATCATACGAACTAAGTCCACCTTGATAATATCCCAGCAAATTTTGTAAAAGTGAATGGAAAAGCCATCAGGCCCCGGGGCTTTGTCTAGCTCCATTGCCCAAACAACATTGCTAATTTCAGTTTCAGTCAAGGGCTTCACAAGGCTTTCATTATCTTTCTCCCCTATCAATTTCAGGATGTGAGTGAGAAATTTGGAAAATTCCTCCTCATAATTCATTCCTTCTTCAGTAAAGAGCTTCTGAAAATGAGATGTTGCAGCCTCTTTTAAGTGAGCAATATCTTTGTGGAAAATCCCATCAGAAGCTGTGATTTCATCCATGTGATTACGAGAGAGGCGGGTTTTAAACGGTTTATGAAAGAATGGAGTATTTTTGTCTCTCGATTTCAGCCAGAGACTTCTTGAATTAAGCCTCCAGTGCTCTTACTCGTGCCTGTAGGATCGAAAAGTATTGACCTGGGCAGCTTGTTCCTTCTGAATTTCAATGTAAGTGATATCTTTAGATTCCATATCAACTTGCAGATCGATCAGCTGGTTGGTATCCTGCTTTCTACTACTAGTGGGTGAGACAGAAGGATTCTTAATCCAAGATTTCAAGGCCACCTTAGTAGCCTTAACTTTATGCTCCCAGACATAGCTTGGCGACCCATTGACAAGGGGGCTCTAGGCATTGATAACAATATCCATAAATCCTTCTTTTTCAGCCCAGAGAGGATTAAATCTAAAGGGAATGGGCCGAAGTCTCTCTGCTTCCTCGAATTGCAGTAAAAGAGGCTTATGATCCGATGTCAATTTTTGCAGAATTGTAGAGGATATGATCTTGTTTTCTGGAAGAAAGGAGCTCTGGAGTAAGAATCTGTCCAGTCGAGCAGAAATATGATAGTCCCTGACTCGATTATTGGTCCAGGTGTATAACCCTTTTTAAGGTTTGAAGTCAATTAAATCCCACTGTTGTATTAATTCTTCAACTACAGGAAGAATCTGGTCTCTATTGATGACTCCACCACACTTCTCCTTAGGCTCAAACACAAGATTGAAGTCTCTAGCAAGGATTATATTGTTAGGTGAGCGAGCCTCAAGAAAGATAGACAGAGTTTTCCAACACTCTCTCTTTTCAGCATAATATATAGGAACATATAAATTGACAAGAGTTAAGGACATCTTATTTACCTTATGCCCGAGTTTGGTATAAATCCAGTGTTGAGTCTCAAAAGAACTTTCAAGATGAAATTTATCCTCATCCCACAGAGTAACAAGACCACCGGAGGAGCCCCTAGCACTAACAGCCTTCCCTGCATTTTTTTTCCAATTCAATTTATTGAGCAAAAGGAGGGCTTCCCCTTCAATTTTAGTCTCTTGGAGCATGAGGATTTCAGGAAACTCCGATTTTACCAGGTTTTTGACTGCTTCAACTTTTACGGGATTCCCCAAGCCTCTGCAATTCCAAGAGACTAAACGCATTATTTGTTGGCTCGTGAGGGGGCAACTCCTCCCTTGGGAGGTCTGTTTCTGGTATTTATGCCGATGGACTTCTCGATCGTTGACTGACTACCTTTCATTTTTTGTCTCTCGGCTTCTTTGGCCCTTGTCTCTCTCTGAGATTTTCTCCCAACTCTTTTCACTAGCATGTCAAAGGTCTCATCTTCCGAAGAGCCTGATATCTCTGGGGACTTCTTTCTTGTCATTTCAGCATAGGAGAGAGGGCTCGAAGCTCCGATAGGAGATCCATCCTTTAAATAGACAATTTCTTCCTGGATTTTGTCTTCCACCATTGAATTGGGCTGCTGTTCAACCTCTTCTTCAACTATTGCTGGAGATTCTTCTGGAATTCTGAGATTTTCAAAGGGATTACTAGATGTCTCCATCCTTGGTGGACCTGAGCTCCCTTCACCTTGTAGTTGACTAGAGGATGGGACTTCATTCCCCGTACTCTTTCCTTTGCCTTTTGATCTGTTAGCTTGTTTTGCTGCATTTGGTTTTTGAGCTGGGATCTATTGATTTCCCTTAGCATTCTCAACCTCCTCCTCTCCCTGTTTTTTGCAGTTCTTGGAAAAATGCCCATACCCATGGCAATATCGGCATTTAAAAGGTAATTGCTCGTAGTCTAACTCTTGTATGTACGTCCAATCCACCACTGTGAGTTTGATTGCTTCAAGCAGACCTACCTCCAAGTCCACCTCGACACAAATTCTGGCGCAGGTGTACTGATCCTTCCTGTCGACACGGTCAATGTATTTCCTGAGTTTATTGCCTATGGCTTCCAGTGATTTGGGATTCTAGCAATGCAGTGGTAGATGGGGCAAGTGGACCCAGACTAGAACAGTCGAGGGCACATCTTGCATCGGATCAAAGTCCGGTGTCCATTTATTCAACTAGCATAGATCCATCTTAAACCCGTATCTATCAAGCATCGAGAGGGATCCAATTTCTTGAGGTGTATTTCTTTTTTTAAATTTAAACTCAAGAAATTTGATCTCTCTTGATTTATAGATCCAGATTTAAGTTTTAAGTTTTTATTTTATAAACAAACATCTATTTTTTAATTACTTTTCATAATATTTTAGCTGACATGAATTTTTTTAATTATTTTTTGATTAAAAAAATTAATTTTTACGTTTTTAATTCCAAGTAGTGTTGTCTTTATTAATTAAGCGTCAAGGATTGCTCCCCCTCCATTGTAGATATTGTGAAACTACTACAATAAAGAGAGAGCATGGTTGTTCGAATGAAATTGAGTAAAGAAAGAATGCAAGTCAAATGCATACTTAATGGATCTTGACAGAAACATGAACATGAACATGAAATCAAATCAATCATTGTTACAAAAAATATGAGAAACACTACATATATGGGACTTAACTTGTGAACAAATTCTTCTGATGGTGAAATATTTCTTCATGTTTTGTCTTGGCAGTCTTAGCTTTCCTTGAGTGCATGTAACAGTGATTTGGAAGTAGCTATTGTTTGTCTTGGAGTGCAAATTTTTAGTTGGGCTAATAAAGTCTTGTAGTTTTTTTAAGTCTAAAATTACAATGTTGTTTGGTTGTTGGATTACACCATTGGAGTAGTATGTTATCATAGATGATGAATTCACCTTGAAACCTTATAAATTTAATAATATAGTATGATGAATTAATCTTGCACCTTTTTTTTTGATTTTGAGTTACTCTAGCATGATATGGAATGTACTTATCAAGTAACATTTTATTTTGTATGTTGTGAACATCATATACTGTAAATTTTGTGTGTGTTGTGAACACCATATATGGTACTGAGGGGTGATGGTATAAACCCATATTCAACATGAAGCATTGTAGATAGTGTGAAAATAAACAAAAAATGTTTCCTCTAAAACCTAGGTTGTAATATCCCTTCAAAGGAAAGTCCTTGGATTCACCTTGTTTTGACTCTAGGGTTTTGTTTACAATTGGTCCCAAACACCTCCAAATGATTTCGAATTTGGGGAGGAATGTATTGATGGGGCATAGGAAATATTAAAACACCTATCACACATACAAACAACTGATATACCCATCCATGGTTTTCAAATTGCATGGGAAGAAGTTTCAAAACAAGACTAGTTAATTTGAGAAGTGGAGATCCCCCCTAGGTTTGGCATTGGATGCTCTTCCAAACATTGTACATACTTCACTAATTATTGGTATGATACTTGGATATGTTAGAGTACATTAGGAACAGTATATATGTAACATTATATTTGGTTTTAGGGTCTAATAGGCATCCTAATGAACACCAGCTTCTAGAGTCTAGTTTTTGAGGTGAAATTGGTGGGCAAGGAGTCTCGAATTTCTTCCTAAACCATAGTAAAACTTCAGATGTCTGCACACATAATTTGGGTCATCAAAGTAAATTCATATGAATCTCATAACATGATAAATAACTCAGCAAAATATGATATAAAACAGGTACAATATCCTTCCAAAATCACTATGCAAATGCTATGGGGAAAATGGTTCGAATCTCTTCCTTGAATGTAAATATCACTTGAAATACATAATGTTTCGAGCTATGGCTCTGAGGATATGATTATTACAGATATATATAGCATCTAACATGTCCATGAAATCGAAATAACAGTCCTTCACTAACTATATGCAACAACAAGTGCACCCTTGCACATTTACATGACATTGAGAGAAAGATAGTAGAATAGGCATATAGAAGAATAAGAGAAGATGAACTCGAACTCAATTGGGGTTTGAACATGAATAAAAAATCTCCATGAATCTCCATTGAATGGTCTCTCCATCAACCAACTAGGATGGGAATCTTGCACCCTCGAAATTGGTTCTAAGGCAAGAAGGATAAGCATCCACCTTGCAAGGACAAGCTACGCTCTCCAATTTTTTCCAAATGATAAATGATCAAAAGCTGGTCTCCATATTTCTTATTGTATTTTATTAACCTCCCAAGGCCTCCATGGCTCGAATTCCCTCCAAGAGATTCATCCCAACTCGAATTAGGAAGATATTCCCATGAGTGCCACTTGTCCAACATTTCCTATCCTTCCTCTTCCATCAATTTGAATGGGGGGAATATTGGCTGCCATAACTCCCTTGTGTGCCCTCTTGGAGGATATTTTTAGCCTTGACATGTCATATAGGTCAAATTTCAACAATCAGGTCCTACCCTTGTCATAAGTGTCACATAATCTTCATCATTGTTGTCATGGAAGCTAGGGAATCTAGCCCAAGTGTCACAATACCTCTAAGATGCCTATTCCTCTTCCATGGGAGTTACTCTTCCACTCTAATTCGACCCTCATTGAGTCATGCCAAGTATAATTTCTCTCCAACTCCCCCAAGAATGTTATACTCCACCTTGCATTCAAATGGGTGAGAATAAGATGCCATGTGGCATGGAGAATCTTGCTTTGTGTGGGTCCCACACCACCTATGTGCCCTCATGACCAAGTGCCACCTTATTTTCTTAGTATTAATATTTATTTGGCCTCTTTTAATATATATTTGTCAATATAATGTCCATTTGGGGTCTTATAGCTTCCTTATTCCAAGTCTAAATGTTTCCACCCCAACCGAGGGAACTAGTAGATTGGTGGAATTTTCCCTTCATGTGATTTATTTGGATGGGGATATTACAGTCCTCCCCACCCAGGATTGATTTCCCTCAAGCAATTCTAAATTTGGATGTTGCAAATTTTTTTCCTCTTCCCATTTGGCATCCTAACTTGGCAAATCATTCCATTGTACCAAATATTCTCTTATGGTTCTGCTCCTCAATTTTCTTTCTCTTGCCTCCAATTTTTTTCTAGAATGAGTATGAGTTATCCTTCATCATCTAATGGAGGGAGTGTTTTTGAAATAGCAATTTTCTAACCAATAGCCTTCTTAAGGCATGAAACATGAAATACATTGTGGATTTTTCTACCTTTCGGAAGTTCTATTTCATAAGCTACCTCCCCAACCTTTCGAACTATATTGTATGGACCATAAAACCTTGGTTTAAGCTTTTCTGATCCTTTCCATTTTAAGGTGGTTTTCTTATATGGTTGCAACCTCAAATAAACCAAATCATTCACTTGAAAAGTTCTTTCACTGTTTTTGTTGATTTTGGGAAACCTACAATTTATCTTTTAAAAGCTTCAAAATCTCTTGACTTTCCTCAACCCAATATTTAGCTTTTGGAGCTCTAATATCACCAAAAATGTGATCAACAAAGGTGAGTTCTTCATAACCATAAAGTGCTTTCAACGGATACATGCCAATGGACATATGGAAAGCAGTATTGTAGCAAAACTCACCCAAATGTAACCACTTAACCCATGCTTTTTGCTGCTCACCAACATAGTTTCTCAAGCAGCCCACCAACCATTGGTACACCCTTTTTGTTTGGCCATCAGTTTGAGGATGATAGCTTGTGCTAGGATTCAATTGAGTGCCCACCAACTTGAAGAGTTCTTTCCAAAAAACACTCATAAATCTGCTATCCTTGTCACTCACAATGTTTTTGGGAAGTTCATGTAATCTGAAAATATCCCTAAAGAATAGCTCAGCTACTTGTGCAACAGTAAAAGATGATGTAATAGCAAAGAAATGAACAAATTTGGTGAGTCTATCCACCACAACATAAATACAATCCTTACCAAAATACTTGGGCAAACATGTGATGGAATCCATTGAGATGCTTTGCCATTTTTGTTCTGGAATGGGAAATGATTGTAAGAGACCAACAGGATGTGTGTGTTCAACTTTGTTTTGCTGAAATATCTTGCATTCATTCACATAATTTAAAACATCTTCCTTCAACCCTTTCCAAGAGAACCTTTGTCTTAATTTCCTATATGTTTTAAAGAAACCAGGATGGCCTACTAAAGGAGAATCATGAGCTTCCTTCAAGATCTTGTGCTTTAAGTTCGAACCATAAACTAAGTATATTTGGTCTTTATAGTAGATTAGGACATTCAATATCTTGTATCTATCATATCCTTTGACCCCATCTAACAAATCACAAGCAAATCTATCTTTGGCATACTCTACTATTAGCACATCTTTCCAATCTTTTGAAATGTCCATAAGGGAAAATGAAGGTCTCCTAGATAATGCATCTGCTACAACATTATTCTTCCCTTTTACATATTCAATGTCAAAATCAAAATCTTGGACCTTACTTACCCATTTTTGTTGCCTTTCATTGAGATATTTTTGTGTAAGGAAATGCTTTAAATTGTTATGATCAGTTTTGACCACAAACTTGTTCCCCACCAGATATTGTCTAAACTTGGCCAAGGCATGCATGATGGATAACATTTATTTGTCATATATGGAGTAGAGCCTCTCATGTGGCTGCAATTTTCTACTCTCAAAATCTATGGGGTGTTGATTTTTCTTTAGGACCGCCCGTATGCATTCTCCTGATGCATCACATTCCAAAACAATTGGTTTAGAAAAATCTAGTAATGCAAGTACTGGACAACTACTCATTACCTCTTTCATTCTTTGGAAATCCTTTTCAAACTCTTCATCCCATTTGAAAGCATCCTTCTTGGTCAAATCAGTAAGGGGAGCAGTTAGTTTGGAAAACCCCTTCACAAACTTCCTATAGTAAGTGCATATCCCGATAAAGCCTCTCAATTCAGTGATGTTCTTGGGTGATGGCCATTCAAGAATAGCCTTTATTTTCCCCAAGTGCACCTTTACCGCATCTTGCCTAATGATGTGCCCAAGATACAAAATTTCTTTCAACCCAAACTCACACTTGGACAGCTTAGCAAACAAATATTGTTCATGCAAGATTTTTAATACAACTTCTAAATGGTGCAAATGTTCCTCCCATGTCTTACTGTAAATAAAAATATCATCAAATAAAACCAAAAAAAACTTACGGAGCTGCTTGCAAAATATTTTGTTCATGCATGATTGGAAGGTTGCTGGAGCATTGGTCAAACCAAAGGCATGACAAGAAATTCGAAATGACCATCGTGACATCTGAAAGTAGTTTTCTGCACATCTTCCTCCGTCATTCGAATCTGATGGTAACCAGATCTAAGATCAATTTTGGAAAAGAACTTTGCTCCAAATAGCTCATCCATGAGCTCATCTATCTGAGGGATGGGATATCTATTCTTTATTGTCTTCTTGTTTAAATCTCTAAATCTAATGCACATCCTTAAGGTTCCATCCTTTTTCTTCACCAAAACAACTGAAGAAGCATAGGGACTTGATCTTGGTCTAATGAGCCCCAATTCCAAGAGCTATTGAATAGCCTTCTCAATCTCATCTCTAAACCTTTTTGGGTGTCTATATGGGGTATTTGTATAGGTGAAGCACCCGCCTCCAAAACAATGGTATGCTCGACTCCTCTGTCAGGTGGCCTTCCATGAGGAAGGTCTCCAAAAACCCTTTCATACTTGTGTAGTAGTTTCCTTATCTCCCTTGGATGTTCTGCAATCTTTATATTTGGCTTGGGGGAAGTGATGAAACATTCAACATCCCATTCAATGTCCCCATGTCTCAATATGGACCTCATACTGTGGGAAGACACCACTTGGTTCAGATAGGTTTGCATTCCTCTCACTACCCTTTGTTTTCCTTCTAAATCGTTGAACTTCATTTCAGGTATTTGGTAGTTCACTGTATGTTCTCCTATAGAGTACAACCATTGTACTCCCAAAACCACATTTGTATCAGCAACATACACCACATAGAAGCTATCATAAAATGTGTAATTTCCTATGGTAAGTTGTAGCTTTGGCATCCATGTGTTGCATTCCATAGAATTGTTACCTGGAATGATGATTGTGAACCCTTCGAATGATTCAGTGGGTAACTTTATCCTCTTCACCAAGGCTGCATCAATGAGTTATGAGTTGCTCCTCCATCTACCAATGCCGAAACTCTTTTCCCTTGTACCACTCCCTTGCATCGAATGGTGTGAAAACAAGGCACTCCTGAAAGCACTTCCATTCTCCCTTTTTTGGGTGATGGATGATCTTCTTCTACTGTGTCATATCCCTCTTCTTGGGATGAAAGTTGTTGTCCTTCCTCCATGTCTCCTTCATCATCATAAAATACTTCATTGAATTATGCTTTCCCTTAGCACATTTATGCCCTGGTACCCATGGTTGAAAGTATGTGTAACATAGTTTCTTTCTTCTGAGTTATTCCTTGCTCGGTCCCTCTTTCTTGTCCTTCCCAAATGAATATTTTTGCCATGGTTTCTTGTGAAATCTGAACTTGGAAGGAAAATTGGGCTTGGGAGGATACTTTGCCTTAGGTAGCACATTTTGCAAATATCTTACCAAGTTCATGGCATCTTTCAATGAAGCAGGTTTGTGAGATTTAACTAAAACTTTCAAAGGTTAATCCAATCCTTGAGTAAAGAGAAATACCAATCAAACCATTGATATATCATCCACCTTAACTGATACTTTTTGGAATTCAAACATGTACTCCTGAGGGGTTCCGGTTTGCTTCAACTGTGCTAGTTACTTGAAAGGCATTTTAGGGTCTTTTTGCTCAAATATTTCCAATACCTTGTTAACAAACTCTTCATATGATGTGACCTAATCATGTCCCAAGGTTTTAAGTCCATGGAACCACCAATCATTTGCTTCTCCCTCAAGATGCAGAATAGCCATTTTTAGAGCATCATCTTCAACCATTGGATTTAACTGAAAATATACATCTAACTTTTGTACCCAAGTATTTGCAGAACTTTGGGATGAGCCATCAAAGGTGGGAAGGGGAATTTTATCTATGGAATAATTCAATTCTTTATTTTGAAAAGGAGTTATGTTACCTCCTCTCATTTTGGGCTTGTTTGAGACAGTAAAGAATTGATCAAATGGTAATGTCCTCCTACAATCTTCACCCAACTGTTGCCATTCTGCTAGAACTTCATGCATTCCATATTGGATGTTAGGATCCTCTTTTTTCTCAAGAAACTTGGGTGTGGTATCTCTTGTTGAGCTCTAGAATTCTTTGGGTCAGTTGTGAGGCCCTGTCTTTGAGAAAATGCTTTCACCAAATGCCTTCTTTTCCTCGAAAGGAGAACTATTGCTGCCTCCTAATGCCAATTTGCTTCCAATTTGACTAGTCATCAATTAGAACCCTTGAATTATCCGCATTTTCATGTCCTCAAAAAATGGTTTCATGAATTTTATAAACTCCTCTTTCTCCTCTATCTCTGAGGTTCCTTTCTCATCCTTAGTCATAGTTTCAATAGAGTGCACCTCTTCTCGTGCTTCTTCCTCTTCACTAAAGGTACTTTCAGTTTCAGTTTCTAAGGGTGGGGGATGAATTATTGACCTCATAAATGGTCACCCAAATTAGGTGCAAGTACCATGCTATGATACCATTGTAATATCCCTTCAAAGGAAAGTCCTTAGATTCACCTTATTTTGACTCTAGGTTTTTGTTTACAACTGGTTCCAAACACCTCCAAATGATTTCAAATTTGGGGAGAAAGGTCTTGATGGGGTATAGGAAATATTAAAACACCTATAAAACATCCAAACAACTGATATACCCATCCATGGTCTGCAAATTGCATGGGAAGAAGTTTCGGAACAAGACTAGTTAATTTGAGAAGTGGAGATCCCCCCTAGGTCTGGCATTAGATGCTCTTCCAAACACTGTACGACCTTCACTAATTATTGGTATGATACTTGGATCTATTATAGGACATTAGAAACACTATATGTGCAACATTATATTTGGTTTTAGGGTCGAATAGGAATCCATATGAACAACATCTTCTAGAGTCTAGTTTTTGAGGTGAAATTGGTGGGCAAGGAGTCTCAAATTTCTTCATAAACCACAGTAAAAATTCAGAGTTCTGAACAAATAATTTGGGTCATAAAATTAAATTCATATGCATCTCATAACATGATAAATAACTCAGCAAACTCTGATATAAAATAGGTACAATATTATTCCAAAATCACTATGCAAATGCTATGGGGAAAATGGCTCGAATCTCTTCCTTGAATGTAAATATCACTTGAAATACATAATGTTTCGAGCTGTGGCTCTGAGGATATGATTATTAAAGATATATATAGCAACTAAAATGTCCATGAAGTTGAAATAATAATCCTTCAGTAATTATGTGCAACAACAAGTGCGTCCTTGCACATTTACATGACATTGAGAGAAAGATAGCAGAATATGCATAGAGAAGAATGAGAGAAGATGAACTCGAACTCATTTGGGGTTTGAACCTGCATCAAAACATATCCATGAAGATCTATTGAAAGGTCTGAACTTCCTCTCCATCAACCAACTAGGATGGGAATCTTGCACCCTCGAAATTGGTTCTAAGGCAAGAAGGATAAGTATCCGCCTTGCAAGGACAAGCTAAGCTCTCCAATTTTTTCCAAATGAGAAATGATCAAAAGCTGGTATCCTTATTTCTTCTTGTCTTTTATTAACCTCCCAAGGCCTCCATGGCTTGAATTACCTCCAAGAGATTCATCCCAACATGAATTAGGGAGAGATTCTCATGAGTGCCACTTGTCCAACATTTCCTAGCCTTCCTCTTCCATCAATTTGAATGGGGGGAATATTGGCTGCCATAACTCCCTTGTGTTCCCTCTTGGAGGATATTTTTAGCCTTGACATGTCATATAGGTCAAATTTCAGCAATCAGGTCCTATCCTTGTCATAAGTGTCACATAATCTTCATCATTGTTGTCATGGAAGCTAGGGAATCTAGCCCAAGTGTCACAATACCTCTAAGATGCCTATTCCTCTTCCATGGGAGTTACTCTTCCACTCTAATTCGACCCTCATTGAGTCATGCCAAGTATAATTTCTCTCCAACTCCCCCAAGAATGTTATACTCCACCTTGGATTCAAATGGGTGAGAATAAGATGCCATGTGGCATGGAGAATCTTGCCTTGTGTGGGTCCCACACTACTTATGTGCCCTCATGACCAAGTGCCACCTTATTTTCTTAGTATTGATATTTATTTGGCCCCTTTTAATATATATTTGTCAATCTAATGTCCATTTGGGGTCTTATAGCTCCCTTATTCCAAGTCTAAATGTTTCCACCCCAACCGAGGGAACTAGTAGATTGGTGAAATTTTCCCTTCATGTGATTTATTTGGATGGGGACATTACAGAGGTGCTGTGGGAAAATAGCCACAAGGGTGGAAAACTGTCCCACAGTGAGGTTGCATCAAGGACTCAATATTGTGTTTGAGAATTTAGTAACTAAAAACCCTAAATGGCTAAGCAAACTATTGATTAGAAACAAAAAAGAAAATAACAAGAAATAAATTGAAATAAAAAGGGGGTAAGTGACAAACCAAACAAGATGGAACAAGAGTGTGTCAAACCAAGTTTTTATTACCCAATGGTTCAGCTAAATACAATAGTGTCACCTAGGAGGTGCAAGCTTAAAGGAAAGCCAACAATCTCCCTTAGGGATTTCCTTCTTGTCCACACAATTGCAAGATAACTTGGATAGAACAATGGTGAAACACTTGCTTCTTACAGGAAGAGAGAAAGGGACCTTTGTGTATGCCAATTTGAGGTAGGAAGTAGATTGAAAGAGGATCTCTCAATGCAATTCCAACATCACAACGTTTCTCATTGTCCTATGGAATGCATTCCCATGGATTCCTTTTATAGGCCAAATGGAGGTCAAGAAACATTTAGACCCAAATGTGAACAGTCTTCCTCTTTGAGCTAGTTTCCCAAGTACATGAGAGGGGATATTCAATGCTCCAAGCATGCGAGGAGTCCTTGTTCGAATTTTGGAGCCAAGAGAGTCATTTTGAGCCTTTAATGCGCTACGGAAGTAGGTGGTCTTGTTGTTTTTTACAATCGCACATATTTCAAGGGAAATCCCGCATGGGTATGCACGAGTAACTGAAAATAAGGGTTGTGCTAGTAGCGCAAGTTTCCAGTGCTTTTAGTCGTTTGATTTTCCATGCTGATTGACTTTGGCATTTTAGGGCTCATTCTGTCTTTTGGATCTGATGAGGATGTCTTTGATGAGCTACATTCTGTATGTTGATGATGCCTTTTTGCAACATTAGCATAAATGTCGCATGTATAGGATATTTAACCGTTAATAGATGCCTCTCTGATGTATGAGGTTTGAAGGTTACTATAGGGCCAATAATACATCGTCGTTTCTTTTCTCTCCATGTTCTAGTAAGTTATCAAGCATTTGTGGGTTGAAATACCTGCCCATGGGGGAAGGTCGTTGGTGATGACCATTGAAGCTGTAAAGAATATATGGTGTTTTATAAAAATGAGAAAGGCATACCTATGCTCCTTAAAATATGTCAGAATAGATTACAAATAA
Source organism: Larix kaempferi (assembly GCA_027924585.1). Classification (NCBI taxonomy): domain Eukaryota; kingdom Viridiplantae; phylum Streptophyta; class Pinopsida; order Pinales; family Pinaceae; genus Larix; species Larix kaempferi. Next base: position 8,389,396 of record BSBM01001033.1, read on the forward strand.
GAGGGGACCGAGGGGTCAAATCTTGATATTGTTGCTGCAAGGATGAAGGTGGCTTCGATCCTTGTAAGAGTAAATGAATCCTGGAAATGATGTGACTGGTGCCGAAGAAGCAAAAATGTTGATGACAATAAACATCCCACTAGGTTGGGGGACCTGAATAATGGTGAAGTTGTTGGGATAACTTTACTGTACCGAGCGTGCTGCTACCATGAATCATAAATGTGAACACTACTACCATCAAAACGTATGAATCCGCTTGATGTGATGGACATGTTGACATCAAGCATCGGGGAGACCACTAAGTTAGGGAGCAATAATGATTCTCCCTACTTAGTTTGAGGTGATTCCTTAGAGTGATGAGAAGGGACCCCAAGGTACAACTACAACTATTACAACTCTCAGAATATGACATGTTGATGTCGATGAGAGTTGAAGCATATGATAAGATGAGAGTATTATCTCAAGAACCAGGATGATTTTGTAACCCACTAGGGCACTGACAGACCTAACAAAATACTAGTTGATAAGTGTGGGGCTCATGACTTCCCTTGATAATGTAAATAGGGGTGAGTGACTGACGACATCATTCTTCAAATGGTGATGCAAGATGTAATAGAGGGAAACAGATTGCAAATGAATGGTTTTATCAGAGACACAATATTGATGAGGTAATAGTGGATGGAAAAATTGATAATGTTGGGGTTAGGTGGACTCTAATACATTGATTAAGGGCGACCAAGGGATGCTGCCAAAATAATAATGTGATGGGATCCCCATGGTTTTTTGTGGATTGGGGGGAAATTTGTACATAAATAATTATTGGTATGGTTCCCATGGTTTTGAGTGGGTTGGGGAACCAATTTGTATAAGTGGGATTCCCATGGTTTTGGGTGAGTCGGGAAATAATTTTGATGACGATGAGATTGGTTTGTGCAAAACAAGAAGACATGTGTGCCATGAATCACTGCCATGCAAAATATTCTTATGGGAATAACTAAGTGGGATTGGTGTCTTCAGAGGAGGGGTCCCCATTGGTGTCTTCTTGAGGGTTGATGGTACAAATTGAAGCTCAAATGGTATATTGATCATGAGGGGGATGAGAATTTATCCATGAATCATAATTGTAACATGTGCCAAGGAATATGAGGGATGTGTTGAGTAGAATGCAAAGCCATGATATGTAGCTTCAACTTGAAAAACTGGGTGAGTGATCATATTCCTTGGACTCGTGGGGGTTGAACATCATGGGTGCCAAAATATGAAAGGGGTTGTAATGGTGTGCACACCCATGGGTGAACATGCTATTCTTGATGATGACATTGATGGCATGGCATCATTGAGAAGTAGGAACCTATGGTTATCGACGAGAATACTAGATAAATTCAATGTAAGCAGAGTGAGAATGTTTCCTATATGATTTGATCGAGATGATATTACTATGGTTGGTGTCCCTAAACCATCGTTGTAAAGTGACAAGTAAGTGTTTCTTGTGGATAGTCTGCACACATGGTGCAAATACCCGAGCATAATATTGACTATGACAAGAGTATTGACAATGTAGAAAAATTGACAAGAAACATAATGCACTTGAAGAAATGTAGAGGGTGAACAATTGCATCACGTACTTGACTTAGAGACAACTGGTGTTGGAAATCGATGCAACTTATCCAAAAGATAGAATGTTTGCACATGCATGTGGTATCCCAAGTCGGTCGACTTATGGGGGATAGTTTCGTTAGATGCAACTCAATGGTGAGGTTGCATGATACATCTCTCAAGGATACCCAACACATGTCCGAGTTCTCTTGATGTCTAAGGGTGGTTTGATGGATTATGGTTACCCTCCATGATCGAGGTTGATTTTGGCGGTGGACCATGTTCTTCTTCTGATGAGGATCATGACGATGTTTCGTCACTGTTAATCAAACCTAATAACGATGGCATTTTGATGATGTCAATGTGCTTGGTGGTATTTGGCGTGGGGAATTCTTCCTCCATAGGTCTCATTAGTGGGTCTTCCTGAGGGGGTGGAGGGTGGTCCTCGAGCCACATTTGTTCTAAGCAAACAGCTCACGCTGCGTGTAGTATGGGGCACTAAAACGGGTAATGTGTTAATTGTCCACGTGATCTACATGGACAAGTGGCTCGAGCGCGGTTAAACTCATGCGCTAGGCTCATTGGTCGAGTGGCACGGTCAAGTATGATGGTGATGGTTCTAATTGAGACCATATGGGTATGATTCCCACATGATGAACACTCGTGGGGTTGCACTGTTGGAGGTGGTGTCGGTGGCATTGGTACCTCTTGTGGTTGTTGGTGGTCTCAAGGAATGGGTGCCTAATTAGGGCAGCTAGACCAGGAGCCTACTTTAATTATCGACCAGGGGACGTACAAACATTAGAGGTGCTAACACTGTATGTGCTCTAGAGGATAGTCTTCATCGTGTTTGGAGTGTTGGTATAGATCTTAAGGGTTTCTCTAATCAAGAATAAGGTGAGCTAAAAAGGTTGTAAATCTATGAATGACAAATTCCTATGCTAAGAAGTTAAATGCTGAAAACTGTAAATCTACACTAAGAATTGAAATGCTGAAAGCTTGATAAACTTTAGTCTAGAATTAAAATGCTGAAAGTTGAGATTTTAATCTAAGAAGTGAATATTGAAAATCAAGTGCTGAATATTGAAAGTCTAGTCTAACAACTTAAATGCTGAAAACCAAATCCAGAACATAAACATCCAATGCTGAGAATTAACCAATATTATCTATTTGGATTAAACACTACAAGTGATGATCATTAATTAAATTAAAGAACTGAAAGCGATTAACCTCTATGATCTAATTCTGATAAGATAAATATGCATGAGCTCCTAGATCTGAATCATTGTTTTAAAACTGATATAAGAATGTATGAAAATAGATGTCGAAATATGCATGCGTAGAATGCAGCTACAGGACTACGGAATGCGTTCTACTGAACTACAGAATTAGCGTTGATCAACTACAGAAAATATGCTGAACCAAAATAATCTTTTAACTGAAATAAAACCATACTATTCAAATGCCATCAAGGTATCTTCATACACAATAAGAAGTAAGTCGATTCACAACATAAATGGAAAATAACTGAAAATAGAGTAAAGCTCCTGACTTATGTGTTGGAGGGGCCCTCCCCAACCCGTACTCAGGAGTATGGAAAACTTATAAATGCAGGCTTGAAAGTAACATCAGTCTCCTCATTAAAATAATAACTTCATGGTTCAGAAATAGTTTGTAACACAAATTGTCTCTGCAGTAAGATGTAAAAACGTAATTCCACAAAACAGCAACAGGATCCCCTCACTACCCGAGAGGTCCATATATATATATGCCTCAAATTCTAACCTAACTACTTACTTTAATCATCGATCCTGTTGAACAAGATTTCTTCTCTATAAGTCAGGGAAAAAGAACACTGAGCCTCGTATGGTCTTCCAGTCCTCGAGCTAGATTTGCGTGTTGCTTCTTAGTGTACCTGCGCCTGCTCATACATACTGGTTTTTATGTAATTAGTTTATAGAAGACGCCGTTTAAGCATAAAAGAATAATCTTAAAACATCTTCATTAAATAATCAAAGTAAATCATTAACCCACAAAACAAGTGTATTTCCTTCATCATATCCTATGTTTTACTTTGGCAAAAAGGCTATAGGATACCTATAATTTGGGTTCATCATCTCCCCCATGCTTAAAGGATTCTCCCATCCTTGGGTGACACACTCGGATCTTCTATAGCTTCTTTGATGTCCCATGTGACCATTCTTGGAGTCCCTGCTTGCCTGTAGTAACCCACGCTCTGATAATCCCTGGCCCATGCTCTTTTCTCTTCTTCCTCATTAATCTGCTCTTTAATAATCAGAGGAAGGAAAATGGAGGATTTAGCTTCATGCCAATCCATCTGAGTTGATTCTTGATCAAGGATTCTCTGTATAGCTTAGATTTGACGAGAGCAGCTTCTAGTCTGAGAGGGGAATGAGGCTCCTTCTTTCTCAAATAATCTCCAATACTTGCCCACCTATCACTGATGGCCTCCTATACCTATTTGTATGTGCATTGCAGGGTGAGATCAAAATGTGTGACTGCCTCCTTCTGTTTTTCAAGCATGATAGGAATTATCTCTTCATCAGTGGTGATAATTTGGTGGGCCTGAAATACCCTTTCAGGGTGAGATGCCTCTGCCCTGATCCATAATTGATTTTTCCACTTCTCTGCAAGGTATATATGATCATCTTGTGCCATTTCCACCTCGTGGTTCATCCAGGAGCATAATGCTCTCAGCTGGAAGTCTCCTACATATCGATTAGGTGACCAGTTAGGTGTACTTGGCACCACGAAGTTGTGCAAGAATAATTTGCACAGTTGATCCATTTCCAACTTTGTGCAGTCCAAAGAAGTGTCCACAAATTCCCTTGTAGTGTTCAGTTCCAGAGACAGGCCTTGTTTTAGCCTTTGCAGCTGGAACCTTCCCCACTTTTCCTTTAAGTAGAGCGTATAGACTCTGGATGGAGGTTTGAGTTGCAATATTTCATCATAGATTCTTGTAGTGGTTTCCAGGGTGTCCTCCAGCTGGAGAAGTTTCTGATCTTTTTGGGCTAACTCCTCTTGTGTTTGGGCCAATTTCTCCCTTAATGCTGAATTTTGCTGCTATGCCAGTTTTAACTCTCCCGCGTGCTGCATTTTCAAAATTTGTGTCTTTTCATGCACAAAGAGTGAGGTTGCTGGTGGAGTTGGCTGGATTCTTTGTGTTCTTGCCTCAATCTTTAATGCTGCCAAATCCTCCTTGACCTTTGCTAATTTTATCAGTGCCTTAGCTAGCCGGTCAGTGGCTTCAGGGTTTACGTCTTGGTCGGCAGGGTTCACATCCTGACCAGCGGGGTTCCATTGGTCATCATCTTGTTCCTCAAGTGTGGTTGGGTCGCCCTAGTCTACCCAATCGTCGTCACCGTCAGATACATCCTGAATTATTGGGCTGGGATCCATTTCTATCTCCTTTTCATGCCTAATTTTGGGTGGCTGTGTGAACCTTTTGCTTTGACACTTTGGCCCTTGCTTGCTGGTGGAAACCCCCGATTCCTTTTGGCGGGAGCTATCTCTTGAATGCTTAATTTTTATCAGGGTATCGACCACATTGTCCAGTTCGATTTTTCTTTTATCTCCTAATGTAGAAGCGGTCTTGTCTTTTGGCCCAGAAGCTAGGGGTATGCTGACAGTAGGTGTACCCTTCATTCTTGTACATCCTCGGTTGAGATTACCACAAATTCCTCCCACGAAAGTTCTAGGACCTATACTGTTAACTCTTCATGAATTATCAACTTGATTAGCCCATGGTGGGCTGACGCATCCTCTTTTCCTTTAACATCTTTCTTGCTCATTTATCCCAACGATAGGAGAAGATAATAAGGAATGCTTATGTTGTTGTTTGGTGTGATGTGGCTCCTGTGCCTCAGACGATCTAGAATTCAAAAATGGAAGAGAGGGACATAGCTCAGCCTCCCTGTACATGTTACGTATTTCTAAACGACAACAACTACTTCATCCCAAGGTGCTGGCATAGTGACCCTCTTGACTCCATTTTTGTCTTCTTCATAAACCTCTTCAGGTCCAAAGAAAACTACCTTTGCACTCTGGTTGGCTCCCCTGTCTTCCTTGGCCCAATGTAGACCCATGGGTAGCCTTGTGTATTTTGCAATGGATACCTCATCCAGCCTGATACGAAGTCCTCTAACCTGGGTGACGAACTGCTCTTCTTTGATGTGCTTTAAGTTTCTTGCGAATTCCAAATCTGCCTCTGTGTTAGATCCTCTCAGCCCGGAGATGAAGGGCATCCAGCCCACATTACGGAGGATAGATAAAACCCTTGGGTGTTCATAAATGGATCTGTGATTCTCTAGTTCACTCTTTTTGAACCCCTTTGTCATCCTTGGAAATCAGCAAAACGAAAAAATTTGAGTGCTGTTGACTTACCTCAACTGGCCGGGAGTGATTCACAGGTTCGAAGGTAGCTTGCTAGCTGGTTGCCGACGTGAACTTCTAGTTTTTGTTCTTCTAGAAATCTTGTATTTCAAAAATGGTCTTTTTTTGTAGATTATGCTGCCTTTTTAAGCTGTTTCCACTCACTTATCCTCATCATCGTTCATTGTACTCGCTTCCCTATCCATTCCTTTCCATAATCGAGCCCTGCATTTCATGTCATCATTGTATATTGCCCTTTTTTCTCTGATCATTGAGGAATATGGTAGCTAGATGCGGGTTTATCATTCACTGACCTGATTGACTCAGGTAGTAATCATGATTCTTTGAGGTCGCTCTGAACCGTGCCGCCAAATGAACTTATAAGCTGTCCTAAGCTTTAGGAATAATCGTTTTGTGGGATGATGATTTGACCTCAAAAATAAAACAAAGAGATTTAGAGATAACCTTGTTATGCTTAGCGTACTTGAGTGCATGTCGTGGCTTGATTTGATGTGCTTTGGATTTTGTAGTAGATCTTTGCATCGTCTGTTTTTAGGCATGTCTGTAGTTATGTGTGTTTGCTTTTTGGTTTTGGTTCCATTGAAAATGCTGTATCTCCTTGTTTTTTTATTTTTGTGCCAATTTCTGATTTGACTTTGTGCTGATGCCCTGCATTGAGTTTCGATTTTGTTTTTTGTAGTGCTGGCTCGCTTGAGGGTATGGCATGCTCGCGTGAATATATGGCAGGTTCATTTGAATAATGGCAGGCTCGCTTGAATAATGGCAGGCTCGCTTGAATAGATTGGTTACTTGATTGAATTTTGTAGTGCCTGATATTTTTGCTGGATGACTTGAATACATGACTGGATCGCTTGAATATATGGCAGGATCGTGTGAATCTATGGCAGTCTTGCTTGAATAGATGGCAGGCTTGCTTGAATATTGATACCTGGCTCTCTTGATTTGATTTATTTGCAGGATGTTGGCTAGTTCTTCATGGGGATGTATGATTTCCTGCAAATTTAATTGTGATTACCTTGAGTGGACCATTTCTGGTTTGTTCTTTTAATTTTTTTTCATTCATTTTTCTCTTATTCTTGTTCTTTTGTTTTGTTTTGTTTTGTTTCTCTTATTCTTTTTTCATCATTTTTTTTCTTCACCATTTTCCTTTTTTTCTTTTATTTTTTCATTATTTTTTTCGGAACTGGATTTCAATGATTTTCCATGTTCTCTATTAGCATCAGTTGTTGCTGGTAGAGTATCTGTGTGAACTCCTCTCTTGACTGTGGCTTTTTGTAAAGTTTGAGTCTATGTCCATTCACTATCATGGGGAACTCTTCTTCATCAATTGTAATAATCTTTACAACTCCATTTTCATAGATTGTTTCAATAATGTAAGGTCCGAGCCATCTAGTTGTTAGTTTTCCTTTGAAAGTGTGAAACCTGGAGTCATAGAGTAGTGCCTAGTCACCTTCCTTGAACTTTTTCTGCTTTATGTGTGTGTCATGCCACTTCTTTCTTTGTTGTTGGATGATTTCAGTATGGCCAAGTACTTGTTGGAGTTGCTCATCTAGTTGGTTTAATTGTAGCACGAGTTCCTGTTGGATGTCTGAGAGTTCCATATTTAACTGTGCTGCAATTCTGAATGTCTTGATTTCAAATTCAATGGGCAACATAATTTTCTTTCCATAAACTAGCTCATATGGTGTGAATCCTGTTGTTGTTTTCCATGTGGTATTATAAGCCCAAACTGCTTCACTTAACCTGTCTGCCCAATCTCTTTTGTGGAGTTGCACTGTCTTTGTCAAAATCCTCTCTAACTCTCTGTTGGTTACCTCAGCTTGACCATTAGCTTGAGGGTGATAGGAGGAGGACTGTCTGTGCTTAATATTGTTTCTTTGAAGCAAGTCTTCTCTTATATTTGATGTAAACTGTGGGCCTTGATCAGAAACTAGTTCTCTTGGGACTCCAAACTTGTGGAAGATCTGCTCAGTGAAAAATTTTGCCACGTTGGTTTCATTTGCTGCAACAAGTGCTGCTACCTCAGTCCACTTTGTAAGGTAGTCAGTGCATACCAGGATGTAGCTTTTCTGATTTGACTGTGATTTGATTGGACCAACGAAATCAAATCCCCATTTCTCGAATGCCTCCAAGGAGATTTGTGGATGGAGAGGCATTTCTTCTTTTTGTGTTGGCTTTCCCATTCATTGGTAGTCATCATAGTGTGAAACATATTCATAAGCATCCTAGTGGAGTGTTGGCCAATAATACCCTGTTTGCAAAATTTTATAGGCTGTCCTCTTTGCAGCATAGTGTCCTCCACATGGTTCATTGTGAGTGGCATGCATTATGTCATGCACTTCATCTTCTCTAATGCATCTTCTGAGTATTTGATCTAGTCCTTTTTTGAAGAGAATTCTCTCTATCCATGTGTAAGTGGCACTCTGTCTTATGACTTTATTCTTCTCTTCATAGCTGTAATGTGCTGGAAATATTCCAGTCACTAAATAGTTTGCCATGTTAGCAAACCATGGGCTCCTTGTGGAGATTGCAAAAAGATGCTCATCAGGAAAATTGTCATTTGCCACTTTATTATCTTGTCCATGGATGAGCCACTACATTGTGTTTTCCTGGCTTATCCAAAATTGTGATGTCAAACTCTTACAGGAGGAGTAGCCATCTAATGATTCGAGCACTTGTGTTAGGTTTGTTCACGAGATACCTTATTGCTGAATGGTCTGTATGGAAAAAAACTTGGTATCTAGTTATGTAGTGCCTGAATTTGTTAATGGCATGTATGACAGCCAAAAAACTCCTTCTCTGTGACAGTATAATTTAATTATGCTCCTGCCAAATTTTTACTAATATAACATATATCATAGGGCTTCTTCTCTCTTTCTTGTCCAAGGACAGATCCAATTGCCTTATCTGATGCATCTGAGTGGATGTGGAATGGAAGTGCCCAATCTGGTCCTTGGAGTACTGGAGCTGTAATTGTTTTCTCTTTTAGTTTGTCAAATGATAGCATACAATGTTTTGACCATATGAATTTTGTGTCTTTAGTGAGTAAAGCAAACATTGGTGCAACAATTTTGCTATAACTCTCAATGAATCTTCTATAGTATCCTGTTTGTCAAAGAAAACTTCTTACATCTCTCTATTTCACAGGTGGAGGCAGTGTTTTGATGACTGTAACCTTTGCTTGTTCAACTTCTATTCCTCTCTGCGAAATATGGTGGCCAAGCATGATGCCTTCTTCCATGAGCATTCTGTATTTATCGTTGCTGAGGCACAAGCTCATCTCAATACATTTTTTCAGAACCAGTTCTAGATGTTTTAGTGCTTGGTCGAAATTCTGTCCATAGGGTGTGAAGTCATCCATGTAGACCTCCATTTGTTCATTAATAAAATCAGAGAAGATACTTAGGACTTCCCTCTGAAATGTTGTTGGGGCATTATAGAACCCAAAGAGAAGCACTCTGTATGCATAAGTGCCCCATGGGCATGTGAATGTTGTTTTGTCCTGATCAGCTGGGTGTATGAGGATTTGGTTGTACCCACTGAAGCCATCCAAAAATGAGAAATATTTGTTCCCAGCTAATGTGTCCAGTACTTGATCGATAAATGGGAGAGGAAAGTGATCTTTCTTGGTTGCTTTATTAAGCTCTCTGTAGTCCACACAAATCCTCCACTTTCCTCCCATTTTAGGAACTATGACCAGTGGTGATAACCACTCACTATTTGAGATTGGGTATATGAACCCTGCATCTAACAACTTTTGCAATTCCATCTTGACAATGTCCTTTAGTGCTGGGTTCATTCTTCTCTGTGGTTGCCTGATAGGAACAACAACTTCCTTTATATAGATACAATGTTTATAGATGTCTGGGTGAATACCCTTCATGCCAGTATACGTCCATGCAAAGGATTTGTTGTTGTCTCACATTACCTTTAATAATTTATGTTCTTGTCCTGGCTCTAAATTGGAGTTAATATTAACTGTCCCGCCAGGCATTATCTCAACTGTTTTTATCTAAATTGGATGTTGTTCAAGTGTGAGTACCTCTGCCCACATTTTTTCAGGATCATGGTTTAATGTTTCCTCTCCTTGCTGCTGACCTGTGCCAAGAAAATCTTCAAACATATTCTGGTTAGAAGAAGCATTTTGTATAAACCTATCTAAACGACTATCTTCGTCAATGGCCTTTAGTGATAGGGTAGCTTCAATTGTAAGGACAGGTCGTATGTTTTGGTTGGATGTATCATCATAATCGTCTGTCCAGTTCTGATATTCCAGGTCTAAAGACTTCCTAGCTGGAGGATAAATCATGATTTTCTTCCTAGCTTGGCCACTGGTTATTGTCATGTTACCTGATCTGCACCCTATATAAGCGTCTGTAGTTTCCAGCCAGGGTCTCCCTATTATTAGTGGATATCCAATAAGTTTACTCTTTACTTCGATGACTATAAAGTCAGCTGGGTATTCCCAAGACTCTATGTTGATGACTATGTCTTCGAGCATACCTTCAGGTCTTACTGTAGATGTGTCTGCTAGCTGTAGGACAGTAGTTGTTGGTCTGACCATTGATTGGAGCCCTAGGTGTATCATAGTATCCTTGGTCATCACATTGATAACATCTCCTAAATCAATTAGGCTTCTGTCTATCTGTCTGTTATTGATTGTCACGTTGACTACAGGGTTTCCTGGATCAAGGTATTTGGGGTTAACAACGATACCGAGCATTAGATCTGCTAACTGGCCCACTACATTTATCGTTGGTGGGTCACGTTTTCTTCTACCAGGTCTTTTCAAACAATTCTCTTTAATGAATTTGTTGCAGATAGGTACATCTCTGATGGCTTGCAAGATTGGAATTTGGATATTCAAGTGTTTTAATTCATTCAGAATTGCATTTTCCTCTTCTTCTTTTGTACTTCATACAATTTTTTCAGGGAATGGAGGGTTTCTATTTCGTGTGAGTGGTCGAATTTCTTCCTCCTGAGGGTTTGGTTCATCCAGATGCTGAATATGGGGTTGTGTTGTTTGTTCGTGAGCCTCATCTTCTTGGTTACTCTGTGTGTGTGTATTTTTCAATGTTTTCCCAGATCTTAGATTAATTTCGTTTATCTCCAGCGTATCCACAACATAGGTTGGAAACTGTACCATTTCAGTATTGTAGTCTTGTTGCTGTGGTGGCCTGTTGTTGTTAGGGTTTGGAATTGGCTAGGCGGGAATTGGTGGAGGTATGGGGGGTGGTTGATTTGGTGGTGGCGGCATGATGAGTGGCTGTTGCTGCTGCAATGGAGCTCTCCAATTAGATGAATAAGGGTATGGATTGTCATAATTCGTGGTTGGCTGAGCAAAAGGTTGGGGGTATGGAGAGTAAGATTGTGGGTAATAAGTTTGTTGATATGGTTGGTTTTGCTGCCACTGGTTTGGATTTGGATGAGATGGCCATTGGGATGGTACTGAGTTCCAATTCTCATGGTTATTTCCCTGATTGTAGTAGGCTTGGTTGTTGGGTTGGTAAGGCCTAACAAAATTATTCCTCCTTTGATTCACAAAACAGAGCTGTTCTATTGTACCTTCAGTTGTGGGATCTTGAATAGCAACTTTACATGAGGGAAACAAAGGAAATTTATCAATGGAGTGATCGTCAGTGCATAGACCACATATTTCTATGGTGTTCAGTGTGGACTGCCCCTTCTCATGTTTCTTTTTGCAGTGTGGACAAAAGACTGCTAAGGCTTGGTTGATTTCATCCCGTTTCTTCTTGCTTTGAAGCGCATCAAGTTGCATGGCCAGAGATTGTAGGATATCGGTCTTCATGTCATCTAACAGGTTTCCTAAATCAGATTTTGTAAGGTTTGGTCCTGAAGATGCTGATCCCCCAGTAAATGGGTGTGAATCCCTGGTCCCATTTTTACTTTTCCTAGATCTAGAGTAGTTTTTGAAGATTTGTAGGATTTGGTCATAAGTCTTCTGGAATATATCTCCATCCCCCAGAAGGTTTAAGACTTCAAAATTTTCTTCTTTTATACCTCTAAGAAGGACAAGTTTTAGTGATTCAGGATCTAAGGTGCAGTGACTAGCTTGTTTGTAGCTGAGTTGAAATCTTTGGGCATAATCTTCTAATGATTCTCTTTCTCCTTGTTGCATCCTAAAGATTTTGTTTCTTGTATCCTTTGCTTTGCAGTAGCCCCTATATTTTTCTAGAAATGTCTGTTTCATTTGGTCCCAACTGAAGATACCATTTCCTTCAAGGCTCATGAACCACCTAAGTGATAGATCTTTTAGTGTGGAAGGAAAAAACCTCAGCTTTTGTGCATCAGTAGTGTAATCAAAGGATCTTCAAACTACCTCAAACTCAAACATGAATGTGTCAGGGTCTTCTGAAGTCAAACCATGGAAGTTTGGCAGATTATTAGGGTTGATATTCTTCATCTTGGCATCTCCAAGAGGTATACTGATGGGAAAGGTGAACAGTTCTCTAGGTTCTTCATCTTATTCTGCCATAGTAGTGTTTGAGCTAGAGCTAGCAAAGAAGTTATCTAGGTTTGGGTCATAGCTAGAATCAGTTTCTTCCTCAAAATTAAGGAATTCAAATTGAGAATTATCGGAACTGTTGTTGCTCATAGGTTGAGCAGGCAGAAAGCGTCCAAATCTATCTCTTTGTCATCTAGGTATTCATGGTAATTTTTTTTTTATGTTTTTAGTTGTTTTTATGTGTTTTTTTTTCTTCAAAGATGTCTCCTAAAGATTAAGCACCTCCCCGGCAACGACACCAAAAAGTGGTGGTATCAAGGAATGGGTGCCTAATTAGGGCATCTAGACCATGATCCTACTTTAATTATTGACCAGGGGACGTACAAACTTTAGAGGTGCTAACACTGTATGTGCTCTAGAGGATAGTCTTCGCCGTGTTTGGAGTGTTAGTATAGATCTTAAGGGTTTCTCTAATCAAGAATAAGGTGATCTAAAAAGGTTGTAAATCTATGAATGACAAATTCCTATGCTAAGAAGTTAAATGCTGAAAACTGTAAATCTACACTAAGAATTGAAATGCTGAAAGCTTGATAAACTTTAGTCTAGAATTAAAATGCTGAAAGTTGAGATTTTAATCTAAGAAGTGAATATTGAAAATCAAGTGCTGAATATTGAAAGTCTAATCTAACAACTTAAATGTTGAAAACCAAATCCAGAACATAAACATCCAATGCTGAGAATTAACCAATCTTATCTATTTGGATTAAACACTACAAGTGATGATCATTAATTAAACTAAAGAACTGAAAGTGATTAACCTCTACGATCTAATTCTGATAAGATAAATATGCATGAGCTCCTAGATCTGAATCATTGTTTTAAAATTGATATAAGAATGTATGAAAACATATGTCGAAATATGCATGCACATAACGCAGCTACAGGACTATGGAATGCGTTCTACCGAACTACAGAATGGGCGTTGATCAACTACAGAAAATATGTTGAACTAAAACCATACTATTCAAATTCCATCAAGGTATCTTCATACACGATAAGAAGTAAGTTGATTCACAACATAAATGGAAAATACCTGAAAACAGAGTAAAGCTCCTGACTTACGCGTTGGAGGGGCCCTCCCCAACCCGTACTCAGGAGTATGGAAAACTTATAAACGTAGGCTTGAAAGTAACATCAGTCTCCTCATTAAAATAATATCTTCATGGTTCATAAATAGTATGTAACACAAATTGTCTCTGCAGTAAGATGTAAAAACGTAATTCCACAAAACAACAACATGATCCCCTCACTACCCGAGAGGTCCATATATCTATGCCTCAAATTCTAACCTAACTACTTGCTTTAATCGCCGATCCTGTTGAACAGGAGTTCTTCTCTATAAGTCAGGGAAAAAGAGCGCTGAGCCTCATATGGTATTCTAGTCCTCGAGCTAGATTTGCGTGTTGCTTCTTAGTGTACCTGCGCTTGCTCATACATACTCGTTTTTATGTAATTAGTTTATAGAACACACCCTTTAAGCATAAAAAGAATAATCTTAAAACATCTTCATTAAATAATCAAAGTAAATCATTAACCCACAAAACAAGTGTATTTCCTTCATCATATCCTGTGTTTTACTGTGGCAAAAAGGCTATAGGATACCTATAATTTGGGTTCATCAGTTGTGCCCCCTGATGGATCCCAAATATTCCATCTTTTATATCATTAGAAAGTCAAATAGATGGGAAAGTTTGATTATAAAACCTGGCTTTTATGTTGGATGGTACTCATTTTGTTCTAAGTTCAGATCATGAAAGTTTTTCGTGGAATTATTGCTTAGGAGAAGCAAAACACTATATATTTTATTTATTTATATTATTTTAACATTTAGAGTTGATTTTGAGTAATTTTTTAATAATGGTGAAATGCTCTGTTTCATAAATCACTTCATGTTGTTCCAGCACTTGATCTGACACTCATTCTGGCACTTACAAGGAATATCATTGATTCTTATACTTTCGGTTCTCTTCAACCAATTTGGCCACTTGGATGTTTAGATAATGAGCTCATATACCTCCCATAGAAACAGGTTTGGATTTGGATGCACGAATTGCAAGAAAAATGAAGATCTCTAAAACTGTCAAACCGAGATTTTTAGTAGCGAATATTTTTGAATTGTTATATTGCACCTCCAGCTACAAAACCCAGAAATCGTTTCACGGAATTCACAACAGGCAGTGAGATATCGAGGGGGCATTTTGCCAATTTTTGCCAAATCTGCGTTTTCTAAGTTTGTGGAACGAATTTCTAAATTTGTTCAAAGTTGTTTAAGCTTGATCTGAATGTATAAATAGAGGAATAAGGCTGAGGAAAGGAGCAGAGGAATTATCATGATGATTGCTAATGTAATGAAAATCTAGAGAGAGGATAATGAAGTTCTGAATTTGGTACCGATAATTCGTTTTTATAATTCATGGATCTGATTGACTAGAGTAAGACGTCATATGCTTGATGATTTATTCTGAGCATAGCTTGATGCGTTGAAGATCTGCATACCATTCTGAAGCATCCTTAGGATAGCTATCTCGTGTGGCAAGGGCCCACCACAAGAGGTTGTATAACCCCTATTTATTTCAATTAAGTAGATTAGAATTTAGTTTGTGTTTGCATCATATTGTTAATCGTTTAATAACATCTTGATTTCATATTAATTGCATAATTTCATTAGTAATTTGCAGTACATGGATGGGGGTTTCATAGCATGTTGATTTCATGGTAATTGTTTTCATTTCAGATCAGTGCGAAGAATGCTTTCTTGAATGATAAATAAAACCTCTTTTGATAGCAAATAGAATTTGAAATATGAATTTAAAATTTGAATTTGAAATCTGAGTTGTGAGGATTGCACATTGAATTAAGTTGCATAATTGAATTCAGAAACAAAGAATAGTTTTAAATGGATGAGGAGCGATCCTTGTGTTAGAATAATTGAACTAAGTCACATATTTGAATTATGAATACAGGGCATTAGGTTTATGAAAACCGTTTTGATATTATTTGCATTGCATACAGATCATTGAATCAAACCGGGTTCAGATGTTTATGGGTTTCTTGGGAGAAGAATCAATCGTTGAAGTTTGAAATCTAAACTTTATGCATACAAACAAAACATTGTGATTGAGTTTGAACCAAGTTAGCAAATGTATTTAAGAAGAAATAAACCAAACTTGACTTCAAATTAATAAACTACAAGCAGGGAATTAGAGCAATTTGATATGGGTATTCAAATATCTTTGCAATGGATTAATACAGAGTGTATTCTCGAATGAATTGATAAATGAAACACATAATTCATAGTAGTACCTATTGATCTATTCTCTGTCAGATCTGATAAAGTTCATCTAAGATTTCGAACGAAATAATTTGGACTTGCTTAGAATGAATATGAATAATTTTATATGCTTGATTTCTAAAAATTCATAACTACTCTATTTACCTTTTGATTCTTCAGACGACAGTTTTGATTATCTCTTTCTTCGATTTAAAAAATTGATTTCAGTTCTGTGAATTTTAGGAAGAGGATTTACGATTTTCTTAGTTTGGTACTGGTTTGGAACTCCGTTTTTCGTTTTTTTTTTTATTATAAGAGAATTAGATTTCCTTTGGTTCGACGATTGAACATGATTTCCTTCACAAGTTTTCAGCTGTTTAATTTATTTTGGTGCTTGCTTCAGGCTTACACAATTCGATTGGGATTTCTTTTGCCCATTCTGTGGATTTCAGTATGATTTAGTACTAGTTTGGTACCAGCAATTGTTTAGAGTAGATTTAGATTTTATAGATTTCCTTATAAATTTGTTTGATTTAAACATTCTTTCTTGCTAAGTTTGGCTTGCCACCTCAACTTAATGCACTTGATTGTTTGGTTGAGTTAGATTTTATAAATTTAGTATTATATTTTGTTTGGTGTGGATTTAGATTTAATTGCTTTTGTTTCTTTATGTTTTGAAGTAAGTAGGGAAATCTTTGATATTGATTTGCTCTTGAAGTCCTTGCATTTTTCTTTTAGTACTTCCAATCACCAACAGGGGAATTAATGACCTAACTCGGTAGATATGGTCACCTTATGATGGGTTTCCTCCCAAGATGGTTGGGTTAGTTTTGGTTGTTTTGTGTATTTGTCGACATTATATTATTCTAGCTTAGGCCCTGATCCTACACATATTGTGCTTGCACATCTAAGTCTACGGATCCCGGTCGATAATTTAATGTCGTAAATACGATCATATATTTTTACCAACACCCCCAACATAGGCACTGAGGTAGTGACAACGTTAATGGAGGTCATCTCTGGATGCTCATTGTGGGGGTCGCTCTACCATGGGGTATGTGAGATGAACGGTTTCCGACGCATCTCTAAACCAATGGAGTTTAGAAAAATGGCGTGTATAATTCCCAAAGTGAGAATGTATTGTGCACGCATGATTAGTGTGCAATGTCTTAGTTTTGTTCTTAGTATTGGGGGAAATCGACATGGTTGGCATGCCACCTGTTTAAGTGCTTGGGGCGTGGGTCACACTAATAAGGGTGTTAAGCAAATTCCCGAGATCCAACAAGGTGGGGCACATGTTAGTGGCATTCCCTTATCGCCTGCACAAAGCATAAGGTGGGTTGACTCGAGGTACGGGTGTAGTACTCGGTACTACAGAGGATTTCAACTTTAGTTGTTTTGTGCCCTCAACATTGGGCTTAGTTACCACCGACGGTGGTTGGGTCATGGGCGGTATTGCCTCGGTAGGAAGTTGTAATGGAATTCCTATGGGTGATATCGGGATAAACTCGTAATGGGATAATGGATTTGAATCCATCTCTGTGTAAGGTGGTGATAGATACTGAACAAGTATTCCCAAAGTAAGCCCGGGTAGTGGAGTTGATCCATTAATAACATTCCTTGTACTCCGTTATTAGGTGAAGGTAGTGCACATGAGACCATATATGTATATGTGGGAATTTCAGGTGGAGGGCCTGAGTATGCCCCCAACAAGTTAGAATATTTGTAAATGCCCAAACCAATATCAACATATTTGGGGGAATTAGCAGATCCTATGGTGGGTAGGACATTAGCTGGGTTTGTAGTGGTATGCAGGTCATAGTAGTTTAGTTGGTCAATGGTGACGATCTTCCCATTATGAGGGAAAATCATGATGCAAAAAACAAATGAGGCTACCACCTTCATGGTGTACATATAACTACATCCCAACAAGATGTTGTAATTGAGTTGCGCATCAACTACCTCAATATACAAGAGTACCATTTTTCCCCCTAGCTTGATGGGAACATTCTGGTACAAATCTCAAGGCTTTGATGGTCTCCCATCACAAGCGTGGAGAGAAATAGACGAGGGTACAAAGTCTGGTGAACCAAGACGTTTCCAAACATGGGTGGACATCACACAAGTCGACGCTCCTTCATCGACAATGCATTGATGAATGATAATGTTCTTGATTGTGATAGGAATTCGAAGAGCGACTGAGGAGGGTAGCCATGGTTTTCCGTTGTCAAGGTTGAAGGTCTTGAGGTGTGAATTGGAAGGATTGACGGTGCCTAATGCACTGAGTAATTCCTTCTTTTGGGAAGGCCAATACTGAAGAACTTCTAATCTCAACATGGTGGCGGGTGATTGAGCCAAATCATCAATGGTATTATAGTTGTGGACAACTTTCATGTGAGGGTCATGGGTAGTTTGTTTAAGCTATGCTTTTGGGACCCTCAGGATCTGATCATCATTTGGGAAAGGTATTTGCAAAGGCCCACTAGAGTTCATTACTGAGTCAAGGTTAAACCTAACAAGAAGGACCAGGAGGACTATGAAATGGGAAATACACATTATATCTAGTTGTGGGAAGATATGTGTTAGGTGCTCTGTATGACATAGATGTAGGAGTAGGTGGTTCCATTTTAAGTGGTGGTACTGGAGGTGCTTGGTTTTTAAGGTACGTGGGACTATAGGGTACATAAGATAACTGACCAAATGGAGGAGTTAGTGCAGTTGCAAGCTTCGTTGATACAACTGATGTTAGTGGGTATTGTTGTGCCATATTGAGTGGTACAGAAGTAGCAAGTTGGGCAACATTTCCTTGGTGAGAAATAGTACCAATAATCCCATCAACTGAATGCGATGTTCCTGAGGGTGCTGGTTTTAGAGAACAATGCCGAGGGACACCTGGAAGAATGGTATAAAGATACCCAGATTGTGCATAAATCAAATCGAAATATTGGGCCTTCAAGATGGCCTCTTTTTCATTTTTTAGCAATGTGGTTGCTAGATTTGTTGCTATCATGGGTTGAAGTGATTTTAGAAACTAGTCCAAAAAAAGTTGGTTTTGGATGTCTATTTTGCACAAGGTCCAACACCTATGGGTGGAAGTGTTTTACCAAAATTCCATGAAGATTTCCAGCCCTAGGTTGTGACGTATGGGTAACTAAAAATACATGAGGAAGATAATGGATATAGAATCAAAGGTGGCATAAGTCGCAGAGCCCTAGGTTGTGACGTATGGGTAACTAAAAATACATGAGGAAGATAATGGATATAGAATCAAAGGTGGCATAAGTCGCAGATGGTATATTGATATATCATTTGGCTGTTGTTCTTGTAAGTGTTCTTTGAAAGAGTTGAAGATGAATAGGGTCATCAATGATGCTATTAGAGGAGCAATAAAGGTGAAATGACATAACATGGTTTGTTGTGTCATCTCCCTACTTCCCTTTAAACTTTGGAATATCTGAGGGAAGTTTAGGGGGCATATATGGCTAGGTTGGATCGTGACAAATGGGGTCATTAATTAGATTAGCCAATTCATGGAGATTTTAGCTCGCCATTAAAGGAAGGTTTGTATTAGGGGTTTGTATCGCCATAGTATTATGTGTGTTGCCTCCACTAGGAGGTGAGGGTGTGACACAGGAGGATCTAGGATCACTCAAAATTTGAAAGTATTCAATGCTGATGAAAATGACTCCAATGTGAAGTGCTCGCCGAGACAATTCCAATGCCACTTGAGTTACATCAAATAGAGTCCATATGCAAAAGATATGCAGGTATAAATTTTTTCCCCAACATGCAAAAATTTGGTAGGAAATGCCACGTGGCACTCCCACAGACTACCACATGGTAGTACGACTAGATGACGTGGTAGGTGCAAGATGAGGTGGACCAATGGTATACTCGACAAGTGGCAAATTAATGTCATGACATGTGGCGTGTGGAAGGTTTAAGTCAAAAGGTTTTAATATTTAAAAAAGGTATTAAAATATGGTTAATGGTATACCCATATTATGCCCCAGGTGCCTTGAAATATGGTTTTATTCCACTATTTGGTTAGTGGTATTAAATACATGGGATCCCAAAATGGATATGTTGTTATAAATGTTTCGACCCCATTTTTGTTATATTACATTGGGCGCATATTGTATGGTGGATGTGGGCTCATGCCACGATGGCATTTGGTTTGACCTTGGTATGGTTGGCATGTGGTTATAGGATATGTCTGAAAATTCGACGATTTGGGCAGGACGGGGGGCTTCTTATCGGAATCCAGTTTTTTTATTTTTATTTTACAAAATCTGAATTTAACTGTGTTTTATTGGCGATTTTGATGGTAGAAACAAATTCAACATCATCAAAACCCCCGAGGCACCCAAAATTTCAGAGTTTGAGAGTTGTAACCAAGGTTTTAAAAAATTTATGTCGGATTTTTTCAAAATCATTCCGAAAAAATCATAAATTTTTTATTGAAATCTTAGAAATTTTAGACTACACGTGTGGTTATGACCATAATATGCCATTTAAAATCGAACTTTGGATATGCCATCAAACTTGAATATGCCATTGCCATGATATTGTTGGGTTTTGGAAACTTGTGGAAAGGTTGTTGAACACCCCCATACCATATTTTAATAGTGGTTTCTATCCTTTGGACCATGATTATGTCGGCACCAAATTTTGGTTGGATGATAGAACAATTATCCACCGAAGTTGGCAATGGGTTTTGATTATAGCCAAAAACTTGGAAGTGGTTACCATATGGTGGTTTTCAATGGTCTTATTTTAGGCCATGGTTAATATTGTTGCCAAGAAATGTGGGTGTGGCTAGGACCACCTTGCACTACATAAGCGCTTCTTTGACAAGTCATTGGGAACACAAGTCTTATGCAAGCTCGAGGCATGACATGAAGACAAGTCACAAGGAATTTTGCTAGCGCCATGGAGTGGAGCAAGGGGTTCGAGAGCATGCCATGGAATGGGCATTAATACTTTGGATAAAGTTTTTAATATGCCTTTGATCAATGAACTAATTTTGATTCTTTCATGGGTATTTACTATGGTTTTTGAACCCCATTATTTGACTGATGTCTATGGGGTTCATATTATAAGTTTTATATATCAAACCATTAAATCCCTTTTGTAACATGCCCCTTACCTATGCTTGGAGTGCCTTATTTTATTATAGGATTTACATTATAGTTCTTCTTATATGAATTATTGAAATCCTTTTGTAATGTTTACCAAGCAAGGGGAATTTGGAAGATTGGCATGTGCACTTTGGTATGGTGGTTTTTGAAGACCATGGAGTCTTCCGCCAAGTGATTGCATTCAGCATCATGACCACCACTATTGCAATTTTAATTTCATTGTAAGATTGATGTTTCCATATTGTAAAAGGTTCTTTTAGCTACTCTTAAGTGATGATGAGAGTGAGAGGCATTGTATTTATGTCTAAGGCCTCTTTGGCGACTTTGTAAACTTGTGTTCAAGATCCATAAGCTCTTTGGGAAACGATGAGGCAAGTAGGGCCTTGCTTGAATTCTGTAATCTTGTAATCAATTGATTATCAGCTCTAGCCATGCACTGACGCAATTATCGGCCTTCGACATTATCGATCCGAAGTAAAAAGGTGAAGGGTCTGAAGGGGAGTGTGGATTTTTAGAGAATGTTGTTGTGCAGAAGAAGGATATACAAATTTGCATATGGATACAGGTGTTGGACTCAATATTCTTGGTACAAAGAATAAAGGTGAAGGATCTTCAAGAGAGTGTCGTTTTTCATAGGTACTTGTTATGCAAACAATGAACAATTGGTAAATATTTCCTGCAGGTGAAATCCATTTGTGTTGTAATCATCTTTCCTGCATTTTATTCATCATATTAATGGATTGGTTTGCAGTTGAAGCGGGTTCGGAGATGTATCCAGAAGAGTCTAGTGAACTCCGTTATCACATGGCTGTTCATTTATGTGCTTGAACTTATATTGCATTGTCGTATGGGTGGTTTTGTTTTAAAGATGCATAGTAATAATTGCTCATGTTTACATGCATATAATCATCAGTAAAAGGTCCTTCGTCGAAGATTTCTGTTTGAGAAAGTTCTTGCAGAAATTCTCGGACCAGGGTGGCATAATGACGATATCCTCTCTCCCGAAGGAGGAGATGACGAGGGAGTATTTCCAAAAGGTGGAGATGAAGTACTTACTCTTCCACAGGGTAGAGAGGTAAAGGGAGTTGTATGATATCCAAGAGGTGGATAAATGGGAGAGTTAATCTAGGCATGTCTTTGTCGAGCTAACCCTACCAATGTTTCCTGGGAATGTCCCTGGCTAGAGTATCTCCCTTGTGAACCATAGGGAATAAATGGGAAAACACCTCTATGGAGAGGGGAAAGTCTTTGCAGCCTAAGAGACGGCCTCAGATTTCTCTGTTCTTCTATGGTGATGGTCTATGTGATCCAGTGAGAGTGATGATAAGGAGGTATAAACACAAATGAACAAATGCAAAAATATGCAAACCACAACATATGCAATATGGTGCAGAGTGAGTGATAGGTGCTTGAGTCTTTGTGCAAGTAGTCCACAAGTTGGTTCCTTTTAATTATGCGTTAGGTGACCTTGTAAATAAAAAGAAAAGAAATGTGAATTCCCTAAAAGATGTAACATCCTTTCCTCTCAAAATTCACTAGGCCTTCTAATAGCTCACCCACTGACGGAGATAAAATCCCCTGATGTTGGCCAGTGAAGGTATGATAGAGTAAATTATTGAGTAATTATGTTGTGGCTATGTTCTGAAAGGGCTAGCAACATTTCCAACAACTAATGAGATCCGACTCAGGAGTCAATTGCACTCACAATTTCCCCTTGGTGATATCCTAGGTTTTGGCCACTAAGATACCCACGTCAAGTGTGGATAAGTGGTTCTAATTGGGCGGTAAAGTATCATCTCCATAAAAAGCTAAGTGAATCTTTGTGGGGAGTAGAAACAACTATACCTTGGATTTCACATCCTTGGGAATCACGCCTTCTTATCCGGGTTGTCTTTTGACACTTGCTGATAGCAGGATTTAAAGTGCCCTGTAAGTCAACAATGCTATATTTCAATAATGTAGAAGATTGGTGGGAATTGTTTGGATGCTTAGCCCAATCAATCATAAACTAACTAAAATTTTATTTTGTGACCTCCTATGGAGGATTTTAGTCGATTTGAGAATTACAGATGCAATGTTGATTTTAAAAGGTCCAAATTTGATTAAGGAGTTTGAGAGAGGTATTTCAAACTTTCATATCATTTTGATCCATCCAAATCACTAAGAGTGCAAGATGGAGAGCATAATAGATGTGAAAGAGTCTCTAGGTCTCTCAGTGTCTGCTTAAGTGGAAACCACACATATGTTTTGAAATAAAAATGAAAGTGAATTTGTGACTAACTATAGAGCATAAGTAAAGACACGCGTGGATTCATGCCAATTCAACTCTAAGTATAAAAGATTGCTTGCAAATAACAACTACTCAAGATGCTTCTAGACAAAAATAAATGTGTGCAAAGGAGGTATTTCAAATCTATCACCATTTTATGATTTTCCAATATCATTAAGAATGAAAGGAAAAGAGCATGCTTTGGGAAAAGGAGTATTTAGGTCCTTTGCTTGTGTGAGAAAGTCAACTAAACTATCTTTCATTAAACAAAGAAATAAGCAAGAATCAAAAGATTTATAACTAAAGGCAGTCAAATCTAATTTCCTAGACTAGCAATTCCATTGAGATGGCAAGCATAGTCATTGAGTCAATAGTGAGTACTAAGAGGCCCGTTGAAATCCTAAAAGTCTTTTAGCCTAAAAAGATTCCAAGAAAGCAATTCTTTACTCCCTATATTGGACTAAGTTGTGTAATTACTTCATAAAATTAAACTGCACGTGAGTTATAGTTTCTGGTTCATTATGCGGCTGTTGAAACTGTAGATGATTTTGAAAACAGAGATAAAAATCAAATAATAGACATAGTCACGTGGGTATTGGATGCACAATCATGCTAATAGCGTGATTATAGTGAAGCAAAAGTCAGGTAGATTTACCGCGTAGATACAAAGTGATTCAACTGTGTGACTCATGCATCTATCAAAGAGATTTTCGTGCATTGTAGTGCGTACGGGACACTAGGATCCATGATACTGATAAAAATTTAATTATGAGCAGAGGGCCTCATAATTCTAGCTACTGAGAGGCTGGACAGTAAGATCTTGCACTTGCACAACACCCAAAATAAGTTATCTAGAAAAAGACAACCTATCTAACATGCAAAGAACAAAAATAAGAGTGGAGTCACCATAAATATTGTTGAGGGAAAAGTAACACAAGGGTGATCTATCCTTGCAGTTTGCAGTCAAGGAAATAGTGTTAGCTTTGGGTTAGGTAAACCAAGAACTCACAAGCTTAAGCAACGTCAGTAATGTTGGATTTTGTAGAACTTCGGAAGATATTATTCATTGTATTTTATTGTACTTGATTGTACCTCCCAAGGGAGATGACCTTAATGTAATCACTTATGTAAACACATGAAAGAATCAATGTAAACCTTGGGGTGCAAAGAAGCATAAGAAAAATATTAAAATTAAAATTATCAATTGCCCCCAGGTGAAGTCGGCCCAGTTAAGGACTTTTCATGTTTGCACTTGTATAAATAAGAGGTAAAGTGCACCTCATTAGATCATTCACTCACTTCACAATTGCGCATCACTTGGGAGAGAGAAGAAGTTCGCACAAGCTGGAGAAGGAAGTTGTTTTGGGGTTTCTACTTGTGTAAAGCATTTTCACATTTTCTCTTTTATTTTTGTACTCTGATCTCAAGATTATCATCTCTATGCGAAGGTTGCTGGGTTTTTCCCAATTGGGTTTCCCAGGATAAAATCTGTGTTATTGTTTGTGCTTTGTCTTTCTTCTAGTGATATTGGTTATGCATTTATATTATTATGCTATGAATGGATGAAATTTAACATGGTATCAGAGCTGTTCTAGAAGAAGCCATTGCCGGAACATTGTTGGAACCCTGCCAGAACTAGGGTTTCATCTTATGAAGTCTTCACCCATCATTTTGGAGAAAAAGAGACTTAGGAATTTCCTTTTTGGAAAGGCGCATCTTTTGGTGAAGACAAAATTCAATTATGAGAATTTTCAATTTTTGACCTAACTCTGTGGCTGCAGCAGAATTAGGGTTTTAGTTTTAACCCACTTCTCTCCACAGATTTGGATCATCCCTACCTCAACTCAACTCTCCTTGGAAAAGCGCATTTATCTATGGTTTCATTTTTTCAAACTATCAACTTTCATTTTTGACTTAGCTTCTGCTAGGGTTTCTGAACCAGATCTGCAGTCATGATGATTGGCATGAAGGTTGAAGATCGTTTGGAAGGAGCTACCAACTTTATCTCCTAGAAGTCTAGGGTTCTTCTACTACTAGAAGAAAATGACCTATTACAAATTGTAAATGAGAAGGTCCCTGTACCAGAAGCCAAAGAAGACAAATCCCAATGGAGGAAGAATGATGCTAGAGCAAGAAGGATTCTAGTGGACTCAGTAAGAGATCATTTGGTTCCACAAATTTCAGGAAAGAAGGATGCTAGGAAAATGTTCAAGACCATAAAGAAGTTGTTTGAACACACTAGCCTCAATGTATCCATGACATTCAGAAACCAGCTCTCAAATATGAATATATCCAAATCATAATCCATTGCCTCATATTTCATGAGGATCACCGAACTAAGGGACAAGCTTAATACCAGTGGAGATCCCATTAATGAAAAGGATCTTGTCATCACCACTCTGAATGGTCTTCCATTATCATGGGATTCCGTTATCCAAAGCATAAGTGGTAGATCCAAACTACCAATGTTTGATAAGCTTTGGGCAGATTGCTCTCAGGATGAGACAAGGGTTGCAGCACGTTAAAGACTCCATGGCACTCAACCTGAGGAGAACCAAGCTTTTGTTTCCCATGTCAAGAAAGGTAAGGGAAAAGGGAAGAAGTTCCATAAAAACAAGCACCAAGAAAGGAGATCAAGTCCCTGCCAAGAACAAAAGGAGAAGAGGGACTTATCTCAAGTTCAATGCTATAGGTGCAGGAAATATGGACAGTATGCTAGTATCGAAGTTCAAGTAAAAGGAAGCATGAAGCCTCAAATGCTGATGTAGAAGAAGACCATCATCACAAGAAGCCGAGGGATGATGATCGTTCATAGTTCTTCTTCTAGGATATATGAAGATCCAGATTGCAAGAACAAAAGTCTCTCATGGTTCCCACAAGAAGGCAGTGGGAGCCCACACACAAAAACAATAAGAGATAAGTATTTTGTTTTCTTGCTTACATAGACCTGTCTTTTCTTATATGTCTTCATAACTATTATATGCAGATCTAATGTGTTGAGCAGTTGATATAGTTTACATTGTTATATTATGCATATGAGCTATACAACATTCATGAAGCTAATCTAGATGATATCTCCTTTCTGCATGCTTAGGGTAGTGCACACTCTTGATGGCATGTTCTAGTGGAGATAGAAGACATCTAGATAGTTCCCAGATATGTTTGGTAGACATGTTCATGATTGTTGTGATAAAGGATTAGCTAAGATGCATGTGTAAACTATTGTCTGTACATTTGATTATACAATGTCACTGATCATCAGTCGGGATTTGACTTGTAGGGAAAAGACCATGTGATATGGCCTACAAGAAGGATCATGAGACTTCTTCCGATGAAAAAGTGATGAACACATGAATCCCATTGATGTTCAACAAGAAGCTTCCAGGAGAACGACTCCCAACCTAGAAGGATGACTCTAGAAGAAGCGTTCACAGATGTGAAACCTGAAGTGGGCCATCTCGGATCTTTGGATATCCAGTCTACATACATGTGCCCAAATAGAAAAGATCAAATTTAGAAACTTCAGGAAAGAAGGGAACCTTTGTGGGATACAGTGAGTCTTCAAAGGCTTACATAATTTACATTTAAGGATCCAGACAGATTGAAGTCAGTAGGGATGTGACCTTTGAAGAATAGATGGCTGTCAGGAAAGGCAAAGGATCAGACATGGAGATTGATGATGAAGAAATGCTACAACCAAAGGAGATGAGCTCATCTACCCCTCCAGTTCAGAGGGAGTCAACAGAAAAGGATTAACTAATCGATCCCATAGATCCATTTGATATCCCTAAAGATGTTGCAGGTTAGAAAAGACCTAGATGGGCACAACAGACACTACAGGATGCATAGGGGCATGAAGCTCCACATGGAACTTTTAGAGAAAGAAAAAGACCTCAGAGGTTCTTTATCTATGTGGCACCGATGAGCAAAATTATTGATTCAGAACCCACCACTTACGAAGAAGCATCCAAACATCAAGTTTGGAAGGATGCCATGATGTAACAAGATCAATCCATCATGAAGAATGAAGTGTGGGAGGTTGTGCCGAGACCTAAGGAGAAGTCAATAGTGACTTCTAAATGGCTATACAAGATCAAGCATGGAGCAGATGGCAGCGTTGAGAAATACAAGGCCAGATTTGTAGCCAGAGGATTCTCTCAAAAAGAGGTAGTTGATTATGATGAGACATTTGCTCCTGTGGCCCGATATACTTCCATCAAACCCATTATTGTGATTGCTTCAGCTATGGGATGGAATTTGCATTGGATGGATGTGAAGACAACCTTTCTCAATGGTGTTATTGAGGAAGAAGTTTACATCGAACAACCAAATGGGTTTATTGTCCAAGGAAAGGAGTCTCATGTATGCAGATTGAAAAATGAACTGTATGGACTCAAGTAAGAACCCTGTGCTTGGTATGTACAGATAGACAGATTCCTGGTGAGCTTGGGATTTTCCAAAAGTGATGCAGACCCCAACCTTTACTACAAGGTTGTAGATGATGAGCCACTGATTTTGGTATTATATGTTGATGACTTATTTCTCACAGGAAATGAGAAACTTATTGTATGGTGTAAGAAGAATCTTGCCTCTGAGTTTGAAATGAAAGATCTTGGATTGATGCATTACTTCTTGGGATTAGATGTATGGCAAAGGCAGAAAGAGATTTTCCTAGGACAAGGAAAATACACCATTGATATATTGAAGAGAATCGGGATGTTGGATTGCAAGTCCATGGCTACTCCGATGGATGCAAATTGGAAGAAGTTGAGAGATTCTACTTTAGATTATGATTTGATTGATCCCACCATTTATTGCCAGTTGATTGGGTCATTGATGTATCTGAGCAACACCAGACCGGATATACGTTTTGCTGTGAATTCCCTCAGTCAGTTCATGTGCGAACTGAGGAAGATTCATTGGATTGCTGCAAAACATGTGCTAAGATACTTACGTGTCACTATGGGATATGGATTGAAATATGCTTCAGATTGTGACCTGAGATTATAGGGGTTTACAGACTCAGATTGGGCCGGATGTGTTGCAGATCGAAAGAGTGCTTCCGGATGTTGCTTCAGTTTGGGTTCTATAGTTATTTACTGGTGCAGCAAGAAGCAGAACTCGGTAGCACTCAATACTAAAGAGGCAGAGTACATGGTTGCTAACACAACAGCTCGAGAAGCAGTTTGGCTTCGTAAACTCCTAGCAGGATTTTTTGGCCAGATTCTAGAGCTGATCGTGATTCACTGTGATAACTAGAGGTGTGTGCAGATGTTAGTGAATCCTGTATTTCATGACAGGTCGAAGCATATCGAGATTTGATATCACTTCATTCGTGATATGGTGTAGAAAGGTGCGGTCGAGTTATAGTATGTGCCGATAGACGACCAGACTGCAGATGTTCTCACCAAGGCTCTTCCTAGGGTGAAGTTCGAATACTTTCACGGAAGACTTGGAGTCGAGGAGAACGTGTCCCTCCTTGAGAGGGAAAGAGGACATTGAGATGCTTGCCCTGCTTTTCCTAGGTGCCTATGCAGTCCAGTACTCAGCCAGATATGGGAGAAATCTAATAGGCAGGTGAGTCAGACAGTCAGCAGTTGGTCGGGTTCACCCAGGTACCCTCTGTAGTCCAGTTACTTAGCCAGATATGGGATAAATCCCATAGGTAGATGAGTAGGACAGTCAACAGCCGGTCGGGTTCACATATGTTCCTCTGCAGTCCAGTTACTCAGCCATATATGGGAGAAATCCCATATGCAGATGAGTAGGATAGTCAGCAGTTGGCTGTGTGATTTCACAGATACCTCTACAGTCTTAGTACTCAACCAGATATGGGAAAAATACCATAGGTAGATGAGTCGGACATTCAATAGATGGTCGTTCCCTTTTGCTCATCTGAAATATCAACCAGGTATGGGAGGACCCCATCGGTAGATGAGACAGACAAGTAGAAAATTGTATAGTAGAGATGGTACAACTGATAATGTCAGATTTCCAGGATTGAGTGATTCTCCTGGATCCAGGAATGAGTGATTCTCCTGGACTCACCAAAGGACTGGTGAAGATGATGCACTGAGACTGTGTCGACAACCTTCAGTATGTATAGAGATGATGGATACATCATGGATGTACGAGATGAAACCCAGCTGATCATGATGCAGATGAAGACCGAAGAATACGTTCCTCGTTGAGAGGGAGTGTTGGATTTTGTACAACTTCGGAAGATATTATTCATTGTATTTTATTGTACTTGATTGTACCTCCTAAGGGAGATGAACTTGATGTAATCACTTATGTAAACACATGAAAGAATCAATGTAAACCTTGGGGTGCAAAGAAGCTAAAGAAAAATATTAAAATTAAAATTATTAATTGCCCCCAGGTGAAATCGGCCTAGTTAGGGATTTTTCGTGTTTGCACTTGTATAAATAAGAGGTAAAGTGCACCTCATTAGGTCATTCACTCACTTAACAATTGCGCATCACTTGGGAGAGAGAAGAAGTTCGCACAAGCTGGAGAAGGAATTTGTTTTGGGGTTTCTACTTGTGGAAAACATTTTCACATTTTCTCTTTTATCATTGTACTATGATCTCGGGATTATCATCTCTATGCAAAGGTTGCTGGGTTTTTCCCAATTGGGTTTCCCAGGATAAACTCCGTGTTATTGTTTTGTGCTTTGTCTTTCTTCTAGTGATCTTGGTTATGCATTTATATTATTATGCTATGAATGTATGAAATTTAACAAATAAAACTAAACTAAGCTAAAGAATGAAGATAGAATATTGCTCCTTGAGGAAGGGGGCAACAATGGAGAAACACTTGCTTCTTAGGGGAAGAAAGTACGTGAGCTTGTGCATGCCAATATGAGGGAGGAGGTAGATTGAAAGTGGATCTCTCAATGTAATTCCAACAGTATAAGTTTGATCTGAACTTCTCCTATGGAATTCATTCCCATGGCTTCCTTCTATAGGCCAAATGGAGGCCAAGAAACATCTAAATCCAAATGTGAACACTCTTGTTCTTTGAACCGATTTCCCAAGTACATGGGAGGGGCTATTCAACGCTCCAAACATGTGAGGAGTCCCTTCAATGTGTTGTGGAAGTAAGTGGTCCCATTGTTTTGATAGTAGAATGGGTTTCGAGGGAAATCCCACACGGGTACACACGGGTAACCGAACAGGAGGGTCGCACTAGTAGCGTGGGTTTCCAATGCTTTTAGTCACACAATTTTCCATGCTAATTGATTTTGGCATTTTAGGACTCATTTTGTCTTTTGGATCAAAAGAGGATGTCTTCGGTGAGCTACATTTTGTATGTTGGTGGCACCTTTCTGCAAGATCAGTCTAAATGTCACATGTATGCGAGATTTAAGCATTAACACTAGGACTTGAGTATCCATTTTCAATTTAGTCATGAAAATTTAGTAGTTAATAAAAATTCAATATATAAACCTATATTCAACACTTAACATTATAGCTAATATGAAACTAAATGAAGCTTGGAACCTCTAAAACCTAGGCCTCAAAAAATCATATGGATAATAATCCAGAATTATCAATTTAATTTAATAATTTCTTATATCGTTAAAATGAGATGACAATAATCCCAAATAACCATTAGTCCAAAACACACACCATTCAAATTTAATTAATTCAATCTTGATAATTTATATGCCATCCAATCTATTAATCATTATATTGTCCATTTATCCATCTATCAATCTACACATCGTCCATTTGTCCATCCCTGATGTCCAGTTGTCAATGTTCTTCTTCATTTGTCCAACCCTATTGTTTAATTGTATATATTATTCTTTAGTGTCTTTAACTATATTGTGTGAGCTTATCTCAAACATGATAGAAGTTACTATGATGTTTTTGTGAACTTAACATAAAGTCGTGTTAAATTATTTTAAATATAAAGAATAATTTGTGTGAATGTAAATAACGATCACAACCAATTCCAAAATTTAATTTAATTGATAAACAATGCTTAAATAATAGTTTTTAAATTTTAACATAGTTGAATCCTAGGAACAAAGGGCATTTTACCCAACTTAAATATTTTGGAAGGACGGTTCTTATTTGCAATATTGTAAGTGCTAATTTAGGCTAAAGACTCTACCAAAACAAATCTAAAATTATTTTTTCCAGCGGAAAAAAGCATACCCTTGTTATTCATAAACGAATAAAAAAGTACATGATTAATGAATCTCTAGAAAGACAAAATCAGAGCTGAGGCGCAAGACATGCCAGCAAGACTCAAAATACACAGCAAAAAATACTGCAGCCAACCAAAATTGGGGTGAAACAGAAAATAACTAAAAATAACATCAGTCCCAAATATCATCAAACAAAGTCCTGTAGCATCAGTTACTCAAAAAATTTTAGTGAACCATAATTTAGAACCTGGGAATCAAGATATTCTTCCTAGATTAAGATACCAAATTCACCACACAAAGCTTGTTTTGAGAGTTTGTCAGCCAGCTGATTATGTTGCCGATAAATGTGCTCCAGAGAAATGTTCCTGAAAAGATGGATAGCTGATTTAATCCAGATGCACCAATGAGCAAGCGATAACACCTTAAGATTATAGTCACCCTGCGCCCATTTGATGGTAACCCTTGAGTCCCCAAAGATCTCCAGATCATCGATGCCAAAGATACTAGCTACTTTCAAAACGCAGCATAAAGCAAGGAGCTTAGCCTTCATGTTTGACCCATTACCACAATTGAGCCGCAGGGAGAAGTAATGGGATTCATTTAAGTAAATAGCACCACCAGCTGCACATAAACCATTTTGTGCAGCACCATCGAAAAATAGAATTGGACGATTGAAAAGAGGAACATAAATACCAATTTTTCTCACAATATGAGGCTCCTGCTTGCTGAAAATGGAGTTATAAATACTAAGAATCTGACCAGCCGACCTTTGGACACAAGGCTTCCAGTCTTCAAAAACCGCCTTATTCCTTGTAAACCAAATCACCCAGGAAGTAATCATCAGAAGCATATGGTGGAATTTACTTTCCCTAATCCACTTGAGACAGCAAAGGTCGAAATTTTCAGAACCCCATACCTGAGATATATTTAAAGCCGAGCAAATAAACGTCCAAATATGTCTGGTAAAAGAGCAAGTTACAAGGATATTATTTGAGGTTTCAGCATCAGTGTTACACAGTGAGCACTGGCTAGGGCCTTGCCATCCAATTCTGACCAGATTTTCCCATGTCTTTAATTTCCCTTTAAGGGCAAACCAGCCAAAACATTTGTACTTCAATGGCATTTTCCAACGCCATAATCTTTTGAACCACCATTGTTGTGGACATAAGTTCTTGAAATGAATGATCGCCTTATAGGCAGATTTAGCAGTAATTTCTCCTATACTAGGATTACCCATCCATTTAATAACATCTCTACCGGTCGATAGCCTGCACCCCACATCATCAAGACGGGAAAAGTATTTGTTCCATTCCCATTCATATCTTTCAAAGAAGATGAGCTCTGCACCTTTGATCCAATATGCACTACTGTTGGAAGATCTAAAATTCCTCATACGATCCAAAGTGAAAATTTCCTTCTCTCTGAGGAAAGCTAGTATATCAGCAGACAAAGAGTAGTCATCATCCAGCCCCAAGATTGGGTCCACACCAACCATGACTTGTTGGCCGGAACCAACTTGCCAATGCAGGTCTTTTGCCAACCAAAAAAATACATTCATGAATCCCTTCCATATGACCGAAGAATTTCTAATTTTTTTTATAGGATTTCTGAGCCATAACAGGAATGTCTTGTTTGATATATTTCACCTGTAAAACATGAGACCATAAAGACGTTCCAAACATACCGTGCCGGAAGCTTTTAAGGCGTAAAGCCTTGCCAAAAATCCCCAAGTTTTTTAGACCCCAGCCCCTACTGCTTTCAGGAAGAGAAATAGAGTCCCACTTATCCATAATCAAACCCTTTCGGTCTTTTCCTCGTGACCATAAAAAGTTTGAACAAAGTTTCCTAGTGTTCTGTAAAACCAAACCTGGGGCCTTGAACAGAGAAAACCATTATACAGGGATGCTAGTTAAGACATCCTTAACGAGAATGAGGCGACCACCAACTGATAACATTCTATTTGTCCAACAACGAATTCTGCCTTCAAATTTTTTTAAAATCCAAGATCAGTCTTTGACTTTGTATTTATTGGGTTTAAAAGGTTCGAAACCGTCGAATTGAAAAATTCTACCACAGATCTCCTCTCATTCTAAAATACTTAACCATCAGCCAACAAATGGAATTTAAAGGGTAAGACATTTTGTAAATGCACAATCTGAGAATCCTCCACTCGATGATGATAAAAGATAGATTTTTCATCACTAACCTTCATACCGGATGCACTGCAGAAGATATTGATGTTAATCATATAAAACTTCCATTCATTGATAGAATCCAGTCCAACAATGAGCACATCATCTACGAATAGTAGATGGGAAATAGAAA
Source organism: Larix kaempferi (assembly GCA_027924585.1). NCBI lineage: Eukaryota > Viridiplantae > Streptophyta > Pinopsida > Pinales > Pinaceae > Larix > Larix kaempferi. The sequence continues at coordinate 8,423,098 of BSBM01001033.1, forward strand.
GTTCTTTGGAAAGCTTGATATGTCCATCATATTTGTCCTTATGAAGCAGCCAGCTCAAACCACCAATAACTAGTAAAAATAACAGAGGGGACATGGGACAGCCCTGCCGGATTCCCCTCAAGCACTTGAAAAATTTGGAGGGCACACCGTTAACCAAAACCGCAATATTAGTGGAAGAAACACAAGCCATTGTCCACTTGAGCATTAAGGGCGACACACCAATTTGGATAAGCACAATTCTGAGGAAGCACTAGTCGACATGATCATAGGCCTTCTCAAGATCCATCTTGAGCATGCAAGCCTTCTTTTTCCTTGTCTTTATGGTATGAATGATTTCCTACGTGATGCCAACATCATCCAAAATTTGACTATCATGTAAAAAACTGAACTGTTCAACATATATGAACTTTGAGAGCCGAGGTTTGATTCTCACAACAATGATATTTGAAATTAGCTTGTAGATCAAATTGCACAATGCAATAGGCCGACAATCGCAAAAGGTGTGGGGCTTATTGCTTTTTGGAATAAGGGTTAAGAAAGTAGAATTTAGTGCACCGGAGATAAAACCATTAATTTTGGAGAATTCAACCATAACAAGAATCTCGTCCCCCATGATGTCAAAGAAATGAAGGAACAATTCCATAGTCTAGCCATCAGGCCCAGGACTTTTCTCTTTTGCAAAAAGTTGTAGAGTATCTTCAATTTCCTTAATAGTTACAGGCTTCTCCAAATCAATCGCCTCCTGTTTACTGAAAAAACCAAGGTATAATCTAGCAAGCTCCAACTGCTTCAAGAGGTCACTATCACCCGGATCAATAAAAATATTTCCAAAGAAAGCATTTGCAGCATCCTGAAGTCGATCTTTCCCAAAGATAAAATTGCCAGCAACATCCTCCAGATCCCAGATAGCATTTGTATTCCGTCGATGAGAAGCATAAGCATGAAAATATTTTGTGTTTTTATCCCCTAAATTCAACCAAAGAGCACGATTCTTAAGTCTCCAATCTGCTTCCTCCTGTTTCAAAATAGCTTCCTTCTTTTCTTGAAGAGAATTAATTAAGGCTTGATCATCCACATTCTCCATAAGATCAAATTTCCGATAATAAACTTCTTATAACTGGATCTCCAGATCACGATAATCTTTATGATCCTATTCCTTTTTATTCTTTATCCACTTTGTTACCATATCCTTCAAATACCTAAGTTTTAGAAGGAGGCGGTCCATCGGATTCAAATTATCATCATGTGAAAAACTAACCCAGAATTGTCAAACATCAGCACATAAATTGTCATTCTGAAACCAAGAACAATTGAATTTAAAGGGGAACTTCTGTAAAATCAAATTATCATTACTCTGAAAAAAGACGGGTAGTGGTCAAAGAATATGGCATCTCCATTCCATGATCAAAAACGATGAAAACAGTTTAGCAGTGATCGACAAACCAGAAAGTGGTCTATCCTTTTATGGATACCCTCATGGCCCACTCGTCCATTTGTCCAAGTTGGAAAAAGGGTAGCATGAGTGATATCAACCAAATCGAAATTAACCATCAGGTTGGAAAAATATTCAGCAAGATTATCCATATGGGCCGACGGTCCCCAAACCTCAGCAGAGTTAAGAAAAAAGTTCATATCCCCTGCCAAGATAAGATTTTTTTTTTTTAAGAGACCTGAGTGAATCCCAAAAAACCCTCCTACCAGAGTATGGTACATAGCAATTAAAAACAACAAAATTAAAATTTTGAGTAAGACTCCGACCAAGAATCAATAAACCCCATCTTGTTTTGAAGGTATTGAAATGAAAAAAACGAGTATTCCACCCCAAAATAAGGCCCCCCGACCTACCCGTGGCACTGATAGCCGAAAAATCCCAAATAGGTAAAATATTAGCTAGCTTCAGAATAGCAATAGAGTCATCACACATAGTCTCCTGAAGTAGAATAATCTCTGGGCTAGTAGTGTTAAACAATCTAGATAGGGCCCTACCTTGGGTAGCCTTACCTAGACCCCGAACATTAAGGGATAGTATCAGCATTGATCACTAATGGTAGAGGGATGCACCGCTCTAAGTGACCTAGGATTTATAGACCCATCATGGGAAGAAACAACATCATCAATTCTGGCAGACAAAGGGATAAAAACATCACCCACCACATCCTCAATGTTCATTCGCCCCGGCTTCTTTAACTTTCTAATCGTAACATTTTGGAATCGAAGACTATCAGAGGGTATAACTTCAGAATCCAAAGGTGGGTTTTTGGAAAATACAGTCAGAGGTTGTATGACAGGATCCTCAGAAATTGGAACATAGCCACTATCCTCTAACAACGCCTTATCCTCAAAGGAGAGCACCCTCGCAACATTAGTCAGATAAGTGGGAGCCGAAATAGGGTTTTCCACCAGGGTAGCATCAGGCTCAGGGTTTAATGAGGAAGGAGATAATTTACCCGGAACCAAGAAAGGGGCATTCACAACATTGAGATTCAGTGACAATTCCCCATAGGAAATGCGTTGATCCATGGACTTCTCAACATCAACATAAAAATTCGGCTCATCTTTAGATATATTTTTATATGGAGTTTCGTCAAGAGAATGCTTACCCGAAGAGTTCTGAGTAGGCGAAGGGGTATTGGATTTAGGGCTCGAGACCTGAGAAACATCCAACTCTGGACCAGAAATAGGGACCCTAGAAACCCTCCCCGGACGAGAGGGACACTTTGAAATAGTATGACCCGTCTGCCGACAATTATAGAAACGAAAGGGTATCTTGAAATAATCTAGTCTCTAGCAGAAGACCTTAGAAACCCAAGAGACATTAACCTCGGTTGGAAACCCTAAGCTCATATCGAACTCCACCATCACTTTGGCAACTCTACGGTCAAACCCAAAAAGGTTTTTTTTATCCAAACGAAAAAATTAGCCAACAAAATTTGCAAGATCCTTGAAAATGTTCTCCGTCCAAAGCTCAATCGGGAAGCCCGACAACAACATCCACATGTGGCAAAAACACTGTCTTTCGCGGACCGGGTCAAAAGCAGTATGCCATTTCTTCAAGCAAAGCGAGCCATCCTTGAAAATCCAAGTACGCTGGACAATTTCATCAACACGGGCAACAGAGGGGAAAATAAAAAGTATCCACTTGTTTACCAAGAGGTTTACCCGGGGAGCCAATCCCACCAAAGGGGTCGAATGCAAATTTACCCATGACAGTATCTCCTCACGGCTACCCGAAGTAAACTCCATACGCCTAACAACCCCACGAGTAGCCAGAAGCTCCACACGGTCGAGATTGAAATCAGGGTTGTCTTATATACTTCGAAGAATATTTGTTGACCACAATATTGTAAATGCAAATTCAAAGTGAAATATCTAACTAAACAAATCGTAAATTATTTTAAAAGCATAATACGAGATTTGTACAATAATCAATAAGTGTTATGTGATGATTCTAAATAATTAATAAACCATTAATTAAAAAAAACAAATTCAATAAGTATATTAGTGTTATATGTGATGATTCTAAATACTTAATAAACCATTAATTAAAAAAACAAATGAAATGTTTAAATAGGAACATAAAAAAATGGTATGGTATTGCACAGTGAGAATGAAATTAAATTTAACTTTTCCCCGCAAATACATTAAGGGAATTTTTGATATGTAAAATACTCAATCACATAACCTAAAATATCAATCTTCTTATTAATTACTATATTCTATTCATGATTGAGTATATAGATTGTCTTAAGTTTCAAGAAATGTTTAGTAGCATTTTGTAAAATTCTTTAATTATCATCTTTGCAAAAACAATGGTGAGAATATTGATAATTTATTTATCTTTTGTTCTTACATTAGAAAGATGTGGGAATTTGCTTCATTGGTTTGTGGTATACAATTCATATGGGCAGGAGAAAATCTTGATGAAGTTGTGGAAGTTTGGATCAACAATGTAGCCTTTAAGGATCACCTAGAATTACAAGTTATTATCATATGGGGGGTATGACTCTCTAGAAATAAAGCCATATTTGAGGACTTATACATTCCTCCTTCAATATATGATTTGAAAGGTCTAGTTATACTAAGACATTTCCCACAGGGAGTAGAGACTCTGAAAGTAAGGAGGATAGTGGAGGAGACAATTGATAGATCTAGATGTTGGTCTTACTTTGATGGTGCTTCATAGGGTACTCTAGCACAGGGTGGGGTAGGTGGCATCCTTTACATATCTTATTCTCACTGGATTAATTTTTATGTAGGGCTGGGGATAGTACTAACAATAGAGCATAGTTAATGGCATTAAAACTATCCTTGGGGTTGGCTAATATGAAGGGTGTTCATAGATTGCAGGTTTTTGGGGACACCAAAATAGTTATTGATTGGATGAGAAAGAGGAGACCTCTAAGGAACATATTAATCAAGCCCATTTATGAAGAGATTCATATATTGATTGGTCTATTCCATGCAATAAATTTTGAGCATATCTTTAGAGAAAGAAATCAAATGGTAGATCAATTGTCTAAGACAGGTCTACAGATTGGAGTGGTTACTTGGCATCATTGGGAGATGGAGAATGACACCTTGACAAAATATGATCTAGGACCTCATTTGAGGTAAAGTCAAAAGGGGCACATGAGGATTCTATATAGTTTTTTTCTTCGATGTTACAATTTATTTTTTATAAAGGATGGAAACGTTTTGGATTTTATATGAAACAAATGTTTAGGAGTCAAATAGTTTTAGGTTAGCCTATTGAAGTTTAAAGAATGTAAATGGAACGATAATAGTTTTTCTCTCATGACATAAATGAACTTAATTTAATGTAAGAATTATATGGAAGTAAGGCATGTTGGCCTATGTATAAGGTGGTTTATTTTCAATATAAATGGACTGCGAAATTTTTTCCGAGGAGGAAAACAAAATCTTTAATGTTTATGACTGTGACCATCCCTAAAACAGACATTATTTTCAATGTTTAAATTTTTGGAGAAAAAGGCTTGCAACATAATTTTTTTTTCCTTAGAAAAAAGCGCAATTGTATTATATTATAAAATAATCACATTTTTCAGAGGCCAGCATGGCCTTTCACAAAATAGTGTCTGTTATATACTTACATCAAAACTGATAAGTTTATCATCTTCTTCATATATGTGCATTTATGATCATAAGTATAGTCTTCATACATTGTATTGTAAAAAAAACTGATAAGAAAGTCCAAAATCATTATATAGAGGACCTATTAGAAATCTCCAAATGTGTACTTGAGTAGTGCTGTAGCTATGTGGTGGATGATCATTCACCCTGGATGAGGACTAGGATCGTGGTCCATGAGAGTGTCATCAACATGTTCGCATCAATGCCAAATCCCATCTCCAACCTATAGTCCATGTTTGGATAAGTGATCATCCTCTGTATTTCTTTCACGACACACATGTTTACTAGATATCTCCTTGAACAGATTTGCAATATGAGAAACTTCCTCACAGATAGGCTTCGGGATACAATTTTTTTGAGGTCTTCTCAAACGTAACCTATCAGACACCAATTTGGAATCTCCAAATATATGTATTCTATCAATCCCCTTTAAAATAGGCAGGATCAAGACAAGTTTGATAGCCATTAACTTTGCTCGATTGTTTGAAGTGAGTCCTAATCCAACAGAAAAACTGATCCAATGTTTTTTCAGATAAACTTGGTTATCCCTTTTGAAGGAGCTGCACAAGTTAAAGTATACACATGTCTGTATGATTTCACATTTTATTCAACATATTAAGTTTCCTTGTTATGGAAGAAGATATGTAGAAGAATACCCAACATGGCAGTTGCCAATTTCACTACAACCATGGAGACATGAATTTAACTAATTAATATTGATGATTTTTCTATATGAGTCTAAGTCTGTTATGCTTGCTATAAGTTGCTTTTATTGAGCATTATTTGAGATGGTACATGGTAAACTTATAAAGATCTATAATTTTTCTTATGGCCGAGGTCTTGGTAAATGGTATGTAATGTGTGAGATTTTGCAATCAGTTTAAACTTGAAATATGTTTTGATTGCATATACCTGTCCATGTATGAACTTCTTACTTGTTATGTGTTACTTGAATTTCTTCAAGTTCATGTTGTTGATGTAATTGAATTGGTATATGTGTATTCATGTTTACAGTATATAATGATGCAATTTGAATTCAATTCTTAGAATATGAATCTTCCAAAAGAAAGTGTAAGGGTATTTGTTGTTTGGGTGTGTGTAGGTGTCTAAGGAATCTAGGCACCAAGGATTCAGCCAGTTGTTCAACATTCAAGACAAATAAATGAGAAGTCATTCACAGGTAGTCTACACCCCTATAGTCTAGTATTTTGTTATTTGTATATTATGAATATTTGCTACAGGGAAATGAATATTTGATATTGTATATTATGATATTTTTGAAACAGGTCATGATTGACTTATAATATATTTTTAAGTTTTGCATATAATATATTTTTATTTAAAAGGTCCAAACCCCTATGGTTTCTCCATATTTGGACTTTCAAATTTTCAATAGCCTTCATTATAATCTCGGTATTTGTTATGGCCTTGTTAACTTGTTCTTCATGTTCTTGCCAATTGATTTGATTCTTCAAAGGTCATCATTCAGTAATTTTTTTACATTTATTTGTTCTTTTAGGGAATGTGCCAAGATGATGCAGGTGCATTATCATCGAAAAAAGGTAGGGAAGACATGAGTATTTTGAATAGTTTTCAACAAAATGACACCCAAATGGAGGTATGATCTAGGAAGTCAATTGTATAGCTAAAATAATCTATTTGTTTTATGGATTTTTTACATTAACAGATTTGAAGCTGTGTAAGAGCTATACTTACTATTAGTTTCATGGTTAAGTTAAAAGTTTATTTAAATATAGACTTTAGCTTCTATGGAGGGTCAAGTAAGATTATTTCCCTAAATGCAACTCTTCTTGTGTGATAGAGTGATTTTTAGTCATTTCTTTCTTTGTTCCAAAAGAAAAATAAAACCTTATATTAACATATACAATATGACTTGTTTTCCCACGAGTTTCTCTTGGAGTTAGGTTCCATACTTAGTCAAATAGAGTGCTCCCTTGCCTTTGATGTGACCATATAATCTTTTGAATGAGACCATGCTTGTGTCTTAGATCACTAATGCAAAATTATATAATATATTTTATTTAAGGGTTCTAGCTCAATGGAAGAGCACTTGCCTTATAGGCAGGTTGGTGGTTTGATTCCTCTGTGCCCTATATATATTCTGAAACCACTAAAAAGAGATAAATGACCACTACAAAAATAACGATAAATGACCTAAAGTACGACCAAAATATGCATATAAACAACCACTGGTGGCAAATTAGTGGTCATTGATCACGTGACCAAAAATGTGGTCATATTTAGTTTGGTCGTTTATAGCTTATCTTGTGGTCATATATTTGGTCATTAATTATGACAATTAATGACCAAATATACGACCAAATATATGACCACAAGATAAGCTATAAATGACCAAGTTAAATATGACCACTTTTTTGGTCATGTGATCATTGAATGTTAATTTGCCACTAGTGGTCGCCAAATCAGAAGTGGTCATTTATATGCAGATTTTGGTCATTTATCTCTCATTTTGTACTGGTGAAGGAATCGTGGGTCAAACCTTCCATATTTTTTCATCTCATATCCTATGAAAACAAATATGCAACCACATCATTGATCTTCAATGTGGTATTATTGATTTAATTAGCCACGACTAGGCTATCCCATGAGTTTGACAAAGAACACAACATATTGGTACATTTATACTCCTTAGTGATTTTAATATACATAGACAACAACTGACTAATCACAGTGTTGAATGCATTCAGGTTCTTTATAACCAATTCTCCCTCACTCATCCTCAAAAGACATCGTTTTTCCCAAGAAACAACTTGTTAACCATATACAAGTACAAAATGAGAGATAAAAGACCCAAAAAAGGACCAAAATCCGCATATAAATGACCACTTTTGAGTTGGTGACCACTGGTAGCAAGTTAGCGGTCATTTATCACGTGACAAAAAATGTGGTCATATTTAGCTTGGTAAATTATAGCTTATCTTGTGGTCATATATTTGGTCATTAATTGTCACAATTAATGACCACATTTTTGTCACGTGATAAATGACTGCTATTTTGCTACCAACGATTGCTAACTCAAAAGTGGTCAGTTATATGCATATTTTGGCCATTTGTTTGGTCACTTATCTCTCATGTTGTACTGGTGTTCGTTTAGATGCAAATTTTGGTCATTTTTTTAGTCATTTATCTCTTTTTAAGTGGTTTCAAAATATATATAGGGCACAGAGGAATCGAACCACCAACCTCCTGCCTGTAAGGCAGGTGCTCTACCATTGAGCTAGCACCCTTAAATATAATTCCTTATGGATTGATATGAGAATAAAATTTCCAAATAAAGAAATGCCCGCAGCCATGAAGAAAAATGTCCACAACCATGATGAAAAATGCCCTCTAGTTCCTTATGGAGAAGATGTCCACCAACAGTGGGATATTAACATTGGACACACCAAGCCGGAGTCCGCATGTAAATACAAAGTTATGAATATCTGAAAAATAAGCAGAGGTTCCAATCTATCTGAAAATAATTTTTCTCTCTATTTTGATGATTAACTGTCATTTAGAGCTCTTTTCTCCCATTCATTTACTGTTAAAATGGTTACATGTGGGAATTTCCATCGTAAAAATTCAATAAACTATTTTTGTATCCCTTTGGTAGCTTAATTGCAAGCCAATGATCATTCTTTTCTAATGTTCTATGGGTTTATATTGCATATTTATAAGTTGGACAACAGTATTCAAAGATTAGGGACACCCCCTTGAGGTTGGCATGCACCAACCCAAACAGAGAGGAGGTTCATCAATGAAAAAGAGGGTGAATTTTCCTATAAGTTGTACTAATTTCCATTGCTGAATTTCAGAGGTCTGTATCATCATTACAAGTGCGGAAATTAGTGCTAACATGGAGTAGGAGTGGGAGGGGCTTCCCACTCAACATAGTGTCTGATTATACTATAAAAAGGTTTTGTGTAGAAAACTACCATGAACATACCTGGAAGTCATTATCTTCAAATTTATTGATGCTTTCACGCCAGAATGTTGGATCCTTATGCATTGGGGACCAATCAAGATTTCCTAGAAGAACTTCCTGTTTATACATGTCAAAAGAACTTAGCCTTTTAATTCTATCTTTCAACCCTTCTTCCAAAGAATTCAATGATTCTACTAGATCTTGTACGAATAAATGGAAAAAATGATTAGCATTTCAATATCCTCAAAAGAATTAGCCATCTGTAACACTAAAAGAAATTTTAAAATAATGAAGCTTATGGCCACTCAAAAGAGAAATTGATTTCCAACCTCACCATTCCAGGCTTGGGATTTTAAGTTTTGCACAATTTGTGGCAACCCAAGATCCACCATCTCACTTGCAAATATCCCTTTGAAAAGAAAGTTTTTCAGTGTTAAAACAACAAGCCTTACGACCTGGGAGCATTCACCAAAGACATAAACAAATTAGAGGTTCATGAATACAAAAGATCTACCTCAATCTCAAATACAACACACATAGACTCTAGAGGTAACAACACAAACAAATTGGTAATTACCTTTTCCTTTGTGGAACACTTAACAACCTCCACTAGATGGGTTAAAGTGCGAGTAACAGCTAGGTCATCCACAACAACATCATAATATGAAAGAAGCCATATGCAGAGAGAGGTCTCATAAAGGAGCTACAAGACGAAGTTAAAAGTCATACTTCAGTTACTTTTATGGTAAATTTTCGTTTTTAAAAGGAATGTTTCAAGGGTAAAGATATCACATTTATCTAAACAGAGTAAAACATTATCTCGCAAAATGCAGATGATGGGTTAAAGTGAGAGTAGCAGCTAGAGCATCCACAACAGCATCATAATATGAAAGAAGCCATATGTAGAGAGAGGTCTCATAAATGAGCTACAAGACGAAGTTAAAAGTCATACTTCAGTTACTTTTATGGCAAATTTTCGTTTTTAAAAGGAATGTTTCAAGGGTAAAGATATCACATTTATCTAAACAGAGTAAAAAATTATCTAGCAAAATGCAGATGATCTTAAGGTTTCCATCTAAACTATAAATACTCTAACATTGTGTGCTCCCATCACCAGATTACCATTTTGTTTTCAACTGTAGTATGTTTTACTGTATTACTTTATTTGGTAGTTAGCTTGGAGATACCTCAAATATTCTGCAGGTACTATATAAAATCACAAACATTTATTATAAATCCAATGACTAATTCCATGCGTTCATAGAAATTATAATAGTTAATTTTCTTCTCTTTCTACCAAAACAAAGAAACAGTATTATGAGATATGCCACACAGGTTGGGACACACAGAATCTATCATAATAGTCAATATTGTTTAGGAGGGTAAGAGAAATCGTAATAGGTGTATCAAATCCTGATGTTACATACCTATTCCTTGCATGTTGTAAAAAAAGTGCATGGTTACATTGACTAAATCAATTTAGGTTTTAAAGAATAATTATCTACATGAACATCAAAAATACTTTAAAAGGAGGTTTTAGCCAAGTGCAAAGAGAATCATAATAATTATTCAAAGATAAATAAGCCCGAATTATGTACTGAGCATTTTTGTTAATATTGCATTTCCAGGTGCACAGTTTACAATGAAACTAGAATGAGTATCAATGTCTAATCCTTGTAAGAGATGCAGGTGGATCACTTGCTACCTTTCCTTGCTGTTAACATTATAAAAGTTATCCATATGTTAAAGAAGTATTTTCTTGCATGCCTTGGCTATTGAGAGGAGATTACTCAGGAAATGATCTTTTCCCCCATAGTATTTCTATAAATGCATGCCTCCTTGGTTGGACATATGTGACAGTTTGATAGAAAATAAAGAAAATAATTTAGGTATGCATGAATGACCAAAGAAACTGATGGAACTGGCAGAGTGTATCACATGAAGTGTATCATAGTGACCTTGCTATCCTGCTATTGGAGACATTTACCCTATTGATTTGATATTCAGGTTTCTGATATGATTATATTTTAGAAGTAAAGCCCAAGTTTCAAGTTTTTATTACAATCTTTGACTAAATTCAAGTAAAAAAAATAGACATATTCTTCCAACATCTTAAGTTGTACTGATTCCCGAGTCTTGACTGAGTCACATTTTCTAGGGCTTCAAGAAAGTATAGGTGTTTATTTTTTGGTTGCTAATTGTCCAGAATTACTAAGAGACTAATTTCCTTTATCTCACATTTTTCAAAAATCTAAATTTCTTATATTTCTTTTCCATAATGTTTTTGGACGGATTTTACTATTTTCAAGGTTTTTAAAAACAATATCCCTTATTCTTGTCATTGGCAAACTCTTCAAGAACTTTTCTCCCACTTCTAAGTTCTAACTCATGCACTTTCCATGTTTCCAAACATTTTTTAGTTCATGCATCAAGATGTTAAGTTTATTCTTAAATAACTTTGAATGGTTTAAACATTAGTTTTGACTTGAAAATTTCGCAAACAACTAATTCTCTCTTTGAGAACTTGACTAACCTGGTATACAAAATATAAGGTATACCTCGGATATAAGGTATACAAAATATGATGTTTGAGAAACCTCGCATACAAAAAATGATTGCCTCAAATGGATTTGTAGTCCAATTTAGCTACAAATGGCTTAAACCAATAGATAAGTATTTTAACCTTCTAAGTTCTGGAAAACCACTTATTTAATTGTTTCAGTAAATCAGTTAATATTTCATAGAATGCCTGATAGCAAGGACAACTCTAATACAACAAATTTATATACACATAATTTTATAGATGAGACAATTTTAACTAACCTCATATGGATGGAGTCCAGAGCTTCCGTTGCTTCTTCTTGTGATTCGTACTAGACAAATGCAAAATTCCTTCTAATCTTTACATCTAGCAGCTTACCATAAGGCTCAAAATGCCTTTCAAGATCCCTGAATCTAGTATTGTATGGATCGAATTTTATCACAAATAGAGTTTTTGATGGCTTCAAACCTGTATTAGACCTCCTGCCATCTTCAGATTGGGGAAAACCTCGATTGCCATGCTGTATGACTTTTCAAAGAGAAAGCAGATATGTCATATTAGAATAGTATTAAAATATCAATTAGCTCAGTTCTTGTATCCGAAGACATGAAATTAAATCCTCATAGATTCAAATTTACAGTCTAGTAATATATGTGGAATATATATATATATATATATATATATATATATATATATATATATATATATATATATATGAAGACAACCTTTGTCCACTCTACAGTAAGCCAACATCTTTGCCTGCCAAATTCCGTATTGTGAAGCCCTCGGATTGCATCCTCTACATCACGCTCATCTTCCATGTATATAAAACCATAACTTGTAGAAACAATAAAGATTTAATGAAGAAACAAAAAATTGAATTGCAGTCACATTTGCAGTGTGCTCAGACACATGATTTCATATACACGCTGGGACAAAGAAAAACAATACAACACATGTTCAACATTGTTGTAAATGACTTGCTGCATTAGGGGTCATCAGGAAAAACCCTTGCATTTTGTACTAAGTGGTATCAGGTAAGTCTAATCCATATGTGGTTGAAGGGTCATCAATCGGATAAGTGCCTTCACTAGTTATGCTCCAGTCTGACTGCAGTAATGTGTGATGGATTTAATCTCTTGACATGCTTGATCCTCATTGAACACTTAGCACTGCATGAGAGGGATGAAAAGTAACATGATCCATTCTGATTGTAGTGAGGTGTCATGGATTTTATCTTGTGACATGCTTGAGAGTGGCTGAATAGTTAACATGGCATGAGAGGGATGAAAAGTAACATGATCCATTCTGATTGTAGTGGTATTAGGATTTTATCCATTGACATGATTAAGCTTGGATGAGCACTTAACATGGCACGAGGGATGAAAATAACATGATCCATTCTTATTGTAGTGTTGTGTCATGAATTTTATCTCTTGACATGTTTGAGACTAGTTGAACAATTAACATGGCATGAGAGGGATGAAAGGTAATGGTATCACTAGAGAAATGCATGATGGAATTTGTATATCAACTTTGCTGAACAAGTTTAGAAGCTGATTGATGGCATGATGAATGAATATGCACAGGATCTCCAGGACGAGCTTCAATGCTCTTAAATATTCCTGCACCAAATAAACTTTTGATTACAGAGGCCCACATTTCCAGAATGTTGTTTCTTAAACTTATCTTTTAGCCTTGGGTATGAACCACAGAGGTTACAAATTACAAGCTAGAATAGAGACTGAAAACCATGCACCCAACATGGTTTCCAAATCTAAAAATCAAAGCAATTTTGTTTATATAATAACGTCTCTCTACCCTATAAGTGATGACAAATATTCCATTATGAAAGTAGATCATTCCGACCCGTTTCCCATTTTTTCTTTAGCTTTCAACCCGATCTTGAAGGCACCTACCCCTTTAAGTTGACTCCTAACTAGCTACAAAATGAGGAATTCCAGTCTCTGGTCAGATCAAATTGGAAAAGCATTGCTCCCTCCCCCGACGAGGATGTGATGATGGTCATGCAATTAAATTTTATAAGGGTTAAAGGCCTCACCATAGCATGGTATAAGCCTTAAAAAATGACGAAAAGGATCTGGAAGAAGTGGAATTCAAACTCTTGGAACATCAAAAAATAAATAAAAGCGACTGGATCATCGAAGAAACCTTGGCCGAAATAGAAATGTTGGAAAAAATAAAACTAGACAACTAGCATGGAAAGATACAAAGTGGAAGATGAAAAGTCGTGCACTTTGGCTTTTTGAAGGGGATAATAAAATTTGCCCTCTTTAATAGACATGCCCAAGGAAGGAAAACCATCAATATTATTTGGAACATCAAAGATAGTATGGGCCAGGAATCTCAGCAACGGTAGTTAACCACTACAAAATAATTTTATCGGAGCCTCAAAGATATAACATCAAATATATCCTAGCTTCTTCATCATTCTTCCCTGGTTGGCTCACTAAGGAAAATACATAAGCCCTTCTTACTATAGTCACCAAGGCCTTATAAATAGCTAGGTGATTTTAAATTAACATCCCATAATAATGCGAATCTCGATCCATTACAATGTATTCAAAGAATGCGCCCTCGTCAAGTGATCTCGACAGTTAAGAATAATAGGTGCACTTATATATTCTGCCACCAGGGATCTTTAGCAGTAAGTCTCTGCATTATGTTAGACAGTTGATATTTCCATCCAATGACGAAAAAACTTTGCTACTGGATGTGCAATTGCAAGCTTGCACTTTAATGAGGTAGGGATGGATGTGTACACTCTTGGAAACAAAAACACTCAGTCACAGGGCCTTTTACCTCTTAGAAACTGAAACTGAGAAATCCTCTTAAAATTTCCTACACGAATATATTTTCTCTGGATGAACATAAAACGCCGTCTAAAGTTTTCTAAATAGAGAGAGAAGTTACTTAGAGGAGATGAGAAGACTATAAAAGTTTTATTCGATGGTTCAGGCAGAGTGGTGAAGACTTGTCTTGATGGAGTAACCTTGCCTTCCATCGTTCCCACTCTTTCCCACTTGTTCCTTCTCTTTAGGCAGTGGAACCGTGGTGATCAATACTCCCTTCCTTCGGGCTAATATATTATCTGTTGTATTTTTAAAATGTGTTCTCCTTCTTATTTATTATGCTCGTCGTCTTAACTAGTTAAAACGTGTAATAACCAGTGAGAATGTGAGCAGGAAGGATACGATTTGATCAGGAAAGATATTCAATCTGACAAGAAGGATACACACATTTTTGTTTTACCGGTCATTGTATAAGCCTTTCGTCTAAGTCCGTAGCCTTGGTAGTCGTGGTAGGTAGTTGGATGCCGAATTAAGTAGTTGCTATTGTGCTGCTAAAGTAGCCAAATGCCAAATTAAATAGATGAATGTTGTGTTGGGCCAGTGTAGTTGGTTGGGATGGCTAATCGCTAAGCAAAATGGCGGATGGCTGAGCAAGGCGGATTAATATGGTTGCTGAGGCATGCTGCTAATGAATTATGGCTGGATTTAAACAAACTAGAAAAATAATTGAGAACACGTTTAGGGTTTTGACTAAGTATAGGCATTTTGCATAGTATCTATGCCATTGAGTGCCAAAGCCATCTGAATTACAGAATATTGTCAGATAAATTTGCTTGTAAACATGTGTTGCAACACATATATACAAGAAGGATAATTATTCGGTATGAACATTGATATGATAATGTTTATTACCTGATTTCATATCAACCTTGTCGACTCTTCCGTATTTGCCAAATAATCGTTCAATCTCTATCTGTCGAACAACGTACTCTATGTTTCCATCGTATAATGGCTTCATCTTCACTGAGCGTCCGATATATTTAAAGAGCATTACCTGGAAACAAAATTAAAAGGGGGTAAAAACTAAAAAATAATCATAATAAGTGAGCGTTACCTGGAAACAAAATTAAAAGGGGGTAAAAACTAAAAAATAATCATAATACATGACTGCACATAAATTTTGGAATATATTTTAATTATTAAAAAAATGAAAAATTTGTGTTCAAACCCCAAAATACACAGATTACTTTTTATGTTGAAACCCTGGGGATGAAAAACCATAAAACCCTCAAACCGTTTAGGGTTTCTTGAAGGGAACAAAGAACGATGCAAATGAAAATATTGTCTTGAAAATGTAGGGATGCAACATCTTTAAATCCATTCGGATTTTTTTGGAAGGGAAGTAAATATGATGGAGAGAAAAATAATGATGAATCTTAACCAGACAAACATAAATTTCTATAGCAGAATGGAAATCGGGTACATGCTTCTGAAAACCATTTTCAATGCTTCAGTTAAAGAAAAAAAATTACATATAATTAATCTAAAGAGTTCCCCAAAAGAAGTCATCAAACGCTTCAGGGTTTTTCAAGGGATCAAAGAATGATGCAGAGATAATGTGATGAATATTCACCAGACAACATAAAATTCAGAGTGGAATGGAAATCAAGTACAAGATTCTGAAATCATTTCCCCTACTTTCAATTAAAAAATAATCTCATAATGAATATGAATAGACAAAATACAAAGTAAAACCTAGAAAAAAATAGAGACAATTTACCTCGGGAGATCGCTCGGCTTAATGGATCACTATGCGCAATTCATGGAGATCACATGGAGATCCTTGCAACCATATGGAGAAATTTTCTTTCTCTCAGCAATTCGTGGAGATCAGATCTATTGGAGGCCCTATTTTATTTTATTTTTCCTCTCAATCTATTTTCTAATTTACCGCTCATTCACTTTTCACTTTTTTTTAGTTTACCTCTATCTGTTACATTTGTTTTGTTTATATTCTTCTTTTTCTTAATTTGTTAATACTAGTTACGTCATATATTAATTATATAAATATATATAATAACTATACAATATATTAATATTATATACGGTTGAAAAGATACAGGAAAACAGGTTTTTGATAATTTATTTATTTTATATGTGAAAGGAGAAGGGGTTAGCTGTGATTATGGGGGTATTATTATTATTATTATTATTATTATTATTCAAGGAGATGGGAACAAATGGATTTTTACAAAAATGGAGGAATTATTTTTTCTTCAAAATGGAGGATATTGGCTATTTCTTGAAAGGGAGGGACTCACGGGGACTTTAGAGATTTTCGAATTCAGGTGCAAAGAGAACCATGGTGATGAATGCATATGGAGAATTGATGGAGGTTGTGAAATTGACAATTTTTAGCTAACATGACACAAAATACATGAACTTGTCAAAACTTTAACAGACTGCCGAGATGGTCAAATGACGATGGTTTTGTGGAAACAAAATATGAACACAACCAATAAAACAAGTTGAACGGAGTGGCACTAACTTCAAGACATGACAATTTCAAAAAGGAAAGACGACAAATATCTAAGACTTGACTCAACCACATGTACTAGAAGAAATCATCTATCACTTGATAAACTATATGCAAGACATGATGTATTATCTAGATATCAACTCACCACACCCAAGGCACTAATTAGTAGAGAAACCCCTAAATGAGCATCTTAATGATTCTCCTATCATCTAACACAATAGGTATCGGGATGGCCTCAAAGAAATGATCCCTTAGAAGACATGTATTGAAAAATAATCCAAGTTGTGTACTATTAATGTTACAATTTACTAAATTTTAACACTGCAGATGGATTCAAAGACCCCCCTAGAATCCATTTGCAATGTTAAAATTTAGTAAATTCTAGGGGGTCTCTGAATCCATCTGCAGTGTTAAAATTTAGTAAATTCTAGGGGTGTCCGAATCCATCTGCAGTTTTAAAATTTAGTAAATTGTACAAATTCATTATCAAAACTATAATTTTCCATTGTCGGAATGACACAACTAAAAATGACCACATAAATGACCAATTGTTATGAAGTCTTTTTTAGTTTAGTTCTTATCTCTCGACCAAATTGGTCATTTATCTTGGTCATTTTTAGTTTAGTTTTTATCCCATGACCAAATTGGTCATTTTTAGTCAGTTCTCTTAAAATTTCTCAATTTTGGTCATTTATCCCTTGAAAAAACTATGGTGAACAAATTTTTTGGTCACCTGGTCACTTATCTCTCATTTTGTACTAGTGATAGATTTCAACTGGTACAAGTTCCCTAACTTTTCCCACCGTTTCTTTATAGTGTCTTCTTTGTACTCCTTGCTTTCCTGTCGGTTTTCTGCCAATATTCCTTCAACATACCTATTGGATTGGTTCTGAGGTTGAAAATAATCTATTGCTCTTGATCTACAAGGATATTCTCCATTTTAAGCTTCCAAAGCTCAAAATTCTGTCCATTAAACCTTTCAATTTCTACTCTCGAATTGCTTTGATAACAACTATTGATTTGATAGAAACTATTGGGTTCTAATACCTATTATAGCGAGTATGCATAAATATTCTTATAGTTTAACAAATTAAAGAATGGCACACAAAACATTCACATAGTACACATAAATTAGCCTAGAAACCCCTCTACCTGGGAAAAACCAACAAACCAGTGAGCTTAACCACTCATCTATTAGAAACACTCTTTACTAGCGTTTACAACAATGGATTACTAGATCGCAATAGCTCAATTGTGAATTCACTACACTAGTACAATACAGTCAATACACTAAATTTTATCTCATACTACTACTACTTAGCCTTTTCCATTACATCATATTTATAGATGTAACACATACACTAGCTTGTGATACCCAAGTTAGCTACAACTAACTGCTCATTAATGGAAATCCATAAATTCCTAAATAAATGTAGTTATTCTATTACAATTGACTTGACTGAGTCAACCATATAAGTAGAGAAGCTGTTGAGCTTCTTGTCATCCAAGAGTCCGTTGAATCCATGTCCACTTTATGCTCATTGAATTCTCACTGGCTAGTCGTGATCATCAACCAATAGACTATTGTAGTTGGCCAGTTGACTATTCTAGTTGGTTATTCGACTATATTTCCACTGTCTTTCAACTTTAATTCCAGTCAAATTTTTAACCAGTCGACCATCGACTTCAACCATCGATTCCCATGCAAAGAATATAACACACCCAACAGTTTTTGTGGGTCTACACCATTAAATCAAAGGATGATGTTTTTGTTGAATTTCGAGAGTTGAAAAACCTTAGTAAAGATTGATATAAGAGGAAGATCATGTTTCTCCAGTATGATGGGGGTGTTTAATATAATGGTAATGGATTCCATTAGTTTCTTTGTTCTCATGGAAAAATATTGTTCCTTATACTCTTTAGCATAATGCTGTGGTTGAGAAAAATAATAAGGATACCATGGAAATGACTCGTTGCATGCTTAGATATTGGAACATGAAACTTATGGGGGAGTCAATTATCTATGCAACATTTGTCATCAAGCACACACCTACTTGTGATGTGTCTTGTATGATTTTTTATGAGTGCTTGCATGGGCATAGGCCCTCTATTTCACATTTCTAGAGTTTTTGGTTGAGTGCATGGGTCCATCTACCTCATGGAAGGTGCTATATCACCTATCCAATATAATCATCACCATACTATGGTTGGATATTATGAGTCCTTTTAGGGGGGTATCATCCTTATGACCTTGTCATTCACTAGGCGACTGAGCATCATGGCGCTATCTTGATTAGCTTGTTCCTCATGGTCTATGGGGATATTTTCCATCATTTCTTTCCAATGATAATTCTTGTTATGATTATTAGCATATTTCCATGGAACATGCCTATTCTTCTTTAGCAAAGTTACTTGTTGGTGACTCTTAGCTTATTTGAGTGGATCTTACTGCATATTCATCAAATCTTGGTGCACCCATGGGAACCTTATTAGGCTCTTCTTTTGGATAGTCTGTAGGGACTAATGGACCTACATATTCAACTAACTTCTCTCCTATTCTAAAGGCATCTTCTAACATTCCTTCTTTTGAAAAGGATATGCTATCTAATTATGAGCCTTGCTCCTATGAGCAATCCATTGATTATCCTTCTTTGGATGAGTTGTCCAATAATGAACCCTCTCTATATGTGTAGCACATAGATGGGCCCTCTGTGCAACATAATGATGTCCCCCCTTCTGATGGTGATTCCTATCCTTTCAATTATATTTGATTTAGTGATGACATATTCTACCTGAAGTTCCTTGTGTTGGATAATAATGACAATGGTCCTACTACTTCACTATTGCCATTTTTATCAACTTGGGATATTGCCTCTCTTACTGATGTTGTTGGGTTTCTTGCTCGAACTTCTTAATAATTAGAGTCATTACCATCAGAATCCCTTATTCATGTTGGCCCTGCTCTACTTAACAAATATGAGTTTGCAACACTAAAGACCTTTTTAGCATGATCAATCCCAATTTCAACCATGAAGGCTTTCCTTGTGAGCAATATGAGCGCTAACGACCCTAACTCAACCCGATGAGAGGATGGTATGGTGATCTTCTATGATAATATATGGATATAGTGTTGTGGACCCTTGTTTAGTTTAAGGGTGGGTGTTTGAGATATTTTGGTTAATATTTCCATGTGGCTAGATGCCATCGCAATACTCCATGCTGAGAAGGAAATAAACAATACTCCATGCTGAGAAGGAAATAAACAATAACATGTAGTTGTATTTGGGCAGGAACAATTATGGAATTTAAATTTTTAATTTAATCTCACTCAAACATATATAAATTTGAGATATGTTTCTACAATATTTGTGTTTAGTTGTCACTAAGCTAACAACAACATTGCACGTTGCAATGAAATTCCAAGTGGCCCTTTTTATCATACCAAAAATTCCATGTGTTGCTAAGGCGAAGGCAGAATATGTACCTTAAATATTTAAAAATAGTATGACCGTACCTACAAATACAACATTAATGAATTCATTTCATGGCTATTGCAAAACAAATGTTATGACATCACCTTCAAATCTAGCATTACTGAAATAAATTTGTGGCTATTGCAGGGTGATCACATAGACAATAAGCCAAGCAAGTTATGATGTAACCTAACAACATACTAAATTTGTGGCTATTGCAGGATAATCACATACATAATAAACAAATAAAATAATCATGGTTTTAGGTTAGTGGCACCAAACACTAAATTTCCAAGAGATATTCATAATATAGAAACGTTCAGAAATATTTTTTTTCATAAGTAGTTAAATAATTACAACATATTTTTAAATTTGGGGAGTGATAAAGATTTATGTAAAAATAAATAGTTTGTGGTATAGTTACGTGCACGTGCAAATAATCCATTTAAGAAAAGTCAATTCCAATTTCCATACCATAGGTTGAAAGCATATATGCATTAGTATTACTATCCCACAAGGTTGAAAGTATATATGTATTATTATTACCATCTCGCAAGGTTGAAAGTATATATGTATTATTATTACCATCTTGCAAGGTTGAAAGTATATACAAGTAGAGTCCATATTTGGGTGTCTAAACCAGGCTTATCCTATTTTGCATCTACCAAAAGTCTAAGAGATAAAAACCCTCCCATTGGAATTTGAGATAGAGTATAATTTAATATGGAAAACAAGATAAATATTAGTGAAACTGGAAGTCCATGTCCAAAGGTAATGGAATATGCGAAAAATGGGAAATGATTTAAAAAATTGCATATTTATCTATAGAATTCTAAATAAATATAACACTTGATAGTATTGAGATTTTTTATGAGGATCTATCAAATCTTAAAGTTCAAGCCGCAAATATAGCCAAACACATGTATAGAATATGGTCATGCTAAATTTGTCATTGAAAACAACAACTTAATAAGAACATCAAAGGACTTGATTACATTAACCATCATGGGAATTTACTATCTGGATAAAGATTAAGTCCATTTAGTTTGTTGGCTTCTATATAGAGATTAAGTAGATTTTGTCTACTGGCTGCCTCTGTGAATATTGTGGGTCTCACTTAATGTCCCAACTAGGTTAGGTTTCCAAAGTGCAACCAAATACCTTGGTACCATCCTTGAAATGAGGGGAAGTGCTCTAAGGGTTTTCGTGAAACACAAGGAGGAAAAAAGGAAAAGATCCATATGAACAAGAGGGTATGCAGACGCAATGACAAATACAAGGCCTTGACACCTACTATAGAATTTCCTTTAGAGAGGCAATGGAGATTTACAACCCATATTTATAGAAAAGGAATAAACATATAGAGCCAATGCTTGAACTCAAAAATAATGATTCATACATTAGCATTAGAATCTTGTCACTAAAACGAAGTTCACTGAAATATCAAAAAGGTTTTATTAACCTTATATACAGATTTCAAAGATGGTAAAATTAATGAATGCAAATGAGAACTATCTAACGTTGTTGTAGAGACAACAATAAGTAACACTCATATTTTGAAGATCAATTGGTATCTCTTTTATCTCTAAGAGAGACTATTAGACATTAACAATGGTGGCCATAGACTCATTCTTGTAGATACATCTAGAGTTCTAGTAAATAAATTTGGGAAAGGTTCAAGTTTGAAAACTAAGAAACACAATAAATTATTAATGAGAGTTAAGTATCAATTTTCTCCTTCAAAACAAAGCCATGCTGCAAAGAAGTGAAGGCTCTATGTTATAAGAATAAAACAAATCCAATATTAGAAGCATGAGAACTTCAGTCTAAAAGATCAAATCTTTTGCATAAAGAGCCGTGGGAAAAATTTAGATACTACAATAAAGGAAAAAAATAAGTTTCCAAATAGCTTACCAACCAAAGTGGTCAGGCAATTCCATAATTTGATTGAGGGCCATGTCCTCTCCAAAAAATTACTTCACGAAACCTTTATCATTCCACAATCATTGGTT
This sequence comes from Larix kaempferi, assembly GCA_027924585.1. Classification (NCBI taxonomy): domain Eukaryota; kingdom Viridiplantae; phylum Streptophyta; class Pinopsida; order Pinales; family Pinaceae; genus Larix; species Larix kaempferi. The sequence continues at coordinate 8,445,577 of BSBM01001033.1, forward strand.
AGCTAGATTTTGAACTTCTAGGATTCCTCCATTCGTGACCTTTAGCACCTAGTTCCCACTCACCATTTTAATAGGCAAGTGTTTAAGACCTTTCAACAAGGGAAGAGGAAGGTGTCAAATATTTTGTGGACTAGATTGAGGATGAAATGCTAAATCTCTTTAGACATATATGTGCAACTCTTTGCCTTAGTCCAATGTTTATTCAACCCTTGCATTCACCATGCTCACCATACATTTGATAAACCATGAATATTGTTTCAATGTTTATTACGTGGGCATCATTGTGAATCCCATAAGACGACCATTTGCAAGTTTTGCATAGTTGTTCCCAAAGCTTAGCTCATGAGGGTTTAAATTCATAAGGGTTTCATAGTTCACAATTATTTGTAGAAAATTCAAACACAAATGATAGCTTTTGATGGTGATCAATACCCTTATATGTTATTGATTTGTGTGTATATGGTCATTCAAAGAATCAAATCAAAGCATATGCATAGTGAATTTGCTTTGCAATGAGATCCTTATATGTTATTGATTTGTGTGTATATGGTCATTCAAAGAATCAAATCAAAGCATATGCATAGTGAATTGGCTTTGCAATGAAATGTAAGAGGCTTGTCTCTAATGGACAAGGTAGACCTTTGGATCTTCCCATGTGACACATTATGGAGATCATGTAGTCACACTCTTTAAATCTCTCTACAATGGCAATTGAATCCCCTACCCAATAGAAGTGTAATGTCCCCATTATTTTTGTGTTCTCTTACTCGACAAATGTAGATGACTTTGAAGTGTGTCCACACGATCAGAGAGATTAATTAATTATTCAATGTCAGTGGGCGAAAAGCAATACTAAAAAGTGACGTTGAGTAATTAACTTAAAAAGGGGGTTATAAAGTGACTTAGGTAAATATTACATAACTACTTCATAAAGTCACTTTATAATTATTTAAGGGGTCCTAAAAGTGACTTTGGCTTTATAAATCCACTTTAATTAAAAGTTGAGAAGGAAAAAGGTAAAAGTAGCCAAAAGGGGAAAAATGAGTTTAAAAGAGGAAATAGACCTCATTCCCATTCATTCATGTTATTTCTCATTTTCAAAAAGAACTAAAGAGCTCTTGTGGCTCTTGGATCTTGGGATGAAAATCCTAAGGGTGAAATAGTTTTGGTGGTGAAACCATCCACCCTAGCTATTATGAGGACAAATCACTCAGATTTCTTGTTTGTGCTTCATTTCCATGATAGGGACATCGGTTTGTTTCATATTTGAGGAGTTGGGGAATGAATCCCAGTGATTTCATGAAGGAGGCACATTTGATCGAGGTGATTGTGGAGTCCATCTACATAAATATTTATCTCATTGTGTTATTTTGTTCAAAAAGGGTGATTTGGGAAGTTCAATACTAAGATATTCAAGATTAGTTGGGGGCGCACCATTGTTGAGAAAAGAAGAACTCATGGGGCCAAGATTTATGCTTAGAACCCACTAAAAAACTGTTAGGGGCTATATTATTACTGATAGGCGCATTAGTGGAACCTTGGTCACTTTCCATGGCCTTGTGCCTCATGCTAGAATGGTGGAGAAGGGATGTTTTAGCCTAGAAGTGGTCCGTTTATTTGTTTGTCAACTACAAGGCAGGGATAATTTTAAGAAACCCCCCAAAATTTATATGTATAATAAATGTGCGAATCTCCTTGATATATAGGAAAATTTGAAGGCTATTTTATCAATAATATAATATGTATATATAATTTTTTGGCTAATATTTCATTCTATTATAGAATATTGTAAAATGTTAGCGAATCTTTCACTAAATTATAAGATGTTGTAAAATATTGGTGAATATTTCACTGAATTATAAAATATTGTAAAAACTTGGCGAATCTTTCATTGAATTATAAAACCTTGTAACATCTTGGTGAATCTTTTGCTAGGAAGACTCAACTTTTGATTCTGCAGATTACTAAGCTAGTGCAATAAAAGAGCATTTACCATAGCTCAACTCTAGACTCTTGAAAGAGAAAATGCATGAATGAGGAGATGTGGGATTTATTTATAAATTTCACAAGGAATATTCGATCACTCACTACTAAAGGTGTCGATGAAACACAATTGCACTAACTAGATTTAAGGAAAGTGGGGAATCCTCTTGTTATCTCGTCCCTTAATGGTCCAATGGACATGTAGGGATCCAAATCTTGATAAACCGACAAACTGATATACTTGAACACTTTACACTGTGGAGTGATTATGGCACCCACAAACCATTATTACAATGTGGAGTCTTATCAAGTCCCATAACCTTAATATAGTGTGTGAATTCCAAATTATCTTATTTTCAAAACCTCCCATTTTTAGGCTACCCTCTAAGAAAAAAAATAACTCGCTTATCTGTTTATAGATACGAATACCACTTTGCAGTTAATAATCTATTGTAGTTGTGGATAAAAAGCATAAAAAGCACGATAAAAAGCATACCACATTAATTATTGGATAAAAGCATGATGCAATTATGTATTCTTTGATAGATTGTATGTGCGGTATGCCCCATCAAGACCTGATATTTCGGCAACGGAGATGTTGCGCAAAGATTAAAATGTTGAGAAAACTAAGAATGAAAAGTGGAATCACATAAACTGGAACCTTCACCCTGCAAGTGCAATCCAATGTGGGTGAACCATGAATCATTGCATCTATTATATAGGACAAAATTGCCCCTTATTTGCCCTCCAATACTGGAAATCGAGGACTCAAAGAAGATATCAACATGAAATTGACTTAAAATATGGGAGAATGCAACCATATGCCTGAATTACAGGGAAAATGCAAGGCAAAATAACCCTTGGGAGCATCCATTACTGAAAATCAAGGGCGAAGGAATGATTCCATTGGAATCTCTTTAGAAATTGGGGGCGATAGATAGATTGGAGGGAGCTTTTGGTAGGGAGAAAATTCTTTTTTTTTTTCATTTTCCTCATTAATATATGGGAGGCTATTCATTTTGGATTTATTTATTTTCTAATAAATATTGGGCGAATATATTTCAACTGAAAAAACCCTTTCCATATAAGAAAATAGCCCACTAAATTTTTGTAACCCCCTTAATTTATCCCATGGGCTAAATTTAGCCCCTAAAATTATCCATGCTACAAGGGTTTCGTTTATTGTTGCCGAGTGTTTGTGTTGTCACTTGTGTTCATTCCATGGATTCCTATAGTAATTATGGCCATGAAGAAGGTCCCTATAGCTAAGAGGAAGGTATATACAACTTGTAACAATCATCTTTAGGGACTTATACACTTCCAACATTCTTGAATATCAATTCCAGGTGTCTTGGGAAGCTACTACAACCTTGAAGTCCGTGTTGTCACTGTTATTCAACATTAAAGAGTTGAAATAATTTATGGTAGAGGTCATCTACTTCATATTTTCCCAAATCTGCACTTCTAGACGTTTATGATAGTCATTTAATTGAATGAAATCCGATATGGGTTTAATTTGTTGATCAAAATTAGAGTTGGGTTGTGGATTATTTTGTATCTTTGTCTTTTACATTACTTTCAATAATATATATATATATATATATATATATATATATATATATATATATATATATATATATATATATATATATATGGCACAACATACTACAATTCTTGCAAACACTCAAACTCAAGAAAACAACACTCAGATAAACAATAATTACAAACTTGCCTCACCAACAATCGGATAATCCAGTAGAAGGGACACTACAATAGATGTGCAAATATTTGAAAAAAGTCCTAAATTAGTCTTCATAAATAGTTAGCAAAAATTTATCTTGCATTTGGCTTGGGGTCATTACAGTGGTATTCAATTTGTGCATGCTACTAACCTGAGGGGGTTATCAGTGACAAATATTTTTAAATTGCTTGTTGAGTGACCAACACTCATCTATTTTAGTTTTAGTCGGGTAACTTGGTATCAAGGCTTACATTTAGGGCTTATGAAAGATGAAGACATCTTAGGAAATCATGGCAGAACTTTTACAGGTCTCTCAAGAATACCAAAATATTCTAACAACATTGTTAGAACACCTTGAGTGGGTGGAGCCTTACTTACTAGTTGGGAATAAGAAAGGGAGGTTCAAATTTGAAGTGGTTGGTGACATGAATACCTCATATCATGAGGGAAATTTGACAAAACCCAAGGATGACTTCTTGGAAGTGAATGCATCTATTCATGTTGAGGATGTGTGCAATGAAGTTGACAAAACAACAACCTCTAATACACCTTTTTAGCTATCTTATGAGACTAATAACACCAGTACATATGCTGGGCATGTTGGCAGCACATATGATGAAGCTTTCCAATCAACTAATGATGATGATTCAACATCTTATCCTAGATATGATGATTATGATGATTCAGGTGTGTTAGCACCTAATCATGATGAAGACTTGGGGTTGGATAAATTACCAGTGGATGCTGATCTAATTTCTCGAGATTTATGCATGAAGGATGACAATGGGAAACATGATTGTGAATACAAATCCGAAAACTTGAATGAAGATGTTAGATCCCATGAGATTCATCATTTGGTAGGGCAATTGAAGGTAAGCGAAGACATGATGATGGTATCCATAATTTTTTTTTTTATACCCTTAAGTTGATGGGAAATTGTTGTTGGAAGGAAGAGCATCTAGGGACGCATTAGAATCTTGCATGAGAACTTTTCCTTGCAAATTTTCAGCCACTCAAAGAAGAATCAGTGGTGATGAAATCTAATTACCTACACCTACTTTCAGATAGAGATCATCTTCTTATGCTTGAGGAGATTTATTTTGATGAGCTAAAAGAAAGAGAGGAAGTTGAGAAGCTTACCCATGAACTTTAGTTTACCAGGGATTCTTAAAGAGCACTCAAATGGCCCTTCAAGAATAAAAAATTTAGGTTGATGAGCTTTGTGTAGAGTTAACTTTGTCACATTCTTCATCATCCACAACAGAGACTCAGTCATCTAGGGAAACCATAACACAAGAGGATGTTAGTGGTATTTAGGATTTGAGGGAAGATACTCTTGGGATGGTCAAGCATGAGGGGCATTCAGATTTGCAGGGGCTTGAAGAGAGGTATGACTTAGAAATTTTTTATTACACACAGAGTTTGCATCATGAGGATCATGAGCCACCTCTTTTAGAGATCCCATTGAAGGCTCAATTCATAGCTACATATGAGATAGTTGAGCATATACCTTGTGGACTAACCAACATGGAAGTGTATGCATCCACTAATTAGCTATACATTATCATAGATAGTCACAATAGTAGGCACCTTAGGCGCCGACGGGGCCGAATTTGGATACCTTGTTGGAACCCTTTCCTTGAAAGCCATACTAGTTGTAGCCTTGGTTAGTAGGTTGAGCTTTGATCCTAGCTTGATTTGGGCTTTGGCTATTAGCTTGAGTGTGGCTTCCATCCTTTTAACTTGTTCCCCGCGTCTCATCAAGTTGAAGAATAATTTCCTTTTTCTCCTCATTATTGTCCATGAGAGATTTACCTAGTCGAGTCTTCATATTCCAATAGAGAGTGATGGTATTCATAAATTTTGTGTCCTGGGTCCTAGATGTGCCTGCATCTTCTACCACCTGCCCTGCTTAAGCTTGAATTGTGTCCAAACTGGTCGCAACCTGCTCGTGCTCTACCCAAGTCTCCATGTTATCAATCAGGCATTGACTCCAAGCTGATGTAACTATGCTAAAAATAGCTTTGGCTGCCTTTGTTTCCTGAATAACCCATGGCATGTGGGTGTTTCTTTATTCCTTCTTCCCTTGTAGAGGCTACTTACCCTTCACCATCTCTATACACAAAAATCGAAGGACTAGACTCGTAACTTGAGACCACAAACAATGAAGGAGAATAGAGAAGGGAGAACCCCCAAGCCAAGTCTCCACTTTTGCCAAAATATTAGATTTGCTAGGGTTATACTGCCACTTGCCAGACCAAACAACAAACAACAGGAAAATAAACTAGTGCCTTCGATATAAGGAAGGAAATTTGCCATGCTTTGTTTTACATACCTTTGCAACTAGTGAATTCGTTCATGATATCAAGCACTAGCATACAACGTAAAGCTTAATCATCATGATTCCAGGAGGAGATATAATTTTTATCATTGCAACCAAGTTGAACATCATCCCTCACCAATAATTGCCTCCACCCTCACCACCTTGAGTTTCCATAATTTCCAAACTCAAATAGTTGTGTTCCTACTTGAACTTGATGTCCTTCCCTGCACCATTTGTCTCACCTCACATGCCAAATGTCAAGTCAACCATGATGGGATCATGTCTACAGGACCCTCAACGCTCTGCTTTACCACCTCTCGTGAGGAAATGGTGAATATGTGTCATAATGTTTCATGTGATTGTTATAAACTTATCTTCTAAGAATATTATTCCTACAAATAATAATGAATATTTGGTATAATTATATACATTTTATGGTGAATATGTAATATTATGTTTCACTTGATTGTTTTTTTCACCCAAATGTTTCAAGTGATTGTTGCATTGTTAATTTTTGCAATTTGTTTTTGGATTTATGTGTGTTAAATACTTCAATTTAATGTGTATATAATTACTCATGTGATAGTTATTTAAGGTATTAGTTGAGTGGAAATGGACATGTGTATATAATTACTGATGTGATAGTTATTTAAGGTATTGGTTGAGTGGGAATGGATAAGGTTTTTTATTATTATATATATATTCATGAAGTTGAATTTATATTTTTTATTTATAATTTCTTATCTCAATTACCAATTGCTCTCGTTCATTTACGACGATTTGAAGAGGTTAAATATATTAATTTATTTTAATTTAATAAATTATATTTATATATAATTAGAGATATAATATTTTAATTTTGATCATATTTGTGTAAAGTTGTTCTAGTTTGACAAAGAAGAAAATAAATATCTTGAATCAAAATGTTATATTATATTGGTATTAAATATTTTATTATACATGTAATGGATACATCTATTGATATTAAATTTTATTATTATATATAATGAAAATAAATATCTTGAATCAAAATGTTATATTATATTGGTATTAAATATTTTATTATACATGTAATGGATACATCTATTGATATTAAATTTTATTATTATATATAATGGATAATAATTTACTTTTGATTATTGTCTTTAATATTTATTGTTAATTAATTTTAATGTTTTTTTATTTTTTTAATAGTATATATATATTTTTATTTTATTACAAATACAATATATTTTATATTATTTTATTTATTTATGTTTAGATTTTATATTTTTTAAAAAATAATATTAATAATTGGGTTGCGGGTGTGGGGATCTTGTATGATCTTGGAGGAAATCCAAAGGAAAAGTTTGCTTGGGTCTTGGACGGTCTACCAATAACATGGCAAAGATCCTTGCTCTACATCAAGGATCCAAGATGTTGGTCAAAGCATATATTTTTGAGGCCATTATCATCAGAGACTCTCGGATTTTAATCAAAGCCTTCATCTCCAAAACTCCTCCTTCTGATCTTAGTATAATGGTAATCTACGCTTGGATAAGGAAACTTCTAAATCATCTATGAAATTTTCAGTTTTACCACATTATACGAGAGAATAATCAGGAGGATGATCGACTGACCAATACGGTTGTGGGTTTTCCTGTAGGTACTCTTCATACTTTTAATGGCAATGAAGATCAATAATGTATACCTTAACAGGAAGAAGATTGGGATGGTGAGGCATGAGGAGAAGACCCACGAGAGGTTACCACTCAATCATGCGAGGAAGGGGGGTGCCCAAAGGCAAAGGGAAAATAGTCAAAAGGGTGGGCACTGGGGTAGATTGGGCGGCATGAGACATAGAGGCATTTGGCTGATGTAATGAAGAGACATCTCAAGAGGATGGATGGCATCAAGTGTGCATACATACGGCTTCATAGTCCTGTCATAAATGTTTCGGGGACACCACTCGAGCCTGATCTTGGGTGCATTATGACTTTAATTGGTTTGGTAGAAGAAAATGAGATGTCTAGTTTGGATATGATGCAAGCATTATTTTTCCACTCTCCTCAGGCTCAAGTGGCCATTATGCTGCAAAGTGGGAGGATGGTTTTTAATCAGGGCCAAACAGGATTGGCCTGAGCGAATTACGAAATGGGAAGGAAGGTTCCTTCCTATGGGGTGGGAAAGAAGGAGAAAGGAGCTTCCCAATGCTTAGGGGCGGTGCGGTGGAGCAACATGGTTAGGGAGCGGAGGTTCATAAATTCGGAGCAGGGGAGTGCTTGGACAATGGGGAGTGATGGTTGGAGTGAAGACGAAGGATATTATGTCTCCCTTGGGATCCTACGGATAGAGGGAAGTCACAGGAATTTGAAGTGAAAGCTTCACAACCTCTGGCAGGATCTACATGTGTTTGCTAGACATCTAGAGCAATAGCAAGAGATAGAGGAGCAAGAGCATTCGGTGAAGCTGGGAGACACAAATCATCAACTAGCAGTCATGGGTACAGAATTGGAACTGCAACATGATAGAAGTGCATCTCTCGAGGCTCATGTTGCGCAATTGGAGGAGGAACTGGTTGATGTGCATAAGAAATTGAACAAGGGTGAAGCAGATGAAGGTTCCACTTCTTGAGCATCGAATTTGCAAAATGAGATTCAAGTACCTTGGGTCAATGCTTAATTATGTGTTTTAGTGTTTTTTTTTTTTGAAGAAACAGTTTGTTACAATTTATAGTTATTAGTTTAGGAATATTAGAAAAGGTCATGGTTTAAATCTTTTGCAGCATTAGAGCTTAGAGATTGGTTTGAATTTTGAAACTCACTCTTCAAATTGATTTTGATTATGTATTATTCATTTGAGGGCTTAATCCCTCCCTTTCAATATAAAAACTCCTACTTGTTTTTGTTAATACTAATAATAAAATATATTATACTTTATTTATTTATTTATTTTAAAATATAAAAACTCCTATTTGTTTTAAAAAAAATATTATTAATAATAAAAAATATTAGACTTTATTTTATTTATTTATTTTAAAATTATATATTTGTTTAACAATAATATTAATTTTTTTAATGTTAAAGATGTAATCGTGACGAAGAGGCACATTCTACAGTTTAGTATGGAGATGTGTAACTCCTCCCGTGCTCACCCAAAATAATAAAATACTATAACAAATAAAACGTCCGCTTAAATTAGATTTAAAACATTTAAGACGGCATATATGTAAAACTACACAAATCAGACAAATTAAAACCATAAACATTCCATTACATACTTAAATAATGCTAAGAGTGCAAATGTTGAGGAAGGGTTTGCACCTCGAAAGGTTTGATCCCTCTCGACTTGGTAGATCCCCTTTAAAGATGAATCTATGTTGATTTAATATCAATGTATATGAATAATTATACTTGATTAATAAAAATGGCAATATAACATCTTTAAAAAATTTTAAATGACAATTTCCAAAAATAAAATTTAATTACATTAAAAATCGATTAAAAAAATAAAAAATAAATTCTAAATTTAAAATTAATATTTTTTTAATATTTAAAATTTAAATAAAATAAATAATAAAGTAGAGTAGAATTTATGGTATAAATACAATTTTAGCTTTGAATTTGGGGAAAAATCCAATATCAAATGTCTACATTTTGGAAATAGACAAAATTGATATGTCTCTTTCCGACCAACCTTGACATAGCCCTTAAAAAGAATGTTTACAAATAATTCAAAAGCACTCCCTTGATATAAAATCAAATATGTTAAAATTCTCTGTGTCATTATAGACATGGGCCCGTGCATATATACAAACTTTTAGTTTGGAGCTTAGCAACATGAGTGAAAAGCACTATTACACCTTTTTTACTTTCATTTTCAACGAGTACAATCCAACTTATGGCATGAAAAGGTACTTGGTGTACAAAGTCTTACAAAATATTTTTATACTTTTTCTTTAACGGGAACGTTTAGATTTTTTTGTATTATAAAGATTTTGATCCAGCTAAGCAAAGGAAACAATACGTAAGTAAGGGAAGACAAATCCCAATTATTTAACTTATATTTTCTTTTGAAATTCAAGTTCGGCTTATAAGTGTATATTTGAACAAATTGGGAGCAACAAAATACATAAACAATACATAATCACTTGCTTATAAGTGTATATTTGAACAAATTGGGAGCAACAAAATACATAAACAATACATAATCACTTGCTTGGTTGTGAAGCTTAGAGCACTTTGAATTGGTTGTGAAGCTTAGAGCACTTTGAATAGGGGATCCAATCGACTTTGATAACCCAACATAATATTTGCCTATGCTTCCTTTTCTTGCTTTTTGTTTGTTTGTTCGTCTTCCTGTTATGAAGGGAAGAGAGGGGTGAGAAACATATGAGTTTGAGGTATATGGAGTGTGAAATATTTTGATGGGAGAAAATCCTATATTTTCCTTGTCAATGAAGACTTCGTGATTTGTGATTATTGCAGCCAACCCTTCAAGGGACAGAGTTTCTTGGTCTTGCCTTACCTCTTTCTGGTTTTTGGTGGAAGTGAATTTGAAACCACCATGTCTGCTTGTTTTGCAAAAGAGGGATTTATCAAACTCTTTTCCCCTTCTAATTAAGCTCTATAACTTCCATTTCTCCAAGCGGTTTAAATATGTTATTTCTTGTTGATTTGTTGGAATAGGTGCTTGATGCAGGGGCTCCTTGCATGTAGATTGTTGGGATTCTTTACGTGGAGGATTTTGACGTCGATTAATTATTATCTGGAACTTTGCTTCTTTGCTCTCTTGAGGTTTTGTTGCCTGCTCTTTTACTTTCCGTTTGGGGCAATTCTTGGCAAAGTGCCCGTGTACATGGCAAGACTTGCATTTAAATGAAATCTGTTCATAGTCTAACTCTGCAGTATGGCTCCAATCCTCAACGTTTAGCTTTAGAGCCTTATGTATCCTTTTATCTAGGTTAACTTCCACATAGACTTGCACATAGGAATATTGGCTACCTTTTGGATTAGTACTGTCCAGAAAATGGGCTAGCTTATTCCCAATGTCCACGAGTGAACTTTTTCCCCGTAGATGAAGAGGGAGGTGAGGCATCCTTACCCAAACTAGGGCATTTGCGATTTCAGAATCCGGGTTGAAATCTAAATCCCAAGGAGCTAAAAACATGCCTCTTGAGCCCATGAAGAAGGGCCCTGAATGGAAAATTAGATCTCTTTCTTCTTTATTAAAAAATAGGAAAAAAAATATCCCTTACCAGTGGCGACGATGGATACCCATCCTTGCAATTTGTGGGGGCCCAATGATTTGCAATCCAAGATTTTATTGCTTTTGGGATTGGCCATAGACTGATGAAATTTCCAATGAGCACTTTCTCAAGAGAGAGGGGGCTTTCTTACATGGATATGGAGGTCATAGATCTAGTGAGGGGTTTCCATCTAGCTTCTTGATGATTTTTTTTGCGGTCAAAGATTTGGAATGGGGCTCAGAGGACTGAACAAGAACCTTAAAGGTAAGGAGCTCATCTTGTCCACTCATATTCCTTCTAGCCCTTGGCAACCCAAAATCGAGAGCAATTCATGGGAATCGATTTCCCCAATGCAATGCAGAGCTTAGTGTGCTCAATGAGAAGAACGCCTAAGATATTCACGAGCTCCAGCTAATCCAGGCATTGGATCAACAACAAGAACAAAAGAGCAGTTGTTGAGGGACTCTAGACTGTCATGGTTCTTCCATAGTGACTCACGCGGTGCCAATCTCGCACCTATGCACTTTAACATAACAGAGGGTGACAATTAGGGAAGAAACCCTAGCCATAGATATTCGCTTGCTCTCGCTTCCATAATGAGAAAATGAGAATGCGAAAATACAAAATATTCTTTTACTTATGGAATATTATTAATCCTAAAAGGTTTTTGCACTATTAAATGTTCATTAAGACCAACTTTGGTCTATGTGATTTTCAAAAGGTAAAGTGTCACATGCTCTTTTTAGAATTTTGTTTCTATGTTCAAAAGGCTTTATGAGAAGCATTCTTAAATCAACATAGTTGTAAACAATTTTTTTAAATACATAATTTAAGATAAAAAAATTGTCACATCAACTTATTCTTATAAAAATAAATAATTTTAGTAATTTCAAAATAAAGAAACATTACATGGTAAGTGACAAAATCTTTTTTGTTTTTATTTTTAAATGAAAGTCAACAATGACATGTGAAGACCGCCACATAACACTTTTTGAAAATTCCATATTAAATACATTGTAATTTGTTTTTATGTTTTAAAATAAAGTCACACTCTCAAAGATTTATGTTCCATCCTACTAATAAAAAAATAGATTGAATAAAATTTAATTTTTTTGAAATTACACAAAATTCAATCTAATAATTGCTTTTCGAAAACATTGAAAACTTTAAGAAAATTTATAACATAGAAATGGCTTAATGTAAAGTCAAAACACACTTTGACTTGTAAATGAAAAGTATAATTCTTACTTTAGCAAAGACTAATAAAATAATGATGATATTTTTATTTTTCTTTGAATATATTAAATTTTATGAGATGGTATCATTATAAAAGAAAATTAAAATAATATGTATAAAGATTTAATTTTAATGTCAACATAACAACATAAGAATAATAAAAATTTACACTTGGGCTATCACGATATAACCCAACTGTTAGAAATCTAGTTCCCCTTCCTACTCGACGCGTAATGACTTCACAACCGTGTTTTACAATTACTTCCATGATATCCCTTATTCATATGACTTGGGTTAATCAATGGTTCAATGTCTTTTATCATCCTTATCATATAACTCAAGATATAAAAATTGTAAACATTGAAAAAGATTTCTGGTCCAACAACCTTGGCACTCGGGGCCTCAAGTTGGGATGATAGTGAGCAAAGTTTGACATGGATTCAACTAGGGTTTATTGGTTTTTTGGCGTTTTGAATTGAGGATCTTCTGGTGCTATTGGTGATATAATGGCATCGTCGACCACTCGTTTTATATAAGCGGAGGGTCTTGGTTTGGTGTGTTCTGGGTGGGCCAACAGGGGCCCGCTTCTCACTCATTAGTGAGGTTAAGTTTTCTGGATTTTTCCTAGAAGTGACAGGGTTTTCCTAGGAAGTGACATGAGTTATTGTGAGGTGACAAGAGTCAGATGGAATCCGTAGTTACTGGCACTTGGTCCGAGCATTTTGATGATTCTACTGCCTCACAATCTATTATTCATGGCTCCACCTTGACCTTGAATGATCCCCTACTTTCTGAACAAGACATATGTGTTTTTCCTCCTCCTGAAAGTGAGAACTTGGCGCTCTCTGAAGGTTTCACCCCTGATACACTTTTATGGAGTGGGGGAGGTCTTTCTCATAATCGCGGTGAGACGACCCATCATCACAGAGCCCTAAAAGTTTTGAATCCGATGTCCGTAGAGGTCGATATGACCCTAGGTAAGGATGTTCAATTGGGACGGGTCTTAAGTCTATCTACTAGGGCTATTGCGGGCAAAGTTTGTTTCATAAACCCCAGCCATTTGGCATTATTTGCTTGGGTCACTGAGCACTGGAAACCCCTCCTAAACTACTACCCTAGGGTCCATATGCTTGTTAATAACTGGATTGCTTTTCATTTTCTCGATGAAGAGCATGTTACTCAAATTCTGGAGAGATCGTGGGTCATTGGTAGGGGCTCTCTTTATCTAAAGCATTGGCATACCGATTTCAACCCTCACTTTGAGAAGTTACAGGAGAGGTATTTTTGGGTTCTCCTCAAGCGTTTTCCCTTGTAGCTTTGGTCTCACGATATTTTTGAGGCCCTGGATAACATAATAGAGAGTTTTTATCTATTTTGATGATAAATCCATTTTCCATGAGGATAAGTGCATGGCTTGGGTCCTGACGGAATTGGATGTGTATATTGGCCTCCCGAAGTGGATTACCATCAAGTGGGGCGCCAAGAAGATCTTCCAACCCTTGGATTATTAGCGGACTCCTTTTCTCTGTTTTACCTGTGGGGAATCTGAACGACAGTTGCAGACACTCTCCTAGGAAGGTTGCTCAGCTTGATAAGACCATGGCTCATGGGGAGACTGACCTCCTTGGAAAATGGTCTCCTCCTCCTTCAACCTTCACGTGTCGAAATGCCACCAGCGTCACGCTTTTAGACAAGCTGGACTCTTTTCGACAGGTATACTTCGTCGTCTTTTCACTAAGTTTTATGATTCTCTCTTAGAGTCTGAACTCAATTTAATTCAATAGGCTAAACAAGTCTATGACAAGGGAACTGTTGGGGTGTTACGTCTTAGTTTGATTATGAAGCCTCCTCTCATAAAGGAGAAGGACTCACTGGTGGGAGATTGAGTTTTTGCTCCTCTAGGGGAGGATTCTAGTATCCAAACCCTTCCTTCTTTGAATGGATTATAGTTGGACCCTGACTCCTAATTGCTCAGTGATGAGATTGCATTTTTAGATTATTTGGGTCATTCTATGGCTCTCGCTATTGTGGGTTCGGTGTCTTTAGAGTCTTTGACTCTTATTTTGGTGACTCGGGGAGGTTTTCTTCAAGAGCCTCTACAGGTTTTCAATGTGGATATAGTGTTTCCATCTCATGCCGAGAAAAAAATAGTGATAGGAAACAAAAATAACTTTCCCGCACCTCGATAAGCGGGTTAGAGAAGGAAGTTGTTCCTGTTTTAATAGATTCATCATTCTCGTTAGAACTCATTGACTCCCAATCCCTCCTTTCAGATCAATTTAGGCCTCTTAGAGCAACGACGACCACTCCAGTAGTTATTTAATGATCCTTTTGTCTATCAATGTGCGAGGGGTTAGGGGCACCCCAAAGTTCGTGGCCCTCAAGAGATTGTTCGAAATGATCACTCCAGATATTATCTTCCTACATGAAACTATGGTTTTTGGCTCTAAAGCTAGAGAAATTTTATGGTGTCTATTCCCTTCCTAGGAAGGATGTTCTGTCAATGCAGTTGGACTATCGGGTGGGATTTTATCGGCTTGGAACTCATCTTTTTTAATTATGTTCCCTTACCAGGCTGGTGGTGGTATTTTGCTTGTTGGTAGAAGCAAGGAACTTGATTTTCCTTTACAAATTTTCAACTGTTATGGCCCGTGTTTCGACAAATAAGCGCATTGGAATAATCTTGATAACAGTGGGATTTTTTACTTTAGTTATCTCATTGTGGCCGTAGATATCAATTTCACCTCGGTGACATGAGATTCTTGGGGTTCTAGAGTTAGACTTGACCCTCTGACATCCTGGTTTAAATATTATATTTTAGATCATATCTTGGTGGATGTCGAACTAAGTCCACTTGCTCCGACTTGGTGTAATGGTAGGAAGGGTGTTGATTCCATTTCCAAGCGTCTGGATCATTTTTTAGTTCATGAAGAACTCTTTGGGTTGTTGGAAAGGTGTACTTCTTGTATAGAATCGACATCTGCCTTAGGCCATTTTCTAATTGTCTTATGTTTGAAGAAAGGAACTCGGGTGCCCAATTACCCTTTTAAATACTGTCCTGTGTGGTCGGAGGGTATATAGTTTATTTCCCTTGTTAGGAACCACTGGAATCAGTCTATGGCCGAGGATCCGGGACCAATTATGCATCGGTTTCCTAGATTACTTTGATCACTCAAGGCATTGGTTGCTCCGTGGATAAAGAACACAAAATTGAATCAGAGAAGGGAGCTGCTCCGCATTGAAGGCCTTATCAAAGCTTATTACTCTACAACTAATAGGGATGTGTTAACGGAGTGTGATATGGATTATATTTAGGCACTGGAAAATGAAAGAGTGGTGATCCTAAAGGTAGAGGAGACAATTTGGCATCTTAATATCCGGGCTCTTTGGATCACCAAGGGGATCTCAATACTAAGTTTTTTCATGCCCATGCCTCTCATAAGAAAAAACATAATGCCATTTGGGAGATAGAAGATCCTTCAGGCGAAAATTTGCCTCTCAGTAGGGTATTGAAAATGTGGCTTCAAGGTATTTTTCTAATCTCTTTTCTAGTCCTTCGGTTAACAATCTTGAGGCTCAGGTTAAGATTCCGCAATGTATGTCGCACATTTTTACAGAAGAAGAGAGTACTTTTGTGGGAAGACCCATGACTCTATCGGAAATTGAAAATTTATTTAAGTCAATGGCAAAGGACAAGAGTCCTGGGCCAGACAGTTGGTCGGTAGAGTTCTACTTGCAGTTCTTTGATCTAGTTGGACCCGAACTTGTTCGTTTGGTTGAGGAAGTAGGTGCTCTTGAAATATTTTCGAGGGAGTTAATGCTACCTTTTTGGCATTAATTATGAAGTCCTCAAATCCTTCTTCATTCCAGTATTTTCACTCGATCTCTTTATGCAACCTGTTGTATAAGATCGTTTCAAAGGTGATTGCGAATAGGATTAAGGGTGGTTTATCTTGTGGCATTTCAAAGGAAAAATTTGGTTTTATACATCAAAGGCATATTTTTGACATCATTGGGGTTGCTCAAGAGACCATTCATACTGCTAAAATCAAGCGATCAGAGGCTATGCTTTTAAAGTTAGACCTTGTGAAAGCCTATGATAAGGTGGATTGGTCTTTTCTATGTCTCCTTCTTTTAAATATAGGATTGAGATTTGATTTCACTCAGTGGATTATGGGATGTGTCACAGCCCCAAATTTCTCTGTATTGATAAATGGGAGCCCCACCAATTTTTTCAAGACTACTCGCAGTCTCTGTTTGGGTTGTCCGTTGTCTCCACTCCTGTTTCTTATGGTTATTGAGTGTTTGAGCAAGCTGATTCTCAGTGCGAAATTAGAAGCTAAAATTATAGGTATTAAGGTTTCGTCCAACCAGTTTATCACACACTTGGTTCTTGTTGATGATGTGTTGATTTTTGGTATTGGTAATATCTCGGAATGGAATCACTACAAAGATCTATTGGATTGATTTTGCTTGGATTCGGGCATGCGAATCAGTATTCCTAAATCCTGTCTGCATTTTCTCAATTTAGATGATTCTTTCTACAGACAGGTTAGTTCTTTATTTCCTTTTGTTCTTCAGTAGCTTGACAAAGGTATGTAATATTTAGGTTCTTTTATGAAACCTAATGACTATCACGTGGCTAATTGGATCTCGTTAATTTAGAAGGTTGAGAAGAAAATAAGCTCTTGGTACTACCAGAAACTCACCCTCGGGGGTAGGCTCACGCTCCTTAATTACGTTCTTAGTAACATACCGATCTACTCATTAACTATGGCAAAGGTTCCTTCTTCCATTTTGAAGCAATTGAGACAACTTTTCTTCAATTTCCTTTGGACTGCAACTAAGGCCCAACCAGGTTATCAACTGGTGGCCTAGGAAAAGTTAGCGACACCCAAATCATTGGTTGGTTGGGGGATTAGGAACTTCTATTGGGTCAATTTGGATTTGCATTTGAAAAGTCTTTGGAGGGGTCTCACTGATCTTGGTTTGTGGGGGGTGGTCATCATGAGAAAATACCTCAAGAATGAATCAATTGTGGAATGGATCAAAACAACAAACAAGAGAACCAATCCGCTCTCTAACATTTGGTCATGACTTATTGATTCCTTTCCAGCTCTTAAGCAGTGGCTATCATGGCGTGCCGACAATGGTTTCTAGGTGCAGGTGGGGGTCGGCCCTTTTATCGATGCATACCTTTCGTATACTCTGTCATACTCCACTTTACAAGCGATTCATCATAAATGGATCTTTTATCTAAACCATGCCAAGAACCTGTACGTGGGAGGAAGCTCAAATAATTACTGGCTTTTGGCTTCTGATTTGAACCTGACTCCTTTTGAAGCTGAGGATTGGGAATCATATGTGCCATCTTTGCGGCACTTAGAAATTTTTCTGTAAGAGGAAACTGACCAAATTGGTTGGACTGGAAATTTTGAAAATGGTGAAGTCACCACGAGTAAGGTCTATTATGCAATAGTGAACCTTTTCAAAGTTAGTTCGTTGCAATGGTGGTATAGAGATCTATGGAAGTGGCATGCTCCAGTTAAGATCCTTTGTTTTACTTGGATGGCCTTGAAAAATTGGATAATGGCAGGGGATAATTTTATGCGGCATGGAGGCATGGGGCCCTCGGGTTTCCCTCTATGCTACCAGGAAGCTGAATCAGTAGACCATGTTTTGGCTAGTTGTCCTACTACACTTCAACTTTGGGATGAGGTGGTGAGCAGGTATAAGATTTCAGGCCTTTGGAATTTCGATTCTATGGACAAGTGCATATTTCAGTGGTTTAAATTTTGGAAATCCTCTTCATCTTTTTTGTTGTTTTTTATCTGTGGAGTGTGGCAACTCATGAGTGCGATCTTGTTTGAGAACTATTGCTTATCTTTTGAGAATACCAACAATTTTATCTCGAGGTTCTTTTTTGGTGATTCAAGAACATATGTAATATTGAAGTCTTGTTTAAGGCCACCGCATGTGTTCTTTGGTTAGGCTCCCATGGGTTTTTTTGATGGGGCCGAACAAGGAGGTGTGTGTGGGGTTGGAGTTCTACTACTACTTTCCAAAAATAATTTTTATGAGGTCTGTATTGGATGTGGACGTGGTAGTAATACTAGGGTATGTCTTCTTGCTCTGTGGGGTTTATTAAAGATTGCAAAACTGAAGGATATCTCCACCATCCATATTTTTGGTGATTCGTATACTATTTTAGAATGAATCAAAGGAAAGAGTCAGTTAAATGTATCCATTCTTGAACACCGGAAAGTTTAGATCCAGGATTTGCTTTTTTTTTTTCTCTAATCTCAGTTTCACACATATTTCCAGATCTTATCATCAAAGGGAAAATCATCTATCTAAAGAAAGCCTTATTCTATAGGAAGGATCATTACATCTTAAAGGCTACTATGACTACCAATTGGTGTAAGAAAGCTATATCCAAATATATTAGACAAATTTCTCTCACTCTTTTTGTTATTTTTGGACAATTTTGAACTTACTGTTCCAACTGGTTTATTGGTGATATTGTATGAATGTTATCATAGGATTTAGTTACCTGAATTGGAGGATATCTCTAGTTTTATTATTCCATCGTAAAGTCTTTATGACTACTTGTATATGTCTCACAACAACAACTGTTTCTCATAGTTTTAGTAGTTATCAGTTTTTTGGTAACGCTATCCATGGGATAGAGACTTATTGTAGTTTCTTTGATTCACCCTATGAATAGCAAGAAACTTTTTTTCTCTTGATATTTTTTGTTGTTGTAAATATTCATTCAAAGACTAACTTCCGAGGCACTCAGGCTGGTGTTCTCATATCGATAGGACTAGGCCATATTGCCAAGAATGTACCACAACATCCATGTAAGCTATTCCAAATCAAATTAACTTATGCTCTTGTATTCAATACCATGAAAATCTAGGTTTGAGTCATGCAATAACACTACTGTATTAAAAAAACAAGATTTCATTTTTGAATTTCTTTCTAAGTTTTTTAGGGGAATCCATCAAAACATTATCACTTTTGAAACAATAATTATATAAAATGTTTACATCTTTTAATGTGTATGCAAATATTAGGATTTTAAGTATGCTTAAAATGATTCATTTTACACAAAAAAATTCTCTTATTTCACTAAGAATACAATATATCTTATTTTGTTTTATTTATTTAATTAAATTTTTATATTTGTTTAACAATAATATTAATTTTTCATCCCTGGATGCAGGTGAGCCAAGGTGACAGGGAGACATGGCATCCCTCATGCATGCAATCAAAGGTGACACACGTTGGGAGGTATGTCTTAGTGAGGGCAAATGGTGGAATGGTAAATCTGATAGGAGCGAGCGTGTGGGTGATAGAATGTGTCCTGAACAGTACGAGAGAGTAGATGAGATTGGAGATGGAAGTCGATGCAGGTATGAGGATCTATCATGGGCACAACTGAAGGCAATTATGGAAAGTAAGGGGATTCACGCTGGCTTGGAGAGTCATAAATGGAAGGTAATGTCGCAATTAATGTAATCCCCCCCGACCTCCCATTCAAATCAATGTGCTGGTGCTATTTCATTTTTAACAAACGCAATGGGGTATTATACGACCCTATGAGAAAAGACGTGAGTCCGAGAGAAACTGAACAACAAGGTGGTGGGATGACGGGTGACAGACTGTGTTGTGTATTCATCGCTCTCACCATGGAACTGGTGGGGAATTTGGGGAATATGGAGAACCAGAGGAAGCATCGAGCCAGTCAGGAGTAGACTCGGGATGCACATGTAGCGTGTCACTACAGGGCGTCCATCCCTCCATCTATTAGGGAAGATTTGGAAATGATGGAGAATGAGGTATGACGATAGGTCTTGGATAATTCGCCTACGCTGGATGAGGCAGTGTTGGAGAGATGGATCCAAGATTTGGGCTCGTTGAGGGCGCGATAGGGTCTGTACGAGAAGATTGTGACTCTTTACTAGGTCATCAAAGGCTTGTTGAGCAGAGTTTTGTTAGAATGAGAGGCGAATCTGGGAGGGGATGATATCCCTTTGGCCTTCTGGAAGGAACTATATGCAGACACTCACCTTCTACATATGAAAATTGATGCTATAGGGAAGGAACTGGGTGTCCCATATCTCCCAATGATGGGATATTTTGCTTCGGGCTTAGTGGTGGACATGCAGAATGGTGCCAATGAAGGTGGTACGATTGGGGAGATGGGCGATCCTCCGTAGGCCAAGAATCGGCTTCCTCCCATTGTGGGCTTTGGTAGGCCGTTGTCTCTTGTTTTGTTTAATTTTGTTATGTCATCCGGGTTGGGTCTTGTGCGGGGGGTCTGGTCTCAGGTCACTGACGTCACGACAAAATATTTAGGCTTAGCCTGTAGGCTCTATTTAGCTCTGGTTTTTGTTCTTGGGTTTTCGAGGAAGTAGATGAAAGACTATACGCTCTGTTTTCTCCTTCGGGGGAGGAGCATTAGGATCCAAGTGTTGTAGTTTTCTCAAACCTGTTATGTTTCGGTTTAAGACTGATTGATAGACATGTGGAAGAACATTGACTATATTTTGTTAATATAAAGGTATACTTATGTTACAAAAAAAACAATAATATTAATTTTTTTTGTAAGGTTTGTACTTATGGAGTTTTGAACCGATTACCTTACGTAAGGAATTCATTAAAATTACACCCATTTACCATCTATTCTATACCTCGTGAACTAATATTATTAATCTTTTCACGTTAAAGATTTAATTTAATATCAATATATATAAGAGATTAAATTTGAATAATGAACATGTGAAAAGAAAATTTAAAAAAGAAAAATCTAAAATGACAATTTAGAAAAAGTGAAAATTGATTATATCAAAATTAATACAAAAATTCACTTAAAAATTAAAATGGGTAAAAGTTATAACATATTCTTTAATATTTAAAATTGAAAATAAATGAATAATAAAATATAGTAGAATTTATAATACAAATAACTATGTCTATGTCTATGTCTATTCCTATTTATCTACCTTGACATAGATTTAATTCATTAATGATCAATTATTATTAATTTTGTCCATACGTGTTAGAATGGGATTGGGTCGATCTTCACAAAGGTTAGACTCTCAAAGAAACGTTCACTCATTTGTTTACCTTATGACAATCGCCTGTATCGAATTGGCCATGGCCAACCACTATTTTTAGCAGGATTATAATTGACGAAATCTGGTAGAATGGTTTCATTTTTTATTTAAAATTAGAATAAAATTTGTCTAAAGTGGAGATCTTAACACGTACTTAGTTTTGTCACAACCTTTTTCCATGATCCCTACAAATTCCCACCTATTGGAATTGAGATGAAAACTCACATTATAAGTTAACAAAATATGCCACAGTACATGCGATGGCCTCATCACTTATCAATGTTCAATATTTTTTAATAATTAAAATTGAAAATAAATAAATAATAAAATTTATAATACAAATATAACATCAACTTTAATTTTAGATTAAATGAAAAATCTATATATATATATTTTAGAAATAGACAAATTTTTGTCTCTTCCAATCTACTTATTTCCCTTAACATAAATTTAATTAATTAATAAATATTATTATTATTATTAATTAAAAGCACTCACTCAATTAAATAATAATAATATTATTAATTAATTAAAAATACTCACTCAATAAAATTCAAAATATCAATCTAACTCAAGTATGTTTCTGTCAATTATGTTTCTTCCTTACCCACAACTATGTGATTAGGGACTTATTTTTACCCACAACTAGTAAAAGAAGGAATCTGAGCGGGTGCAGAGTTACCACTTTGCAGAGTTTGTCTGGCCTATTAGAATAAATGATGGGGAATTAATGGTTGCACAAAATGCATAGGCCCACGTATTACCAGTGTCAGAGGCCAAGCAGCTTAGTCTTCGTCCCCCTACCCCCTACCTTTCAAGCAAGCAAGCAAGCTGGTGTGCGTTTCATTATCGACATGAGCCTTTGCATCTATATTAACTTACCTTAACAGACTTAATTAATTGATTTATTATTATTATTAATTAAAAAATAATCACAATAGACATTCAAAATATCAAAATTACGTGTGTGTTTTTTTATATTTTTAAAATGTGGTTCGCTATTTGTTAGAGAGCTAGTCCATCGGAGAAATACTAACACCTGCTATTCCAAGTATAAAATTAAGGTATGGCCAGTAATACAATTATTACAATATGAGCTCAACAAGAGCAACATGTCACTTACAAGAATTGAACTTGGTTATGCATGTTTCATCATCAACAAAGACACCAACTTTTAATTTTGAAACTTAACAACATGAGTGAAAAGCACTATTACACCTTTTTGCTTTCATTTTCAATGAGCACAATTCAACTTATGAGCGTGAAAAAGTATTTGGTGTACACAGGCCTACAAAATATCCCTGTACTTAGGGAAGATCATTGACCCTAAGAGGTTTTCATAATATTAAATGTGTTGTTTTGCTCTATGTATCTATAATATGGTTTCTAAATTTATGTAAAAATAGTATGGACGACACCATTATCCTAAAAAGGTTTTCATAATATAAAATGTGTTGTTTTATTCTTTGTATGCATAATAAGGTCATATATTTGAAAAAAATTCCATCTAGAAAATATTTCTTAAAATTTCCATCTAAAAAATATTTCTTTTTAAATATTTTTTTTAATATTAAGTAATTATGGTATAAGTTAATATGTTGTTAGTCTATATCAAATATAGAAATTGAAAAAATAAATAAATTTTAAATTAAATATGGATAGTGAAAAAATCAATAAAAAATTATAAAACATATTTTTTTTAAAATATAAATTTTCACATCAAATTGTTCTTATAAAAACATAAAAATCAAAATAAATAGAATTAATAATATTAAAATCAAAATATTACATAATAAGTGAAAAACAACTTTTTTGTTTTTAATTTTTTAATCAAAAATCAACAATTGCATGCAAACATTGTCACATGACACTTTAAAAAAATTCAAATTAAATGTTTTTAATTCTATTTTTTATGTTATAAAATAAAGTCACACTCTCAAGAATTTATGTCCCATCGTGACCAATAAAAAATAGAATGACTAAAATTAAAAAAAAATTGAAATTTCAAAAAATTCAATTTAATAAATATTATTTTAAAACATTGAAAAACTTCATGAAAACTTATAACATGAAAATGAATTAATGTAAAGTCAAAGCACTTTGACTTGTAAATGAAAAATATAATCCTTACTTTGGAAAGGATTAATAAAGTAGTAGTGATATTTTGATTTCTCTTTGAATATATTAAATTTAATGAAGTTTGATCATTGTACAAGCAAATTAGAAGTGGTATGCATAAAGTTTTTAATTTAAATATCAACAAAGCAACATAATAATAATAGTAAAAAGACTTAAAAAAATTACGTCACACTTTCTTCCTTAAAAACTAATACATCATAATCATTTTCAATATTGAAAGTACATGTTAAGGGTGGCAAGTGTAGGGGGGTCATCTTATATCCCGATGGCAAACCAAAACTGCACTTTGAGTAGGGTTTGGGAATGGCTACAAACAACTAGGATGAAGTGTTCGCCCTTCTACCAGGAATCAAGAAAGCTATCAAACTTGAGATCAAAGACATCTACGCTATCGATGATTCACTTTTGATTATCAAGCAGATGAGTAAAAAAAACCCTCCAAAGGATGGAATCTTAGCTTGTCTTATCCATAGAATCAAACAAAAAACCCACAGCTTCTCAAGAATTCGTTTTTATCATGTTTTGAACTTGGGAAATAATCAAATTTCCAATCATCACGCCAACAAAGCAGTCAAGTTAGGCATGGGGATCCTCAAAGCAAATGGGAATCTAAGCCAATTTCACATCATGTCTCTTCAATCTTATTTTCTCTTTCGATCTTTTGAATATATGCAGATGGCTTATAACTGACTATATTTCTATCTCGTCGAAGTAGATTGGTCTTCTTGGAAAGCTTCATTTTTTTATTTCTCGTCGTCGACTATAGTCATCTCTTTATCTACTCATTTCACATGGTCGGTGGCCCCCCCATTGCCGACCCAACTACTGCAGGGCGACATAGACAGTCTCAAGTGGTTGGCTCATTTATTGAGATAATATTCCCACTAGCGTTCTTGAATGAAAAGTTCCCAGTCTTTCTTCTTTTGTTCCCAATTTGAATTTATTCCTGGATCCAACAGTGGTCGTGCTTTGACTATATGGTCGACTCCGTGTTCAATCATAAATTTAAATAACAATTTTGGTATGTTAACAAAGAATGATTCATGGAGGTCATCGTAAAATATTTTCTTGACGTCATCGATGAAAGTTCTTTCTTCAATAACTTGCTCTTCGCAGAATTGCTCGCATATGTCGTATATCCAGTCGTACAGGTTTGTTCGTCCACCATTGGTGATTTTGTGCATCAACAGTCTTTCATCGACTGGGTCTAGTTTTTTCATTAACGTGGTCGATCAAATTCTTCAATTCACGTGGAACAACTTCAATAAACTTCTGGTGTGTTTTAGTAAAGAATCTTTCTTGGGCTTGTGCTATCGACAATTTGTTTCTCCTAGCATAGTTTTGAATGTAATTTGTTACTTTTTCCACCATTCTTGATATCTTCTTTGCTTATCATTTTATATGGATGCACTCATCTTCTAATCCCAATGGTACAACCGGAAAGAAAACCGATGTTGTAATCTAAGATATTACATGGAATATAAACATCATCAAGATAGAAGATAATGCATTTAGATAATTACACAAGAGAAGATACCAAAGTAAAGGGAACAACATCAACAATTATATTATATCAGAGCCAGAATATGTACAAAAGTAATGGTATCCTTCTTAAATCACGGCTCACTGT
This sequence comes from Larix kaempferi, assembly GCA_027924585.1. Classification (NCBI taxonomy): domain Eukaryota; kingdom Viridiplantae; phylum Streptophyta; class Pinopsida; order Pinales; family Pinaceae; genus Larix; species Larix kaempferi. Next base: position 8,470,981 of record BSBM01001033.1, read on the forward strand.
CCTATATATATTGTTTTACACTCAATTATTTAGTTACAAAGTAGTTATGTCGACTTAACCGATCGACTATTTCCATAGGACCGACCTGACGGTGGTCGTTCGGAGGACCTAGTTGGCCAGTCGACTAGGCTCCTCCAACAGAATTTTACAAAATGTTGTTTCCTTACAATTTTGAGACTATTAACTATTTTAATATTCATCATTATATTTGTTTTCACTGAAATAAATGGTCTTTCGTAGGCGAGGAAATATCCTGCAACGTGGGCATATGGTCAAAATTATCATGTAGAAAGTGTATATGTAAAGAGACGATCCTTTGATTGTGGCATCATGGTTGATTTCAAACAATCCAATCGAGCAAGCTCAAAAGATAAGAATATTATTGAAGGGAATCTACAATATGTTGGGAAAATACAAGAAATTATTGATTTGGATTACTGCTCTTTTAAATGTTGTATTTTTAAGTGTAGATGGTATGAAGCATTTGAGAGGACACGAAGACATGATACCCATAGTGGATTGTTTTCTATAGATTCCTCAATTTTCCTACTGGAGGATAAGGAGCCTTATGTTCTACCAATTCATTGTGAGCAGGTATTTCTTTAACTCAAACAAGAAACGGTAATGATCATTAGCATATTAAAAGATAGTATATTGCAAATATATACATGTGTTTATTAATCAATAAAATTGTTATAACCTATGTCTGATATATGTATGTCGCTCATGTGCAGGTATTTTTCTATGAAGATATTTTGGACCCGAAATGGATATTTGTCATACATTATGATCCAAGATTAAGGCATTTCTTTGACGATGCATTAGTGAATACCAAGCAAAACAATGATGGCCAACAAAATGAGCAAGAGGGATTAGATAACATCGAAGAAATTGACATCCATGATGATGTTGAAGATGGTTATGTTCAGGCACAAGAAGATAACAATCCATATTTAGATGATGTTATTGAAGACAACAATAAGGATGGTATAGAAAATGATGATCCAAATACATCTGGTAAGAATATAGATGGTCTACAGTCAAATTTCAATGATGATGAAGATAATGTAGATCAAGATGAGGATGATGATAATATTAAATACTTGAAAGAACATATGAACATTGACAATGATACACTGGATGACATTGTTGCAGACAATAATTTTAATGACCAAGACTTCTAAATTTTTAGAATTATTTGTAATCCTTGTTTAAAGAATGATGATTCTTATGGCTCAAACTTGAAATGATTCAGTATTATTAGTGTTGATACAAATTACCTATTGCAATATCCTTAATGTGTTCAATCTTTGGTATGAATTGTTGGCACAGAAAATTAGGAGTACTTGGATAGAGTTAGCATGGTTAGTGATCATTTATTGGTTGATAATGGTTTAGATGTGTTTTCAAGTTATTGGTTAGACTCAGACTGAACTAGGATGAAGAGCCTATTGAATAACAATAAATTAAATATGCAATTTTAAAAAAATATAATTACATATATCGTATATGTAAAACAATGTAAATCCAAACCGTTAGGCTAAATGTATGCAAAGTCTATTAATTAATTTATATTATAAAACAAATTGAAATGTTTCACTAAGCCTAGGCCTAAGACTTTAATCTTTATACCATCTAACCCCTAACCCCTATCCCCTTGAAATATGGATGATCTAGAATATTATGCGGGGACATTAGGCATCCTTGAGTTTTGAAACCCTCGCATACCATCAAGGCACATGTCTAGTCTAATTATGTCAAATTTCGATGCATGCAGGCACCATTTGAAGAAATTTCAATGTTGGCCCCATTCATTGTTCACCGTGCAGGGTAGATGGATGCCATTAAGCCCTTGACTTGATATAATCCCTAAGCAATTAACCATTAAACTACCTAACCCCGATTTTCAATTTTAGATGCTTCTTCCATTCATTTTGTATCAACATGTTGATGAAGACACAAAAGTTAATAAAATATTAATGCACGTATCTCACAATGATTTGAATAAGTAACTTTGTTAACTTCATTATTTTTATATTGTTTCCATTTTTATGTTGAACATAATTTTATAGTATGTTGTATTAATAACTATAAATAAAATAATTAAACAAAAGAAAAAAATTAATCACCTACAATTAGGTGAAATATAATAATTTAAAGCTCAATTTTAGTTTCCTATTTTATATCAAAACATGAATATTCAATATTAATAATATGTTTTAAATTAACATATATAATAATAAAAATTAATCTAAATTAAAACAAAATAAAAAAATTACATCACAAATTGTAAAATAAACTTTATAATAAGAAAATAATTATAAATTTAAAAAGAAAATGTCATTAACCCATAATAACTAGGCCCTTACCCTTTAAAACCCCCTAGTCCCTAATGCCTAATCCCTTGAACTTTAATCCCATAACCCCTAATCCCCCTTAAGCCCTAAACCCTTAGTCCCTAATCCCTTAACAAAAAAGCCCTAAATCCCCTAACCCCTAATCCATTCACACTTAAATCCTTAAGCCCTAATCCCTGAAACATTAACCTTAATCCCTAATCCCTTAACACAAAAGCCCTAAATCCCCTAACCCCTAAGCCATTGACCCTTAAACCCTTAAACCCTTAAGCCCTAATCCCTAATCATCAGGTTTCACTGCAAAGATGGCCCATGTTGAGTTTGATCTTTGTTGGCATGGATGGAAAAATTGGGTCATGATGAATATGACGATGATGGCGATGGAAATGACAACCATGATGATGAGAATGATGTCCTCGAGTCTTAAAACCCTCCCATACCATCAAGGCATGCGCCTAGTCTAACCATGTAAAATTTCAATGCATGCTGTCACATTTTGAAGAAATTTCAATGTTAGCCCCATTCACTGCTCACTATGCATGGTCGGTGGATGACATTGGTGATGGGAGTGTTGGAAGTTCCATGACATTTCAAGAGAGTTCCAACAAAGATTCTATAGAAGGGAATGGCGAATGATGACAATAAGACGTGCATGATGAACATTAATAAAAATATGGACAATCTCGAAGATTATGCCTAATCCCTTAACACAAAATCCCCTAAATCCCCTAACCCTTAAGCCATTGACCCTTAAACTCTTAAGCCCTAAGCCCTGAAATATTAAGCCCTAAACCCTTAATCCCTAATCCCTTAACACAAAATCCCTAAATCCCCTAACTCCTAAGCCATTGACCCTTAAACCCTTAATCCCTAATCCCTGAACCCTTAAGACCTAAACCCTTAATCCCTAATCCCTTAACACAAAATCACTAAATCCCCCAACCCCTAAGCCATTGACCCTTAAACACTTAAGCCCTAATCCAGAATCCCTTAATCCATAAACCCTTATGCCCTAAGTAGCTAAACATTAATCCCCTAACCCATAATCCCTAAGCCATTAACCATAACCCCTAAGCCCCAACTCCCTTAGCTCTTGACCCTTAATCCCTTAATCCCTAACCCCTAATCCCTTAACCATGAATCCCTACACCCCAAATTCCTAAATCCACTAATCTCCCTAAAGCCCCTATCCACTTAACCCCCAACACCTCAAAAAAATTACTATTTAGGCACAATAGGCATTAAATTGGGCGCTAAATGTGGCGCTAAATTCAATGCTAAAGCTGGCGCTAACTTTGGCGCAAAATTAGGCACAAATTAGGCACTAAAGTAGGTGCTAGTTAGTGCCTACTTGTTTTAATTAGTGCAAAAAACACCAAAAATAATGTCATCTCGATATATAGCGCTGAATTTTTAAAAAATGTGGAGAAAAAATACATTAAAACAGTAGGTGGAAGAAAAAAAGGGAGCTAAAAGGAAGCTAATCACAGTGATTTGTTGTAGTGGAAAAAACCACTTTGCAAAATATCGACAACCTAGAAAATACTATCATATCTAAGTTCAAAGCGAGAATGTGGGACGAGAAAGATTTAGAGGTTAAAATAAAATTAAGATATTACAAGGAAGTCATTAATTCTAATCTGGAAGATCAAAAGTATATCTTTGCCTTAACCAATTCAAAGAAGAAGATTAATATAGCCAAGATAAGAACAAACTCCCATGAGCTTCATAGTGAAACACGACGCTAGTCAATTCCTAAAACACCATGGGAGGAAAGGATTTGCCAGCTTTGTACGTCTATAAGCGTTGAGGAGGAATCTCACTTTCTTTTAGAGTGCCCTGCATATACCCACAATTTTTCACAGTTTCCTAATATTTGCTACAATTCTAATCTTCATGATCTTCTAACTTGTGAAAACTGCAGTGACCTAGGAATGCTTATTTCTCAGCTTTTTAATCATAGGAATCAAATTTGATAGAAATCCAAATAATTCCTTTTTCTTTTCTTAAGGTCCGATAAACCAAATGAGTCTCAATGAATGATAATCTTCATCATCATTAAAGTTATATGTTGATAATAACATTACATAATAAGTAGAGATATATGATAAGTATAAATATATCGATAAAATAAAGCTAAAAATAATAAATAAACCAAACCACTTGACATAACAATGTTATATATGTATTTTATTCTTTGCACGCTAGTAGCTTGCTCATCTTGATATACTCTGTTGTGGTCCATTATGGGTATGAGTGTTTCTAACACAGGTTTTATATACTTATTGTATTGAAATACTGCGTGTGGATTAGGGTTATGCGATGGTGCAGAAAACGTATTTGCATTGTGACTCGGTTGAATTAATATAATAATAAAAATATTTATATTGTGTTGGGTTTCCCATTTTGAATTTATGTGATAAATATTGTGTAGTCCATGAAAGTCTTATAATTTTCTTTATACTTTTGTTAACAATATATTAATATTAACAATACTTCTCTTGCATAAGTTTATCAACTTAAGCTTTTTTTTCTGGAAACAAAGAAGCTTTTTTTTTCTTGAAATAGTTTACACACTTTCTTTTTTTGAAAGTGAAGAAGCTTTTTTTTTCTTGAAATAGTTTACACACTTCTTTTTGTTAAAAGTGAAGGGAAAAGACTAAAAAGAAGAATCCATTCACTCTCAAACACATATTTAACGTTACCAAACAATAATCGCTCTCTCTCATGGAAAAATATTGATGTAGACACTATCCACTCTAAAAATTTATTGACATGTTGATTGATACATCACTCATTTCTTTATGTGTGGTTAATAGTTTCCGATCAATTGTGTTTTAGTACCTACTAGTAATCTAAGTAACTCATGATTGGCATTTTGGTAATATTTATAATGGGGAGGGTTTGGGATCATTGCAAGCTTACTGATTTTGGTGGTCACATTCTATTACATTTCTTAAGGGATTTGAGTAAACAATTATCACCCAACATGTTATCAAAATAGTTTAATTTTTTTTTTTTTTTCATTTTTCACAAATTTGCTATTTTATAAGCAATTAGATGGTAATTAAGGATTTTGTCACAACATTTTTAGTTGCAAATTGTATTTCTATTCAAAAATTTAAAGTGTCAATAATGTCGAATATTACTTCATATTTGGAGATACCAGAAATGGCAACATTAGAGTCAACATTAATGTATAAATAAAGATGTGTTAATGCCAACAATTACATTCAATATCGCCTATAATGTTCGACATAGAGTTAAATATAGGATTGACAATAACATTAATGATAACATCGATAATTGCATTAAATTCAACATTGGCTGAATTTAGACAGATACATCTCCTTGCCAGGTTAATAACAAGAAAAAACATTTATTTTAAGGGTGGTAATTTGAGACATTGTCATGGTCTTAGTTGTGTCTAAAGAAAGAAAAATAACCAAAAAAAATTGCACAAGAAAAATTGTAACATTGATTTCAAGAAGAAAAAAGTTACATTCCATATATGCATTGAGAACCATTTTATTTACCTTTGGTATAACAATTTGAGTGAATTAAAACCATACTAGCTTGTACTACCAAAGAAAAATGTCAATCGCTAGACATAAGGTCCTAGGAATACATGATAATAATGGTATCAAGAATGTGTAAAACCATATAAAAACTCCTAGATAAAGAATTATGCCCATATGAAAAACTCATAGAAGATCCATAAATAAAATTCCGATATATGATCAAACATGAAGAGTCATAAAGGATATAAATATTTGATTGTTTTTGGAAGAGGGACACCAACATCTTCTATTGAAATCTCCCAGGAACCTTCTGATAACTGTAGACAACTTTTTGACATATTATTTACTTCCATAGTGAGCTCCCTATAGATGCGTACAAAGGAATTGCCAAAAAATGTTGTCTATAACATTTGATCTTGATTAAAGAGAGGCCCCAAGATTAGATTTTGCATACCTATAGTTCATGTTACCCAATCTATTACCATATTTGAACATCATAAAACCTTTCTCAACAACCAACCTCGATAAGATTTCAATAACCTTCCAAACTACTAAGTTGTTTGTGCCTGCACCTACCCTAGCTCTAAAATATATCTTATGAGATTAAAAAATGTATATCACTCTTCTATTTCCACATAATATAGGGGTACCTTGACAAGCAACATAAAAAATCCCATGGATAAGATTTCTCAACCTCTATATTGCCAACCTATGTTGACAAATTTACATTTGGAGCCGTGGTTTTTATTCCTCAATATCAAAAATTTATTTGGTGTTGAACTAAAAGGGGGTGTCTCCATATTTTCAAATATGACGAGGTTCCTACTATCCAAATGTATCTATGTGCTTTAAGGTTTTTATCATAAAACCATTTCTTTAACTAGTTTAATAGAGAAGCCTCCTACTAAGTACCCCAAACTCGAGTCAAGGGAATAATAGAACCCTGTACCTCCTTAGTGAAAAGACAATGAACTAGTGAGTGATATATTGTTTCTCCTTCACATTTGCATAGACTTCATATTATAGGACCTTGCATTGCCTTCTTCAACAAAAACTTTGAGGTCAAAGATTTGCTTGCTAAATCCAACCACATAAATATTTTGGATTTCATTAGAGATTTTACTTTCCAAAATTTTCTCCATCACCAAGCTGCTACTACTACATCATCAAACATTACCTCATAGCCTAATCTAGTAGTAAATTATCATGTAGAGGAATTTTTGGACTATAGTAAGGAATCATACTTTAAGCTTAATTTGATAGAGCTTTGAGCCAACCTATGAGTGAAATCCTTCCATGAAATTTCATTTCGATCCTCTAGTTGCATAATCTTAGTGTTTTTCCATCCTTAATACCTAATATTAATCATTGTTGGATCTACAACATCAAATAGCACATGCATACCTTGCTGATTTAATACATTTAATATATTTTGAGGGATTTTATGTTGCTTAACACATCCCATCCATGTATCAATTCCAATTATAACATTTTTTTCCGCTCCACGCTCTTCAAGCAAGCCAAATCCTAATAATATGGAAAGACAAAACTACGGATTTATATATTAATGAAGCATTTATGATAAATTGTATTGGTGATTGACTCCATTCTTCAAAGGTCAGTGGGTCAAGATATTTATATAATATAAAATGATTCCATAATCCTTCACAAATAATAATACTATAGCTGATGTATATTTTGCAATCCCCATACAACGATATCCTTTGTCTTAGCAATTCTCTTCCAATTTACTAAAGGTATTCCATATTTTTCTCTTCTTCTTGTTCAAAAGAAGTGAAAGAATTTTTTTCTTGTCTTTTCCAACATCCAAACAAGTATATAGTACTCTTAGTGTTGGTCCACAAGGATAGCTTCAAGAAGATATTTGACAAGTATCAAACTTCCTCCAAAACAAAACTAATTGTTACACCATGTAGTGATCGTCTTTTTTATTTTCTAATACAACTAGATCCAATATTGAAACCCATAGTCATTTGTATTTAGCAAAATAACCACAGATTTGACACATTTATTAAAGTCAATGCATTTGAATGAGAAGATGATGGAAATTACTTCTCCTTTCCCCTATTGAGCCCTATTAAAGTCGACTAATGATTTATGTGCATTGATTTCCATATGAGTGGTTGCATAATACAAAATTACAAATCAGCAATTTCTTTGTATTTTAAATCCTCTCTATGTGTGCCATACCCAAAAAAACATGACATCCTCCCCAAAACAAGATGGGTTAAATCCAATGACCTCCCTATATTAATACCTTTGATTAATCCACGCCTTTGATATTCATTCAAAATCTACGTAAAGCTTCAACTACAATAAGAAACAACAGGGGAGACAGAGGAAAACCTCATCAAGACTTATTGATGGATTGAAGAAACTTGAGCTTCATCCATTAATGACATGGAATATATATATATATATATATATGACATCTCATTATCCAATTAAATAAAGGCACACAACATCAAATGTGTATAAGAAAATTATTGTACAAACAACTCACCTGATCATAAGGTTTTGAAAGGTCTAACTTAATCACCATTGATCACCTATTCTTAGATTTAATTGAATGTAGGGCCTCTTGTTCAAACCCATTAACATCACGAATATGTCTATTACTTAAAAAGCCAAAATGTTACTCTCAAATGGTATCATTGAAGACTTCATTCAACCTTTTGGAAATAACTTCGGAAATAATTTTGCAAGAGGAGTAAAATGGGGAAATAAGTTTGATCTCCATAAAGGAGGGGCCATGATTACCGGTGATTGGTGCTATGAAGGTGGAATTAATGGAGCTAAGTATCTCATCCAATACACTTTATTTTTCCACTACTTTTAACAAGTCATGTTGAATAAATTCATGAAGCCAAATATGAAATCAATAGACTAGTCATTAGGTCCAGGACTTTTGTTCTTTTGGAATGATTCCACCATATATTTTAACTCCTTTGAACTTGTAGCCATGAGGTCCGTATTATCACCTTCATTAATGAACCTAGGGAAATAAGAAGCCAATCTAATGATCTATGCTACATCATCTCTTTTTTGACTCTTATTAATATTTTTAAAATGTGAAACCTTATATTTGCTATGACTTTAACTCTTTTTCCAATTCTCCCATCTTTTCCTTTCATTTCTCAATGGTATATATGTTTTTTTCTCTAATTAGTATAATTTAGAAAAATTATGTTCTCATCCCCTTAAGCTAACCACAAAGCCTTAATATATATATATATATATATATATATATATATATATATATATTCTCCATTTCACTTACACTTTTTACATAATTTTTTTTGACTTTTAGAAAAATATTGATTTTTTTTTTTCCAATTTAAAATTTAAACATCGAAGTACAACTTTACTATGATCACAATTTCATGAACTCAGACATTAAAGAGACCACTCATTTCATATTTCTTCATAAACCTTTGTTATTTCTTATATCATTATCTTTTTCCTAACTCCATCTAAAACTAAGTCTTGATATATTTACTCTTTTTATTTTTTTAATAACTTTAAGAACACCACTCATTTCATATTTCTTCATAAACCTTTGTTATCTCTTATGTTATTATCTTTTTTCTAACTCGATCTAGAACCAAGTCTTGATATATTTACTCTTTTTATTTTTTTAAGATAACAAATTAACAAAATCACGTGGAAAAAGGCAACCAAGTCTTGATATATTTACTCTTTTTATTTTTTTAAGATAACAAATTAACAAAATCATGTGGAAAAAGGCAAGGACTAAAAAGAGACAGGGATCTTGTTAATTTAAAAAAGGCATTTAGCCATGAATATCTTTTTCATTTCATAAAGTCTATTAAAATTATGAATCTATCTATCTTGAACCAAGTTTTAATATATTTACTCTTTCTTTTTTTTAAATCACTTTAAGAACACCCTTTCCTGAAACATGGCAAATTAGCAAAATCAGGTATAAAAAACAACATCACTTGAACATATAAAAAGAGACATGGATCTTGTTAATTTTTAAATGGCATCTAGCAATAAATCTCTTTTCTATTTCATAAAGTATAATATATATATATAGTGGTTTAAGTTTAACAATTTAAAATTAGGCATGTAAATAATCAATTTAGAGCTTTCACGTAAAAATAAAGTAGACGCAGGCATTTCAAACTAAGAGTGAGAGAAGATGTGCTTTGATTTTGATTTTTTTTTCTTCTTAACTGTGAAAATTCTCAGTCACCCATGACGTCTTACCAAAGGGGTCGTTTGGGCAACTGCTATATCTGATAACCAGGATGAAAACCATGGGCCAAGTTTAACTTTAGTTTTGGTCTAGAAGAACATTTTTTCCCTATCAACAAGTAGTCTTGATTAGAAGAACATTTTTTCCCTATCAACAAGTAGTCTTGATTATGAAAAAACAAATACCATGAACTGAGTGGTTGGGAACCCAATTCCACGAGAGAAGTAAAACCACCCATTCACTTTTCAAATTGCAAGCGCCCAGGCTATAATAATGTAATGGTGCTTGTATGGAGGGGAAAGTACATTTTTTTTTCCACGGAAAAAAAATACGCAATTCATTTTATTTAAAATGAGCTACCTTGTTCAAGGGTCATAAACGCCATTACAAAAATTTCTTCGACAAATTGGAACTGCTAAAGATCATTGTCCTTTTAGACCATACTTAATACAATATGTCAAAAAAACAAAAACTTTGAAACTTCTCATACAAATCTTATACGGTATGCCTTAAAGGAATATATGATTGAATCACTAGAAAGGACGGCTATATGTTGATAATAAAAATGTAGAAAACTCATACTAATAAGTCTTTTAAACATGTACTTTTTTACTCTAAAGCTACAAGATTGTTCTATTATTTCTTGTATGAGGCTATTCATCTAGGATGTGGACCTGGGTCATGCTAAGTTAATGTTTCATTTACTAGTTCCAATTGGTGCCAAATACCATCACCCACTTGAATACCATGCTTGGATAGTTGATCTATTGTTGTATTCCTCTCTCTGTAGATGTGCTAGAAGTTGATTTCCTAGAAAATACCTGCAATTCTACACAAATATTCATAAATAGGCTTCAAAAAAATATTTTTAGGAGGTCTCTTCAACTTCATCCAATCAACAACTAACTTTGAATCCCCAAAGACCTGTAACTTCTAAACCCCCTTGAAATGAGCCAAAAGCATGATTAATTTTAATGTCGTCATTTCTACATGATTATTAGTGCTCCTCCCGAGACCTGCAAAAAAAATTATCCTTTCTGAGTCAAAGATGTGTATTGTACCCCTTGCACCAAGCATACCTGGAATGCCTTGAGAAGCACCATCGAAGTAGGACCAACTACCAAATCTGTCAATAATCTCCTCTACTATCCTTCTCACCTTTGGAGGACCATCATCTTGTGGAAAATAACTAAGGATTTCTAGGATTTTAGAAGCTACATATAATATGGGGCAATAGTAATATCATTAAAGATGGCTTTGTTCTTGGTTAGCCAGTCCCCCTAGATCATTAGGATAGGTAGAGACATAAAATATTTATGTGCCCTTAGAGTAAATTTGGGGTCTAAACTGGGCTTCATAAGGAAAAGAGCCATTGATGAGTTAGAATATTTCAAGAACCAATAGAATTTCAATAAAAAGAGTCAAACATAATGGTTGACTTGGTATATTTGTCATAAAAAAACTACTTTTTTTAATTCGTATATTCAACTTATCTCACTTTGGTTTTACTCAAATTTCAAACGGGAGCAATTGTTGGATGTGGAATTCAATTCTACATCCAACGATTACCCACATCATATAATTTTGATGGATGTCGCCCCACAAAAAATGAAAAATGCATATATTAAAAAAAGTTAGTTTCAATTAACATTTTTTTTAATGTATTTCTCTTTTTTTGTGGGGTGTAGTCCATCAAAAGTATGCAGTGTGGGTACTCATTGGATGCGTAATTTAATCATGCATCCAACGATTACTCTTGCTCAAAATTTGAGTAAACCACAAGGAGATATGTTGAAAATACGAAGAAAAAATAGGTTTTTTCTCTCTTCCTCCAAAATTCATAAATATTATTTTATTATATTCCTTATGAGGGCCATTTTAGGCCCTAAATTTTCTTTAATTCTCATTGTTAATCCAATACTGTAAGGAATTCCTTGCCATGTAAATTACCTTTTGTGAATATACATTCAATTGTTAAATTCATGATTTTCTGAGATGAGAAGGGAAAAGGTTTGGCAGAGGGTTTAGGAGGGCTATCAGGTTTCAACATCGAAGGTATTTCGTAGGGGGTTTCAGATCGTGTAGCAGTAGGCGGTACAGAATGGGGGAATTGACGGGGGTGGGGGGTGGGGTGCAGAACCCCACCCATTTGAACAAAGGTAAAGGTGTCCAGATGGCCGAGGAGATGGAGTCCCCATTCAGAATGGGAGGAGAAGGATCGAGTGGGCTAAGGGATAACCAAAGGAGCAAAAGAGAAACTAGGAAACCTGGGCAATGTATGCTGAATATTGTAGTGATCTCGTCGATCCAGATCAAATCGGAAGGTTTGAGGGCCCATATTCAATATATGAAGGATCATGCATTGATTGGAAAATTTGTAGGTATCTGGCCTTTTGAAAAAGCCCTAACTTGGTGTATTAATGGGATGTGGAATCCCAAAGGGCACTATAATATACAACATAGAGATTTTTTTTTTTCATAGTCATTTTCCTCAATTTGGAAGACCGAAACAAGATCATAGATGGAGGACCGTACTTTTTCAACTCTGCAAGGTTATTCCTAAGACCATGGAAGGAATGTTTTAACCCAGACAAGGAAGATCTTACTGTGGCACTGATCTGGATCTCTTTGTACTCTTGTCGGTAGAGTATTGGAGAGAGGAGATCCTTGAAGATCTGGGTAATGCGATAGGATATTTTGTTAAAGCCTCAGAGAAAACCAAGCTAGTTAAATACACATCCTACGCGAGAATATGCATCTACATGTACCTCTCTAAAGATATTCCAGAAGCGATCAACCTTTCTTGGGAGGATGAGGAATGGTTACAACTTATGGATTATGAGAATGTCGCTTTTAGGTGTAGAAGATTTCATGAACATAGACATATTTTTAGAGATTTCCCCTTAAACTCACCCTTGCTTCCGGTAAAGAATAAATAAGAAAAGGATGTGGAGGGTTCTACTAAGGTCAATAGCAAGAAACAACATGCAAGGAGAGGAGCGGGGCCTGAGATCCATAAAAAATCACAAACAAGGAATAGGTTTAATACCCTGAATCAAGATCCAGAGACCAACACGGTCAATGGGGATAGGAAAGGAGAAGGGGAAGAAAATTAACAAGCATAAGGAGAAAAAGAAAATCCAAATTTTCAAAGGGCCAAGAAGTAAGCGCAGACATTGACACACAGATAGAGGAGCCGGAAGATCTAGAGATAGGGGAACTAGATCTAGATGGAATAAATAAAGCATGCATATATCTAGAGAAAGGATACATCCTATCCCAAAAGGTGTGCCTTCTGAGGGAATCGATCTTGAAAACCACAACCACTAAGAATTTGGGGGTGGCATCATAATCCCTCAAGGAAAATGATGGAAACATGAAGCATATGGGATAAAAGAGGGCCATAATAACTAACCAACAGATAATTAAGGAAGTAGGGGAGAAGATGGTAGCCTCAGTTCATTATCCGACCATCTAAGAGGCATTTCAATCCATAGCCAAATCCTTACAATGAAAATCATCTCCTGGAATATCAGGGGCTTGAACAGTCTGAAGAAAATAAGAATAATGCGGAGAAAAATAGAAAAGGAGAAACCAGTGGTGGTGATGTTACATGAAACAAAATGCTCAGAAAGTGAGTTGAAAGAAATGGGAGCAAAGCTATGGAGGGGAAGTGAAATGACGACCATCGATGCGGCTAGGGTGGTAGGAAGACTAGTTATTTGGTGGAACCCTCAAGAGGTATGTATGTCTAACTTTGTAGCTACAAGGCATATCATATCAGTTGAATTCCATGTGATAGGAAAAAATGTGAGGGGTATTATTTCAAATGCTTATGGCCTGTATCAGTCTTCCCTGAAGGAGGGATTCTTAGAGTCTTTGTAAAGCTTGAGTAGGTGGGTGGGGAAAAAACATTGGCTAATGGGGGGAGATTTCAACTTAATGAAATACCTTTAAGAGAAAAAGGGAGGGTAGAGGCATCTGAACAATGCAAATATTAGATTCAGAGAATTGATAGAGAACTTGCAATTAGTGGATGTTTGAACTTCCAATAGTATTTTTACATGGAACAACAAACACACTAGAGTTCGATAGATTGCATCTAGTCTGGATAGGTTCTTGGTCTCATAATTTGTTTTGATAGGTGGGGGGACCTCTCGGCCTTGGTCTTACCATCAGTTGGATTGGATCATTGGCCTATAATCTTGGTGTGGGGTAGAGCGGGGGAACATCTAAGGATACCTTTTCGGTTTGAGTAGTTTTGGTTGCTTCACCTAGAGTTCTATGGGAAGGTAAACCAATGGTGGAGTGACTTCGATCCTCCCAATTTCACCTTGATGTATAAATTCCAACATAAATTCAAATTCATTAAGGATATGGTGAAGAAATATAATAAGGTTCCTTCGAGAATATCTGCCAAGAAAAAAAAGATTGGAAAATTAGATGGAGGAGCTGCAGACTTCAATATTAGAGAAGATATATTCTGAAGAGGTGAAGATAAATGGAATCGATATGATGACTCAGTTGAATAACATGGAAATTTGGGAAGAAATGTTTTGGAAGTAAAAATCGAGGAACATGTGACTCAAAGAAGGGGATAGGAACACAAAGTTCTTCCATCAAACCACCATCCAATATAGACAATCCAAGAGAATTACAAAGCTCAAAATGAAGGCGGGGAACTATGCAGAAACTCAGGAGGACATAGAGAAAGAATTGAATACACTTTTTAAGGAACTTCTAGAAGAACAAATACCAGATAGGTGTAACAACCCCAAAAATACACTAAAATTTGAAAAAAAAACTTTATAATGATACTTCATAGAGGCAGTATTTTACATAACATCTTTACTATAAAGGAATGTTAACTTTCCTAAAGACTTCCATGCTTCTTCTTCAACACATACCTATTCAAATATGTAAATTGTATAAACTTTGAAATATATAACATCCTTTAGATACTTTATGAGATATTTAAATACCGTTCACAACCTTCAATATTCCCAAATTCTGTGTTAAACAACTACATATATATGTATATATTACTATAACCAAAATTCAAACCTTTCCGCATACATCTTGTTTGTGTAACAACTAATAAGGATATTTTATTTGCTCATAACGAGTATATATATATATATATCCTCCAACTATTATAATCATAATTGATTTTCTCGTTACAAGTATATATATATATATACACACACACACACACACACACACACAATACTCTTCCAACCATTGTAATAAACTTCCAATAATTATAATCAATATAATTTCATATATGTTGAATGACAAGTCCTTCATATGTATATAAACATTAAACACCAACAAAATATTTTAACAATAACTTCCTACAGAAGGAAGTCTTTGTAACTACTATCCATTACTTGGAAATTACTTACAACAGGATCTATACAAGTGTTTTTGTTTAGTGAAACTCAATACTAGGTGGGCGCACAAAGTTTCTCCCCAAAAGTATTGCAACGGGGCCACGATAGCGGGAATAAAATGAAGGCGCGAAAACACCTAAGGAAGCGTGCACACACCTAAGGAAGCGTTCATGCGCCATTAGGTTCGGTACCGAACTGAGGCGCATGCGCGTTGCTTCCCGTGCACGTTTTTAGCGCATACGCGCTCCTGTTAAGCTAATTAAAAAAAACAGGGCAGAGTTGTATTATTTCATACCAAACGGTCGAGCCTCACTCACCCATCACGCACGTGGAGCAAGAGAACACCATTTTCACAATTTGCACTCAAAAAATTCCCTCAATCCATCCACCAAGTGATCATCAAGTGCATTAGATAGGTAAGATCCATGTTTTTTGTCATTTTATTGATTTTTGTTTGCTTATTAAATTTTTAATAATTCCCTAATTTGTAAAATAATAAATAATTTTTCAATTGCAGAGTCTAAACCTATATAATGAATGAAAAAAATGTTAACATGGAGTCCGGTGGAACACAAGAAATGCAAATCTTGGAACCAATGAAAACCATCAACAAAATCAAAATGCCCAAGAAAATCAAAACCCCCATCAAAATTTCAACCAAGACAACTTGAACCATTATGTAAATGAAACGAGAGTGCACACTCGAGAACTAAGAAACACAACGGAACCATCTCGAGTGTCCCTTGCCACCTCAATTGAGAGATCAATTGAATCCCTCATCCATGCACATCGCCAATTGACTAACATGACTGAATATAGAGATAAGATGCAGGAGTATTATTCCACAGGAATTTCCAAGGAGGAAATAAAAGTTTTGAATATTACAAAGGCCCAGTTATATAGTATGTTCATCGATCTAAGAACAAAACAACCACCGGAAAATAGAGAGCCACGTGTTTGCATGGATTGGTGTCATTTCCAACCATGGAGGGACAATTGGATGCATAGGTGGTTCATGGTTTACGATAAACCTCCCTGCAATAATAGGGAGGCTCCACAGAACTTCCTTCGACAATTGTGGGCTGAGTTTGCTCTCGGTTTACATGTCAACTATTTTGACATAACTGAGTTCTAGGGTGTTTGGCGTGGCTTTTCCCAAGATCGACCTGCTGCCAGGAGGAACCCACTGAGAGGGACACCAACTCCTAGGTGCGAGCCCAACCACTCTTCCCAACCACCTTAGTTACTCCACAAACCTGATCAGATGGAGGGGGCGATGATGAGTGTTGCACGTGGAATCCTTAGACACACTGCCTTTGTAGCAGCGACTACAGCTGAGAGAGATAGGTTGACCCTAATAGAGACTCAGGTGCAGGGCCTCCACGACAGAGTCAATATAGATCCGTGACTGGTGGTATCCAGGCTGGGCCTTCTAGTTCGACGGGGACAATGCCACATCTTTGTCCCCATTGCAGGAACACTTGCCCTTGCCTGATCGAGGGTTGATATATGGAGCAGGTTAACACTTTTTTTAATGTGTTTTAAATCACCACTTGATAATTTGTAAAGTAATTTTAAAGTATTTGTGTTTGACTTAAAATATTATTTCAATGTACAATTATTTAGAGTTGATACGCCATCATGGGAGAACGTAGGATCTCCCAACTTGGACGCAGCAATGGCAGCTGCAACTGAAATTGCGACACCTCACATGGAGGTATTTTCAGTACCTCGCACAATATTGTTATTACTTATGGAATTTCTATTATTTATGTTTTTATATTTATGACATACACGATGATAGTTTGTACAATATTTTTGAATATTTTGATTGCCTAAATAATTACTTGTTTAATATGTTCTTAACGTGCATGCATTTTGGTGTCCACAGGTATGCCCAGACTACGATGGTCAACCATCTCCACCAGGGATCGACATATCACCATATACACATGTACAATGTGTAGTTACAAGCACACTTTTAACTTGAATTGTTACGAATTACTATGGTTTAATTTGATTCTTGTTTACTAAACTATGATATTACAGATGTGTATGCAGGGGCCACCAACAACTGCAGGTGGCACAGTTCCCCATCCCCCATTTAGTTCCATGTTTCCACCCTCTCCCATGAGTCTCCCCCCTCGCTTCCATCTAGACCCCTCCCTCCGTCCATCCCCTCCCTTCCATCCAGTCTCCCCTCTCTGTCCATACTCCCCCCTCCGTCCATCCTCCCCCCTCCGTCCATCCTCCCCCCTCCATCCATCCTCCGCCATTCTTCCATACCCTCGGTCTATACATCTTCCCCCATTCATCCACGCCTCCCCATTTGTCCATCCTCCCCATTTCGTCCACGCCCCACCTTCCATATAACTCCCCCCCTTCATCCACAACCTCCCTTCTATTCATCCTCCTCCCTCTATCCAGGACCACCCTCCCATTCACCATCCCTCCACATTCCCCCTAGCCCTTTTGGGTTGATACCCCCTATCATATAGCCGGTAGGGTTTCATCGTCCACGACGTCCTCTTCCACCCCATACCACCATATCCTCTTCCCCCATATCTTCTCCAGTTCCGGCCACTATTGTGGAAACTACTCTTCCAGTATCTGCCCATGTATCTATAGTGGTTGCACCCATAGTTGCTACAACTACATCTGCGCCCTCCCCATGACTGCATCAGAGCAGGTTGTCCAGCCAAATCCTCCACCTACTAGCCCTGAAGCCTAGTCATGTCCATTGTCGGAGGTGTTCACGGTGAGACTCAAGTTAATTTATGAAAATATTTTGATGCATTAATGAAAATTAATTTAAGCAATTATTATTTTTCAATGAAATGATTGTCGTAAATGTTGTAGGTTGGAATTGCTGAGAGGCTCAGTAGATCCAGGACACCTGCATCACGTATCCCAATCGCATCAGTGGTGAGTTATTTAAGATTTGAATTCTACATTCATTTTATAAATGTGGTAAATGTTACAAATGCTTGAAAATGATGGTATCTTATATCATTTGTTTCAGAGCCTGGAGAGACGGTCTTGTCACCTACCCAAATTTTTAGAATATTATTTTATTTTGCAAAATACTTTATGTTAAATTATAATTACAAAGTTTTGTAATTATGACCAAGTTTGGTCAAGGATGATTGTAATTACTGATTATTATTATTTAATAAAATAAAATAGGAGACAAACACCCATGGAAACTGTTAAATGAGTGTTCACTGACCCACTAGGAGGAATGGAAGTTGTTAGAAGGCATGGTACAGATGGCAGCATTTGCACTCCACCACTAGCTGTTGGTTATGGGACAACTACCCCTAAATTTGTGGCATTATCCCCAGGTGGGTGGAAGAGAGTAGGCAGCTCATTAATGACCAGTTACCACTAAAAGTCCTAGGCATCCTAGATAAGGCAATTCAAATTGGGTAGGCAGCCCCTACAATATTTTCTGTAGAAATATTCCTCAAGTGCATCAGGTGATCACTGAGAGATTCGAATAGGGAGGCTATGTGAGAGTGCAACTGTGAGTCAAATATTTTCTCTTAATTTTGATTTATTTATTTTTCATGATTAAACTAATATACATAATAGTTTATCATAGAAATCAGACTTATAGTAGATTCCCTTAGAATAAAAATAAAAATAAAATAATACATCTCTGCATCAGTTTAAGACTGCAAACTTTTACTAATTGTTCTTTCTGGTTTGTAATCAAATGTTCAACATAAAAATGTCATGTTTTCATTTAATACTCAAAGTGCAGAAAATAGATTTATGTTCTTCACTGTAATAGAAGTAAAGCATTATAATATTGCTGCCTATGGCTAAGTTTCAACCCTTTAACAGTCAACCTTTGAAAGACAAATTCTTTTCCATCTATTTCAGACAACATCATTTTGGAAATTTTAATAGTTGTAAATTATCTTTCTTTTTTTGCAAAATCAATACATGTATTTCATTCTCATTTTATTTCTTTCATCTTACATTTATGGTCAAATTAAACATTATTTCCACCATTTAAAACACTCTGCTATTTTCCATTTTTTTTAATAGATGTATTCTAGGTTTTCATTTTCCAAAATCATATAGTTCTGTTAAGACTAGACTTTCAACTGTTGAAATTTGCAAATACGATTAAGTTCGTTTCAAAACCCTAAGACCTTTTGTGACCGGTTTACAGTCTACACCTATCATCCTGAACCTATTTTATTATATCAAGTTTTTCCAAGTTAAACGCAACATCATTTACAAGCTATCACTTCTTACAATAGTTACAGGTTAAACTTAAAAAAAAGACTTATTTCCATATCAACGCTCACCTAAACGTTTGAACATGTCAAAACAAGACTTATCAGGTTTCGCAATAGCTAGCTAACCCTCGAATCTCGACCAAATGAGTTCAACATAGTATCATCCTAAATAGTCTATCAATTCTGCAAACCTTTCAAAAGAGAAATTTATGTTCAAAAACACTGTATTTAAGGTTCCTTCCTTTTTCATAAAGTCTTCAACAAAAATTACATTTTAAGAGTATAGCAAATGCTGCAACGAGACGAGTCGAAGATCTTTCGTCTTTTGGTTCCAAAGATTACATACTAGGCAAACACTGTGCCTTGAACCAAACACCAAAAACCTCACCATTTATCAAACATCGAACAGAAGGACGTACAAGGTAGGGAACCACCGAGGCTTACCGGTGGACGAGCGGTCCCTCTTTGGAGCTCTCAAAATTTAAAAACCCTTCCACGTTGTGAAGAACCCGTCACAAAACAATCGGAGGTTAAATGATATTCACATTTTTGATAATATTAATACAATAAGAAAAAATCTAGCATTTCTTGTTCAAATTTTTACCTATGCTTGAAGTTCCGAACTACAAGACTCCACCTGCAAACGTTTAGACAAGCCACCTCTCCAACACATCAACGAAGAGTTCCAGTTCTGTACATCATAGCATTTTGATACTTGAAAGTCAAGCACGGTTCAATGAAAAACCCTGAAAGATTACTCTCAACCATACATAGCAAAAGCCGACTACATTTTGAAACACTTTAGTTTCCAACTACTGTAAACACTCATCAAGCTCGGATTCTTAACATAACAAACAATTGTAGGATAAACCCTCATAGGTCACGGTTTTGAGCCTGGATACCTCCTACATCCGAGAACCCCAAAAATATCTCGGCCCGTCGGCCTCTCCCCTCTATCATTGCCGAAAGAAATGGAAAACAAAGACGGCACCTCAACGTTTAAACACAGATCTAGGGTTTCATCACTGCAACCAAGATTACACAAGATCAACGATGGAGAAATAACGAGCATGGTATGTTGAAGTTCGGGCAACAATAGAGTTTAAATGCATATTTATTACTTCAACCACGTCGATACCAACACAAAAGACCACGGATCAAGGCTTGTTACAGCTCGGCAATTTAATTGTTGAATGTGAATTCATTCACATGCTATTCAACCACGCGAGCATCCTCTTTTGTTACTCTCAATACGGTAGTCAGGAGACTTAAAATGTCAAGCCAACCTCATTAACGATGCCAGCTTGATTCGTACTCAACTTTTATTATCCCATCATATCACCTGCCAACATTAAAAAAACTTAGGTTTACAACGTTCATTTCGTATCTTTCCAAAGTTGAAAATCGAACGTATGGCTCACATTTATTACATATCAATATATTTCTTAAGATTGATATAAGTCAAATTCCATAGTTAGGGTATTATTAAAATTACTTATATACATCGTATTAACTTGTTCACATAGTATGATACATTGCATTATATGAATGTTTTGTAATATCCACATTTGAATCTTTAATATTTTTCTATTGTATTTACGAGATTTGTATTAACACTCCTCAAGTTGGGCATAGGTCATAATTCCTAGAACAATTTCGATGCTTAATAGATAGTTAGAATTAAATCTTGTAGCTCCTAATGTTTGTTTATGATATTATTCATAAAGTTGTACTTTTGATATTAAAAAGGTTCAATCATAGATTGTAGCATGTTGATAATAGAAATATGATAATAACATCATAATAGACAAGGCTATATCATCATATATGCCAATTATAAATGGAGAATTTAGTGCTACTATAGTTATTTTAATAAAATCCATGTATTGAAATATTAATTGGATCATGTTGCTATAATTTAGAAATAATGTTCAAGTTGAAATGTTCATCAATCATTACACCTAGTAGTAACATTGTTTACGAAATGGAAAAGTATTGGCAGAATCATATTAGCATTTTAGACTTCGTAACCTAGTATTTATTTCTGAGATTCACAAGCATAGGTATTTTCTCCTAGGCAAATCACCAATGAATCGGTATAGATATTATCAACGTCTGCAACTTGTATTTTATTTTTCAAATTAACACATTTAGATTTTGGACAGAATTCCATACCTGAAGCAAGGAGGTACTTATAATTTTATTTACCAAACTTGACGACTAATTGAAAAACATAAATACTCGTAACACTTGTTTCTGTCATACTACTCTTACCTGCGAATCTGCGCAAGAAGGACAGGTACAAATGCTTTAGCTAACATAGCTAAGTAAGCCTCAAGGGACCCCGTAGGACCCCTTTCATCATCATCATCAAAGAAACAAACTGTTAGTACCTTGTCCAAAAAACCTGATTATTTGATATTCGATCTACAATTAACACAAGCAAAACTAATGTCGTAAGCATGTTAAAAGAATTGTGATGTGTCGCTTATCATTAAAATGCTTTTAATTATGAGACTCAATTTTTAATTTGTTTTTCCGCATTAATGACTTCATTATTCAATGTTGTCTTGTTAAGCATTTATTATTGCCGCAATTGTAATGCTGTTTAAATTTTTTATGAAATTATCGGGATCTTACATGTAGTATCAGAGCTCATGTTTGAACTCTAGGCTTGAAAAGGTCCAAAGAACATGCAGCAGAAAATTTTATTACAGCAGGAATCATACTAATTAAAAATTTTAAACTATTGTGTTATACAAAAATTGTTTTTAAGCTATAGGTATGGAAGGATCAACTGAACATATAGAGGATAGATTTCGACCCAACAGTCATAGCACGGGACAATATTATGAAGAAGAAGCCCATGGCGAATTAAATGACAATTAGTAAGAATTGTTACGTGCATTTCAAGAGTTAAAAGCAGAAATCAGATCTGTAAAACAAAACAATGAGAAAATTCTAAAGGCACAAGAGGAACTTAATCAAGTACTGTTCAAATAGTGCCCAACTGATGAACATGATAGAGAAATTGAAAATACCTCCAAGATTGAAGGTTTACCTCATCGAGACAGGGGTAAGAAAATGAAAACTGATGACGCAAACAACATTTCAACATCATCAGAAGCTGCCCATGAAAAACGGAAAAAGAAACGAAATTATTCAAGTGATAGCAGCGAAGGAGACTACAAACCCAAAAGAAAAAGTCACAAATAGTATGAACAGATTTATGGGGAGTTGAAGAAAATCAAACTCCCAACCTTCAATGGTGAAACTGAAAAAAGGAGAGACATCAGAAGCATGGTTGTTCGACATTAAGAAGTACTTCCAAATTTATGATTATTTAGAATCGTTGAAGGAAAAGATGGCAATATACAACTTGACTGGGAAGGCAGATATTTTGTGGCAGGACATCAAAAGAGTGAAGGGCATCAAAGACAAGGATGTGAATTGGAGCACTTTTAAAAGACACTTCAAGAAAAAGTTCTTATCTAAACAATACTATGAAGAAAAATCAAAGGAGTTCTATGATTTAAAGCTAGGAACTATGAACATGAAAGAAATGAACAGTAAATTTCTGAATTTGCTGAGGTATGTGGCATACCTCGTGGAAGAAAAACCAAAGATCAAAGATACCTGAGTTGTCTACCTTTCAACATCAAGGAAAAAATCGAGTATGACAATCCAAAGACCTTAGAAGAGGCCATGAGGAAAACAAATTTCTATTATGAAACTAATCGGAAAAGAGAAGGGATATCAAACTGGAAAAATCATAAACCCAACAATTTTGAGTTGAAAAAGAAAAATTTCAGGTTTAGTGGAAATTCTGGTTTCCAAAAGAAAAAAATTTAGAATCAGAATTTTCAAGGAAACAATCCCAAAAATAATCAGTAGCAAAATTTTACAACTCCTAGAAATACTCCCAATGCTACCATAACTAATGACCAAAATGAACCTATCAAATGTTTTGAGTGTCAAGGTCCTCATTATGCATCAGAATACCCCAAGAGGAAGCAGACAGCTAACAATATTCATTTCATACAGACTGAACCTACTATTGGAGACTTGGCAAGGGAGATGCCCAAAATTAATGTAGCACTAGACAACAGGCAAGTAGATCATCAAGTCTCTATGGTAGAGATTGAAGGTATGCTACAAAACCATCCTGTTACTATTTTGATTGATCCAGGTACTAGCCTAAGTTATATATCACCAGATATTGTAGAAAGTTTTAAATTGAAAACAGAAAAATTCAACAAATCCTGGTTAGTTAGACTAGCAACAGGAACAAAAAGAAAAGTATCTGATTTTATTGAAAGTTGTGTTTTATCTTTGAATCAGTTAAAGACACAAACCAAGTTGAATGTTTTACCTTTAGGATCCTATGATATTATAATTGGAATGGACTAGTTAGAAGTCCATCATGTCATTCGAAATTGTTATGAGAAAAGTTTTACATGTTTAAATGATGAAGGAGAAACTGTAGAAGTAAAAGGTATTCCAAGAAAGACAACCCTTAGACAGATTTCAGCTATGCAAGTAAAGAGAGTAGTTAGAAAAGGATGTCAAATGTTTGAAGTGAATGTAGTGAATGATGAGTTGATTTCTAAAGAGGACAAACTAAAACTAGATGATATACCTATCCTAAAATATTTCAAAGATGTTTTTATTGAAGAGATTTTCAGGATTACCCCCTAAGAGAGATCTAGATTTTACCATCGCGTTAATACCAGGAGCAGTACCGAATTCTAAAGCTCCATATAGGATGAATATACTGGAATTAAATGATTTGAAATCACAGTTGAAGGAACTGATTGATAAAAACTATATAAGACCCAGCGTGTCTCCTCGGGGAGCACCTGTTATATTTGTTAAGAAGAAAGATGGCACTTTAAAACTGTGCATAGATTATCGCCAGCTGAATAAGATGACAATCAAGAATTGATATCCGTTTCCCTGCATAGATGATCTATTTGATCAGCTGCGTGGAGAAACGATAATTTCAAAGATTGATTTAAGGTCAGGATATCATCAAGTTCGTCTGAAGGATGAGGATATTTTTAAAACAACCTTTAGAATTCAATATGGACATTATGAGTTCGTAGTCATTCCATTTGGATTTATTAATGCCCCGACTGTATTTATGTGTTTAATGAACAATTTTCTGCACAAATACTTAGATAAGTTTGTTATTGTGCTCATAGACGACATTCTAGTGTATTCTAAAAGCAAAGAAGAGCATAACAAACATCTGCGTATTATTTTACAAGTTCTGAGAGATCATCAACTATACGCTAAGTTTAGTAAGTGTGACTTTCACAAGGCTAAAATTCAGTATTTAGGACACATAATTTCCAAGGAAGGAATCTCGGTTGACCCCGATAAGATAAAATCCATTAATGATTGGCCGGTTCCTAAGGATGTGTCAGATGTACTATCATTTATGGGTATTACTGGATATTATAGAAAATTTATAGAGGGTTTTTCAAAGATTGCAAACCCCATAACCTCCTTACAGAAGAAACGGAAGAAATTTGTGTGGGATCAGAAATGTTCAGACAATTTTAAGAAGTTAAAGGAGTTACTAACTACAACGCCTATTTTTAGGATTGTAGATCCTAATAAGGATTTTATAGTATGCACAGATGCATGTAATGATGGACTCGGTGGAGTTCTAGCACAAGAAGGACATGATGTTGCATACGAGTCTAGAAAGCTGAAAATACATGAGAAGAACTACTCTACTTATGATTTAGAGTTATTAGCAGTGATTCACACTTTAAAAATGTGGCGTCACCACCTTATTGGTAGAAAATTTACCTTGTTGACAGATAACAAGGGTCTGAAGTATTTATTAGATCAGACAAATTTGAATGCTAGGCAAGCTAGATGGTTAACTTTTCTAAGTGAGTATGATTTTGAAATTCAACATATTATGGGAAAGATAACAAGGTTGTTGATGCATTAAGTCGTAAAGAAAAGTTGAATTTTATTTCAGCCATTAGTACGTACTCAACATATTTATAAAATCAGATCCTTGAAAGGAGTGAAACAGATGAAGAATATAGAAAATTACAAGAAAAGACAACAAATAGTAATTCTGAAAATTCTATGGCAAATTACAATTTAAAGGAAAATGGACTATTATTATACAAAAACAGATTGTATGTACCTAACATACCATAAGTAAAAATTCTGATTTTAGATGAGATGCACAAAAGCCATTACTCTGGTCATCCAGGTTATCAAAAAACTATCACTATGCTACGGAAAGAGTATTATTGGCCCAAAATGAAGGATGAAGTAGCAAAATACATAGCTAAATGTTTGGACTGTCAAAAAGTGAAGGTTGAACATCAACATCCGGCTGGACTATTGTAGCCATTGCCTATAACTAGCTAAAAATGGGAGATTATAAGCATAGACTTTATTACCGGACTACCAAAGAATCAGAAACAGAATGATTCCATTATGGTGGTAGTGGATAAACTCAGCAAAGAAACACACTTTATACCTGTGAAGAATACTCACAAGGCTCCAGACATTGTAGAAATCTTCATGAAACAGATTTTTCGATTACATGGAATACGAAAAGTGATAATTTCATACCGTGATTCTAAGTTTACTAGAAAATTCTGGAGGTCTTTGTTTAAAGGGTTGAATACAACCTTGAACTTCAGTACATCATTTCATCCACAAATGGATGGACAGACAGAAAGAGTGAATCAGGTATTGGAAGACTTGCTTAGAATGTATGTTAAGGATCAGCCTGGTAAGTGGGAAGACTACTTGCATTTAGCAGAATTTGCATATAATAACCATTATCATGCATCAGCTAGGCTTAGTCCTTATGAAATTCTTTATGGTAGGAAATGTGATACACCTGTTTCTTGGAATGACCCAGTAAATAGAGTTATTTTAGGACCTGAATTGTTGCAGGAATTAGAACTAATTGTGAAACAGATACAAAGAAATCTTAAAGCTTCCCAAGATAGGCAAAAGAGTCAAGCAGATCTTAGAAGGAATCATAAAGAGTTCTAGGTTGGTGAACATGGTAAGACCCAAAAAGAGTTCATTGAAATTGGGAAGCTGTGCCAAGTTGGCACCCAGGTATTGTGGTCCTTTCGAAATTTTGTCAAGGGTTAGACCAGTGGCATACCAAATTGCTTTGCCACCAAATCTAAAGATACATAATGTTTTTCATATACCATTTTTAAAGAAGTATGTACACGATGGTACTCATGTTGTAAATTAGAATGATGTACAGGTGGGACAAGACGACGATTTTCAGGTGGAACCGGACTGTATCCTTGAAAGGAGGAAAAATCTACTCCGGAATCACACCATTGGGAAGGTAAAGGTGCAATGGAAACACCTTAGCCCAGAAGAGGCAACCTAGGAGTTGGAGAGTAGTATGCGAGCAACATACCCAACTCTGTTTCAGGAACACTCAGAGAGTGATTAAACAACATCGAGGACGATGTTGAGATTTAAGGGGGGGTGTATGTCACCTACCCAAATTTTGAGAATATTATTTTATTTTGCAAAATACTTTATGTTAAATTATAATTACAAAGTTTTGTAATTATGAACAAGGTTGGTCAGGGATGATTGTAATTACTGATTATTATTATTTAATAAAATAAAATAGGAGACAAACACCCAAGGGAACCGTTAAATGAGTGTTCACGGATCCACTAGGAGGAATGGAAGCTATTAGAAGGCATGGGACAGATGGCAGCATTTGCACTCCATCACTAGCTGTTGGTTATGGGACAACTACCCCTAAATTTGTGGCATTATCCCCCAGGTGGGTGGAAGAGAGAAGGATGCTCATTAATGACCAGTTTACCACTAAAAGGCCTAGCCAACCTAGATAAGGCAATTTGAATTGGGCAGGAAGCCCCTACAATATTTTCTGCAGAAATATTCCTCAAGTGCATCAGGTGATCACTGAGAGATTCAAATAGGGAGGCTATGTGAGAGTGAAACTGTGAGTCTTCTTGTTATACTGAGAAGGAAAACCAGAGGTGCTGGTGCAGGTCTCTTTGATTGCTGAGTCTTGATGACTGGATAATCTATAGTCTACTACAAGTTGATGTACTAAGGCTTCTACAGAATCTTACTCCTGGTGGTTCAGTGAACATGATCGGGGGTCGTAAGGCAAGTAACTTGGCTGTCTTTAGGAATAGGTTGGGTGGAGCAGGTTCCTTGGGTTGTTTGTTTCTCCTACAGTCAACCAGGTTTTACTGTTCTTACTTTTGTTTACAGTTAAATGTTTCTGCATGATAGAATTATTAATTACAGTCATATAAGAAGAAACTATTTTATTTTCTGATCTAAGTATGATTCTGAATGAAAAAGATTTATGAAATGATTGAATCGATAACAATCTCTATATTATTCCCCATTCTGTTTTCTGCATCGTACTCCAGTATAGAGAAGTAAATTAAGAAAGATGATTGATAGGCAGATTGCCAAATGATTGGATAGAATAATTCTGTAATGTTTTCTCTTAATTTTGATTTATTTATTTTTCATGATTAAACTAATATACATAATAGTTTATCAGTTATACAGAAATCAAACTTATAGTAGATTCCCTTACTTAGAATAAAAATAAAAATAAAATAATACATCTCTGCATCAGTTTAAGACTGCAAACTTTTACTAATTGTTCTTTCTGGTTTGTAATCAAATGTCCAACATAAAAATGTCATGTTTTCATTTAATAGTCAGAGTACAGAAAATATATTTATGTTCTTCACTATAATAGAAGCAAAGCATTATAATATTGCTGCCTATGGCTAAGTTTAAAGCCTTTAACGGTCAACCTTTGAAAGACAAATTCTTTTCCATCTATTTCAGACAACATCATTCTGGAAATTTTAACAGTTGTAAATTATCTTTCTTTTTTTGCAAAATCAATACATGTATTTCATTCTCATTTTATTTCTTTCATCATACATTTACGATCAAATTAAACATTATTTCCACCATTTAAAACACTCTGCTATTTTCCAATTTTTTTTAATAGATGTACTCTAGGTTTTCATTTTCCAAAATCATATAGTTTTGTAAAGACTAGACTTTCAACTGTTGAAATTTGCAAATACGATTAAGTTCGTTTCAAAACCCTAAGACCTTTTGTAATCGGTTTACAGTCTACACTTATCATCTTGAACCTATTTTATTATATCAAGTTTTTCCAAGTTAAACGCAACATCATTTACAAGCTATCACTTCTTACGATAGTTACAGGTTAAACTTAAAAAAAAAACATATCAACGCTCACCTAAACGTTTGAACATTTCAAAACAAGACTTATCAGGTTTCGCAATAGCTAGCTAACCCTCGGCTCTCGGCCAAATGAGTTCAACACAATATCATCCTAAATAGTCTATCAATTCTTCAAACCTTTCAAAAGAGAAATTTATGTTCAAAAACACTGTATTTAAGGTTCCTTCTTTTTTAATAAAGTATTCAACAAAAATTACATTTTAAGAGTAGAGCGAAATGTTGTAGCAAGACGAGCCGAAGATCATTCACCTTTTGGTTCCAAATATTACATACTAGGAAAACACTATGCCTTGAACCAAACATCAAAACCCTCGCCATTTATCAAATGTCGAACAGGAGTACCTACAAGGTAGGGAACTGCCGAGGCTTACCGGTGGATGAGCAGTCCCTCTTTGGATCTCTCTAACTTGAAAAACCCTTCCACGTTGTGAAGAACCTGTCACAAAACAATCGGAGGTTAAATGATATTCACATTTTTGATAATATTAATACAATAAGAAAACTCTAGCATTTATTGTTCAAATTTTTACCTGTGCTTAAAGTTCCGAACTACAAGACTCCACCTGCAAACGTTTAGACAAGCCACCTCTCTAGCACATCAACGAAGAGTTCCAGTTCTATACACCATAGCATTTTGATACTTGAAAGTCAAGCACGGTTCAATGAAAAACCCTGAAAGATTACTCTCAACCATACATAGCAAAAGCCGACTACATTTTGCAACACTTTAGTTTCCAACTACTGTAAACACTCATCAAGCTCGGCTTCTTAACATAACAAACAGTTGCAGGATAAACCCTCACAGGTCACGGTTTCAAGCCTGGAGACCTCCTACATCTGAGAACCCCAAAAATATCTCGGCCTGTCGACCTCTCCCCTCTATCATTGTCGAAAGAAATGGAAAACCAAAGAAGGCACCTCAACGTTTAAACACAGATCTAGGGTTTCATCACTACAACCGAGATTACACAATATCAACGATGGAGTAATAGCCAGCACGGTACGTTGAAGTTCGGGCAACAACCGAGTTTGAATGCATATTTATTACTTCAACCACATCGATACCAACACAGTAGATCACAGATCAAGGCTTGTTACAGCTCGACAATTTAGTTGTTGAATGTGAATTCATTCACATGCTATTCATCCATGAGAGCATCCTCTTTTGTTACACTCAACATGGTAGTCAGGAGACTTAAAATGTCAAGCCAACCTCATTAATGATGCCAGCTTGATTCGTACTCAACTTTTATTATCCCATCATATCACTTGCCAATGTTAAAAAAGCTTAGGTTTACAACGTTCATTTCGTATCTTTCCAAAGTTGAAAATCGAACGCATGGTTCACATTTATTACATATCAATATATTTCTTAAGATTGATATAAGTCGCATTCCATAGTTAGGGTATTATTAAAATTACTTATATACATCGTATTAACTTGTTCACATAGTATGATACATTGCATTATATGAATGTTTTGTAATATCCACATTTGAATCTTTAATATTTTTCTTTTGTATTTACGAGATTTGTATTAACACTTCTCAAGTTGGGCATAGGTCATAATTCCTAGAACAATTTTGATGCTTAGTATATAGTTAGAATTAAATTTTGCACCTCCTAATGTTTGTTTATGATATTATTCATAAAGTTGTACTTTTGATATTAAAAAGGTTCAATCATAGATTGTAGCATGTTCATAATAGAAATATGATAATAACATCATAATAGACAAGGCTATATCATCATATATGCCAATTATAAATGGAGAATTTAGAGCTACTATAGTTATTTTAATAAAATACATGTATTGAAATATTAATTGGATCATGTTGCTATAGTTTAGAAATAATGTTCAATTTGAAATGTTCATCAATCATTACACTTAGTAGTAACATTGTTTACGAAATGGAAAAGTATTGGCAGAATCATATTAGCATTTTAGACTTCGTAACCTAGTATTTATTTCTGAGATTCACAAGCATAGGTATTTTCTCCCAGGCAAATCACCAATGAATCAGTATAGATATTATCAACGTCTGCAACTTGTATTTTATTTTTCAAATTAACACATTTAGATTTTGGACAGAATTCCATACCTGAAGCGAGGAGGTACTTATAATTTTATTTACCAAACTTGACGACTAATTGAAAAACATAAATACTCGTAACACTTGTTTCTGTCGTACTACTCTTACCTGCGAATCTGCGCAAGAAGGACAGGTACAAATGCTTTAGCTAACATAGCTAAGTAAGCCTCAGGGTACCCTGTAGGACCCCTTTCATCATCATCATCATCAAAGAAACAAACTGTTAGTACCTTGTCCAGAAAAATTGATCATTTGATATTCGACTACAATTAACACAAGCAAAACTAATGTCGTAAGCATGTTAAAAGAAGTGTGATGTGTCGCTTATCATTAAAATGCTTTTAATTATGATACTCAGTTTTTAATTTGTTTTTCCGCATTAACGACTTTATTATTCAATGTTGTCTTGTTAAGCATATATTATTGCCGCAATTGTAATGTTGTTTAAAAACAATTTTTTATGAAATTATCGGGATGTTATAGGTCTACTCCTAGATGGAAGAAGACCCGAGATACCAGTAGCTCCAAGAAGAGGAAGATCGATTTTGGAGATGTGCCTCGAAGTGACGGGGGTAGTCACAATGCTTGACACATCATGTTTTGTACATTAGCCACGATGTGGAACTTTTGGGCACCAGTTTCCATGTACTTGGTATCTACGACACGAGTTTCCATGTATTTTGGATCTACAGCACGAGCTACCGGATTTTGTATAGGGCACGAGTTGCCATGTATTTTGAACCTACAACACGAGTTTCTGGATTTTGTATAGGGCACGAGTTGCCATCGTATTGTTAAATTTTTAGAATTTACTTCAATCTGATCTAGGATCTTAACTGAGAGAACAACATGTACAGCATATCTACAGCATATCTACAGCATATCAATCATGGAGACAATAATGCAAGCACACAAGAGACACAAAGATTTACTTGGGGAAAACCATAAAGGTGAAAAACCCCAATAACTTCCTCAGAGATAGATAGAGCAATGATACAACCAACCAAGAGAGATAGCCATAACCTAGCAGCAGATCCTCCTCCTCCATAAGTGCGCCACTCCTCCTTGAGTGCATGTGTGAGAAGTGAGTGAACAAATAGAGTGCCTCCCACACTCTATTTATACTTGACTTGACTTGCCTTTTTACCTAACTCATGTAGGCTCGAACTTAACCACATAACATAATGCTGACTGGGCCGACCCCCAATAGGGTGGTCTAATAACCCTTTGACCCACATGACTTATACAGGGCCGACCCCAAACAAGGTGGTCTAATAACCCATCAAGTATAAGTTACGACACTTACAATATAAATGACGACACTTCCTTATAGAGGAATAATACCATCTCTATAGGAATACAATATACATATATGTGAAATACATTCCGAAGTTACATATACATCAACACTCCCTCTTAACTAGGAAGGTATTTCTTAGTACAGTTCTTCTAGCACAAGTCATCTTCTCTAGATCATCGTCACTGGATAATCGTCATCGAGTCATCATCATCGTCACTGCTGCTGCTATCTCAATCAATCTCTGAATCTACTCGTCATAGGAAGTTCTACAGAGCCAGTCCTTTTTCATACTGGATGTAGGCCCACCACCTGCAGGTCTTCATCATCACTGGACATACTGTGGAATCCTCAGGACTTATTACGTGCGTCACAAAACCTCGAAAGAGCATCCCAGGCTGTTACGAGCACACGGCTCTACCTATAGGATCTCCTAGGGCACAAATTACATGTGACCTCACCACAAAACCTCGAAAGAGAATCCCAGGACTGATTACGAGCACAAGGCTCAACCTATCGGATCTCCCAGGGCACAAATTACATGTGGTCACCACAAAACCTCGAAAGAGCATCCCAGGACTGATTACGAGCACACAGCTCAACCTATCGGATCTCCCAGGGCACAAATTATATGTGGTCATGGCAAAACCTCGAAAGAGCATCCCAGGACTGATTACGAGCACACAGCTCAACCTATCGGATCTCCCAGGGCACAAATTACATGCCATAGGACAAAACCTCGAAAGAGCATCTGCCAGATATCCCAGGGCACAAATTACATGCCATAGGCAAAACCTCGAAAGACTATCTGCAGATCTCCCAGGGCACAAATTATATGTCCTCCCAAGCAAAACCTCGAAAGAGCATTTGCCAGATGTCCCAGGGCACAAATTACATGCCATAGGCAAAACCTCGAAAGACCATCTGCAAATCTCCCAGGGCACAAATTACATGCTTATCTGCACAACCTGATCCACGACCACAGAGTATCAACCTGATACTCACCATACATCATCCTGATGTATCCATGATCATCCTGATCATCATCAATGCAACGTCCTGCTGCATGTCATCTGGAGCAACATCCTGAAGCTCGTCATCTATGATCATCCTGATCATCACTGCAACATCCTGCTGCATGTCATCTGGAGCAACATCCTGAAGCTCGTCATCTATGATCATCCTGATCATCACTGCAACATCCTGCTGCATGATCCACCTGATCATCAATGCATCTACCTGATGCATACCAAGTATCTACCTGATACATATCATCATACATGATCCTCCTGATCATCAATGTATCCACCTGATACAAATACATGATACATATCATCATACATGATCCTCCTGATCATCAATGCATCTACCTGATGCATACCAAGTATCTACCTGATACATATCATCATACATGATCCTCCTGATCATCAATGTATCCACCTGATACAAATACAAATACATGATACATATCACCATACATGATCCACCTGATCATACAATGTATCCACCTGATACATATACAGATACATGGTCCAAGCATCCAACATGATGCATATACAAAATACGTACACATGATCCAACTGATCATATCCAGCATCCAACATGATGCATACATACACAAATGATCCAACTGATCATATCCAACATCCAACATGATGCATACATACACAAATGATCCAACTGATCATATCCAGCATCCAACATGATGCGTACATACATACAAAAATGATCCAACTGATCACATCAAGCAGAAACTAGAACATCATCCTGATGCTCATCATCCAGCGCTTACATCCAAAGCCATGTGAAGGATCCTCCTTCCAACATGCTTAGAATGGCTCCAGCAAATGTGTCCATCACTTCTTCCTCGAAGTGTCGTCGATCTGAAGAACGCCAAGCCTCTCTCTGAAGTACTCGAACTTCACCCTGGCTAGTGGCTTTGTCAGCACATCTGCAATCTGCTCGTCCGTCGCAACATACAGGAGCTTCACAGCTCCTCTCTGCACCATATCCCTGATATAGTGATATTTGATCTCTATGTGTTTCGACCTGTCATGAAACACTGGGTTCTTGAATAGCTTCACACAGCTCTGGTTATCACAGAAGATACCAGTAGCTTCCAACGGGAGATCAAATAAATCAGACAGTAGCTTCCATAGCCATACTGCCTCACAACTAGCTGAACAGGCTGCAACATACTCTGCCTCAGCTATACTCAGTGCCACGCAGGACTGCTTCCTGCTAAACCATGAGATCACACCTGATCCCATACTGAAGTAGCACCCAGATGTGCTCTTCCTATCTGCATCACTGCCATCCCAATTTGAATCAACATAACCCTGCAGGTTAAACTTTTGATTCTCCTCATACCTGAGCCCATAATACACTGTACCCTTCAGGTACCTCAGAAGATGCTTTACAGTAACCAGGTGAACACTCCTCGGATCCGTCAGGAACTGGCTCAATGTGTTCACAGCAAAGCAAATGTCTGGTCTCGTGTTCGTCAGGTACGTCAAGGACCCAATCATCTGACGATACAAAGAGACATCAACCGGCTCAGATGAAGCATCACATAGAGGCTTCAGATTCGATGCCATAGGTGTGGCCATATCCTTCCAGTCCATCATCCCGAACCTCTTCAGGATCTCTACTACATACTTCCCTTGTCCAAGGAAGATTCCATATGCACTCTGCCACACCTCCATGCCAAAAAAACAAATAGTGCATCATCCCCAAGTTCTTCATCTCGAACTTGGAAGAAAGATTCCGCTGCGTGTCGGCAATCAATCTATCTTTACCTGTAACAAACAGGTTATCTGCATACAAAAGTAGTATCACTGGATTTCCTTCTTCAACCTTGTAGAAAAGGTTGGAATCTGCTTTACTCTTGGTAACGCCCAAACTGGATAGAAAGCTGTCTATCCTACCATACCAAGTTCTGCACACATATATGACTACACCATGCTGTCTTGAGATCCATCTGGTGCATCTTCTATTTCATCACTTTTATATTTCTCAATGCTGCCATCTGCAACATGCTTGATCTGATAGTTCCATTTGGAAGTCATAACAAACTTCCCTTCACATCTTGGGACTACATCCCAAACATCATTCTTCATGATCGACGGATCATGGCATTCCATTTCTTCATCCCAGATCCTGGGAACTTCAATATCTTCAATAAATAAATTTGTTGCTGAACAAATGTTGTAGTTCTTCTTTTGTAGGAGATGGCATACGATCTTTCCTACACAACAAGTTAAATTGCATGATTAGAAAACATCTCATAGTTTTCAGAACAAATTCTTACACATAAATAAATATGTCATACAGTCATGCAATTATCTTAGCCAATGCTTCAATACAACATTTATCCATATCCCGTAACTTTCTAGATGCCTTCCAATCTCTACCAGAACATTATTAAGAGTGTGCACAACTCCCAACATGTCAGCAAAGAGGTTTCATTCTAGATAAGTAGCAATGGAATGTTGTATAGTGCCATAGGCCACTTACCCATGTATATTAGTAGTATACTGTTCATCAATGCAACTATTCTAATATGCACAATACATATCCTAAGTCTAGGAACATGAGCATATACATCATTGAACAATTTTATTTAAACAAACATATATGTAAGAAATGATAATTAAAATACTTATCTTTGTTTGTTCGTTGAGTGGACTCCCTCTGAGTCTTCGCTTTCTTGCAGGAGTTGCTGGAGTCCTAATCTGCAGTAGCTTCTTCTACAACTTTCTGTTGTGGAATGTAGAGAGATGGTCAACTCCCTCTGAATATTTGCATCCTTTCATAAACCACTGGAGTGTACTCCCTCTTGATCTTTGCTTCCTGGATTACCTGTTCTTCAACTCATATTCATCCTTGGTCCCTATGCATGCTTATTAGTATCATGATTGAGTTATCCTTGTGATTTCATATAAAATCATACATTCATTAGTATACTATTAAAACACAATAATCTCAAGCATGTATAGTTATGATCATTTCAAACAGAAATAATAAGCATTATCATTCAGGGTTTATGTAGGATTCTTATGGTTAGTCAAATCATAAGAAACATAACATGTCTAAACCTGTAATTACTCAAACCTATGACTCTTCGGGTTAGTTGAATCATCAATCAAGATAAGAGATATAATATGCATAAAACCTGTGATTATTCAAACCTATACCTTCATGATTCTTCTGGTTAGTCATATCATCAATTAAGGTAAGAAACATAATATGCATACAACCATGATTATTCAAACCTATGACTTCATGAATAATCATTATCAACAATAGTATAAGATCCTAACACAAGGTAGGATTCTAACTTGATATAGGAAAAACATACCTGGATTAGCATGCTAGCTATTTATGTCTAACATACTCACATGATGTCTTCTTGTTCTTCTTCAATGACTTGTGCTAGTAACCTGTATATCTCATAGGTTAACTATTACAAAACCAAGTTATACATACCTCGTGAATGGATCTTCTATGAGATCCATGACAATGGATGAATCTTTGTCCTCATGTTATCATGATCATATGTTCTTGGACCAGAACATGATTTGTCTTTCTTGGTGTACCTTTCATGTTAGTAGACAACATAAACCTCATACAACACCATAATTCATTAGTACAATCATAAGTGTCAACACCCTAACCAATGAATATCTTCTATCATGCATTCATAATTTTGTTAAGGTGATACAACAAATCTAAAATCAAAATTGTACTAACCGTAATAACATGAAGACAAACATACCATAAACTTAATCATGGACAAATATCGAAACATACCTCGATGAGTCATACCTGTTGAGATCACTTGTAATCTTCTTATATAAGGCCTTAGCCTCATCTCCCTCTGAAACAGGAACTCCTTCACTTATGCAGGTGACCAATCCATCTGCTTCTAGGATTAACCCAATCCACTTGATTTGCAAGAACTAGACTTTGAGCTGGATATGGGTTTGTCATAGAAACCCCAAAAATTCAAACTTTGAATTTCAACCTTCTGACAGGATAGAAATATGTGTCTTGATGAGCTGATCAAGCTGGTATATTCAAAATTTGAAAACTGCAAAGTTTCACTCCTCAATTTTGCCTTTGAAACTTTCGGATTCACTGGACGTGACCTTGAGCTGGGGTTTGATGAAGCCCACTCTTCTGCCCAATCAAAATGTTTGATCCAAATCTCTAAGCTTCTATTTTTCTGAGGAGCTTCCAGCCGTGGTCACAGATTTCAAAAATTCCCATTTTTACAGAAGCCCTAATTTTCCACTTTTCTGATCAAAGTCCCGAACTAGGGTCTAATCAAGCCCGGCCTTCTGCCCAACCAAAAATTCTGATCTTGGTCTCTAAATTTCTATTTTGATGAGTAGCATCCAGCCGTGGTCTCCGATTACAAAAATTCCAACTTTCTCCAAAGCCCTAAATTCCGGAAGCCATGAATGAAGGTACCAAAAAATAATTCTGTTTTGACAGAAATATGTACCTGATTGTTTCTGGTGTAACTCCGAAATTTTTGATCCACAGGGTCTGAAAAAGTTTCTTGAGATAGTCTGACCTGTTATCTTTCCATCCTGACAGGTCTGACCTCAATTGGATTCTCTGAGAGAGAGATATGCCAAATGTCGCAACGTGACTTGTTTTGGGATAAAACAGGAGAGCGAACTTGTACGTTGTGCCACGTGTCACTGTTTTAACTTCAGCCTATGAAAAAGTTTTCTACGATAGCTCGGCCTGTTACCTTTCCATCCTGACAGGTCTGACCTCAATTGGACTCTCTGAGAGAGAGTTATGCCAAATGTCGCAACGTGACCTGTTTATGGGATAATAGAGGAGAGCAAACTTGTACGGCGTGCCACGTGTCACTGGTTCAACTTCGGCCTCTGAAAAAGTTTTCTAAGATAGCTTGGCCTGTTACCTTTCCATCCTGACAGGTCTGACCTCAATTGGACTCTCTGAGAGAGAGTTATGCCAAATGTCGCAACGTGACCTGTTTATGAGATAATACAGGAGAGCGAACTTGTACGGCGTGCCACGTGTCACTGGTTCAACTTCGGCCTCTGAAAACGTTTTTTGAGATATTACAGACTGTTTACTACCTGTCACTTTTTACGAAATTTCATTTGGAGCTTCCTAGCCCAAGATATGACCTTTTTCCCAAGGTCACCTGATTTTGACTCAGATCTAGAAGAGGCAGAAACCCTATATTGTACAGATCATAAATCACAAAGTACAACGAATTAGAGGTTTTCCTTTGGACACAAGATACCTGGAGATCTTAGCTTCGTGCTGTAACAATTTCAGATCCGAAAACTTCGCCAAAACGGATTTATAGAGAAAGTGCTTTGATGACTGGTTTTTTCTATATCAAGCCCTAGCATCGTAAGTGCAACAAGTGTCATACATGCCATATCATGCCTTCTTTCAGGCTAGCTCTGATCCCATGTTAAATTTTCAGAATTTACTTCAATCTGATCTAGGATCTTAACTGAGAGAACAACATGTACAGCATATCTACAGCATATCAATCATGGAGACAATAATGCAAGCACACAAGAGACACAAAGATTTACTTGGGGAAAACCATAAAGGTGAAAAACCCCAATAACTTCCTCAGAGATAGATAGAGCAATGATACAACCAACCAAGAGAGATAGCCATAACCTAGCAGCAGATCCTCCTCCTCCATAAGTGCGCCACTCCTCCTTGAGTGCATGTGTGAGAAGTGAGTGAACAAATAGAGTGCCTCCCACACTCTATTTATACTTGACTTGACTTGCCTTTTTACCTAACTCATGTAGGCTCGAACTTAACCACATAACATAATGCTGACTGGGCCGACCCCCAATAGGGTGGTCTAATAACCCTTTGACCCACATGACTTATACAGGGCCGACCCCAAACAAGGTGGTCTAATAACCCATCAAGTATAAGTTACGACACTTACAATATAAATGACGACACTTCCTTATAGAGGAATAATACCATCTCTATAGGAATACAATATACATATATGTGAAATACATTCCGAAGTTACATATACATCAACACTCCCTCTTAACTAGGAAGGTATTTCTTAGTACAGTTCTTCTAGCACAAGTCATCTTCTCTAGATCATCGTCACTGGATAATCGTCATCGAGTCATCATCATCGTCACTGCTGCTGCTATCTCAATCAATCTCTGAATCTACTCGTCATAGGAAGTTCTACAGAGCCAGTCCTTTTTCATACTGGATGTAGGCCCACCACCTGCAGGTCTTCATCATCACTGGCCATACTGTGGAATCCTCAGGACTTATTACGTGCGTCACAAAACCTCGAAAGAGCATCCCAGGCTGTTACGAGCACACGGCTCTACCTATAGGATCTCCTAGGGCACAAATTACATGTGACCTCACCACAAAACCTCGAAAGAGAATCCCAGGACTGATTACGAGCACAAGGCTCAACCTATCGGATCTCCCAGGGCACAAATTACATGTGGTCACCACAAAACCTCGAAAGAGCATCCCAGGACTGATTACGAGCACACAGCTCAACCTATCGGATCTCCCAGGGCACAAATTATATGTGGTCATGGCAAAACCTCGAAAGAGCATCCCAGGACAGATTACGAGCACACAGCTCAACCTATCGGATCTCCCAGGGCACAAATTACATGCCATAGGACAAAACCTCGAAAGAGCATCTGCCAGATATCCCAGGGCACAAATTACATGCCATAGGCAAAACCTCGAAAGACTATCTGCAGATCTCCCAGGGCACAAATTATATGTCCTCCCAAGCAAAACCTCGAAAGAGCATTTGCCAGATGTCCCAGGGCACAAATTACATGCCATAGGCAAAACCTCGAAAGACCATCTGCAAATCTCCCAGGGCACAAATTACATGCTTATCTGCACAACCTGATCCACGGCCACAGAGTATCAACCTGATACTCACCATACATCATCCTGATGTATCCATGATCATCCTGATCATCATCAATGCAACGTCCTGCTGCATGTCATCTGGAGCAACATCCTGAAGCTCGTCATCTATGATCATCCTGATCATCACTGCAACATCCTGCTGCATGTCATCTGGAGCAACATCCTGAAGCTCGTCATCTATGATCATCCTGATCATCACTGCAACATCCTGCTGCATGATCCACCTGATCATCAATGCATCTACCTGATGCATACCAAGTATCTACCTGATACATATCATCATACATGATCCTCCTGATCATCAATGTATCCACCTGATACAAATACATGATACATATCATCATACATGATCCTCCTGATCATCAATGCATCTACCTGATGCATACCAAGTATCTACCTGATACATATCATCATACATGATCCTCCTGATCATCAATGTATCCACCTGATACAAATACAAATACATGATACATATCACCATACATGATCCACCTGATCATACAATGTATCCACCTGATACATATACAGATACATGGTCCAAGCATCCAACATGATGCATATACAAAATACGTACACATGATCCAACTGATCATATCCAGCATCCAACATGATGCATACATACACAAATGATCCAACTGATCATATCCAACATCCAACATGATGCATACATACACAAATGATCCAACTGATCATATCCAGCATCCAACATGATGCGTACATACATACAAAAATGATCCAACTGATCACATCAAGCAGAAACTAGAACATCATCCTGATGCTCATCATCCAGCGCTTACATCCAAAGCCATGTGAAGGATCCTCCTTCCAACATGCTTAGAATGGCTCCAGCAAATGTGTCCATCACTTCTTCCTCGAAGTGTCGTCGATCTGAAGAACGCCAAGCCTCTCTCTGAAGTACTCGAACTTCACCCTGGCTAGTGGCTTTGTCAGCACATCTGCAATCTGCTCGTCCGTCGCAACATACAGGAGCTTCACAGCTCCTCTCTGCACCATATCCCTGATATAGTGATATTTGATCTCTATGTGTTTCGACCTGTCATGAAACACTGGGTTCTTGAATAGCTTCACACAGCTCTGGTTATCACAGAAGATACCAGTAGCTTCCAACGGGAGATCAAATAAATCAGACAGTAGCTTCCATAGCCATACTGCCTCACAACTAGCTGAACAGGCTGCAACATACTCTGCCTCAGCTATACTCAGTGCCACGCAGGACTGCTTCCTGCTAAACCATGAGATCACACCTGATCCCATACTGAAGTAGCACCCAGATGTGCTCTTCCTATCTGCATCACTGCCATCCCAATCTGAATCAACATAACCCTGCAGGTTAAACTTTTGATTCTCCTCATACCTGAGCCCATAATACACTGTACCCTTCAGGTACCTCAGAAGATGCTTTACAGTAACCAGGTGAACACTCCTCGGATCCGTCAGGAACTGGCTCAATGTGTTCACAGCAAAGCAAATGTCTGGTCTCGTGTTCGTCAGGTACGTCAAGGACCCAATCATCTGACGATACAAAGAGACATCAACCGGCTCAGATGAAGCATCACATAGAGGCTTCAGATTCGATGCCATAGGTGTGGCCATATCCTTCCAGTCCATCATCCCGAACCTCTTCAGGATCTCTACTACATACTTCCCTTGTCCAAGGAAGATTCCATATGCACTCTGCCACACCTCCATGCCAAAAAAACAAATAGTGCATCATCCCCAAGTTCTTCATCTCGAACTTGGAAGAAAGATTCCGCTGCGTGTCGGCAATCAATCTATCTTTACCTGTAACAAACAGGTTATCTGCATACAAAAGTAGTATCACTGGATTTCCTTCTTCAACCTTGTAGAAAAGGTTGGAATCTGCTTTACTCTTTGTAACGCCCAAACTGGATAGAAAGCTGTCTATCCTACCATACCAAGTTCTGCACACATATATGACTACACCATGCTGTCTTGAGATCCATCTGGTGCATCTTCTATTTCATCACTTTTATATTTCTCAATGCTTCCATCTGCAACATGCTTGATCTGATAGTTCCATTTGGAAGTCATAACAAACTTCCCTTCACATCTTGGGACTACATCCCAAACATCATTCTTCATGATCGACGGATCATGGCATTCCATTTCTTCATCCCAGATCCTGGGAACTTCAATATCTTCAATAAATAAATTTGTTGCTGAACAAATGTTG
The DNA here is from genome assembly GCA_027924585.1 of Larix kaempferi. Classification (NCBI taxonomy): domain Eukaryota; kingdom Viridiplantae; phylum Streptophyta; class Pinopsida; order Pinales; family Pinaceae; genus Larix; species Larix kaempferi. The sequence goes on from BSBM01001033.1 coordinate 8,513,609, forward strand.
TAGTTCTTCTTTTGTAGGAGATGGCATACGATCTTTCCTACACAACAAGTTAAATTGCATGATTAGAAAACATCTCATAGTTTTCAGAACAAATTCTTACACATAAATAAATATGTCATACAGTCATGCAATTATCTTAGCCAATGCTTCAATACAACATTTATCCATATCCCGTAACTTTCTAGATGCCTTCCAATCTCTACCAGAACATTATTAAGAGTGTGCACAACTCCCAACATGTCAGCAAAGAGGTTTCATTCTAGATAAGTAGCAATGGAATGTTGTATAGTGCCATAGGCCACTTACCCATGTATATTAGTAGTATACTGTTCATCAATGCAACTATTCTAATATGCACAATACATATCCTAAGTCTAGGAACATGAGCATATACATCATTGAACAATTTTATTTAAACAAACATATATGTAAGAAATGATAATTAAAATACTTATCTTTGTTTGTTCGTTGAGTGGACTCCCTCTGAGTCTTCGCTTTCTTGCAGGAGTTGCTGGAGTCCTAATCTGCAGTAGCTTCTTCTACAACTTTCTGTTGTGGAATGTAGAGAGATGGTCAACTCCCTCTGAATATTTGCATCCTTTCATAAACCACTGGAGTGTACTCCCTCTTGATCTTTGCTTCCTGGATTACCTGTTCTTCAACTCATATTCATCCTTGGTCCCTATGCATGCTTATTAGTATCATGATTGAGTTATCCTTGTGATTTCATATAAAATCATACATTCATTAGTATACTATTAAAACACAATAATCTCAAGCATGTATAGTTATGATCATTTCAAACAGAAATAATAAGCATTATCATTCAGGGTTTATGTAGGATTCTTATGGTTAGTCAAATCATAAGAAACATAACATGTCTAAACCTGTAATTACTCAAACCTATGACTCTTCGGGTTAGTTGAATCATCAATCAAGATAAGAGATATAATATGCATAAAACCTGTGATTATTCAAACCTATACCTTCATGATTCTTCTGGTTAGTCATATCATCAATTAAGGTAAGAAACATAATATGCATACAACCATGATTATTCAAACCTATGACTTCATGAATAATCATTATCAACAATAGTATAAGATCCTAACACAAGGTAGGATTCTAACTTGATATAGGAAAAACATACCTGGATTAGCATGCTAGCTATTTATGTCTAACATACTCACATGATGTCTTCTTGTTCTTCTTCAATGACTTGTGCTAGTAACCTGTATATCTCATAGGTTAACTATTACAAAACCAAGTTATACATACCTCGTGAATGGATCTTCTATGAGATCCATGACAATGGATGAATCTTTGTCCTCATGTTATCATGATCATATGTTCTTGGACCAGAACATGATTTGTCTTTCTTGGTGTACCTTTCATGTTAGTAGACAACATAAACCTCATACAACACCATAATTCATTAGTACAATCATAAGTGTCAACACCCTAACCAATGAATATCTTCTATCATGCATTCATAATTTTGTTAAGGTGATACAACAAATCTAAAATCAAAATTGTACTAACCGTAATAACATGAAGACAAACATACCATAAACTTAATCATGGACAAATATCGAAACATACCTCGATGAGTCATACCTGTTGAGATCACTTGTAATCTTCTTATATAAGGCCTTAGCCTCATCTCCCTCTGAAACAGGAACTCCTTCACTTATGCAGGTGACCAATCCATCTGCTTCTAGGATTAACCCAATCCACTTGATTTGCAAGAACTAGACTTTGAGCTGGATATGGGTTTGTCATAGAAACCCCAAAAATTCAAACTTTGAATTTCAACCTTCTGACAGGATAGATAAATGTGTCTTGATGAGCTGATCAAGCTGGTATATTCAAAATTTGAAAACTGCAAAGTTTCACTCCTCAATTTTGCCTTTGAAACTTTCGGATTCACTAGACGTGACCCTGAACTGGGGTTTGATGAAGCCCACTCTTCTGCCCAATCAAAATGTTTGATCCAAAGCTCTAAGCTTCTATTTTTCTGAGGAGCTTCCAGCCGTGGTCACAGATTTCAAAAATTCCCATTTTTACAGAAGCCCTAATTTTCCACTTTTCTGATCAAAGTCCCGAACTAGGGTCTAATCAAGCCCGGCCTTCTGCCCAACCAAAAATTCTGATCTTGGTCTCTAAATTTCTATTTTGATGAGTAGCATCCAGCCATGGTCTCCGATTACAAAAATTCCAACTTTCTCCAAAGCCCTAAATTCCGGAAGCCATGAATGAAGGTACCAAAAAATAATTCTGTTTTGACAGAAATATGTACCTGATTGTTTCTGGTGTAACTCCGAAATTTTTGATCCACAGGGTCTGAAAAAGTTTCTTGAGATAGTATGACCTGTTATCTTTCCATCCTGACAGGTCTGACCTCAATTGGATTCTCTGAGAGAGAGATATGCCAAATGTCGCAACGTGACTTGTTTTGGGATAAAACAGGAGAGCGAACTTGTACGTCGTGCCACGTGTCACTGTTTTAACTTCAGCCTATGAAAAAGTTTTCTAAGATATCTCGGCCTGTTACCTTTCCATCCTGATAGGTCTGACCTCAATTGGACTCTCTGAGAGAGAGTTATGCCAAATGTCGCAACGTGACCTGTTTATGGGATAATACAGGAGAGCAAACTTGTACGGCGTGCCACGTGTCACTGGTTGAACTTCGGCCTCTGAAAAAGTTTTCTAAGATATCTTGGCCTGTTACCTTTCCATCCTGACAGGTCTGACCTCAATTGGACTCTCTGAGAGAGAGTTATGCCAAATGTCGCAACGTGACCTGTTTATGGGATAATACAGGAGAGCGAACTTGTACGGCGTGCCACGTGTCACTGGTTCAACTTCGGCCTCTGAAAACGTTTTTTGAGATATTACAGACTGTTTACTACCTGTCACTTTTTATGAAATTTCATTTGGAGCTTCCTAGCCCAAGATATGACCTTTTTCCCAAGGTCACCTGATTTTGACTCAGATCTAGAAGAGGCAGAAACCCTATATTGTACAGATCATAAATCACAAAGTACAACGAATTAGAGGTTTTCCTTTGGACACAAGATACCTGGAGATCTTAGCTTCGTCCTGTAACAATTTCAGATCCGAAAACTTCGCCAAAACGGATTTATAGCGAAAGTGCTACGATGACTGGTTTTTTCTATATCAAGCCCTAGCATCGTAAGTGCAACAAGTGTCATACATGCCATATCATGCCTTCTTTCAGGCTAGCTCTGATCCCATGTTAAATTTTCAGAATTTACTTCAATCTGATCTAGGATCTTAACTGAGAGAACAACATGTACAGCATATCTACAACATATCAATCATGGAGACAATAATGCAAGCACACAAGAGACACAAAGATTTACTTGGGGAAAACCATAAAGGTGAAAAACCCCAATAACTTCCTCAGAGATAGATAGAGCAATGATACAACCAACCAAGAGAGATAGCCATAACCTAGCAGCAGATCCTCCTCCTCCATAAGTGCGCCACTCCTCCTTGAGTGCATGTGTGAGAAGTGAGTGAACAAATAGAGTGCCTCCCACACTCTATTTATACTTGACTTGACTTGCCTTTTTACCTAACTCATGTAGGCTCGAACTTAACCACATAACATAATGCTGACTGGGCCGACCCCCAATAGGGTGGTCTAATAACCCTTTGACCCACATGACTTATACAGGGCCGACCCCAAACAAGGTGGTCTAATAACCCATCAAGTATAAGTTACGACACTTACAATATAAATGACGACACTTCCTTATAGAGGAATAATACCATCTCTATAGGAATACAATATACATATATGTGAAATACATTCCGAAGTTACATATACATCAACACGTATGTACATTGGGAACCATGTTCCACTATTTGATAATAAAATTTATATGTTTGTTCGAGTTTTGTAGCCTTGATGTACATGGATTTTCAATTATGTGATTTATATCGATGTTGTCTATATTTGTATCTTGTTGTATCATGTTGTGTTAGGGTTTGTTTAAAAACCGTTGAGTTATGGAGTTATAACATGGCCAACTTTAGAAACATAAGCATTAAAACAAAGAACATGAAAGAACATGTGCATAATAAATTTAAAACAAAAACATACATAGCCTTATACCTTGGGAACCTTTCTTGTAGGATAAAAGGCATACATATTTAAATGGGAATATGCATAATTTACTAGAGAAAATACATTAATCTTTGAATTCATGAGAAGGTGGAAGTCCCATTCATTCATATATTATAGCATGAACATGTACTAAGGATAATAAGAATAAAATTCATCAATTTAACATATGAAATAAATCCCCCGGATGTGGGTGCCAAGAGTGACACAACCGAGGTAAGAAGTGCCACCTGCCCACCTGGCAACATGGCTCCCCCAACTGGAAACTGCCCTCTGCCAGTGCCTTCCCCACGGTTCCGTCATTAAAGAAGTGTCATGTATAGGACCATCTTCCCTCCTCACGCGCGTCTGAATTTAATACCCCCATGGCTCGATGGTTGGCATTCAAATTGGCTCGAGTTTCTACGTCCCATCTCCTTAATTAGCTCAGTCGCTCCATTATGATCCCTCGTGCGAGGTATGGCCGCTCCACCTTCGAAATTATTGTTATGAGGCTCCCTCTTCATGCCCCCGCGGTCTTCACTTGCCTCTATTATTCTCTGTCTGGTTCCACTACAGAAATCTATGCTCCTTCTCCGTTCTTCTGCGAACTAGCTGGCAACGCCATGAATCGTACATGTGAAACTTCCAAGCATGGAGTTGGTCATGGCATTGGAAAGACTACAACTTCTGTTGAGAAGGAGAAGAAATCCAACAATGGCTATGATCACAATGTCTCCGTCCATGTTCGCAGATTGGTTGATGATTGGGAATCGCATAGTGTGGCTGAAATTTTTTCCTTTGGTAACCAAGGAAACCAGGTCAATTAATACTGGTTAATGAAGAATATGCTGGGAACATTGGTCGAAGAAATTTTAACCAACTAGAACATGGCCAAGGTTGCGATAATGGACACCAGGGATAACATGGCCCATCTGGATGGAATGTTGGCTGCTCTGGAAGCCAATTTGGCTGGACGAAGATACTCTCTCTTTCATCATTCCAATCCTCCTCGCAATTCTGGCCCTATATCCCACGCTGAGGGAATGGCTGGAAATATGAATGTTCAAGTTGATGGCGCCGCTACTACAGCAGACTCCCAAGAAACTGACATCTCTCTGCATGAACCCTTAGGCGTTGTTGCTACGGATGAATCTGCTCCTGTTCGGGGCCCCAACTCAGGCCCGAGTTCTCCTGCCGCGGTTGTGTTATAGGGGGACCCTACCCCTGGGACATCCTTCCCTATACCCTTGACTATTGATTCCCTGCACTACAAGCGGGTAAGGAAGACCGAGGATGATAGTGTCACTCCACGCAAGACTAATCCATTGTCTATCAAACTCCCAACCCATAATTGGGATGCATATTTCTTCGATAGCTGCCCGATCATTGAAGACAAACTAGGATCCCAGAATGTAGAAGCCAACACCTAGAGCTGCTCTGAGTGAGCCCAACTCTTCTCTTTTTGCGGTTAACGTTACCTGTTTTTCTTTGTTTTGGCTAATGGTTAATTGTCAGACTCTAGTATATCTCTATGGTCTAGTTCAGTCTATGTTTTTACTGGTCGGCTATAATTATGTCAATGTTACTGAGCCCATAGAAAGGCAGGTCTACATAGGTTCTCTCTTGTTCTCTTTGCTCAATGAGAAGCTTCAGAAAGCTCTTGTATCTACTGATTCTCATGTGAATGTAACATTTTTTGTACTCTAATATAATTTCCTTATGCTTCTTACAAAAAAAAACATATGAAATAAATCCTAAATCACATATGAAGCTTAAATCATTGTATACATCATTATTGGATATTATTACTAATTTGTGAAGTATTTCATTTAAATTCAATGTGCAACTAACCAACTATATCCTTGGAACCAATCACAATTGAATATAATACGTTCACACTTGATTGATCATCCCCTTGCCTATAACACATCTTAGATTCCTCATTCCAACAATGACATTCATCTCACATTCCTCATTCCAACAATGGCATTCATCTTCTATGCAAAGGTGAACTAAAGCATCATGGGGGGAATTTATTTATAATTACCATTACATCTACCCTTTGTGGGAAATAATGGGCAATTTCAATTTCCTTTTATCTAAAAGGTTTGGAAACATTCATAAGGCTTGCTAATAAGTAGTGGGACTATCAAATCTACTTTCCATGGAAAATTACGGGTATCACAAACATAAAGGCTAGCTCACACTATTCATGGATACAACTTGATTTCCATTACAAACAAGGTACTCATCCTTCATGATGACCAATCAATATTGGTCATCAAAATGGTTCTTCTCATAAAAAATCACATCCAAGGCATCCAACAACTTATGTGCATGAACAATAGTCATGGATTATGATTTTATGTTTGGTTGCTTCTAAAATGATGAACAATGATATGAACCTTGAAAATAATAGACTCAAGTGATTTTTTTGTTTAAAAAGGAAGCACTTGTACATTTTACTTGTTAGTGGACTCACATACTATGTGACGCCCACAAATTAGTATGTGTACATATTCCTCATTCTTAAATATTTCCAACGAATTTATTTATTTATTTATTTTTTTTCGCAATTTGGTCATATGTAACTCTAGATATGGCTTCTTGATATTGGAGTTACAAATATAATTGAATGATTTGTGAGTTCAAACTAAATCACCATCGCCATTGAGAGGCATTGGAATTTTTGCACAAAGCAAAGCAACTTCATAATCTTGGATATTCTTGGAGAGATTTCTCTTGTGTGATGCTATGGATTGCACCATCCAGATATGTTTTCTTTTGGATGATCATTCAAGAGTCTAGATATTGGCATGTGAAATACATAATATGCTTAGATATGTTCTCATATATGACAAAATGCAATAACCTATTTGAAGAAATAAACTTTTCCAATTCCCATTTTCTTCTCATTGACTTTTGCAATGTTCATTCTCTTATTTATAATAAAACAAAGTTAGATCAAAGAACACTTCGTAGCAATCATTTTGAAAATTCTTCCACTTACACATGAAAATTTTAAGACCAAATATTGAATGTCGCATTTAATTCCACAAATATGTATTTCAAGTAGTTTTTCACTCGGTGGCTCCAAAAGACAAGTGTAAGAAGCAATTCAAAAGACGTTATGATAATGGTTCATTGCTTGGGTAAAATTGAGCTCTATTAGCTCTATTGATACCAATAGTAGTGGATCATCAAGTAAGGTAATTAGAATTAGGGTTAGGGTGAGGCATATTCAAACTTATAAATGAAATTGTGCTAAAAATGGATGTGAGGACAAAGGAAACCATAGCAATAGTTGCATACATGTTCTTCTTCTTGAAGGTAATCTAGTTGCATACATGTTCTCCTAATGAAGCATGTATCAACACTTGAGAGCCAAAGAACCCTAAGACATGTCATATATGGTAGTTTGAAAGATCCTTTATTGCCCTTGATCAGTAAGCTTGTGCATTTAGGGAATAAATCCAAGGTCTCTAAATTACCATAATTCCCAGTGGTTAACCTAGTCCTCTTATATTACCACATAGAGAAAAAATGCACCTATTAGATGCCAAGTGTTATGGTCCTAAGATCATGCACATACACAATAAATAAACCCTAGCTTGCAAAAGGCCATGCCAGTCTTGCTCAAAGGGGTCATTTATGATCGAAAGGCTCCTGGGTGTGCATGGAAATCATGAACACATCCATAATGGACACATTCACGTGTGGGAGCTGACAGAACCCAAGTCTGCTTGCCGGTTTGGGTTCCATGCCCTCGGAGAAAAACCTTAAAGTGTCCCTGAATGGCCACGAGGTGCCTAACCAAAATCCCCGTAGCACCAAAATAATGACACTGATCGTGAATCCATCGATTCCGATGGATTCAGAACCCCTGGTTTCAGATAGGGGATCCCCCACACTGTGCCTTGAAGGCTTGAAAACGGTGCTATTGTGCCATCTCAGTAACTAGGGTTTTGCTCAGTGAAGGCCATGCCAATCTTTCTCAAGGGGGTCATTTATGATCCAAAGGCTCCCGATCGAGTGTGGCCATAGTGAACACATCCATAGTGGCCACATGCATGTGTGTGAGCTGACGGAACCCAAGTCTGCTTGTCGGTTTGGGTTCTGTGCCCTCAAAGAAAATCCTCAAAGTGTCCCTGAATGGCCACAAGGTTCCTGAAAAAAATTCCCATGGCACCAAATCCATGACTCTGATAGTGAATTCATAAATTTCGATGGATTCGAGACCCTAGGTTTCAGCTAGGGGACCCCCCACACCGTGCCTCCAACTCTAAAAAATGGTGCTATTGTGACATCTCTGGAACTAGGGTTTTGCTCAGTGAAGGCCATTCCAATTTTGCTCAATGGGATCAATTCTCATACAAAGGATCCTGGGTGTGCGTGTCCATTGTGAACACATCCACAATGGCCACATGCATGTGTGGGAGCTGATGGAACCCAAGTCTGCTCTCCAGTTTGGGTTCTGTGCCCCCAGAGCAAATCCTCAAAGTGTCCCTGAATGGACAGGGGATGCCTAACCAAAATTCCTGTAGCACCAAAACTGTGAATCCGATCATGTCAATTCCAATGGATTGAGAACCATGGGTTTCAACAAGGGGATCCCCCACACCATGCCTAGAACTCTTGAAAATGGTGTTATCATGCCATCTCAAGAACTAGGGTTTTGTTTAGTGAAGGCCATGCCAATCTTGCTGAAGAGGGTCATTTATGATCCAAAGGATCCTGGGCATGCGTGGCCATCGTGAACACATCCACAATTTCCACATGCACATGTGGGAGTTGACAGAACCCAAGTCCACTTGCCGGTTTGGGTTCCATGCCCCCAGAGCAAATCCTCAAAGTGTCCCTAAATGGCCACGAGGTGCCTGAACAAAATTCCTGTAGCACCAAAATCATGACTCTGTCAATTTCGATGGATTCAAAACCCTGATTTTTAGCTAGGGGACCCCCCACACCATCCCTCAAATTCTCAGAAACGGTGCTATTGTGCCATCTCAGGAACTAGGGTTTTTCCTAGTGAAGGCCATGCCAATCTTGCTGAAGAGGGTCATTTATGATCCGAAGGCTACCGGGTGTGCGTGGCCATCGTGAAAAAATCCACAATGGCCACATGCACATGTGGGAGTTGATGGAATCCAAGTCCGCTCGCCAGTTTGGGTTCCGTGCGCCCGGAGCAAATCCTCAAAGTGTCCTTGAAAAGGCCACTGGGTGCCTGACCAAAATTTCTGTAGCACCAAAAACGTGACTCCGATCGTGAATCCGTCGATTCTGATGGATTCAAAACCTTGGGTTTCAACTAGGGGACCCCCCACACTGTGCCTTGAATGCTCGAAAATGGTGCTATTGTGCCATCTCAGGAACTAGGGTTTTGCTCAGTGAAGGCCATGCCAATTTTGCTGAAGAGGGTCATTTATGATCCGAAGGCTCTCGGGAGAGCGTGTCCATCCTGTACACATCCACAATGGCCATATGCATGTGTGGGAGATAACGAAACCCAAGTCTACTTGCCGGTTTGGGTTCCATGCCCTCGGAGCAAATCCTCAAAGTGTCCTTGAATGGCCATGGGGTGCCTGACCAAAATTACCATAGCACCAAAACCGTGACTCCGATCGCAAATCCATCGATTCCGGTGGATCCAAGATGCCAGGTTTTAGCTGCCCCCCCCCACACCGTTCCTCCAAATCTCAGAAATAGTGCTATTGTGCCATCTCCAGAACTAGGGTTTTGCTAAGTGAAGGCCATGCCAATCTTGCTTAAAGTATCAATTCTCATCCGAAGGCTCACAGGCATGCATGGACATCGTGAAAACATCCAAAATGGCCATATGCATGTGTGGGAGATGAAAGAATCCAAGTCTTCTCACCAGTTTGGGTTCCGTGCCCCCAAAGAAAATTTTCAAAGTGTTCCTGAATGACCACAGGGTGCCTGGCCAAAATGCCTGTAGCACCAAACCCGTGACTCCGATCATGAAGCTGTCGGTTCTGGTGTATCCAGGATGCTGAGTTTCAGCTGGGGGATCCCCCACACCGTGCCTCCAATGCTCGAAAACGGTGATATTGTGTCATCTCTGGAACTAGGTTTTGCTCAGTGAAGGCCATGCCAATCTTACTCAAGGGGGTCAATTCTCATCCGAAGGCTCCTAGGCATGCATGGCCATCATGAACACATCCATAATGGCCATATGCATGTGTGAGAGCTAAAAGAATCCAATTCCGCTCGTCGGTTTGGGTCCCATGCCCCCGGAACAAATCCTCAAAGTGTCCCTGAATGACCACGGGGTGCCTGACCAAAATGACCGTAGCACCAAAACCGTGACTCTGATTGCGAATCCGTTGATTCCGGTGGATCCGGGACACCGGGTTTCAGTCGGGGGACCCCCCACACCGTGCCTGCAACGCTTGTAAATAGTGCTATTGTGCCATCTCTGGAACTAGTGTTTTGCTTAGTGAAGGCCATGCCAATCTTCCTCAAGGGGGAAATTCTCATCTGAAGCTCTCGGGAGTGCATGGCCATCATGAAAAAAGCCACAATGGACATATGCACGTGTGAGAGCTGAAAGAATCCATGTCCGCTCGTCGGTTTGGGTTCCGTGCCCCAAAGCAAATCCTCAAAGTGTCCTTGAATGGCCATGGGGTGCCTGACCAAAATGCCCATAGCACGAAAACTACGACTCTGATAGTGAAGTTGTCGATTCCAGTGGATTCAAGACACCGGGTTCTAGTTGAGGGACCTCCCACATCGTGTCTCGAACACTCGAAAATGGTGGTATTGTGCCATCTCAGGAATTAGGGTTTTGCTCAGTGAAGCCCATGCCAATCTTGCTGAAGAGGGTAATTTATGATCCGAAGGCTCCCGGGAGAGCGTGGCCATCCTGAACACATCCCCAATGGCCATGTGCATGTGTAGGAGTTGATGGAACCCAAGTCTTCTTGTCGGTTTGGGTTCCATACCCCCAAAGCAAATCCTCAAAGTGTCCCTGAATGACCACGGGTTTCCTGACCAAAATTCCCGTAACACAAAAACCGCGACTCCGATCATGAAGCCATCGATTCCAATGGATTTGTGATGTCAGGTTATAGCTGGGGGACCCCCCACACCGTGCCTCGAACACTCAGAAATAGTGCTATTGTGACATCTCAGGAACTAGGGTTTTGCTCAATGAAGTCCATGCCAATCTTGCTGAAGAGGGTCATTTATGATCCGAAGGCTTCTGGGAGAGCATGGAAATCCTGAATACATCCACAATGGCCAAATGCAGGTGCGAGAGCTGAAGGAACCCAAGTCCGCTTGCCAATTTGGGTTCCATGCCCCCAGAGCAAATCCTCAAAGTGTCCCTGAATGGACACGGGGTGCCTGACCAAAATGCCTGTAGCACCAAAACCGTGACTTCGATTGCGAATCTGTCGATTCCGATGGATTCATGATGCCTGTTTCTAGTTGTGGGACCCCCCACATCATGCCTCCAACTCCTAGAAACAGTTCTATTTTTCCATCTCTAGAACTAGGGTTTTTCTCAGTGAAAGCCATGCAAATCTTGCAAAAGGGGGTCAATTCTCATCCGAAGGCTCCCGAGTGTGAGTGTCCATCGTGAAAACATCCACAATGGCCATGTGCACATGTGGGAGCCCATGAAACCCAAATCCACTTGTCGGTTTGGGTTTCATCCCCCAGAGCAAATCCTCAAAGTGTCCATGAATGGCCACAGGGTTCCTGACCAAAATTCCCGTAGCACCAAAATCGTGACTCCGATCGTGAAGCCGTCGATTCCGGTGGATTCAGGACGCCGGGTTCTAGCTGGGGGACCCCCACATCGTGCCTCCAACACTCGTAAATGGTGATATTTTTCCATCTCCAGAACTAGGGTTTTTCTTAGTGAAGGCCACTCCAATTTTTCTCAAGGGGGTCAATTCTCATCCAAAGGCTCCCAGGCATGCGTTGCCATCGTGAACACATCCACAATGGCCATGTGCACATGTGGGAGATGACGAAACTGAACTCCGCTCGCCATTTTGGGTTCCGTGCCCCTGGAGAAAATCCTCAAAGTGTCCCTGAATGACCACGGGGTGCTAAAAAAAAATGCCCGTAGCACCAAAACCATGACTCCGATCGCGAAGCCGTCTATTCCGATGGATTCGGGACGCTAGGTTCTAGCTGGGGGACCCCCCACATCGTGCCTCCAATGCCCAGAAATGGTGCTATTGTGCCATCTCCAGAACTAGGCTTTTGCTCAGTGAAGGCCATGTCAATCTTGAAAAAGGGGGTCAATAAGCTAGATTAGGTTCTATAGGGATAGATTAGGTCTCCGGGGCTAGGTTACATCTCTAAGGATAGATAAGTATTCTAGATTAAGTATCCAGGGTTGTAGGTCCATATTAGGATTTCCAGGGCCAGATTTTTTTTTGTCTGGTTTCTAGGGCTAGATCAGGGTCTATAAGCTAGATTAGGTTCTATAGGGCTAGATTAGGTCTCTGGGGCTAGGTTACATTTCTAGGGCTAGATAAGTATTCTAGATTAGGTCTCTAGGGTTGTAGGTCCATGTTAGGATTTCCGGGTCTAGATTTGTTTTTTTCTGGTTTCTAGGGCTAGATTAGGGTCTATAAGCTAGATTAGGTTCTATAGGGCTAGATTAGGTCTCCGGGGCTAGGTTACATATCTAGGGATAGATAAGTATTCTAGATTAGGTCTCTAGGGTTGTAGGTCCACATTAGGATTTCCAGGGCTAGATTTGTTTTTGTTTGGTTTCTAGGGATAGATCAGGATCTATAAGCTAGATTAGGTTCTATAGGGCTAGATTAGGTCTTTGGGGCTAGGTTACGTCTCTAGGGATAGATAAGTATTCTATATTATGTCTCTAGGGATGTAGGTCCACATTAGGATTTCCACGGCTAGATTTGTTTTTGTCTGGTTTGTAGGGCTAGATCAGGGTCTATAAGTTAGATTAGGTTCTTTAGGGCTATATTAGGTCTTCGAGGATAGGTTACGTCTCTAGGGCTAGATAAGTATTCTAGATTAGGTCTCCAGGGTTGTAGGCCCACATTAGGCTTTCCAGGGATAGATTTGTTTTTGTCTGGTTTCTAGGGCTATATCAGGGTCTATAAGCTAGATTAGGTTCTATAGGGCTAGATTAGGTCTTAGGGGCTAGGCTACATCTCTAGGTATAGATAAGTATTCTAGATTAGGTCTCCAGGGTTGTAGGTCCACATTAGGCTTTCCAGGGATAGATTTGTTTTTGTCTAGTTTTTAGGGCTAAATCAGGACCTGTAAGCTAGATTAGTTCTATAGGGCTACATTAGGTCTTCGAGGATAGGTTACGTCTCTAGGGATAGATAAGTATTCTAGATTAGGTCTCCAGGGTTGTAGGTCCACATTAGGATTTCTAGGGCTACATTTCACTTTGTTAGTATTTCCTCTTGTGATCAGGGTGATTGTCAACATTATTGATCTAGTGGATTAGGAGCATGTATAGGTGATTGTACTGCCCAAGATATTTATATCATTTGTTTCTTCTGTCCATGAGAATTCCAATTATATAGATGAGGAGAGGTGTGATGATGAGATTGACTTCATCCATGCACGTTTTACTTATTCATTAGGGAGGTGTTGATTCTTGTGTACAAATCATCACAGACAATGCACCCGCTTGGAAGGCTGCTGGGATGATTGTGGAAGCTAAATATCCACAGGTATGTTCATTTTGGACACCGTTCATTTGATTTAATGTTGTAGAGTCATTTATACATGCTTTTATTGCTCTTACAGGTTATTTGGACACCTTGCATTGTCCATTCCTTGAATTTAGCATTGAAATCCATTAGTTCAGATGTGACATGGATTGGATTTGTAGCATTTTCCACTTCCACTAGGAGATTTGGAGGCTATGATGATGGTGATCATATGGAGGGGTCATCCTCCACACTAGCAGATGTAGATTGTCAGATGGGCAGAGAGGAGGAGGAGGATGATGATTGGGGCAGTGATGAGTTTGTTGATTCAGGAATGGAGGAGGACTATTGACATATGAGATTCTTCCATCTTGATCCACCCCTTTTTGTATTTACTATTAGTCTATTTAGAATTTTCCAATGCCCAGTGGCATTATGACATCTCTATAATACATTTTGATTTTGATGACTTAATGAGAAATATGGTTCCGACATCTTGAGCTATTTCCCAATGCCTATCAAATTTCAATGCATCTATGTGTCTCATTGTGATTTTTGAATGAAAAATGTGTAATCATTAATGTGTATTGATTCTAATTTCTATTGAATATTATGAAATGTTATAATATAAGATGAGTTTTCAATCTTGTTTATGCATGTGAAGTTTTCCTAAAGGGATGGAAACTTGAATTGGAGTGATTGGTGTAAAACATCAATGTATTGTAATAGTAACTTAAACATAACTCAAATATCAAATAAACGATATAAGATAACGATATCAAATAAAATATCTAACATGAATAACATTAGACATGCATGAATAACAATCACATGACTATACTGTTGGGTCCAGGAAATGCCCCCTTTTGGCCATCCTTATTACATGATTTTGCCCGGATTACATCCTATTTTCATAAGCTATACCTATGCCTTTTCTCCAGATCAACCAATGATATTGACAGGTATAATTCGTTATTGCTTTATTTATTTTATGCCTAATATTGTTAAGGGTCTAGATCCTAGTCCTTGGTTTATGCTAATCTGTGTGATTTCATTTAGTCAAGGTCTAAAGTGCAGGTGTATCAGCCGAATGGCACCAGCTGTTACTCTTCAAAGCCCAATTCCTCATAACTCCAAAGGACAACACACTCCTCCATGAGAATCTGTAATAGGCCTCCACTGAAATAGAACCTAGCTGCAACAAACAGATCGCATCCCAGCTTGCTAAATCCACTGATCCATTGATTACTGGAGTAACAAATCCTTCATGAGTAACAACCTTGTTTAATACGGTTGTAACAGTTAGCTGTAACTCCGCAGCATGAAGATCATAGATCTTCACTGCTGCACGATTTTGGTGGATTGTGATCTGTACTTTCAGTGTATAAATATGAGAAGGCTCCTGTAGCCCGGGGTTGGACAATTACCATTTTGCATAAGCTGTAACAGAGCACTGATACTGTCAATTTCCATTATTAATATGAGAGCAGAGTTCTTCATTTCTGTGTCTTAATTTGTTGTGATTCTTGGCGTCTCTGTTAGAAGGCCAGGGCCCTCCTTCTCACAGAGATAGATGGCTTAAGTAGGTAGGGTAATTTAGCTTTCTTTATGTTGTGTGGTGTGGAAGCATTGCAGATGTTATTGTTAGCTGCAACAGAGATTAGCTTTCCTTTTGGTAGTTCATGATTGCATCTTGAATAGCTGTAGCAGATTGGTGTGACAATCGACTGTGTAGGATAATTCAGTTAATGCATGTGTGTTTGAATCAGCTGTAACAGCCAAGCTCAATTCCAATATCTGTCAGTTGTTTATGATTTCTAGGATTTCCAATAATTATCAGTTAGAGTTCAAGCTTATATCTAGATTCTGGTTGCTGTTGTATCTTCAATTGGTTTATTAAGGTAGGAAGATTATGATTGAGTAACAGTAGCTACTGGATGGATCATTTTGGTAAATATTGAATATTGTAGTTTGATAATTATAGGATTTAACTTCTTGCAAAATCAATCTGGTTTATTTCTATTCTTAATTTTATAACTGCTGGGTGATTTCTGTAGGAAGGTAGTTCAATTGAATTCCTAGATGTGTGAATTAGATTAGTTTGCTTTCTGGAGTGAGTTTGGCTGGATAGACTGGTAGGATCATTATCTCCATTTAGTTAATCAACTGCTTGACATGTTTATGCACAATTTATGCTTATTTCCATTGAAACAAAAATACCTCCCTGGGTTTGACAATTTATATTGACCATCCTGTGTGTTAGCTTTAATTAATTGACATATAGGGTGACCAACATATACTATGTACCTCAATCAATTAGGCCTTCTGGATCCTCTCTATTTTTTATTGTCTCAAACAACCTCTCGTGCTTTGCATGAGGTAGTAAGTAGCGTACTGCCTTGTTTGATGAATTCATTGGCATTCTTTGTATTTGGATGTTTGTACCAACAATCAAGTGCATAAAGTGATACACCCATGAACTTGGTTTATAATCCATGTATGTGTAGCCATTTCTCTTTGGTCCCTTTCCATCTATTGTAATATATTCTCCTTGAACAACCATCGATCCAGTCGGAAAGGTAATGCCTTCACTATCAGTTAATGATGCGAGGAGGGTTTTCTTCCCCTGGATGCATCGTGCCAACCAATAATTCGTGCCAATTTCACTGTCTGTCAGGGTGACAACTGCGTAGATGTGTCCTGCAAAAATTCATTTTACAGTCATATTCCAACAAGTAGTGGTTTGATAAATTGGCTAATTAAAAAAACAAGGAGGGAACCGGGATATGAATGCAAAAATGTTTACATGGCTGTACAAGATCAAATATATGATCATATTCATTCGAAATAGAGGATTGGCCTTCCTCTAACTGGATTTTTTGAACAACTGCACGTGGCCCTACTACAAGTGATACATGATCCCATTCATCAACCCAATCCATTGATTCACACTCATCCCACTCACAACTGCTGCAAGGCCCACAAAAGCAAGCAAGTTTCCACGCCCATATTTCAAATAAGGGGTTGTTTGAGCTTTGAACCGAATGAAATCCACGAGTGCCTTGTACAGTACTACAACTATAAGAGCACGATCGATCTATATCAACCACATGCCATAAATTTTTGACATGTCCTCTACCTGCTGGTTTGTGTTACTCCGTGGTTCAATCTGAAATTTTTGCAGAGCATCATTGAACTATGGATTCTGCATCCCGAATATGAGGTTTTTTCATGCACCTCATCTCCTCCCTTCGTAGGGATTTTTTGAGACATGCTCCAGTCCCATCATGCTCTCCCTTTCCATGCCCAATCTCAAAATAGTTCCATTTATGCAGCACATCATAAGTCTTGTGCAAAATACTCAACCACTGGAATACATGTGCATTTTTGAACTGGCCTGCACAACCATCTGACCATATCCAATGCTGATCCATCTGTATACCTCTCTCCTTTAGCTGATCATAGAAAATTCTGAATCAATGTAGCACATAATGCAGGTCGTGGCACCTGTCGTCATGGATGCAGAAGTTGGTCTCTTTCAATATTATCCTCATGTCATTGTTGCTCTCTGGAGCGTGCCTATATGTGATATGGACCATAAGTCTAACTTGGTATGAATGGTAGTATTAATTTTGAATCTCATTCTGTGGCTACAGGGTGTATTTTTCAGCAAAGTCCACAACCGACAATATTGTGCCATTGGGAAAGGTGTCCTTGCACTGTCTGTACTGTTCATCTTGCCATTGTGCTACATGGACATGTTGTACATACTGCCCAGTCTTTTGGTATAATTCCTTCATGAAATCACAAATTTTTACCAAGTGCAACAAAACCAAGGGTCTTGATACAATGTGACATTTGTAATTTGAATATATATGTATAAATTCAACATGTACAGTATGAAAGTATGCAAACTTAGATTACCCGTGACTTCACTAATGCAATTTTTTTGCTTTCCTTCGCACTATCTACTTGAAGTTCTGCATTTCTACTAACATCCTCCCAAATTCGTGCTCCTCGATTTCATGGATGCAACGACTCAATAATACAAGTCCACTGCATCTGGAACATGTCCCATATAAACATGATATTTTATAATATTTTTGTCCTTTAGGTCTTGGACAAATTATGCTATGTATAAATTCTCTAGATGCATTTGGTGGTTGTAATGATGGGAAGTCCTGCACAATATTAGTATGCAAATCAAAAAATATATGTCTATATGTATCATAATAGTACTCAAATTCTACATGTTATCTACAACAACATGTGTTGCGATCAATGCAAATTATAACATACCGGAGTTTGAATTTTTGAAAGGAACTTTGGCCCAAGTTCAATTGTGTGTGCTCATTCTTGAACCTCTCATAGAGTTCCGTTTGTGTCGTTTCAAGGAAGTGCTTGACATGGGGTTCACACCCCTTAACACCTTTTCTCAACTTTAACACATCTCTTTGATTCGATGAAGGTCTAGTGTTATCATGCCAAAAATTTTGTACTAGTTCTTTAACAGCATCAATAAGCTTCATGTCTGAACGAGGTAACCTACCAACAAAGGTCCAACAATATTTTTGGCATGGGGTCTCAAGTTTTTCTCTAATAGCATAATACTTTTGAAGAGTTTTTCTATCTACTTTAATTATTTTACATGTGTGTGATAACATGCGACGTTACCTTGTGGATTTGTCTACAATCGATTCTGACAGTACACAACGAGACGCATTAAAATATTTTGTACGATAAGTTTTTCCAATCAAATTAAATGCAGACTTTAGATTTCTAACAACATGATTGTTGGCCTATGAAATTCTAACTAAATTTATGCCCAAAATTCTCCTAACATGAGCTAGACAATGTGATTTTAACAAAGCTAGAAACAATTGACATTTTGCTGCGTCGGTTTTGGATTCAAAAAATTATTTGATTATCCTGTTGCAATGGAAATCAATAGTGCGTTTGGGAAAATTACCTTCAAGTCTTGAAAAGGAACTTTCATCCACATGAATATGTTTGGGATTTCTTCGTCGTCCGCTTGATAGTAGAGGCAAGGGATTCGAAAAGGAAGTACGAGTCTCATCACCGGTTTGTTGTGGCCCTTCGTTCACAATTTGGTCCTGCAAGGGAGTGTGTTTGACATGTGTGTGCTCTTGTTGGAGAGGTTTCCAATTAAAAACTTGTTCAACATCCATCCCTTCATACTTGACATCAACCAAGATTTGATTGACTTCAACCACTTCGTCATTGCTTGTTGATGGATCTAAGGCACTAACATTTTGATGTCTATGGTTTTCCATGTACAACCTGGCCTTTTCTCTTATCTCATGGGCCTTTTCAGGGGGCGTCTCCTTACTTCTAGAATTTCGTTTATTATTACATTTGTTTCCCATCTTCAATATGCTTTTTAACAAAACAAAAATATCACCCCTGGAAGAATAAATAACAAATAAAATATTAAAACTCGAGGTGCATGATTATTAAAACTCGATGTAGCAATTGATTATGTACAACAACATCTAGTGAGAATGTTTTCATATAATCTTAAAATATATTGAGAATGCCCTAGATATAACAACAACATCACCTCTAGGAACTCAATTGGATGGTATTGGATGGTGGTATGGGATGTTAGTAGGAGCACATTTCCTACAAAAGGAGAAGCTCCTATTGACTTCATTTTCATGTTTTTGATGAGGGAAAATAGCCCCAAAAGATTAAGAGTTTGATTCTTTAGGTGTTTGTGTGAGTGTTTGTAGTGAAATCATGGGGAATTCAACAAATTTTTGTGTACTAGATGGAGTTATGTGATTATGAAAGGTTATTGGTGGTGATGCAAGTAAGTTTTTTTTTATTATCTTCATGAAAGGTTGAAAGCATTTCTTGCTGCATGTTTTTATTTTCTATGTTGAAGGTTAAGAAGACTAAAATACATTTATCATACAATTCATGAGGAAAAACTAAAATAGATACAATTCAAGCAAAGTGAATGAAGAATAAAATACATTTCACAAGAAAAAATTGTCACCATACCTCAAGGATTATGATTGCTCTTTGCTTGAAATGTAAAATTCTCTTTTGATGTATCCACTATATGTAAGAAGAGTTCAAGTGTGTCCAAGAAGCATGATAATTCAATCCAAGGAGCCAAACAGAGTCCAACTGTTGTGTATTCAATCCAAGGATCCAAATAGAGCCCAAATGGTGTGTATTCAATCCAAAGAGCCAAATAGAGTCTAACTGGTGTGTATTCTATCCAAATTGTCAAAGAAACACTTAAAGGTGTGTGAATTCAATCCAAAATGCAAGTGATTGTCAAACTGTGTGTGAAAACAATGAAGAATATGTGAGGAATGAGAGAAAAAATGTGGGAGAAGAGCGCGGTTTATTTTCTAAATTTTATGTTCAGCAGAGGCGCGCACGCGCTAGGAGCGCGTGCACGCTTCTGCTAAATGTTGCATAGTTTGGTGGGTAACATTTACTTCATTTATTTCCCAATAAATATATGTGTTGGTTTATTCCTAGAGCCCCTCCCCCATAAAGGCCTTTAGGCCCTCTTCTAAACCATAATCCCTAAGTGCATAAGTGCTTCTAGGTGTTTAGGGGTTTTGGAATTAGAGTTATAAGGATTGTAGGTTAAGAGGTAAAGGTTATAGGGATTGTAGGTAAGTTATGGGGTTAAAGGTTATATTAAAAAAAAAATCTACCAATATTAAAATGCGAATTATGATTGGTTAAAATTATACGAGCTATGGAAAATTGAATGTACAAATTATCATGGAAATTTAACACATAAAGAAACCAAGATAACTTGAAATACATATTCAAAAGTTGATTTTTTTATCAATCACACAACCTGAAAAATATGAATGTAACATTCCTTTCAGTCCCGAGCTTCAAGTCTCCTCCCATGACCATGTCCAAACCCCTAATTCCAAAGACTTGGATACATAGTGCCATGGAATCATGGTATCCCTGCAAAGTCATACATGGTGCTTTGAGACATTTTTCATGGATTTGGATGCCTCAATGGATTCTTTACGGCCAAATGCATGGTCTTTTTACCTCAAATGTCATTCCCAAGGCCTTGAGACACATACATATTTCTCCAATCCACCTAATTGCACAAACAACCCTAATCATAAGCCATTGGCACACTCAAGAAGCCATGTGTGGTTGGTTGAGGAAACCTTCTTAGTCTTTGATGGCTAGAATACTTCTTCAAGGCCCAAGGCTTTGGTGTCCTCCACTAAGCATGTCCAAGGCCCCAAGACATAAATATAGAGAATCATGAATACCATTGAAAAAGTCATGTGTGTTGTACTTTGAAGCATTTTTCATTGATCTAGATTCCTCAATGCTTTCTTTAAGGATAAATTCAAAGTATTATTCCTTAGAGAATCATCCTAAAGGCCCCAATACATGTACATACTAATTAAAAATACGGAATGGCACTAATATCCTCAATCATAGAGTAATGATACCCTCAATATGTCATGCGTGGTTGGTGGATGAAATATTCTTATCCTTGGATCGCTAGAAGATTCATTTAGGTCCATAGGATCAACTCTCCTCCCTTCACTATGTCCAAGGACCTAAGGCCCTAAGACATAGATACATATTTCCACATATATCCCTATGAGATAATGCATGGTTCCTTGAGGAATTTCTCATGGATTTGTATGCCTCAATGGTTTATTTAGGTCCAAATGCATGGTATTCTTCCCTGGAAAACCATTTCCAAGGCCCTAAGACATGTAGATACTAAGTTAAAAACCATATAATGGCACTTCCATCCTCAATCACAGGACAATGATACCTCAAGAGTCCATGTGTAGTTGGTGGAGGTAACCTTCTTATCCCTAGATGGATATAAGATTCCTTTAAGGCCCAAGTCTTAGGTCTCCTCCATTGACCATGTCCAATTATCTAAGTCCCCAAGACTTGGATACATAACACAATGGATGCCCTTGTAAAGTCTTGGTTGGTGCTTTTCGACATTGTTCATGGCCTTAGATGTCTAAATGGTTTCTTTATGGCCAAAGGAACGATATTCTTCGATAAAACATCATTCCAAAAGCCTTGATTAGGCACATACATATTTCTCAAAACCACTTCATGGTATCGACATCCTTAATCATAGGCCAATGATACCATTAAGAGGTCATGTGTGGTTAGTGGAGGAAATCATCATAACTCTTTTTGGATAGAATATTCCTTTAGGGACCAAGGTTCAGGTCTCTCTCTCTCTGAATATCTCTCTAAACTTACTATGGGTTATAGGTTTTAAGGGTTGGGTGTTTGATGATAGAGTTTAGGGTTGATGAGAATTAGAGGTTATAAGGGTTAGGGTTAATTTTTATTTGACTAGACACTTTAGAGGTTAGAATTACGTGGCTAGGATTATAGGGGTTAAGGGATATATACCATTATGTGTTAGTATTTAGGAGCTTTAGGGGCTATACTAGTTTAGGATTATAGTGGGCCAAGAATTATGGTGGTTAGTTGTACTAGGGACTAGGATTGAAGTGGCTAGGGACTAATGGTCAAGGGTTTGGGGA
Source organism: Larix kaempferi (assembly GCA_027924585.1). Lineage (NCBI taxonomy): Eukaryota > Viridiplantae > Streptophyta > Pinopsida > Pinales > Pinaceae > Larix > Larix kaempferi. The sequence continues at coordinate 8,535,973 of BSBM01001033.1, forward strand.
TTGAGATATATGGGTCATGGATTTATGGTTACAAGGATGAAGATTTATATGTACATGAGGATAATGAGATTTAGTGATTTAGTGTAGTAGTATATCTCCTAACCCTTATGGTGAAGGAGAGAAGAGAGCGGTAAGGGAGGGAGGTGTTAAATTTTTCAGAATTTACTTCAATCTGATCTAGGATCTTAACTGAGAGAACAACATGTACATCATATCTACAACATATCAATCATGGACACAATAATTCAATCACACAAGAGACACAAAGTTTACTTGGGGAAAACCATAAAGGTGAAAAACCCCAATAACTTCCTTAGAGATAGATAGAGCAATGATACAACCCAAGCATAAGAGATAGACATCTCCTAGCAGCAGCTTCTCCTCCTCCACAAGTGCGCCACTCTCCAAAGAGTGTGTGAGAGAATATAATGATGAAATAGAGTGCCTCCCGCACTCTATTTATACTTGACTTGACTTGCCTAATAACCTTTACTAGGTCGGCCTCAACTTAACCACATAACACAAAGCTGACTGGGCCGACACCCAATAGGGTGGTCTAATAACCATTTGACCCACATGGCTGACCCACAATAGGGTGGTCTACTAACCCTTTGACCCACATGACTTATACAGGGTTGACCCCAACAAGGTGGTCTAATAATCCATCAAGTATAAGTTACGACACTTACAATATAAATGATGACACTTCCGTATAGAGGAATAATAACATCTCTATAGGAATACAAACACATCCGTATAAAGGAATAATACCATCTCTATAGGAGTACAATATACATATATGAAATACATTCCGAAGTTACATATACATCAACACTCCCTCTTAACTAGGAAGGTATTTCTCGACATAGGTCTTCTAGCACAAGTCTTCTTCTCTGGATCATCATCACTGGATAATCGTCATCATCACTACTGGTGCTATCTCAATCAATATCTGAATCTACTCATAGGAAGTTCTAGAGAGCTAGTCCTTTTTCATACTGGATGTAGGCCCACCATCTGCAGGTCTTCATCATCACTGGCCATACTGTGGAATCCTCAAGACTTATTACGTGCGTCACAAAACCTCGCAAGAGCATCCCAGGAATGATTACGAGCACACGAACCAACCTATCAGATATCCCAGGGAGCTATTACATGTGTCTGTCACAAAACCTTAAAAGAGTCTCTTAACTAGCAAGAACCCTAAAGAGCATCTGAGGACTTTTTCATCCTGTCCAGATCTCCAAGACTTATTACATGTGATCCCCACCACAAAACCTTAAAATAGTGTCTTGTCAAGAAAGAACCCTAAAGAGCATCTAAGTCCTTTTTCATCTTGTCCAGATCTCCAGGAATTATTACATGTGGTCATGGAAATGCCTCGAAAGAGCATCTGAGGCCTTTTTCACCCTGTCGAGATCTCCCAGGTCTACTTACATGCCATAGGACAAAAACTCGAAAGAGCGTTTGCCAGATCTCCCAGGGAGCTATTATATGCCAGCGACAAAACCTAGCAAGAGAATTTGCAAACCTCCCAGGGCGCTATTATATGTCCTCCCAAAGAAAATCCTCGAAAGAGCATTTGCCAGATCTCCAAGGGAGCTATTATATGCCAGCGGAAAAACCTAGCAAGAGAATCTGCAAACCTCCTAGGGTGCTATTATATGCTTATCTTCATAACCTGTCCACGGCCATAGAGCATCAACCTGATACTCACCATACACCATCCTGATGTACACATGATCATCCTGATCATCATCACTGCATCGTCCTGACGCATGTCATTTAGAGCAACATCCTGAAGCTCATCATCCATGATCATCCTAATCATACAATGCATCCACCTGATGCATACACAGTATCTGCTTGATACATATCATCATACATGATCTACTTGATCATACAATGTATCCACCTGATACATATACAAATACATGATCCACCTGATCATACCTGATACATATCAACATACATGATCTACCTGATCATACAATGTATCCACCTAATACATATACAAATACATACACATGATCCAACTGATCATATCCAGCATCCAACATGATGCATACATACATAAATGATCCAATTGATCATATCCAACATCCAACATGATGCATACATACATAAATGATCCAACTGATCATATCTAGCATCCAACATGATGCATACATACATAAATGATCCAACTGATCATATCAAGCATCCAACATGATGCATGTACATATACAGAGCAGTAACTGGAGCATCGTCCTGATGATCATCATCCAGTGCTTACATCCACTGCCATGTGAAGGATCCTCCTTCCGACATGCTTGGAATGGCTTAAGAAAATGTCTTCATCACTTCTTCCTCGAAGTGTCATCGATCTGAAGAACACCAAGCCTCTCTCTGAAGTACTCGAACTTCACTCTGGATAGTGGATTCGTCAACACATCTGCAATCTGCTCATCCATCACAACATATAGAAGCTTCACTGCTCCTCTCTGCACCATATCCCTGATATAGTGATATTTGATCTCTATGTGTTTCGACTTGTCGTGGAACACTGGGCTCTCAGACAGCTTCACACAACTATGGTTGTCACAAAAGATACCAGTAGCCTCTAGCGGTAGATCAAATAACTTAGACAGTAGCTTCCTAATCCATACTGCCTCACAACTAGCCGAACAAGCTACAAGATACTCTGCTTCGACTGTACTCAGTGCTACGCAGGACTGCTTCCTGCTAAACCAAGAAATCACACCTGATCCCATACTGAAGCAACACCCATAAGTGCTCTTCCTATCTGCAACACTGCCTGCCCAATCTGAATCAACATAACCTTGTAGGTTAAACTTTTGATTCGCATCATACTTGAGCCCATAATCAACTGTACCCTTCAGGTACCTCAAAATATGCTTTACAGCAACCAGGTGAACACTCCTCGGATCCGTCAGGAACTGGCTCAATGTGTTCACCGCAAAGCAAATATCTAGTCTTGTGTTCGTCAGGTACATCAAGGACCCAATCATTTGACGATACATAGTGACATCAACCGGATCAGATGAAGCATCACACAGAAGCTTCAGGTTCGATGCCATAGGTGTGGCCATGGCCTTGCAGTCTATCATCCCGAACCTCTTCAGGATCTCTATTGTATGCTTCCCTTGTCCAAGGAAGATCCCATCTGCACTCTGCCACACCTCCATGCCTAGAAAATAGTGCATCATCCCCAAGTCCTTCATCTTGAACTCAGCAACAAGCTTCCATTGTGTGTCGCCAATCAATGTATCCCCACTTGTAACAAATAGGTTATCCGCATACAAAAGTAGTATCACTGGATTTCCTTCCTCAACCTTGTAGTGAAGGTTGGAATCCGCTTTACTCTTGGTAAATCCCAAATTGGATAGAAAGCTGTCTATCCTACCATACCAAGTTCTGCACATATATGACTCAAACCTGAGTGGCTGCTCCACATACACTTCCTCTTCGACTACACCATTCAAGAAAGCTGTCTTAAAATCTATTTGGTGTATCTTCCATTTTATTACTGCAGTCAGAGCAAGTACTAATTGAAGTGTATCTGGCTATAGGAGCAAAAGTCTCTTCATAATCAATTCCTCTTTCTAGGAGAAGCCACAAGCTACAAATCTCACTTTGTATTTCTCTATGCTACCATCTGCAGCATGCTTGATTTTATAGATCCACTTGGAAGTCACAACAGACTTCCCTTCAGGTCTTGGGACTGCATCCCAACCATCATTCTTCATGATCGATTGGTACTCCTCGATCATGGCATTCTTCCTGAATCCTGGGAACTTCAATATTTTTAATATCTTCAATATATAACTTTGTTGTTGAACAAATGGTGTAGTCCTTCTTTTGTAGGTGATGGTATACAATCTTTCTTACAAAACAAGTTAAATTGCATGATTATAAAACATCTCATAGTTTTCAGAACAAATTCTTACACATAAATAAATATGTCATACAGTCATGCAATTATCTTAGCCAATGCTTCAATACAACATTTATCCATATCCCGTAACTTTCTAGATGCCTTCCAATCTCTACCAGAACATTGTTAAGAGTGTGCACAACTCTCAACATGTCAGCAAAGAGGTTTCATTCTAGATAAGTAGCAATGGAATGTTGTACAGTGCCATAGGCCACTTACCCATTACATGCATATTAGTAGTATGATGTTCATTAATGCAATTATTCTAATATGCCAAAATACACAGCCTAATTCTAGGAACATCAGTATATACATAATTGAACAATATTATTTAAGCAATCAAATATGCAAGAAATGATAATTCAAATACTTATATTTGTTTTTTTGTTGGGTTGACTCCCTCTCAATCTTTTCTTCCTTTCTGTAACTCCATTATGATGTGAATTGGAGAAGTGGTCGACTCCCTCTGAATATCTGCATCCTTGCAGAAACTACTAGAGTGTGCTCCCTCTTGATCTTTGCTTCCTGGATTACCTATCCTTGAACTTATATCCATCCTCGATCACTATGCATGCTTACAAGTATCATTATTGTGATATCCTCGAGATCTCATACATAATCATACATTCATTAGTATAGTCTCAATACTATCAAAACACAATAATCTTAAACATGTATAGTCATGATCATTTCAAAACACAGATAATAAGCATTAGCATTCAATGTTTTAGGGAAGACTTCTCTTACTCATGCATATTCATATTTGAACAAAGGAATTCTCTGGTTAGTCATATCATCAATCAAGGTAAGAGACATAATATGCATAAACCCTTGATTACTTACATTTCTAACTTCATGAATAATCATTATCAACAATACAACAGTATAAGATCCTAACACAAGGTGGGATTCTAGCTTGATATAGGAAAAACATACCTGGATTAATATGTTAGTTGGTTATGTCTAACATACCCACATGATGTCTTCTTGTTCTCTTAAATGACTTGTGCTAGTAACCTGCATGTCTCATAAGTTAACCATTGTAGAACCAAGTTATACATACCTTGTAAGTAGATCTTCTATGTGATCCATGACAATGGATGAATCTTTGTCTTCATGTCACCATGATCATATGTTCTTGAAGTAGAACATGATTTATCTTTCTTGGTGTACCTTTCATGTTAGCGAACAACATAAACCTCATACAACATCACAATGCATCAGTACAATCATAAGGTTCAAAACCTTAATCAATGAATATCTTCTATCATGTATTCATAATTTTATTAAGGTGATACGACAAGTCTATTAATTAATCAGGATTGTACTAACCGTAATGATATGAAGACAAACATATCATAAACTTAACCATGAACATAATTCGAAACATACCTGTAAGTCATACCTGTCGATATTGCTTGTAATATTCTTATGTAAGGCCTTATCCTCATCTCCCTCTGAAACATGAACTTCTTCACTTATGCAGGTGACCAATCCATTTTCTTCTAGGATTAACCCAATCCACTTGATTTGCAGGAACTGGATCTGGAGCTAGATTAGGGTTTGTCAGAGAAACCCTAAAAATTCAAACTTTGAATTTCAAACTTCTGAAAGGATAGAAATATGCGCCTTGATGAGCTGATCAAGCTGGTATATTCAGGATTTGAAAACTGCAAAGTTTCACCCCTCAAAATTGCCTTTGAAACTTCTGGATCTTCTAGACAGGATCCCCAACTAGGGTTTGATAAATCCCACCCTTCTTCCCAACCAAAAGGTTCGATCCAAAGCTCTAAAATTTGATTTTTATGAGGAGCTTCCAGCCATGGTCACAGACTTCCAAAATTCCAACTTTTGCAGAAGCCCTAATTTTCCATCTTTCCGATCAAAGTCCCAAACTGGGGTTTGATCAACCCCGGTCTTCTTCCCAACCAAAAAATATGATATTGGTATCTAAATTTGGATTTTTATGAGTAGCACCCAGCCGTGGTCTCCAATTACAAAAATTTCAACTTTCTCAGAAACCCTAAATTCCCGAAACCATGAATGAAGGTGCTAAAAAATAATTATGTTTTGACAGAAATATGAACCTGATTGTTTCTGGTGTAACTCTGAACTTTCCAATCCAAATGGTTTGAAACTTCTACCTGTGGTAGCCCGACCTGTCATCTTTCCAACCCCACAGGTCTGACCTCAATTGGATTCTCTGAGAGAGAGTTATGCCAAGTGTCGCAACATGACCTGTTTATGGGATAAAACAGGAGAGCGAACTTGTACGGAGTTCCACGTGTCACTGGTTCAATTTAGGCCTCTGAAAAAGTTACCTAAGATAGTAAAGTCTGTGCAATACCTGTAAATTTTTACGAAATTTCATTTGGAGCTTCTTAGCCCAAGTTATGACCTTTTTTCCTAGGTCACCTGTTTATGACTCAGATCTGGAAGAGGCAGAAACGCTAGATTGTACATATCATAAAACACAAAGTACAACGAATTAGAAGTTTTCCTTTGGACACAAGGTACATGGGGATCTTATATTCGACCTGTAAAATTTTTAGATCTGAAAACTTCGCCAAAATGGATTTATAGTGAAAGTGCTACGATGACTAGTTTTTGCTATATCAAGCCCTAGCATCGCAAGTGCAACAAGTGTCATACATGCCATACCATGCCTTCTTTCAGGATAGCTCTGATACCATGTTAAATTTTTCAGAATTTACTTCAATCTGATCTAGGATCTTAACTGAGATAACAACATGTACAACATATCTACAGCATATCAATCATGGACACAATAATGCAAGCACACAAGAGACACAAAGTTTACTTGGGGAAAACCATAAAGGTGAAAAACCCCAATAACTTCCTCAGAGATAGATAGAGCAATGATACAACCCAAGCATAAGAGATAGACATCTCCTAGTAGTAGCTTGTCCTCCTCCACAAGTGTGCCACTCTCCAAAGAGTGTGTGAGAGAATATAATGATGAAATAGAGTGCCTCCTGCACTCTATTTATACTTGACTTGACTTGCCTAATAACCTTTACTAGGTGAGCCTCAACTTAACCACATAACACAAAGCTGACTGGGCCGACACACAATAGGGTGGTTTAATAACCCTTTGACTCACATGGCTGACCCCCAATAGGGTGGTCTAATAACCCTTTGACCCACATGACTTATACAGGGCCGAACCCAACAAGGTTGTCTAATAACCCATCAAGTATGAGTTATGACACTTACAATATAAATGGTGACACTTCCGTATAGAGGAATAATAACATCTCTATAGGAATACAAACACATTCGTATAGAGGAATAATACCATCTCTATAGGGGTACAATATACATATATGAAATACATTCCGAAGTTACATATACATCAACAGGAGGAGGGATTGGGTTGAGTGGAAGAGAGTGGGGGGGATTGGGTGGATAGGAACTAGGAAGAGAGGGGGGTGGGGTTATAGAGAGGGAGGGGGGGTTTATGGAGAGATAAATACAAATCAAGGTGTCACAAAGAACATGTGAGCACTACAACGCATTCACGCTTCCACATGTACGTGCATAGAAACGCGTGCGTTCCTCTATGTGTGCGTGCAACTATGCATGCACACATCTACATGTGCATGCATTTGTGCGCACACATGTTTGGATTCAATTTTTTTTGGATTCCTTGTAGGTTTGGTATTAGCTTCGGTTTTCCAAACCTTGAGGCTTAGTCCGAGTTATGGGAGAACACACCAATTTCTGTAACTTCATGTGTTTCACACTTAGTTCCGCATATGCTCCACTTGTGCACTACTGATGAAATTGCACACACTTGTCGAGCTCTGTGTGTAGATTCTAACTATATATTTTTTGAATAGATGTGTTATTGTTTTCTATTTTGAATTCATTTTTACTGCACTCATGTCAAATTTGTAAAAAACATAGGTCGTTTATTTGGCCTATAACTTTTGATTGGCATACATATTTAGAAAACGGAAAAGAACCCGCACAAGAGTACAAGAATACCTACAAGATAAAAAGAAAAGTTTTTTGATTATGTTTAGACCATGATATGGTTGTTGAGATATTGTAACTTCAAAGAATATTATATTTGTACTTTATTATTCTGGAGATGTTTCATTCCTTCGTGAAGATCTTATTGTATATCCGGAGATGTTTATTCCTCCGTCGGAATGTGGTAACTCGGGTTATTAGACTTCCCTAGTGGGGGTCGGACCTGTATGTGTCATGTGGGTCAAAGGGTTATTAGACCACCCTAGAGGGGTCGTCCCAGTCAGTTGTAGTGGGGTATTTAACCCATTGGTTAAATACGAGCCTACGTGTACTTGTGTAAAAGATATGTCAGAGTAGTGTATAAATAGAGGAGGTGTGTTCCTCATTTGACACACACACACACTTGTGGAGGAGAGGTCTGCTATGGTGGAGGAGGAGATCATATCTTTGGTTTGCATCTTTGTATATTGCTGGTCATCTATATTGAGGAAGCTTTACTGGGTTTTGTACCCCATGAGGGTTTCCCAGGATAAATCTGTGCCTCTTGTGTTTATGCTATGCTTGTTGTTTCTTCAGTGATCTTGTATATGCTATTATTGTGAAATGGAATGTAATGCTGCTATTTTCTGTCTTAGCATATTAAATCTTAACATGGTATCAGAGCTAACCTGAAGGAAGGCAAGGTATGGCACTTACAACACTTGCTTTACTTACGACAATTTGAAGGTTAGGGTTTTACATAGAAAAAACCAGTCATCGTGGAAATTTCGCTATAAATCCATTTATGCGAAGTTTCAGGGTCTGAAAAATTTACAGGTCGAAGATAACATCCCCAGGTACCTTGTGTCCAAAGGGCATCCTCAGATTCGTTGTACTTTATGAGTTATGATCAGTACAAGTTAGGGTTTCTGCCTCTTCCAGATCTCAGTTAAAATCAGGTAACCTTGGAAAAAAGGTCATAACTTGGGCTAGGAAGCTCCAAATGAAATTTCGTAAAAAGTGACACGTGGAATTCCGTACAAGTTCGCTCTCCTGTTTTATCCCATAAACAGGTCACATTGCGACACTTGGCATAACTCTCTCTTAGAAAATCCAATTGAGGTCAGACCTGTCAGGATGGAAAGATGACAGGTCAGGCTACTGCAAAAAATGTTTTCAGACCCTGTGGAGCAAAAATTTCAGAGTTATAGCAGAAACAATCAAGTGCATATTTCTGTCAAAACAGAATTATTTTTGGAGGACCTTTATTCATGGCTTCCGGAATTTAGGGTTTCGGAGAAAGTTAGAATTTTTGGAATCGGAGTCCACGGCTGAATGCTACTCAGGAAAATCAAAATTTAGAGACCAAGATCGAATTTTTTGGTTGGGTAGAAGACCGGGCTTGATCAAACCCTAGTTCGGGATTTTGATCAGAAAGATGGAAAATTAGGGCTTCAACAAAAGTTGGAATTTTTGAAGTCTGTAACCACGGCTGGAAGCTCCTCAGAAAAATAAGAGTTTAGAGCCTTGGATCGAACCTTTTGATTGGACAGAAGGGTGGGCTTCATCAAACCCTAGTTCGGGTTCCTGTCCAAAAGATCCAGAAGTTTCGAAGGCAATTTTGAGGGGTCAAATTTTGGAGATTTCAAAAGTGAAGTATGCTAGTTTGATCAGCTCAGCAAGACACATCCTTCCATCCATTCAGAAGCATGAAAGTCAAAGATTGAATTTTTAGGGTTTCTCTAGCAAGCCCTAATCAAGCTCCAAATCAAGTTTCAGGGGGAGTTGAGGCTAAGGCCTTACATAAGAAGACTACAAGAAGTCTCGATAGGTATGACTTAAGGAGGTTCAGGTATGTCTTGAAATATGATTCCTGATTAAGTTCATAATGTGTTTGTCTTCATATTATTTATTAGTACAATCTTGATTATTGTTAGAATTGTCTTATCACCCTAGTAACAGTATAAATGCATGTGAATGATCGAAGACATTCATTGATTAGGGCTATATGATTGTACTAATGCATTATGGTGTTGTGTGAGGTTGATGTTGTCTGCTAACAAGATACAGGTACATCACAAAAGACAAATCAAGTTCCATGACCATGACAACATGAAGACAAAGACTCATCCATAATATTTGTTCTACTTACGAGGTATGTATGACTTTGTTATATTATGCTTAACCTATGAGACATGCAGGTTCTAGCTCAGGATCTCTAAATCATTGAAGAGATTGTTTAGGTATGTTGTACATAACTAATCCAGATATGTTTTCTTATGTCAAGTTAGAATCTTACCTTGTGTTAGGATCCCTTATATAAGTATACTTGGTATGATTGGTTATGCTTATTCATAAAGTTAGTAATCAAGGGTTTATGCATATTATGTCTCTTGTCTTGATGATTTAATTAACCAGAAGAGTACTATGATCAAACAAGAATATGCATGAGTAAAAGAAGACTTCCTTGAAACCCTGAATACTAATGATCATGACTATACATATTCAAGATTATTTAGAATTAGAATGTTTGGAGAATATACTAATGAACGTATGTTTGTGTATGAGATCATGAGGATGACACTAGTGCACACTTGAGCATGCACAGTGGTACAGAATGAATACAAGTTCAAAAGACATATAAAAGATCAAGCGGGAAGCAACCACACAAACATAAAAGATAAGTATTTGAGTTGTTATTTGAAATAGTAAATGATATTTCCTGTAATAGGTTGTATGCATGATGCTGAGTGTAAACATTCATAGAGCATTGAACAATATAATACTAATATGCATATGATTGGTAAGTTGGACAAACATTCCATTGTTGCTTGTCTAGAATGAAACCTCTTTGTTGACATGCTGAGAGCTGTGCACACTCTCGATAGTATGTTCTGGTAGAGATGGAAGGCATCTAGATAGCCACTGTATGCATACAGGATATGGGAAAGTGTTGTGCCAAAGTATTGGTAAAAATAGTTGTATAACTATGTAAATGATATGTGTATGCATAATAGGTTATCATGTCAATATGATTTGATGATTATGAAGTATTACTAATCATGTACTTAATTTTGATTTGTAGGAAAGATCATGATGAATGATGAACACTGAACAAGCGATGGATGTTAAACAAAAAAAAAAGATTTTCAAATCAAACACACTATAGAAGGCTTGTGGCTAGAAGATTCTCTTAGAAAGAAGAAGAGAATCATGATGAGATGTTTGCTCCAAGTGGCTAGATAAGACCATTCTCTTAATGGTGTAATTAAAGAAGAAGTGTGAATCAGGTTCTGTATGGGTTCCCAGGATCGATAGTAATTGATGAAAATACATGTGAGGATTGCATCATCCTTGAACACAAGTTCTAAAGTGAGCCGCAGACAAGTGTCTCCGAGAAAGAAGAGGGATTGTATCATCCTTGAACACTTGTTCTAAAGAGAGCCGTAGATGTATGTCTTCGAAAATGAAGTCCTTGGTGGACATGAGAGGATTGGATCATCCCTGGACTTCAGTCCGAAAGAAGAGCCGTAGACGTATGTATTCGAGAATGAAGTTCTTGGTGAACATGTGAGGGGATTGGATCATCCCTGGACTTCAGTCCGAAAGAAGAGCCGTAGACGTATGTCTTCGAGAATGAAGTTCTTGGTGAACACGTGAGGGGATTGGATCACCCCTGGACTTCAGTCCGAAAGAAGAGCCGTAGACGTATGTCTTCGTGAATGAAGTTTTTGGTGAACATGTGAGGGGATTGGATCATCCCTGGACTTCAGTCCAAAAGAAGAGCCGTAGATGTATGTCTTCATGAATGAATTTCTTGGCAAACATGTGAGGGGATTGGATCATCCCTGGAATTCAGTCCGAAAGAAGAGCCGTAGACGTATGTCTTTGAGAATGAAGTCCTTGGTGGACGGTTGAGGATTAAGTCATCCTTGGATGTAGTCCTAAATGTACGGTTTAGGATTAAGTCATCCTTGGACGTGGTCCTAAATGTACGGTGGAGGATTAAGTCATCCTTGGACGTGTTCCTAAATGCACGGTTGAGGATTAAGTCATCCTTGGACGTAGTCCTAAATGTACGGTGGAGGATTAAGTCATCCTTGGACGTGGTCCTAAATGTACGGTTGAGGATTAAGTCATCCTTGGACGTGGTCCTAAATGTACGGTTGAGGATTAAGTCATCCTTGGACATGGTCCTAAATATACGGTGGAGGATTAAGTCATCCTTGGACATGGTCCTAAATGTACGGTTGAGGATTAAGTCATCCTTGGACGTGGTCCTAAATGTACGGTTGAGGATTGAGTCATCCTTGGACGTGGTCCTAAATGTACGGTTGAGGATTGAGTCATCCTTGGACGTGGTCCTAAATGTACGGTTGAGGATTGAGTCATCCTTGGACGTGGTCCTAAATGTACGGTTGTGGATTAAATCATCCTTGGACAGTAAATCCAGTAATTCCGAAAGGAAGGATAGTCCTAAATGAATTGAGTGGATTAAATCATCCTTGGACAGTAAATCCAGTAATTCTGAAAGGAAGGATAGTCCTAAATGAATTGAGTGGATTAAATCATCCTTGGACAGTAAATCCAGTAATTCCGAAAGGAAGGATAGTCCTAAATGAATTGAGTGGATTAAATCATCCTTGGACAGTAAATCCAGTAATTCCAAAAGGAAGGATAGTCCTAAATGAATTGAGTGGATTAAATCATCCTTGGACAATAAATCCAGTAATTCCGAAAGGAAGGATAGTCCTAAATGAATTGAAGGGATTAAATCATCCTTGGACAGTAAATCCAGTAATTCGAAAGGAAGGATAGTCCTAAATGAGATTGAATGGACTAATCATCCTGTAAATAGATTGGGATTGCCTCGTCCCTAGACATGGTGAGATGTCTTAAAGTGATAAGGACTAATCATCCTGTAAATAGATTGGGATTGCCTCGTCCCTAGACATGGTGAGATGTCTTAAAGTGATAAGGACTAATCATCCTTTAAATAGATTGGGATTGCCTCATCCCTAGACATGGTGAGATGTATTAAAGTGATAAGGACTAATCATCCTGTAAATAGATTGGGATTGCCTCGTCCCTAAACATGGTGAGATGTCTTAAAGTGATAAGGACTAATCATCCTGTAAATAGATTGGGATTGCCTCGTCCCTAGACATGGTGAGATGTCTTAAAGTGATAAGGACTAATCATCCTGTAAATAGATTGGGATTGCCTCGTCCCTAGACATGGTGAGATGTCTTAAAGTGATAAGGACTAATCATCCTGTAAATAGATTGGGATTGCCTCGTCCCTAGACATGGTGAGATGTCTTAAAGTGATAAGGACTAATCATCTTGTAAATAGATTGGGATTGCCTCGTCCCTAGACATGGTGAGATGTCTTAAAGTGATAAGGACTAATCATGCTGTAAATAGATTGGGATTGCCTCGTCCCTAGACATGGTGAGATGTCTTAAAGTGATAAGGACTAATCATCCTGTAAATAGATTGGGATTGCCTTGTCCCTAGACATGGTGAGGTGTCTTAAAGTGATAAGGATTGATCATCCTGTAAGTTGATCTGGATTGCATCATCCATAGACATGAGAGTTGTCTTAAACCGAGAGGGACTGATCATCCTATAAGCGGATCAGGATTGTATCATCCTTGGACCTATGTCCTAAAGTGAGAGGGATTGATCATCCCGTAATTGGATCTTGTGTGTTGCAGGGTATGCTGCTATTGTGTATACTTGTATTGATGAGGATACTTGTATTGATGATGTGTATACTTGTATTGATGAGGATACTTGTATTGATGATGTGTATACTTGTATTGATGAGGATACTTGTATTGATGAGGATACTTGTATTGATGATGTGTATACTTGTATTGATGAGGATACTTGTATTAATGATATTTATACTTGTATTGATGATGTTGTTGATTGTGATGATCTAGATGACAATGTTGTTGATCGTGATGATCTAGATGACGATGTTGTTGATCGTGATGATCTAGATGACGATGCTGCTGATCGTGATGATCTAGATGACGATGTTGCTGATCGTGATGATCTAGATGACGATGCTGCTGATCATGTGATGACGATGCTGATGATCATGTGATGATGATGCTGATGATCGTGTGATGACGATGCTGATGATCGTGTGATGATGATGTTGATGATCGTGTGATGACGATGCTGAAGATCATGTGACGACGATGCTGATGATCGTGTGATGACGATGCTGATGATCGTGTGATGACGATGCTGATGATCGTGATGCTGATGATGATGCTGATGATCATGTGATGACAATGCTGATGATCGTGAGATGATGATGTTGATGATCGTGAGGATCCAGATGTTGATGTTGCTGTAGTTGTTCGAGTGCTGCAGAAGATAAAGACTCAGTACTGAAGATGTTGATGTTCCAGTATTGAAGATGTTCCAGTAACTGCTTGAGTTACTGATGATGTTGAGAAAGCTTCCAATGATTTATAGATGTATCATGTATGATGTTGATGACTCCTTGCTTGTGCAGATGCTGTTATAATATCCTTCTCGTTAAGGGGGAGTGTTGAGATATTGTAACTTCAAAGAATATTATATTTGTACTTTATTATTCTGGAGATGTTTCATTCCTCCGTGAAGATCTTATTGTATATCCGGAGATGTTTATTCCTCCATCGGAATGTGGTAACTCGGGTTATTAGACTTCCCTAGTGGGGGTCGGCCCTGTATGTGTCATGTGGGTCAAAGGGTTATTAGACCACCCTAGAGGGGTCGGCCCAGTCAGTTGTAGTGGGGTATTTAACCCATTGGTTAAATACGAGCTTACGTGTACTTGTGTAAAAGATATGTCAGAGTAGTGTATAAATAGAGGAGGTGTGTTCCTCATTTGACACACACACACACACTTGTGGAGGAGAGGTCTGCTATGGTGGAGGAGGAGATCATATCTTTGGTTTGCATATTTGTATATTGTTGGTCATCTATATTGAGGAAGCTTTACTGGGTTTTCTACCCCATGAGGGTTTCCCAGGATAAATCTGTGTCTCTTGTGTTTATGCTATGCTTGTTGTTTCTTCAGTGATCCTGTATATGCTATTATTGTGAAATGGAATGTAATGCTGCTATTTTCTGTCTTAGCATATTAAATCTTAACAATGGTGGACCAACACTCGACCATGTCGTTTTAAGGCTTGACTGAATTTCGTAATTAAAAAAAAATATAAAATTAACTTTGAAAGTTTTGGAAAAATAGCCTTGCACAAGATTCGTCTGTTGCCTACGCCTCTACATATTTTTTTCCTCATAAATTGACAATTTACATAACAAACTGGTGGACCAACACAAACATATGCATTATGTTTTAAAGAGAAAATAATGTACCAATATTAAAATAATGACATTTTGGGGTGGTTATACAACTTTTCCATAAATAAAAATTATATATTCCGGAAGGTGATCCGTTTTTCTACGTTTCATCTTTTTACATCTAATTCTAAAAACTTTTGTAGGTACCTCTAATAATTCATTTTGATGATAAGATTTCTGTTTTTCCAGAATGCCATTGCAACTAACGTGTCATAAGTGGGTATCATTACCTTGCACCGACCCTAATATTAATTAAGGTAAGCACAAACGTCTGTCCAAACACTCAAACTATTGCTCAGAACGAAATATACCGAGTTTATAAATAGTCTACGCTAAATCTCAATTAATAAATCGAGATAAGGCATGGGTCACAGGCCCAAAACAAAAGTCGACTACAATGTTCATCAAACATGATGTAAAATTAGCTAGCCATATGAGATAGATGGAGTGGTGATTGTGATCAACCATTTTAAAATTTAAAAAGTTTTGACATTTGTTTTAACAAGGAAGATCGAGACAACAATCGAGTTGTAGAACCAGTAAGTATGGAAACATTTAGATCTTTACCAAGATTTATAGAGTCAGCGTCACTGCTCCTCGGTTACCCTATCAACACTAGTGCTAGGAACCGAGTGGATCAATCCAAATATCTAGTACAAGGAAAATAATTCAAGGTTACAATAAAATCCAGGAAAAACATCAAGAAGTGATAAATGAAGCAGTCCTGATTCACTAGGAGGATGCCGAGGCCATTCGGCACAAACATGCAACCTTCATGAGAACTTCTGAGGATAGGTAGTATGAGACATGAATTTCTAAAAATGAAACAATAAACTATGGAAGAACTGGATATCTAAGAGGTTCAGTGTAATTGCTGGTTTGTCATTTCAACCAAGCGACCCACAGTCAACAATAAGTGAAAAATCGATGAATTGAAACTGACTGACGTCCCAACCAACACAACTAGCAGGAGTGAACTCCTACCTGACTTGGATATAAAAGGGTTTTTCAAACTCAAACATTGTAACGTTTTATCAGCGAGATATTGAGATCAAAGGAATGACTATTTTTAACCTTTTTATCATGTAATCCTTGATCTATAAATAGACTTCGGAAACACACAACAACAATAACTTCTATTTCTGACAGGGATTAATATTTTTTTTAAAGAGCAAATTGTGACAGTGGACTTCTAATAGAAAAAAAACAAGTTAACCGATGATCAAATCGACTCTGCCAAAGGATAAATAAAATAAAATAAAATAAATACAGGCAAAAGTACCAATCTGACAGTTAAGTAACATGTCAATCTTTATTATAAACAGAGATTCGATCAAGGTATAACACTTATTGAAAAGGAAAATATTTTAGGATCACAAAAAAGTTCCGAAAACCCGAAGATATCGATGAGCATACCAGAGTCGATGCACGTTACTTCTAAGACATTGTATTTATATACACATTGTCACAAGGCCGCACCTCATTCACACAAAACTAAAGGATTGCTTTACACACATCTGACCCTGTATATACAATTTTTTAAAATTTTAAAAATAAAAAATCCAAACTTCTGTAAAGATACAGAGTTTTCTTGAAAATATACAGAATTTGGACTTAGGACTTCAACATTCCCATATCTACTCTTATAATTTATACAGAGTAAAAGAAATCGTTTTACCCAGACATGATCCAACACATGTAAATTTTAAAATTAAAATCAGAATTCCAAACTCTGTAAAATGTAAAGTTTTCCCAAAAATATACAGAGTTTGGTCTTAGGACTTCAACATTCCCATATCTACTCTTATAATTTACATAGAGTAAAATAAATCGTTTTACCCAAACCCGATCCAACATATATAAATTTTAAAATTAAAATCAAAATTCCAAACTCTGTAAAATGTAGAGTTTTCCCGAAAATATATAGAGTTCGCTTTCAAAAACATTTGACCTTTCCATAAGGAATATACCCCATTTCGGGCAAGAGATTATAACATTTTTATAAAGGATGAATACACCATATTAGATCCCATAAATTTTCCTTTTCACATACAATTGAGATTTCTGAATAAAAATAAAACAACAAGAAAATAAAAATCTTTATCATAGCAGAAGGTGAAACCGTTTAACAGTTCATACATTTTTTTTCCAAACATATATAGAAATATAATATTTTGACAGTAACTCCCTTGCCATAAGGATACAAAACCAATCATATTCCACCACTATAAACCCAAATATATTAGAGAGAAACAATTACTTAAGATCATTATCTAAAATAAAATCGACTATTTTAACACCATGAATATACATATACATAACATCAAATACTTACTTGAAAAAGAACTAATGAAAATGACTACTTGGAGAGTCAGCTCCTCCCAACCATAGGAGAGAGAAATACCACAGTTGGCCCAAGTCCACCCCTGAGTTGGATCACCACCATGAACTATAACGTCAAGAAACACTTCCATGCGACACACTCTCTCTCTCAGAGTCCGTAACAAGCAATGATGTGCTTATGAAAAAGAGAAACACTCAACACAATTTCTCCATGCACCACACGCCATCCCGTGCTATCTCAGTGCACCAATATATATAGTTTTTCCCAGGTCCTGTGCCATCCTTGTTGATGTATTTGTAACTTTGGAAGATATTCACTTGTATATTGTATGTATTACATTTGTACTTTATTGTATCCCCAACAGAGATGTATTATTCCTCTGATTGGAAGTGTCGTCATTTGTACTTGCAAGTGTCGCAAGTTATATTGAAGTGTCGTAACTTATACTTGATGGGTCATTAGACCACCTTGGTGGGGTTGGACCTATATAAGTCATGTGGGTTAAAGGGTTATTAGACCACCATAGTGGGGTTGCCCCAGTCAACATTATGTTAAGTGGTTAAGTTGGGTCCGACCTAGTTAGAGTTAAAAGTCAAGTGAAGTAAAGTATAAATAGAGAGTGTGACTCTCTCATTTATTCATTCACACACTCACTCACTTCGCATTAGTGAGAGAGAGGAGGAGTGTGAAAAAGTGGAGGAGGAGCAGCTGATAGGAGAATATCTCTTGTTGTGGGGTTTTATCTTTGTGATCTTTGTATTGATGCCCATTCTATCTCTGAGGAAGTTGCGAGGTTTTTCACCTTCTTGGTTTTCCCCAGTGAAATGCTTTGTGTCTCTTATATCTTGTGTTTGATATGATGTACATGTTGTTCTCTCAGTTAAGATCCTAGAACAGATTGAATTAAATGCTGAAAAAATAACATGGCATCAGAGCTAGCCTGAAGGAAGGCATGGTATGGCATTTATGAAACTTGTTGCACTTGCAACAAATTGGAAGCTAGGGCTTGGTATAGTAAAAACCAGTCATTGTGGCACTTTCGCTATAACTCAATTTTGGAGAAGTTTCAGGATCTAAAAATTCTACAGGTTGAAGATGAAGTGTCCATGTACCTTGTGTCCGAAGGTCATCCTCATATTCATTTTACTTTGTGAGATATGATCCATACAATTTAGGGTTTCTGCATCTTCCAGAATGCAGTCCTAAATAGGTGACCTACAAAAAAAGGTCATATCTCGGGCTAGGAAGCTCCAAATGGAATTAATTAAAAAGTGACAGTTAGGGAATGGACTGTAGTTTCATAGGTCCGGGTTTCAAAGGCCAAAGTTGAAACAGTGACACATGGAACGCCGTACAAGTTCGCTATACCATTTCTTCCCATAAACAGGTCACGTTGCGACACTTGGCATATCTCTCTCTCAGAGAATCCATTTGAGCTCAAATCTGTGGGGTTGGAATGATGACAGGTTAGTCTACCATAGAATGAAGTTTCAGACCCCGAGGATGCGAAATTTCAGAGATACATTAGAAACAATATGGAATATATTTCTGTCCAAACAAAATTGGATTTTGAGCACTTTCATTTTTGGTTTGTCACTGCTGCAGGAAATTAGGGTTTCAGAGAAAGTTGGAATTTATTGAATCTGAGACCACGACTGGATGATCCTCATAAAAATATAAATTGAGAGGCCAAGATCAAATTTTTTGGTTGGGTAGAACCCTAGGCTCTATCAAACCCTAGTTTGGGATTTTGACCAGAAAACCAGGAAACGAGAAAACCAGAAATTGACAGAAGATGTAGATCCAAAACTTTCAAAGTCAATTTTGAGGAGTCAAATTTTGGAGATTTCAAAATTGAAGTATACCAGCTTGATTAGCTCAGCAAGGCACATCGTTTCATCCAATCAGAAGTTTGAAATTCAAAGTTTGGATTTTTAGGGTTTCTCTGTCAAACCCTAGCCAGCTCCAGATCCAGCTTCATCAAATCAAAGTGGATTGGGTTAATCCTAGAAGAGAATGATTTGGACACCTACATAAGTGAAGAGATTCCATTTACAGAGGGAGTTGAGGATAAGGCCTTACATAAGAAGAATACAAGGAATCCTGACAGGTATGACTTGAAGAGATACAGGTATGTTTTGAAATCTGTTCATGATTAAGTTTGTCTTCATATTATTGAGGTTAGTACAATCTTGGTTAATTTTAGACTTGTCTTATAACCTTAGTAAAAGTGTGAATGCATGTAAATGACAGAAGACATTCATTGATTAGGTTTATGACACTTATGATTATACTAATGCACTGTGGTGTTGTATGAGGATGATGTTGTCCGCTAACATGAAAGGTACATCAAGAAAGACAAATCAAGTTCTAGATCAAGAACATATGACCATGGTGACATGAAGACAAAGACTCATCCATATCCATTGATTACATAGAATCTCTACTTACATGGTATGTATAATTTGGTTATACAATGCTTAACTTATGAGATATATAGGTTACTAGCACAAGATTGAAGAGAACAAGGAGACATTGTTTGGTATGTTAGACAAGCATGATAATCCAGGTATGTTTTCCTATATCAAGTTAGAATCTACTTTGTGTTAGGATCTTATATAAGTATACTTTTGTATGATTGATAATGATTATTCATGAAGTTATAAGTTGGAGTAATCATGGGTTTATGCATATTATAATTCTTAGTTTGATTAATGATATGACAAACTAGAAGAGTCCCATGGTCATATAAGAATATGCATGAGTAAAAGAAGTCCTCCCTGAAACCTTGAATACTAGTGCTTGTGAGAAATTACATGTGTATGAAATGACCATAACCATACATGTTTAAGATTATTTAGAATAATAATGTATTGATAGTATTGATATTATACTAATGCATGTATGATTATGTATGAGATCTCGAGGATGACACTAGTGCACACTTAAGCATGCATAGTGGTCCAAGATGGATATAAGTTCAAAGACAGATAATCCAGGAAGCAAAGACCAAGAGGGAGCTCACTCCAATAGTTCCTACAAGGAAGAAAAGATCAAGAGGGAGCTCACTCCAGTAGTTCCTGCAAGGAAGCAAATATTGAGAGGGATTCCACCCAACAAGCAAACAAAGATAAGTATTTAAATTGTCATTTCTTGTATATATGATTTTGTTCAGTCATGTACATACTTATGTTCCTAGATTTAGGATGTATATTATGCATTTTAGAAAAGGTCGCATTACTGAACAAGATACTACTAATACAGTAATGGGTAAGTGCCTATGGTACTATACAACATTCCATTGCTACTTATCTAGAATGAAACCTCTTTGCTGACATGTTGGGAGTTGTGCACACTCTTAACAATGTTCTGGTAGAGATGGAAGGCATCTAGAAAGTTACGAGATATGGATAAATGGTGTATTAAAGCATTGGCTAAGATAATTGCATGACTGTATGACATATGTCTTTATGTGTAAGAATTTGTTCTGAAATCTATGAGATGTTTATAATCATGCAATTGAACTTGTCTTGAAGAATCTGAAGTTCCTAGGATCTGGGATGAAGTAATGGAAGGATGACATGATCGAGGAGTACCAGTTGATCATGAAGAATGATGTTTGGGATGTGGTCCCAAGACCAGAAGGAAAGTCTATTGTGACTTCCAAGTGGATCTACAAGATCAAGCATGCTGTAGATTTGTAGCTCGTGGCTTCTCCCAGAAAGAGGGGATAGATTATGAAGAAACTTTTGCACCTATAGCCAGATACACTTCCATCAGAACAGTACTTGCTCTGGCTATAGTAATGAAGTGGAAGATACACCAGATGGATGTCAAGACAACTTTCTTGAATGGTGTAGTTGAAAAGGAAGTGTATGTGGAGCAGCCACTTAGTTTTGAGACACATGATAGGGAGTCATATGTGTGCAAGTTAAAGAAAGCCTTGTATGGCTTAAAGCAAGCACCTACGACATGGTACGTCAGGATAGGCAACTTCCTATCCAGTTTAGGATTTAGCATGAGTAAAGTAGATTCCAACCTTTACTACAAGGTTGAGGAGGGAAATCCAGGAATACATCTATTATATGTGGATGACTTGTTTCTAACAGGTGAGGATAGATTGATTGCCGACACGAAGAGGAAGCTTGCTGCCGAGTTCGAGATGAAGGACTTGGGAATGATGCATTACTTTATAGGTATGGAGGTGTGGCAAAGTGCAGATGGAATCTTCCTTGGACAAGGGAAGTATGCAGTAGAGATCCTGAAGCAGTTCGGGATGATGGACTACAAGGCCATGGCCACACCTATGGCATCGAACCTGAATCTATTGAGTGATGCTTCATCAGATTATGTTGATGCCACGATGTATCGTCAGATTATTGGGTCCTTGATGTACCTGACGAACACAAGACTAGAAATTTTCTTTGCGGTGAACACCTTGAGCCAGTTCCGGACGGATCCTAGACATGTTCACTTGATTGTTGTAAAGAATATTCTGAGGTACCTGAAGGGTATGGTTGATTATGGGCTCAAGTATGATGCGAATCAAAAGGTTAACCTGGAGGGTTATGTTGATTCATATTGGGCAGGCACTACTGCAGATAGGAAGAGCACTTTGGGGTGCTGCTTCAGTATGGGATCAGGTGTGATCTCTTGGTTTAGCAGGAAGCAATCCTGCGTAGCATTGAGTACAGCCTAAGCAGAGTATGTTGCAGCTTGTTCAACTAGTTCTGAGGTAGTATGGATAAGGAAGCTACTGTCTGATTTATTTGATCTCCAGTTGGATGCTACTTGTATCTATTGTGACAACCAGAGTTGTGTGAAGTTGTCAGAGAACCCGGTGTTCCATGAAAAGTCGAAGCATATTGAGATCAAATATCACTATATCAGGGATATGGTGCAGAGAGGAGCAATGAAGCTCTAGTATGTTGTGACGGATGAGCAAATTGTAGATGTGTTGACCAAACCACTAGCCAGAGTGAAGTTTGAGTACTTCAGAAAGAGGATTGGTGTACTTCAAATTGAGGTTCCTTCCAAGGGGAAGTGATGAGTCCGGAAGACACAGATGCACATGGGATTTTCTGACATGGTTGTAGATGTGTTCTCCCATGGTCGTGATTTAATCGTTGAGCCATTCTCACATGGTGGTATATGTGTTCTCCCATGGTGCAGATGTAAGGTATGGAGCCATTCGCACATGGTGGTAGATGTGTTCTCCCATGGTGTAGATGTAAGGGCTGAAGCCATTTTTCACATGGTGGTAGATGTGTTATCCCATGGTGAAAAAGTAAGGGCTGGAGCCTTACCCGAATGGTGGTAGATGTGTTCTCCCATTTTGGTGGTGTAAGTGCTGTATGATGTGCATCTGGGCTGTGCTCCGTGGACGATGAGATGATCTGAAGAGGACGATCATGTGTGATGAGCATCAGTACGATGCTCTAGATGATATGCATCAAGATGATGTTGTGATGATGATCAGGGTGATCATGTGATGATATGTATCAGGATGATGCTATGATGATGATTTGGACGATCATGTGTGGTGAGCATCAGGTCGATGTTCCAGATGTTGTACATTAGGATCATTTATTATATGATGATGATCAGGATGATCATATGTGATGAGCATCAGGTCGATGTTTCAGATGTTGTACATCAGGATGATGTATTATATGATGATGATCAGTACAATCATGAGCATCAGGAGGATGCTCCATGCGAGGATGATCAAGTGGATCATGAGTATCAGGTCGATACTCCGTGGCCATGGAAAGATTGTGTAGGTAGCATAGAAAATATCCTGGGAGATTCTATAGTTTGAGCTCAGATACTCTTTCGAGGTTTTGCTACAGGTAGCATAGAAAAGATCCTGGGAGATTCGATAATTTGAGCTTGGATGCTCTTTCAAGGTTTTGCTACAGGAGGCATGTAATCAGTCCTGGAGATCCGATTGGTTGAGCTGTGTGCTCGTAAAAGTCCTGGGATGCTCTTTAGAGATCTTGCAGTTTGCAAGACACTCTTTTAAGGTTTTGCCTGACCACATGTAAAAGATCCTGGGAGATTCGATAGTTTGAGCTCGGATGCTCTTTCAAGGTTTTGTGGTGGTCACATGTAAAAGATCATGGGAGATCCAATAGTTTGAGCTTGGATTCTCTTTCAAGGTTTTGTTGACGCACATTCCACAAGATGGCCAGAGATGTTGAAGACCTACAGGAGGTTAGGCCTACAACCAACATGAAAAAGGGCTGGCTCTGTAGAAATTCCTATGATGAGAAGCATTAAGAGATAGCACCAGTAATCGAGATGATGAGTACAACAGCAGTGACAATGATGCTCCGTGATCCAATGACGATGATTTAGCTCCAGAATTGAAGACTTGTGCCGAGATGTATTGATGAGTTATGTCAAGAGAATACCTTCCTAGTTAAGAGGGAGTGTTGATTTATTTGTAACCTTGGAATATATTCACTTGTATATTGTATGTATTACATTTGTACTTTATTGTATCCCCAACGGAGATGTATTATTCCTCTGATTGGAAGTGTCATCATTTGTACTTGCAAGTGTCGCAAGTTATATTGTAAGTGTCGTAACTTATACTTGATGCGTTATTATACCGCCTTGGTGGGGTCGGCCCAGTATGATTCATGTGGGTTAAAGGGTTATTAGACCACCCTAGGGGTCAGCCCAGTCAGCATTATGTTAAGTGGTTAAGTTGGGGCCGACCTAGTTAGAGTTAAAAGTCAAGTGAAGTAAAGTATAAATAGAGAGTGTGACTCTCTCATTTATTCATTCACACACTCACTCACTTCGCATTAGTGAGAGAGAGGAGGAGTGCACACAAGTGGAGGAGGAGCAACTGCTAGGAGAACATCTCTTGTTGTGGGGTTTGATCTTTGTGATCTTTGTATTGATGCTCATTCTATCTCTAAGGAAGTTGAGAGGTTTTTCACCTTCTTGGTTTTCCCCGGTGAAATGATTTGTGTCTCTTGTCTCTTGTGTTTGATATGCTATACATGTTGTTCTCTCAGTTAAGATCCTAGATCGGATTCAATTAAATGCTGAAAAACTAACAATCCCAATCAGATCTTCAATCAATCCTTCAATCCCTATGATTTAGGATTTTGTCTGGTAGTTGAGCTTTTAGATTGCATTTGATTGGTAAAAATATCCCTTGCTTGCTTTACACATATTCTATGTGCCATGTTGGTGTCCCCTCATTTAGCTGAATTTTCAAAGTTCCTTTTTCTTTTATTAAATAATAAAATAAATAGTTTGTTGTGCAAAGTGTCATTCACACTTCTTGTGAGTGTTTTTTGAGTTTTTTAAATAACTCTTACAATTTTTTTATTTTTTATTTTTTAAATTATTGTCACAAATATTAAATCAAAGTAAAATAATAATGTCTTGGGGGTATCACAATAGGATCCAACACATAGATAAAGTGGTCGAACACATCCCATCTTTGATCACGTAGGAGCACAATGAGCTCTTATTAAGGTCCATCCAAATGTCGAAACTGGAAGAAGTTGTGAAAATGATGGAAGGGGGAAAAGCACCGGGACCTGATTGTTCCACAAATTTTATTTTTCCACTCTTACTGGGAGATGATAAAGGAAGAAGTATTGGAAATAGTGGAGGATTCAAGGATAACAAGGGGGGTATTGGCAGCTTTCAACTCCACCTTTCTATCCCTGATCCCTAAGGAGAACAGAGCTGATTAACCAAGCAAATTCAGACCCATAGCGCTATGTAATGTTATTTATAAGATAATAACTAAGGTTATAGCGAACATGATCAAACCCCTGTTGTTTCTCTTGGTTTCTCCAGAACAGGCGGGGTTTGTGGAAGGTAGGAAAATTATCGATGGGATTCTGTTAACCCACGAAGTTATCCACTCTTTGAAGGTGTCAAGTATCCCATGGATGTTAATTAAACTAGACTTCTCAAAGGCCTACGATAAACTGAGATGGAAATTCATTTAAAGAATTCTTCAAACCTACGGATTCCACGAGGACTGGGTCAGGTGGATTTTAAAACTCATATAGTCGGCCTTCTTCTCGATCCCTGTAAATGGAACACCATCGATGAATTTCAAGTCCTCGATGGGAATTCAGCAAGGGGAACCCTTATCCCCTTTCCTGTTTATATTAGTGGCAGAAGGGTTGGGGAGAACCCTCAAGGATAGGGTCCGGGACAACATGATGCAGGAGCATTGAGGCCTAGGAAAAGTAGTTGAAGATGATCGAAAAGCAAAACCGACTAGGGGAGGTGCCGATGACCACTGGTGCGAAGTAAACTGGCATTCGAAGCCAGGAAGTCGAGCGAAAGATGGTGATGTGTGGTCGACAGGAGAAAGGTCGAGAGTCTACAAGTCTATGGTCGACAAACGACAGGAGCAGAGATCAAAGGATTCGAAGGTCAAAATATGGTTGAACGACGACACCGATGAAAGCGGCGAAGGCCAAGAGTGGAGGACGGGGCAGACTGGAAGCTGTAGAGACTAAGTGAAGTCGACATGTAAGGTAAAGGGTGACAAAGTGTAGTATGGTCGAGATATGTGATGGGGACAACAAATGTTGTAGAGTTAGAGAAATGCATGAGTCAAAACGATGTACTTAGCAGCCATTTGTGGTTGTTGATGAAGTTAAAGGAAATTATGAAGGTGGTTGGGATCATGCCAGATGTCACTACAGGTGGAGGTTGTGCAGCACGTCTAGGGGCGCTGAAAACTGCAGGTTTGTCGATGGACAGAGGAAGGACGTCTTGGGGAAGCCATTCGAGTGGACCTCGGGAAGAGCAACATAGCAGAGTAGAAGAGCAGTGCGAAGAAACATACGAGGGGATCGTTCATCCATTGCTCATTGATTTCTTTCATTCAACAAAGGCTGTGAGAGGGAGGAGGATCGCACACAGTCAGGAAACACATTGAGAGACCGAGTTTCATTTCTGTATATTGTAACAGGATAAGGCCAATTGTTTATTTACTTTGTAGTTAAACATTATAATTGATTCAAGTAATAGAATCTAGCTTCTGGAATTCAGTTCAAATCAAGTCTTTGTGAGCACCCTGTGTGTTGCTATGTATTATCAAGTCTTGGGACAAGATGGTTTCCAAGATGAAAGGAAAGTTCTTACCCAACGACTATGTGATTTCCTTATTCAGGAAGTTGCAAAACTTTCGACAGAAAGAGATGATCGTGAAGGAGTACACATAAGAATTCTATAGACTGTCGATTCAATCGGGTCAAACTGACGAAGGTAAAGAAGCTATCGCGAGATATGTAAATGGATTGAAGTATTCCATACAGGATGAGTTGATCCTGTCGAGGTTCAGAGCGGTCGGTGAAGCCTACCAGTTAGCTCTAACGGAAGAAGAGAAACCGTCGAGGAAAATCGCGTCGACCAGAGGGAGGATGACTGGTCGAGGTGTGAAGAATGTTTCCGCGAAGGGCCAAAGTAGCGAAACTAGGAGAGAAGCTGTAAAAGACAACTGATGTACAAAAGGGACATCGATCAGAGAGAAAGTGCAGGGAAACCGATGGGATGGTTGAGAAACCCGTGGTCAGGGTGCATATGGTCGAACTGGTCCGACATAAAAGAAAGGAGTTGACAGACCAACTGTAGTCTGTTATAAGTGTTAGGGTGTAGGACACAAATCTTATGAATGCCCAGAGAAAATACATGTGGCAGACGAGTCGAAACCCAGAGGTCGACGAGAAGAAGAATTTGGAATTTGACAGTGGTGAGGATGGTTGAATAAAAGTTCGAAATATGATGGCCAGGAGAACGTTGGTTCAGGACGACCGATGCGACGAGAAGGATCTAGCACAACGAAAGGCCATATTTCAAACTAGAGTGCTGATCGGCGACAGGTATTGTGAGACCATTGTTGATGGTGGAAGTACAAAGAATTTATTGTCGACAGAGGTCATCAACAAGTTGTGTTTGAGATTTAGAAACACCCAAATACATTCAAGATATCCTGGTTATATAAAGAACACCATGTGAAGGTAACCAGATAGTTCCTGATAAAATTTAAGGTTGGAAATCTTGAAGACAATGTACTGTGCGATGTAATCCCAATGGACGCTTATTATCTATTGTTAGGAAGACCATGGAAATATGATCGAAAGATGATATATGATGGTCGAGCCAACACAGTTACAGTGTGGAAAAATGGCCCGCGGAGGATGCTGAAGCCAAAGCAGGAGGAGCAAGCCGACTGCAAGCAGGGAAAGAGAAACTATTGGGAGAAGTGAGTGCTGTTGTTCTCAGCCAAGGAATTCCTCGCAGAGGAGGAGAAAAAATTGGGATGTTTCGCCATCATTCCCAAGGGACCATGTGTTGAGAGGTCGATAATGGAGAATATTTCGGTCGAATTCAAAGAGATGCTCAACGAGTTGAGAGAATAATAGTCGAAGAGGCACCGATGAAAAGCATATCCCATCAGATCGAATTGATTCCAGGATCGAGTTTTCCAAACAAGGCACCACATAGAATGACTCTGACAGAGGGCTAGGAACTCAATCAACAAGTCCAGGATTTGTTGGATAGAGGATTGATCAGAGAGAGTCTGATCCCATGTGTGGTACCAGATGCACTAGCACCGAAGAAGGGTGGAGAATGGAGGATGTGTACATACTCTAGAGATATCAACAAGATCATGATCAAGTACAAGTTTCCATTTCCTAGGATGGATGACTTGATGGACTGTATGAGTGGAGTGAGATACTTCACCAAGATTGACCTGAAAAATGGTTATCACTAGATCAGGGTTAGAGAGGGCGATGAATGTAAGACAACCTTCAAGATGAAGGAAGGGCTGTATGAGTGGTTATTCATGCCAATCGGATTGACTAATGCACCCAATATGTTCACGAGGTTGATGAATGAAGTACTGAAACCATTCTTGGGAAATTTCATCGTAGTGTATCTAGACGACATCCTGATATTTAGTCAAACCAAGGTCGAACACTTGGAGCATATTCGACAAGTATTGAGGAAGCTTTAGAAAGAGAAGTTGATGGTGAACCTGCATAAATGATTCTTCATGAAGGAAGAATTGCTGTACTTGGGATTTGTAATCTCGGGTAAAGGGTTAGTGATGTACCCAAAGAAGGTAAAGGCTATATTGGAGTGGCCAGAACTGACAATCATGACAGGAGTGTGAAGCTTCCATGGACTTGCTAGTTTGTACAGGAAGTTCATTCGAGGATTCAGTCGGATATGTGCACCATTGACTGAGTGCATGAAGAAAGGGGAGTTCAAGTGGATGGAAGCTTCCTAGAAATCCTTCGAAAAGTTGAAGTAGAAGGTGATAGAGAGCCCAGTCTTAGCTCTCCCAGATTTCAACAAATTTTCCATGTCGATTACAACACAAGTGGAATGGAAATTGGAGCAGTGTTGAGCCATGAGGGCCGAACAATTGCATTTTTCAACGAAAAGTTGGACGACGCTAAGCGAAAATATTCGGTCTACGACTAGGAGTTTTATGCTATTGTCCAAGCATTGAAGAAGTGGAGGCATTATTTTTTTCCCAAGGAATTTGTGTTGTACAGAGGTCACCAAGCACTGAGGTACTTGAATACTCAGTCGAAGTTGAACCAGCGGCACATGAAGTGGGCTGAATTCCTGCATGGATATACCTTCATGTTGCGACATAAGTTGGGCAAGTCGAACAAGGTTGCCGATGCACTGAGTCGAAGATTTGCATTGTTGAACACGATGACAATTCATGCAATAAGATAAAAGTCAGTGAAGACAAAGTATGAGACCAACGAGAATTTTGTGAAAGCATGGAAGGCTAGTCGCGAACCATGGAGTGTCGACAAGACACCATACTTGGATTATTTTGTCCAATAAGGATACCTATTCCAGGGACAATAGTTGTGTATTCCCAGAGGATCCATAAGAGAGAACCTAATATGAGAACTGCATAGTGGTGGATTAGTAGGTCATTTTGGCATCGACAAGACCAAGGAGTTGGTCGAAGAAAAGTATTATTGGACAAGAATGACAACAGATGTCGATAAGTGGGTAAGATAGTGTTGAGTTTTCCAGTTGGAAAAGGGAAGAAGTCAGAATACACGGCTGTATGAACCATTACCAGTGCCGAATACCCCATGGGAGCACCTGAGCATGGATTTTGTGCTAGGATTGCTGAAGACACAACAAGCTAACGACTCAATCTTTGTGGTAGTCGATAGATTTTTGAAGATGGCACACTTTATTCCATGTCGGAAGACAAGTTACGCCACCAGCATTGCTGTACTATTCTTCAAGGAGAAAGTCAAATTGCATGGGTTTCTGAAAAGTATAACATCAGATAGAGATACCAAGTTTATGGGTCATTTCTGGAGAACCATGTGGAAGAAACTGGACACGAAGTTGTAGTTTAGCTCGACATACCATCCGTAGAACGATGGATGAACCGAGGTGGTGAAAAAAAGTTTGAGAAACCTTCTGATATGTTTGATAACCAATAGACCCAGGCAGTGGGAGAACGTGTTAGCACAAGAAGAATTTGCATATAACAACTTTGTGAATCAGTCGACAGGTATGAGCCTATTCTAGATTGTTTAAGGTCGAAGCCCACATGGTGTGGTAGATTTGGTCGAGATACCGACAGAGATCAGAAAGAATGCAGATGCATAATCATTTGCAGAACATATGAAGGAAGTACATGAATATGTATGTAAGCGCATTGAAAATAACAACGCGACATACAAGTTGAGAGCCGATGGGAAGAAGAGGCTACAGTCGTTCAACAAGGGAGACTTAGTCTATGCGCACTTGAGGAAAGAGAGGTTACCGACAGGGACATATAACAAGCTAAATTTGAAGAATATTGGACCATGTACGATCCTAAAGAAGATTTCAGACAATGCTTATGTGTTGGAGCTACCGAAGTAGTTGAACATTTCTCCTACGTTCAATGTCTCAAATCTGTACAAGTATGAAGAAGGTTCAGCAAGAAACAACGCGGAAGTGTCGAGTACCGATTGGACAATGCAGATTCCCGGTCGACACAACAAGGAGGAAATCGCCAAAGTGTTAGAGGAACGCAAATTCAAATGCATGAGAAGTTCGTGGAAGAAAGAATACTTAGTCCGATGGAAGGATGATGAATTGAAGGAGGCAACACGGATTTCAGAAGAGGAATTCAGGAGACTGATGGAGTAGTTGAGTTCTCTTTCACCTGGGGAGTTTGATGCAGGAGCATCGGGGCCTAGGAAAAATAGTTGAAGATGATCGACAAGCAGAACTGACCAAGGGAGGTGCCGAAGACCACTCGTGCGAAGTAAACTGGCAGTCGAAGCCAAGAAGTCGAGTAGAATTTGTCGATGTGCAGTCGGTAAGAGAAAGGTCAAGAGTCGACAAGTCTTAGGTTGAAAAATGACAGGAGCGGAGATCGAAGGAGTCAAAGGTCAACATATGATCAAACAATGACATCGTCAAAAGCAGCGAAGGAAAAGCATGGAGGACGGGGCAGACTGGTAGCCATAGAGACTAAGTGAAGCCGACAAGTAAGTTAGAGGGTGACGAAGTGGAGTATGGTCGAGACATGTTATGGGGCCGACAATTGCAGCAGAGCAGAGAAACGCAGGAGTCAAGGTGACATACTTAGCAACCGTTTGTGGTTTTTGAGGAATTTAAAGGCAGTTATGAAGGTGGTTGGGATCATGCCATATGTCACCATAGGTGGAGGTTGTGCGTCATGTCTAGGGGTGCTGACAACTGCATGTCTATAGGATCAAGCAGAATTCAATAGACAGAGGAAGCACGTCTCGGGGAAACCAGTCGAGTGGACCTTGGGAAGATCAGTAGAGCCGAGTAGAATAGCAGTGCGAAGGCACAGAGGAGGGGATCGTTCATCCATTGCTCATTGAGTTCTTTCTTTCATAAGAGGTCGTGAGAGGGAGGAGGATCACACATAGCCAGGAAACAGAGTTTCATATTGTAATAGGCTAAGGCTGACTTGTTTATTTGCTTTGTAGTTAAACATTGTAGTTGATTCAAGTAATAGAAGCCAACTTTTGGAATTCAGTTCACATCAAGTATTTGTGAGGACCTTGTGTGTTACTGTGTTTTATTGTTAAGCAAGAGGCCCCTTGTCGGGACCGCCCTTGCATCACAACACCCTGAATGGTATTCACATGCAACAAGAAGCTCAAACCCATTCTCATTAGCAATTCATGGATAACACCATGTTGATGGGTCACTCATTGATCCAAGTAGCTAGGGAGATGAAGCAATGTCTGGAGTATTTTTTGAACTCAAGTGGGTTGTAGATCAATAAAGATAAATCACAGGCCCCTCTTCTTTAATACCCCCATTGTAACATGAAGAAACATCTTAAGAATCTTAGGATTTCAAGTAGGAGGTTTCCCTACCAAATACTTAGGTTCTCCCTTGTCTAATTCGACATTAAAGAAAATCTCTTGGCAAGGTTTGATAGATAAGATGAAATCAGTGTTACAAGCTCTTCTTCCTTACCTATTCTCAGTCCTGGCATCTCCAAAGGAGGTTATAAAAAAATCAGGAATATGCAACACTCATTCTTGTGGGGAGGTTTGGAGGATCGGCAGAAATGGGCACTAGTGAAATGGAAAACAACATGCACCCCAAAAATACTAGGAGTCCTGGGTCTTAGAGACCCGGAGATCAATAATGAATTATTGGGATAAAAAATATGGTGGTGGTGGGTCACCCATACCAATGAACCATGGGATGAATTGTGGCATGAGAAATACGCAAAGGACTGGGAGAAGCAGAACCTAATTGAGTTCGTGGAGGAAAAGTCTGGATCACAAATATGGAGAGTAACTCAAAACATTAGAAGGTTGTTTCAACAACATAGTTTATGGGAGATCAGAAAGGTGGAATCAGCTTATTTCTTTAAGGACTTGTGGAAGCATCCCCACTACATATATAAATCCATAAACCTACCATTCCTTCAGGAAATTATGGAGGGGAGTAGTTTGAAGAAGGTTAGGGATATGTGGGAAATAGGTAATCCTGATGGGCCATTCTAGAAGTGGAGGGGGGATAAATGGTGGCAGAGATGGAACCCTGATGAAAATACTTAGGATTTATGGGAACTCCTTTAGGATAAAAAGATAAAGATACAGGAAGACCAGGATAAGCTAAGATGGGGTTATTCGACAATGGGAAATTTCAATTTGAAGGAAGCTACTTATTTACATGTAGGTTATAATCAGCTTCCAAAGGAACCAAAGTGGGGGAAAATATGGAAAGTAGGTATATGGCCCAAAGTGGCTTTGTTCCTTTGGATGGTTTTTAGTCACAAAATTCTCATATGGGAAAACCTTGTGAAGAGAGGATTTATTGGGTCGGGTTGGTGAAACATGTGCAATAAGGAAGGAGAAACTATGGAGCACCTAATGGATGGATGAAACTTTTCCTTGACACTATGGGAGAAGGGGGAGATGAATTTTCGTAGGAGTAATAGAATAATTGGAAATCATGCTAAAACAATAACAAGATGGAAAGAGAAACAATTTTAAAATCCTATTCTTAACCGAATCTAGGAAATTTTCCCCAGATTCTTGTTGTGGGAGATATGCAAAGAAGGGAATAGACATATTTTTGAGGGAAAGAGAAGAAGGGAAGAGGAGGTGTGTACCAGTGTGAAAATCCATATAAAAGAGACACTAAAACTAAATCAATGGGGGGCGACAAATATTCAAGTCGAGATTGAGGAAAGGAGAATTTTGCAAGACTAGGGAATTGATACGATCCCTGATTTTATAGGGTCAGCAAAAATAAAAGGAGGCAAGAGAAGTAGCCCAAAAATTTGGCAACACCCACCAGAAGGTTTGTTCAAACTAAAATTTGATGGGGGTTTAAAAGGAAATGCAGGACCTTCAAGGTTCAGGGGGGTAATTTGTAATCATGAAGGAGAAATAAAGGGCCTTCTCTGGGGACATTTGTGGGAAGCCACCAATAATGTGGAAGAATTAGACGGTCTCATTAATGGAATTCGATGGGTAATACGGAAAGGTTGGACCCCAACGATTGTTGAAGGAGATTCCCAGGTGATCCCGAGGATGGTAGAAAAGATACAATATTGTGGGGCTAGAGCTACCAGAGTGGGAAATAATTGGCAATTAGAGGCTTGCTTGGGGAAACTAGCTGCCATTTTGGAAAACGCCCCTATGATTTCCTTTAGCCATGTCAAGAGAAAGGAAAATAAGCTAGCAAAATTTATCACCAACCATGGGGTCAAGGAAAGAATTTCCCTGAAGAAAGTAGTTTGAGAAGAAGTGGGAGAAGGAGTCTTCCAATCCCGATGTTCAACCATCACTTCCAATGATAGGGAAACCCCAAATGCGGGTTTGTGGATGGATAGCAAGCCAAATGCACGAGAGGATGTGGTATTCGAAGGAGGAGGGAATGTGTTGGAGGGAGGTTATCCATATGGAGGAAGGTGGGATATTTAATAGGGTGCATGCAATGGAAGGGGAATTATAAATCCGTGGAAGCTACCACGATGGGCTATTTACACAGAAAGGACAACTTGGGGATAGGTGACAGTCGAATGATGTTAGGAGTGTGGAAAAATTTTCAGTGGAGGAATGTATGGTATAATTTTTTCATGGGAACCTAGGATAGCACGAAGGAGGGAGGATGTTAGGCTAGGTTGGTAATTGCCTTCCTAATTAACAAAAATTATGGAGCATTGATGTTGTGTTTCAATATCAACAGAGGGTGCAGTACACAACATAAGATATTAATAGCGTGTTGGATGGAGGAAGAGATGAAGGGAGAGGTGCGAATTCTCGTCGAGGATCTGGAATTGTGAAGGCATCTTGAGGTTGGGTGGATGATGGCTCCTCGCTATAGAATGAGAATCCGGAGGGGGGGTGTGGAAGAGGAGAGCGACGCCAAGCCGAGGAGGACCCGTGGCAGGAATTTATGGAGGGGATACCACTTCACATTGATGAGACCATTTAAATAATGGGAGATGAGGAAATGCAGGAACGGAAGGAGGAGCAAGGCTCATCGACGATCCTTGGCCCATACTAGGTGATGAGGAATCTATTGGCGAAGATAGTGATGTAAAGAGAGATATTTGGGGAATTGGTGACTCAAATCATCAATAATATGAAGGAGTATGGACCTATTGCAGAATATGGTGGGTATGGAGGGTATTTTGGAGTTGGCCAATCCCCCCTTCAGTCGTCAAAATGTGCAAACAAAATCCTCGTTGATGGCTCTTGCGCGTGCAACTCCAACCAGTATGGAGAATATTCTGGATGAAGGGGCGCCTCAAGCGATGAGAGAAGGGTAATGCTGGTCATCTGTGATATTTTCCTTTTGTTCGGTTCAAGAATGTTTGTTTTGGAAGCTCTATGTAATGGTTTCCAGTAGTGGGTCGAGTGTGTTTTTTGTCATGGCCTTGGGCCTTGTCTGCTGGGTAATGGGTGGAATTTTGTTTCCTTGTTATGGATCAGTTTAATGTTTGTAAGGGGAGGTTTAGTATCGAGGAATGGGGAATCTCTAGTCGAAGAAGGGTCTACTGAGTAGAAACAATATATCTTGTAAAATTATGTACAGTTTTTGTTTTTTCCAGTAATTGAAGGATCCTACATCTTACTCACAAAAGAAAAATCCAATCCTGTAAGGATTCCTGTAGACCCAAACCATACCAAATAAAATGAATACCCTTTACCCATGAGGCGTAGTCTCACATCCTAGAAATGTAAGAATAATGAATAAATGAATGATTGATATTCTCCAATTTACTTTGCAAAGGTCATTTTCCTGATCCATTACCATATTTCCGAATCGGTATATCCCACACAAGAACCTTATTTGAAAGAGCCAACCACAGAAAAAACTTATCCTTTAGAGGACACTGTTTTAATTTCCAAATCACATAGGACCACCAAGAAGGCTCAGGAAGATCTTCTTCACGAATGACATTGTAACCCAAACTAGAAGAATAAAATCCACCAGCATAATTCCTAGTCCAAATCAAATCGTCCTCTCTATCCACCAGATGGATATGATGCTCATGCAAAGACTTTATGTACCCTTCCCAAAATATTCTTTATTTTTTCACAAATCCCAAATCCTTATATTTTAGCCAAATTTGTCTTAAAGGAGTGGTATTAAGGACATCCTTGATCTGTCCCAAAAAAGGAAGACCCTGACCCTTAAGAGAGTCAATCATAGCCAAAGGTAACAGATGTGAGTCCAAATAGACACCAAAGGATCATGTCCAATCCTAACCCTTCTTCCATTTCCAACATTCCAAACAAGCCAATCCCCTATAACATCAAAATCCAACATTAAGGACTACCACATGATATAAAAATTTCTAAGAGGCTTATCTCTAGTCCTAAACCATTCCTCAATGGCAAGAGGATGGATGTATTTATGATAGACAACTTTTACCCATAATCCTTCTCCATTAAGAATTCTCCAGACCGCCTTGGCAGCCAATTCCTTTGCAAAACAAGTGAGATCCTTCAATCCCATCCTCCTAAGTTGTTTGGAAGATTTAGCTTATTCCTTGCAACCCAATGAAAAGACTTCTCATATCGGCTCCCTTTCCATGAAAAATTAAAGCACAATTTCCTAATATGTTCCAAAGTGCCTGGAGGAACATAGGCCAAGGAGACCCAGTACATAGGTATGGCTTCTAACAAATAATTCATCAATATTAATTTGCCACCACAAGATAACCACTTATTACACCAAAGATGTAATCTATTCTCAATTTTACCTGCAATGAGCCAAGACCAATCCCTTCTATGATAATCATTGGGATTTAAAATAAATCCAAAATACTTTAAACTAATCTAGATGTCCACCAAGGAAAAATCAAACTGTGAGCAAATCCATTTATTCTCTTCTTGATCCAGGTTCATGAAATATATAGTGGATTTTCTAATGTTAACATACATCCCTGTAGCTTCAGAAAATAAAACTATAATATCTTTAAGCTTAACTATATCCCTCCCCGAGCCATCATAGAAGAGTAGGATATCATCTACAAAAAGCAAGTGAGATATGCTAACATTATCCCCAATCCTAATCCCTTTGAGAGACCCATTGCTCTTAGAGTTATTAATAGATCTAGTCAAACCCTCCACAACCATAATGAACAATAGGGGATCAAGGGGACGACCTTTCCTCACGCCCCTACTAAGACTAAAAAAGGATGAGGTTGAACCATTAATCAGAACAACACATGAAACTATTTGAACACAAGATAATATCCATTCTACAAATTTAATATGGAAACCAACCTAAAGCAATACAAATATTAAGTAGATCCAACTAACTCAATTATAGGTTTTAGAAATATCTACCTTTACAATGACAGCTGGTAAATTTTTCATCTTGGTTGTATGCAAGACTTCCTTAGTAGTAACTATAGCATATTGAAGAACTTCTCTTGTCTACCCTCTAGAAAAGCAAATTGCTCTTGAAGAAATTCTCTTGACAAAATACCCCTGATTCTTCTTGCAATTACCTTAGCTATCATTTTATATATACAATTGCACGATGAGATGGGCATGTAGTCCTCCAATTTGACAACTCTATCACTCTTGGTAGTAAGAGCTATGAAGGTAGAATTAAAGGAAACCAAGATCCTTCCATTGATCCTTGACTCTTGAATAACAACAAGAAGATCCAACTCAAAAGGTCCATTAAACCAATAAAAAACTCCACAGGTCATCCATAAAGCCCACGAATTTTGTCCTTTTGCATTGAATGCACAACCTCCTTCAATTCTTAGAGGGACACAACCTCCATTAATTACAAGTTCTAATCCTAATTAACAAAATATGGGAACAAAGCATTCAATATTACCATCTGGGCAACATATTCCCTATCATCTTCCTTGAATATGTTGTTGAAATGGTTCATCCCCGACCTTGCAAGATTCTTGAAACCAACTACCTATCTATCATCTTCCTCTGCAAGCTGCCAGAAAGAGTTTGTGTTGTTTTTGTGCTTGACATAATTATCAAAATATTCAGTATTTTCATCCCCTTTTTGGAGCCATATGGCCCTACTTTTTAATCTCCAAGAGGCCTCTTCCTCATCCAAAATCTTTCTTCTCCTAGCCTCAAGGTACACGATGTACATAATATATTATGTTATGGGTTTTTTAAAAGATGTGTGAGATTTGATTGGGTGATTAAATAGATGGTGATGTTATAAGTTTTTTTAATTGTTTGAATATGGTTTGACTGTTCATAAACGTTTTTAAACTTTGATGAATGGAAATTTACATATTAAAATCATAATAAGTTTGTTTTTATATAGTTTTGAAAATCAAATTAATCATAATAATAAATAAAATTAAATGAGATGAAGTTAGCAATATAAAATGGAAACACACATATGAATATTTTGAAAGAACATGGTAATACAGTAAAACCCAAATTCTATTAATGAATGAAATGGAAAAACACTGTAAACTGTAGAGTAATACAAACTAGTTTAGATGGTGGTAGCTTATCTTTGAAGATAGATGTGTCAGCTACACCCATTCACAAGAGGTGATTACAAAGAGACCGAAAATGACCTTTTATCATAAGTATAAAGCCAAAGAGGAAAAACACTAAACATCCAAAAAACCTAACCCTAGGAGATGAAGCACCAAAAAGGATTTGTGGGCCCCGAGGTGGTTAACTAAGAAGTCAACTTCCTAGTGGCACAACTTCCACATACAAAATTTGTTTGGGGAATACGATAGCATGTTGGAAATATCTCGAAGAGAAGAACAACGTTCGGCGGGTTAAATTATTTGCAACCATTTTGAGACCGTCTAGGGCTTCAAAACAACCCTAGAAATTTGGGACCCAAAAAAAAATAGACAATTACCAAGGAGATGGAGAATCGTTTTGAGTTAATGGAATAACTGGGTAGCCATCGATATCCACCTAGATCATAATGAAAACATTAATAAATAAATATAACACATTAACTATGATAATAATAATAATTTAATTTCAAATTATAATTTAGCCTTTTTTTTAATAAAAAGTCAATTTACATAATAATTTGTCTATTTAATTTTCAAAATATATATCCCATTCTTTTTAAGTTTAAACAATAAATCTCTCTCTCAAAATTTTAGAAAATAATATAAACTACAAATTTGACTAAGAACAAGTCTCATCCGACGAGCTTTGAACAATATTCGAGGAGGATGGGATAAGGTGTATTGCCTTTAATTTTAAGATTAAAAGTTATACAACACTTATATATTTATTTAATTTTTCTTCGTGATTCTTTAAAGATATTGCATCCCTAAACTTCACAACCATATTATTACTCAATATCAATTATATACAAATATAAACGTAAATCTTATGCAAATGTAAATTTATTTGTAAAATTGATCTTAATTTTATGCTATGAAAATAACACACCTTTTACAACTTTTTTTAAATTAAATAAGTACATCATAAATTTTCTGGATAAAGGATTTATTATATTAGTGAGTAACGAAAATTAAAATTAAATTAATATTCAAAATCTATTATATATATATATATATATAATAATAATAATAAAATATTAATTAAATAATTTTTTTACAATGTCAATATTTACGCCGATAGGCGTATTCTTTCAACTTTTGGGGGTGGGTCTCGGGTGGGTGATTTATTGCATTTTTAATATTCAATGGTTAAATTTTAATGATAGAAGAATATGCTTCGTCTGGTGCATTGATGAAGCACTCAGATTTGCTGTGTTAACTCGCGCGCAACTTTAAATTCAAACGACGCATACTGTTTGAAATAATTTATTAAATTATTTACAAATTCCAAGTGCCGCCGTCCCTCACCTCCACTCCGCCACACTCCTGTACACGTTGTATGCCTGCCACTTCCCACTGCTGGAATTAAACCGTCGCTCACCTCCACTCCGCGATGTACCCCCGCTCGACACCACAATTGTAATGCTCAAATGGAAATAGGATCGTGCAGAAGAGCGAGCGTGCATCTAGCCACCAGCACCGCAGAATCAATCACCCCAAAGGATCATGAAGAAGAGCGAGCGTGCAGAAGAAGAGAGAGCGTGCATCTAGCCACCAGCAGAAGTGACCGGACCGAGCGTGCATCTTCAGCAACATCCACCTGCAAAAACAAGCAAAATCAGGTACGGATCGGACCAAGAGACCATTGATTTTTGTAATCACAGACCTGTGTGGTTGTTCAAAATTTGAAATGCGTTTCCCAGAATTACGCAGAATGCTTTCTGGTGTTGAATTTCCTGTCCTTTAGGGTTTGGGATTGCTATTGTTTAAAGTAGAGATTGGGGCGTTCTCTATCCATGACTTTTATTTGCAAACTTTTAACAATTTAGTTTTGATGCAGAGAGAAGGGCGTTCTCTACCCTTTGCTTTTCTTTATTAATTTGATTTAGTTTGCAGCACATCGAGGGTGATTCTCAAGAGAGAACAATCCCTATTTCATATTTTATTTGTTGATGTTTAAGTTTCTTATGCGTGAAGGTAGGGGAAGCAAGGCGACCACTTCCAAGACAGTGGAGCTAGTGATAGGTCCTGAACAAGCTCGCTGCTCTTTTTCATAGCCAAGCCCCGCATGATTGCTAGATGATAGGTTATTGTTCTTAGTCTTAGGTGATATTGTGGTCGTGAAACGTGAAATAGAGCCAAAACCATCTTTGTCATTATCTTTTCGTTTTGGCATGCAAAATGGGAGGGTGACCTCTCAAAGAGGGAGACGCCCCAATGATTGAATTTGGGATTCTTTGATTGCATGATTTTCCTTTAGTTTTTGCTGTGTAATTGTTTGAAAGGGATATTGGCAGGATATCTGGCATTTGATGTTTTGAGCAGAATTAGAGAGGTGCAACCTCATGGGGAGGACCTCCACCATTTTCTACTTTCGATAGTTGCATTATATTAATGTTCTTTCTTCGCATGTATTGATGATAAAAATATTTCTGCGTGTATGAAATGAAATAGAGGGGAGATCCTCAATAGCTATGGAACAGTCTCGGTAATGAGAATGTGTTTCCTTGAGTTAGTTGTTGCATGTATTCTTTTTGTGCTTGTAGATTTCTATTTATTTCCGAGAGTATACAACGACTGTGTGAACAGAGGGACAACTCTCCATAGATCCCAGCCCCTTTATCATTTTGTTTGTTGATATATGCATCTAGCTTCTGCGTGGAGAGAGGGACATCTCTCCATAGAGGCCATCCCCTTTGTCATTATTGTGCCTCGTTATCATTATTTTTTGTTAATATACATCTTCCTCCTCCGTGAAGGATTGGGATGGCCTCTCCATAAGAGAGTCCAACCCCCAACATCTTTGTGTTATACATTTAGTTTTGTAATTGTGTGAGACAACCTCTCCATAAGAGAGTCGAGCCCCAGAATCTTACTGTTATATTCTACAATTGTAAAATGAATGGTACAACACCTTGTGTGTATACTTTATTGATGTAGAAATATTCCTGTGTATGCTCTTTGTTTTTAAATTTAGAATTTGATTAATAAATTTAAACTAATTATTCATATGAATATGAACTTAGTTCGTAGATTAATTTTCGTAATATTTTTATGTAAGTTTGCAATCTTCAACAACATTATTAAGGTAGTCCAAAGAACAACCATTATTAAGGTAGTACAAAGATGATGATATTTGAGATTAAACATTATTAAAGTAGATGGTATTTATTTTTGTGTTTTGTAAATATTGTTTTAGAATTTCAGGATAGGGTTGGCGTTGAATTTTCTAATTAGATTTGAGATTTTTATGGTATAATTATGTTTACGGATTTGAATTTGAAATGTTGACATAGGTCACCGACAGTACACAGTATTCCAGTGTCACCGACTCAGCATGGTCGTCCTCTTAAAATGAATTCAGAGTTGTTATCTTTTCGAGATGTCCACACAGTCGTGAATTCAATTCAGATTCCTTATGCTTTCAATATGTCTACAAAGTCCTGATAGAATTTGTCATTATTTTGTATGTTTTTATCATTTGAAAGATGAAAAAAACAAATAGAAGATCCTAATTATATATTTAATTCACATCTAAATGTTGAATAGCCTGAAATTCTCATTATTTTGTATGGTATATCACTTAAAAAATTGAAAAACAAAAGGTACCGACTTACATATTTCACACGCATTTATGAGTCAGTCTGTAACCTCTAACGGTTGAACCAACTTGCCCCTTAAAATCCATCATTATTCCATTTCTTTATTTTTGTTGTTTCAGCTTCATTAAAAGTTTTACCATTTCATTTATTTCTTTTAATAATATTGACATTATGAATTTGCAGAAAGCTTATATATATAATGTTTCAAATATAAAACTATAAAGTCCCTTCCTTTTTGTTTGTAATAATATTGATATTTTCAATTTGCACAAAATTTACAATGCTTTATCTTATGAATATGATGAAAACTCATTCATTATTATTTGAAATTCATTTGTTTTTTAATTTTTAAAGCCACCGTTCACTGGAAAAACAAATTTGTTAAAAGTTTTTAAATAGTTTTTTTCATAGAAATGGTTAAATACTTTCTTCACTTATGAAGAAATAGTCTATCAAATAAATTTTTAATATATAATTATAAAATATAAATGGTTACATATTTCATACATTATTCTCTACCAATAATAACTATGTATTAAAATCTGGGATGTATGAATACTGTATCCTTCAGATCGCTCAATACTCAATTGCTCAGGTCACTGATTTATTCAGATTTGTTGGGATCTCTCAATACTCAATCGCTCAAGTCACTATTTGTTGGGATCTTTCAATACTCAATCTCTCGAGTCATGAATTATTCAAATTTGTTGGCAAATATTGTCTTGATTTATTCGTGTTAAAATATAGTTTCTTAATGTGTTTCCATATTGCTTTTAATAATATAAATATGATATTATGAATTTGCATAAAACTCATAAGTAATGTTTCACATATAAAACTACAAAGTATGCTCTTATTTTGTTTTTAATAATATTGATATTTTGAATTTGCGCAAAAGTTACAATGCTTTATCTTATGAATACGATGAAAACTCATTCATTATTATTTGAAATGTATTTGTTTTTTTGTTTTTAAAGTTAAGGTTTACTTAAAAACAAATTTATTAAAGGTTTTTCAATGGTATTTTTATGGAAATGGTTAAAGACTTTCTTCATTTGTGAATAAATACTCTATCATTGAGAAAATTCATCTCTAAAAATATATTTATAATATACAATTATATTTAATATAATTTACTATTATTTTATAGTTTATTCTCTTCTAATAATAATTTAATATATTAAAATTTGAAATAGTTAAATACACTATTGCTTAATACTCATTAACTCACATCATTGCTTTATTCATATTATTGAGAAATAAAAATTAAATAATAAAAAATAGAAAAATGGATGATTTAATTTATAAATTATAATAAATCGATCAACCAATGGTGGAGACTCCAAAATGGATGCAGTAATTTATAATTTAAATTTATTTAACCTCAATGAAATTAATTTTTAGAAAATATAAATAATAATTATAATTAATAATTCAATATTAATGAAATTAATAATAATAATAATAATAATAATAATAATAATATAAAATTTATGTTAATATTAAAGTTTAATGTTTATATTTATATTAATATCATTATTAATATAATCATTAGTATAATTATTAATAATGTTGTTGAATATTTTTTTTAAATCAATTTTGAATCTTTAAAAATAATGTTTAATGTTTAATATTTAATATCTAAGGATAAATAGTAATGATGTTGAATATTAATTTTTAATATTTAAAATTAATAATAATATTTAATGTTAAATTACGATATATTATAATAAATCAACTTTAGTCATTTAAAATTAACAATAATGTTTAATGTTAAATTATAATAAATCAATCATTAATAAACATAACAATATTAAAAAAATTAATAATGTCGTTTAATATTTTTTTTAAATCAATTTTCAATTTTTAAAAGTAATGTTTAATATTTTAAAAATAATATTTAATATCTAAAGATAAATAGTAATGATGCTGAATACTAATTTTTAATATTTAAAATTAATAATAATGTTTAATGTTAAATTGTGATAAATTATAATGTTTAATGTTAAATGACGATTTAATTTATAAATTATGATAAATAATAATAATTAATAATATTATTAAATTTTAATAGTTCAATATAATGAAATTAATAATAATAATAATAATGATAATAATAATATTAAGTAATTTATAATTGATGTTTATGATATTATTTTTTAGAAAATATAAATAATAATTATAATTAATAGTTCAATATTAATGAAATTAATAATTAATAGTTCAACCATGGTCGACTAATGAACCATACTCAAGCATGGTCAACAAAAGTTAATCATGCTCAACAAAATCAATCATAGTCAATCAAAGTCAACCATGGTCAAGCATAGTCAACCATGAGCATCAAAAGTCACCCACGGTCAACCATAGTCAACCATGGTTAACCAAAGTCAACCATACTCAACCATGGTCTGCTATTGTTAACCATGAACAACCAAAGTCAACCATAATGAATCATGGTCAACCAAATTAAACTATAGTCAACGATCATTTACCATGAACATTAAAAGTAAACCATAATCAATTATGGTCAACCACAGTCAACCATGGTTAACCATAGTGAAGGATGATCAACCATAATCAAATATGGTCAACTAAAGTAAAAAAAAGCTAACCATGGTCAACCATCATCACCATGAACATCCAAAGTCAACCATGGTAAGCCATAATGAACCATGGTCAATCAAAGTCAACAAAAGTTAACCATACTCAACCATGAACATTAAAAGTCAACCAAGGTTAACCATAGTCAATTATGGTTTACCACAGCCAACCATGGTCAACCATAATCAATGATGGTCAACAATGGTCAACCATAGTAAACCATGTTCAACCATCATCACCTTTAATATCTAAAATCAACCACGGTCAACCAAAGTTAACCATGGTCAACCATAGTCAAGCATGGTCAACCACAGTCTACCATGGCCAATCAAAGTCAACCATGGTCAAC
Organism: Larix kaempferi; assembly: GCA_027924585.1. Classification (NCBI taxonomy): domain Eukaryota; kingdom Viridiplantae; phylum Streptophyta; class Pinopsida; order Pinales; family Pinaceae; genus Larix; species Larix kaempferi. Next base: position 8,580,693 of record BSBM01001033.1, read on the forward strand.
TACGATCAACCATGGTTAACCATAGTAAAAAATGGTTATAAGCCATAACATCCAAATTCAACCAAAGTCAACCATGTTTAACTATAGTCAACCATGGGAAACCATTGTTAACCATGAACATTCAAACTCAATCGTGGTCAACCATAATTAACCATGGTCAACTAAAGTCCTCAACCATAGTTAACTAAAGTCAACTATGGTCAACTAAAGTCAACTATGGTCAACTAAAGTCAACTATGGTCTACCATGTTTGACCATTGTCAACCATGGCCAACCAAAATCATCCAATATCAACCAAAGTCCACCATTGATAACCATGTTCAACCAGGGTTGATCATAGTCAACCATGGTGAACAAAAGTCAACGATGTTTAACCATGGACAACCAAAATCAAGCACGGTTAACCAGAGTCAGCCATGGTTGAGTATGGTCAACCAAAGTTGACTTTGGTTGACAATGGTTGAGTTTGGTTGTTTATGGTTGACCATTCTTGACTCTGGTTAACCATGGTTGACTATAGTCATCTTTAGTTGATCTTGGTTGACCATGGTTGACTTTCGTATACCTTGGTAACCATGGTCACCAATGTATACGAGTAATTATACCTAAGTCAACTAAAATCAAGGATGGTCACCCATGGTCAAGAATAATCAACCATGGTCAACCAAACTCAACCAGGTGAAACCATGGTTAACCAAAAGTCAACGGTGGTCAACCAAAGTCAATGGGGATCAACCAAAGTCAACTTGGTCAACCAAGGTCAACCAAAGTCAACCATGGTGGTCCATGCCCAACCAAAGTCAACCATGATAAACCAAAGTCACCCATGAGCAATGATAGTCAACCATGGTTAACCAAAGTCAACTATAGTCAACCATGGTAAACCAAAGTCAACCAAAATCAACCATGCCCAACCAAAGTCAACTGTGGTCAACAATAGTCTGCCATAGTTAACCGTGGTCAACGAAAGGCAACTGAAGTCAACAAAGGTTAACTGTGGTAAACTAAAGTCAACCATGCTCAACCTAAGTCAACCATGATTTTTCATGGTTAACTAAAGTCAACATCGTCAACCATAGCCAACCATAGCCAACCAAAAGTCAACCATGGTTAAACAAATTCAATGTTGGTTAACCATAGTGAGCCATAGTCAACTAAAGGTCAACCAAATTTAACCAAAGTTAACCATTTTAAACCAAAAGCAACCATCGTCAAGCAAAATTCATACAAAGTCACCCATTGTCAACCATAATCAACCATGGCCAACTAAAACCAACCAGTGTCAACCATGGTCAACCATAGCCAACCTTCCACAACCATAGTCAAACATAATCAACCATGCTCAACCATAGTTAACTAGAGCCAACCAAACTCAACCAAACATCAACCATGGTCAAATAAAATCAACCATGGTCAATGAAAGTCAACCATGGTGAACCATAGTCAAGCATAATCAACCATGCACAACCATGGTTAACCATGGTAAGCCATCGTCAACCAAAAGTCAGTTTTGGTCAACCAAAGTTAATAATGATCAACGATAGCCAACCATGGTAAGCCAAAGTCAATCAAAGCCAGCCATGGTCATCCAAGTTCAATCATGAGCAACCAAAGTAACCATGGTCAACCAAAAGTCAACCGAAGTCAACCACATTCAATCAACATTAACCATGGTCAACCATAGTTAACCTAATACAGCCAAAAGTTAACCTTACTCAACCAAAGTGATCCATGGTCAACCATAGTGAACCATAATCAACCAAAGTCAACCATGGTAAAGTAAAGTCAAACATGGTAAACCAAAAGTCAACCATGGTAAACCAAAGTCGACCATGGTCAACAATAGTAAAACATGGTCAACGAGAATAAACCATGGTCAAGTATGGTTAACCATAGTTAACCATGTTCAACCATAGTCAACCATAATCAATCAAAGTGAACTAAAAGTAAACCATTATCAATGATGATAAACCATTATTGAATTCAAACAAAGTCAACCATGGTTAACTTTGGTCACACAAAGTAATTATAATTCTAATAATAAATTGGTTTAATATTAACATTAATATTAATATGGCTTAATTAATATTATGGTTTAATTAATATTAATAATTATTATAATCATTATTAAAGTTAATAATATAAATAATATGGCCTAATTAATATTCATTAATATTAATATTACCTCATATTAATATTAATACTACCATTAATATGGCTTAATAATTCTTTGACATAGCTTAAGTATTAATTATTAATTAATATGAGTTAATTAATAATTAATAATTATTATTATTTAATTAATATTATTATTATCACAACTTAATATGAAATAATGATTAATTATTGATATTAATATTATAATTAATTCTTTTAACTTATATTACCAGTTTAATATTAATATTAATATTATAACAATAATAATAATAATTATTATTAGTATTAATTATATAATAAATAATATAATAAATAGTCAATATTATAACAACAACAACAACAATAATAATAATATTGATTATAATCATTATTAATTTTAATAATAATTATTAATTATAATGCTAATTATATTATTTATAATAATTAATAATTCACTAAAGCTAATGAGTGGGTCGACCGTAAACTAGCAAGCCATATTAATAATTAATATGGCTTATATACGCTGATCGGCATATCTAAGCCATATTATCTGTACCTTAAAATTTTCAATTTGGGTAATGGAGAAAATAAATAATCTATTTCGTTAAATTTTTTTTACTTATTTATACATAATACATTTTTAAATGTATTTTAAATATGGTACATTATAAAACACACTAAAAAGTAAATTGGTTTGATTGTATTCATTCTTTACATTAAAATTGTCCCAATGGCACTATCGAACTAAAGTGCTCCATATACATTACTAGAGTGAAAACAATATGGCAATTATTTGATACTACTATTTGAATATACATGTCTTTTAATCAACGTTGTCATTCTTCAACTCACTTTTTCATTGTAAGTGCCTTAATAATTCGCATTCTTTCTTCTACTTACTTTTTCATTATATGTACCTTAACATTTTCAATTCGAGTAATGCAAAAAATAAATAATCTATCTCTTTAAAATTATTTTACTAATTCATACATAGTACATTTTTAAATGTATTTTAAACAAAACCTGTAATATTATGATTGGAATGTCATAATGGTATTACATGGCATTACACTCAACTCATTCAATCTATTTTATTTAACATGAAAATATGACATAATATTAAAATGTTCGATATACATTACTAAAGTGATAAAGCAACATAGCAATTATTTGTTTGATACTACTATTTCAACATTCATGTATTTCAAACTATGCAAGTTTCTTTCTTTAAATAATTTGTTTCTTTAATAATTCACATTCTGTTTCTTTCTTTAAATAATCTCTTTCTTTTAAATTATTTTACTATTTTATAGATAACATTTTTTAAAATTGTCCCAATGGCACTATCGAACTCAAACAAAACCTGCAATATTATGGTTGGAATGTGATAATGGTATTGCATGACATTACATTAAAGTGCTCCATATACATTACTAAAGTGATAAAGCAACATGGCAAAACATTAAAGTGCTCCAATGTTGTCATTCTTCAACTTACTTTTTCATTATAAGTACCTTAATATTTCACAGGATCCAAAACCTTTTACTAAAATTGAAATAGAAAAATACAAAGATCTCGTTTGTATAATGTCATATAAAATTGTAAACAACTCATCTCAGATAAAAAAAATTCTCCTTTAATTAATAATTTTTAATAATTAATTAATATTATAATTTTTGTTATTATTATAGTTTAATATCAATTCATTATTAACTATTAATATTAATTATAATTAATTATAAGCCATATTAATTATTAAAATACTAACTATATATTATTATAATTATTACTTTTTAAAATATTAATTATATATTATTATAATTATTGATTATTAAAATACTAATTACTATTCTTATTTATTATAAGAAATTGTTGTTGTTAATTAGATATGGCTTAACTATATATACTTTAATTAATAATTATTATTTACTATGATTTAATTATTAATTATTATTAATTAATTAATATTATAATTATTATTGTTGTTTAAATTTTATATAGATTTATTATTAATTTTTAATTTTTAATTAATTAAGATTATAATAATTAATATTATTTAAACTTAATATTGATTAATTATTAATTATTAATCATTATATTATAAATAATTATTATAAGTTATATTATCGCTTTAATATCAATATTGATATTAAAACTATTAAAATTAATTATAATAATTATATTTATAATAATCATAGTTTTTATTATTTATTATTAAATTTATATTTCTACTAATAATTATAGATATGGTAATAATTATAATTATAATTATAACAATAATTATAATTATCATTATCATTATTATTATTATAAATATTATTATAATACTAATTATAATAATAATAATAATTATAATTACAATTGTATTTGTAATAATAATTTCAGTAATAATTATAATTATAATTATTTTAATACTAATAATAATTATAATAATATTAATATTAATAATATTATAATTATAATATTTATAATATTATTATAATAATAATTATAATATTGTTATTATTATTATTATTTATTATTATAATAAATATTAATAATGTTAGTTATTATTATTACTATTGTTATTATAATAATTATTTAATAAATATTAATACATAATCAATATTATAATATTACTAATAATAATAAAAACAAAAAATTATAGTAATAATAATAAAAATTATTATTATTATTATAATACTAATCATTACAATAATAATATTAATATTTCACAGGATCCAAAACTTTTTACTAAAATTGAAATAGAAAAATACAAAGGTCTTGTTTTGTAGAATGTCATATAAAATTGCAAACAACCCATCTCAGATGAAAAAAATTCTCTCCTTTTTATAATGTCAATAAATTTTTTTGAAGTATGTTTAATCATAATTAGAGAAATTACTCCTACTACTGTTAGAATGTGTTAATGATAATAATAATTATTAATTAATATTATAATTTTTATTATTAGTATAACTTCATATGGATTATTTATTAATTATTTATATTAAAATTAATAATAATTATTATTATAAGCCACATTACCACTTTCATATTAATATTAATATTATAATAATTTTATAAATTATTTATTCATTTAAATAAACATAATTTTTATTAATTTAAATTACAATTACAATTATATTAATAAATATAATTATAATTATAATAATAGTTTTAATAATTTTTATAAGCCACATTATTATTATAAGCCACATTAATTAATAATTTTTAATAATTAATTAATATTATAATTTTTGTTATTATTATAATTTAATATCAATTCATTATTAACTATTGATATTAATATTATAATTAATTATAAGCCATATTAATTATTAAAATACTAATTATATATTATTATAATTATTACTTTTTAAAATACTAATTATATATTATTATAATTATTGACTATTAAAATATTAATTATTATTCTTATTTATTATAAGAAATTGTTGTTGTTAATTAGATATGGCTTAACTATATATGCTTTAATTAATAATTAAAATTGAACAAATCCTTCCTCCTCGTAGGCCGACCGTCAACTAGCAAGCCATATCAATATTAATAATATGGCTTATATACGCAGATCGGCGTATATCAACCACATTTAAACAATAGATATACGCCGATCGGCGTATATAAGCCATATTATTAATATTGATATGGCTTGCTACTCTTTATTAAAACTAAAAAAAATGAAATTTGATACTTTTTGCTATGTCATATGGGACTTATGCCATCATTAAATGATGATTTATATACGGGAGATTTACATATTAAATCAATATAGATCCATCTTAACTCCATATCTACCAAGTGCCAAGAGAGATCAAATCTCTTAAAAGTGCAAATTTGAAAAAATGTTTGTACACCTCAAGGGAAATGTTTGTACACTTCAAGGGATTTGATCCCTCTCAACACTCATTAGATCCATAGTAGAGATGGATTTATATTGGTTTAATGAGCTTGAATGATAGTGTAATTTATTAATGTTATAAATTGAGTATAATATTGATGTTTATTAATAATTAATTATAATTTTTTTGAGAAAAGAAATATAAATTAAAATTTTGTAAATAATTAAAAAAATTATATTAACTAATTATGTGTGTTAATAGAGCTTAAATTGGGTGATTGGGGACATTGGTTGTGATACTCTTCATTCATATTTAAATCTAGTTTGCAATATGTTATGATGGGCATTGAAAATACCTTATTTTTTTATAAATAACTAATATCGATAGAATATGTATATATATATATATGTGGATTTTTTTTTATATTACAATTCTGATTTTTGAGATATATGAGTAAACTTGGAAGAGTGAACCACTATAATGTTGTATATATAAGACAATTAATATGATTGTACCTTTACATGTGGTATTATACCAAACTTAGAATTATTTTTCCATTGTGTGTTCCAAAGCACACTTTTCTACTTTCATGTTAAGTGGGTGCAATGGGCGAGCTTTAATCAGCCTGTGGCAGAGCCTGTAAGGCTCCTAAGACCCCTCCATGCATCCATCCAAGGAATCCATGTCCCTTGTCCCTTGCATGCCACCATGCAATGGTAGGCATCAAGGATGGAGAGATATCGAAAACCGAGCCATGACTCCAACCCCATTCTCCCTTACAAGGTGTTCTCCGTTAGCATTCCTGGCAGTATGATGGGATGGAGACCCCACCATCCGATGCTAGATTTCGCATGCATTTCGATCGCCCTCGATCGCAGGACTTGATCCGATGCTAGATTTCGCATGCATTTCGATCACCTGATCTGGCGTGGTGGAGTTATGCGCGGCAAGCTTGTTTCCCTGTATCCAGCTGTTCTCCCTGTATCGAGAGGCTTTCGTTTGACATTTTCTTTGGCTTTTGCTCACTCTGAAGCTGCTTCCTAATTGCCTTTTCTGAAATTGCTGCTTTTATCCAACAACTGCTCCGGGTGCTCGAGTGCTGGATCTCCAGGTATTTGCTCGGTTCTATCCAACTTCAATTCCTGGTTATGTCGTGGGTTTTCCTATGATCTTCGAATTGTTTCCCATCTAATCTCTTCATATGAAATGCAGGATTAATTTATCAATGTTAACCTGCAAATTTATACTTGTATGTTCTTATTTAGAAGCCTCGTAAAGAAATCCCTTACCCGGTTTTAAAAAGATCCGGTCATTCAGTCACTAGAGCAAACAATTATAACCAGCCAGGTGGGCATATAGATGAAGCACTCAGGTCGATAAAAACAGTATTCCTTGATTCCAACAGGCTCAAATTGCATGATCTCGTTGATTCCAGAGAAGGAATGTTATCTTCCTTGCCTGCTTTAGGAAAACCTAGAAAACCTGCGCCTTCACTAAATGGTGACAGAGGTGCTCCATTTTTGTAAGGGGATATTCCACCTGATGTTGGTGGATTGGGGATTGGGGATCATCGATATCAAAATCCTCCAACTCGAATAAGCCTTTTCCAAATGCAGTGAATGTAGGCATATGTACTTCTTCCACGGATCGAGATCGTGAATGCCTTTTCGATCTCCCTGCGGTACCTTCCATTCAAAAACCCAATTGAAAAAACTAATCAGAAATGCCCATATAGACGTAACAGATCATATTTGTTCGAACGTTATTGTTTGTCATACTTCTGCAAAAAATATAATCAATTAAAAGTGCGATTTTGTTCTTGGATTGTGAATTGAACAAGAGATGGTCTGGTCTGCCAACAATTACACAAACTTCCTAACTGATTCAACAAACTAAAGCTTGAAGTCTCAGTTTAATACCTCCAAAATCAAGGAACTTCAGAGACATTGCTACAATACAGATCTGAAAGACTCAGATCAAGTGTTTCAGATGCAGAAAAGAGCAGAGTGGCATTATTTTTTCAATTTACTGGATATACTGATCAAGTCCTCATGTCGCATATACTATGCTTTCATTCATCCATTGTGGTCTCAACCGTTTCTGATTGACTGAAAGTAGAGAGAATAGTAGCTTTTTTATGAATATATCATACCAACCAGTAGCAACTTTTTTGTTGGTTGGTTGTTTGGGTTACTAGATTCACCACCCTGCCAATCCTCCGCCTGTTGTCTGGTCCTCTGTAACCTCGATATACATGAAAAAGGGATATAATGTGTGTGTATATGTTTTACTAACTCGACTTCCCTGCAACAACAACTGGCTGCTTCACCATCCTTTCAAGCCGCTTAACCACAGACTAAACATTATGAATATCCCTCCCTCCATTAGGGTTACCTCATTGATAGGGCTAAAGCTTAATTAAAACCATTTTTCCTCATTTTTAGATGCTTCATCCTCTCTTTTTTTGTGGGAGTTTAAGATCTGAAATTTTATCATAAAAAAAACTGTAATCATATAGATTTATGAATAGACAATCTAAACAACCGATTGATCATAATACTTATTTTGACATTTTAACTAACGTTTAGAGGACACCAGAAAAGTGGAGTAGCAATGTAGGCCACTCTACGTATTCCGTTACAGTTGAAAACCATTGCCCGTGCTCTGATGTACATAGTAGAGAGCCATTGATCGATTTACACATGCAAAACATGCCTCCATAAGAATTTTTTATTCATCAGCGCTTGGGAAAATTTGTATTGGCACTTAAACCCTGCGACGAGCGGTGGGTTTATATGTATGAGTAGAATTCTTGAAGTGAAATTCAAAATGAAATGAGTGATTAGTATTAAACTAGTACCTCAGTTCCCCTGAGGTACTGAGGAGAATTAAACTAGTATCTCTTCTTGCTTCACTATATATACATCAATCAATTTCACTTATTAAAGGAATGTTGCCACAACCACAGGGAAAGCACCCCTTGCATGATCATGAAGATGGAGTTTTATTTAAAGTTATAATTTCTATGACCATGAATATGGAGGATAGGGGTAGGGAATATATATTGATATAAATATCCAGATATTCATCATAACAACAATAGTAGAAAGGATAAATATTTTTGTTGGAATAGTTGATAAAGTCGATTCAGAGTCTTAATGTTCCTTGGGTAAATGTGGAATTGATGATGATAAATGAAGATATGGAGAAAACAAAGATAGAGGAGTCAGAGTGAATATTCAAAGTTATGGGATGGTTCAGAATTTGGAGTGAAATGAAACTCAATCATGAGGCCATGCTTTCTTGTTACTTGGGGATTCTGATGCAGGATCTCTATGACATTCCTCCATCATTTGATTTGGCTTGGAAAATCAACATCCTCATTTCATTCTGGAGGCTAGGATATATAGCCAAGGCAAGTGGTTTCTTGTGCAATACATCCAATAAGGGCCTCACAAATCAACGACATACAAACGGTGTGGCAGGGGAAGTTACACAATGAGGTCATCGACCATTGACCTCTATAATCTATGTCCACCATTAGACCTTTGAAGCCTCTTCCAACAGTCCTTAGTTCCTATGTGTTTGCATATGCATGTTACCATCTAAGTTCATCCACCCTTTTTCTAGCACATGAAATTAAATGGTTTAGGTGACAATTAATCAAAAACTAAGGATGGGTGTACTTGTTTTGGTAAGCTAAGGCTGTGTGGCATTGTTTTATGCAAGGCCACCTAATTTAGTTAAGAATCACGAATGTATGTGGAAAGCTATAATCTTTGGGGGTGTATAGTTTAATGAGGGGATTTGTTATTATTATGAAAGGAGTCTCATGACAGGAAGAAGATAGAAAGTAGCAAATGAAGAGAGAAGAAGAAGAAAAGATAGATAGAGAATATGGGGGAGCCTTTTTGGATAAGAAATAAAAGAGAAAGATGAGATGAAGGAAAGAATAGATTTTTGGAAGAAAGAATGAGGAGATAGGAAAGAAGGAATAGACAAAGGATGGAAAAGAGACAGAGTGAAAACACAGTAGAGCACACTCATAGAGAAAGAGAAGAATATAGGGAAGGAAGGAGGAGAACAAACAAGAATAAGGATGGACAAGTCAAAGGAAATGAAAACTAGATTGCTCAGTAGAAAACAACGTAGAGGTAAATGTTTTTGAGTATTTATGGAATTTCTTGGTATTGTAAACTAGCCTAGGTTGAAGCTTAGGCTAGTGAACATAAATTTAAAAAGATGAAGTAGATGGCCAGAGAACTCAATTATCTTTTCAGTGTCTGATTGTTCATTGAGGCATCTGAAATAGTGTAATTTTGAGATTTATTGATAATGCAATGAAACTCATTGAGGCAATTTAGATATGAATTTTGTAGATTTTATGAAATTTAATGAAATGCTAGTTGAGCTATGTTATTGTGAATTTGAGTTGACATGCCTTGAGCACCTTTTGATACAATTGCAGAGCATGTAGCACTCTTGTGATTGCATGTGTTTATATGTTTTAATTGCTTGAGAGTTTGTGATATAGGTCATGTTGTGCCTTTGTCTATGTATTGTTGTTGTGTGGATAGAGTGAATTTAAGTTTGAATTTTTAGGGGAACTGAGGTATCCTATGCATCGCTACCCAATCCATTGTCCTCACTCATTACCATAGTTTTAAATGAAGGCTAGTACTATAACAAGGGGAGTTGGATAACAACATGTCACTGCTCTTAGAATTAGCAATTTGCAGATCTTTAGTTTATATCTTTTACACAATCATAGATATTAAAGTTGTTAGTCTATACTATATACAAAGCATCGAATGATAGTGGTTATGATCTAGTAAATATGTCAAACAAAGCATCCAGACAATATAGACTTGAGGCATGGGATCCATTTGTCAGTTTTTTTTAGACCATTAATATCACTTCTATCCCTCAAAGATGAATCATAGAGCAGGCAATTTGGAAAAATAAGCCACTTATTTAAATAGGCATTTAGGATTACAAACTAGGGAGTTAGTATGCAGTAAATTGGGTCACTGAAATGGGGCTATTGTAGGCTTCAACTTGAAACTGAACTATACTGCATTGAATTGACTACCAACTTGGTGTCTATCGTTTATCAACTGAAGAATAATTCAGCTAAATAAGTTACCTTTTTACACATCACCTTCATAAGAATAGGGGGATCTGCTTCTAAGTCAAAAGCAAGGGGGCTAGATCGGTGATATGCTCTTGGGGCCATATGCAATTCCATAGATTTCAAATACTACAAATTATGTAACTTTTTGTTAGGACAGGTGGTGGGATTTTTTTTTTAATGTTTAATTTTTATTTGTTCCACTAAGTTGTAGAGGGTGAGTTGTAGAGGTTAGGTGCTTTGGAGTGCAAAGCATGTGTACAAATAATGCAGATTTCATTTGTAATTTCAAAAATGTTTCAAGAAATTACTACCATTGTTAAAGAATTCACATTGGTTGAGTTTATAGAGTTTACCAATGACATTTGTCTTAGTTCCTAACAAATAATAGATCAAAAGTTCAGCATGGTGGATATGGTGGGATGCTTGTGATTTTTGCATGTAAAATATAACATAATATTTACATGCTGTGGATATTGGAAAATTTAATATGGATATATTAAACAAATGCGAAACCGTGGAAAGGCCATCATTTTAACTTGATCCATGCCCGAGCATCGTATTTGTATGAATTGCTCCCTTGATGTCCCCCTCATTGTATTTATGTTCATAGTTTGAAATATACATTAAAGTAGATTATAATACTTAAACCAAATTATTTTCAATGTTATTTGTATCGGGATTTGAAGAATGGCCAAGTGGGAGACTATCAATGAGTTGGATGTCCAAGACCCATAGGATATGATGGAGTTTTTAGCAGAAGACTTAACATGGACAGAATTTTGCGGTGACCAGGTCGCAATTATTCCATATTGTCGACTTGAGGACTTTATAAGTGGGGAGCAATCGAGTGAAGGTGCACCTACTCAATTTGTTGTCAAGACAAGACGAAGTGTAAAAGCTGGAGAATATCAAAGAGACCAACTTTGGAACATATCTAGAGTATGTTATTGAGTATCTATAATATTTTTTCCAATGTATTATAAAATTTTGAATTAAAGTTCATTATGTTAAACATGCATAAATATTTTATCTAATTTGTTGTAAATTCTTCATATACAGGTATTGGTGTGCATATGGTCCACAATCTACACCTGCCATTACTAATCATGCGCTAAAACATGCAAATAAAAAACGTCATCCAAGTGAAAGTATTAAAGTTGGTTTCCAATATCACTTCATAGTGCGCCAACTTCAGCTTAGACCAAATGATGTTGTTATTATATATACCGCATGTAGGAATATTGATAAATCCAATGTTGTATGTCATGGAAACAATGCAATTGGCAAGCCCTCAAAGATTTAATTATACACCACATTTAACTGAGGATATACGAGCCAGTGTCCAAGATTTGGTTCAAAAGGGTTTTAATGTTATAATGATACGGGACAAGCTCATCTCTAATGTGAAGCATGGATCCGACGAATTTATTCACGGGAATATATCGAGATGCATTTATGACAAGACAATATATGTTAAACATTTACAATGATATGAAAATGATAGAGTATGTGAAGGACGAAAGCGATTCAATGAGTGTGGAATTTTGGATCAACGAGTGTCATGAAAACTTTTTTTCTACCAGAAACAATATGTTGTTCAAAACATCCCTTTTATCAAAGGCATACAAACAAAGTGGATGCGGTCAATGATGGTGAAACATTCACACAACAATATCTTGTCAATGGACTCTACGTTTAGCACAAATAAGTATGGGGTGAGTACATATTTGTCATAAATTCAATTCATATCAATGCTTGTATTTTATATACTCATGATTATGTATTGGTCGTAATGTAGTATCAACTTTACACTTTAATGGTTTTCGACAAACATCGCAATGGGATTCCATTAGCTTGGGTGATTTCATCACGTAATACTACATCTGATATTTGTAAATAGATGTTGTCATTATTTGCAATTGGAATAAAAGAGCGTCCAGATTGGCATGTCGAATCTTTTATCATAGATGATGTGGCAACTGAAATTGAGTCATTAAGGTGATGTGTCTATTGTTTTTAGAAGAGATATGAAACAATTATGTTTATGTATATTTTATTTTAATGTTACATTATTTAAGGACTTGCACCAATTGTAGAATATTATTATGTGTATGGCATGCCCGTCGAGCATGGTTGAAGAATGTTGGAAATAAAGTCAAAGGAAGAGAAAACATAATTCACATCTTTCGTGCTTTAGGAGAAATCATGCACTCTTGTCAAGATGATGAATCTATAAAACATGCAGTTGCAAGGTTCTTTGATGATTTCAATGAACATAAAAAGTTTTCTAGAAGATTTTAGAATCACTTGGTTAGCCAACAATAAAATATGTAAGTTCTTTTGGAGTTTATATTTATGACTATATTATGTAATGCCATAATTTATTTATTATTTCATAACTAATGTATATATTCTTTTTCAGATATGTGGGCAAAAACATATAAATTTTTTTCACATTCCAATCAAGACACTAATAATGCAATTGAATCTTACCACGAGTATCTAAAACAAAGGTACCCAAGTGAGATAAATAATGCATGTCATAGACGAGTTGACTGGCTAATCCATGTGTTGTTGACAATGGTTGTACTATATTACATCCATATGCAAGGTTTAAAAGAAGTTGGGTTTTGTGCGACCTAGAACATCTGAGAAACAATTAAATGCATCCAAAAGCAAAGCAAACCAAATTCCAAATGAAGATTGTGTGGTTGTTGAAGAAAGTAGAAATGAATATCGGGTTCGTAGCCAAAATAAGAGCACTCGTGATACTTGGTATAATGTCATCTACAAAGGATCAACTTTACACTTTTGCAATTGTAGTTGGGCCCTGAATGGAAATGATTGTAAACATGTTTTAAAAGTTGAGATGCTAGTGAGTAACACTGTTTTTGGGGATAATATATTGCCAAGTGTCTCTAATTCTAATTCCAGCAGGCCTAGAAATTTGGTTGATTTAAATGAAACATCTGTAATGGGCCTAGAAATTGAAACAAAGCTTCCATTGTGCTTCAATTCTCCTCCTAGTCCTAATTGTTATAATGAAACAAACACTCATGATATAGAGAATTCCTCAGATCATGTTGATTCAACCATTGTAATATTAGATAGGTCCTTACTTGAGGATGATGAAATGAAATCTGTTATGTCATCATTTCATGAGAATTGAGGGGTTTATCATCCATAATGCCTACTAATTTGGAGCAGGCATATGCATTGAAGAACTTGGCAGCCAATGCACGCCAAGAATACAATAACATGTTTTTCAGTACTATAACTCCATCCAAGATCACTACCAAGAGACGACGTAGCATTTTGAGCCCAATCAATAAAAAAAAGAAATCTGGTAGTGATTTAAAAGCAAGAAAAGATAAACCATAGTTTTAAAAGGTTGGTCAAATTTGTGCAAAGAAAAAAAACATGAATGAACAGTTGGAGTTAGCTTCTCGGCAACAAAAAAATATGGAGCATGCACTTGATGTGCAACATTGTGTTCCACAGAATATTGGTATGGAAATTTTATAATATGTATTGTCTTACATGAAATACAATATATACTTATCTTCAATGCAATTTTATAAAAAGTTAGTTTTTATTGTACAGCGCAGGGATCCACATTTGGCAATGTTAAAAGCTGTCGGGTTCAATTATTTAATGATAATATTTTCAAGAGCAACTCTATGCGCTGTAATAGAGGTAAAACAATGATGCTTAATTTTTTTAATGATTCTCCCACATTATATGTGGGTGGTTCACCTTATGCAATGGTTAAAGAACATCAAACATGTTTAAAATATGGTGTGGGTACTGTTACTAATGATCCAAACATACCAACAAATTCAGAAATACAAAAAATCCATATAATTCCAGACTTGAACATATGATCTCTCCTCCAAGGTAAATAAATTTAAAGTATTTGATTAAGGAATATAATAAGCAATCACATGATTCAGTGGTTGAATGATGACATGTATAAATCATTGCAAAAAGCATTTTATTTTCTCTCCTTTGGTGTCTAACTTTCTAGCTCATTTATTCATGTTCATTTTAATATTTTATTCCTTGATATGAATTTTTGCTTGCATCCAATAGTTTTGACAGTGGTTAAGGAAAGTTCTTGTCTCCTTGCCTTCCTCATCAGGAATCAGAACTAAGAATTGCTTTTTTTTTATTTCTTTCTAGATGCTTGAGGGCTTCTTTCATACTGATGAAATTGATGCAAGATCTCCTAACTATCTCTATCGAGAAGTGGTATGGGTTCTCTTCATTACACCTTACATTTTTTTTTGTAGAAACGATATACTTGTCTATTGGTAGTGTGATCTGTCTTGTTACTAATTAGTACTACATCTGGATTACAGGGTCAGGATGTTGATTCCTGTGCTATTTTTTTGGAGAAGATCCTGCACGTTGCCCATATGAATAGTGTATTATGTTGACATGTTTTTTCATCATGTTCTCTCTAATGTATACATTTAGCTTTTCTTGGTTCTGGAGGATGATGGATTTTTATTTTATTTTTGGATGTATGTTGGGAAGAGCATTGAATCTCACCATGCCAAAGAGATCTCTACATGTTTGTTGGGCAGAGTAAGTTATTTCCTAGAGAGATCTATGCCTGTATGTTGGGCAGAGTAAGTTATTGTCCAGAGAGATCTCTGCCTATTTGTTACTAAGCATGTACTCAAGAGATTTGAATTCCAAAATGAAGAGAATTGAATTCCAAAATGCAACGCAACTTCCCATCATCAATTCTGTTGATTCTCAATCATTCAGTGTATGATGGTCTTTATTACATATAGATTTTTCATTAAATTCTCTTGCTCTTGAATATCATATCCCTAATGAGTATTGGAATTTGTAAATTATATTCACTTGTTAAATTGATGGTTATGGTGCTAATTTAACAACATTGGTCATTGTTGGCTATATGAATGATCATTGCATTTTTTTTACTATATCGAATGGCCAAAATGCCCAATTATAGGTGATTTTTCCTGGGATTCCCCATGCTTTATGTTTAACAAATTTAGATCAAATCAACCTGGAGTTATAAAACATACAACATTCAATAGTATCACAAAAGAGATAAGGGGGTCTAAACATAACATTCAACATTCAGGAGTACTTGCATCACGGAACTTCCCAGAGAAATGGTGGTTGTATTGTATTATATCACCATATTTGCAAATGGCTTGTATTGTTGTCTCGGCTTGAAGTGTTGAATCTTTCTGGGAATCACTTGACAGATGGTTGTGCTCTCCATCTCTATAAAATTATAGATGGATGCTTGATTCTATCGCCATCTAATATTTGCACCACTTGTTTGTTATACAACAGAATTTAGTACAATATCTTGGGAACATCTCTTCTTAACGAGCTTAATTATTCTTTGGATTTCCTCCTGTGCCAAAAAATCTGTTCTGGGATATTATGATCCACTAATAAATTAAATGTAATAAATGTAAGTTATTTTGTATCTAAAGAGAATCATACCATATTTTCTCCTAGTTGGAGTCATCTCTTGCAGTAATTGGCATCTAATGTAACAAGTTGTCATTAAGTGATCTTGTGTAGGTGATCTTGTGACATCTTTGCAAAATCAATATTGTAACTGAAGAAACACACTAAAATATAAAATGATATTGGCAAAGAAAGACATGGCCCTGTTGTACGTTTGAGCCTTAAAATTGAATTGTTGTCTTCAGACTGGTGTGCTGTACAAATCATATTCTTGACCTGTAGTTTAAAGTTCATACATAGAAGTTATTACAGTGTCCTTCACACTTACAAATCAATAGGTCCTACACATTGGGGTTGTAATTATACTCCAAACACAACCTTAAGTGCTCGATATCCAGCTCGAATCAACACCATACTTTTACAATGTAGTCTTGCCTCAAAACTGCAGAAGAATTGTCTCAACCTTAAATATGAAGGCGGTGTTTGCAATGGAAGATGAATCAACCAGATAAATGACTGGCTAACAATGAAAAAACAGAGCAATAGCAAACATACGATCCCTTATCCACAATTTATGCAACAGTACTGGATGACATCTATTTTTATTTCTACGCAATGATTATATAGTATTGGAGCATGAAACGTGGCATGGCATTTAAGAATTATTTGCTACACAACATTTGCTTGCCATTGTCAGTATTTAAGTTTGCCCATTTTAAAATGATCTCGGGCATCTGCTCTCTGAATACAAATTATAAATTACGAGTCAAAGAAAATTAAATTTTTTATTATTAATATGAAGCAAAATGGATTCTTTCCCCAGAAGAATGCAAGAATATCAAACTCCTCTTCTGTTGAGAGAACTACAATAAAAGAACTATAATAATGATCTCACTTATGTCTGTGTAGAACTCAATCTAATTTCAAGAAAGCAAAGAACAAAATTCATATCTTTATATGCTAACTTCATTGCCCTCTATGTGAAAATTGTAGTTGTAGACATGGGATAATGGAAAAACCAATAGACAATCAGTTGGATATGGAAAGCTAGCAGCTTTGAGCATGAAACTAAATAGTAGGAAAAAGGAGACCAAAAAGTTGCATAAATAGAAAACTCAGAGAGCTGAAGCCCAAAAATCAGCAGTTACATTTGAGCACAAAAAGACAAAACATGCAGGGTTTATAACTATGAAATAAATTGTGAAGTTTATTTATTTTTCGATAAATTCAATACTAACAGTTTTTTTACTGAATGGGGAGTAATTCACTAAGTTAAGTTTGAATGGGGATTAGGTTCACTCATAAGGAGAGTCATTAATATTAGGAGATAAAATGACTAATGAACGTGTAAGATTGACATAGGATCAGGGATACTTCATTCCAAAACTTTGTAGAGAGCCAATTTCCATAAAAGATTGTACTATATCATGGTGAAGCAATAAAGTGGGATTCATGCCACACGTCTATATGTTGTGAGTTATTAGGTGGTTATTAGTATCAACTAAGGTGAATGGGGTTCAAAGGGTTCAGTAGAAAGCAAAACAAAGAAAATAAAAGATATTCAAATGATTGAATCATCATCAGATGTGAAATTGTGTTACTCAAAGAGTAATAACAGAAGGTATTTTTCCTTCTCTTTATATCCATATTTTAAAGAAAGAACTCTTAGTTCAGTTTGGTAGAATGTATGTATACAAAACCTGTTGTATGCAGAAATTGTGAAGAAAAAGAGAAGTAAAAGTCCAGTTGTATGGTGAAATTCAGGAGAATGAAGAGCGAAATTGTAACATCCCGAATTTTCATAAAAATTTAAAACTTATAACAAACATCATTAAATGTGATAATTACAGTTGCGTAAATAATAAATGCTTGTTTAAGACAACAATGATTAAGAAGTCATTACATACTAAACATAATTTAATTACCGAGTTAAAACATTTTAGATAACAACGACACATCATACTTCTAAAAACATGCTTACGACAATAATTGCTCAAGTTAACTGAAAGGTTAAAAATATGATGCAACAGGTTACCTTTTGACAAGACATTGACGGTTTGTTTTCTTGATGTCCAAGGGTGTCCTACGAGGCACCCTGGAGTTTACTTAGCTACAAAAGCTAAGGCATTTGAAATGTTTCTATGTGCAGACAACAGGTAAGAAGTTCTACGACTGCTTAGTTTTAAGAGTACGTGTGTAATTCAATTCAACGTCGATATAATAATAGAATGTTATGAACTCCTTTGCCAAACAAGTTACTTACAGGTATGAAATACTTAATTCTACTACAAATTCAAAATGATGTCTTACAAACTCATTAATGTTTTGAGAAAAGTGTCGTCTATTTAATCTTTATGCTGCTAAGTTTATTATCGTGACTATCATCATTAATGTTGAATGGATTTACCATCGTCTCAAGGTAATTCTACTTGTATGTTATCGATGTAGTATTTGTACTACTAATTCATTAAATACCTTGCGCTAAAGAGCTATTATGTGATGTACATAGTATGATCATGGTTTTTATGCTAAATAATTAACATTAAAATAGTTTGAAAACAAAATGCATACCCTATCCTTTTTAATTATTTACAATTTAAAATAAATATGAAGGATACAAAGGATATAGTGCTAGCATTATAATATTTATAAAATAACTAACCCTATCAATATACAATTACCATAAATCGACAAGGTTTAACTATATACAACATTTAAGAACCTTACCTATATAGCTTATACACAATTTAATGACTATGATGTATACAATGCATATTAACGAAGCATAACATTAATGTCATGATACGTGAATATAAACTTTGAAACTATACCAAATGATATATATATAAAGTACTAACTTTGTATTGAATTTTGAATCGACAGGGGTTCTAAAGTTTAGAGTTTGGCATGTATATTGATATGGTGTTGATAGTGTACCATCCCTGCATTAATGCATCCGACCTAACTAGGTAGTGGAAATAGATGATGGCACTCCACGTAATACCCTTCAATTGAATGTGGTGACTGTGAATTCATCTGTGTGTGGTTCCCATGCTTAAACTCCTCCATGCTGGATATGGAACGATCCTTAGTAAGCAGAGTTGGCATTGTCGTGCTTGTGGTAATTATGAAGCAATAAATGAGTATAGCTGCTCGACCTCCAAAGTAACTCACTGGAACTAAGTTGATCGTTGATTCTTTTAGATATGGATCGTTGGTTGTTAACGCTAGCATCTCGTCGTAAATGTTTGTTGGAGAGTTAATGATTTTCATTGTTACATTGGTGGTTCGAGTGGTGAGGCCGATAGGCTGCTGGAAAGTAGGGTTTTGACGAAGTAACAAAGAGATTCGACCTTGAGACCTGTAGGTGTGATCTTCAATAGTTTGCAGGTTCACCCCGGTGCCTTGGTGTTTGTTGTGTTAGGTTTTACTGCTGTCGAGTTTAAGAATATGTATTTTCAATTCTACAGTTTAGTGGAAGAAACTCTTCTGTAAAAAGAAAGGCTCATAGCCTCGGTCCAAGCCATCGAGCTCATCATTTCGCTGGTGTAATGTACAAGACTCGGTTGTT
This sequence comes from Larix kaempferi, assembly GCA_027924585.1. NCBI lineage: Eukaryota > Viridiplantae > Streptophyta > Pinopsida > Pinales > Pinaceae > Larix > Larix kaempferi. Next base: position 8,600,839 of record BSBM01001033.1, read on the forward strand.
GACACTAAAGGTAAGTACTCACTCTCAGAAGTGTTACTATGTTCAACTTACAACTTACGTTTTTCCTATCTTTTAAACTCTTGACAGTGTTTTTGGCAGGTACAGGTTTCGAAAGAAGTTCTTGGCAGGGATTTGAAAAAGGAAACCATGCCTCCATCCCTGGTAAGCTCCGGTAGTCCTCAAACCCTCGCCGAGATTCAAAACTGTTTCAACATTGTTTGGGTGATGTCCATCTATCGAGTTTTATTTTAAGGTCTTAAGTTCACATAGAGAAATTGTACAGGGGTAACCCTTGAATGTTTAAACTGTTACTTGGTCGTTTTGATGCCTAGCTCGTCGTATATAAGAGTTCTCAATATTCGTTTTTTTTTTAATGCTGGATGACAAGGGTAAACCCTGTGTAGTTTTTTTTTTGGATAAAGTAATCTCGTTCTGATAAGTATTGAAGTTTCTTTGCAATGTTGGAAACTTTAATAGGTCCGAAATGTGAACTCTGTTAAGTTTTGGTTACTTATGTTGGGTAAAGAATTCAGAGCCGAGGGCTCGTTTATCTCTGGAAACTAGGGTTCGTTTCTTGCAATGGAAATTTTGTTTAACAATTCGTTGAGATCACTGTGTAAAAATAAAATGTTTAATGTTTGCTGAGCCATGTTAAAGTATTTGGACAAGGGTTTTATGGTTTGCAAAATGTATGTCTGTACTTATTTTCTTGTTGTGATAAACTCAGTTTTGGAAAAACGTTGGAGTAGTTTTCGACTGTTAAACAAATTCGAAAAGGGCTATGCCCCAAGTTCTAGTTTTTCGATTTTTACAAGGGATATCTTACTTGTAATCTCCATTAAGCTTTCAGGATTATACTAGGGTTTGTATCCAAAATTAAATCATTGACAAAATAATTTCGATATTGCCTGTGTTTAGATACTAGGGTTATGAGCTATGGTTAAAACATGAATATGTAATTTGTATCTTTGGCTAATTGTTAGATGATTCTTTGATCGTAACTTATTATATAAATAAGATAATATGGTTCTGGAAAGTAATAACTAGGGTTTAATAAGTCATAATGTTACCATGCTTTGAATAATGTCCACAGTTTGTCCTTGAGATAGAAATTATGATATTCAAATACATAGTTAGGGTTTATAGTGTATTACGTTTTGATACTACTGAAATAAATATTTGATACATGAAATCAAACAGGAAAATAGTGAAGAAATAAAGTATATGTAAATATAAGCAAACTATATATTGATTATTTCTTGCAGCTGTTAAAATCCTTGGAACTATTACTTGGAAAAATATGATGTATATAAGTTTGATTGCATTTGTTTACTATTTAAAATAAATAGAGATAAGAAACGAATATATGAATATACAGAAGTTAAACTATTTTTTTTTCATGAAATAACAAAGAATCCTATAACACTATTGATACTATATAGTAAATTTTTACTATGTTTAGCTATGTTTAGCTATAGGACAGAATTGAAATCATAGAACTTACTGTAATTATTTGTCTAATCAATGGAAATCTGCCTATCTCTCATCTATTATTTAATTTGCTTCTTTATACTAGAGTACGATGCAAATAAAAACATGTGGAAAAATATAGAGATGGTTTCGAATCAATAAATTCACAAACTTCATCATATAGTTATGGAACATAAATCAGAAAATAAAATAAATTCTTTTATAAAACAAAGATGGATAAATCCTACTAAACAGAACATTGAACTGAAAAACAAAATAGGAACAGTAAAACCTAGTTAACTGTAGAGAAACAAACATCCCAAGGAGTCTGTTCCACCCAACCAATTCCTGAAGACAACCAAGTTACTTGCCTTAAGACCCCCGAGCTTGTTCACTGAACCACCAGGAGGAAGAAACTTAGAAGCTTAGGACCTCAACTTGTAGTAGTAATAGTTATCCAGTCTTAAAGACTTAGCAGTCAAAGGGACTTGCACTAGCACCTCTGATTCTCCTTCTCAGAATAATTTGTAGACTTACAATTCACTCACATAGCCTCCCTATTTGAATCTCTCTGTCATCACCCGATGCACATGAGGAATATTTCTGCAGAAAATATTGTGTAAGAGCTGCCTGCTCAATTCGAATTTGCCTTATGTAGGCTGCCTAGGCCTTTTCAATTGTTAATTGGTAATTAAATGAGATGCCTACTCACTCCCTCCACCTGGGGGATAATGCCACATTTGTAGGGGTAGTTGTCCCATAACCAACAGCTAGTGGTGATGTGTAATTGTTGCCATCTATCCCATGCCTTCTAACAACTTCCATTCCTCCTAGTGGGTCAGTGAACACTCATTTTACAGTTCCCTTGGGTGTTTGTCTCCTACTTAAATTTATTAAATAATAATAATTCAGTAATTACATTCATCCTTGACCAAACTTGGTCATAATTACAAAACTTTGTAATTAAAATTTAACATAAAGTATTTTGCCAATAAAATAATAATTTCAGAAATTGGGTAGGTGACAAAAATAGAGGAAGGAGATGCAAGATTGGAGGTAGTTTACATGTCTTAGAAGAATCTGGCAACCAACCTATAGCATAGGAAGAATATTTTGTCCCTGCAAAATAAAAGATTGTATTGAGCGTATTTTGAATGAGACTGAAAACAAGTTTCATTTTATGTACTATTGCCAATAGCATAGGAAGAATATTTTATCCCTGCAAAAAATAAGATTGTATTGAGCATATTTTGAATGAGACTGTATGTACTATGTATGGAGTATCAATCAACATAGTCTTCTATATAGTCAGAATGACAAGAGATGATTTGATGGCGTAACAGTATCGTAACTAGAAAAAACAGGGCACGAACATGGCAGAGATTGGTATCATCGATGGAAGGTTAATTGTGATAGTGGAGGTCATCTATGCAACAAAGGATGAGCAGAGGGTGCTAAGGAATCATTTTTATCTTGTGATATGGGAAAATATTACTTTTACATATTTTCATCTAATGGGGGTTACGGGAGAGGCTAATGCAGTAGCTAAGTGTTTCTGCAGTAGAAATCCAACAGTCCGGCAACATATAATATTGGGCTTTAATAATGTTCATACAAAACACAAAAGTATTTTTTCCTGTTAGATTAACAAACAAAAAAATCTTAAAAGTGAACACTATTTTGTGTTTCCCTCTATCCTGCTGGTCTTTGCATAGACCCAAAATTCCATCAAAAATATTATTATATGTTCTTGTCAGTATTCAATTCATCCACCTGGTGCATCCTTCTAATGGAGCACAAATATCTATAACATTCTCAGTAATTTTCTTACAAACTATCTCTAAACCATCAAAATTCTGGACTTTCATCCTATGCTCTAGTGCCTGTCCAACAAGTTATGATTGGCTTTTACACTCATCAAACTTCTACCTCAAATTACTGTCAAACATCTCTTGAAAAAGTTAACTAGAAATCCCACTATAAACCAGGTATAATTATATAGGAAGGAAGACCAACTATATAGTCACTTTATCTTGCTACAAATGGTCCAACTACATCACTGCATGATGTGCAGTAACTTCAATATTGTTATCTCCAATTGTTGTACTTGGACCTTCTTTGGAAACTTCCTCTGTGTTGAAGAATTGCTCTACTTCTTAAGTCCAATTTAGATTATCTAATCCCAGGTCACCCATAAATTCTGTTGAACATTGTAGGTTGAAGGCTTCAATGCGACTTTCAACGGGGAATATCCTTCAAAAATGGACCGTGTACAACTATTCATTGCTTTATGTTCCTTGCATACCAGCCTTTGCCCTAACGTTGTTCTTCTCATGTACTGTTCTTCATTCGTATTTTCTTCATGTGCAACCCCTTTTATTCAAATCTACCTCTACCTCCTCTTCTGACTTGCGCTCTTCTATGAGCCAGTTATGTATCATTTGGATGTATGTTTTCTTCCATATTTTTGGACATGTGTGTGTTTTTCTTCTCAACATATTTTTTCTCAATAGTCCTCACAGTTTCTTGCAGGTATCACGTTTGATCATGATGGAAGCCCCCATAAATCAATAATTATTGTTGTAAATATTGCAATGTTGCATTAAACTATGATGATGTATCTAATGAAATGCCCAACTTTGTATAAAAAATATCGTTTTAAAAAATTCTTGAAGTGCTCAAGTTTTCCAAGAATGTTGCAGTGAGGAAAGAGTTTATTTCTAGATTTTACAAAACAGGCAGCCAGAATAATGGATGCGCTACATCATCCTATGAATCAACAGTGCTATATTCCATACTTTCAACCCATATACATTCAATCTACTTGACAAATTAGTTGAAGTATGATCATTAAATACTAATAAAAATGATCATTTCATTGACATTTGTCATCAGTGAAGCTGGACAAAGTTTGGTTGAATAGCATGGGAACCATGTAGAGTATATCGAAAACAAAGATTCAGTATAATGATCATGTTTGGCCTAGATCCGAGCTACCTAATGATTATACTAACTGAAACCTGATGTGTATTGTTGAACTTCAAATATATACTTTAATTCATTGTGCCTATAGTAATTTATCAATGGGTCTGGTATGTAAAGAAGCAAGAAGAATAACCAAATTGAATATCGCCAGTAAAGTCATATTAACATAAGCACATAAATAAAACTCACTTACCGATGACTCAATGTATTCCACAAAAGCCGATCTGTATCTATCATAGAGTTGTTCTGAGTAGTCATATGGATATCTCTGTGTGCGCACATATCATGGATAGTTATGTAATAAAGGTTAAGGCTCATTCATTCCAGAAAGTTAAAGTTAAAAGATTCAAATATTGGGATTACAACAAACAATAAGCTAAAGAGGGTATAGATATTTTTTCCAAAGGATTTTGTGTAATGCCCGCTTCTGCAAAAGGAAAAGATGTTTGTGCCTTGTGCACTGAAAATAATAATTTTGTGAACATTCATCTAATCTTTAGATAGCTTCACTTTTAATTAGCATGGGTAGAATTCCAATCTTCTAAAACAACTTCCAAATTATACTTCTCAATTAGGGACCTTCACTCATCCTTTAAATGGTCATTCCACTGCTGAAATTAGCCGACTCCTCAACTTGCAAGGTACTTTGAAAGCTTTCTTTTGTTTTTTTTTCAAGCCAAAAAACTTGCTTTTGTTGCAAAGGATATATTGCCATGGATTGTGTTAGCACCCAAAATGACCCTCGAGGTTGTGAGGAAAGGGACACTTCGGGGTAACCACAAAACCACTTTAGGAAAGATAAGTTGGCTTCTATCTCTCTAGAGAGGGATCTCTCACAGATTTTTAAACAAGGCCAGATACATGAATAAAATTGAGATAGAATTATTGTTTGGTTGAAAGTAGTGTAGACCTTCCTTGGGAAATGGATTCAAAACACCAAAAACGATTGAAGTGACAGTGCTTTGCAAAGAAATCCCTACAGAGGCAGGATAGCTACCCCTTTACAGTCGAAGAGATTTTGTTTGGTGACAAAGAAGAAGATATGAACAAACCATCAACACAGAGCACCTTAAGATGAATTTTGTATCGACTTTAGCAGAAAATTGTTTGTGGATGCTTAGAATGAAAGAGATAGAGCACAACTTGTATGAATTCAGTCCCAATACACACTTATCCAAGCACGAAAAAGCACAACAATACAAATTAGACAATGAAGGAAACATTCACATGAGAAAAGAGTATACAGACTGCAAGACAGATAACACAGGAATCTTCATTAAATGTGCCTTAGAAATGCTTAACACATGAGCCTCTCGGGTCTCAAAAAGTTCCAACCCTTTACTATCTCTATTACATGGGAATATATAGGCCCTTAGGCTCAAATTATCTAGTAGAAAAACGGTTACAGTCATGTTGACACCTATCCAGCCCAGTCCATCGCCTTCAAGAATTAGCTGCAACAAAAATAGATGCTGGCAGACATGCCTAGCTAATTTTATCTGTGTTTCTATACAATTTGCTAGCTGCAATAGCTCCTAAGCAGTTGGAAGACTCTCAGTGGTCTCAAATATAAGCATGCTACACATTCAGATGGGCCTGAAAAATACTGATACGATGGGACACAAAAATATCATAAACAAACTTCCACCCTACTTCTCAGTTATTATTTGGCCTTGCTGGTCGAAGAAATCCTCCACCTTAAAGGGGTCAACCACCTGTTCTTTTTCTGTTGAAGGAGGGGTTGTCACTTCCTTAGTAGGAACAATGAAATATTTGAGAATCTCCACGTTTTGGTGAATATCCCCTTCTACCCTCCGGACCTCTTTCTTTTTCTTCGGTCGGGTTTTCTTGTGCATCTGTCGACCTTGCTGCTCTTCGGGCTCGCTGGCTGTGCTTTCCTCCAACAAGTCGAATTTTACCGAGGACGCAGGAACGTGATCGTCCTCCACGTCAGACCATGCCTGTTTTGGTACAAAGATCACTTTGGCTTCTCGATCTTCCTCTATGACCGGATCTCAACTGAAAATATTCGGGTTGTTGAGTCTGCCACCTCTTTGAACATGGATGCTAACGGTAAACCTTGGGGAGACATTTATAGCGGCTGTGATAATGATGGAAGCCAGGAGCAATCATCTTCGCATGATTGTTTGACTGGGCTCGACGAGTGAGAGGGAATGATGACACAGATCTGGGTTGACGCCAAACTAGCTTCAACCAGACTTCTGTGTCATGTGAGGAGGCACATGACGACTCTGATGTGGCCTTTCTCTCTTGGACCATCATTTGATAGCAGTTGCATCTCTCAACTGTCGATCTTGACCTTACTCGCATCTAGGCCATCCAAAGACGCGCCCTCCTACCGTGCTTCAAATTTTTTTGGGTTGTTGATCGTCCATGCTAATCCTATCAGTGAACAAAACCTCAACTGCTGATCTGGGCTCCGTCGAATCTAGGCCGTCCAAACGTGCACCCTCCTACTAAAAGTTCACGGATTTGAAAAACCCATCTCCCGGCGCACTTTGAAATCGCTAACCTAATGGTGACCGTAGATCTATTTTCCGACCGTTGATTTGACCCCCAACCTACTCGCAGGCTAAGCACTCCGCCCCCGCTTAAAACACCCCTCACTTCCTTCATGAGATCGCTCCTTAGCCATGGATCTCCATCACCATGAATCCCTGCCTTCCATTTATGCCATCGTTTAACCGGGGTGGGATTTTTGCATTTCTATCCCTTTCAGAGGTGTTTAAAACTTTGGGCTCCAAAATATTTTTCTTTCCAGCGACGCTGCACACCTTTATCTCTCATTTGGCCTCTCATGGGTCTTCGGAATTTGGAAACCGAGGCCATTAATCCTTATATGCAGGGGTTTAATCCTCCCCGAAACCCAAGACAAAATTGGTACTAACAACTGGCTCCAATTGGGGATGTGATCCTCCCTGCGAGGTAGCAAAGAACTCACAGACCCAGTTCCTACCCCATTGGAATGCTCCCATTACAACTGCAACCTGTAGTTCTTCATCCAAGACCAAAACTTAAAACTGAAAGTTGAAATGTTTGAAACCAAGATGAAACCGGACTGCACATGCTAGAAAACAAACTAAAAAAAGTATCATGCTACTGAACTGAAAATGATGAAAAATGTGCTCGCCATAAGGAGCTTATTTATGCATAGACTACCCTACCCTATATTACTGAAATGACTACAGTATCAGGTGATACAAAAGTGCCAATGTAACCAATCCAACAACTGACCCCATAAGTAAACTTCCTTATCATGCTTGACTAAAACCATAGAATAAGAACACAGTGACAAAAAACAATGATGATAGGTGCAATCCTCTTAGCAAAAGCAAAGCCAATTACTCCAACTGAAGAGTTTCTCCACGTACTCAGCTACTGGGTCATGGTATTCTTCAAATTTCTCTGCTATTTCTTCGACATGACAAGGCTGCTCCAATTGTAACTTATTTGACACCCTGTCAAGTTGTGGTCTTACTTGTGGACTGGCAGACTTATCTTCAAGGGAACTATAACCAGTATGCCTCTCTCTTTTGTCATTCAGGCTAAGTGTAGGCATTGAATGTTCATGACAAGTTTCAAATAGGACCTGAAAATCATGTATGCTTAATCCCTTAAGAAACCCAATAGGACTGAAACAATCAACTTCATGCTTACCTTTATGATGTAACTGTAGTTGTGTAACATGAGAGGCTGTCTCAACACATGGGCTATCAATAACATCCCCCTCTTGGCTATCTAGGATTCCTGGATTAAAAACTAGATTTTGCTTTGGTGTTTTGAAAGAAATACCATCCTGATTCTCAAAGGGATCATGGAGGATAATTTATTCTTGACAGAAAAATTCTGGAAATGAAGGACCTGAGAGAACATCTGGCCGAACACTCTGTCCTTCTTCTTTAGTCATAGAATAATGACATAAGGGTTGTGATCTATGGTCATATGTATGGAAAAAACGTTCCTCCAAGACAAGATATTCAATTGAGGGCTCAGAGGAATTATCCTCATGATCATTGTGAATAGGTGGCCACTTGATTATCAATGACTATGGGCCTTAGAGAAACATATGGAACAACTAGTAGTTCAGGAGGAACACCCTTGTAGCCATCATAAACCAGTAAGTCATGAACCACTTCATCATAATCACTGTCTTCCTTATCTGTAATGATGAAATCGTGGGTTTCAATATGATTTCTCTCCATGGCTGGTTGAAATTCAGACCACTCTGATGTAAGACCCCTTGTTGATTTTTCTATATAATAGGGATGATTGCATGATTGTCCATCCTTTCCCTTCACTTCTAGAATGTTCATGAATTCCCCACCATTCTGCATTTCTGCTTTTGATTAAAAATTCTGTTCCCCTACTTCAGCAATTCAAACGAAGGATAACACAAATGCAGATAGTTATTTTCAGCCCACTCACTATCCATCTTACCTTCAGACCTTTGATCATGAATTTTAACCAGATTTTCTTCACCATCTGTCCTAGAATCTGCAAAATATTTTGTTGGTTGTTTATGTACTTCATCCCAGTATTCATCTTCGTATTTATCATATACAAGGGGACTGAAATCTTCTTTAAAACCTTTCATAACAGAATCTTTAACATGCTGACTGCAATCTACATAAAACAGATTAGTGTCACCCTCTTCTTGTGTATCACTGGGATGATCATCTTTCTGTTCACCATGAAAGGGATGGGAAAGTAGAACAAATTCTTCATGTTCGTATCTCTCTTCAAACTCTAATTTCTTTTCCATTTCATCCTTACTGTCTTGTTCTGAAATTTTCCCAGACATCTCGAGATTGTCTTCAACCTCCAATGAATCAATGAACATATGCTGCAAAGTGGAAGACCTTCTCTCCAAAAGAAGGAAAGACAATTCAAGAGGAAAGATAGATGCATAATGCAATTTAGCATCATTTTCTAGGGGTTGAATCTCCTTTGGCATGTTATAATAAAAGCTTGCAAACCTCCTATTAAAACTAGACATGGTTTCACCTTCCTTTCTTTTCATGGAATAAAACTCTAAAAGGACTTGGTCCAATGACCTTCTCTTCCCCCCAAACTCCAAGAAAACACCAGAAAACTCCTCCCATGTATCAATGGATTCAAGCAACAAGTGCTTAAACCATTTCTTAACATCTCATTGGAAATATTGGGCAAAATACCTCTTACAAACATCATCATATTGTACTTCAAAAAGGTCCAGAAAATGCTCAAAACCTTGAAGATGTTTCTCAGCTGTAAGATTTACATCTTCTCCATCAAAAACAGGGATGCATTTATGGTATTTGGGAGGATATTCATGAAGAACAAGGGGTAGATTCAAAGGAGTATATCTCTGCTGAGATCTAGAAAGCAAGGGAGTATGTGCAGGGGGAATGTCATCAACTCAATCTCATGGGGTTCGCAAGGATGATTATGATCCTCATATGGTTCAAAAGAAGGAATCGGATCAACTCTAGGGATGAAAGAAGAATGTACATCTACAATATCTAATGAAGGATATACAAAGGATGCTCTCTAATGACTTAGGGATTTTCAGTGAAACGGAAACTCCTTGATACATACACATAGAGATAAAATGAATTCCATGCAAAAGAACAAAGTCTCCTTGCAGAAATTAATACTTTGATACTTGAATCTTAGTTCTCCCATGCCTCTGTCAATCAACTGGGCTCATTCTCTAGTGGAGCCTGCAAATTGGACTGAATCATGAGTGGAGTCTCCAGGTGAATGATGCACAACCCTCTTGACGTCTTACTACCGTCCACCATCAGTAATCATATATGAAACCTTTGTCGTTCTTCCCAAGGATAATATGACTTTCGTTCCCCGTCAACAGCGCCAATATGTTAGCACCCAAAATGAACCTCGAGGTTATGAGGAAAGGGACACTTCGAGGTAACCACAAAACCACTTTAGGAAAGATAAGCTAGCTTCTATCTCTCCAGAGAGGGATCTATCACATATTTTTAAACAAGGCCAGATACATGAATAAAACTAAGATAGAATTATTGTTTGGTTGAAAGCAGTGTAGACCTTCCTTGGGCAATGGAGTCAAAACACCAAAAATGATTGAAGTGACAGTGCTTTGCAAAGAAATCCCTACAAGGGCAGGATAGATACCCCCTTATAGTCGAAGAGCTTTTGTTTGGTAACAAAGAAGAAGATATGAGCAAACCATCAACACAGAGCACCTTAAGATGAATTCTGTATCGACTTTAGCAGAAAACTGTTTGTGGATGCTTAGAATGAAAGAGACAGAGCACAACTTGTATGAATTCAGTCCCAATACGCACTTATCCAAGCACGAAAAATCATAACAATATGAATTAGACAATGAAGGCAACATTCACATGAGAAAAGAGTATACAGACTGCAAGACAGATAACACAGGAATCTATGGTGAAATTACTTGCTCGGCTCTACCATATTTTCATTAAATGTGCCTCAGAAATGCTTAACACATGAGCTTCTCAGGTCTCAAAAATTTCCAACCCTTTAATATCTATGTTACATGGGAATATATAGGCCCTTAGGCTTGAATTATCTAGCAGAAAAACGGTTACAGTCGTGTTGCTATCCGGCCCAGTCCATCGCCTTCAAGAATTAGCTGCAACAGGAATGGATGCTGGCAGACAGGCCTAACTAATTTTACGTGTGTTTCTGTACAATTTGCTAGCTGCAAAAACTCCTAAGCAGCTGGAAGGCTCTCAGTGGTCTCGAATATAAGCATGCTACACATTCAGACGGGCCTGAAAAAGACTGATACGATGGTACACAAAAATATCATAAACAAACCACCACCCTACTTCTGAGTTATTATTTGGCCTTGCTGGTTGAATAAATCCTCCAACTTCAAGGGGTCAGCCACCTGCTCGTTTTCTATTGAAGGAGGGGGTGTCACTTCCTCAGTAGGAACAATGAAATCTTTGAGAATCTCCACGTTCTGGTGAATGTCCTGTTACACCATCCAGACCTCTTTCTTTTTCTTCCGTCGGGTCTTCTTGTGCACTTGTCGACATTGCTGCTCTTCGGGATCGCTGGCTGTGCTTTCCTCCAATAGGTTGAATTTTACCGAGGATGCGGGAACGTGATCGTCCTCCACATCGGACCACGCCTTCTCTGGTACAAAGATCACTTTGGGTTCTCGATCTTCCTCCATGACCAGATTTCAACTGAGAATATCTGGTTTTTTTATTATGCCACCTCTTTGAACATGGATGCTAACAATAAACCTTGGGGAAACATTTATAATGGTCGTGACAATGATGGCATCCAGGAGAAATAATCTTCGCACGATCATCTGACTGGGCTCGTCGAGTGAGAGGGAATGATGACATAGGTTTGGGCTAATGCCAAAGTATCTTCAATCGATTTTCTGCATCACGTGAGGAGGCACACGATGGCTCTGATGTGGCCTTTCTCTCTTGGACCATCATTTGACAGCAGATGCGCCTCTCAACCATTGATCTTGACCTTACTCGCATCTAGGTCGTCCAAAGACGCACCCTCCTACCGTGCTTCGCAAATTTTTGGGTTGTTGATCGCCCGTGCTAATCCTATTAGCGAACAAAACCTCGACTGCCGATCTGGAATCCGTCGGATCTGGGCTGTCCAAACGTGCACCCGCCTACTAAAAGTTCGTGGATTTGAAAAACCCATCTCCCAGTGCACTTTGAAATCACGAACCTAATGGTGATCGTAGATTTGTTTGTCGACCGTCGATTTGACCCCCAACCTAGTTGCGGGCTAAGCACTCCGCCCCCGCTTAAAACACCCCTCACTTCCTTCGCGAGATCGCTCCTCAGTCGTGGATCTCCATCGCCACGTATCCCTGCCTTCCATCATTTAACTGGGGCGGGATTTTTGCATTTCTATCCCTTTCAGAGGTGTTTAAAACTTTGGGCTCCAAAATATTTTGCTTTCCAGCGATGTTGCACACCTCTAGCTCTCGTTGGGCCTCTCATGGGTCTTATGAATTTGGAAACCGAGGCCATTAATCCTTATCTGCAGGGGTTTAATCCTCCTCGACACCCAAGAAAAAATTGGTGCTAACATATTGATTTTCTCTTCTTCATATGATATTAAGCATAAGACCCAATTGCATACGAATAATTTGAAATTAGCGTAACTCATTGGTAAACCTCTCTTAATCCTAGTATTGGAGTAACTTATTGGTAAAATGCTCCTAATTTTTATTAGTTTTTTATTTGAATAATGAATATTCGATGGTTACCTCTTTTATTTATTTTTTATTTGAATAATGAATATTAAATTTCTTTGTTGTGAGAGTTAGCCACATGATAATGAATATTAATTTTTGCACAAGAGAACCGAGGTGCCTTAGCCCAGTATGGGGGAGATGTTGTCGCGTTAACGTTCCCTAAAATTAAAAGTAATTAAAAAAATTATGTTGGCTCATAACTCAACAAATATAAAAAGTAATTAAAAACTCACGTGTGAGAGCGATCCAATTTATTAAGGTGTAAGAAAAAATTACACCTCAAGAAATTGGATCAGTCTCGGATAGATCTGTGTTTAAGATGGATCTATGTTGGTCTTACTTTTGCACCAAGAGGAGCAAGGTGCTCTATGGGGGAGATGTTGTCACGTTTACCAAAAATAAAAATAAAAATAATTAAAAAATACATGTCGACTAATAAAATAAAAAATTATGAAAATTAATTTAAAAATCCATGTCGGCTTAAGATGGATCTATGCTGGCAATAGTAAATATCAAATTTATTCTATACAAAAAGTTTATATTTTATTTTTATTTTTCTTTATTTGAATAATGGATATCAAATTATTTTGTTTATTTTATTATTTTAAAATTTATTATTTATTTACCCTATATGTTTATTAGACATTTAAAGAAATTCAAAATATTCAAATATAAATCCTTAAAAATGGATTTTTTGTTTTTAATTTTAATTTTATTTTATTTTTAACAAAAATAATTTATTGCCATTTTATTTTTAGTATTATTGTGTTTTACATTCCACGTCAAAGGGATATTATAACATGGTTAACATTCACATCACCCACTCTTGTCATTTTTAAGAATAGACACTAATTGTTATGGTTATGCTCAAAATTTTGTGAGGGTAATAGCTCGAATTGCGAGGGTGTAAGTTTCACACTCTCCCCATTTGGATTCATATTCTAAAATGAAACATGGTCCATTGTGATAATGTTAGAAGGGTAGACATCCCCTTAAGTGTGCCTAGGGACATCGTGGCCTTTGCTAAGTCATAAGTTTCATGCTACACGTAGGCTTGCGAGTTGTTGGCACACTAGCACTAGATCTAAAACAAAATATTTAGATCACCCACTCTCAATTTAAAAATAAAATAAAAAATTGCATATCAAAATATTGAAACATTGAACAAATATCAACAAGCTTCCATATATGTATATATATGAAAATGTTTAAACAATAACAAACTATAATCTCATTTTAGCTCAACAATAAAAAACTATAATCGCATAGACGAACTTTAAAGATGATATTTTCATTTATTATCACACAATGAATGGCTTCCTTCAAAACCAGTTCGACTGAATAACATACTGTAATGTAACTATTTCCACTGCATTCTAGTTTTCGTGCATACCTCAACACATTTTCATCAACTTGATGATTGTCCCTAAGTTTTTATATGCCCATTCATGCAAGAAAGGAACTCATCAAACTTGCAAATACACACAAATGTTTATTAATGCATGTGAATAGAAATCCGGACTTTTGATTCTGCATTCACATGAAATCTATAAAGAGGTCCCTCTCAATGGGAATTTATTGTCCCATACCTTCCATGTTGACCAACACTTCATCCATTTAGTGTTAGTCTCACAATCATGGGCCAGAAGCCACTTAATAACCATTGATGACTTATAGCTAATGCTTAATATTACATTTCATTGAAAATAACCTCATCATAAGCTTGAAAGTGATGACTTCATTTGGCCTCCAAGCTCCCTACAAGTAGAGACTACATTTCTTCGTCCCTACTAAAGCTATGCATATACGGAAGCTTCCGTATATGCCCAGTGTCCGTATATGCGATGCACATATACGGAAGCTTCCGTATATGCACTGCTTCTGTATATGCGCATATACGGAAGCTTCTGTTTATGAGCTGCGCATATACGGAAGCTTCCGTATATATGCAACTGCTTCCATATATGCGCAACAGTTTCCATATATATGGAAGTTGTTGCGCATATACGTAAGGTTTCTTATATGCGCAATGCATATACAGAAGTTGCGGATATACATAACCTTCCATATATACGCATCTTCCGTATATGCATAGCTTCCATATATGCGCAAGGCATATACGTGTTGGAATATTCACACCATCATTTTTGTATTTTGCATGTTGCATGCATTTGCATGCCACTGCATGCATCCAGTCATCATCATGGTTGTCTCCCCAACACCTAGAGCTTACTTCTACCTCTCCAGATCCTGTCTTTATCCCTCATTTGGCCTCCTACCTACCTAATGCGCCCTCCTTGACTTATCTTCTTAGCAAGTGCGCCTTTCTCACCTACTACTATCAGTTAGAGCGCTCTTACTCACCTACCTTCAGCTATCACTCAGTTAGGGCGCCTTATCTCACTTACCGGGAGTTATCATTCAGTTAGTGCATTGATTGAGTAGTTCTTCCACTGATTTCTCATACTGACTGCTTGTAACTCCTAGTTAGTTAGTTCTGGAGTTCCACTTGACTATTTGATAGCCTCATGAGCCCTCCTTGGAGTCTCCATTCCCTGATTTATGCCTAGATGGTTCTGTTAGACTCAGTTAGACACACTTGACTGACTATTACCATTTATGACTGATACTATTGACTGGATGATGTCTCCATTATTATCCAAGCTAGACTTTGAGTTAGCCAGCCTCATGCACTCCACTTAGAGTCTCCATTCATTGATTTATGGATAGTTAGTTCTGTTAGACTCAGTTAGACACACTTGACTGACTCTTACCACTCATGACTAATACTGCTGACTAGTTGATGTCTCTGTAGTTATTCATACTAGAATTTGAGCTCATAATTTGAATGCCCTACTTGGCTAATTCGAATCCTATATGATGCCTCATCATTGATTATTGTAACACATTCTCTACATTCATTTATTCATTGTATGATATTGACATTGTCCATTATTCTGTGTTTATGAGTGATTATTGAATGCATGCTTCTTCTTCTTTGCAAATAATCCTGATAGTTATATTGTGAGTTTGTTACAGTTGCTAGATCCCTGCAGATTATCACTTGGTATTAGAGCAGTAAGCAGCTATTCGAATTGCAGCCATTGCAACAGTTGCAGCAGCAGCAGTTGTAACATTTCTTTGAGCAGCTATCTTTTCACTTGTGCACCAGAAGCCTCTGAGTTTCCACAGCAAATCCTGGTGCTATTACTTGAATTCATTGGAGAAATCCAGTGAGGTATAGCCAGGTTTGAAGGAATTAGTCTATGTGTCAAGTTTCCTTAAGGTAGTGTTAAGTTGAAATGTAGCATTATCCATCAGCAAAAATTCTCTTGTTTTGCAGGTTTATTCACCCGTTCAGAATCTTCTTCAACTATTCAACTTTCTCTGTTTCAGATGGATCTAAAGCTTACATCTTCCAACTATGTTGAGTGGAAAGCCAATATGGCTCTCTTCATGAAATCCAAGAGCTTCACCCAAATACTCAACGGAACAATGGTAGAACCTCTCAGTGAAGTTGAAAAGTCCAAGTACTTGGACAGGCTTGATGAAGCAGTTGGTCTCCTCCTTCTCTCAATTTCTGATGATCTTCACTTCCATGTCATCGAGATTACATCTCCTAAATAGGTTTGGGAAAATCTCGAATCCCTTTTTGGATAGAAAGATGATATGAAAGGACACAAATTGGAGAATGAGCTCATATGTTTGAGTCCAGACAGTTTCGAATCTATCAATGCCTTCCTCACCAAGTTCAAAATCTTGATATCACAGTTGAAAAGATATGAGATAGTGAAAGAAGACAAGTAGCTTACACTTGCCATTGTCTCAAAGTTGGGGGCAAAATTCTCAGTTTTTGTCTCTACTTTCCAGTCATCTAGGTTGTCCATTCCAAAATGGAAGTTTCCCTCACTTGATGATTTCATCCAATATCTTACTCAAGAGGAAGATAAGTTGATCTCTATGGGAATGATCAAACCCAAATTGGATTCATCCCTTATAGTTGCAGAGAGAGCGAATGGTAAAGGAAAGCAAAATATTTCTGACAAGACATCAAATGTACACGGCCTACAAATAGTTCATACCAATCATATGGGGTTTCGAACTCAAGGAAGACCAAGCATTCTCAGAAGGGAAAGACCAAGTGCACTTATTGTCTGAAGGGGTTCCATCCTGAGAGTACTTGCATGAGGAAGACTATAGACTTGATGAATCAGTTACTTGAGAAGAACAATCTTCCTGTACTAGCATGTGCAAGGAAGAATGATCCTGATACTGAATCTTCTAGATCCGAAGACAAAGAGAGATGTCATGCCTTCGTGGCAAGTGCATCAACAGATTCTTCTTTCATCATAGATTCAGGAGCCTCAAGACACATGTCTTCTTCCAAATATCTCTTCTCCAACTTTGAAATCTTAGTTGGCCCTTCCATCATGTTGGGGAATGATTCAAAAGTCTCCTCTGAGGGGATTGGAAGAATCAATCTTGACTATGGTTACTTTTCTGATTTTCTTTATGTTCCTTCTCTTACAACAAACTTACTTTCAGTGTATCAAATGACTCATATTGGAGATCCCAAAAGAGTCATCTTTTATCCAAATGAAGTCGAGGTACAAAACATGGTTTCAAGTGAAATCATTGCAAAGGGAGTTGCAAATCACAACTCCAAACTATATGAGTTCTCACACTTCTCATCTCTCTCGAAGCAATCAGCTCTCCATACTCATGCAAATGAAGAAAGCAGATTGTGGCATGAAAGATTTGGGAATCTTAACTATAAGTACTTGCATGACATGCATGCAAAGGAGATGGTTGATGGGATGCCCCAGATCAAGTTTTCCAAAGGCAATTGTCATGGTTGTTTGATGGGGAATCATCTCGAGAAGAAGTTTGAGAAAGGAAAGGCTAGGAGAGCCTCTCACCCTCTTGATCTCACCCATAGTGATGTTGCTGGTCCATTTCCTGATCTATCTTTGAAAAAATCAAGGTATGTGCTCACTTTTATTGATGATTATTCTAGATTCACTTGGGTATATTTTCTTAGATTGAAATCAAAAGTATTTGGGTTCTTCAAGTTTTTCAAGTCTTCTGTAGAGAAATTTTTAGACAGGAAAATAAAATCCATTCTCACTGACAATGGTGGTGAGTACATTAAGGGTGAATTTCAAGATTTTTGTACTGAAGAGGGCATCGAGATGCAACATACTGTTCCCTACACACCACAACAGAATGGTGTAGCTGAAAGGAAGAATAGAACATTTAAAGAGATGGCCACCTGCATGTTAAAGTCAAAAGGGTTGCACCCTAGTCTTTGGGAAGAAGCCATTAACTGTGCCACCTATCTTCAGAACAAAGTTCCACACAAGGGACTCAAAGATACTACTCCTTTTGAAGCATGGATGGGATATAAACCTAATGTATCTCATCTTAAAGTATTTGGATCCAGAGCTTGGGCAAGGATTCCAGCTGACAAAAGGAGAGCTCTTGATTCACAAAGCAGAGAGTGCATTATGGTGGGATATGCATTGGATGCAAAGGCTTACAAGTTACTTGATCCTACTTCCATGAACACATTTTTGGAAAGGAGTATACAGTTTGAGGAGTGGCCTCTCCATGATACTCCTTCTATTGAGCAAGATAGCTCACCTACTACTCCTCCTTTGGTTGATGAGAGCGATGATACTTCAGATTTAGAATCTGAATATGGAGATGATGATGATGGAATGATAGATCCAGATCCACAAGAACCTGAAGGTCTAGAAACTGATGATGAAGATGAGAGGATGGGAGATCCAGATCCACAAGAACCTGATGCTCCTCCTCTTCCTCGATGGGCTTCCATTACACTCAGATCTGTCGATGTCATGTCCCCATTTTAACCCTTGTAATATTTTGGGCTATAATGTAAATATTGTATGCATATTATGTATGATTCCTAGCATGGACGTCAAGGCCAAGGCCCCGCTAGGGAACGCTTGACCTTGAAGAGGAAAGTATTTGATATTATGCTACCCATTTGCTAGTGAGCCATGGAAATTGTAAATATGCATTTTAATATAAATGCCCACAACTAGCTATGCAATGCAACAAGAGATGGGGGCATGATGTTTACAAGGAATTGGGAGGGAAATATTCAAACCCTTGAGCCAATCAAGTCAAACCAAGTGTCAATGAGAGAACCCATCAACCTTCAACTACCCATGCTGAATTTTGTACCCAATCATTTACTCTCCCAAGAGTTGGTTGAGGTAGTTAATGCCTTGGGGAATGGAGAGGTATGGCTATCCAAATTCGGGTATGGGCAAGCCACCCTTCATGGAAAATCATGTTTGGATTCTTGGGCAAGAAAAGAGCCATGAATTGCTCCCCAAGCCATTATTCACCCATCTGTTTTTCTCTCTCACAAGTTTGGAGCTACCTGGGCGTTTTCCTCCATGGTTTGGTTGTGTTTTTCTTCATTTTCCTAGCTGGGAAGGGCATTTTTATGTTGCAGACCCGTGGGGAAGGAAGGGAAATCGATTTGGGGACCATAGAGTTTGTTTTGGCCACTGATTGCTTGTATATCTGTGGGAGAAATCGTTTTCTTCCCTATGGTCAATTTTCCCTCTCACAAATCCGTTTTTGGTGTGCCCATGTTTTGGGGAAAACCCATGTCCATCTAGTTTCTAAGTCCCATTAATGAAAATGTGTTTCCAAGCCCATATTTGAATTTTGTGAGTAAGAGAATGTTGGGGTTGGGATGGGTATCAATTGCTTTGGTTGAGATGTGCTTGAGAGATCCAATTTCCTTGTAGATATCATTCCCGGCTCAGGGGTAGTCTCTAAGTGCTGAAATAATACAGGCTGAGCAGAGACCTATGGTTGGGTGGAACATTGCAGTGACATAGCTAGTTGCATGGGACAATCTTACAGTGAGATAAGTATATCCTCTCAATTGTATTTACTTCTGCACTATTTTAATTAATGGATGACTGTTCTTGATATGATAGATGCTTGTGAAAAGTGTGTGGATGATGTTTATTCCGCTGTGTATATCTGCTTAAATTGCATCTACACACATATGCATTGCATTGTAATGCCATTTTGTTTTATTCATGATGAACTTGGCTAAGTTTTGTGTAAAGCCCAAATTTTAGTGCCATGTTCCATTCCTTTCATTAGATTGATGGGAGGGGACGTGACAGAATGGTATCAGAGCGATGGTTGCAACATTGGGCCTAATGTGCCAAATCAAGAATTTGCAGGGGTAGGCATGCTTTTTGCTCATCACAGACCATTAAGAAAATTTTAGAAATTTCAAAATTTCAAAAAAATTTCTAACTGTTTCAACAAAGAATTGAGAAGGGCGTCGAAACTATAAGCGAAGAATTTGAAGGGGTGCTGATGTGTTTCAATGGAACATCAAAAAGATTGCCAGAAACGCAGTTCGACGCAGATATAGAAGTCCGCTGAAACGAACAGGCAAAGTTTTGCGAAATCGTGCGACACGTTTCGACGAGTTCTGCGGAGTTTTGCGATACGTCGCGGTGAAACTCGCTGAGTGGCGCCGACACAGTCGCTGAATCTCGCTGAGTCGCGCCGACGAAGTTGTGGAAGTGCCAAGGAAGAAGAATGAAAAATTTCAAATTTTTCTAAGTATTTTTGAAATATTTTCTAAGTGTTTTTTCGGCGTCAAAGAGGAAATTTCAGTGAATAGATCGGAAGAACTCGGCGAGTTGGTCCGAAATGGGTCGGAGGAGATCGACGATTTTACCGATCGGCAAAACTCGATGAGTTGGTTCAAAATGGGTCAGAGGAGATAGATGAGTTTACATATCGGCAGAACTCGATAAGTTGGTTTGAAACGGGTTGGAGGAGATAGACGAGTTTACAGATCGCCAGAACTCGGCGAGTTGGTCCAAAATGGGTCGAAGGAGATCGACGAGTTTACCAATCGGCAGAACTCGGTGAGTTGGTCCGAAATGGGTTAGAAGATATAGGCGAGTTTACCGATAGACATAACTCAGTGAGTTGGTCCGAAACAGGTCAGAGGGGAAACGATAAGTCCTGCGAAACAGAGAATTTCAGTTGTTTCTTGGGATATTTTTTAGGTGCCGAAAATTGAAAAACAACATTGAACTTATGCGCCACAAGGGGGCAAGCCCCCTTGAACCCCGTCATCCCCTGGAGATAGTCGTTGAATGTATTAAAGGAAATGTCTACGCTTGGAATGTGCACTATGGAGGATTAAAGAGGGAATTTTCTCACCTTAAACTATTTATGTTTATAGCATAAGAAGTGTATGCTTAGAAAATAGCAAGTAGGAATGTTCTACATATGTATATGTATTGAATTACTACTGGGTGAGAAATCACAACTAATGAATCCTTGCGTGCTTGGTAGGGAATCCAAGAAAAGGATCAGCTATGATGTGGAGGAGGAACTCCATGTCATGATGGGAAATTGGAAAGGGAGAATTCCTTCACTCCTCTCTTTCTATTGTATTTATATTTCCTGAATTTTATATACTGAAAATTATGGCATAGGGATGGATGAAATGCAAGAGAGTAGTAGATTGGATGCATATGAGTTAGTAGGCATGATTAAATCGTCATTGCAGAGTGCATGTGAATTGCTTATGCATGAGCATGATGTAGCATATGGGTAAAGATAGTGAAGTTACACATGTAAAATCCCATTAATGGTATTCCCTATGGTTGATGACAATTAATGTTGTTGATAATGCTTGTAGGCATCAAACCATAGAAGCATGACTGAAAATGCAAAGAAGTCACGCCATGTGACCAACCAGCCTTGAGAGGGAAGGCTGGAGTAATGATTCATGATCAAAAGGTTGAAAAAGGGACTGTGTAGCCTTGGTAAGAAGCCAACTGATCAGGTAACATCAAGTGATGTTAATGAGAGCCATGTAGGTAATGGTTATTCATGCTAATTGCTTAAGTGTTGAAAGGGGATTGGGTAAGAACCCCTTGATCCATGTTTAATAATCATAGAATGGTATGTATGGGATGTTGAATGCATGTATGCGAACATTATTCCATCAGGTACGGAAAAGTATGTGGTAGTAAGGGAAAGGATCCTTATGCCATCTAGCTGTTGTGAATTGTAAATGCATCATTCCATTTGTACGGTATGTTGGTTATGATTTTAATAACCAAAGCAAGTAAGGACTTATGTCCCTATCATGGTAGTGCATGCTATGTGTGGTAATCATGGTTAAGCCATAATATGTTTGAATGAATGGTACTCATGAATTGATGCAAGGTTGAATTGAGGTAGATTGTTTTGGGCATGGCAATGTGGGTAAGTCCATGATGAAGATTAGAATCTACCATGTGCAAGAGCCAAACCGCATGAGTGGGATCTCATGGTTGTAAAAATAGTTTATGTGCAGAACGTATTGTCAATTTTGGATTTGTAGATTTCAGATTTGAGAATTTTCTTATAATTGCTAATCACCGTTGGCTTCCATAGAACTGTGCCAAGAGGATGTGTTGTAAGTGGATGTTCATGTTGTGGTAGCAAGCATAAAACACTAATGGGTAGAGGGGTGCCACTTACAAGAGATAAGTAACATGAGGATAACCTCATGACTAAGCAAGTCAATTTCTATAGTAGACAGAATTGCAAATTCATGATTGAATTTAATTCTTAATTTCATTGATTGGCTATGAGACAATCAAATTTGAATATTATTGTGAAATGTTGCTGATTGTTTGGCTATTCGATAAGTGTGTGAGGGAGGCACATTGCAAGAAGACCATGTGTGATGACCTACGGAATCCAGAATCCATGGCAAGGACCCCATGCTTTGGAAATGGGTTTCGGGTGAACCACCATTGTATATTTTAAGGATGACATCTCAGTTGAGCTTTATGTTGGAAAAGCATGAGAGGGAGAGGGTAAAACTATGCCAAGAAGGCATGTGTGGGTTATGGAATGTGGAAACATTGGGGTGGAAAACCGAAGAGCTGTTGACTCAGAGAAGGGAGCCCCCATTCTTCGCAAAAGAAGAAAAGATACATCTGTACATCGGATGAGTATTTTGTAACCCTAACTAAGAATATACATGTTTGGTTATTAGATTTAATATGCATAGCATGTTTTATTATTTCATTATCATTTCAGGTTGCTTGAGTATGATTAGGGCCTACATGGCTCACATCTGAAAGGGGGTGCACACCTTTCTGGTTCTGGGTTATGATAGGGTTGTCAATATTGACTACACCCTAAGGGAATGGACGCATTCCTAGTGTTTCAATACTTGATAGTGAATGTTATGGAATGTGGTTACGATTTTTTAGCAGCAATACTAATAAGCTTGCTTATCCTTCTTGTGTTATCAGCGTACACAGATGCAAATTGGTGCTGCACATTAAGAGGCAAAGTGAAGAAAGGGTACTTAGAAGGACTGTATAGGAATTGGTAACCTTTCTACACTCACACTAAATAATACTAGAAGGGATGGATCGGCCCGAGGAGCTGTGTAGTATAAAGGGGGTATCATCCCGGTGTGAGTGGGTATTGTGGGGCCATGCTAACCTACAGTCAATAAAGTCACCTATAAAGTTCCAAAAAGGAACCACTGATTTGCATAAGAGAAGGAGTGATGTCCTTGTGTGGAAGAATAGTTGATGTGTGTGTGAAGGGTTGTGGTGTGAGAAGGTGTGGTGGTATTGGTGAAGGCATACAATCTCTATTGGGTCAGTAGTAAGATGGGGTGCCGAGAATGACTAAAAACCATGAGATTCCTATGACTCTGTAGTAGGGCCTTGAACTATAATGGTCGGTGGTGCAGTTTCCTTCCATTGGTCGATGACCCAGACGGACGTGCTGGCTCGGAAATGGAGAGGGCCAACCAGGTATGGGACTGGTTGGGAACCACCAAATGCTTGGTAAATCCAGTCGGTGTGAAGGTGTACTGTTTGAGCATTAACTACTTGATGTTGTGGAGTAGCATGCGTACTGGCCAAACATCCAAGTCCATAGGCGATCCCAAGGCTTGCAAAGCGAAGCAGGACCCTGTGGACCAGAGGGGAAACACACAATACAAATAAGTATTAATTTTCATTTATTTCTTGGTTGGAATAATGAAGATTTCAAGTATAAGTATTCTAACAGCTAAGCTGATACACTATTGTTTCTTTGTTGGAAACCTTGGTCATTGTAGGAAAGCAAGGACCCTGAAAGAGATATAAAATGCTTGGTAAAACCAGAGAGTAACTAGTCGAGCGCTATAAATTCTTGATAAAACCAAAGAGTAACTGGTCGAGCGCTATAAAATTCTTGGTAAATCTAGAGAGTAACTGATTCTTGATGTTGTGGAGCAGCATGTATGCTGGCCAAACATTCCTTAAAATAATTGATAAAACCCAGTCGACGTACTGGCCTGTTGCCACTCGAATGATTGTGGAGTAGCCTGCGTGCCAGCCCAACATTCATTATTGTATCCACGGGAAATCCAATTCTTGTAAAGCAAAGAGGGAGCCTGTGGAATAAAGTGAAGACATCCAATACAGATAAGTACTTGGTTATCTTGCAGCTACTTGTTTATAAATATACATGTGTATTTGAGTTGGTTATGATTTCCTAAACTCTTGTCTAGAGATAAACCCTATGAAAATAAACTAAACATGTGAATTGATTCAATGTTTGAGTGTAGGTATTGTCGAAAGCAAGGACTATGAAGGCATCCTAGGGATGCATGTGGACATGTGACCATCCTAAAGAGATCAGAGTGAGTAGTAATGAAAGATGGTGCTAGTGGACATGAGTGGGTACTAGCAGCCAAAGGTTCTGTAGGAAACAATGGGGAAGGGTTCCCTAGTTGGAAAACCTTAGACAGACCTTAGACACTAAGTGTCATAGCCAAGAAAGGGCAATTCAAGCATTCACATTGAAGTGAAAGAGGCTAAGGAGCATGAAACCACAGTGGTTGTGTAGCTCCGCATTGGAACAAGACTAAGAGGGGGAAACCCTTACTCTCATCTTTCCTTGTATTGATGCATTTAGAAAATGGAAAATTGTTGAATGCATGTTGTGACTGAAAGTTGATTGTGTTTATTGCTTGAAATAATTGTGAATGCTGAAATAGTTAATTCCCTGTGAAAGGATGAACAAGAATGAGTTCATATGTATGTTGGGAAAGCATGAAAAGTGTGGAAGTATCATGAATGAAGCAAGGACATTCCATGTCAATTGGGAAAATAATTGGCTGATTTTAATGTATATGTTATGCTTGACCTAACAAAGAATTGCCATGATGAATTTCACAAGTAAGAAATTGAAGCAAGTGTTGCTAGTAAGAAGAGTGTGGTCAGCTGTGCACATTGACAATGGCAGCAGACCAAGGGCTATTAGATTTGGCTGGAAGTCTTCTTCAAACAATTTCCAAGACCCAAGAAAATCTTGGAGAGATGCTCAAGCTACAGAGGCAGCAGAATGAGATGAACCACAAGGTTTTGCAGGACTCTCTTTGTCTGCAATGGGAGGTAAAAATAATTTTGGGAGCAATCAGTAAGGGAAAGGAAAGTGGATAAATGAAGAAGCATTCATCCAATCGGCCGATTAAGAAATATTCCAAGTGGGAAGACTCAAAGGAAATTGAGTAAGAAAAGGTAAAGTAGCCAGTGAAATGTTGGGCGTGTGGAGGAAATCATTGCCACCGCGACTGCCCAACAATGGAACATCAAGAGCTGGAAGGTAAAGAAAAGGAAGGGATTGTTGTGAGGCAATTCCCACCTGCAGAGCTGGAAGGCCCCAGCCAGCAGGAGCAGTTTGTGAAGGCCAAAGGAATTGGTATTGAAAACCTAAGTAAAGGGTGAAATGCAGGACAAAATTGCCACATTTTGTGAATTTTGGACATGTATAAAGTGTGTATGTATTCCTAGGTATTGGAACACCGAGGACGGTGTTCTTCCAATGGGAGGGGTATGTCATGTCCCCATTTTGACCCTTGTAATATTTTGGGCTATAATGTAAATATTGTATGCATATTATGTATGATTCCTAGCATGGAGCTGAAGGCCAAGGCCCCGCTAGTGAACGCTCGACCTTGAAGATGCAAGTATTTGATATTATGCTACCCATGTGCTAGTGAGCCATGGAAATTGTAAATATGCATTTTAATATAAATTCCCACACCTAGCTATGCAATGCAACAAGAGATGGGGGCATGATGTTTACAAGGAATTGGGAGGGAAATATTCAAACCCTTGAGCCAATCAAGTCAAGCCAAGTGTCAATGAGAGAACCCATCAACCTTCAACTACCCATGCTGACTTTTTTACCCAATCATTTACTCTCCCAAGAGTTGGTTGAGGTAGTTAATGCCTTGGGGAATGGAGAGGTATGGCTGTCCAAATTCGGGTATGGGAAAACCGCCCTTCATGGAAAATCGTGTTTGGCTTCTTGGGCAAGAAAGGAGCCATGAATTGCTCCCCAAGCCATTATTCACCCATCTGTTTTTCTCTCTCACAAGTTTGGAGCTACCTAGGCATTTTCCTGCATAGTTTTGTTTTGTTTTCCTTCATTTTCCTAGCTGGGAAGGGCATTTTTATGTTGCAGACCCGTGGGGAAGGAAGGGAAATCGATTTGGGGACCATAGAGGTTGTTTTGGCCACTGATTGCTTGTATATCTGTGAGAGAAATCGTTTTCTTCCCTATGGTCGATTTTCTCTCTCACAAATCCGTTTTTGGTGTGCCCACGTTTTGGGGAAAACCCATGTCCATCTAGTTTCTAAGTCCCATTGCTGAAAATGTGTTTCCAAGCCCATATCTGAGTTTTGTGAGTAAGAGAATGTTGGGGTTGGGATGGGTATCAATTGCTTTAGCTGAGATGAACTTGAGAGATCCAATTTCCTTGTAGGTATCATGCCCAACTCGGGGGTGGTATCTGAGTGATGAAATAATACAGGCTGAGCAGATAAGTATATCCTCTCTACATAGCTATTTGCATGGGACAGTCTTACAGTGAGATAAGTATATCCTCTCAATTGTATTTACTTCTGCACTGTTTTTATTAATGGATGATTTTTCTTGATATGATAGGTGCTTGTGAAAAGTGTGTGGATGATGTTTATTCTGTTGTGTATATATGCTTGAATTGCATCTGCACACATATGGATTGCATTGTAACGCCATTTTGTTTTATTCATGATGAACTTGGCTAAGTTTAGTGTACAACCCATATTTTAGTGCCATGTTCCCTTCCTTTCATTAGATAGATGGTAGGGGATGTAACAGCCAATGATTTGGTTGGTGATCCACATGATCATAGAAGAACTAGATCAGATTTTCAGAATAGAAGGTTTCATCCTTCTCACATTGCTGATCCATCTCAAATCGATCAAGTCTTCTTTGGAAAAGAAGGACACTTACCTCCTTCAGGGGTGAGAGATGATATGCTTCATTAGCATCCTTCAGTCAATTTTGAGGGAGGTATTTCTTTCCACTGGGTTTTCCCTCTTTGCTCACTTAGTTTATTTAGATTGATTGTATGGGGTGACCTTTGGTCTTAGTCACCAGGGCACTATTTTTTATTTCAGTTATTACCTCATAGTATAGCTTGCGGGGGGGTGTTGGAATATTCACACCATCATTTTTGTATTTTGCATGCTTGCATGCAAATCTGTATGCATCCAGTCATCATAATGGTTGTCTCCCCAACACCTAGAGCTTACTTCTAGCTCTCCAGAGCCTGTCTTTAGCCCTTATTTGGCCTCCTACCTACCTAATGCACCCTCCTTGACTTATCTACTTAGGAAGTGCGCCTTTCTCACCTACCACTGTCAGTTAGAGTGCTCTTACTCACCTACCTTCAGTTATCACTCAGTTAGGGCACCTTATCTCACTTACCGGGAGTTATCATTCAGTTAAAGCATTGATTGAGTAGTTCTTCCACTGATTTCTCATACTGACTTCTTGTAGCTCCTAGTTAGCTAGTTCCGGAGTCCCACTTGACTATTTGATAGCCTCATGCGCCCTCCTTGGAGTTTCCATTCCCTGATTTATGCCTAGATGGTTCTGTTAGACTCAGATAGACACAATTGACTTACTATTACCATTTATGACTGATACTATTGACTGGATGATGTCTCCATTGTTATCCAAGGTAGACTTTGAGTTAGACAGCCTCATGCACTCCACTTAGAGTCTCCATTCCTTGATTTATGGATAGTTAGTTCTGTTAGACTTAGTTAGACACACTTGACTGACTCTTGCCACTCATGACTAATACTGCTGACTAGTTGATGTCTCTCTAGTTATTCATGCTAGACTTTGAGCTCAGAATTCGAATGCCCTACTTGGCTAATTCGAATCCTATATGATGCCTCATCATTGATTATTGTAACACATTCTCTACATTCATTCATTCATTGTATGATATTGACATTGTCCATTATTCTGTGTTTATGAGTGGTTATTGAATGCATGCTTCTTCTTTTTTGCAAATAATCCTTAGAGTTAGATTGTGAGTTTGTTACAGTTGCTAGATCCCTGCAGATTATCACAATACGAAATCTGTTACGCATATACAGAAGCTTCTGTATATATGCAACGCATATATGAAAGTAGTTGCGCATATATGGAAGCTTCCGTATATGCGCAACTGTTTCTGTATATGCCTTGCGCATATATAGAAGCTGCGTATATACAGAGCTTCCGTATATGCACAGATGCTATGTATGCAAAAGTGTATATACAAAAGCTTCCGCATATGCATAGCTGCGTATATACAACTATCGTATATGTGCTGCACATTTACGGAAGCTTACGTACATATGCACAACAGCTTCCATATATGCCTTGCACATATACGGAAGCTTCGCAAGCAACTGCGTATATACGGAAGCTGCACAAGTAGCTGCGTATATACGAAAGCTTTTGTATATGCGCAACGCATATACAAAAGATTTCGTATATACGCAGCTACTTGTGCAGCTTCCGTATATACGCAGTTGCTTGCGAAGCTTCCGTATATGTGTAAGGAATATACGGAAGTTGTTGTGCATATACAGACGCTATCCAACCAAAAGTCCTGCTCTTGAAATTTGGTTGTCAATTCCTTTAAGCCTTTGAATCAACTCTGTATTCCAAACTGTAGGTTCTACACCCTGAAAATAGTTTTTCTGTTCTACTATCCTTGATATCCACTCATGTAGCTCATTATCAAAAGATGCGAAGAAAATTTCATGCAATTCAGTGAATATATACCTATGCAACCATTGTTCTGTGGTAAGACACGGATGCCTATTTTCTTTCTTCGCAAACTCATGTTTTGTCTAGATTACCCAGTTCTATTTTTCTTTCTTCTATGGATTCCACATAATTATGACACATTACCAAAATATCAGTTCAAGCATGGCATGGAACCATTCATTGGTATGCTTAACTACATATATATAGCGTGACAACGAGACCATTTGTTGTGCTCTTTTCTCTTCTAGGATGACACATCAACATTGCACATCACCGGAACGACAAGTCCAAAGTAAAAAACATAACCATTTGTTGGCTCACTTAGGGTTGACCTGGGTTCGACGAATTTTCTTATAGACCCAAAAAATCCTCTTTCACTGACCCTTTCGGCATAAACCTGTGAATAGATTGACGTCTCACCCGAAGCGAAGTATGGGGGCTTATAGAATCAGGTTTCTATAACTGTGGTGATGCGCGGATGTGAACACTTGAACTCGCATCACATTCCTTGTCAAAATACACTTAACATAACAATATCAACTTGTGACTTCACACTTCGCAATTATCAACAACCTACAGACTTCGATGAATCACGGTTATCGTTACGCTTATAACTACACATTCATTATACTTAATGTTACTCCACAACATTCATACACATGTGTTCCGCTTACTTAACATATAATTTCCATTCACATACATATGAAATCAAATACATAAGCATACCATAACATGAACACAAAACACATCATAGATTCATAAACATAACACATGGATTTGGTAGTGGTTCACCCCCTAGATGGGAGCTACATCCACGATAAATGTTCTTATATTACTTGGAAGGGGTAACAGTTCCATTCTATGCACTCAGCTGCAGACTCTTCTCTACGATAGATCTTTGCGCACTCAACTGCGGAGTCTTTCTCTCTTAGATCTCTCTCTCAGCCTATATCTAGCTCTCTAATGTCTATGTGACACTCTTAGATCTTCCAACCTTCTAACCCTTCCTTATACAAAATTGCTCATATATATATATATATATATATGTGGCTGAAGGTCACATATTACAATAACTATAGGCCACCCCCCATAGTACCCTTAAAACCAAAACAACATGGTTCTCCTGTCAACCACGCTTTGCATTAACTTCGTTGTAACTCTGTTGTCCTTTTGCGCTGTTTCTTCTGACTCTCACGCTTCTTCTGACAGTGCAGTTCTAACCGCACAGCTCTGAAGCTACAGTGGCACGTCCTTTTCACCATTCCGCTTCTTTACTCTCTGCTCTTGTATCTGTCAATTCGCCACTTCATCCTTAACTGCTTCAACTACCTCTGGTTTTCCTTAGTACTCTGTCTTTACTAAGGGGATAGGTCCTTTCCTGTCAACTTTGCTTTTCTCCATACCCTTCTCCCGGGAATTTCAGATTTGCTTCTCCCTAAACTGGTCAATGTTAGGCCTCGCTTAACTGTACTTTCGCCATAAAAAATTCCTGTACTTGGGCTGCGCCCAACACTAAATTTTACAGGCATGCGACATTTAAGCTAATATTGTAGTAAGGCCTCATCAACATATAGCATGCATCCCGCTGAAGACATCCTCATTAGATCTAGTCAACAACATGAGCCCAAAAATGCCAAAAAATAGTCAAAATATTAGTTAGTGCGGTTGCACCCATGTTAGCATGCACTACTATGTGTATTATCAATTCTGTGCTTACGCGAGAATAGTGCGGATTTTTCTTCGATATCCATGCAACTATCAAAATGCTAGGATCTCAGCTACCCATCGCACTATTGAAGGCTCATGAAGTCTCCTCACCAAAAAAAAATTGAACTGGTCTCTTTGTATGATGGGGGAGCATTAAATAGCCCCCTTTGTGTACCTTGAAGCTAGTTCATGAGGTGATAGGATTCACACTTGGATCTAGATGTTTCTTGGCCACCTCTTGGCCTATAAAAGGAAGCCATGGGCATGCATCTTACAAGATAAATCAATAACAAGGTTATGTTGTTGGAATTGTGTTGGAACTTCTGCCACCTCTTTCCATACCTACTAGCATCCTTCAAGCTCCCTTGCAACCTTCCTCCAAGGGGAAAGTGTTTTTTCAAGTTATTTAGCATTTAGTGTGGACAAAAAGGACCTCCCTAAGGGATATTGTTGGCTTACCTTGAAGCCCACACCTCCTAGGTGGCACTTCATGTAACAAACTTGGCCATTGGGTAATCTAAAATGGTTCTAGCATTTGTCTCTTGTTGTGGTTTGCATATTCTCACTCCCTTTGCTTTGTTTTTTTTTTGCTAACAAGAATCTTGCAGGATCAATTTGGAGTCATTCACATTTCCTTTTTGTAACACAATATTAGGCCTTATTGACAACCTTAAAGCATTTCCCTCAAAGTGGTAACTGTTGCACTCCTTTGTGCAAATTTTCCCACAACACTCCTCCTATCCCACATTTCCCTGCCAAGGTCCTTTGTAACAAACATTGGCCACATAGCCAACATTGTTCCCATATGAAAACAATCTCACATAATCCTTACCTTCCCAACAAGGCTAAGATTTTTCTTAGCAAAATCCTCCCAACCCCAATAATCAACAAAATAAGGGAGATACATACAAGAACCATAATTAGAATCAGGGACAAGGGGGAAACCAACCTATCCATACTATTGATGATGGGGAAAATCATAATCCTACTAACCATAATCCAAATCCACACCACAATAATCCACCCAAGTAGGGAAAACAACAAAAAAACTAAGAACCAACTTTCTTTGCGCCCTTTGTGCTACATATGTGCATAATACTTATCACTACTTGGAAATGCCAAAATTTTCAACAACAAGTGATAGTATGTAATCGACCAAGTGATGATTCCCTCCTTCGGAATAACACAGACACACAAAGGCACCCTAACCCATCCCCTCTACAAAACATAGTTTCCCACCAACACAAAATTATTTCCTTCTCCCAAGTATTTGACTTTGGAACTAAAATACCATCGTTTTCCAAAACATTTACATGAAATTTGTAGACATTCACCTTTAAAATTGCACTCATGCATATGGAATGCTTGAACGCCTGATCTCGTTGATTGCAATAACACCCAAACATGTGCAAGAAACACCTTTTAAATACCTTGAACTAGCGACAACCCTGCACCTTATGTGCCAAGGGTGCCTTTATGTTGAACTACACATAACCCACCTACAATTTTCACACATACTCGTTGGTTAACACAGTCTTTTGTCCTATCCCTCCTCTTGGTAACGTTCTCCCATTACTGTAGAGCCACCTAAAGGTTAAGACATAAACTCTAATGACTAAGATTCATGCTAAAAATAATTGTGGAAAGATAGGAAATTATAAGAAAGTTGGGGAAATCTCTTTCCATGGCCCTATCCTTTCCATACCCATAGGTAAACCCAACATTCACACTAGTACAAAAGGGTCATTTTTGCGACATTAAATTGACACCAATTTTGACATAAGAATGTCAAAAAATAGTTATTGTTACACATTAGAAATCAGGTGTTGAAACTTCGTCATAATGTGAACTCATCATTCCAGCATTGGAATTAAGTTATTAGTCTTTGTCTACATGGCAAGTCCTTGAGAAATTATATTTAGGCCCAACATCGATAATATGAAAAACCGTTGACATAAGTGCGACAACACGATGTGCCATGTGTCGTGCAGACAACTAGACAAAGGAAAATAACTACCAATGACCCAATGTTGGTAGCTCAACGTCCATGCCGACGTCACATCATCAAAGAACAATATCTTAACTCACTATTTTTTTTTGCATCGATGTTGTTATACCAATGTGCAACCTAAACTATGACATCATAATTGTAGCAATTATATTGCCCCCTCATTGAAACATGAATATGTCAAACTCTAAAATGTCGGTATATCGACAAAGAGTTTGATGTCCACTAGTCGACAACATATTCTCATGTCGACAAAAGATAGGTTAATGTGAGAATTCCAACGTGAAATTTTAGATCAATATTTAGATTTTTTTTACTACTCTTAGTAAACATCATGATTGGGTTGGTTGTTGATAGGGTGTGGTAATAACTATCATGGTTGTTATTGTAGGTTATACACCCATCCTTTGAAAGCTCAATGTCTAACAAGACGCGGATTTTCCATTATGGTAGTATATGGAGTAGACTTTTAATGTTTTCCTGTAATTATTGAGAAATGGTAGGCTTTTCCCTTGTTAGAGAAACCCCCTTTCTTAGCCTGATTATGTCATTCTGGGCTATTTCACAGGGTTTCCATTTCTTTGGTATAATATAATGACACTAATAAGTGTATTGAGATATTAGTTTTTTAATATTTACTGGTCTCTTTTTCATTATTTATTTATGTTATAAACTTGCATACTGCATACTAATCCTTTATTACAATAAATACATGTTTCCTCATATGGGTGTTAGTTTCTTTTACTTGATTTAGTATATTTTATTTTAGTTTTGTATATAAAAATATGAGAATATCAAAAAACAATTAAATGTAAAGAGATCCTTGCTAAGCATTACTTCGCTGATCTGCTTGCCTTATATAGAATGGGAATATGTGATATTCCCTTAATTACCTAATGACAATTCATAAAAACAAATGTTACTACAAATTAGTGCAAAAAGGACGTATATTATATTTAAAAAAATACATGTACTTGAAGCAATGTGATGGCATTGGCACAAGGAAAGTTATACAATGAAAGAGACGCTTTGTTAAACATCACCAACAGTATTACAAATCCTAAACGAGTTAATAGAAAACCATGACATATCTATCACATAGAAAGATCTGCTAGATATAAGTTTGCAAAAGAAAGAAATTATAAGAAGCAACACTTAGAGAAAATATCATATACATTTTTTTAGTACATGAATCATCCAAACAACCGTAGAGCTAGTGGCCACACATAAGGTAGACAACACTCTTAGAATAGAAAAATGTAGCATCTTATAAGGGAACATAAGATGTATAATTAACTAACCAATACCATGTTTTTTCAACAATTTTTAACATCATATCAATAAAATTAAAAACTGAAGATGTCAAAATACATACTTGCTTGAGCTTCGCTTGGTTTCGAGAATATTTTATTCTCTACTAAATAAATCCAACCACATGAAGGTGGAAGATAATCTATCTCCTCCTCCCCTCACATCACTCTCAATTCCCCATAACCCATCTATCTTGTGAAATTAACATATGATAATTAAACATGTAGATTCCATAAGATAGATCACTTACAAAATAGTACAAAACATATTACATTAACAAAGTTGATTGTACAAAAATCATATTACAAAGTATATTATATCAAAAAAGTTGATTGTATATTACTTTCTACAGAGTTTATTGTTCTTAATTTTTTTTAAAAGAGGCAAGTCATCCTCGTTTGTGTTTGGTGGACTCTTCTCCTTTGTTGATTCCTAATGTCTAATAGTGGAACACAACATACGTATTGGGTTGCATACAGGATGAGTGGCCTTGGAAACATAAAGACCAACATCTACTATAAAAAGTGAAAATATTTATAGTTAGAACTCATGACTGCAATTTAATAATAATTTAATGTTAATATTAAGTCATTTTTTATTACCTTATTGAGGTGGAGAGGTCGTGGTTTGGACAATCACCTCCTCTTGTATCTTATTTTCCTAATCTAGTACAACCTTTTCCTCTGAAACCGAGGGAAAGTTATAATTATAACAAATTTAATCTTAAAATTCAATATCTCATACATATGATAATTGTACAATCAATGGCACTACCATGAATATTCTCTCCTCTAGCATCAATACGCCCATCTTTCCCCCAATCTCTCCCCTTATATTTCCCACTAGCTTGTATAGGTTCAACCACAAATTGAAACCCACACTTGAAAGTGAGCTACATTTATTCTTCTATGGGTGCTCGATCCATGAAATCCCCTTGCATTCCATAACAATATCAGTATTGAACTAGTTGCGTCTTTTCAATAATGAGATGGTAAAATAATTTTCATGTTTTCAAATCAGGCATACAATTTTAGGTATCCACCTTGGCCAAGGTTGTGTTGTCCATGCTTCTCTAACATGGCCTAAGTGTCCTTGTATGTATCTTTGAACCTACAAGAAGTTTTAAGGTCATTAGACAATGCAATTTTTATTTTGAACTTAAGAAAATAACATACTTAATTAAAATATAAATGTTATACATTCCCCCATGTCGCGGCGTCTTTCCTTGTCTTCTCATTCCCTTTTTCTTTGTGTCCTATTGGAGATCCTTCCACTCTCTCTCAAGAATTACAAGAGGTCAATCTTACCTAGTTTTTTTTTCAAGATTCACTATATATGTATCTCTAATCGTTTTCAAATATTTACTTGTCAAAGTGGTTACTTGAGATTGGTTGAAAAAATATCGAAATAGACCAACCATGTAATCCAAAAGCTCCTTCTTCATATTAGAAGGCTGCTAGTTAATCTAGTACGGATGGTTGGCCCAAAAATATCTAATTCCCTCCCTTGTAGGAACTTCCAAAACATATTTCTTGTTGAACCATTAATGTTATAGAAGATTTAAAATTAATACAATTCTATACAATTATCACAAATAAAGGCATTATTAATTACTTGGGAGTTTTTGTTGCTTGTGAGGGACTCGGTTGTCATCCATGAGAATCTCAGTGGACAATGTCCTAGTGCTATTGATGAAAATCACTCCAGAAAAGGCTTCACCTGACCCAGGTATGGGGATAACATGAGCGGTTCCTTCACCAACATCTATATGAGGAGTCATGCTATGGGTAGGGGTGGTATGTTAGACACCAAAAGTTGAACTAGGAGCATCAAAAACAGGTGTCATACTAGTAGTGATAGGGGGAGAATATGACGCAATGTGAGCAAGAGATGGGGAGGGATATAATCTACTCATTATGTTACTAGTGGTGGGTGGGGGATACATTGGCATAGTTCTTGGTGTTGTGCAGCTATTTCCAACACCAAGCTATTAAGGCTCGATATGTTGAAGAAAAAGTAGATACTCTTATGCCAAAAAAATCCATTTTTTGATACAGGTACTTAATATAATATTAAATCAAATTTTATAATAATCAATAATATATATTAGACAACTTAAAATTTATAGCATACTTGCAATCACCTTAGTTTATCAACCAAAATGTTGTGCTTATGCATTTGTTCAAGTGAGAAGTAAAATAATGAAAAAAATATTGTATTGGTATTTTTTATCATCTTATGGATATTTTCTTATGGATTTGGGTCATAAAAAAATTCATTGTCATCACCCATAGGTGGCTCTATAGTCTGCACAAGTTCCTTCCTATGATCATCTTCCCAAAATATGCAAAAGATATTATTTATGTAAAATACATAGAGAGAGATATGTAAAGAATGAAACATTTCACCAATTCAATATGTAAAGAATAAAACATAGTTGCCCCAATTATAGTAGGCTAGTCTACTTCTACTATTCAATTCAAGTCATAATTTATCAACAACTCTACCCATGTTGCTATTGTTTTTATTGCACATACCATTATTCGATTTCCCTCACATGCCTCAAACATGCAATTGGGTGGATTTTTATTTGTCCTTGGTCATGTACTATTTATAAACCTTGCAATATTTTCAATTTTTTGGGGCCGTCCATCAATATATATAGTTTCTCTTTTATTTTGATTAGTGTCTTTTATTTGTATATAATTTGCAGAAACTACATATCTATGCATGCTTCTCATATATTGTGCAAGCCTAATTAATCTCCAAACTACAACATAGTGTACCATACACCATCAATTCAATTACCCCCCATATTGGACCTTTATGCCATCCATGGAAAATAACCTGA
This sequence comes from Larix kaempferi, assembly GCA_027924585.1. Classification (NCBI taxonomy): domain Eukaryota; kingdom Viridiplantae; phylum Streptophyta; class Pinopsida; order Pinales; family Pinaceae; genus Larix; species Larix kaempferi. The sequence continues at coordinate 8,637,625 of BSBM01001033.1, forward strand.
GTCCATGTATAAACAATGACACTATGTGATAACTTATTTCGTTGAGACAAAGTTAGTGTCCAACTATGAAAGTTGTTTCAGTTCCCAACGTTTTACTAGATGTTTGTACCTCAAGGGGAGCTCACTGCTATCTTTTGTGTCACCTTGCTACATCTAGTGGTTGTCTCATGTTCCTATATTCCTCCTTAACTATCCTCACTCTTAGAAGATATATATGACATATACCTATTTGGTGGTACCTACAAGTGTAAATCTACAACTCTTAATCCCAATTAAAGTGGTAAAATTTTCATTCATGTTAAATATCATTTTAGTTAAATATAAATCGCATTAATTTTTTTTATTTTAGTTAAATATCATATGCATTCATGTCACAACTTGGTCCCATTGTTTATAAGTCGCATTCACTGCGATAAGGCTAGTTATGATAGCACTATTAGATACCATTATGAGCGTTGCAAGCAAGGATGTACTAAATATCCTTTCTAGTCCACGATTGCCTTAAATTAAAGGGTTTTTTATATTCGATCTCAACACTTTATAACCATTCTTTTGTAGTGTCCATTTTTAATAAATTTGGTAAAATTGGAAAAATTGCAATTTTTGGCCAATTCGACCCTTAGACTAGTATTGACCCAAATGCCTCCAAATGCCTCCAAATGCTTCCAAATTGGTTTTGAACATGTTTGGAAAGTATTAATACATAAAATTGTGATTGATGTATAATTGGAAAATCTCAAAATACTTTTTCAACATTCAATTATAATCAAGGAAAGATAGGGCAATTTACTAGTCAAATCGAGGTTCAAATCCCCCAAGGGTAGTGGTCAAAGATGGCTCTCCAAATGATGTACGAACTTCCCAAATTTAAGAACAGATACATGGTACTATTAAAGGAATTCCGTGGGCTTCCAAATACATCATCAATCAGTTCCTAAAGGCTTATTCAACTTCCATAGATCAAATGTTTGTATACTAGCTTCAACATAGGGGGAAATGATAGTAAATCTTCATAAATGGTTATGAAACTTGAGAATATTGCTCCAAATGCTTGTCTAATGAATATTAAAATTATTCAGCATATTAATGGAGCTTCATAAAACAATTATATATCATATTTTTACTGATCCATTCGAATTTGATACCACTTCAAGTGCTTCTAACAAGGTATTGGGGAAATGGCACCATTTAATCATAGTTTAGCAAATGTACATAAAATATCTTGGAGTTTCAATCTGAAAGTATTATGAGCAGTAAATATAGAGTATATATATCATATTACAAAAATATGGGGCCTCAATAGCTATCCCAAATAGATCATCACCTCACCAAGTGCGCCCCTCCTCAAGGAGCAAGAATATGACAAGAAATGGAAGAATAGTTGTAGAAGCAAGCTGAAGGATATGTGATCACGAGATTCCCTGTATATTCAAACTGAAACAAATTACTCCATTGTATCTCCAAATGAAAGTCCTGAGTGGCCTCTCCAATTTCCAATTAGGATGGGAATCTTTTACCCTTGAAATTGGTACTAAGGCAAGTAGAGTAAACACTCCACAATCATGGACAAGCTATGCTCTCCAATATGAAAAATGAGAAATGATCAAAATACACTCTCCTTATTTGTTCTTGAATTTTATAAACTTCCAAATACCTCCATGGTCGATTTCCTTCCAAAATCCTCATGCCAACTCAAGTTGGGAAGAGATTTCAATGTGTGCCACTTGCCCAACAATTCCTAGTCTCCATCTTCCCTCAATTTGAAAGGGTATCTCTTTGGCTTCCCTAACTCCCTTGTGCGCCTTCTTGGAGGTTATTTTTATCCCTGACATGTCATATATGTCATATGTCAGCATTCATGTATGATTTGTGTCATAAGTGTCATAGCATCTTCATCATTGTTGTCATAGAAGCTAGGGAATCTAGACCAAGTGTCTCAATATCTCTCAAATGCCTCTTCCTCTTCCATGGGAGTTACTCTTCCACTCCAATTCAAACTTCATTGAGTCATTCCAAGGATATTGACCTTCCAAATCCCCAATATCATTAGACTCCACCTTGGATTCGAATGGGTGAGAATAGAATGCCACGTGGCATGAGGAATCTAGCTTTGTGTGGGTCCCACACCACCAATGTGTCTCCATGACCAAGTACACCTTATTTTCCTATCATAAATATTTTTTTAACCATTTTTAATATATTTATGTCAATATAATGTCCATTTGTGGTTTTATAGTCTTCTTATTCCAAATCTAATGTTTCCCCCCCAACCTAGGAGACTAGTAAATTGGTGAAATTTTCTCTTTTGAGATTTATTTGAATGGGGAAATTACAGTCCTCCCTACCCAAGATTGCTTGTCCTCAAGCAATTTCAATTTAGGATGTTGTAAAAATTTTCCTCCTCTATCGGGTGACCTTCTAGGAGGAAGGTCTCCAAAAACCTTTTCATTCTTGTGTTTCATACTGTGGGAGGACACTGCTTGATTCAGATAGGTGTGCATTCCCCTTAATACCCTTTGTTTTCCTTCCGAATCTTTGAATCTCATTTTATGGATTTGATAGGTCACTGTGTGTTCCCCTATAGAGTACATCAATTGCACTCCCAATATCACATTAGTATCAGCAACAACAACCACATAAAGCTATCAAAAAATGTATAATTACCTATGGTGAGTTGTAGCTTTGGAATCCATGTTTTGCACTCCATAGTATGGTGACCTAGAATGATGAATGTGAATCCATCGAATGGTTCATCAGGTAGCTTTCTCCTCTCCACCATGGCTGCATCAATGAATTTATGTGTGTCTCCTCCATCTACCAATAGATAAACCCTTTGTTCTTGTACAACTCCCTGGCATCAAATAGTGTGGAAACGAGGCACTCCTGAAAGCACTGTTAGTCTCCCTTTGTCAGGTAATGGATTATATTCTTCTTGTTTCTCTTATTCTACTGTGGAATATCCCTCTTCTTGTGCTGAAATATGTCCTCCTTCCTCCATACCCCCTTCATACTCATCATCATAAAATACTTCAATGAATTGTGCCTTTCCCTTTGCACATTTATGCCCTGGCACCCATGGTTGGAAGCATGTGTAACATAATTTCTTTCTTCGGAGTTCTTCCTTGCTTGGTCCCTCTTTCTTATCCTTTCCAAATGAATATTATTTCCATGGCTTATTTTCAAATCTGAATTGGGAAGGAAAGTTGGGCTTGGGAGGATACCTTGTCTTGGGTAGCACATTTTGCAGATCTCTTGCCAAGTTCATGGCATCTTTCAATGAAGTAGGTTTGTGGGCCTTAACCAAACCCTTGAAAGTTTCAGAAAACCATCAACCATCACAATGAAATCAAATTTTCCAGGTTTGACAATGAAATCAATGAAATCAAATTTGTAATCATGGAATACCATCAACCATCTTCTTACACTCCTTGCAAAAAATTGTTTCTTCACAATATACTTTAACTTTTGGTGATTAATATAGAAATTGAACTTATTTTCTAGTAGATATTGCTGAAATTTGTAAAGTGTGGATCATACTTAGAGCTTCCCTTTCTATGGTATTGTAATTATTTTCAATTGTTGAGATTTTTGTGCAAACATAGTGGATACGTTAATCAATCATTTTTTTCTCTTGCTTGTGTTAAGATGGCTTCGATGGTTGTTCCTAATGCATCCACATGTACATGAAAGGTTTGTTTATACAGGAATATTTGATTATCCTATCCTTGATTTATTCAAATCCTTGTTGGAACTCTAGTGTCCACTATAATGTTGTCTATTGTTGTAATAATTTCTCTAGTGAGTGCATTATTTTAGTGTTCCTTTTTACAATTTTTTGTAATATCGTGTATGACCCATGAAATATTTAACCCTAAAGGGGTTTGAGGGTGGTTCTAAATATTTGCTGACTTATAGTTTATATAGATCTACCATTATACCTTCCCTTGAAACTATGTGCCTCGAAGTTATCTTCTTGAAAGGTTACTTGCATATTTCCCTATAAAAACCACAATATTTCTCTCCCTTTATTTTTTTGAATCAATATAGAAAGAGTGTTCTTAGTTGTTCCCATGTCATAGTAAAATGTGATGAGAATGGTTTCAAACACCAATGGAAATGCATTGTTCCAATTGTAATCTATTTAATTTCTTTATTCTCTAATTGTAAAATAAGAATTGCATATTCCTTTCAAAATTATTTATATGATTGATTGGGTCCTCCCAATGCTCATATTTCCTTATTGATTCCACTTCTTTTATTCTAAATATGTTCTTGATATATCTTGGGTAGACTTCATGATTACCCTATACCCATTTTTACATAACATTGTTTGAATCCTCCCTTGATGAGACTTCCATGTGCAATACACTTTGTGCATTGATATTGTGTTCTTCCTTTTGTCTCATCAAATATATGCTTTTCATCTCAAGGTGTGGTTTGAATGGTCCATATCTATCTATGGCATATTTTTAGGCTTATACTAACTTCTTTATTTTGGCCAGTGGTATTATAAGTTTTCTTCTAGGACATTGTAGATATGATGGATTCCTTTATAGAGTATATCATTTCCCTCATGAAATAAATTCTTGATCTCCTTAATGGTACTTTATATGTTTCTATAGGGAATTTTAATACCTCAAATATATCCCATGTCTTGATTCCGAATGAATCAATTTTGACTATTTTCACCTTTCCTAGGGGTTCATATGTCAGATGGTTTTCTACCCTTATCATGATTTTTCTTTGTTTTAATGGTGGCTTGCCTAATTCTTCCTAGAATATTAAGGTATTGTAGGTATTTGCAATTCTTTTTGAAAAATAGATAGAGATAATTTTGTGTACATAAAGGGGTTAATTTCCTAGTCTTCATTGGTGTTTAAAAGACATTCAAGGAAGTCCTTTATCTTCTTTAGGAATTTTCCAGTGGCCCGAATGAATCAAATAGGTCTTGGATTTTATTAGATGGATTTATTATAAACTTTATTTTGTCATTCAAATTCCATATTGTCCTGTGTATCAAATTTATTACCATTGTATCCTTTGTGGCTTGGGCTCGTTCCAATTAGGGCCTCTCTCATGTCTAGTTGTCTCTTAACGTATATAATTTTGCAACTAGTTTTCTCAAGCTCTTATGGTAACCTTAGACATTGTTTACTATTGTGTTTACCTACACCATAGTTCAAACATTCCATGAATCTTGGGATGATGAAATGAAATTGCTTGCTTTATGTCCCCTGCACCACATGCATAGAATTTTCATGTTATTCTTCCTCTTGGTAATGTATGGACATTGGGGTTAGTTTTTTCCTATGCCATGTATACATTATGACCTGGTTATTGTTCAAATTCAATAGTTTAGAAATCTCCCTTATTGTTTTGTCTTGAGTATGCAGGTTTGTAGGGTCCTTATTGGTTCCTTTGTTTTTGGTGGAATTTATTCTAGGATGTTTGAATGTGTTAAGAGTGCAAAAGGAATTGAATTTTGTCACTTTCCTTGAGTCTATGTATTTTGTTTGGATTTCCCCAACTCTTTAGTCTTGTACCAACCTAGGATCATGTCACTTTTCTTCTATCATCGTCTTTAGTCTTATAAATTATTTATCCTTTCATCATGTTCTTCCTTTTGTTTCAATTTTGTTTGTTGTCCTTGAGTGATTCTACTTTCATATAGATTACTCATGTCCTTGTAATGCCTTGGGTTGGTCATCCTTACATGTGCATAAATTGTATCGCACAACCCTATGATGAGCCAATCTCTTTATGTGATAATGTTACATTATATATTTTAACGAGAAGAGAGATGCCAAAGATTACCTTATGTCCAAATATGTTTCTTATCTATTAGGACGTCCAATCTTAGCTATACGTCATGGCTAAACTCTTTTCATACCTGTGTGCATCTTCAGATAGTGAAAATTATTTTTTAATCTCTAAAGGATAAACCAAACTAAGCCTTATTGGAATCTACATCATCTAAATGACAAGTGCACAGTAGGTGCAACGAGTGATCCAACTAAGCAAAGAGTTAATGGAAATAAAATGAACACCCTACACCCTAGAAAAAGAATACACACAGTAGTCCTAAAAGGAGAACTATGAAAAAGAAATGATGTAAAAATACAAATTTCTCAAATCTTCCTCAAATAGATGGTGGCCAAATCCTCTGCTAACAAAGAAGTAGAAAGCTGAACATGGGCCTTCCAAACACTAAACCTAATGAGTGTGTCAATCCCACCAAGTAAGTGAGTGAAGGTGTGAATGGGACAGTTATAGAGAAAGACATTGGGGGAATATCCAATCATCCTACTACTATCTTCCTCAGGTTCCCTCTCACCCGCGAGAGCCACCTTTGGGTAATATTCCTAATAGAATGGCTACTAGGCTACCTCATTCACATACATGTCCAACATGTTTACTCCACCTTTGGCTAAAATCCATGATTCATATGATCTTCAAAATTGAAAGGGAAAGGTGCCCCCATCAGCCTTTGGTTCCAATCTTGACACGCACAACTAAAAAGGATGAGCTTGCTAATAAAATGGCCTAGACTATGCCTGTTACAAAGGGATTTTGGCTCCCTAAAATTCAACCACTACGTCTCAAATGTATAATGACTAAGGGGAATCATTTTGATGTCAATCCCCAAATTCCTAACCTAACTACATTATTGCTTTTGTCCTCAAGTGAGGGAATTTAATGTGTTCGTCTAAGGGTTACGTTTAAGGCTCCACTTGGGGTAATGAATATAGTGATGTTTGATTTAGGGTGTGAGGGTGTGTGCAACATGAAATGACAATGCTAGAAACTATAAATGGTTGAAAACAAAAGAAAGTAATTTACTAACTGGAGGGATTAGGTTAGAAATATGGACTTTCAACATTTAAAATACATGATTACTTTAATGTAATCTTCCACTTCTAAAAAAAGGGGGAGAGACTAACTTCTATGACGATGATAGAATAGTGTGCATTGCCTTTAATGATGAGATTTCAAGTTATAAAACACTTTTAGATTTACTCTATCCTTCTCCATGATTCTCTAGAGATGTCGCAACCCAAAACTTCATAACCATATAAGATAACGAGAGTGACAAGGGTCTCAAAGAGGATTTTATAATTATCCCAAAGTCAAAGGTCCACAGATTTAGAAGTATTTTTAACTCCGTAATAAGCTTGCCACCCTCCATTTATTCTTTTCTCAATGCTATAGTTCCATTTTTTTTTTTATAAAGATCAATTCTGAGATATTTGTACAAAGTCATTTTTTCCAAGCCACTATTGTCATACATCAAAATGTTATCAGTGATATTTTTTTATTTGGTTATCATAACCTTTGTTTTGTTAGTGCTAACAATCATACCTGTACTAGAGAAAATATCCTTGAGTTTTTTTAGTTGCTTGTCAAGATCATATGGCCCCCTCACCATAAGAACAATATCATCAATGTACAGAAGGATCATAATGACTATACCAACTAGAGTCGTGTCAACACAACATACTTCTTTCAAACAACCCTTTAACTTGTCAATGTATATACCAAAACAATATTTACATATCTCTTTTATAAACTAAACAATTAAAATAAAACATCACCATCACCTCACCATCACCATCCATTAAAAAAAACCCTCACCATCACCATCACCATCACCCTCTATAAAAATAAATTATTTCCATGTAACTATCGATGCACCTTTACATTTACATGTGATGTATATGCCAACTTATAGTGATTTTTCCATGGTGTATTCCAAAGCACACTTTTATATTTAAAATGTTCACGGGGAGCATTTTCTATAATGGGCATAAAAAAGATCGTGGTACACATTTTTCCTTATTTTGGAAGACCCTTAAAAAGGATGCCGTGGAGTTCAATGTGTATTTTTTTGGGTCCATGCAATTATAATGTATTTTTAGTGGTACAATGTGACTTTTGTGTGAAAACAATCAAGATGGTTATGATAAATCTTTTTATGTGGTAGCCATTAAAAGTCACCTACTGCACATGGGCCTAGAAATTGTCTTTATATAAAACCTGTCGTGCAATTCAATGTGTTTTTTTCTTAAGTCCATGCATTTGTAATGTAATAATGAATGTTGGTACTTTTATGTGAAAATAATCAATATTGAATATAATATTAAAAGATCATTGTAATGATAAAAGTTTATTTATTTATTTTGTACGAAGTAATTTGATTATTAAAATTTAGAAGGGTGTATATATATTTTGTATGTAGTAATTTGATTATTAAAATTTATAAAAGTGTATATATTTTACTTATCTCTGGATTTGAACATATAAGTTTTTAAGAGAAAAAATATGTTTTTGATCATTGAGCTCATTCAAGTTGTAACTTTTTGTTTTAACTAGTGTAAAGAAAAAAATCAACACTATTAAATTAAGAATGAACTCGCAAACTTCCTAGTGAAATAGGGTGTTGGACGATTCCTAAAACGCCATGGATCAAGAAAATCTATTATCTTTTTGACACTAAGAAGGTTTGAGATGAATTTTTTTTCTTACAATGTCCTATGTACACCCATATTAAATTTCTATTTCAAAATATTTGTTTTACTTCTTAATCTTTTAACTTATTATGGTGATTTAGTAATGCTTCTCTTGAGGTATTTTGAACATAGAAATAAAATTATAAAGTAAACCAAGTAATTCTCTACCCTTTCTTTTTTAAAATTTGATAAATCAAAATTAATTTTATTAGATATTAATAATCATCAACAATAATAATAGATTTTATTGAAATCATTAAAAATAGAATTAAAAATAAATATTAAAAATATTTCAATTTTTTAATAGAATAACAATGATATATAATTTTTCATAATTATATCGATTCGGATAACATAATAAAATATTTGTCAATTTGAATGCTAAATTTTAAGAATATATATATAAGCAAAAAAAGAGAAACTTTATATTATATACTAGTAAAAGATTACATTCGTTTGCTTGTCACCTTGCACTTCTGAGACAAAAAGCTGCCACAAAGAGAAATTCCCGTGATTTCTACTAGACTTAGAGACTAAAACAGAGAATACATTATTGAATGCCCTTCGAAAATTGGCACAGAAAGACCTAGAGTTAATAAACTTTCACTCATGTACATCACAGTGTGCCTCCATATCCAAAAAAGTAACACCCAATAGACTAACAGACTCGGTATTATGCCGAAATACGCTAAAAACTGACAACTTCTAATATAACAGAGTAAATCCCTATACCCTCCCATAAACATGCGAAAAGACCCAGAGAAATTAAATAGAAGGGTGAGGACCTTCATCTTGAGTAGGGGCCTGTGGAGTCGTGGTCGTCATTGGCTGATTGCCGAGGACTATCACTTTGGGATAAGTCGTAACCCGCGGTTTCGTCAGAAAAGAGATGCCAAAATGTTCATCTATGGCATCCAGCTTCATATGCATGAAGCGGGAGTCTTCACCGTGGTCTTTGAACATCGCATTGTGGTCCTTGAACTTCTGCGAACCAGTGAGGACATCAACCATTTCCTCCATCGGCTGAGTAATCAAAGTCTTTGTAACCTAGAGCGTAACCATTGCACGGTTGTAAAGTGCCATCCTACCTCTAGTATTCTCAGGGTCTTGAATCCAATCAGTCATTTCTACTATCTCTGGCAGGGGTCCTTCCTCCCCCACTCTCATCTAGAGATTTTCCTCCAATTCCTCAATATCGTTCTGAATTTCTTGTGGAAACATTTTACGAAAGAAAACAGTCGTGGTAGCCGCATGCCATTGGTCCCGACTAGGACCTTTTTGGTCCTGGCGACCACCCCTCGCCAGTCTTCCTCAGGGTGGCATACTCCTCCCTCCCTTCCTCCCATTGACAGTCTAGAGAGGAGAAAAGGACAGAAAGGGGAAAGAAAAAGAAATACCAGAGCTATGGAACATGTGTATGAACACACACAGGGGATGGATATTTAAAGGGGAAGCACCGTTTGCAACAATAATGGCCATAGCTCGATTTTGTACTTTTGTCGTCCTTGACAACCCTCAGCAAATATTATCCCTGATGGTCTCACGCAGCAGAATTGTGGGAGAAAGATTGATCATCATCTTCGCACACCCCCACCACTTGGAATAAAACTCAATAACTAGATGAAGGGATGGTGCGAACTTGCTCAATTAATATGACCTCTGGTCTAGGATCCACCTGTCCGAGTGGTAACGTGGAAGACTCGGGGCGTGACATCACACAACTCAAGTTTAGATTCCCGAGGACAGAAGAGGGATCCTGGGTCCTCATTTTGGCACTTTTGATCTCCATGCAGTTAAATCGGCACATGTCTTGTAATGATCCTTCCCAATGGTCCCTATTTCCTGTAGGGCCTTGGTTAGTGAGACGGTCCTCCAAAGTGTTTGCTTGACGACGGATGTGGTGGAAGGTGACAACATTTATCAAGGCTAGGATATCTCCAAGACATTGGGTGCAAAAATCAAGATGCCAGGATGGCGCCATCTTTGCAACTTGGGACCCATGGAATCATCTGGTCGCGAGCTGGAGAACCACCTTTGAGTCACCTTCCACTTGTAGTCTGGTGTAACCACATCATCTTTCCATGCAAAGGCCCTATAGGAGAGCTTCAATTTCAGCCACATTATTCATTTCCATTCCTAGAACCGTAGAGAATACCAGTCACTTTTCGCTGCTCTTCACGAAATACTCCTCCATATCCAGCCTTTCCTAGGTTTCCTTTGGATGCCCCATCGAAATTAAACTTGATCTAGCTTGGGGGAGGTGGAGTCCAAACAATCGGACTAGTAGGAGAGAACTGACGGCAATGAATGCTTCCAATGTGGATAGGGAGAGTCTGAATTCCCCAGGTGCATAAAGGGAACCTCTTTGTGTCTAGAATGAGTAGATCTTGTTTGTTCCATATATATAATGTAAGATTATCCTGAATCCCTTTTCGAATTTGGTTCCAAACAAACTGTTGAGTCTAGTGTTTACTTGTAAAAATTCACCTGTTGCATTCTTTCCAAACCTCCCAGAAAAGGAAACCTGGAAACAACTGCCATATCCGGTTGGGTATTCTTCCCTGGAATGTTTCTCTCCTCCATCTTTTGATTGAAGCTACAGTTTTTGTGCGGACTTTGTCGGTTAAATGAAAGATCACTGCACCTTTGTCCCACAGTTCAGAGGTGAAGCTGCACACATCGAGGAGATGGGAAATGGTTTCGGTAGCTTCACCACACAAAATACAGTAAGAGGATCCTGCAATGCCCCTTTTCATGATGTTATCCCAAGTTAGGATTCAGCCTTTTAAGACCATCCATAGGAACAAGGTAAGTTTGGGCCATAATTTTTTAGCCTAAAGTTTCATCCATTCACGGCCCACAGGTTGTTCCTCAGATCCATTCTGTAGAGAGTATGCTTCCTTAATACTAAACATTCCTTTGGGAGAGTATCCCCAACGGATTATATCATGCCCCTCTTGAATTTTTATCTGTCGTTGGCTAAGATGATCGTAAATGATACCCCTTGCATCCATACCATAGTTGTCCCTCCGCCATTCTAAAGGTTTCGATTTCCTGAAGCCTTTGTCATCTTGCTCTCCCTGCCAGTAGAATTTGACCATCCTCCAGTTGTGATCCTGTAAGGGATGAGGGATGGATTGGGCATAAGATTTTGGAGAGTTGGCTCTTGTTTCCAGGAATCAGTCCATAAGTTGGCCGACGGGCCCTCTCTAATTTCCCAGAAACTGTGTTTTTGGATCAGAAACTTCTCCGCCCTTTCCATTTTCCATATATGGAATCTTGTCTCAGGCCCCTCAATTCAGATAAGGTGTTGTTGGGGAATATCTGGGGCATACTTCTTACACCAGAAACTAGCCCATGGTTCATTAGTATGGGTGATCCATCTCCACCATACTTTCGCCCCACAAACAATGCTGAGTCTTGCAGGTTCACGAAGTCCCAGACCCCATTCTTTCTTAGGTTGACAGAGAGTGTCCCAATCAACAAGTGGCCATTTCCGGTGGTTAGCTGTACCTCCCCATAAAAAATTTCTTTGAATACCGCATATTCCTTTCATCACAGATTTTGGAGCAACCAACATAGAGAAAAGATACAAAGGCATAGCCTGTAAAATTGATTTTACCAAAACCAATCTTCCAAGGAAATTTAAAGCCTGCAATGTCGAAATCGATATTTTCTCCTTCGTTTTATTTAGGAGCTCTTCCCAGGAGATATTTTTCAGAACCGATACAGATAAGGGTTCTCCAAGGTATTTGGTTGGAAGGGAACTTTGTTTGAAGCTCAAGATCCGTAGTATATTTCTTTGAGTAATGGAAGGGGTGTGTTAACACCTAAAAAGTGCTCACTAGCTCATTTCCCTATTCACATGACCCATTTGTCCACTTTTTCACCATCGGAGCCTCTGAAACCAACAAAAGGTCACCAAAAGACCTGAGTACACCCCTTTTTCCATTAAAAAAGATTATTTTTCCTGAAAAGCATAAAAAACCCTCAAAAAGGGTCCAAATTCCCAAAAATATTAAAAAGGGAATTAAAATATTATTTTTATTCAAAAAAGGAAAAAGGAGGGAAAAGTACCTAAACCATGTTGTTCAATACCATTTGGTTTCCACAAAACCACAAATGGTATTCCCCACCACCAAAACCTATAAAAAGGTGGTAGGGGCTCCTCATTTCAGATCCATCCATTATCTCATCCTCATGCTGCCGAAATCTTCCTTGAGCATTTTGGCCATTGTAAGCAACCTTGGAGAAGGAGACCTCTTGGAGCTTGGAGCTACTCATCTTGGGAGTTGCTCACCATCAACCTTCACCATTGAAGGTATTATCGCAAGCACTTACTTGCCCCCCATTTTTCAATACAAGTTCATTCTTTAATATTTTCTTGTTCTTGTTTTTTAAATGTTTACATTATTTGCTTATATTCTTGCATAGATCCATGATTAGTTTTGTTTAGATTAGTTTCTTGTTTAATTCTATTGAAACTGTTGCTACTAGTTAGCAGGTGCCCATAACACTAAGTCTGGTTGCAAAACCGGGCCAACAGTTTTTGGCGCCTCCGCTGGGTTTGAACAATAGATCTCTAGTTTTGCTTTTAATCTTAGTTTTTTATTAGTTTTTAACCTTTTGATCCATAGATCTGCCATCTTAGACAGCAGATCCATTGCTGCTCTAAGATTTGGCCCCATTAACAGCCTGGAATTCTCAATTTTCGGGTTCATTTTTCGGCTTCCGCGCACGGCTTTCGCCTCGCGGTTTTTAGCTAGACAGTCGCGCGGTCCATCGCGACTTTTTGTCTTTTTTCCGCGCGGTTCACCGCGACTTTTCGGATTTTTTCCGCGCAGTTCACCGCGGCTTTGCGGCCTGTTTCCGCGCTGCACATCGCGGCTTCGCGGTCATTTACCGCGCTGTACATCGCGACTGCGCGCCCCTTTTCCGCGCGGCTTCGTGGACATTTTCTGCGCTGCACATCGCGATAGTGCGCCTAAATCCCGCGAGGTCCATCGCGACTGTGCGACAGAAACCCGCGCGGTCCATCGCGGCTTTTCTGTCAAAAGCCGCGCTGCTAATTTTTTCATTCGGCCATTCCGATTCAAAAAATTAATTTCTTACTGTACTTTTTTCCCATCTAGCACATTTTTACAGTATTAAATTCTGCATACTTTACAGCTATAGAAAAAATTTCACTATTTAAATGCACATGTAGAAGTCTTTTTAAAAATTTTCAAGAAAGTGAAAGAGTGAAAGACTTGTTTTGCAGTTTATCTAGGTTAAAATCTTTTCCTGTTTACTTCTTTAAAAAATCTTTCCCTTAGCAATTTCCTTGAAAAGAAAACCAGTTATTTCTTTTAAAGAAGTCTATTATTTGCTTTCATGATTCAAAAGATCCTTTCTTTTTTAAGTTGATTGTGAAAAGCATTTAATTTCCATTTATTGAAAAAAGTAAAAAAATTGCTTTGTTATTTTCGAAAGATCCTTTATTTTTTGAAAATTTTCAGTAAAGCATTTACTTCTTTCAAGTTCAGTTTACAATACCACATGTGCACCCACTCGATCACTTAATTGAACTGAGCCTTAAAACTTACCCTAATTTCAACACACTTTTAACCTCACTTGAGGAACACTAAAAGAATTTTGTAGCTAGGTAGTATTGGGGGGATAGGTGTTCCAATAACACCCCTCAGTTATTACATCCGAGACATAGAAGTTGTCCAATTAGGGAGCTAAAATCTCTTAGTACTTTTTGGCGCGGTCACAACCGGTTTGTGGGAAGGCCTCTCCCCTAGGAGGGTTGAAGTCACGAGGATGGTTCCGGAAGCCTGAGTGGAATACCGAAATCCATTCAGTAACTGAAGGGATACCATTCGCAGTTCTCGGGATATCCCTGTATTGGGATATTGCGATCAAAGGACCAAACGGCATATTTACCTTTTCTCGACGCGTCATGAACGGAGTATCCTAGTAGCCTTTCTTTAGGATTGATTACCCGGTGTCCCTCCCGGTAGGGGGATATCTAGCCGTTGTCTCAATATTCATATTGTCTGACTTGGATTTCATCACCTTGCAGAGGATATCGTTTGTTTGAGTCACAATACTTTTAGTTAGGTGTTTGCATGCTTCAACCCACCTTTGGTCTAGTTACACCTATTTTTTCTAGAAGCCGTTTGCATGTTGGTACTCTGACCATTTGTTGCATTCCTCCACTTATTGTAGCACAGCTGCTAGAATAAGTCCCTTTTTGGAGGTTGATTTTTTTGGCCTGAGAGCCTTCTTTTTCACTCACCTTCTTGCACCCTTGGTTGCATTAGGGTTTTGAGCTTTTTTATATATATCACCACCTGATACTTTTTTCACAAAAACTTATTTTCTCACCATTGAGAATTTTAGACGCTCTCGTCGTCTACAGGGCGAACTCCCAGAGTTTAGCCTCCTTGGCTCTCCACGTCACCGACGCAGAGCCTTATCCCTTGATTCGACACATCGTCGGTCAACCAGACGGTCATCCGATTCTGACACGCCTCACTTCACCTCTGATTCTGAGGCAGAATCCGAAAACTACGTTATATTACCACCACCCACCATTATGGCTGTAACACCATTTGACCCACTATTTACCAGCACCATAGGCGAGACATCCACAGACCCTTATGTGGCCGTGCCATCCATGGCAACAACCACCCCCCTGGGTATGCCCAACATGGGCAACACTCCACATTTAGGAATGCCCAACACAGGGCCACCACCGGCTATGGGTATGCCCAACATAGGGGTCACACCCCCTTTGGTTTCCACAAACCCTATCCCAGGAATCCCTACTGCTATTCCTAACCCAAGGGTAACCCATGTTGCACTTGGAGGCGCTGGCCCATACCAGACTACACCTATTGGAGGGCACACACCCTCCATACCTAGCATACCTTTAGGTGCTACTGGACCCCTACATCATACCACAATGACTAGGCAGGTCCCAGTTCCAGTCTCCACATCTGCTAGCTTACCATACATGGCGAGTCTGAACCTGCCAGACTTATCTAGGCTCACCAATGACCCCATCAGACACGATCCTGCGTGGCCTCACATGCCCACCAAAATCCCCTCTGACATCCCTAAGTTTGAGGGCAAGGCAGGTGAAGACCCCCAGAACCATATCATGTCCTTCCATTTATGGTGTTCCTCCAACTCCATAGTGGACGACTCAATCCGACTCCGGCTTTTACAGTGCACCTTCACTGGCTCTGCAGCTAAGTGGTATATCGAGCAGCCTCATGGGACGCATGCCACCTTTACCTCCCTTGCCTCGACCTTCCTGCAGTTTTTCCAGTTACCTGTCCGTTATGATGCGGGAGTCGAGATCCTACTGTCTTGCAGACAAACCACGGCCACCCACATCACTGACCACATTCATGAGTGGCGTCGGTGCCGAAGCCTCTGCAAAATTAAGTTAGACGACCGTATCTTCTTAGATTGGTTCCTAAAATCCCTCCTCCCTCTCATTGCGAAGGGTGTGGCATCTGAAAGACCCCAGTCTGAAGAAGAGGCCATCCTTAAATCCCAACAATTTGATCTCATTTACGCCCAGTCGGGTTATCTATACACAATCATACCTGACGCCCCACGAGGCGACTCTTCACGTGGTGACGCACCGGGGGCATCACATGCCGCTGATGGCATCATTATCCAAATCACACCGCAACCTAAACCTTTCAGCATGGTGAGCACCACGCCCGCCCGAGACCTCTCTAGGGCTACATCCAGTTCCGGAGCGACAACTTCTTACGCTCCAACAAACCAGACCCATCACATTCATGGACCCTCTTGTCAGCAACATTGCTATGGGCAAGCGCCATCAGCATATGTACCTTCTACATACCATATCCAACCTGTGACACAGAACCCCATTCAGTTCTCGCCACAGTAGATGTAGTACCCACAGCAAGCTGCACCAGCTAATCCACCACATCCAATAGCTCAGGGGTACCAACAACCCCAACAGGCAGCTGGACCACCTCCTGCTCCACCAACATACTATCCACCGCAACCTGCTCCTGCACCTGCGGCTCCCCAGAATCCCCCCAATGCTCAAGGGCATGTGTACGCACAACAACATCAGCCCCAATACCAAAATAACCAATGCAACCAGGGTAGGCAACCAAACCGCGGAAGAGGACGTAACCGTGGAAACAACCAAAGCCATAACCAAGCTCCACAACCTACCCATCCTCCGCAAAACAATAACGCGGTGCCTACTCATCAGAATCCTGATCGGCCACCTAAGCAAGCCAAAAATGCTAATTTACGAACAAACCATCCTTGTTCTATTTGCGGTGTCTATGGCCACTATACCCACGCTTGCCCACATCTGGAGCGAGCTCGACAACTATGGAAAGATGACGCCCATCGTCAAGGGCAGGAGGCTCCTCAGCCACCACCCAACCCTCCACCACCTCAACAACAACCTTTGGTGCTACAAAACCCTTTTCCAACACAAGGAGTGGTGAACACTCAGCCCTTAGCCCCCCCACAGGGCAACGTGCAACCACAACAAATCACTTACGCCGCTCCTGATCAACCCATGTTTGATTCAGGCACTCACCACTTATTGATGATGTCCACTGTCGACGTCAATATCCAAACCCGTCGGAACCAGTATGGCCCTACCTCCGAAGCCCCCCCCACCAATAAGGATACTAACGCTCATCCCACCGATCAGACGTTACGAATACCACCTCTTCCACTCGATGGCGCATCTAAAGCACCTCGTTTCCCACTCCGCCGTATCAACAACAACCCCAATGCACGGGCTGCGTCAAATTACAACATCGTAGATGACCTAGCTCAATCTCCCGCAGCCATGTCTACGTTAGAAGTCTTGAAAAACTGTCCTACGCAGCGCAAGAATTTACTTTCCGCCATTGGGGCGATTGACCCAAATGATTCGAAATTGATGACCTTTGATTTGGACCAGTCCGAACCACGTCTTCCTTCCACCATAGCAGTCCAAGTTTCTGTTTCTATTCGAAATCTTGTCATCCATCGATGTATCATCGACGAGGGTGCCTCCACATGTGTCATGTCCACATTTGTTTGGCAGAAGTTGGGATCTCCTACTCTCCAGCAATCCACCACTGCATTGCGGGCCTACGACGGCCGGTCAGCTCAACCTCAAGGTTTACTACCTAAGGTCCCCGTCCAATTAGGTGGGAAAACTGTGCTCATTGACATAGAGGTCATTAATGCCCAGCTCGATTATAACCTTTTACTTGGCCGCAGTTACATGTACGCTATGAAAGCGGTCGCCTCATCTGTTTTTCGCACCATGATGTTCCCCCACGAGGGACACGTGGTCAAAATTGACCAACTCACCTACTATGATCCTAATGTCCCTGCAGCACCTGAAAATGTTCTTCCCATGATTGAACAACCCGCTTCTAGTGCAACTACCTCCTTTGTGTCTTATGTAGGACCCGGACTTTACTCAGATACACCAATGAACTCTACATTCCAGGCCATTCCACCACCGTCACCGGAGACCCATGTCGCAAACCTCTGTACTCTTTCACAGAATACACAAACACCCGGTAGTCAACCACCATTGGTCCCTAGTCACATCGGTGTTACACCCATCCACACCATCCCCTTTCTATTTCCTCCTTCGGGTGTAGTAAGCGCCCCGGTTATGGCTACCCTTAGTTTACCCGGGTTAACATTGGGATTACCCGTGTGGTATATTTCACCTCCCGTTCCACCGCTGACACCAAACTTCATCCTCCAACCGGTACAACCTATTATTACCACAAATCAACCTCCTCCTGGTGTCGCAATCCCTTCGTCGTCAACGAATCCCCCCCTTCTTATCAAGCCCACTGGGGGCAGAGGTCCACAACCATACACTGCTATACCACCTCCTAAGGCAGTTAAACCCCCACCGGTGTTTCGAGCTCCCCCTAAATGCTCGTTGTGCGATGAGATAGGCCATCCAACTCATCAATGCCCACAGTTACCAGCACTCCAAGCGCATATGAATATGTTGGATGATGACGCCAGCATCCCAGTCGTTAGAATTGAGCCACCTCCTCAGCCTCGGGACAGACCACTATGCACCAACCATCCTTGTGCCATATGCAGTGTTTACGGCCACTACTCTCACCATTGTCCCTATCTCCCTGACTATAGAGTAGCATTGTACGAGTTAAACAATGTCGATTTGGAGATATCTCCTCCCCTCATCGAGGAGATCTACCCCCCGCCATCATCCTCGTCAGAAGAAGTCAATACAATATATATGATTTCAACAACTTTCAAACCATAACCCCTTGATTTATGGTCTGACTACTTCAATACTGATGAGCAAATTTTGGAGACACTCACTGCACCCGACTACCCTTGGGATGATATGCATCATCGCTCGTACTTCCTCCCGGAAGCATCTACATCCACCGCATCCAACTAGCTATCGGTCGAATCGAAAGATTTTATACCCACTAAAGTTGATTGGTTAAAGGACCCCATCCCAGCACCAGATGCCTTTGAAGAAGGGAACATGTCGAACATTTCCCCCACTATACAGATAGACATTTCCGCAACACCTGGGAAACCTGAACTCATCTCGTTGGGCGCATCTTGCACTCAAGCAGAAACTCAGGCGTACAAAAATCTCTTTCAAGAGTTCCGTGATGTCTTTGCGTGTTCCTATACCGAGATGCCTGGTCTCGACCCCGCCATCATAGAACACCACATTGATACATGGCCTGAGGTACCCCCTGTTCGCCAAAAACAGTGACCAATTCATCCTTCCAAACTCCCCGCCATTAAAGCTGAGGTCGAGAAACTTCGCAAAGCAGGATTCATTTATCCTATTCCGTGCACCACCTGGGTGTCAAACCCTGTTCCCGTCAACAAAAAGCAAGGCACCCTTAGAGTATGCACTGATTTCCGTGACTTAAACCATGCTTGTCCAAAAGACAATTTCCCCACGCCATTCATTGACCAACTCATTGATGAGTGTGCCGGCCATGAGGTCCTATCTTTCATGGACGGGTTTTCCAGATACAACCAGATTCACATTCGTAAGGAGGATCAATACAAGACTGCCTTCACCACCCCATGGGGCACCTTTTCCTACCACGTCATGCCATTTGGCCTTAAAAATGCCGGTGCCACTTTCCAGCGGGCCATGACCTATTGCTTTCACGACTTGGTCCATATCCTGCGAGTCTACCTTGATGACCTCACAGCTCGTTCCCGAAAACGATCAGACCACCTTAATGACCTCCGGCAAGTTTTCCTGCGTTGTCGCAAATATAAAATCCACTTGAACCCACACAAGTGTGTCTTTTGCGTCCCGGCAGGCCGATTGTTGGGTTTCATTGTTTCCCAAGACGGAATCACTGTCGATCCTCTGAAATTCAAAGCCATCTTAGAACTTCCACCTCCTCGCACGCTTCGGCAGCTCCAAATTCTACAAGGGCGGTCCAATTTCCTCAGGCGCTTCGTTCCTGATTATGCCACCAAAGTCCACGGGTTCTTACGCTTACTTCGTACCCACATACCCTTTGTTTGGGATGAGCAAGCAGACACGGCATTCGAAGCCCTCAAGAAAGCTCTCACACAAGCCCCCTTGATATCCCCAACGGATTTCTCTCAAGACTTCACCCTTTATATCTCAGCATCTGAATATGCTGTATACGGAGTTTTGGTCCAAGAAGATGCCTCTCACCAAGAGCATGTGATTTATTACGTCAGCCAGACCTTGTCTAGCCCACCTCTGTGTTACCCATACGAGGAAAGATTAGCCCTAGATGTAGTCTTTTCCGTACAAAAATTGCGACACTACATTCTACTCAGTCATACCACGGTCGTGGCTGACTCCAACCCTATGGTCTATCTCCTAACCCAGCGACTCCTACAAGGTCGTGTTGCTAAATGGGTCATCATCCTCCAGGAATATGACCTCACTTTCAAAACTCCCAAAAGCACTAAAGCCCTCGCGCTTGCTCACCTCATCACTGACCTCCCATCCTCTTCAACATCACCCGTTATCGAAACGGACCTGATTGACGAGCAGATCTTCATCATTTCGTCTGACGACCCTTGGTACGGAGACATTTTGACTTACCTTCGTACACAAAAATTTCGACCACACATCGATCGTGACGGACGCCGTTGCATGACATCACGCCCCCCGATACCTCTTGTTAGGGGACGTACTTTACCGATGCGGCGTTGATACCATCCTACGCCGATGCCTATCCCATAGTGAGGCAGAACAAGTCCTCAATGATTGTCATAGCGGTGCTTGCGGAGGCCATTTCTCCGGCATGGCCACCACTCAGAAGATCATTCTGGCAGGTTATTTTTGGCCATCATTGTTTACCGATTGCATCATCGCAGTCAAACATTGCCAGAACTGCCAACTCTTTTCCCCCAAAGCAAGAACCCCCCCCGCCCCCCTTCATCCAGTCATCACTGTTGGACCATTCTGCAAATGGGCCATCGACTTCCTCGACTGCAACCCCACGTCAGCCGGCGGTCACAAACACATCGTTGTGGCCGTAGATTATTTCACCAAGTGGGCAGAAGCCATGCCGACCTATAATTGCAAAGCCGACACTGCAGCGCGGTTTTTCTTCAACCATGTTATCGCTCGTTTCGGAGTGCCGAAGCAACTAGTCTCTGACCACGGCTCTCACTTCGAAGATGCCGTCTGGAAAGAATTATCAACCATGTTGAAATTTGAACACCATTTCTCTTCCGCTTACTATCCCCAAGGAAACGGCCAAGTCGAAGCGATCAATAAAATTTTGAAGACCATTCTCCAACGTACTGTAGACAAGCACAAATCCAATTGGCACCACATGCTTTTCCCAGCACTATGGGCCTACCGCACCTCAACCAAAACCGCCACCGGTTTTACCCCTTTCCATTTAGTTCACGGTGTCGAATCCGTCCTCCCTATTGAGTGCCAGATCCCAGCCTTACATATCGCCGTTGAACTCCTGCCGGACACTTCCCCGATTGAGCAACGTTTACTACTCCTAGAGCAGGCCGATGAAGATCGGCGCACAGCCATTCAAAACATGGAAGCAGCTAAACAATGATCGAAACTAAGTTACGACAAACACGTCCACCCAAGAACCTTTTCTGAAGGAGACCTTGTCCTCGCTTACGATCAAGCTCATGATAAAACCGGAAAAGGAAAGTTCGTGTCTATGTGGCAAGGCCCCTACATCATACACACCTGCCTCGGGCAGGGGGCATACATTCTAACCGATTCAGAAGGCAATCCCCTACGCAACCCATGCAACGGGTTGTACCTTAAACGATTTTACCCATAGAAAATCTGATGGACACCATCGTCCATTTTAGTATAGGCATACTTTCTTTGTTCACAAAAAATTCGAAAAAACCTAAATATTTGTTTTTCTCTGCATGACCACAGATGGAGCCTCTTCCACTCTGCCATGTCGGTTTCGCTGATGGTGCAAGCCGTTGGTCTCCCAATCTCGCCTCCGCAGCTTGGGTAATATACTCCCCTTCACATGAGTTAATTCACATTGACGGAGTATGTTTAGGTGCCGCCACCAATAATCAAGATGAATACGATGCCGTGACCGGTCTCCTGGCCGCAGCTCTCCAAATGAGCATCCGTCACCTCAACGTTTTCTTGGACTCACAGCTCCTAGTTTCCCAGCTCAACAATGATTACCAGGTACATGATCCCTATCTTTTCAGAAAATTCCTCTGCACTAAACAAATGGTTAGACAGTTTGAATCCATTTCATTCACACATGTCCCAAGACACCTCAACAGTGTAGCAGACAATATGGCCAACAATGTCCTCGACTGGCACACCAATCACATCATGTCATATCCATAAACAAAATGCATCCACGTGCATAACATGTGCCTCCACGGGCATATCCATAAAACAAAATGCATCCACGTGCATAACATCTTCCTCCACGGGCATAAAACGAATAACCAAAAAATGCATCCACGTGCATAACATCTGCCTCCACGGGCATAAAATGAATAACCAAATAATGCATCCACGTGCATAACATGTGCCTCCACGAGCATACATAAATAAACAAACATACTGCATCCACGTGCATAACATGTGCCTCCACGGGCATATACAAAAGACAAATGTGCATCCACGTGCATACACGACAATATATCCAAAATATATACACACATATATATAAACCATGATAGTCAATATGTCATAGGTGCCCTCAGCACCCGATATACAAAAATACATCTGTCATACAAAAATGATTCCCCATATGCTCATCAGCATTTAGGGGCAGATACAATATCATCTACTCAGCAGGATCCCTAGGCTCCTCCGGATCCTCCTCTACTGGCTCCGCCGGGTCAGGACGAGCCCGAACTCTCCGCTCTGCCGGCCCCGCTGGGTCATCCCGTAGACGGATCCTCATATGAGCCGGCTCTGCAGGGACATCCTGAGCACCACCCCTGTGCCCTGCCACAAACACCGCCGTCCTCAACAAGAGCGACCGCCACTCAGGCGGCGCACCGAAGCAACCCTCCAAAATATCCCGATCCAGGTCTCTCCAACCATCCTCGGGGAGTCCAGCTAGGATCCTGGAAAAGGTCTGTCTGACACCCTCTATGGCGTCATCGCGAGGGCCAACCCCTCGCCCACGAGCCGCAAATCCTCCACCACGCGGAGGGGGTACCGCTACAGGTGGATGGGCGACCACCATCACCCGCCCCTGACGAGCCACGTAGTCAGGCGGTGGCACTGGACCCACATCTGCACAAAGCAAGTAAACCATCACATACTATACAACTATAATCATCAATGATAAACCAAACAACATATGATATAATATCAAATAAAACACAAAACATACCGTCTACACTCCAGGCCTGTCCTGGGGCACGAGGCATCTCTGGGTCACCTCGATAGTCCATGCCGGCATAAGGGTAGTCCTCAATAACCAGGGGCATTTGCTCCCACTGCTGATAAAAATCCTCCGTGAAGAAGCCGCGGACACCACCGCCACCACGAGGCATCATCTGCCCCCATCTCATCATACGAGCCTCACTCACGAGACCAGCACGAATGGGTACCCATGGCCGCAAGGTCGGCACCCGCTCGAAGAAAAAACAACATAAAAATGAAGCATAACAAAACTCACCTCCCTCTCGAATGGCCTTGTCCAGATCTCTCCGGACACCCGCCAGAAACATCTGCCCCCAGGCATAATATGTCCCCCGAAGAACGGAGTCCACCATCATCGTCTGTCCCCCAGACATACGATGTGGCCCAACCGCACCCAATATCCGTAGAACACATGCCCCAACAGCTCGCATATCCCACTCACGTAGGGATCGCAGACTAATAGAGCTGTTCTGCAAAACAGCATCATCAACACATAAAGTCTGTAACAGGTTCTCCATATCTACACCTGGAGGGATCCTCGGTAAGAGATCGCCCACCTCACCCAAACAAGGAAACCCAGTCAAAAAATAGACGTCTGTGAGAGTAATCTCTAACCTCTCACCCCCAATGATAAATGCACCCTCCGCCGGCACCCACCAACTCACAAGCTTGTTCAGGAGCCGTCTCACTGAACGAATAGGTGGGATCTGAGCGAACTTCAAAAGTCCGCTCATAGCCAGAGTCTGTCTCACCCCTGGATCAGTATCAATCTTCGCCATAAGATCATCATCGATCTCTCGCTCTCGCCATGAGGACAGTGGTATCCTCAACATCCTGCCAGAAAACAGAAGAAATTTTTAGCCCTAGCATAAAAAAAATTTGAAAAAATCCCATCGCGGCTTTTACACAAAAAGCCGCGATGCCCATCGCGGCTTTTCCACCAAAAGCCGCGATGACCATCGCGGGATCCATGCAAAAACCCGCGATGAACATCGCGGGTTTTGGCCGGACAGTCGCGATGAACATCGCGACTATCCCCCATGAACTCGCGATGAACATCGCGGGTTCCAACCTCGCAGTCGCGATGAACATCGCGACTGTTAGCCTAAAACCCGCGCGGTTCATCGCGGGAACAGCCCCGAAACCCGCGATATTCCACGTTGGGGAGTCAACATGGAATTTCGCAGCCTTTGGGGGCCCGCCGCCAAACAAAAAAGACATAATTGACAAGGCTAAGGAAAATAGAGTTACCTGAAACTCGCTGAATCGAAAACCAACGGTGAAATCTCCCGGAAATCGAGAAATAGCTCTGACAGATCTATCAAACTCGCACGAAACAATGACAAGTCATTTGGGCCCCACGCCCTATTTATAGAAATTCCACCAATTTTCCAACAACCATTGCGGTATCATACGAAGTCCATTTCTCAAATCGTTGGTACCGTTGGAATCAGCACAGCGAGAACTTCATGCAGGTTCCTTCCTTTTCCCGTTTTCACGGGGTCCATTTTTTGACCATTTTTTGGCCTCTCTCGTGGCCTCGGTTTGCGTGCCACATCAGCTGTTCTCCATTTTGGACGTGTCATATATCACCGGATTCAGTTTTCCGTGCTCGTGATGATGCTTGAGATCATTTCTCGCTGTCTCGTCCTGATTTTCAGGGCATTTCTTCCATGCCCCCTCGTCACCTCGGTTTGCGTGCCACATCGACCATTCTCCGTTTTGGACGTGCCATATATCACCGGATTCAGTTTTCCGCGCTTGTGATGATGCTTGAGATCATTTCTCGCTGTCACGTCCCAATTTTTAGGGCATTTCTTCCATGCCCCCTCGTCACCTCGGTTTGCGTGCCACATCGACTGTTCTCCGTTTTGGACGTGCCTTATATCGCCGGATTCAGTTTTCCGCATTCGTGATGATGCTTGAGATCATTTCTCGCTCTCACCTTTAGATTTTTCAGGGCATTTCTTCCATGCCCCCTCGTCACCTCGGTTTGCGTGCCACATCGGCCGTTCTCCGTTTTGGACGTGCCTTATATCGCCGGATTCAGTTTTCCACGCTCGCGATGATGCTTGAGATCATTTCTCGCTCTCACCTTTAGATTTTTTGGGCATTTTTTCCATGCCCCTCACATAACCTCGGTTTGCGTGCCACATCGACCGTTCTCCGTTTTCGACAATCCTTATGTCACCAGAACCAGTTTTTTGAACTGATGATGATGCTTGAGACCTTTTCTTGCCCTCATCAATCCATGTTTGTTCGGTATAATTTTACCCCTTTTTCGGGCCAAGCAACCCCTCTTACGAAAAAGGCACTTAATGAGTTTCTATTAAGCTCTTTTCTGACTCCTACAAACAATGAAAAGATTGCCGAGCAACCTTGTTTCCTTTCATGCTCGTTAAACGTATCTGAAAGGGCGTCTACCTGGTATAAGTTTACCCCTTTTCCGGACCTTGTAGACTATTTACGAAAAAGGTATACTCTAGTCACATCGGCTAGAAGAGTTATCCATCCGCATCATTTTATGCTTTTTCGGGCCTGGGAGACTAAACTTACGGAAAAGAAACACCAATAGAGTCCACTTACCGTTTTCAGACTCTCTAAATATGAAAGCAACCATGAGCATGAGCCGTCCTGGGCTCACAAAATCCACAGGACCGTACCAATTCAAAGCACACTTTTATCCCTTCTTGGAGCTCATTAAAACTACGAAGAAGGAATCAATGGTGCCTCTTGGCGCCACAACAGATCAAATCTACTCATCAGGCAGCTTCCCCATTTTGGTCGCCTTTGTTCAGAGTATTCTGCAGTATGTCACCTTGATAATCCCTCGACGGCACCTATCAGTTCGTCCTCCCCCCCAGAGTCAATATATACCATTCAGTCAAAGCAATGATCCCCACACCTACAAGTCAGTTCCCCACGCTGCCAGGTCAACCATGTCGTCATGCTCTGAACAAAGGAAGTTTGAGTCTACCCATTTTTGGACCCAATTATTTCCCATTCCCACAAGTATGTCAGTCCTACCATCAGTACTACAACACTTCAGTTTTACACCTCGCGCTCCTATCAAGGAAACATCATTGCCTTGTTAGTTGCTGGTCTCCCTCTGTCGACGACAACCACATTGATTCCAGAGGATAGACCTAGAGGTCCCTGTGTCTTGGACTCATCACCATTTACGATGAGTGCCTACAAATCATTTCGAGAGGAATCTTCAATGCCTCTCCAAATGGTTGTTTCTCACATGCTCGACTTCAACACCTTGATCGCATCGTTGAGACCCGCACAGGGTATTCGTCCGTTTCACTTATTAGTCGAAGACCCCGGATACCTCCTGATTCCTCCACATTTGAGAGTCTTCCTATGGATAACACCAGTTACACTTTTTCTACAGATATCCGGGTTGCGCATGGCGACAGTATTCAGATGTACCCCAGTTTCATACTCCCTTGAGTATACAGTTACATTATTTCTCAGAGATGACTCATAGTCTTTGAGTCCCTACAGATGTTGGACACCTTCAGTTTCAGCAGTTCCTCAGTTATTCCAGTGTATCAGTTATTGAGATCTGTTATGATCAGGAGTACATCCCAAAATAATGTCCCCCCTGGACCGTTATGGTGTACCAGTAGATTCTTTATGTATTAAATCCCCCTTCTTGGGACTAATTGTTATGTATATGTCTTGATACGAGCATGGGAATGCCCGCCTCGTCCATTATCAGAGATTATACCTCATTCATATTGAGGCCATGTAATATTTTTTGTTTCTTGCAGCTTCCAAGGGCCGTGGCTCCAGTCTCCAATCGGTCTCTTCTCCTTCCCAAACCCTGAAAAAAGACAAAAGAACTATGATGTCTATCGGCCATACGATGAGCTCCTGCCCTCACACATCAGGGGGCAATCTGTTAACACCTAAAAAGTGCTCACTAGCTCATTTCCCTATTCACATGACCCATTTGTCCACTTTTTCACCATCGGAGCCTTTGAAACCAACAAAAGTTCACCAAAAGACCTGAGTACATCCATTTTTCCATTAAAAAAAGATTATTTTTCCTGAAAAGCATAAAAAACCCTCAAAAAGGGTCCAAATTCCCAAAAATATTAAAAAGGGAATTAAAATATTATTTTTATTCAAAAAAGGAAAAAGGAGAGAAAAGTACCTAAACCATGTTGGTCAATACCATTTGGTTTCCACAAAACCACAAATGGTATTCCCCACCACCAAAACCTATAAAAAGGTGGTAGGGGCTCCTCATTTCAGATCCATCCATTATCTCATCCTCATGCTGCCGAAATCTTCCTTGAGCATTTTGGCCATTGTAAGCAACCTTGGAGAAGGAGACCTCTTGGAGCTTGGAGCTACTCATCTTGGGAGTTGCTCACCATCAACCTTCACCATTGAAGGTATTATCGCAAGCACTTGCTTGCCCCCCATTTTTCAATACAAGTTCATTCTTTAATATTTTCTTGTTCTTGTTTTTTAAATGTTTACATTATTTGCTTATATTCTTGCATAGATCCATGATTAGTTTTGTTTAGATTAGTTTCTTGTTTAATTCTATTGAAACTACTGCTACTAGTTAGCAGGTGCCCATAGCACTAAGCCTGGTTGCAAAACCGGGCCAACAGGGTGTTTAAAAAGAACACCTGAGATTTGTCCTCATTTATGGTTAATCAAGAGGCTTTGAGAAAAAAATTTAACCCCTTCTTTATTTGTCTCACTTCTTGAATCGAAGAATGCCCCATGATAAGAGTATCATCCAAAAATTGTTGATGAGTCAGGGATTTTCCATAAGGTGGAAACCGAAGGCCTTTGAGGGTCTATTGGTTCAACATGTGAGAGATAAGCCTCCCCAGGCCTTCAGTCATTAGGACAAAAGTGAAAGGGGATAAGGGATCTCCCTGACGAATACCCCCCGAAGTTTTAAAGACATCAGAAGGGGTTCCATTGATAAGGATGGAGAAAAAAGATAAGGAAGTTAGATTTGCTATCCATCGAATCCAACTGTCCCCAAAACCAAAGGAACTTATAATCTCTTTCATGAACTTCCAGTTAAGCTTATCATAAGCTTTAGAAATATCCAGTTTCAACATCATTCCTGCTTTTTTCGTAACTTGGAGGGAGTGTAAAACTTCATGGGCTAAGATAATGCCATCTAAAATTTGTCTTCCTTCCACAAATCCTGATTGTTCAGGGGAGATTAGAATAGAAAGGAGGGGTTTGAGACGATTTTCCAGGACCTTTGTG
This sequence comes from Larix kaempferi, assembly GCA_027924585.1. Classification (NCBI taxonomy): domain Eukaryota; kingdom Viridiplantae; phylum Streptophyta; class Pinopsida; order Pinales; family Pinaceae; genus Larix; species Larix kaempferi. The sequence goes on from BSBM01001033.1 coordinate 8,666,299, forward strand.
ATGATTTTGTAAATGATGTTACATAGGGAAATAGGTTGAAAAATACCATGGCTATCAACCATTTATATTTTGGGAATCATGGTTAGAAAGGTGGAGTTGAGTGCCGGGAGGACTCCCCTCATTTTCTTAGATTCCTCCACAACTTCCCAAACCTCATATTAATCAAATTCCAAAAGTGGTGAAAGAAATTTGTAGTGAAACCATCAGGGCCGGGAGATTTTCCATCCTCCATTTGGTTGATTGCTCCCTCCACTTCCTGAATATCGATGGGTCTTATGAGCATCTCATTCTTCTCTGTAGTAATCAACCTAGGGATAACTCTTTTGATTTCCCTGATGGCCTCAGTTCTATCAATATTAGGTTTGGTAAGTAAGGACTTGAAATGGAGAATCATAATCTCCTTCTCAATATCTTCATGGGTATCCACAACCTAACCATTGTGATTAGTTCTTAAATTTTTTATTTGATTATGGTGCCTGTATTGAATGGTATCACGGTGAAATTAATTTGTATTTTTATCCCCGTCCCTTGACCACTGATTCTGATATTTTTGTTTCTAGAGGATTTCTTCTTGTTTTTCCTGTTCCTGAAGCTGTTCAGAAACAAGCTTTTCCTTCGAGTAGAGATCATCTGTGAGTCTCTCCGTCATGATGGTTTCCTGGATTTTGTCCATTTGGTGCTCTAACTTAACCTTTTCCAGTAATATGTTACCAAAGACATTTTTATTCCAGGTATTCAATTTTTGTTTTAGAAGCTTCAATTTTTGTTGGAATTGGTACATCTTTGTACCTTTAGGAGGGATGATTGTTTTCCACCAACTCTCCATTTGAGCACGGAATCCTAATGAGTAATCCAAAATTGCACAAAACAGAAAGGCTTTGTCATTCTAATCCCAATGTTACTCTAGATCAGATTAATCAACCAGTGGTATGAGCTTGTCTAAACGAGAGGGTGAGAGGCTAGAGCCCCACCAAATAGCATAATAATTTCCGAAATTAGAAACTTGTCAAGACGCGCTGCTACATGGTGATCCCCTCCTCTTCTGTTATTCCAAGTAAACTCCCTTCTTCCAAATCCAATGTCTACCAGGTGACTTGATTCAATGAATTCATAAAAAATAGTACTTTATTGACTAAGAACTTTTCTACGTCCTTTTTTCCGATAGAGAGCGGATCAGATTGAATTCGACTCCTATGATCCAATGGAGTCCTTCAAAATCCCTCCTCATACTGATCAGACTGTTGATGAAGTTTATTTTTTGGGGATAACTACTAGGGCCATACACATTTGTAATAATACCTCGAGCAGTTGTTCTAAGGATGAAATTCTGCTGAAAGACTAAAGATTGCCGACACAAATTTATCAAGAGACACCTGGCTGGGATCCCATAGGATCTCCAAACCTCCAGCTTGACCAACAAAATCTATGGCCATCATCTTACACTTTTTCCAAAGAGTCTTTGCTTTAACTACCATTTGATCCTCAGAGCACTTCATTTCTTGTAAAAATACTATAGAGGGTTTTGTTAGAAAAACAGGATCACAGAGCAATAACAATAAACAAAAATGAAAATATAATCACACAGACACATTACAAGAGACACCAATATATCATGGTTCACCCAAGATGGGATACGTCCACACTGAAATTTCCAGTCCTTATTATTATACCATCCAACAAATGAAGGGATACAACCTGCAGCACATCCGCTGCACTTTCTCTTCACTGTCTCATAGATTCTCTTCACGATATCAGAGATCTTTACAATGCATAATACCTAATACATCAACCCTAGCCGTATTACAATGTATTTCTTATAAAGGGTAAATACAAAGGTAAAATACTACGGGTTACCCAAAACCATGGGCCCGCAATCCATTGGCGAAACAACCCAAAAATTTCCTTCGGGGGCCCGCTGGCCCCCCCGCCCCCCTTGCCGGGGGAGTGCAACCACTCCCACAGACCCCCTGTGGCATGTGCCGAGAACATAACCAAACCTGGGGTACAACACAGCTAAAAAAACCATCATCTATGAGACTAGAAGATCAAGCTCCACAACCAACTAGTTTCTCCATTATGATCTTTTTTTAAGAGTTTTGTTTTTTTAGGACCATTGGTCCCTCGGATATTCCAGGATAGAATATTCACTAGACAAGATATCTGACAAAGAGAAGAGCCTCATGAATATTAGGATACTATCCTGAGTCCATTAACTGAGCCCCTACTTCCCCAATCCGTTCTTTGTTGGTCTTCCTTCCTCTCTTCGTACCTCCTTCTCTATGTTTGTGTTTTGTCTCCTTAAGTTTTAAGGGTCCAATTCCCAGGCCCGGATTAGGTTTAGCGTTTAAGGTTGCATCTATTAGTAGTTGTAGTTGTTTGGAAGGGATAGAGTGGACCTCCTTTTTCCTGCATGCTTCTTCAATGCTATCCAAATCCAAATCTCCCATTTCCATTTCGTTGACATCCTCTTCCATTTTCTCCCCTTCTGGTGGGTTTCCAGGTTGGGAGGAGGTCTTTTTTTTTGTCCCTATTTCCAGGGCTGGAATCTCTATGACTTGAGGGTGTGGCTGTTGTTCCGTAGGGGGAGTCAGCACCTCCAAAGGGTTTTGCTCCAGTACAACAAAATTGTTTGATGTGTTGGATTTCTTACTTAGGTCTAGACCATTGTGCTTTCATCCAGTTCTTTTTCCGTTGGTAACCTTAACAAAGCCTTCTGAGTCTAATGTCTCTTTGATTTTGTTAGAGGGTAGCTCAACTTGTGGGGTTAAATGGAAATCTCGAACCAGATGTCCATGTGTATGGCAGTGGAGACATCTAAAGGGGATATGCTCGTAATCAAGGGTTTGAAACCATTCTAAGTCTTCCCATGTAAGGTTGATCCCCTCAGGGAGGTCTTTATAAATATTCATATATACACAAATTCTGGCATAAGAAACATACCTTCCTTGTTTGGTGAGGTATGAGGTTTTCACAAATTGACCCAAAGCACCTCCAACCGCCTTCAAGATTTTTGGGTCCCAATATTTGGTTGGTAGAGAGTAGAGTCATATCCATACCGAAGCAATAGATAGGTCTTCCTTGTCTGTATTAAAATGGTCCCTCCAAATTCTAAGGTATAGTCCAGCCGAATAGTAGAAATATGGTCCTCGTTCAAAGATCCGTTCTCGATCTTTGTCATTTAAGAAAACCACTGTAAAGAAACCCTTTGAGCCGAGCAGGAGGTTGAAATGGCCCTTTGGTTTCCAGGTAGAGTTAATCCACCATATGAGAGATTTTTCCGACGGCTATATATCGATAAATTTTCCAATAAGAGTGTGGTCCGTCATATGTTGTATTTTTTCTTTAATCCGAGTTGGATCCACTAGGATGGCCGGGATATTGGTCGATTTTGGAATACACGTGCCTTGGATGGGAAACCCTTGCTCAAATTGTTGATTTGTCACAGGTCTTGCTGATCCCGCTCCTCTGATTCCAACCTCTTTGGCGTTTAAGGGAGGGACTTCATCATGTTGCTTTGTATCCGTCATTGGAGGAGGTCCTGCTCCCTTCCCCTGTGTGCTAGTCATCCCAAGGTTTATCAGTTCGATCGGCTGCGTGAAAACTCCAAGTCCTTAAGTCTGTGAATTTACCATTTTCATTCTTTACTTCTTGGAGATCTCATTCCAAAAACCTGGTAGGCCAACTTAATTATTTATCTGAAAATCATTTAATTGGGGACATGACAGGAATACATTAATAGGAAGAAGCAAATTTTAAGAAAAATATTAAAAATGAGATAAATTTAAATTTAAATTCAAAAATAAATGTAAATTTAAATTCAATTTATATATAATTTGGTGTTATAGTTACATATAAAGAAAATAAATGTATAGAATTTTAATGGATTTTAAAAGTTTTAATATTATTAATTTGTGTTTTTTTTGTTATATTTCGTTTGTAAAGTGAGGGTGATAATATTACTTTTAAGTTCAATTTTTTTTATTTTATTAAATGTCGATTTGATAAGGGTTATAATGTTTATATGGGGAGGCAGGAGGGCATGCGTGGGGGGGTTATTTTGACCCTGCAGATAATATAACTTTATCATATGCTTGTGGATTAGATTTTTGCACTAGGTATTCGTTCTCTAGTGGTGATTGGAGACTCTCTTCTTAATATTTCTCAAACTAGACATCGTCGGGAAATAGTGGATCAAATCGCTGGAAGGATACATAAAAAAAATTATTGGTCTTCTTCCTCAATTTCAGTCTATTCAATTTTATCACATTCGAAGAGAACACAACTCTAAAGCAGATCGAGTTGCAAATGTTGTCTCATATCTTCCAAGGGGAGTTTAATAGAAAATGGGGGTGACGTTAAAACTCATTGGCTTCCCTAACATTACCAATTGATCCATAACCATGTCAAGTCATATATTAATGGTTCGTTTACGACGACGGGTAAGTGTCTTTTATATGTTTCATATTTGGCCATGTGGAGAGTGAACAACTTCTCGGTATCTGAACTCCCTCGAGTTCCAAAGTTGTTCACAATTTGGATTAATGTTGTAATGTCCCTAAATCAACCATGGACCACAATTGACTAAGTCACCTAGACTAGTTCATGTTTATTCACCTAGGTGGTGATTTAGGTTGATTAATTGTTGATCCTAAGGCTGGTTTCCTAAGGTTGGAAGAATCACTGGTGGAAAAATCCAAGGAAAAGCAACTCCTAAGCAATGTGAAAAGGTGTCATGTCACCACCCCAAGGATAGGAAACCATGATAAAATCACCAACCCATTCAACCCCATGGGTCCTAGTGACAATTTGGCATTAATTAATTAAAAGAAGGTAAATTTTGGTTGTCACCCATGTAGATTAAATAAATGAAGGTGGGCCATAGTTTCATGTTATTTATTAATATTAATAAATATTTATGAGTTGTAATGGCTAGGTGGATCAAGGAGGACACACAAGTGGTCTTGTGGACCCTATGAGTGTCATCCACAATGGAAATTAGAAGAAAATAAAAAAATCCACGAAGCCACTAAAAAGATGGAAGGCAGCACAAAAGTAGGCAACTTTGAAAAGCAGAAAAAACACAGGAAAGTACATAAAAGCATAAAGAAGCATAAAAGCAATAAAAAACACAGGAAGAGCAGGAAAGCAGAGAAAATATAGGAAAAGCAAGATGTTGCCAAAAGTAAAAAACCAATCTAAAGCGGAAAGGAAACAAAGCAAGGAAAAAGGAAGGTAAAAGATAAATATTCCAAACGAAGTCAATGAGGATGCATTAGTGAGTTGGATGACCACATTCGATGTATCTTGAAGACTCATTCATGCTACAAAGGAAGGTGGTGTGCCCCAATGCACATATTTTGTCACTCTTTTTATTTTTCTTGAGAGATCTGCTTCTCAAAGGCTTGGGAGATGTGCCCCTAGCTAGCTTTGGGTGATGTTCCCCATTGCAAAGTTGTTCTAGTCAACTACACAGTGTCAGTACAACCATTATATTCTAAAGTTGCATACATGATCCATTCCATATACTGAAGGATTCGAGTCTCTATATGGGTACAAATAATGAAGCATGAGTGGTTGTGTTTGTGATGAGATCTGGCCAGTAGAGAAAGCAGTCTAAGGAATTTCCCCCCAGTAAGTTGTAGAAGATGCATCCCATGACCTCAATGAGTTGTATCATGATCATTTCATGTCCATAGATCTGATCTGGTGGTGACATCTCTTTCACTCTTTCTCATACTCAATATTTTGCTTCTATGTTGTAAAAATCCTATGGATTGAGGACTCCTTATAAATTGGGTTCAAGTTGACTGTATTTTGCTTCTATTGAAATCTGATATCAACTTGATACTGATTATATATACACATGTATTTTATTCAATACATCATACTTTTGGATGAATTCATGACCCCCTGCGGTAGTTTGTAATTCAATGTTTCAATTCTTGCTCCCTATGCATAAAAAAATGACTAGTTTTACAATAATTTGTGATAAGTTGGGTTCTATAAGTCCATTTTTCAGTCCGTGAGTTGTTGCAAGTTTATAAGATTATGATATAGCTCTCCCAACCACTGGTTCTAAAATTCGTGACACTCTGAGTGCGTTTGGAAAATCCTGGAAGTTAGCTAGTTGAGCAGTCCTAGATAGCGCACTTGCTTGTTTGGCCTCCAAACCCTATCAAATTATATCTCAAACTTGGTATTGATGATCTAGAAAGGTGTGGAAATTCCATATAGTCTACCCCAGGTTTTATTACTTCCATTAAGCACTAAAATCCTTGGGTTTCCATAGAAGTCTCATGGACAATTTCCTTGAAGCCTTGGGTTTAGCCCAAGGAGTCTACCTGGGTGTGAAGTACCCATAAATGTTCCATTGTCAAAGTATTGGCATGTTGTCATCTTATTTGAAACCTTATCAGTTCCTAAACTTCATCTCAAGAGAAATTAGGAAGATTTTGATGTTGTTTGCAATTTTCTTCCTGAATCATTGTCAAACTAACTAGTGTTTATTCGAAGTAATCTATTGTTTGTTTCATTTTGAAAATATTTTGAGTTAATGTGCCTTTGATCAAGTCATGTAAATTATAGTGGTATCATAGCATGGTCCTATGCACATTTGGACCATAAATTCTCAGTTGAAGAAATATTGCAGCTCACATGTTCAAGTTTGTAGCAATGAGGCTTGTTCTAGTTGTGAAAGAGGATGACTTTGAGCAGTATGTAGAAGAAGAAATCATCTATATTGATGGAGTCCCACCAATAGTTGAGGATGGTTACTATTGTGACCAAATGTATAATGAATATAGGGTCGAACCACCAATGTATAGATCAAAAGATGATCTATCAAGGAAGATAACAACAAGTGAAAACGTGCATAATCACTATTAAGAGTATCTAGCCTTGGAGAATGAAATATGTAAAGCCATATCCTTCAAAAAAAAAATTTTTTGTAGATTTGGATTTTGGCCTAGGGATGTAGATGTGGATTCATTGAAAAACAATAAATCATCAAGAGAGGAACCAATTTTTTCCACCATTGAGTGCAAAGAAGAAGACAAAAAGACAAGAAGGAAAGTTGCACCAGAAACATCTCTCTATGAGAATTTTATGAGATCATTTGGTTTTTCCTCAAACAGAGTCTCCAAAAGAAGTGATTCATAGGAACCAATGACTAAGGGCGCACTTAGAGACTCTCATGATGTAGACAGAATAAATCCCATATTCAAATATCAACCATATGATGAGCATGAGAGGCACCACAATCTCTCAAGCGAGGAAACATGCACATCTAAAGATCCATCAGCCCCTTGTTAGGTTGCTAACAGTTTGGGAAGTGATTCCACTTCAATTTTTCCTAGATTCTTTGTTGGTGGTTTCCACATAACTACATAGAATATTGAGGATGAGATGATCTCAATGGATCTCAATGATAGTGAGACATCCTATGGAGCATAGCAGAGTTCAGCCTCTCAGTCATCACTAGTGATTCATAGTGAAGCAGAAGGAATTTCCTTACCAGTTGGTTGCGCACCAGTTGAGTTGGTGAAAGAGCATGATACCCCAGCTCCACCACATGAAGGAGAATACATGATTCAAAGGTATGACCACAATTCATATTTGTGTATTCCTTTGTGCCATAATGAGGTTGAAGCCACTTTGGGGGAGAGCCTTTGGCATGGTTGAGTCCTATAATGATGAGGCTCAAATTTTTGGTGTTAAGAATGAATGTAGTGAGAGGGATGAATTATTGAATGGGAGTCTGCATGATTCTCATATGGTGGATGAACTCAAATGTGATAGCAAACCTGGTGTTGTAAAGCAATCATGGAGTGACTTGGAGAGCTTACTCCTAGTCACCGAAGAGAGGGTGTTGCAAGCTTTTTCCCGAAATGATGGTGCACAAAAACTCATTGACAATCTCATAGATGAGGGACAAGAAGGAATGGTAGATAGAGTCCCTACTTCCGAAATAATTAGCATCATTAAAATACAGCTAGAGATGATGAAATCAGAATAATTGGAGTTGTTTATGGATAGAGATATTGCTCTCAAAGTTGCAGAAGACAAGGTAGCAGAAGTAGAAAAACTCTACATGGAATTGGGAGAGTCACAATCCTTTCCCAAAATTACATATGATAAGATTTGTTTGGTTGTTTTCTTACATGACATATTGGAGCAGCATCACGTGCAAGGTGAGCATGAGGAGTTTTCTTATTTATAGGTGCTTGATGGAAGCATTGACTTGCAATATGATGTCAAAGCACTTGTTTCACACCAAGAGGATTATGAACTTTCTCTATGTGAGGAAGGTTCATTGGTGGAGGATATTCTTAGTGAGATACATCATTTGAGTGGATCATTGAAGGAGAAACCAGAGAAGATTATGGAATCCATGAAGAAATTAATTGACACAAATACCCTGGTGACAAGATGTTGTTGGAAAGCTTCAAGAGGAGAGTTGGAAGGAGAATCCTTTTTGGAAGAGTTCATAGTACTCAAAGAACCAGTGGTCAAGATGAAAGAGAGCTACATGAACTTACTTTTAGATAGGGATCATCTCCTCATGGTGGCTGAAATGTACCATAGTGTGCTCAAGGAGGAAGAAGAAGAATAAAAAAGTCTCACTAGTGAATTGGAGGCCACTAGTGATTCATTGAAGAGCACACAAAGGGCCCTTCAAGAATCAAGAATGCAGAATGATCGACTTCGTAAGGAGTTAAGCTCATCACACCCTCCATATTGCATAGAATATAGTCATTTGCACATGGCAGGTGGAACAATGGATTTGATCGAGGAACCTCATGTGAGAGTTGAATATGAGGTAAATTCATATTTGCAAGTGCTTAAGGAGAACAAAGATGTAGAATATTTTGGCCAAGCACTTGTTGGTATTCAAAAGGGCATAGAGAAGGACTTAGCTATGGGAGAAATAGGTGGTGACATACCAATTGATTCTGCAAGACATGGTATTTTTTTATCCAAGGATTGGGTAGACAAGTACATCACTGAGATGGAGGCCCAAGTATGCATAAGTATTGCTTTCATTTGTAGGGAATTGTTTGACATCCATGCCTTGAAAGAGAGACCTCATGAGCTGCCTATATGGAAAGAAGACTTAGCTTTGAAGAAGGTTGCTGACCACATTCCACATGGATCAACGAGTCAAAGTGTTTATTCATCCATGGGTTGGGTGGATAGATACATAGCAAGGATGGAGATTCATCACGGTAAAGATTCTTTTTTCCACTATGATAATTTTTTGGTTTTACTGACATTTCCTTACCATGTGAGCAACAACAAGGGTATGTATGGAATCCCTTGGATATTTTCAGTACACATACACCCATGGATTGGGTGTGCAAGTACATGGAATAATTGTAACCACCATGCAATATAAAATCATATTCCATACGAAGCATGTTGGAAACAACAGAGATTGTAAGCAATTAGTTTGTACAAGAAGAGATCCAAACATTGTTGGAGAAAATGGAAAAGACCTTCAGATTCCTTAGGAGTGATGAACATCTAACATGGTGGTGGATGGATCATGGCATACCATGGAGTGACAAGTTTTCACAAGTAGTAGTGATGATGGATGGTGTTAACACTTATTATGGTTTCCACTAGAGAAGGTGAAGGAAAACCCCCACTCAAAGCCACAAGGTCATCCATTGGCCGGTTGCATCAAATAAAGAGTCAGGAAACCAAAAATTGGCTAAGTGTTGAACAAATCCAAGCAAAATGACCAAGCCGCAATGAGAAAATGGGAAAATACAAGGAAGGAGGGCCCTTCCACATGAAAAACTAGTAGTAGGAGCTTCTTCTGCAACCAAAGAAGATTGGATGGCTAATATCAAGGGGTAGATCAGACCAATGGTCGAAAGTGTGTTGAGATATTGTAACTTCAAAGAATATTATATTTGTACTTTATTATTTCGGAGATGTTTCATTCCTCCGTGAAGATCTTATTGTATATCCGGAGATGGTTATTCCTCCGTCGGAATATGGTAACTCGGGTTATTAGACTTCCCTAGTGGGGGTCGGCCCTGTATGTGTTATGTGGGTCAAAGGGTTATTAGACCACCCTAGAGGGGTCGGCCCAATCAGTTGTAGTGGGGTATTTAACCCATTGGTTAAATACGAGCCTACGTGTACCTGTGTAAAAGATATGTCAGAGTAGTGTATAAATAGTGGAGGTGTGTTCCTCATTTGATACACTCACACACTTGAGAGAGGTGCACTTGTGGAGGAGAGGTATGCTATTATGGAGGAGGAGATCATGTCTCAGGGTTTCATCTTTGTATATTGCTGGTCATCTATATTGAGGAAGCTTTGCTGGGTTTTCTACCCCATGAGGGTTTCCCAGGATAAATCTCTGTCTCTTGTGTTTATGCTATGCTTGTTGTTTCTTCAGTGATCCTGTATATGCTATTATTGTAAAATGGAATGTAATGTTGCTATTTTCTGTCTTAGAATATTAAATTTTAACATGGTATCAGAGCTAACCTGAAGGAAGACAAGGTATGGCACTTATGACACTTGCTTTACTTACGACAATTTGAAGGTTAGGGTTTTATATAGCAAAAACCAGTCATCGTGGAACTTTCGCTATAAATCCATTTTGGCGAAGTTTCAGGAACTGAAACCTTTACATGTCGTAGATAACTTCTCCAGGTATCTTGTGTCCAAAGGGCACCCTCATATTCGTTGTACTTTGTAAGTTATGATCAGTACAAGTTAGGGTTTCTGCCTCTTCCAGATCTCAGTCAAAATCAGGTGACCTAGGAAAAAAGGTCATAACTTGGGCTAGGAAGCTCCAAATGAAATTTCGTAAAACGTTACAGGTAGTACACAGACTTTAATATCTCAGGAAACTTTTTTCGGAGGCCGAAGCTGAACCAGTGACACGTGGCACGCCGTACAAGTTCGCTCTCCTGTTTTATCCCATAAACAGGTCACGTTGCGACACTTGGCATAACTCTCTCTCAGAGAGTCCAATTGAGGTTAGACCTGTAAAGATGGAAATATAACAGGTCTAGCTATCTCAGAAAAAAGTTTTCAGAGGCCGAATTTCAAACAGTGACACGTGGCACGACGTACAAGTTCGCTCTCCTGTATTATCCCAAAACAGGTCACGTTGCGACATTTGGCATAACTTTCTCTCCGAAAATCCAATTGAGGTCAGACCTATCAGGATGGAAAGATGACAGGTCAGGATACTGCAAAAAAAAATTTCAGACCCTGTGGAGCAAAAATTTTGGATTTATAGCAGAAACAATCAGATACATATTTCTGTCAAAACAAAATTATTTTTGGAGCACCTTTATTCATGGCTTCCGGAATTTAGGGTTTCGGAGAAAGTTAAAATTTTTGGAATCGAAATCCACGGCTGAATGCTACTCAGGAAAATCGAAATTTAGAGACCAAGATCGAATTTTTTGGTTGGGTAGAAGACCGGGCTTGATTAAACCCTAGCTCGGGATTTTGATTAGAAAGATGGAAAATTAGGGCTTCAGCAAATGTTGGAATTTTTTAAGTCTGTAACCACGGCTGGAAGCTCCTCAAAAAAAAAGAGTTTAGAGCCTTGGATCGAACCTATTGATTGGACAGAAAGGTGGGATTCATCAAACCCTAGTTTGGGTTCCTGTCCAGAAGATCCAGAAGTTTCGAAGGCAATTTTGAGGGGTCAAATTTTGGAGAATTCAAAATTGAAGTATGCTAGTTTGATCGGCCTAGTAAGACACATCCTTCCATCCATTCAAAAGTGTGAAAGTCAAAGATTGAATTTTTAGGCTTTCTCTAGCAAACCCTAATCAAGCTCCAGATCAAGTTTTAGGGGGATTTGAGGCTAAGGCCTTACATAAGAATACTACAAGAAGTCTCGACAGGTATGACTCAAGGAGGTTTAGGTATGTCTTGAAATCTGATTCCTGATTAAATTCATAATGTGTTTGTCTTCATATTATTTGTTAGTACAATCTTGATTAATGTTAGACTTATCTTATCACCCTAGTAACAATATGAATGCATGTGAATGATCGAATACATTCATTGATTAGGGCTATATGATTATACTAATGCATTATGGTGTTGTGTGAGGTTGATGTTGTCTGCTAACAAGATTCAGGTACATCACGAAAGACAAATCAAGTTCCACATGAAGACAAAGACTCATCCATAATCTTTGTTCTAACTTACGAGGTATGTATGACTTTGATATATTATGCTTAACCTATGAGACATGTAGGTTCTAGCTCAGGATCTCTAAATCATTGAAGAGATTGTTTAGGTATGTTGTACATAACTAAGCAGGTATACTAATCCAGGTATGTTTTCCTATGTCAAGTTAGAATCTTAACTTGTGTTAGGATCCCCTATATAAGTATACTTGGTATGATTGGTTATGCTTATTCATAAAGTTAGTAATCAAGGGTTTATGCATATTATGTCTCTTATCTTGATTGATGATTTAACTATCTAGATCAAACAAGAATATGCATGAGTAAAAGAAGACTTCCTTGAAACCCTGAATACTAATGATCATGACTATACATATTCAAGAAATAGAATGTTTTGATAATATTGAGAATATACTAATGAATGTATGTGTATGAGATCATGAGGATGACACTAGTGCACACTTGAGCATGCACAGTGGTACAGAATGAATAGAAGTTCAGAAGACATACAGAAGATCAAGTGGGAGGCAACCACACAAAAATAAAAGATAAGTATTTGAGTTGTTATTAGAAATAGTAAATGATATTGCTTGTATGCATATTTGTATTCCTAGAATAAATCACGCTACTAATATGCATATGATTGGTAAGTTGGACAAACATTCCATTGTTGCTTGTCTAGAATGAAACCTCTTTGCTGACATGCTGAGAGCTGTGCACACTCTCGATAGTATGTTCTGGTAGAGATGAAAGGCATCTAGATAGACACTGTATGCATACAGGATATGGGAAAGTGTTGTGCCAAAGTATTGGTCAAAATAGTTGCATAACTATGTAAATGATATCTGTATGCATAATAGGTTATCATGTCAATATGATTTGATGATTATGAAGTATTACTAATCCTGTACTTAATTTTGATTTATAGGAAATATCATGATGAATGATGAACACTGAACAAGCGATGGATGTTCAACAAAAAATTTACAAATCAAACACACTATAGAAGGCTTGTGGCTAGAAGGTTCTCTTAGAAAGAGGAAGAGAATCATGATGAGATGTTTTGCTCCAAGTGGCTAGATAAGACCATTCTCTTAATGGTGTAATTAAAGAAGAAGTGTGAATCAGGTTCTGTATAGGTTCCCAGGATTGATAATCAATTGATGAGCTTAATGATCACCATGGGTGATGTGGATCTCAACCTTTGCTACAAGGTTGAATATGGTTTCTATACACAGATGACATGGATGCAAGAAGGAACTCACCACAAAGTTCGAATGATATTGAGGCTCGTATCAGTAGACCCATCTAACGAGAGATGGCACAGATAGATGGCTGCATAAAAGAAAAATGAAAGATCTCATATTGATGCATTGCTTCCTAGATCTGGAAGTATGGCAAGGATCAGAAAGAATCTTTCTCAACCAGGGAAAGTATGCCGAGAAATATTAAAAGGACTTGAGGTGTTGGAATGGCCACTCTTATGGATTCCAACTTGAAGCTGTTAGGGGATGACTCATCAGAGTTAGTGGATATAACTCTGTACAGTCAAATTATTGGGTGATTGATGTATCTAACATATACCAGGTTAGATATATGCTTTGTTGTGAACACCTTGAGTCAGTATCTAGTGGAAACTAGATGTGTTCACCTGATAGTTGCAAAGCATGTGATGAAGCACCTAAAGGATACGATAGACTTTGATCTATGCTATCTTGGAGATCATGACTTCAGATGGCTACTCAGATGCTGATTGGGAAGAAAGTGTATCAGACAGGAAGAACACATCAAGAGGATGTTATTGTCTGGGATTAGCCATGATCTCATGGTTTAGCTGGAAGTAGTCTAGTGTGGCTCTCAGCACAAGCAGAATATATGGCTGCTTGCTCTGCTAGTTGTGAAGAAGTTTGGCTTCAGGATTGTTTGACTTAGAGATAGAACCAACTGTGATCCTATAGAGTTGTATCAAGATGACATAGAATCCAGTGTTCCATGATAAGTCAAAGAACATAGGGATCTAACAAGATATGACGCAGAAAGGAACTATAAAGTTTGAATTTGTAACAGGTTATCGATGTACTAACCAAACCTCTACCTCAAGTGAAGAAGTTACCAACATACTAACCAAACCTCTGTCTCGAGTGAAATTTGAATACTTCCGAGACAAGCTTGGTGTAGTTCAAAAGGACTCTCCTCGAAAGGGGGAGTAGTATAGTCACTGATGATGAGATTGTCTCATCGAACAACAAGTTCGATAATGAGGTAACCAGTTCTCTACACCTAGATACTTAGAAATATTTAGATTTAGGACTCTTATGCTTAGAATACTTAGTTTTACTTATACATGCTTTTGATGTTAGATGTATTAGTAAGAATACATGCTTTTGATGATAGATGTATTGATGAGAATACATGTGAGGATTGCATCATCCTTGAACACATGTTCTAAAGTGAGCTGTAGACAGGTGTCTCCGAGAAAGAAGAGGGATTGTATCATCCTTGAACACTTGTTCTAAAGTGAGCCGTAGACAGGTGTCTCCGAGAAAGAAGAGGGATTGTATCATCCTTGAACACTTGTTCTAAAGTGAGCCGTAGACAGGTGTCTCCGAGAAAGAAGAGGGATTGTATCATCCCTGGACTTCGGTCCCTGAATTGATCCGTAGACGTATGGTATCCGAAAATGAAGTCCTTAGTGGACAAGTAGGGATTGTATCATCCCTGGACTTCAGTCCCTGAATTGATCCGTAGACGTATGGTCTCCGAAAATGAAGTCCTTAGTGGACAGGTAGGGATTGTATCATCCCTGGACTTTAGTCCCTGAATTGATCCGTAGACATATGGTCTCCGAAAATGAAGTCCTTAGTGGACAGGTAGGGATTGTATCATCCCTGGACTTCAGTCCCTGAATTGATCCGTAGACGTATGGTCTCCGAAAATGAAGTCCTTAGTGGACAGGTAGGGATTGTATCATCCCTGGACTTCGGTCCCTGAATTGATCCGTAGACGTATGGTCTCCGAGAATGAGGTCCAAAGTGGACAGATGGGGATTGTATCATCTCCGGGCCTTGGTCCCTGAATTGATCCGTAGACGTATGGTCTTCGAGAATAAAGTGATGGGGATTGCATTGTCACGAACCCAAAATTTCGTAAAATTTAAAACTTTTCTAAGTGCCTAAAATGCCACTAAAATATATGCGGAAATATAAAGTGTGAATCCCTCAATGAAATTCATGTATATTAAGTACTATCTTCTGTCATATTTTCACAATTAAGATAGACATTTTATTTTCAACTAATCCAATTCTTAACTTGAAATGTCAACCATTTCTTAAATCTTGCGGGAAACAAAAACTTCCTTATGTCTTAATATACAACCTTTAAGAAACATATACTTCTTTCAATAAAATAGTCTAATGGCAACAACAGAATCATAATCATAAGAGAAGCATTATATCAACAACCAACCTTCTATATGAATCGTATACATCAAAGTAATCATAAACATTTTTAAGGACAGAAACAAGTACTCATACATAAGACACATTGAGAAACACCATAAGAAACATAGGAGACAAAATATACCGTGGTTCACCCGTACACGGGCTAGTCCACAAAGGTGTGTGCATCATTTATTAATCTTTAAAGTAAATCAGGGATTACAATCCAGCAACATTGTTTCGATAAATCTCCTTCTAAAATCTCTAATTCTTTCATCACAAGGCTGCACTAAAATATATAAAAATATTTTCCTTAAAGAATCTCCACAATAAAATACTCCCTTATTCTAATAAGTTTATATTTAACATCATAAAAGTTTAACTTCTCACAAAAGTTATTAAACTCTTATCAATTAACTTAATCAAAGGGTATCATTCCTTTTTTTTAATATAGCAAAAGGTATAATTTTCCATTCTATATATGTTACAACCTTTTGAATCCTTAAAAGGAATCTATATAATTTAAACTCTTATCTCTTTACTTGATCAAAGGATAACGCTCCCTTTTGTTATATAAATTAATAAAGTACCAAAATACAAGCCTTAACTTCAAATGGACATAGGTAAGCCTGTGACCTAACCCAATGTAAATTGAACATTAAAAAGAAATGTTAAATTTTGATTTCTAAAATATAATAATTAGATATGATTATAATATTCAATAAAGTCTCAAAAGAATAATTCCACTATCCTTTCAAAGGAATTCTTCTACCAATATAATACACTTTTTACATATAAGCATATTTGTAATTATATTTAACCCAAATCTTCGTACCTTCAAAGATCTCGAACGAGCAGGTTTTCATTAAAATCTTAACCAGAAGGAGATCAAATATGGTACGAGACATAAATACTGTAATAAAACAAACTAGAGTTCGACTAAGGTTTCAACCAACCATTCAAAAGTTAACTACAAAATGAAAACCAGCAAATTCTGAGATGCTTACAGTGGTATCATGAGTCTTCTCACGCCGATTTGAAAGAGACAATATTATAATGATAGTAGTGATATTTAGGAAGACATAAAAATGCAAAAACATAACCCAGCCATTTCATCCAGGAAGAATTAGAATGACGACAATATAATTCATATCTACAGGTATCCGATTTTATTATCTAAATAAAGAGTTGATGCATAAAATACCTTGAATAATCTGGAAACTTGACCTAGCGAGGACAGAGACAAAAAAGAAAACAACAACCCAGCGTCTGGCTAGATTTTTCACGAATTTGTGACAGTTCATACATAAGCAGAAAAATGTGTAAACTAATATGAATTTAAGATGATCCTTACCTCGACAAGGTCCCGATGAATTAGGAAGGTTGCTCAAGAGAAGAGTGTGCCGTCGCTTTGTATCATGAGCCGATTTAAATCCATAATTCAAGATGCAGCATAACTTGTAAGAAAGTTGGGCAGAAGTTGTGATTTCCCCAGCACTTACTCTGTCATATCTAAAGATTGAAAGCAGATAGAGTTCGTTGCTTCTACTGTACATCTAACCCAATCCAAAGATTCCAGCCGCACTCTCTCTCCAAGGTCTACCCCACAATCCTTTCATAGAAAACTATATTGTAGACCACAAATTAAATATGCCATTCCCCGTGATGAACACCATGCAATATTTCAGCTGGGGTTCACGCCTTTGACAGCATATAGACAAGACAACAGAGATAAATGAAAACTGAGGTTCACATGCATTTTGTGGCAGTATGACCCATACAGCTCGTGGATACCATGAAAGGATTATAGAGTTCTAACTCTCTACGCACGAGTAAAGACAACACATAACGAGACTCCTACCCGACCACGGTAGCAGAACTTCAACAATTCAAACCCCGGAACTACCCAGAGGTTTGAGGTTATTATTCCTAGAACACGTAGCCTTCTTCATAAACAATTAAGCCTCTATTTCGACCAACACTCCAAAGAGAGAGTCCCCCCCCCTCATATACAGTGATTTAAACTATGAGTAACGATCCTCTATGACAGAGATTGCTTAAACAATTTCGACAGATAAAAAAAACAGAGAAATAAAATAATTCTGTAATAATGTAGAGGTTTTCCAACTGCGTGTCATCTCTCAATAGAGATTTATACACACAACCATGAAACTCTGTATATTAAAGAGGTTCACAATGGCACTCTATCTCTCAATGGAGATTCACATATAATCACAATAATAAACTATGAAAATAACCCAGAGGTTTGCATCTCTGCGTTCTCTCTCAACGAGATACCATACAGTACAAAAGAAAACACAAGGAGAAACACTCAAAAATATAATGCATATATATATATAAGTTTGCCAGGAAAAACTTATTTATTACTATATGCTGAAGAATTAAAAACTTGACGCAGAGCTTACTTGTTCCTATCGCAGGTTTTGACCACCGCCGAAACTTGACGCCCTGAGCTCCACATTTTCCGAACTAACTCTTCAACATTCCCCGCTTCTAGTACTGAGATCTTCTTCTATTCCTATGGCTGCGGTAGTTCATCAAAAGGAAAATTCAGAGATTACGATCTACCTTGAGAATGGCGAATTCCTTTCCTCCTTCAACTGGCAGCGTATGCCAAATCCATCCCTATTCTCCCCCCTTTCCAATGCACATATCCACTCGTTCAGAATGATGGAGCAAAACTGGACTTAAATGTTTGTGGAGTGGGGAATGTGCTTGTTCCCCCCCACTCTCATAGTTTTAACTCTCTTGGCAGATGGCGAACCCAGGGAGGTTTGGAGTTAAAACTTCTCTCCATGACGAGTAGTCCCATTGATACTCCACTCCGGCCAGGTAAGAAAATAGAGCTAATCGAACGGTCTACTCGACAACTCTCCTACGTTAATGGCGGAAATCAATGGAATGTGCCTTCCCCATGCTATCCGTGGAGAGACACAAAAATAGGGGTTATATAACTCAAAACAGAATTTAAGGAGGCCTTTTTACACATGGTGCATTTCTTTGAATGTCACAAATGTCCCGAAAATTAAGCATGCTCTATAAAAGATTAGAATGGTTCGTCTTTATTTGAAAAGACTTATATGTGTCCAAAAATACTATGATAAACAATTACACACATTCTACATACTCCAAATATGAAAAGTAATACAATAGTATAACTCTTGTTTAAGTCAGTACTAAGTTCATCACCTTTATCTTCTTCTCCTTTCAAACATGACTATACCTTATAGATTACAATATTTATAAGGAACATTATGTCTATTTTTAGATTATATATATATATATATATATATTCCTTTTAAATATTTATCACATTTTTCTATTAGCTCTTTCATTTATAATGGAGACATAAATATTAAGTATATTTAATATTTATCTATTGATCATCACTACTATTAGTTCAAACTTTACATAAAAATATACATAACATCCTTCTAAAAATTATCTCAACTTTTAATTACTCATATATGAGTTATCTCAACTATTAATAACTTTATAAGACACTCCTTCAATATATATAATATTTATCTCATGGTGATTTAATAGTTATATTTATAATATAATGTCCCCCACTATATATATATATATATAGTTTCCGTCATTATGCCTTAATCATAATAGGATTAAAATGAGTTAGACTGTAGTATCCTAACTAGATATTTTAGGGTGAAATGTAAATCTTTTCTAGGACGAACTCATATCCCCACGCATCATAATTCAATATGATAAATCGTGATATGGCCAATCAACACATGGCTGCCTTTCTCATCGGTGGGTTTTATTACTTATCGTTTAGTCGTATTGGTATTCTTTAGCCTTCTAGGATTAATCTAAGACTTAAAAACATAACACTAACTCATAGTCCACTGGTGGGGCCTTGGCCTTGAGCTCCTCACCAGGGCCATTTACAAAATTCATAATTATATTTTGTAAGAATATTAATAATAGGGTCGAATTTGAGGGATGTTACATGCATCATCCCAGAACCACTAGTTCAAAATGTACGTGATGGGGATTGTATCATCCCTGGACTTTGGTCCTTGAATTGATCCGTAGACGTGTGGTCTCCGAGAAGTGGGGATTGTATCATCCCTAGACTTTGGTCCCTAAATTGATCCATAGACGTGTGGTCTCCGAGAAGTGGGGATTGTATCATCCCCGGACTTTGGTCCCTAAATTGATCCGTAGACGTGTGGTCTCCGAGAAGTGGGGATTGTATCATCCCCGGACTTTGGTCCCTGAATTGATCCGTAGACATGTGGTCTCCAAGAAGTGGGGATTGTATCATCCCCGGACTTTGGTCCCTGAATTGATCCGTAGACGTGTGGTCTCCGAGAAGTGGGGATTGTATCATCCCCGGACTTTGGTCCCTGAATTGATCCGTAGACGAATGGTCTCCGAGAAAGTGATTTTTATTTATTTATTATGATGTGGTTACTTGTATCGGTAGGATACTTGTATTGATGATGTGGTTACTTGTATCGGTAGGATACTTGTATTGATGATGTGGTTACTTGTATCGGTATGGATACTTGTATTGATGATGTGGTTACTTGTATCGGTAGGATACTTGTATTGATGATGTGGTTACTTGTATTGGTAGGATACTTGTATTGATGATATGGTTACTTGTATCGGTATGGATACTTGTATTGATGATGTGGTTACTTGTATCGGTAGGATACTTGTATTGATGATGTGGTTACTTTTATTGGTAGGATACTTGTATTGATGATATGGTTACTTGTATCAGTATGGATACTTGTATTGATGATATGTATACTTGTATTGGCATGAATACTTGTACTAATGATGTAGATACTTGTATTGTTATGGATACCTGTATTGATGACGATGCTGATGATCGTGTGATGATGATGCTGATGATCGTGTGATGACGATGCTAATGATCGTGTGATGACGATGCTGATGATCGTGTGATGACGATGCTGATGATCGTGTGATGATGATGCTGATGATGCTGATGATCGTGTGATGATGATGCTGATGATCGTGTGATGACGATGTTGATGATCGTGTGATGACGATGTTGATGATCGTGTGATGACGATGCTGATGATCGTGTGATGACGATGCTGATGATCGTGTGATGACGATACTGATGATCGGGAGATGATGATACTGATGATCGTGAGGATCCAGATGTTGATGTTGTTGTAGCTGTTCGAGTGCTGCAGAAGATAAAGACTCAGTATTGAAGATGTTGATGTTCTAGTAACTGCTTGAGTTACTGATGATGTTGAGAAAGCTTCCAATGATTTATAGATGTATCATGTATGATGTTGATGACTCCTTGCTCGTGCAGATGTTGTTATAATATCCTTCTCGTTAAGGGGGAGTGTTGATATATTGTAACTTCAAAGAATATTATATTTGTACTTTATTATTCCGGAGATGTTTCATTCCTCCGTGAAGATCTTATTGTATATCCAGAGATGGTTATTCCTCCGTCGGAATATGGTAACTTGGGTTATTAGACTTCCCTAGTGGGGGTCGGCCCTGTATGTGGTATGTGGGTCAAAGGGTTATTAGACCACCCTAGAGGGGTCGGCCCAGTCAGTTGTAGTGGGGTATTTAACCCATTGGTTAAATACGAGCCTACGTGTACCTGTGTAAAAGATATGTCAGAGTAGTGTATAAATAGAGGAGGTGTGTTCCTCATTTGATACACTCACACACTTGAGAGAGGCGCACTTGTGGAGGAGAGGTCTGCTATTATGGAGGAGGAGATCATGTCTCAGGTTTTCATCTTTGTATATTGCTGGTCATCTATATTGAGGAAGCTTTGCTGGGTTTTCTACCCCATGAGGGTTTCCCAGGATAAATCTTTGTCTCTTGTGTTTATGCTATGCTTGTTGTTTCTTCAGTGATCCTGTATATGCTATTATTGTGAAATGGAATGTAATGCTGCTATTTTCTGTCTTAGCATATTAAATTTTAACAAAGTGCGTTCTGCAAGCCTGTTTCCAAGTTCAGCATCTGCATTGCGGATTGCAGAAAAGCAATGTTCCGGGGAGCGCAAAGATAAGTTTCCGCAATCCGCATTGAGAATTGCAGATTACGGAATAGTGGTTTTCCAAATAGAAAAAAAGACAAGTTTCCACATTCCGCAATCCGCATTGCGGATTGCGGATTGGGGGAGAACGATCCTCCAGGGGGGGGATATAGTTTCTGCATCCTGCATTGAGGATTGCGGAAAGATCATCTTCAGAAACACAAAAAAAGTAAGTTTCCTCATCTCGCATTGCGGATTGTGGATCGCGGAAAGGAGATTCCCCATAAAATCCTGAGGCCGAAAGACCAATATATGCAAGCCATGTGGCTAATTGCGGGTTGTGGAAAGGCCCGTTGCGGAATGGCCGTTGCAGAAGGGAAATTGCAGAAGGAAATTTGTGGATCGAGAAATTTTTGCAGAGCCAGTTACAGTCACAGGAAATGGATATTTTTACAGGGGAATGGTGCGTCCGAGAGTGGCAAAGGGGCCTTATTCTGTTAATTGTCTTGATCAAACCTGAACGGACGGATCTGATGGATGAGCATGTGACTTCCATGGCCCAATGGTGTAGTTCCAGAATGAATGATTCTCCTCCTCTGCACATGGTAGAATAAGAGGTTGTTGATTCAGGCGGCTCAGCTCAAACGGCTTCATCATTAAGTGCAAGTTGTTTTGAATCATTTAGGATATTTTGCTATTTGTAAGCCTATAAAGGCAAGGTCCAAAGTAGACCAATAGTTTGGACGTTTTTTTTTCAGAGAGATTACTGCTCTATGTTGTATTAAACTCGGCCTCTTAATTCAATGAGCAGACCCGATTTTGGAGCTTGAGATTCCTGTGATGTGTGTTCTGATGTCTGTTATTTCCTGTGTATGTGATCTTGCTTTGTATTTCCATTAATTGTTTACTTATGCAGTACCTAAAGATCAAGATTAAATGGTCTGGAATTCATTCCCACATGCTCTAGATGCATATGACTAGGTATTCCACCCTTTTCCTCTTGAAGTTGCAGGTTAGAATTCATTCTTAAATGCTCTAGCCTTGTGGTCGAACTTGTCTCCTTCCTCTACCTTCATCTACTGATTACTCTGACATGAAAGAACAATGTCTACCTTGACTCCTTCTCCTGCAATCGCAGCCCAAACTTGCCATTGATGATAGTAACCCACTGAAGTTGACTCCATACCCAATTGTCCTCTTGTTCTTAACTCCAACCAACCAAAAACCCCTTTTAATTCGTTGTTTGAAGGTCTAGCCACCACTTTGACCAATATCCCAGCCCATTTTCAAGCTACATCCTGTTGCTAGAAGCCCCAAAAGGAGATCCCTCCCTATGGTTGGAAATTCTATAGTTTCCATCCACTAAAGATTGGTTTGCAATAGTTACCCCATGGTCTTTTCTTCCACAACCCAGGAAAATATTGGGTGATAACATTTCTGGTGACTCCGCTAGGGACAATCTCTGGTTTTCAATGTATAAAATCATACCTCTGAGGGTGAACAGAGAGTCTGAGGTTCCAAGGTTTTATCATTTTCCGTGGAGACTCCAACTTACATTCTGGCGATTCCACTCGAGATCGATCCTACTTCAAAAATTTTGTATCAGATTAGAGTTTATTACTGAGAGAGACCAGTAGTCAGAAGCTAAGAGGATCCTGCATTATTCCTGTGGCGAGACCATCTTTCGAATCAGAGAACCCCTAGAGGAAATTCTGGCATCCAGAAGAATACCTACCATAAGTCGTCTGGATCCTAAGTTACAAAAGGTTACTCCGAACCCAGAGAAGGTCATCAAGAAAGTAAAGAGAAGCTAGATAGGTATTTCTCTATTAACTAGGTCCTTTTCTTTACCTAAGAAAGAGGCATATGTTGCAAAGATCATTCCTCCAAGTTTAAGGACTGAGACTTCCCCATTCAGATCTAGGTTTGAGACTGACCTAAGGGAAGCCCTATTTAACCAAATAAAATTCTAGACCCATTTCCTAAGTGCTTGGTGGGAAAATTTACAAGCCTGGGAAGAAGCTAGTGGCCTGTCTCCCTTTGCTAAAGCTGCTGGACAAAATACCCAATCCCTGAGTATCACTTATGCTTCTCCTAAAATTCCCTATGATCCCAAAAATAACCTAAGGGACATGGCTTCCAGATATGCTCCTTTTCCCTCCCACCAAATCTTGATGACCTACCTGTGGGCTATTCCTAGCGCCTCATGAGATTTGATGAGGAGGGAAGAGTCTCTGCACAACAGCATGTAGACCATTTCAATTACTTCACAGACCTAGAGGGGGTAGATGAAGATGATGTTAAGATGAGGTTGTTTTCCCAAAGCCTAACAGGGGAAGTGAATAAATGGTTTAAGGCCCTTCCAACTAGAGGAATACCTACCTATGAAAGATTTGAAGAAAATTTCCTAGACAGATGGAAAGATAACCAAAACCCTCTCCAGATTCTCACTCAATATGAACATACAAAGAAAAACAATGTGGAGACTATCCAAGAATTCTCAGCCAGGTTCATGAGAATGTACAATTCTATCCATGTGGACATAAAACCCCCTATTGGGGCAACCAAGCTTCATTTTTCCAACTATTTTGACAATGAATTTTCTATCATGCTGAGATAAAGGAGATCTCCCACTCTCCCTGACATGCTGAAAGATGCACTAGAAGTAGAAGCCAACTTGATGGCATCAGGAAAAATGAAACACTTAACTGAAGCTAAGAAAAAGAGTTGTAATGAAGCAGTGCAGCCCTCCACATCCCAGTCCATGGACGCCAAATTTGAACATATGATGAGAACTATGGAGAGACTGGTGGATAAGATATCCCTTGATAGCAGGCCTCCTTCCAGAGAAAACCCAGAGCCTCAAGCTTGAAATAACAATCTCAGAATACCCCTTGTCCCACAAGGAAGACCTACAGAGCCAAGAAACCTTGACAATCAACCAATTAGACCACCTTTTGATGATAATTTCATAGATGAAGAGGAAGAAGATAGACAAGTTGAAGACCAAATCCATCTCTTTGATAAGGTCCAACCCTAGTTCTATTTAACTAAAGATGAACATGACCGGTCTTCCCTGCAGTCAGATGATGCCCCTGGTGAATCAGAATCTGACCAATACCAAAGAGGGATCCACAATGTCATATGTGATTTCAAGAGGCAACATAATTTGAGGAGTAGAAAAGTAACAACAGAATGAGGAAAGGTTGTTGCTGATCCATCCCCTTCTCAACCACGAAGAAAGGAAATCCCTAATAGAAAAGACCCAAAGGCTGCAATCTCTAAGGAGACTCCTGGGAAGGGGGCAGAGCCTCCAAAGAAAAGTCCATAAGGGAGAGGTAAAAGTGACACAAAGATAGCGAAGAAGGTCCATACTGCTTTCAGCTTGGAGAATGAAATATCCAAGATGAAGATCTCCATCCCCTTGAACGAATTGATCAAAAACTCAGAGTATAAATACCAGATCTTGAAGGTAGTGAATGGTGGAGAAGAAAAGCAGCCTGATACTCTCAATCTGCAAGATGACAATCCCACCCTTCTGTTTGTCCCCCATGTAGAAAATGCCTCCGAAATTGATGTCCCTCCTTTCTATATCAGTCTCAACATACATGACCATATCCTGTACGATGCCATGTTTGATTTAGGAGCCTCTTATAACCTCATGCCCAGTTCAGTGGTGGAAAATATTGCCTTAGAAATAACCAGACCTTATAAATATTTGTTCTCCTTTGATTCCAAAATATTTCCATGTTTAGGGATTATTAAAGACATGGTGGTCTCACTGACTTAGATACCTCAGAAGAATATGATCATGGATGTGGTAGTGGCTAATATCCCACCTAAGTTTGGGATGTTGTTGTCCAGGTCATGGAATGCAAAGTTGAAAGGAACCATGCATATGGACATGTATTATGCTGCCATCCCCATCTTTGGGGAAAGCAGGAGACTGTAAAGGGAGCATAGGCTGTCATACATGGTGAGCGACAAAGACAGGCTTGAAAACCACCCCATATTTTCCATAGACACGGATGTAGGTTCCTCAATTCTCTACTATGATCCAGGTTCAGAAGGAGAAGATGCGAAAGCTTCCAAGTTACCTGAACTGGATGGTGAAGCCAACAATGGAAATGGGGTGAAACGCCTTAAAATCTTAGCTAGCGCAGAGAATGATGGGCAACAGATGGAAGAGGGAAGTAGCGAGAAATCAGAACTGGAAACAGAGGCCATGGCCACCCTCCAAAAAGCGGATCACTAGGTCATGAATTTCAGTGGGGCCGTGAACAAAGAAGGAGCTAGAGCAGGGATATGGATCGTCCCTCCAGATGAGAGAATTGCATGTGCCAGGTTTCATACTTTCAAACTGATATTTGACTATTCAAACAATGTGGCGGAATATGAAGCTCTTCTATCGGGCTGGAATGTACTCAAAGACCCGAGGGCTAAGAAGATCAAGATATTTTGAGATACAGAGCTAATAATCCAATAGGTAAAAGGAAACTATGAGGCTAAGAATACCAGGCTAAAGGCTTACAGGAATGCTATGTGGGAGATGTTTGACAATTTATTCACAGATCACGATATCTCTTTCATCCCCAAAGAGCAGAATACAATGGCAGGCACCCTAGCCAGTTCTGCTAGCAGATTTCAGCTCCCTGCTTACCTTGATAGGAATCACATGATTAATATAAGGCATAGACCCTATGTCCCAGACAATACTAAGCATTAGCAAATATTTGAAGATGATCAGTAGATAAAGAAGTTCCCGGAGATGACTGGGGATTTTTCCAATATCCAGATTGATCAAGGGGGCTGTGAAGGGGAAGAATGGGAACTTGATCCACCAGATCTCGAAACCACTTTGGGAGGCAAAGAGATTTTGCAGCTAAAGAGAAATTACATACCCAAAGGATTGGTCCCACTGGAAATACTGTTTGATGAAAATTATGTGGCCAGCAACCATAAGGTGGCTCCAAACCCAAAGGAAGTAGAAGACTGTAACATTGGGAAAAATGAAGAACCCGGATTGTCAAACTATCAAAGTCCCTGGCCCCATGTATCAAAAAATACTATATGGGTTTGATGAGAGAGTTTTTTGATGTGTTTGCATGGTGCTATGAAGATCTAAATGAATATGACACATCTATCATCCAGCATACCATACCAGTCAAGATAGGGGGGGAGCCATTCAGGAAGAAGCTGAGAAGGATGAATCCCATGCTCCTCCCACTGATAGAAAAAGAGGTGAAGAGGTTGTATGAAGCCAAAATCATAGTCTCTTTAAGGTTTTCATAGTGGGTGGCCAACATAGTCCCAGTGAGGAAAAAGAATGGTAAAATCAGACTATGTATTGACTTTAGAAACCTCAACAAGGTGTCCTAAAGGATAACTACCCCTTGCCCAAAATGGACCACATCTTGCAGAAGGTTGTAGGGGCAGCAAGAATGTCCATGATGGATGGATTTTCAAGATACAATCAGATTAATGTACATCTAGAGGACCAGAACAAGACAACCTTTACCACACCTTGGGGAACCTTCATGTATGCTAAGATGCCCTTCGATTGTTGAATGCAGGAGCTACCTTCCAAAGAGTTATGGACATAGATTTCGCAGGAGAGAAGGATATATTTGTGGTTGTTTACATGGATGACATCACTGTGTACTCTAGGTCTAATGCAGAACATCTAAAACATCTACACCAAGTGCAGAAAGTTTGGAATCTCTTTGAACCCTAAAAATTCTAAGTTTTCCATGCAAGAGGGTAAATTGTTGGGCCACATAATATCTAAGGATGGAATCAAAATTGACCCAAACAGAATAGAGGCAATACAGAAAATTGAGCTCCCCAAGAGTAAAAAGGAAATCCAATCCTTTCTAGGCACAGTGAACTTCATAAGGTGATTTATCCCCAATTTTGCAGAAATCATGAGGTCAATCACCTGCATGCTTAAGAAAGATAACCAAGTTAGGTGGACTGCATAATCTAGGAAAGAATTTGCGGATATAAAGAAAGCTATTATTGAAGCACCTATACTAATCAACCCAGATTTTGACAAAGAATTTATTATGTTCTCCTTCTCCTCTGAGCATTTTATAGCAGGTGTGATTTTACAAAATAATTGGGAAGGGGATGAACAACCCATAGCTTTCTTCAGCAGGGCTCTCAGAGATGTTGAGCTCAAGTACAACATCATGTAAAAGCAAGCCTATGCCATGATCAAAACTCTGAAGGATTTTGGGGTTTATGTCCTACATTCCCATGTTGTAGCCTATGTTCCCAATGCTGCTGTGAAATATATATTGACACAACCTAATCCAGAAGGTAGAAGAGAAAAGTGGATAGCTATATTGCTGGAATATGACATGGAGATCAAACCTACCAAGCTTATTAAAGGGAAAGGCCTGGCCATACTCATGGCTGATTCAAATTGGGATTCAATGAGTATGAACCTGCTGTCACACATACAGGGAGAGAATTCCCAAGATCCACTACCTTAGGTATCAGACAAATTCTTGTCCTCTCCTTGGTATTCTGATGTTGTATATGTTTTGCAGAACTTGCAAACACCCCCTGAAATGGGAAAAAGAAAAGCTAGATCCACCAAGATGAAGGCTGCAAAGTATTGCATACTAAATGGTTGTATTTATTGGAAAGACCCTAGGGGTGTCCTCTTGAATTGCATTGTGGAAGATGAGGCCAGAGAAACATTGAAAGAGTTTCACAAAGGAGTTTGTGGATGACATCATTATTGGAAAGCCAATGTTAACAAAATTCTCAGGGTGGGGTTATATTGGCCTACTATGTTCAAGGATGATTATAAGGAAATAGCCAGTTGCCATGAATGCCAAGTTTTTGAAGGAAATAGGAAGCTCTTGTCATTGCCCCTGAAACAAATATCGGTGGAAGCCCCTTTTCAGCAGTGGGGACTTGACTTCATTGGTGAAATTTCCCCCAACTCCTTTGGGCAGCACAAATGGATACTGATTGCCACTGATTATTTCACCAAATGGATCGAAGCAATACCTACAAGACAAGCCACAGACACAATCATCATCAATTTTCTAGAGGAGAATATCATGTCTAGGTTTGGATGTCCTGCTAAGATAATCACTGATAATGCACAGGCCTTCAAATCCAAGAAGATGGTTAAATTCCGTGATAATTTATCCACATCAAATTGGGCCATTCTACTGCTTACTACCCTAAGGGGAATGGATTGGCAGAATCCTCTAACAAAGTCCTAGTGAAGATAATCAAGAAGTTGTTGCAAGAAGATAAAAGGGCCTGGCATACCAAGCTGACCCTTTCCCTGTGGGATGATAGGATCACCTCCAAAAGGTCCATTGGAACTTCTCCTTTCAAATTAGTATATGGAGTAGAGGTGGTTTTTCCTAATTCCCTGAGTGGGCCCGTAATGATATTTTTACAGGAGCAAGAAGAAGATCCAAACCACAAGCTCAGGAGAGCTAATCAGCTAGTGGAAGTGCAAGAAATTAGAGAAGGGGTGCAGGTTGAAGCCATGAAAGCTCAAGACCGAGTAAAGAGGACTTTTGACATAAAAACCAAGGAGGATGATTTCCAAGTGGGAGATCTAGTATTAAAGTGGGATGCTAGGAGAGAAGACTAGTCCCAAAAGTTTGATAACCTTTGGCAGGGGCCCTATAAAATCACAGCTTATCGTGGGAACAATGCTTTCTTCTTGTAGGACAAATATGATGAACTAGTTGGCAAGGGAGTCGTCAATGGGCAGTTCTTGAAGCATTATTTCATGTGAAGAACAAGTCTGCCGACCCACCCCCATTATACATTGTCGTTTTCATTTTCGGTTAGTTGTGTTCCATTTTTGTGATACAAAGGGGAAAGAAAGAGAAAATGAATAAGGCCGCTAGTCTACATGTTCTTACTACCTCACAGGGAGCATAACATCCCCAGTTGGAGCCGTTGTTAACACTTATTATGTTTCCACCAGAGAAGGTGAAGGAAAACCCCCACTCAAAGCCCCAAGGTCATCCATTGGCCGATTGCATCAAATAAATAGTCAGGAAACCCATAATTGGCTAAGTGTTGAACAATTCCAAGCAAAATGACCGAGCCACAGTGAGAAAATGGGAAAATACAAGGCAGGAGGGCCCTTCTGCAGGAAAAACTAGCAATAGGATCTTCTTCTACAACCAAAGAAGATTGGATGGCTAAGATCAAGGGGTGGATCAGATCAACGGTCGAGAGTACATTCCGCAAGCCTGTTTCTAAGTTCCACATCCGCATTTCAGATTATGGATTAAGGAAAAGCAATGTTCCGGGGAGTGCAAAGATAAGTTTCTACAATCCGCATTGTTGATTGAGGATTGTGGAACAGTGGTTTTCCAAATAGAAAAAAAGACAAGTTTCCACATTCCACAATCCACATTGCGGATTGTGGATTGTGGAAGAACAATCCTCCAGGGGGGGCAAAAAATGTAGTTTCCACATCCCGCATCCCGCATTGCAGATTGCGGATTACGGAAAGCTCATCTTCAGAAACACAAAAAAAGTAAGTTTTTGCATCCCGCATTGCAGATTGCGAATTGCAGAAAAGTGATTCCCCAGAAAAACACGAGGCCGAAAGAACAATCCTTGCACTCCACGTGGCTAATTGTGGGTTGCGGAAAGGCCCGTTACGAAATGGTCGTTGTGGAAGGGCAATTGTGGAAGCATCGTTGCAAAAGGAAAGTTGCAGATCGAGAAAGGTTTGCAAAGCCAGTTACAGTCACGTGAAATGGATATTTTTACAGGGGAATGTCGCATCTAAGAGTGGCGAAGGGGCCTGCTTATGTTACCTGTCTTGATCAAACCTGAGCGGCTGTATCCGATGGATGAGCAGGTGGATTCCATGGCCCAATGGTGTAGTGCCAACACGAATGATTCTCCTCCTCCGCGCATGGTAGAATCAGAGGCTGTTGATTTGGGTGGCTCAGCTCGAACGACTTCATCATTACCAGTGCAAGTTGTTTTGAATCAGTTAGGATATTTTTCTATTTGTAAGCCTATAAAGGAAAGGTCCGAAGTAGACCAAGAGTTTGGTCTTTTTTGTTTCAGAGAGATTAATTCTCTGCACTGTATTAAACTCGACCTCTTAATTCAATGAGCAGACCCGATTTTGGAGCTTGAGATTCATGTGATGTGTGTTCCGATGTCTGTTATTTCCTGTGTATGTGTTCTTGATTTGTATTTCCATTAATTGTTTACTTATGGAGTACCTAAAGATCAATATTTCATGGTCTGGGATTCATGCCCACATGCTCCAGATGCATATGACTAGGTATTTCACCATTTTCCTCTTGAAGTTGCAGTTTAGAATTCATTCTTAAATGCTCTATCCTTGTGGATGAACTTGTCTCCTTCCTCTTCCTTCATATGTCGATTACTCTAACGTGAAAGAACCATGTATATGTTTCCTCCCACTCCTGCAATTGTGGCCCAAACCTGCCATTGATGACAGTAACCCACTAAAGTTGACTCCATGCCCAACTGTCCTCCTGTTCTTAACTCCGACCAACCAAAACCCCTTTTAATTTGTTGTTTGAAGGTCTAGCCACCACTTTGACCAATATCCCAACCCATTTTCATGTTGCATCCTATTTCTAGAAGCCCCAAATGGAGATCCCTCCACATGGTTGGAAAGGCTAGTTTCCATCCACTAAATATTGGTTTGCAACAGTTACCCCATGGTATTTCCTGCCACAACCCTGGAAAATATTGGGTGATAACAGATGGTATGCATTAGGGACTATGGCATTCAAGCATTGATGGGTGGTTTTAGACAACATTGATGTTTTGGAGGGTGCAACTGAAGCAGTGGGATCCATGAATTCCTTGGCATGATGGATTGTCTTGGATGTGATTTACATTGTTGGAGTGCAATGGTGTTGGTCATTATCCCATTTCATTCATCATATTCACTTGGGATCCTAGCATTCTTTTCAATTGTTTCAATTGGGAAGAACATACATTTTTAGTTGCATAGATAGTGGAGTCACTTAGTGGGGAGGTGGATATGTTCATGGTGGCATTGAGGAAGCATGATGGACTAATTGAATTCCAAATGCTATGTTATTTTAGCACCAAAATCTCGATGGTGAGAAGTCATGGAGTGGTTTCATGCTTTATATGGAGTTGATGTCTTGCTTGAGGACAAGCAAACTTGTGAGGGGAGGACTGTAATGTCCCCAAATCAACCTTGGACCATAATTTCTTAAGTCACCTAGAATGGTTCATGTTTATTCACCTAGGTGGTGATTTAGGTTGATTAATTGTTGATCCTAAGGCTGGTTTCCTAAGGTTGGACGAATCACTAGTGGAAAAATACAAGGAAAAGCAACTCCTAAGCAATGTGACAAGGTGTCATGTCACCACCCTGAGGACACCATGATAAAATCACAAGCCCATTCAACCCCATGGGTCCTAGTGACAATTTGGCATTAATTAATTAAAAGGGGGTAAACTTTGGTTTAGTCACCCATGTAGATTAAATAAATGAAGGTGGGTCATAGTTCCATATTATTTATTAATTTTAAAAAATATTTATGAGTTGTAATGTCTAGGTGGATCAAGGAGGGAGCATAAGTGGTCTTGTGGACCCTATGAGTTTCATCCATAATGGAAATTAGAAGAAAATCAGAAAATTCCACAAAGCCACCAAAAAGATGGAAGGCGTCACAAAAGCAGGCAACTTTGAAAAGCAGAAAGCATGCAAAAAAGAAGGAAAGTACATAAAAGAAAAAAGAAGTAGAAAAGAAGTCAAAAGCACAGGGAAAGTAGGAAAGCATAGAAAATCCAAGAAAAGCAAGATGTTTCCAAAAGCAGAAAATCAGTCTAAAGTGGAAAGGAAACAATGCAAGGAAAAAGGAAGGTAAAATTTGAAGATGCCAAAAGAAGTAAATGAGGGTGCATTGGTGAGTTGGATGAACACATTATATGTATCTTGAAGACTCATTCATGCTATAAAGGAAGGTGGTGTTCCCCAGCGCACATATTTTGTCACTCTTGTTATTTGTCTTGAGAGCTCTCCTTCTCAAAGGCTTGGGAGATGCGCCCCTAGCCAGCTTTAGGTGGTGTGGCCCATTGCAAACTTGTTCAAGTAAACTACACAGTTTCAGTACAATAATTACATTACGAAGTTGCATATATGATCCATTCCATATCCTCAAGGATTCGAGTCTCCAAATGGGTGCAAAGAATGAAGCATGAGTTCTTGTGTTTGTGATGAGATCTGACTAGTAGAGAAAGCAGTCTGAGGAATTGTGCCCCAGTAAGTTGTAGCAATTGCATCCCATGACCTCAATGAGATGTAGAATGATCATTTACTTTCCATATATCTGATATGGTGGTGAAATCTATTTCATTCTTTCTCATACTCAATATTATGCTTCTATGTTGTAAAAATCCTACGGATTGAGGACTCCTGGTAAGTTGGGTTCAAGTTGACTATATTTTTATGCTATTGAACTCTGATATCAACTTGCTGCTACTCATACACATGTATTTGATTCAATATATCAGTCTTTTGGATGAATTCATGAGCCCCTGGGGCAGTTTGTAATTTAGTGTTTCAAGTCTTGTTCCCTATGCATAGAAAATTGACTAGTTTAACAGAATTTGTGATAAGTTTGGTTTTGTAAGTCCTTTTTTTAGTCCATGAGTTGTTGTAGGTTTATAAGCTTCGTATATAGCTCTCCAAACTATTAGTTCTAAAATTCATGACCCTCTAAGGGCGTTTGGAAAAGCCTGGAAGTTAGCCAGTCGAGTAGGCCTAGGTAGCGCACTTGCTTGTTTGGCATCCAAACAATGTCAAATTACTTCTAAAACTTGGTATTGATGTTGTATAAGGGTGGGGACATTCCATATATTGTAAAACATGTTTTATTACTTCCAATAAGCACCAGAAGCATTGGATTTCCATAGAAGTCCCGTGGACAATTGCCTTGAAGCCTTGGGTTTAGCCCAAGGAGTCTACCTGGGCGTGAAGTACCCGTAAATGTGATGCTATCAAATTATTGTCCTTTTTTCATCTTACTTGAAGCCTAAGCAGGTCCTAAAATTTATCTCGGGAGAAGTTAGGAAGAGTCTAATGTTGTTTGCAATTTTATTTCTCAATCCTTGTCAAACTAACTAGCCCTTATTCCAAGTAATCTACTATTTGTTTCATTTTGCAAATATTTTGAGTTAATGTGCCTTTGATCAGGTCAGGTACATTACAAATGTTGGTTATATTAGTGGTACTGTTGGGAAGGTTTTTTTCTTGGGAATGAAGGTACGACTGAATTGTTATTTCCAGTTTTTTTTGAAGCAAAGAGCAGTGGTGGAATGGAATTTCATGGATTATGTAGCCTCTTCCTATGGACTAGGAGAGTGGATGCTAATTTTGTGTTGTGCAAAATTCAATAGATAGGTAAATTCAATCAGTTATTGTTTAATTCCTCCCCTTTCGCTAGTCTGGAGAGTTTGGGATTCAAGGTCATTTTTGATACGAACCGTTACACCAAAACCTCGAGGTTTTGGTGTAACAGTTCGTATAATTTGGTATCAGAGCCTCCACCCAGGTTCAAGTCACATAGCGGGTGGAAACATCGGCATTGCAGTGTTCATATGGGGCTCGTACGGCGCAAAGGGGACACCACCGTACGGGCGCACATCCAGCCCAGAGTCTGGACTGCGGAGCGTGGTGGGATGTTAAGATCCTAGTGGACGGCCTTCACTAACACCTCGAGGTTTTGGTGTAACGGTTCGTATCAATTTTTTTCAAGAAGTTACCTTGCCATTGGGTTACAAGGATAGACTAGTAATATCAAACAAGTATCATTTAGTTCCTCCCCTCTCGCTAGTCTAGAGAATTTGGGATTTGGGGTCATTTTTTTAAGAATTTACCTTGCCTTTCGGTTTTGAGGATTGGTAGCTTAGTGAGGAAAATTCTGTCATAATTGTGGAAATTGGGAAGAAAACTGAGTTGTTTTCTATATTTGGAAAATGGTTACTTTGTGTGAATGGACCTGATAATTTCATGGAATCTTTGGACATGTTGCAAAGTTTGTTGTAATTATTAATTGGACTAGTTGGAATTCAAGGTTTATAAGTTTGAATTGGGTTACATGGGAATTTATTTTGGATTTTGCTATGGAAAAGAAGATTGAGGAAATAATTAGATGAATTGGGGTTGTTCAAACCGATATTAAGGATATCAGACAACAAATGTAATGGATGAATGCCCAGATGGAGTGACTAATAGTAGCTATTTGTAGTATTATATATCATGTGCCAATTTTGGATAATCGTGTGGATGAAATAGAGCAGTTTTCATATCAACTTAAATCCAATTTTTCCTACTTTGATTCATTCCTAAAAGAATATGAAGGAATGGTTCATTCCTATGATTCTCAAGTGAAAGAAATCTCCTTAACTTTGGCTAAACACAAAGATCTAATTGCTAGAAAGAAATCCAAAATGGAAGATAATTCTGAGAGTGAGCACAATACTAGAAATTTTTGGGCCAACCTTATCATGTTTAGATCTCAAGTTCAAGCAAGGATGTTGAAGCAGAACCAGAAAAATATATATATATATTGCTCATGCCAATTTCAGTGAAGAAGAAGCAAAAGATCAGGTCATGAGAAGTGATGATAGTGCAGTTTAACTTTCTGTTTGTATGTTTCATTTTTGCCAAAAAAATTTAGGCCATTTTGTTAAAGTTTATAGTAGTATAGATACTCTAAGACATTTTGAAATAGTTTTCAAAATTTGCAGGACTGTAAAGGATGTTGAAAGCACTTTGGGAAACAATGTCATATATGTTTTGAATTACTGTTTTCTACTCTTTAAAGCTATTTTTCTCAATTTTTTATAATACAAAGTAATCGTTTTAGTTAAAAAAATGGTTATAATGTTTATGATATGTTTTTTTTAAATTTTTATTATTAAGTTGGATATGTGATGACGATGATAGTTATTAACGTTCATTTAGATCAATTTTGGTCTATAGGACGTTAAAAAGAAAAGGAGTCACATGGTTTTCTTTAGAATTTTATTTCTATGCTAAAAAATATTTCAGAAAAGCATTCATAAATCACAAAAGTTATGATGAGTTAAAAGGTTAGGGAGGCCAATATTGTAGCAAATGTTTTGAAATTTTGATCTAATGTGTGTGTACATAGGACATTCTATGAGAAAGTAATTTTCAACTTCAATATTATTTGTGTCACAAAGATGATAGATTATTTCATCCCATGATGTTTTAAGAATTGTCCAGCCCCCTGTTTCACTATGTAGCTCATGAGAGTTTGTTCATATTTTAGCAATGTTGATATTCTTCTTTAGGCTAGTTAAAATAGAGATATACTTTTGATCTTCTAGATTAGGGTTGATCATTGTTGGATCTTATGTGAGAAGACCCAGGTTCACTACGACAAAGACCAACAAATCCCAATATACTAGCCCTTTCAATATCACCTACGAACAAGCGAAGTCTCACCCGAAGTACTTGTGGGTACTGTAGGAACCACAATTCTGCAACAACAAAAGGGAGAGAACTATATTCTACCATCATACCCATTAATCAAAACTCGATAGAAATTAGTTAAACCACAGATCTAACATAATATATACCTCAACTGCGCAGTATATTATAAATGATAAAATTCACATCCTATTATCATATCACTGAGCATCTATCATCTAACAGTATCATGTAAATCAAAATAACGAGACATACAGGAACATTCACATACACATTGCGCCAGAGATTTTTACGTGGAAACCCAAATGGGAGAAAACCATGAAAATGATTTTCTTATTCATTGATCCCATTACATAAATCATTAATTAATCTTCTTACAGATCTGTGCACACACTCTATAGACCTTGACTCTTCCAAAAACCCTTCAATTACACAAACTCCACAACACTACATGGGATCACTCAAATCTTCGTCACACTAACTTTTTGTAATGTACCCCAGGGATATCAAAGTTTCTGAGGGACATATCATTAGCTATCTGAGGCTAATTACTTGATTTTTAGTGCAGCATATAAACCATAAACATTTAATTTCTATTTTTCCAAAATTAATTGTGACACAAAATCCAATAATTAACAAGAAATTAATATAAATTCATTAACACATCCAACATTTGATCTAAGGGCTGGGAATTATTCTTAACATCATATAAAATCATCAAAACTTCAATTCAATCCATATAATAGAATATAACCACTTCTAAAGGCTAATCATTCTTAATCATAGTTAACTAGTAATTAGGGTGTTAATTAAGACACTTAACGACACTTAGTGCGCAAATGATGACACTTATAACAAATACAATTGTTTAACAAATAATCATCGATTATCAATCCCAATGGATTAATAACATCTAATTACATGTAAATAAGTCCTAATTACAATAATTAATCATGTAATTACGAAGAGAGTCCACAAGACTAGTTAGCTAGTTTCTAATATGAGCAGCTAGTCTTGCACAAAATCAGCTTGTAATCATGCCATTAAACCCAAAATAAATCCTACATCCATAAAAAATATTTAAGCATGCACCTACATCCAATTAAAGGTTTACTTGCAGATTATTCCAATTGCACATAAGGTGATCTTTTCCATCAATTCCAATGAAACTAGTTAACATTCACCGCAAGGAATTGAGTCTAAATAACTAAACCAAAATGAAAGGAATACATAAGTAAATGGTAACGCATAATAATTATCCACCTACAACACAATAACATGTTAGAAACAGATCACATGGTTGTAGTATTCCATTTTTACGAAAACGAAGATTTCAATCCACAACTAGTTATCAATTTTCACGCAATGTACCTAGTTTCCAATTTAACTTTCCAAATTCCAAATGAAGAGAAATATATGAATAATATATATATCATGTTAAGCGTAGCAGGGGTAACCTATAGTCATATTTTTGTATCTTTCCTCCCATATATAGTCCATTAAATAATTCACAAAGTTATCTAATTCTACTGATATGAATTGACTAGTAATTCTAGGAATCGCTAGAATAATTAAATCCATTGAAGGAGCTAGAAATTGGAAATTGATCTAGAATTTTGGTAGACATTTCCCAAACACTATCAAGAATATCTACCCTCACATTCTCACATGCATTTCAAGTGTATTTATCATACATAATCATAAAAATAACACTCGGGAATTTTTACAAACACTTCATGTGCCAAGTCTCCAAACTATGCAAAACAATCCAATCGAAGAACTAGTTTTCAAATAAAAGGTAGATGCATCAAAGATAAGTGTCTTAAACCATTCTGAGGATATTATACCATAAAAATACACATTATATAATTAAAAGGGGAATAAATATCATTTATGTAGCATAGGTTCCAAATAATCATTTTCTCAAACAATTTGTGCACAGAATCCCAAAAATTAGGTTCCAATTCCTTCACAAAATTTACTTGCATAAATAGATTGAATTCCATGAGAAATTTCTTCCACAAATAGATCATACAGTTCATCAAAATTTCATGTGCATCCATAAATAAATAATATCAAAGCCAAATAAATTAAATAAACATGATATAAAACACTTATATTTTCCAAATACGCAACCAGAATTGACCGTGGAACGTTCCACCCAGTTGTAGACACAATGAAAGCCAAAAATCACTTTGCAATGGTCACCCCCAAGTCAAAACCATTATTCCACAATAAATAGCGCATTCAACCACAAATTATCTAAATAAATCATTCCAACCACAAACCAATGGCAAGTGGGGCCTCTACTTCCACTCCAAGGAAATTCTAGTGACTCCGGGACAACAGTCCAACCACAACCCTATGGAAAGTAACACTTCCAATCCATGGAAATTTAAATGGCTCCAGGAAAACCTCAAATTCAAGGAAGTGGACCTCACCCCTACTACCAAACCAGGATCTACATAGGCAATACACATCTCTATCCAACCTCAAATCCAATGGCGGTGGACCTCACCCCTACTGCCAATCCAAGATATCCATAGGAAATTCCAAGACATACACCAGTGGCTCCAGAGTAACTCAGCTTGGGAACAGGCTCCACATGGGCGCAATGAACAACAAGAATCTCATACCAAGAGCAACAAAATCGAACCACAAGTGCCAAACACAAGAACAAGAGAAAAATCATGAACCAACACACAAGTGTGACTATCCAACACAATCAAATTGAATTCCTTCATGAGCAATTCGAATTGGGAGAGAGAGGGACACAAGCATGAGAGTTACATTCCCAAAATAATAAACTAGAGTTACACATTAGGTGGCTACACCAAGAGACACACTAATCCAACTTATGAGGGCGCACTAGGTGAGAGAGGGACTCCAATCCTCAAATAAAAAAATTAATCTCACAGTAAATAAAACCAAGGAGTGACATAACACTTTAGGGTGCATAACCAAGAGGTTCCATCAAGTACATAAGAAGGGTGTACAACATCCACATAGGCTCAACACACATAGGTAAAAAAAATTCCAGAACCCCTTGCTCTTAAAATCATGGTTCCTCATAGTATATTTCGTGGCATCATTCATCTGGTTGTTTTTATTTTATTAATTATTTTATAATTTCAACATAATAAAAATAATAATAATGTGCAAACCATAGTACAAGCACCTTGTGCCACTATGTCCAACATAACAACAATAATAATATGTCTAGGAGCTGAACCAGAGGATATTACACTTTTCATCAACATCTCATCCAGAACTATTAGCATATTACTATACCCCTGCTAACCACTTAGTGGACCGAAAATCCTAACTTACTCTAACCACTTTCTTTGTTGATGTGATAAAACACTAGTATTTCCATGTTTTTTGGGAACTACATTGGAGTCTGTCCTTCTTTTGTAGATGTGATTTCTTTGACCACTTCACTGCACTACCCATTTTCACACCAAAACACAAAAACTGGTTCAAAATACCTTAGGGCCAACATGCCCCCAACACTCACATTTTTCTCATTCCCAACAAATCAAGCTTGCTCTTGCGGAGTCTTCCATGTCACCAAAAAATTGACATATATCTCCTTTGACACTTTGACTGTCCCTTCTATCTTATATGCCTACTCTTGTAGTTCCTCTACTAACTACACAGTTATTTCTACCTATAATTGTGCTTCATCTATTTGTGTAGATTTGTGTATCTTTGTGTAACCTCCTCCAATGATTTCAGATATTCTTACTACTTCATTTTGCAATGTTTCGAGCCTCTGGGTCATTCACTACTGCTCCTCCCTTAGGTGATTAAATTTGGCTTGCATCCTTTTGCTTTCTGTGACCTTGGTCATTCTTTATAATGGTGGTAAGGAATTTATAATATCTTTCGGCTCCACAGCCCTAGTATGCGCGTGTTCCAACTTTGTTTTTACTTCATGTAGCTCTTCATCGTCCATCAGCGTTTCCCATTCCTGCGAAATTTAATCAAATAACTTCGTGCAATTCTCTTCTAATTCCTTAATATTATCAATTGTTGCTTTCACTGCGCCTTCTCTTTGTTCTCGTACTTCTAGTAGTGTAGTGGGAACTAACTATGCTTCCAACTTACTAATTCTTATGCGGAGGCCCTTAATAGCTTCATTGAGGTTCGACATTCTATCTTCAATGGGTGTTTCCTATGACATTTGAATTTATGGGAATGCGTTGTAAGTCGATGCTTCCATGAATTTCTGTAATTTTTTGTTTTACTCCACGATCTCATCCTTCTCCTTCTGAATCACTCAACATTTGTCTCTAAGTCCGTCCCTTTCTATGCCACACTTCATCATTTCAACAAAACTATGCTCTTCACGGCCTTTTATTTCTTCTGTAATACCTTGGTGTAGGTTATGTAACATATAGATAGGTAACTCTTCTAGCTTCTACTCAACATGACTTAAGGCATGTACATGGTCTTGTACCTCTTCTATTGGGAAAATTAATGCTTTTGGAATTAGTGACACAACTCTGTGTTACACATCCGAGGATGGCTATGTAATTGGTCTGCTTCCTTGTCCAAGTGGATGCTACTCAACTATGGATTGAACTGGTGTTATCCTTGCATCTGCTAGTGCTTGTCGTAGCTTAGTCAAATGCCCTTTGATTCCTCCAAAAATATCTAAGTTCTTATCTTCCGCATTCTGTTATATGTCTATTGTAGTATCTTTGAACCAATCAACCAATATTTCAATGTCATCCTCTCTCAAGGACATATCCGTGCTCCCCTTCTTTGATTTTCTCTTCTTTCTCTTTCCTTTAGAGATTTCAGTAGCTTTCCTTTTTTCTTGATTGCAGATTCAGTCTGCGTCGCATTAGACTCTTTCTCTCCTTCCTGCGATGGGTCTTGTTTTTCACTTTCTCCTACTTGTGCTCTAGATACCTCTTCGCGTTATTGGTATTTCCCATTCTCTAATATACTGTTCTATTCTTCTATTGTCTATGACACATCTTGCGATATTTCCTCTACGGGAACTGGCACCTTCCATTCCTAGATAATCCCGCTTAAATATTATTCCTCTAACTTATAATGTGTAGGAAACCATTCCTTAGTAGGATCCCTCCTTTCTTGCACGAACATAAACTGCGGCCCCGCCATAATCCGAACAATGATCCTAAATACCTTTGTGAAACGAGGATCCATGTGAGGAGTCTTCAAAATACCATGTTGGATACCCTCCTTATAAACATAAAATGTGATGTTTGTGTCCCTATGTCTCTATTTGTTATCACCGAACCATAAGGATGTATATCGCATAGCCAAATAATGCCCCACTTGTCCCGCAAATTGCGAGTCCTACGGTTGGCCCAAGAAACTAATGCAATCAAAATTAGTAACCAAGGATAATGAAATGGGATACATTTTTCTTATGCATCACGGAAATCATTCAAAAACTCATTAAGAAGGAATGTCACCTAGTTCAGCTAGACACCTTTGACACACTTCTTATCCAATGTTATTACTACCTTGGACACCTGGTTGGGGTG
Organism: Larix kaempferi; assembly: GCA_027924585.1. Taxonomy (NCBI): domain Eukaryota; kingdom Viridiplantae; phylum Streptophyta; class Pinopsida; order Pinales; family Pinaceae; genus Larix; species Larix kaempferi. The sequence continues at coordinate 8,707,959 of BSBM01001033.1, forward strand.
ACATTCCTTAGTAATTTGCTAGCTAGTGCTTGTGTCGCAAATATGACTGACTTATCATCAAGAGAAGCTACGCCATAGCCTCGATTGCTCTTCTCCTTCCCATAATTATCCTTCATTTTATCATCAATCTCCTTATATTTTTCCTTCCCAACAAAATAGGCCATTGGATCTGGTCCTGTGGATGGAAAGCCTGTGATCCTCGACACTAATTCTATATCTATTGAAATTTTCTTATCTAGCCATAGAAATCCTCCATGCACACATACTAAGAGCAACTTCACAAAGGCATTGACTTCCGCACTGCGACCAAAATGAGGTATTTCTAGGAGGGCCAATATGCCATATTTTTCCAATCATATAGCACATTGATGTGGTTAAACAACCCGAGCAATCATGTCTTCATGATGCACCTCCACTAAGTATTTTTCAGGAGAAAACCTTGGGAATTTTTTTCTATCATCCAAGTTGTGATATGCATGCTTAAGGTTTGGTACTTTTCCTAGCATATCATCTTCCTTCTTTACTCCTTTTGGAATTTTTGGTTTCTGGAGGGTATACTTTGCATCCTTAAACAACTTTACTGGTTTTTCATTCTACTTCCTAAGTGGTACATATGGTGGAAAAATTGATGACAGGATGGACATCGAGGCCTCTGCATCATGTCTTCCTTTAGTGTGGGATTCAATAGTCTTTGTTTGTATTGAAATTCTTGTTGGTGTGGGTGACCATCGTGCTACTGTTGGCATCATTGATGGAACTACTACTGGAATTACCTATGGTTCTGCTCAGATTTCTAGTATTCCAGACTCCATGAAATATTTTACAATTTTCTCAAGTGATTTTTCAAGCATAATCTCTCCAGACACGCTCTTGCATAGCACACAGGTTTTTCGGCTTCATTCTTAGCTCAATTCTTAGCACTAGTTGGAAAAGTACAATGATCTTAATCCTCATTCCTTGACAGTTTTAATGCCCCTCAATCCTATATTGTCGTCGCGTTAACTCTAGGTTTAGCATCTCTGACCGTATCTCCCTCATGATTTTAACCAATCTAAAATTTATTTTCCTTAACACCATGAAGTCTTGTCACATGCTCCCACTGCATTCTGCATTAAATGCAATCCTTTGATATTCAACCGAAATTTTTATCCATTAATGCGCCACTTTCTTCATTTCTTTTTTTTCTACGACATAGCTATGTCGATACATTTGTTCCTAAGAAACTTCGACATTTTTCGTACTTATGTACTACGTGCAGACTCTTTTTAGTGTCCAGTTCCCATGTCAGTTGCACTCAACACCTAGACATCACAGTTTTGTTCATGCCTGACGAAGGAAAGTCCATCTATCCCTATATAGTTTCAACCAACTCCCATTGACTAAACCATCCATGACTTCACCATTTAATTTTTGCAATTGCACAACACCCCCTTCTGTAACATAATTAATCACTTATGGTCCTAACCAATGCATTCTAAACTTACCAGGGTGTTTGAAGAAATTATTATCATAGAGGAGAAATACATCTCCTACCTAGAACTTCTTTTTCTTTATATGTCGATCGTGCCATTCCTTCTCCCTTGCTTATTATACTTGTTGATGGAAACCTGTAATAAATATGTATTCTTCTAACTGCAATAAATGTGACAACCTATTCTCTAATGCTCCAATATATGTCGTTTCTGTAAATCCTTAAGATTGGTGCAATATAATCCATAGGAATTACAACTTCTTATACATATACCGGTCGAAAAGGTGTCTAACATGTCAACTTTTTATAAGTTGTTCTATATGGCCATAATACTACTGGTATCCTCAAGTTCCATTCGTCGTGGTTCACATTGCATACTTTGGTCAAGGGATTCTCTAAAATTTTATTAAAATCTTTGACAATTCCATTATCCTTAGGATAGTATGGTGTACTCTTTTGATGGTGTTAGGAACCCATGTCTTTACTTTGTTAGTATATTGTTGTTGGACGCATATGCTTTGTAAGTCATCTCGTAGTATTTGTTGATCAATAGTTTATGTTATTGTTGTTGGCGCATATGCTTTGTAAGTCACCCGTAGTATTGTTGATCCATAGTTTGTAGTGGCCCATGGTTTTGACCCATAGTATTGGCGCCTAGACTTAGTATATAAGTGTGTGTTGAGACCTATGAAGGCACCGTGAAGTTATTTGTATTGAGCTTGCTCATAGGAGGTTGCCTCCTCGAAGTGGCATGTGATCAATATAAAAGTGATTCTGAGTTCTGTCATTTCTGCTATTTCGCATATTTTTATTAATTAATTGTTGCAGGTGCATCACATCTGGTATCAGAGCACTTTCTTGGGCTCGCTAGGTGAAATTTCTGCCAAATTTATTTTCGCATCTGTTGCAGGTTCGGATTTGGGAATAATCCCTATCCGCTTAACTGTGGGAAGTACTTGGGCATAAGTCCTAAAACTCATTGTGAGGAGTACCACAGGAACCCCGAAGTAGCTGGCCCATTGAGAGGACCTGCCAGCGAAAAGGGCAACGACCCCTACCTGATTGACTAGTTCCCACCTGTGAGGTAAACCAAGAGCTGTCGTTTGTGGCAAAGCGGTTATCAGTTTTACCTGCGCCATGGAGTGAGGGGTACTGCCCCAATACGCAAGCCGTCAAACAACATTGGTGGCCGAGTGAAACCCTTGAACTGTTAGGAAGCCGCACATACCTGGGGTCCATATCTATTTTCAGCTGAACTGTTGTCGATCGTTGCTGCACCGTTTTAGATCCAGTCGTTCAGATCCATTTTGCAAGCTGTTCCAGATCCATCCATTTTCAATCCATTCGGCGTCGTTTCAGATCCCTTCCGAGTTGTAGCCGCTCCAGTCTGGAAAAAAAAAGGTATAAAATTCAGTTTTTTCTCCATATCTCCCTTGTTTTCACTCTATTTCCCTTGAAATTTTCGAGGAAGCCCTATCATCCCATTCTGCATATTTCATTCCTAAGGACCCTATCCCCAATTCCCCTTCCCAAATCCTGAAATCCCACATTTGTCTATTTTTAGGGTTTGCCATAACTTCCTCAGATTTCACCCAATCACCTTCAAATTTTACCACAGAGTTCCTTTCTGAATTCTGCTTCTTTGTTCACCTCTGCCAAATTTTCCCATTCTTTCACTCTGCTTCTGAAATCCTCATTTTTGCTTCCCTGACTATTTAACAGTGTCCAAAACCTAGTCAAACCCCAATTACCCTTCAGATTTTTTCCCAACTCCAGATTTTCCTTTACTCAAAAAAAAAATAAAAAAAAATCTCCCGGTTATGGTTGTCACCTGTGCAGGAGCAAAAACCATGGAGGACGCCCTTGCAGCCATCCAAGCCAAAATTCAGGATCTGGATGAAAAATTTCTCAGCCTCCATCTTGAACATTCAGCTATGAACAACAAACAGCAGTCCAAGTCTTCATCAGACAATGGGTTCTCTTCTTCCAGCAATTTCCGTGGTCCGAAGCTTGATTTTCCTCGCTTCAATGGTACCGATCCAACTGGATGGATCTATCGTGCAGAATATCATTTCAATCTGCATAATACTTTTGATGTCAACAAAGTTCCGCTGGCATCCTTTCATTTGGAACAGGAAGCTCTTCAATGGTACCGTCGGTACATTAAGGCTCATCCAGAGCCCAAATGGCCAGACTTTTGCCAGCTCCTTTTGCAACGATTTGGTCCTAGTGCTTTTGATGACTTCACAGGAGCCCTCACTAAACTTCGCCAAATTGGCACTGTGAGAGAGTATCAAACCGAATTTGAGAATCTAGCCAACCACACCAAAGGATTGTCTGATGAATTTTACCAGAGTTGTTTTATCAGTGGTCTAAAGGATGCCATCCGCTCTAAGGTTGGCTAAGTTGGCAGAAGACAAGATTGTAGGCCAACAACGCTCCAAGCCCACTTTTGTTCCCTTCCGATATATGGGTTCTCAATGACCACCTATACCGCAGGCTCCTCGACCAACTCCTATCAAGCGTTTGTCTGAAACAGAGATGCAAGCACGTAGAGAAAATGGGCTTTGCTATAATTGTGATGAGAAATTCACTCGGGGACATAGATGTGTTCAGCAAAAGCTCTATCTCTTGGATGTGGATTCTTCGCCTTCCTCTGAAATTGGTGACGAAGATCCAGAAACATTGGATGCTCCGGTCAACATTCAGGAACCGCTTATTGACCCTCCGTCTCAGGATGACCAGCCAGAGATATCTCTCCATGCTTTAGCTAGAATCACCACCCCCCAAACAATGCGGGTCAGGGGTTACTTCAAGAAGCTTCCTCTTACAATACTCATTGATTCTGGTAGCACTCATAATTTCGTTAACCCTTGGATCGCCCAACAAGCTGATTGGTTTATCCATCCTTGCTCCAACTTTGAAGTCATGGTTGCCAATGGGGGCACCTTACCTTGCAAAGGGAAGTGTCGAAATGTGTGTATCTCTATGGGAGATTATACCTTGCGCTCTGACATGTTTTCCTTGACCTTAAGCGGATGTGATGTGGTTTTGAGCGCTCAATGGCTACGCACACTTGGCCCTATCTTATGGGATTTTGCTGAACTTTGGACGCAGTTTTCCCTCAATGGCCAAAAACACACCTTGACAGGTTTACAACCAGGTTCTCTCAACATCATCAGTTCACATCGCATGGAAAAACTCCTCAAGAATAATTCACATGGTGTCATCGCTCAGCTCCATTCCATTCAGATGCAACCTTCAATGGTCTCCACTACTCCTTTGGATCTACAACAAATTCTGGATCGATATACAGGTGTTTTTGCTGAACCAGTGGGATTACCACCTTCCAGGATAGAATACCATCGTATTCAGCTCCTTCCTTGCAGCGTTCCTCCCAACATCAGGCCCTATCGCTACCCATTTCACCAAAAAATGGAGATTGAAATGCTCGTTCGGGACTTATTAAAGCAAGGTATTATTCGCCCAAGCACTAGTTCCTTTTCTTCTCCAGTTATTCTTGTCCGCAAAAAATATGGGTCATGGCGCCTCTGCATTGAATTCCGAGCACTTAATCACCTCACCATCAAGGATAAGTTTCCAATTCCTGTTGTTGATGAGCTTCATGGGGCTCACTTTTTCTCCAAGTTGGATCTTCATTCTGGGTATCATCAAATTCGGGTTCATGAGGATGATATCCCTAAAACAACTTTCCGCACACATGATGGCCATTATGAGTTTTTGGTCATGCCCTTTGGCCTCACTAATGCTCCTTCCACATTCCAGGCATTAATGAATAAAATATTTCGACCCTACTTGCGGAAATTCATTCTGGTATTCTTTGATGATATCCTCATCTACAGTAAAACATGGGATGAACATCTCCAGCTTCTGGATCTTGTCATGCAACTTTTCTCTGACCATCATCTCCATGCCAAGCAGTCTAAATGTGTTTTTGGACAGAAGGAAGTTGAGTATCTCGGGCACATTATCTCAGCACAAGGGGTTCGCGTGGATCCTGCCAAAATCGATGCCATGAACAATTGGCCGCATCCTCAGACACTCAAGAGCCTTTGTGGTTTTTTGGGGTTGACTGGCTACTACTGCAAGTTTGTCAAGGATTATGGGAAGATTGCAACTCCATTAACTACTCTATTGAAAAAGGATGCTTTTACATGGACACATGCTGCTTAGTGTGCATTTGACAAACTAAAACAAGCTATGTGTACTACACCTGTTCTAGCTATGCCCGATTTTTCCAAGCCCTTCACTATTGAGAGTGATGCTTGTGATAATGGACTTGGTGCTATTCTCCTTCAAGATGAACACCCCATTGCGTTCACCAGCAAAGCCCTTTCAAGTAAGAATTTAGCTGCCTCTACCTATGAGAAGGAAATGACGGCTATTTTTCATGCAGTACAGAAGTGGCACCCATAACTATTAGGGAATCATTTCTGCATCAAGACTGATCACTAGAGTCTGAAATGTTTCTTGGAACAGGGTGTCTCCTCCCCGGCACAACATAAATGGTTTAGAAAACTCATGGTTTATGACTATGAGATCACTTACAAGAAGGGTAAAGACAATATTGTGGCAGATGCTCTTTGTCGCACATTTGATGCCCAAGGTTCTCTTTCAGCTATTTCTATGCATGTTCCAAATTGGTTGCAATCTGTTCAATAGGGTTATGTCAAAAACTCTTCCTTATCTCAAATCACCCAACGCTTGACCAACAACCCTTCTGCTGTACCACATTACTCTTGGGATGGTGCTTCTCTGAGATACAAGGGTCGTCTGGTGCTTTCCCAGAGCACAAATCTGCAACAGGTTGTCTTCTATGAACTCCATGCTTCTCCATCAGCAGGGCACTCTGGGTTCCTCAAAACGTATGAACGGGCACAGCGTAACTTCTTTTGGCAGGGCATGAAAAGGACAATTCAACAGATGGTGGCCGAATGTGATACCTGCCAGCGCAATAAGGGTGAAACAACACTCCTTCCAGGATTTCTCGAACCCTTGCCCATACTTACATGGATTTGGACAGATATTTCTATGGATTTCATTGAAGGGCTCCCTAAATCTGGCGAGAAGACAGTGATTCTCGTTTTGGTTGATTGCCTCTCCAAATATAGTCATTTTTGTCCTCTCAGCCATCCCTATACATCCTCTTCAGTCGCTCAAATTTTCATGGACCAGATCTTTCGTCTTCATGGCATCCCTTCTTCCATTGTCTCGGATCGTGATGCGACTTTCACCAATCATTTTTGGACTGAACTATTTCACCACATTGGCACCAAACTGAAGATGAGTTCAGGGTATCACCCACAAACAGATGTTCAGACTGAAATTATCAATAAATGCTTGGAAACTTATCTTCATTGCTTCACCTCTGAACAACAACATCAATGGGCAAAGTGGCTCCCTCTCGCTGAATGGTGGTACAATACCTCTTACCACACTGCCTCTAAAATGACCCCATATGAAGCAATCTATGGTCAGGAACCTCCAGTTCTTCTTCCATACAACCCCACTAGTTCACCAGTTCAGGAAGTTGACACGGTCCTTTGAAATCGTGATCAGATTCTTTGCATTTTGCGGGACAATCTTCACATGGCAAGAAATCGCATGAAGCAACAAGCTGATCAGTACCATTCTGAGCGCACTTTTCAAGTCGGCGATGTGGTTTTTCTTCGTCTCCATCCGTACAAGTAGTCTTCCCTAAAAATCAAAGGGAATCATAAGCTCGCTCCAAAGTTCTATGGGCCATATCGGATTCTTCATAAGATTGGGTCCATTGCTTATAAATTGGAACTTCCTCCTTCTTCCCGCATTCATCTAGTCTTTCATGTCTCTTGTCTGAAGAAAGTTCTTGGCACCAACATCAGTGGACAAACGATTTTACCCGAACTGGATAATGAAGGATCCATCCTTTTGGAACCGAAGGCCATCCTCAATCGGCGCACTCGTCAGCTTCGCTCTCGCTCTATCACAGAGGTCTTAATTCAGTGGCACGGCATGTCACCAGAGGATTCTACATGGGAACCACTCCTTCAGATTCAACAACAATTTCCACATCTAAAGCTTTGAGGACAAAGATTTTTTTAAGGGGGAGGGGATGTTAGGAACCCATGTCTTTACTTTGTTAGTATATTGTTGTTGGACGCATATGCTTTGTAAGTCGTCCCGTAGTGTTTGTTGATCAATAGTTTAAGTTATTGTTGTTGGCGCATATGCTTTGTAAGTCGCCCGTAGTATTGTTGATCCATAGTTTGTAGTGGCCCATGGTTTTAACCCATAGTATTGGTGCCTAGACTTAGTATACAAGTGTGTGTTGAGACCTATGAAGGCACCGTGAAGTTATTTGTATTGAGCTTGCTCATAGGAGGTTGCCCCCTCGAAGTGGCATGTGATCAATATAAAAGTGATTCTGAGTTCTGTCATTTCTGCTATTTCGCATATTTTTATTAATTAATTTTTGCAGGTGCATCACAGATGGTAGATATGGAATTATTTTTTTAATGCTTCAATAGTCCTATTTAATAAATGGGTTCCTTGATCACTCATTAAAATCCTAGAACCAAATATAGTGACCACGTTTTCAAATAAGAACCTCACAGTCGTCGCAATACTGCAATCCCTAACTAGTTCAACTTCATCCCACTGAGTCAAGTAATCTATCGTAATTATTATTTACCTAGCTCATGTTCTCTTCGCGGGCGGGTTAATTGGTCAAATAAAGTCAATAGCCCATTTTTCAAATGCTTGTAATTTTAGCTAAGGAACTAATGGAATTTCATCTTTCCTTGAAGGTTTTCCAACTCTTTAACATACATCACAAGACATGTAGTACTCTTTTGCATTCTTATTTAATGTAGGACACCACATCCCGACCCTTAATACTTTATGTGCTATAGCCTTACCTGCATAGTGTCCCCAGGAACACCACCATGAGCTTCTGCTAAAACCATCGACCTTTCATGCTCTAACACACATCTCCTTGATATTTCAATTGGACCCAATTTATACAGCTATCTTGATATAAGTTGATAGTCTGCTACATTTACAACCAACTGCTTCTTATGTGCCATAGTATAATCCTTAGAAGCCATACCTATACTCAATAACTAAACAATGTCTTCGAAGTAATTATCCACTAGCCTTACTGAAAATAGCTTCACAATAGGCAGGTTACCATCTAAGTTTACTGGTTCTTCTCCTGTCTCCAATCTCGACAAATGATCAAGGCCTACATTTAGCTTTATTGGTTTGACTACAATTTCAAAATCATATTCTTGGAATAATAACAACCACTTGCAAATCCCCCCAAACACTAGCTTATTGACCAAGTATATTAAAGTAGAATGGTTAGTATACATTTTAAAATGCGACCCAAATAAATAATGCCTAAATTTATGAAGTGCATATACCATTGCTAAACCCTCTCTTTTTGTCATAGCATAGTTCCTTTCAGCTATTGATAACTTTCTGCTAGAAAAAATGATTGGGTGATCTATGTCTCCTTCTCTAGGCTGGTCCAAAACTGCTCCCAAAGTTATACATGAAGCATCAACGTGTACATGAAACTCCTTCCTCGAATATGGAAAAGCCAATATTGGTGCAGTTACCATCTTTTATTTCAATGTGTCCAAACTCTACTGGCATTCCTCATTCCAATGGAATTTAACATCCTTTTTCAACAATTTCTCCATAGGTGCATTAATCTGTGCATATCCCTTAATGAATTTCATGTAATAACTTGTATGTCCCAGTGTTGTTCTCAGTTATTGCACTGATGCTGGTGCTGGCATATCCACAATAATAGTAATCTTGGAAGGATCCATCAAAAGGCTCTGTTTACATACTACATGTCCTAGCAAAATACCAAAAGGTGCAAAAAAGATGCATTTCTTCAAATTTAAAGAGATTTGGTATTGTATACATCGATCCAACATCAACCTTGAATTCTAAATATTATTATTTAGAAGCCCAAAAATAGTCCAATAATCGAAGTATACTTCCAAAAACTTATGAATAAACTCTATGAAGGCTGCGACAAGAACCCTAGAAAAAATAACAAGGGCATTCTTCAACCCTAATGGAATAATTGTATACTGGTAGCATCCCCAATCCATTGCAAATGTAGTTTTATGTTGATCCTCCTTCACAATCTTAATCTGATAATAACCAGAAAACCCATTAGTAAATGAGTAGGCTTCTTGTCCTCCAATTTTTTCTAATACCGCATCTATAAAAGGCATGGGAAATGGATCATGTAAACATGCATCATTTAACTTTCTGAGATCAAAACATATCCTAACTTCCCATGTATTCTTATACTGAACTACCATAAGGCTAATCCACTCTGACTCTTCGACAGGTTCAATGATTCGTGCATCCAGCATTCTATCAATTCCAGCCTTCACTTTCTCTTTATATATTGGATTTAATTTGTAGGGTCTCTGCTTAATAGGATTCACACGAGGATTAAGTGGAATTTTCATCTCTCCTAAGTCACTAGCAATACTCTTCATTTCTGAAAAATTGGTGGGGAACAGATCCCGATACTCATGTAATAAATCAATAATCTTTCCTACAGTTTCATCATCCCAGTAATTCCCAATATTAGAAAAATTAGTGTTATCTTATGCACCAATATTTACTTTTCTAGTCTTCAATGGTTGTATAAAGTTAGCATATTATATCTCAATTCCTCCTATGTTGCGGTTACCCTCTGTCTCTGGTATATGCAAGTCCCTTTGACATACTTAAGTCCTTCTCCAAACCTAATTTCTAACAACCTTTAACACTACAACCATCCTTCTATATTATTCTTATGAGTATTCCACCACCTTACTGGGGTATCTCTTAGGGATACGTCTAATTCTAATACCCTTTGTTTCTCTAGAACTTGCAATTCAAACTCGGAAATAAAAAAATATAAATTCATTAATACATCAAACACAGGTGGGTTACATACCTCTGTTCTAATCCAACGCAGTGATTTGGAAATGCGAGCACACCTTCTCATAGATACCTCATGGAGCATATTTTTCCAATTCTCCAGTACCTCATCTGAATCGGATGCATATGATTTTATACTATTCCAAATCAGGTTACCATCTACTGTAGGGATGATATAATCATCCATTCTTGAATCCATTATATCAATATTTTCTAGTTCTTGAGCATCATTTTCTTCCCTAATAGTTTGACATATCTCTGAATTTCTAGAGGATCCAAGGGTGCAATAACTCTGGCTCCCCCCCTTCAAATTTCATCAACCTCTTATTCAAATGAATGATATCCTGAATATCCATTGCCCAATATATTCCAAGTAATGCTATATAAGGGTTAGTGTCATCTAAGATTTCAATAACTTCAAAATCTGCAAAGCTTTGCAAACCATCTACATCGACAGTAACCCCTACTAATCTACCAAATGGGATCACTTTCTATTGATTTGCCAATATTAATTGCACAACCGACCATACAAGCTTAGGATTACCCATATTTTACCATTTTTGCTTAGTAAGTACATTTACATTTGACCTCAGATCCAAAATAATAAATCCCATATCGCAGTCCCCATTATGAGCACTAAGTCGCAGTTCTCTACCCATCCTCTTCTTATGTTGCAAATGATTGACAGTTCTTTCGTCAATAGGCTCTACTATTTATCGGTCACATTGATCAATCAAAATGTGAAGTTATTTTACAACTTTTTCATCTTTTAACAAATATAGACAACTTTGCAAGAAATTATTTAAAGGACTTACCTTTTCTGATGGTCTCCTTGAAATTGAATGATCGTAAAGCAGAGGCATGTCGTACACTTGATGAGTTGTAGAAGTTGATCCTCCTTGAATTGTCGTAGTAAAATCCCTTCTAGATTCAACATAAGTCTCTTTTTCCTTCTGGGGATTGAAAATTGGTGGTTGTTTTGGCGCTTTTCTAACCCATGGTTCATGTTGCTTCCCTTATGTTGCCACATCATCCCCTATCGCAGTTCCCCCATGTGTGGCTACTACGATGGTAGGTTTCTCTTCTCACTTCTCCACGGATATATTTTGGACATTCCGGTTCTCATTCTTATTTCCCTTTGCCTACCACTTTGCAATCAATTGTGGGTAATCTTCAATAGTATTATCCAATGCTCTACAATACGTACATGTTGAACAATGTTTCAGACAATCTCTTTCCAAGTGTCTCGGTTTTCCACAATTATAATAGATTATCTGGACTCTTCCTTTTCCAAATCCACCTCTTTCACGACCTCGAAATCCACCTTGTCCTTGGTTATATCCTTCTCTCTGGGCATTGAACTACACATCTACCCCTTTAACTTGCTCTTCCCATTTCATTCTGTAGCCATCAATTGTACGTTCCTTCAGCGGGTCATATGCTCTATAATTTGCTTCATCATGGACTACAGACCTACCGAAGTTACAAACGAAATTCTTAGGAGTATTCACACACTTTTGTAACATGTAACATTCTTATGATTGATTTCCTATAGTTCTGCATATTTCACACTAGACTCTAGCTCATGATTCAATGGATTAGGAACCCCTATGGCTAGGTACTCTTGAAATGTTGGACATCGATCCTTATGATGACCTTCTGCCTTACACTTGATACACCAAACTTCCTCTCTAATTTTATCTTTCCCTTTCTTAATATCTTGGATCTTAAGTGACAAATTCGCTAATTGCGTCTGGATCTGACCAATCCCTATACCAGTATATCTTACTGGAGATGCCTCTAACTTCATTGCAATTTCGAGAGCCTCAGACTATGACAAACCTTTTGTTTCATCAATGGTAACCTTATATGTTGTAACAGTTCATCTATAAACCATTCTTTATGTTGAGCATCCAAAATCTAAAAACTTACGCAATCCATTAAGTTTTAAACTTTTGGTCGAAATACCATACTGACTCATTAGGTGATTGCTTGATCTCTTTTAGCTCAATGACATACTACGACTAAGACTTAGTATTACTGAACTTATCTTCCAATGCAACTTAATTTCTTCCAATTTTCTCAGTTACCCTCGTGGTACAACAAAAAATTTCATAAACCAGTTCAATGCACGCTCGGAAGGTCGTGATCAATTGCACTCTTTTTACATTACCATCATGCACTTGTTTAACGTTCTAGACATCTTCACAAAGAAACCAATGTTGATTTGGATCTTCCGATCCATTCCCATGAAAATATGGAAGTTTCATATCATCTCCTTTCATTTTCCTTCTTGGGGGTATTGGATGACTTTGAACTATCGGACCAAGACTTCCACTATTCTAACTAGTGGAACTATGACCTTGACTAGTTGAACCACTATTCTAATGACTTCTACTACTATTAATTGCTTCCACAAAATGTAATGGCCTATAAGTACTTACCTCAATTTAAGGAGATGCAAATGGGGTCGTGGGTGTGTTACAACATGCAATCAGAGACAAATCAATTGGATCTTCCTCCGATATGAGATGATAATCATCCTCTTCTTCTTCTGATGTACTACGCGATTCTTACCTGAGCTGCGGTATGACGTTGTAGTCATGTCCTTTTGTCACACTTCGAACCTCATTTATCCCTGTCATAGTCCTTCTCCTCTTACGATGTCAAAATCTCATCTCACTTTGCAATAATCCACACTCTTCATATGTCTCAGTTTCTTCTTCCCTTAGCATTTCAGCTCATTCTTCTCTGACATACTCTTAGACCTTCCCCTGGCCAATACCTAGTTCCCAATGTGTGAAGATTCCTACTCCTCAAATTCCATTCTCATAACACCTTTTTCACAAAGTAACATCTTAATCCACAAGTACATATATTTCAAATATCTACCTCGTGGTCCTTTGAAAAATTATCTTTTAGTTGTGCTATAAGACTTTAAGGTTTCTATAGCAAACTCAGTAACACAACCCAAAAATATAGTATCAATCTAGCAATCAATAGCATGGGAAATCTTATTATTGATACCTTTAAATGTTTGAACTAACTCAGGAGTCCAAACCATTGGCTAACCTCCATGGAAACATCTCTTATGTTCTGCTAACTTTGGCAACCATTCTACTAATAAAATAGGAAACCCACCAAAGAAGATTTCATCTAGATCCGAGAAAACATACCTTTCCAACCATTCTAGTGAGTTGATCCGCAAATTTATGTTCTGTTCTTATGCAAACTCTTGTTTCTCCTTGTCTGTCCACTCTGGGATCTCTTATTTAGTCGTACGCCACATCTACATGTCCCCTTCAATTGTAGATATAGGTCTCGGCAACAGAACCATTTGTTGGCTCTTATGTGCGAAGACCCGGGTTCACTACGACGCAGACCAATAAATCCCAATATATTGGCCCTTGCAACATCACCTGCGAACAGGTGAAGTCTCACTCGAAGTACCTATGGGTACAACAGGAACCACATTTCTGCAGCAACAAAGGGGAGAGAACTCTATTATACCATCATACCCATTAACCAAACCTCGATAGAAATCAGTTAAACCACATATCTAACATAATGTATACATCAACTGCACATTATATTATAACTTAGAACATTCACATCCTATTATAATATCATTGAGCATCTATCATCTAACAGTATCGTGTAAATCAAAACAATGAGCACATACAAGAACATTCACATACACATTATGCCAAATATTTTTATGTGGAGACCCCTTACTCTAACCACTTTCTTGGTTGACGTGATCAACCACTACTCTTTCCACCTTTTGTGGGCGCTACATCGGATCCTATCCTTCTTTTGTGGGCACGCTCCCTTTGACCACTTCGCTGCACTACCCCTTTTCACACCAAAACATAAAACTTGGTTCAAAAAATATTAGGGCCAATAATCACCTCCTTATAATATCTTAATTGTATCTTATCCTTTAACTTGTTATCGCACTACATCTTTTCCTTAAATTTAGATGTAATAATACTTTTAATATTATTGTTATTCTACAGAGTGACCTCTTCCTTGACTCTCCAATGGTTTATCCAATAATTGGCATCTTTATGCCAACCTCACTTAAGTCACAGGTGGTTTTGACTAGTGTATGAAGCAATCTTAGGAAGCTTATTGTCTCCCATGTTGTTTATCTTGGTCTTGTATATTAGGTACCTAGTCATAGCCTTGCTCTCAATCAAGGAGAGACTCGCTTCTATGAGGAGGATAGGATAGGGTTGAATTCCTTTAATTTTGAAATTATATGTTATAAAGTGATTTTGGAGTTGCTCTACTATTCTCCAAGATTCTCTAGATATGTTGGATCTCCAAACTTTGCCACCCTCCATTAATCATTTTTTCAATCCTATAGTTCCAATTAAGCTTAAATGCTGAAAATTGATTCCAAGATATTTATACAATGTCACTTCCTCCAATTTGTTGTTGTTTTCATACATGAAATTATTACAAAGTTATTTTTGGGGATTTGATTTCCATAACATTTGTTTTGTCAATGTTAACATTCATACCCATACTAGAGAAAAAATCCTTGAGAATTTTAAGTTGCTTGTCAAGATCATAGGGATTTCTCTCCATAAGAACAATATCATTAGCATAAATAAGAATTAACATGACTATGGAATCCAAATTTGTGCTAACAAAACCTTCCTCTTCCAAAAAGGGTAAGGCGTAGGGGAAAACCTTGCTTGACTCCTAGACTACAATTAATTTTTTCTGACCATCCCTCAAAGCAAGGAAAATTTTAAGAAAACCCCTTAAATTTCTATGCATAATAAATGGGTGAATCCCCATTATATATAGGAAAATATGAAGGCTATTTTATCAATGCTATATTGCAATGTACCAATCATATATGATGATACACTAACTGTCTTTCCTACAAGACTTAAGGAAAACCAATGAAACTAGAGACTTGACTGATTGTAGGAAGGTAATATCAAAGAATTTGGAAGGGATGAGGATCATGCTAGATGAGAGATCCTTTTGAAAATGTACTGGGACCATTAATGTTTCAAACATCAACTAGGATGAATTCTACCCCAAGGCTCTTGGGCACCCCAACATATGCAAACTAGAACTTCAACTTGGTGCTACCTGAGAACCAATGGTGAAGGATTTCAACTTAGGAAGGCTTGAAAAAATTAAATGAAAGTAAAATATAAGTGTAGGTTCACTCCATCAAGTTTGAATAAGTTCTGAGGAGGTTTCAAAAACAAACAAGTAAAATTGTCTTTCGGGATTACACAACTAGTTTAACTTCAGGATTTTCTAAACAGTGCGAGAAGGTTTTGAATTATTAATTTCAGACCTGGTATGAGTTAATTGACATGATAAATGATAGCAACAACAGAAATAATTCAATTTGTATTTATAAAGATTCATATATCAATCAAACACTGAAAACTAGCTATTTTTCATGGCAATCTAGACTAGGTGCAAGAAATCATTATGGAAATCAGACTTCTCTTATTCAAACTGCAGATTGGAATTCATAGGTTCAATATTAAATTAATGAAATCCATCAATATATGTAATACATGTCATAGAATAATCAATAATGAAATACATGAGAGAAGGAACTCTCCTTCATAGAAAACTAGAAATCACGAGGAATTCAAATGGGAGGCTCTCCAATATCTGCAAACAAACTAAAAATTCACTAGATCAGACTTCAAGACCTGCAATAAACTCAATTATGAAGACTAGATGTCATCATTCTCTTAGTAGAAGCAAGGGTACATCTCCCATATTGCACTAGGGGCACATCGCCCAAGTCATAGAGGAAAAATAGCTCCCACATCAATTCTCAAACTGTCAAAAGATTGACTAATGGTTCCCACTCCTTCATTTATATATTGGAGGTAGCTTGTTGAGCAATTCAACTAAGCTAATTTTCCTTCACGGAGTGGATAAGGATAGATTGCTTTCAAGCTTTTCCTTTTTTCTTTTGTGTTTTCCTACTTTTGCTTTTTTATCATGCTTTTCTGCTTTTGACTGCTTTCTTCCAGCTTTTTTGCCTTATCCTTCTTTCTCCCGTTTTTATACCTTATCCTGCATTCTACTTTTATCTACTTTCTACTTTATTCTATTTTTCCTGAGCTTTGTTGTTTTTCTGCCTTGTGCTATCTTTTCTTTCTTTTTTCTTGATTTCCTAGCTTTGATTGCTTTCATATTTTCTTCTCTTGCAAGTTACCTCTTGGTAACCTTACCCTCTAATGTGCCCTTCTGGATCATTATCCACTTATTCCATTGAAATAAAATATCTATTAATGAAAAATAATTCTCATAAAATGCATTTCAAACTTTAAGAAAATAAAATTAACATCTTCTAATTAATTAATGCCTGAACTTTCAAAATTAACCCCAAGTAAATGAGATTTTCTACTCAACCCAAGGAATTGATTGGGTTAGGAACTCAATCCAATGAACATCAATGAGGGGACGACATATATTATGTATATATATATATTTTTTGGCGAATCTCTCATTGAATTATATAATCTTGTAAAATCCTTTCAAATCATTTACTAAATCATAAAAACTTGTAAAATCTTGGTAAATCTTTCACTAAATTATAAATCCTTGTAAAGTCTTGGCAAATATTTAACTAAATTATAAAATATTGTGAAGTCTTGGTGAATTTTTTGACAAACTATAAAACCATCTATAGTAATAGGAAAACATATACAAAAAATACTAAATAGGATATAAATATTAATAAACGATCACATAACAAGCCCTCTTTTAGTGGTAGTTTGGTACCTCACTCTAACTATCATAGTACGTAGAAATTCACCATACTTTATGAATATTATTGGAAAACAACAATGAAAATTTTCATCGCTACAGCAAGTAGATCCAATGTTAATATGAGGTTGATCCTCATTTAGCTCTCCATTCTATTACAAGGACCCACCAACACCTCATCTATGCACACACCTTACCAAAGATCATTTTAAGAGAGCAATACCAATGCATATAGGTATGTTTTTAATGAATCACAAGTGTGGGAGAATCTTACCAAGAAACTAATAGCTTACCTTATGTATCTTAATTCATCCCACGACGTCCTCGTATACTGAATTTAGGAAGAGTTAGTCAAATAACACACAGTATCATCAATTCTAACATAGCATCACATACACCCTTCTACGTGGTAGCCAGAAAAATAGAATTAAGCATTTCATACCTTCTATAACGCTTCATATATCCATTTTTCCAACTTCGTAAGTCCATATTTAATGTATTCCCCATTACTAAAAGAGAAACATTCACGCCGCAACAAAAGGCTAACCAACCACAAAATACAATGTCAAACCTAAGAAAATCCTTTGAGAACCATGAAATCCGTTAACAAAACAAGAAACATGTGAAAATACCTAACAACACCCAAAGAAAAAATGCAGCAAAGACAATGGGATTCTAGGTTGCTCCACCCATGGCCTATCCCAGAAAGAAGACAAACACAAGTAGAAAAAAAATGGCATTGGTTATAAGCAGCGTCATGGACCCCTACACAACCAAATATGAAACTATGAATGAAGTCCCATCCCCCAATCATGATGCCCCAAACACCCACATAAATGTTATTGCTGCATCATCGATCGCAAGCTTTGCAATCCCATGTTTCTTAGGTAAAATTTGGATATGAGGCAATGGGATTCTAAACTCCTAGATGCAAATGGGTCACTATAAGACCTTAAAGTAAGTATCAACCACCCTTCTCATGTGGACATTAAGCAACTTGCAAAACAAGATTCAACCTGTTTGTGGGAGAATAGAGGTTTAAATCAGTTTTTAGAGGGTAAAATTTGTTTTATCTTGCCTCCCATTTTTAAATTCGATGGGGCTAACCTTCTATTCATTAAAAATAAATAAATAAAATGTGGCCTAATCATAACTAACGAGTGTTTAATAAAAAATCAACCCATTAAAAATTTAAAACCCCTAAATTTAGCCCATTGGTTAAGTTTAGCCCCTAGAATTTTCCATGACTCGGAGTTCCTAAACTTGGCAATAGCCTTCTCATACAACCTTATCGCAACAACCCTCAACTCGAAAGGGAATTTTAACTCTTATAATCTATTCCAAAGGTTAGTTTTAGGCACTATGCCAAATGCTTTTCTAAAGTCAACAAAGCAAAAGAGAAGATTAGTTTTATTATTGCGACACTCCTTGATAATGATCCTAAGAGTAACAAGGTGGTCCACAATTGAATGATAGCCCTGAAACCTTACCTAGCCTTTAGCTCTTTTTCCCGTTCCTTTCTAGCCACATGTTGATCTTCTTTTCCAGAATAATTCAATATAATATGGCTAAAAGAGGGCTAATCATAATGGTCCTATAATTAGATGGATTGTTTTTATCTCCACTTTTAAAAATAGGAACAAGGAGGATTTTTGTCTAGGGTTTAGGGAAAACCTGCTTGACTAATAAATTGAAGTGCTTGTGGATGTGAGGGATGAGGATAGGCCAACTAATGTTTAATATTTCAGCTTGGTATCCTTCAATGTCCTTATCTTTCCCTTTTGTGAGTCGCTTAACCCTAAACTCTATGTCTTTGAAAGATAAAACTTCTTCCTTTGTAGAAAGGGTTTAAATGTTGTCCACGACATCAATGGATTTATAAATATTTTTAAGGTAGGAATTCTAGTCCAAGGAAT
Source organism: Larix kaempferi (assembly GCA_027924585.1). Classification (NCBI taxonomy): domain Eukaryota; kingdom Viridiplantae; phylum Streptophyta; class Pinopsida; order Pinales; family Pinaceae; genus Larix; species Larix kaempferi. The sequence continues at coordinate 8,727,075 of BSBM01001033.1, forward strand.
CATATTTTTTCATTAGATCCATCTCATAATTTGTCTTGATAATTTCTTAGGATCTACCTTAGAGAAGTGCAAAATATTCTCTTGCTTTTTATTTATATAACACCTTTTTTTCCTTTAATTAATTATTTGTATGTAGAGATCTTGTCGGTTTTTAAGGACTTGTTGGCTACGTCTTTAATGGATTTCCCGGCATGCTTGCACTCTTTATCATACGAAGGGTTGGTTGTTCTATTCTCCTTTTTACATGACACCATAATAGATAACTTGTTAATGGAATTAGAGAGGGTCGTGGTAAAATTATGATAGAGGTCTTCAATTTTGTCCTTAGTTCATAGTATATTTAATTATCTATTTAAATATCTTAAAAATATATCAATTTTATTTTTATTGAAGACCAAGTGATTTTGGTTATTATAATTCTTTATTGTGGGGTTTATGTGGTTGTAAAAGTTTAGAGTTAGGGTTAAAGATATATGATCATATTTGGGCTCATGGTCATTTAAGATTTCAAATTTTACTATTTGATTGTATACAGGGATATCAAATATCACATAATCTATGACACTACTACCCAAACCATGAATACAAGCTATGTCGCAAGATATGAATTTGAATTTGAATTTGAATTTGAACCTTAAGGTTCAAAATTTGACGAACCTCAACCAAAAATATGAATTTGCTTTGGTTTTCTGCATTTAAATTTATCTAGTGTATTCGCTCGGCGACTGTATTTTCTCCCACGAGGATATTCCTTTATGGGAAGCTGCAATATTTTACCGACCGACACATTGTATACTTTACGGGAAGTTGTAATCTTTTCTCGGTCAGCCTTCATGAATTCCATTGTTGACAACGATATTATACTAGCATTTGCCCCTTGAGGGGCAAAATTGAACGCCGGTAGGAAAAGAGGAAAGTTAGAAGGAACAAAAACATAGGCACAAGCAGTGAAGGATATTGGTGGGAAAAGAGAAAAGTTTGTAACAATCTTAGATTACAAAGACATAGATTTGAACATCACACTTGGAAAATTCCGGTTTAGGGGAGAGTGGGAACATGGAAGCTGAGCAGCAGAATGGTGATGATGAAGAGAAGGAGGATCCTCTTGTCGATGAGCAGTATGGTTATCCAAAAGCAGAGTCAAAGAAGTGGGGATCTTGCATGACAGTTTTAGATCCCAAAACTGGTGAAACTACATGCTTCTTGGCACTGCAGGATAATGAAGCTGCATTTAGCATTTGCTCTGTTACTTTTCATGACAAAGAACATGGAACTCTTGTGGACATTGGAACTGCAAAGGATTTAGAGTTTGGGGCAAAGAAGCATTGTTCAGGAGGTTTTATTCATATCTATAGGTTTTATTGAAGTTGACTTAGCAATAAAAATAGGAAAATCTAGTATTGCATAAGATATTTTGTTAAGACAAGTGAAGGTGCAACAAAGCAAAGTTGAATTAATAGTTGCATAGGAAGTACAAAAAAGTATAAAAAACAAAGTGTGTAGAAATCAAAGATGGAATTATATATATTGTCTTCAATAGTATGATAATATAAAGAGTTGACACATGTTATAAGGTATGTTGATTGTAGAAACAGTGTGTACATTCAAAGTGCTTTAAACATGGTAGATAAGAAAAAACTATACAAATGCTTACAAGGATCCTCATAAGGGGGATGAAATCTAATGAGCATAGGAGTATAAGTTTGTTAGAAAATGCTACATCAAAAAAGAGTAGGAAAGTGTCTAGAAGACCAAAATCTAATCATGTAGTGCAAATCAATCATATATACACCAAGATTGTTGGCAGTGGCAACACCAAGTACAGGAATTGCAGGGAGCAAGACGTGGATGTCGTAGTACCAAGTCTACTCGTATTCGTCTGATTGCATCTCTTTTGATGCAGGTGAATAACACGTTGAAGCAAGGCCTTCAATTCAGAGAGCAATTTAATAGTTGGCTGAAGGCGAGTAAGTGGAACCAAATTTGGTGGTTGGAATCATGTTGATATTCGTTGCAAACCTTCTTGTTGTTCCTTTACTTGTTGAGAATAGTGGGCAAGTGTGGTTAGGAAGTCCATATCCATTTCTGCTTTGCAATAGGAAAAAAAGACAATGTATGCAAAAAATGTTACATTCTTTGCATGTTATAAGCAAGAAACGAGATGAGCACATGTAAATTTGACTTGTTCGAAAAATATATTAAAACATGCTATATAGTTAATGCAACACGGACATGCTGAAACAATCGATGCTAGCATATTGAATTATATATATGGGACATTTTATATTTGTTGGGAAAAAGAGTAATATGTCATGAAATGGTGAGTTTGGTTTTCCTTTTGAAACAATAAATGGCAGCACATTGAAGTAAATAAGTTTGGTGCTTATGAATCCCATCAGAGATAGAGATTCAGAAGCATCATTTGCGGTCAACAAAGTGTCCATAATGTAGTGGTGGCAAATAGACGGACTACAAATCTGAGTTGCAACAAAAGGGAAACAATTGGTAGTAAGTGTAAAGAATAAAGAGATTGACTTGGAAAGGTTTGCATCTCGAAAAGTAGAAACCATGAAGAACTTGAATATTGCATAAGTTAAAGGAGACTACTAAAGGAATGAAGTACTTTTGGGTTTTGATCGATCTAGTTTGAGACAAATGGATGCATTTCAGTGAATGGAATCCAAATGCTTCACCATTCTAGAAAATTTGCAAGCTTTAATTTTAAGAAATACAAACTTAAAATTATGAACAAAAACATTTGTAAGTTAGGTTGAAGATCCATGATTGTAGATGGATAGTTAATTGTAAATGGTTTATCAAATATTTACTTTTGCATATCAAGTTGTAAATGGATTGTTAATTGTAAATGGGTTGTTAATTATTTATTTGTTCATACAATCTTACATGATATGAAGTAAAAAAATGAAGCACTTTGGAGCGATTTCTAAATTTACAATCAAAATGCCCATTATGGAAAATGCAGAGCAATGCTATGTTATCATAAATAAGCAATGCATTTTAAGTTTTCAAAATAAACATGAGAATAATAACGTGTACTACACTAAATAAATATTATACAAATACCAATACAAGTGACTTTAAAGCTCAACTAATTGAATATTACATAGATTTGTGTAATTAAAAGACCTATGCAGTGGACAAAGCAAACTCTATCCCATCTCCATGACAAAATATTTAATTTAGTAAACCGTCAACACAATAAACATCAATGGCTAAATCTCATAACACGTTGCTCCGCCCTAAGTCACATATTCATAACACCTCGCTCCGTTTATATTTCCTAGTATGAGTCACTCTCAATGTCTTGGAATGCTACCTCCTCGTACACATAAAACATTGTTTAGAGTGTCTTGGAATGATGCGTGCACTTTAAATTGCCATCAATGTATAAATCTGCTTATGAGCATTAATATATTTTTGTTGATTAAATGCATCTTATGGTATCATTTATGCCTTACATGGATTTCAAAAGTACCCAAAGTTTTGAATTTTTTTATGGGTAAACTAATGTCCTAGAATTATGTATGTAAAATGGCTAGTGTATCTAGCAATGTATCGAATTGTTATGGCTAAATTCATAGCCCCCTTTTGTAACTTAAGTACTTTATTGCTCGGGTAAAATCGGTGTAAGTGCATAGTTATGCATATTTGATAGTTTGTAATTAGACACATATTAACAAATGCCCTACAACGTAACCAATATTTAGACCTAGTAATTTATTGACCCCAGTGGGATTAAATCAACATGTTACCATTTTTTTGCGGTCGACTCAACACGTGTCTGTGTTGTATTTCACATTGCCGAAAGTTTTGGAATTTGGACGGAGGTAATTAGGATTGGAGTCTCTGCAACTACATTTGCTAGTAAACGACCCGTGTCTTCATCCACCAAATTTTATGCGCAAAGACACGACATAATGGATGCATTACTTCCCAAAAAAATTCAGCAGCGTGAGCGACAGGTCCAAGGCCCAAGCTTAGTCATAAATATTTTATTTATGCCAAATGCCATGGTTTATTGCATATGCGTGGGTTGATTTTGCCTCCACGAATCACTTTCACATTGATATATGTGAAACTTATAATCCATTAAAGGAACTACGACTCCAACAAGTAAGGTAGACTCTTTGAACAATGTAAAATGCCAAATGTCCCTTTACATGATTCTGGATATAACATAGTAAAGTGAATTTGAAATCTTTGGACCGAGACTCCTCTGGAACTAACTGGTAACAATGAGATATGGCTTAATCTTACTCACATACTACTTGCTCTGATCTCTTCATCATGTTCATGTGTTCCTCTATCGTTGCTGCTTTCATTGTTGTATAGCAGTGGATTCCCCAAATTGCAATGATTATGTATCTGCGTAGCATAGAGTAAATTCATATTTTTTTTTTCTTTTGGAGGCCATGCATTTGTCTTGCTGGACAATAAACTCAGGTAGAAGATGTTTGATGGAGGCTATGTGCAAGACAATTCCCAGCCAATGTCAACATTCCATATGGATGTCCGAAGATAAGTACGACCTGTTTCTCCATCTCTTGGTTGCAGATATGCTTATATATCTAAATACTGTTTCTTTAATGTTAGCACAAGGCAAACAACCGCGTGAGGAATTGCGTGCTCATCTCAATCAGATGAATAAGGAAGTCCTTTTGCTTACCAATCTTCTGGAGCAGAGAGTTAAGCACGTCTAGATTCAGGCAGTAGATGATAAGTTGGATTATTTGCCTCTCTCCACCAAAACCCTAGTCCATTATTTCCCTGTCCCTTTAGTTCTATTGTTTATTATTTCCTCGCTGCCACCTCCAACTGGTTTCTATGTTTTTACCCTATTTCATCCAGTAGGCATATGCATCGCCCTTTGACATAGAATCTCAAACTTCCTCTCTCTCTCTCATGGATTTACCTATTTCTCCCATCCCTCCTCACGGATTTACCTATTTCTCCAAGACATGATCTCATTTTTCGTTTTTCCCTACCCACCCATTTTATTTTATTTCCTCGCTCTCTACCCTACCCGTTGGCTCCTTCTCAAGCTCCTGTCTTAGATTTGGGCTACCAAACCAGCTCTATTAAACTCCACACAACTACATCATACTTTTCAGCTTCCAGCAACCGCCTTAGTAGATCCCTCGTCGACTTCCTCTACACAATCCACAACTGCAGATACCTCCTTTCTGGCATATACCAAGCAAACCAACAATAAAAATGAAAAAATGAAATAAATAATAATAATAGGATACCCATTCTATCACTAACACGTTCTCTCTAGGTTTTTATTTTTAAATTTATGGATCCCATATGCTAGTTTTTCAAGATCTCTTCAAGTCACCCCTCGGCTTTCTCTCGTTCACTATCTTTTCTACAACCTCTAGCTTTCTTCAGCTCAGATATCAAGCTGCAGCCATCCAAGCCTCATATTTCAAGCCACAATCATCCACAATTTCCTTGTCCTTTTTTTCCATGCCAACTTCATGGATATTCTCCAATATGTGGCTTCCTAGTCATAGAACTCAGTAATATTTTTCAACACACTTCAGCTCACCTTCAACTCTAGCATCAATAGTTTTCATGTTCCACTGTCAGTTGTGGGACATCGCTTTAATCCATTTCCCTTCACTCACCACCCTCATTTTTTAAGATTCTCCCTCATGGATATTTTCTCTGGCACACACAGCCTCATCTCCATCGATCACTCTGGAAGTGGCATCAACAACTTTTGCATGCAATTTTTATTTTCAGTATTGGTTCCAACTCCACCCAGCATCTTCCTCCATGTATTATTTGTGTTCCTCATCTAGGATCCATCTCTCTCTATTCTGCAACATGATTTCATATCTTCGTTCGTTCATCTTAGATCGCCCATCTTGTCACTCAACAAAGTCGCGGCTAGTTGTTATGGGTGTTCCAAATCATTTCAACAGTAACAACATAGTTTCCCAATTCAGTTTTGGGTTTTCTTTAGCATTAGTCCAACTTGATTTTGCAGCACCATTTTTTGTTCTCTAAATGCATAGTACGTAGGATTTCAGCCACAATTCCTTCAGCCATTGTATCTAGCAGCAACACAATGCTTCACTACACAATAGTAACCCTCTAGCTATAGAATTTCACCTTACGCTGGTTCACAAGGATTCTTTTCAGCTTCACAGGGAATCTAGGTGTCTCCACACTCCTCGTATGTGTGGCACAACACACGAGTATCTAGGTGTCTCCACCCTCTCAATCTTAGATGCACTCACTAGGAAGCTAGGTGTCTCCACCCTCCCAGTCTCATCATCAACAAACATCCTTTATGTATATGCCTCACTACAACTTCTTACTAGCCATGGAATCCTACCATCATTCTACAGTGTTCTCAAAATTCAACGGACAGGAGGAAAGAAAATATTCTTTCCACTTCAACTAAGAAGAATTGGAATGAATGAGGGATCATCCATCCCACCTAGTGTTGGGAATTGTTCACGCTTAGTAACCTTTTAGCTAGTTTAGTTGGTTAGGTTTATTATTAAATAAAATATCTCACTTAATAGCTCTCTTGACTTAGTCTTATAAGGACCCACTTGTAATCCTATTTAAATGCTAGCAAGCCTTCATCTAATACAAGTTAGTCTTCCCTTTCTCTTATGATCTTGAGCTTGAGTTACTATTTGGTTATTTTCATTATGAGTTTAGTATTCAAATTTGTTATCTTGAGAGGTGAGGATCGTCTTTGAGTGTGATGTCCCCATCCCTCAATCCGGCCAGCAGGAGCGGACATTCACTAAATCGGGGCCTCTAAATTTCGCCCCATAACCAAAATTATGAATTTACAACATCTAAAATGCATGTGCAGACATGTAAATAACAACACATGGTGGAATAAACTCAATCTACACACACAACATGCAATTTACAGGCATAATTATCACATGAATATAACTAAAAATAATTGCACATCAAATACATAAGAATACTTATCTTTTAGCAAAGAAGATCCAAGCAACTGGTTGTGTAAGAGCGATTTTCCACCCATCCATAGGCACTATGTCCAACATATACTCTTTCTTCTAAGAGGCCACCAGGGAAAAGGAAACACCTACAGGATTCTATCTCTCAACCCAACACCCATTCTACTCACTGTGCTTAGCCAAAAAGATCAACCAGATCTCTACAAGGGTCTCACTAAGCCATAACAACCATGGCACTCCTTCCAACTTCCCCACACAACACAAGTAAGGCATTTACATTCACTGATCGATATTTCCCTCAGGAAATCCAACCCTTACAGTGCTTACTAGTGTGTGCAGTAAGAGTCCAACCTGTTGTAAGCTATTGGAGAACCTCCTACAACATTAATCCATGGCTTCTCAAGCATCCAGAAGTAGCATAAATCAATGGGTAAATGTTCCTAACTTTCCCAACCTCCATGCTCACCTACAACCATTTATTTTCCCTTCCAAAAATGCAACTCTGTCTTCAAATTCGAATTTCTAGGTTAAACACAGTTTGGTAATGGACATGAAAAACAATGGAAAACTCTATGTAGTGTAGGAACATGCATGAGAGAATGATCAAAAGATTGTTGACTCCAAGGATATGAGGTAAGGGTGAAAATACAATTGACATAGCTTCTAACCATATAAGAAATAGGACTGCTAACAACTGATATAACTGTCACAACCCCCATGATTCGTTAACTACATGAAGTGCTTTTCCCACCAACCTCACATATGCATTCAATGATTGGATTTAATAGTCAAGAGAAGGTAAATGGCTTATTTAAAACACATGGAATATTTTGGATGAGTTCTAAGGTTGACACATGGCAACATAGGATTTGGTTTCCCCATAGGCCCCCTTTCCTCTTCTCCTCTAGTGGAATCATAGCCCCTCTAGTTCTATTTACACATTCATATTGGACCATTTTATTAATTTCCAACATAATATTTACATACATTTCAAATTGGTATAGTAAGCCAACCATACGGTCCAAATAAAAAAATATACATCATACAAGCCTAGCCATTCTCTAGTTGGGCCTTGGCCTTGAGCTCCACACTAGGCCCATCCATACTAGCATATTTACGTCATTTACATAATTTTGATTAAATACATTCCAAGTCAAAACTGGGGGTATTACATTCAACGTCACCTCCTTGTTTCATGTCAATCTCTATGTATCATTTATTATTCAACCTCTTTTTTATAATTTTTTGAATTCTATTAACACTATTCCATAACTTGTAGGGATTCAAACAAAGGGAAAATATGTTTGTCCAATATGTGGTTGAAGAACAATATCTAGACATTCAATAAGTTCAGGAAAGGAGGTGTACAATGATTTTATGCATTTTCTCCCTAAGGACCATAGGTACCGAATTATCAAAAAAAAACTTTAATGGGAAGACAAAGAGTGGGAAAAAACTATGGAAAAAGGTGTTTAAGAAGATTCATGGTAAGCAATAAGTTTTAGTTACGTAGTTCTTTGTCACTCATATTTATTTTTTGATTTTCATACTTACCTAGTGATTATAATATTCCATGAGGTTTGAAACGATACTATGTCCAATTCAGTTGATTGCCATACTATGAGCACCTACAAGTAGCTCATTTTTTTGACACAATGAATATTGGAAAGAATGTCATAGAGTGCTTGTGGAAACTTATAGATGGGAGGAATAACAAGAAAACATGTCTAGAGTTATTAGTGACATTGAGGAATCCAACTTAATGCAACATTTGACTCATTGCTATGGTAATGGAAATCTGACCAATCTTCCATGTCATTAACAAATCAAGATAGCGTGGTTGTAAAAGAGGTTGTACTAAAGATCAAATTTCCCACTAGTTTTGCTTTGACCTTAAATAATATATTGACAAAGCAAGATGATTTTGGTGGGGCTAAAACTCATTATTGGCATACTTTTATCAAGGTTTGACATTTTGCAATCTTTATTATCTTATGATATATATACATTATTTGTCAGTAATACATGTTCGCCTCTGTTCAAATTATATGTTCTGATATATACCTTATTTGTTAATGATACACGTTGCATTCTTGTTGCAGTATGTTCTACCTCTAGCTCTCCCTAATAGATCTGACAACAACATAAATAAAGTTATTTATGATGTCGACAAGTACATGAGGTACATAAAAGATTATAATTGAATTATTGATTGTATACCCTGTCAGTATATGCTTTTCTTGCCTTCTATATTTTATTGTTGACACATCAAATTTCATTGCACTTGTAAGTGGTTGTCATCTAAATAAATACATAAAGAAGATATCAAGTATTGGAAGAGAGAAATTCCCCAACTGATGTGTGAAATGCAAAAGTATATGCCTCCAACATTTTTCAATGCACAAGAAAACTACCTCATACACCTAGTTGAAGAGATTGAAAAATGTGGACCCGTACACACAAGGTCATTGTTGTTGGTGGAGAGGCACTTGAAAGCATTGAAGGATTTTGTTAAACAAAGATCACAATCAGAGGGCTTAATGGTTTAAGGCTACATGCTATATGAATCCACTGTATATTTTAGTAAGTACTTATCCCAAGTAATGGGTGATATGAATGTACCACTCCTTTGGGATGTCAATTCCACCAACAAATATAAAGGGGAGAAGTTGTTGAGAAAGGTAGATGGAGAAAAGTGAAAGGTGGAGAAAAGTTGGATGACAAGAAGAAAACCTATAAAAGTGGAATAATTGCAATTTTCTAGGTTACTAATATTTCCCATAGGGTTGACAGACATCTAGTCACATTAGATTTGAGGTACTATGACTATTTGGAAGGCATATTAGATATAGACTTTTAATCCTTTAAATTGGTTCTCTTTAAGGTGAGTTGGTACAGACTATTGTTGCAAGGTGATGAAAGGATGGTCATTGATCATGAAAATGGATTTACCATGATTAATAATAATAGGTATGATACAAATAGATATCCCTATGTACTTCCAAATCAATGTGAGCAAGTAATTTATTCGTAAGTACCAGGTAGAGAAGATTGGTCATTTGTTGTTAGGTTTGATCCAAGAGGAAGTCCTGTAAAGTATACTTTTCCTGAAGAAGATGTTCATGATCAAGAAGAAGAAGATGTAGATAGAGAGATGGAGGAAGAAGTGTACTTAGAAAAATATGGGAATCAAATTGACTAGACAACCATTGCCTCACATCTCGAATATGATGACTATATCGATTATGACTTAGTGCTAGATGTCATAGATGTTGTTATGGACAATGCTTACAATGATTTGGAAGGGCTGGCTACAAATTATGATCTTCATGACTTAGATGTTGAATTAGATGAAGTTAAAGGTCAATCTGATATGGAATCATAACAGATATTATTCAATAGATTGATCAATGTACTAATTCAAATTTAGTGTATTTTGTTGTATTATGTGTGAGATAGTGTATTTTGATTTATAATGTAGTTTTTTTCTAACTTATAATGAATCATATATCCAAATAAACCTACATATAAGTTTTGGCCATGTCTTCCATATAACTATTATTGATTCCATCATGATTGTTTATCTCAAGTGTACATTACAACTCAAATGTGTAACCTTAAGATAGTTTCTATTTTGGCCCACGGTACCGTAATAATAAAATACAACACAATTCTAATATTGTAATAGGTATCATCCAAATCCAACTAGTCATTAACCAATACTAAAAATATATCATATCATGACTAACACTTGTGTCACCTGACATGGATTTTGTCAACCATTAATTGTGACAACTCTATTGCAAGTGTTTAAGGGAAAACTTAAACTATTCAAATTATAATCTCTATGTTATGTTGTTGGATGAGAATGCACCTAGGAAAGACATTTTAAGTTGTGTCATTGGATGACTACCTCAACTTCATCCAATTACGCAATTTAAAATGTCGTGAGTAGGTATAATCTCGAGACAACACAACTTCATCCAATGAAGGAACTTAAAATGCCTCAAGTAGAGAAAACTTTGCTTGGCGTATAACCTTTTCCGTGATAAATTGTGAAGTACTATCACAAGATAAGGAAAGAGAATGATTATTAAAATTAGGAGGAATAAGATTGGGAAATACTCTCTCAATTTGAGAACGGTGCACTTTCAATATCAAGTGCTTTCCCTTGTATTTTAAATCCATTGCAAACCAATGAAGATGGGGATACAAAATGAATTGATTAATTGTTGTAAGTGCACTCAAAGACTGCTTGGGATGCCACATTTCTTTATCTTGAATTACTACCAAAGATGTATTTGGATTGAAGCCATATTATGTTGGTTTTTTGTTAACAATAGTGAGGAAGTAAGGATCTTATTCAAGCTCTCAAATAAATTAATTGGATATATCATATCTCTTGTAGAATTTTTTCAAAAACCAAGACTATATCCACTACTCAATCAATCAAATATTTCAAGCTTAAATTGGGCCAACAAATTTCAAAATGAACCCATAAATCTATGGGCATGTTATAAGGTCAACACTGTCCTTACCCAATATATAGTGCTTCCACTTCGTCACTTCTTTCACCCAAGCATAGATTTTTTTTCCATATGTAGTGTAGTTCAACACCACTCCATGTAATAGCTATGAATAATAGCAAATGTTGCTAATGTTTTCACACCAACACGTGCCAAAAGGAACCTACTAAGGGTTTTGCAAACCTTAGTAGAGTCTCGAAATGTAAAACTAAAACAGACAAAACAAAAATAAAAAACCAGCTAACATGCAGAAAAAACAATATTGAAATAAACCTAAACTAACATTCTTTTACATTCTTCATAACGAGTACAACATCAGGTAAAGAATAAAGAATGTGTTTTTCTATTATCCAATTAAATAATACAAGAGAAAGGGTCACCTTGTAATGCGAAGTAAGATACACCCATGTAGCAGTCGTAACTAGGGTATATATGGTATCCATACAATCCACAATATTCCATCCATGTGTCATGAACGCGATCTCTGGTGGGTGAAAAGGGAGCAGGAAGGAGGCCAGCTCTGGATTCAGGTGGAAATTCAACAAAGTGACAACTTGAGAAAGTAAATGGGAAAAGGGTGTATGCGGGTGTAATATTACATAATGGATGATGGACCTCGAGGCTTGATTTATAGGATCGGCACAAGTATTTGTGGATAGGATCTGGATGGATTTTTCCATTTGAAATATTCTCCATGATTTGCGTTGATCAGCTGAATTCCAAGTTTTAGTTTCCTCTTTTTTCCTGAGAAAAGAAGGAAACAACCAATTTTCATGTTGTGTTTCAAATCACTTATTTTTTGAGCTTTTATGCAACTTGGGTCACTCTTTTCGAAGACATTGGTGTGACCTGGGTTGCATATTCCCTAGGGAAATGTGTGACCTGAGTTTGAATTGTCCCTTTTTTATGTCTACTTAGATTTTTGGCTTTTTCCAAGGTCTTTCAAGGTCCAAAGAGTGGAAATGAAGTGGCATGATGGTGTATGTGGGAAACTGAGCTGGTAACATGGCCAGTGAGAAAAATTTGGGTGTTAATAGATTGCCCCTTGATGCGTGAGATTAGGATTTCATCATATGGCCAGCATACATCTTAAATTCTTCTTTTTCCATGTGACTATGGCATAAAGGATGGAGACTGCGTTGGATGTAAATCACCCTTCAACGGGACTATAGGGGCCCTTACCTACAAATACAATACTCAACATGGATGAGGTGCATATAATCTCAACTATATGGATGAGGTAGGCATTCCCATTCTCGTATCAATGTCTCAAAAATAAAAAGTGGATCTAGGCCCAAAGGGGACTTGATCGATATATGGATAATTGTTGTGTACATCATAAGTGTCCAATATCTACTCAAATATAGAACGTATTCATGGTCCAACGATGGTTGATATGAACAACTAAAATTGGAACAATGGCATTCCCATGGAATGTTGAATCACAATCAGTGATGCACTTGTTGTATCTAAAGGGGTCCAACATCTATAGTGACTCAAACAACTCAGAGTTTGAATTTTATAGGTCTGATAAATTGCATCTGAACTAGATAAATAGGAAGCATGTAACTGGAGGGATTCCAAAAATTGTCTCCAAAACAACCCAGATATCTCAGGAAACATAATACTGGGGTTTCCATATAGACTCACCAATGGACTGGAGTCAACGGATATCCAAGGTCTTCGACCAAAAAATGAGAGAACTATCGACATGTACGAATATCATCGGTGCAATAACTTGGTTGATGTTGAGCACGTGATAAACAACAAATCTAAGGGGCACTAAGGTCTCCCCTCAGTTGGTCCAAGGGGCTCGTCAATGGTGGTTATGAGGCCAAGGTATAAGGTACCTCTAGGTCTATCCTCTAGAATGAATGTGCTGATGTCGACAAAGGGAGACTTACGACTAACAAAGCAATGGTGTTTCCTTGACAGAAGCACGAGGGATACAACCAATGAATGAAAGGAATTAGGAAAGTGATTAAGATATTGTTGGGGGATACGAGGGTAAATGAGTAACATGGACTCAAATTTCCTTTGTTCAGAGTATGAAGGCATGGCTAATTTAGCAGCATATGTGAAATTGACATGAGGGGGGGACACAACTTGGGATACCATGGATTGTGGCTGCAATGGGGGGGAATCATAGGATGGGTATTATCACGTGACTTGTGGGAAAAATGATATCAAAATGGCTCCAAGGGTAACACATTGTAGAATACTTTGAACAAAGGTGACCAGGGATGTTGTCATAAAAATGGACTATATGTGATCTATAGGGGTGTTGAGGAGCACCATTTAGGTGTTGAGGAGCACCATTTAAATCATTTCTTTGGTGTGTGAGCACCGAATAGAGGTTGTGGATTTATACTTCACAATCATAGATTCCCATATGTATGAACATCTAGAAAAAAGGGGGTATTTAAAAACACCTTTGTGTAATGGGTGTTGATGTGGGGGGTTTCCTCGGCAAGATAAAAAGGACAAGTAAGGCGATAAGTGTCTAGTGAATGATTCAAATGGATGAATGAGAGCAAGTGAAAAAATTGATGGGGGGTAGGACACTGGTGGTAGCCTCCTTGCGGGTTAATCAATGGCAGGACAATAATGTCAATTTTTGCAGTATGGATGGAGCAGTGGTCTCGTGATTGTGTAATGTAGATTATCAGAATACCTTAAGAACCATAAATTTTGGAGTCCATAGGTTAGGACAATGAATGATGATGACAAAGTAATATACAGGTCTATGAAATATCACAAAATAAATGGACTTCCAATCCTATGGGAATTTAAACGACATGGGTGCCAAATGGAAAAGGGTATTAAACAGTCACCCATGTAAGGTAGGCTCTACTGCCGAGTAAGGGTGAATGCAAGAGTGGTTGGTCTTGGCCACTTACCCGAATAGAGGGGGGGTTCCTACAGATGTAAAAGGGGATGAATATATATTAATGCATATGATATTCTATAGAGGGAGAGTACCTATATGCCATTTTCAATGTTATAGCTATGGGGATTGGTCATTGACTGGAAGTAATGATTCTCATCGCGACATTAACCTGTACACATAGCAATGATACCTGAGTGTAAACGTGCTTTTGTAAATCAAATGTAGTTCAAAAGTACATACAAATTTGGTGACTTACGTGAGGGCACGCAAATTGAGATGGGATGAAAAAATGGCTCAATTGTTTTTGGTGATCATGAAAAATGGTTCTCATAATCAAGAAGAGTGCAGAAATATGATTATGATGGTACAAACGATGCAGGGAATGAGCATCGTATGAGGCGGTAACCCTTAGAAGAATATTATGGCCAAATGGCCTTCAAATAGGGTGGGTACCACCATGCCATGTTTCATTTTCACTATTCATGGCTAGAGTTGTGTGGAGGGCCCCGATATTGAGTTGTTGATTTATCTTGATATGACCGTTGGTTTCAATTTATGTGAGCTTCAAGTTAGTGTTCTCACCCTGATCATCATTTTTATTCGTTTATATTTTTCATTTGGGCACCTAAGGAACCCCAAAAAACCCCTCGGGGTTTTAAAGGTTGGGTTCCTCATTTCATGGAAATTTGAGTGACTTAGGTCATTCATTTCAAGAGTATAGGTGCGACCCATGTCACACCTATTTGGAGAACAAGTACGACTTAGGTCGCTCTATTCTACCAAATAGGTGTGGCCCAGGTTGCATAGATCACCATGAAATGAGAGACCTAAATACATGACTTATTTTTTTACTTTTACTGATCCTAGGTTCCTGTTGGACTTGCAAGATGTCGAGGTTCAATTGGAGAGGGCTATATGTGTCCAACATCCACCAAGACATTCAAGGTGATAAGGTTTTTAGGGATATCTTGGTGAGACATGAGCTTCTCAAGTTCCTCGAGAACCCTATGATGCACAATGCACGGTTGTTACTCAACAAGATAGGTTAGTTTTGGGACCAAGATTCCAAGGTGTTCATAGTGAAGAGTGAGCGAGTGGAGATCACACTCCAGGATGTGTACTTTATGACTAGGCTCCCTATGCTGGGAGTGATTGGGGACACTCAACCCAAACATCCACGGGACATGGCCATGCAGGATAGCATAGACCGCCATTATTTTGGTACTGCACGAATTCATGGCTCCTCAATTATACTATTTGATATCGAGAGCTCAGAGACGATAGCCATAATGGTAACTAGAGTACAAGTCCTGGGATCGAGTGGTCCGCACAAGATCTCAGGAGGGTAGATGATTATGGTTGAGAGAGTACTAGCTAGGAACTACTTTGGTTGGGACCAGATATTTTTTACCACGGTTCAGTGGGAGCAGTGTTGGAATACTAAAAACCCACTTTAGACTTAGGATAAAATACATTAATCATGTTTTATTAATTTCCTAGGTTTAGACTAGGTAGTTGGCCTAATTTTGGCTTCTAGTGCCACCACATGCCATCCTGAGTCACTAGGGCACACTTGGATAGATTCTCGATAAGATATTTCATGATTTTGTATGATTTCTTTCTATTCCTAGCTTAGAAGTGTTCCTTCCTGCTTTAGATAGCTTTATCTTGCTTTTTCTGCTTTCTAGTGGATAAGGTAAAGCCAGTTTGACTTGAAAACTGTCTCTACTTGGCCAACTCACCCTCCATCTCTTTCTTATCTCCAAAATTCATGATCACTTTCCTTTTTCTTCACTCATGAGCTTCCAACATTGCTTTTTCCAATCTGTGAGCCTTTAGATTGATTTGGAAAGTGTTTTTTCCACCTAGGGTTTTTTTTATCTTTTAGTAACATTTCCTTTTATGAGATTTTCAACTTGCCTTAAAGGAATTCTATTTTATCCCTTGAGATGTATTATTTATTTTATTCTAATTAATGAATATGATCATCATGGAATTGACATTAATTGATTTCAGTCTCACATATTTATGCTTAGTTTTTCTTCTCAATTATGCAAATATTTGAGCAATCTTTTGGTGAGGACTTCTTTGTTTGAATATTCTTCGCTTGTTGAATTCATACATGGTATCAGTACCATAGAATTCTTGCATGGTATCATATATTAAGGATATCATAGCTTATATTTAGATGAGTCTTCCAGTATAAGTTTCAAATTTTGTTCTGTAGGTACAACTTCATGGATTCGAACTCAGTTCCTCTTCTTACACCATTCAACTATGCTGAGTGGAAGCCAAAGATGAGCACATATATTAAGAGACAATGTCTCTATGAGATATATGTTGGATCTGTTGAAGAACCATTGCCTCAGAAGAGAATAACGATTGGTTTAATGACTGTTATAGAGCTTTTGGAGCAATGTATTTGGCCATATATTCAAATATGCACTACCTCATTGATATTGTTGATACTCCAAGTGATCTCTGGTGCATTTTGAATAGATAATTTGGAATGCAATATGATGAGGAAGAGACAATCCATATGGAGAGTGATCCCACCATAGATACCTCCTAAAATCAGATCATTGATGTCACTAATGTCTTGGCCACAAGCTTTTATGAAGAAGATTCCTTTGATGAAGATTATACTGCAAAATCTTCAACACTAGTTCTTGAATTTGAAGAATTATCCTCTTCTAGTGCGCATCCTGATGTTGTTGATAAAGAAGATACAAAATATGGAGTTGATTTAGTTGATGAGATGTACATCCAGTCTCATATGTTCTCTCATAAATATTCTATTCTAAATTCTGAGCAAGATAAGCCAGTTCATGCTCTAGAATCCGAAGAGGTTTTTGAATCCTCTCTTTCACATGAGTCTACTAGTGTGCAGAATGATGATATACTAAATGATTTGGAGGTTATATCAGAATATGAAGGTGATGTATTTTCCCTCCTTGATCACATGCTTCCTATATACTTCTATTTTATCATTGGCACATGTTCTCAGAGTTGCACTGAAGATGGAGGACACTACCATTGGCTTGGGTTCAAGTCTCGGGCATATATTTGTGATTTCGGTTCTGATCTCACCCATGTTGGTTCAAAGGATATCTCAAGGAATCATATATCATATTTGATTGGAGTTGATCCTACCTTATTTGGTTTGAATTTCAAGTTACATAATGGTCTGCATATTCATGGATGTGTTATGTTCAAGAGCAAGTTCAAAGAGCTTCCAGATTCTCTTGCATCCACTGATGGAGAATTCAAGCACATGTTTTTGTAGCACGATCCACTTCTTCCCAAGAGGAAGATACCTCCAGAAATATGATCAAGTCCACACCTACTTGAGTTTGGAGAAGCAACAATTTTTGGTGTGCACATGTCCATTTTTTGAGGGAGGGAGGGTTTATTCCCATGAGGTTTTCCCTGTTTCCTCAGTTTACTTGGGCATAATAATTGTAATGGGATGACCATAAGCCTTGTTTCTTGGGCCCTACACATACTTTAATAACTCTAATTCAGGCCTAAGGGGGGTTGTTGTAATATTAAAAACCCACTTTAGACTTAGGATAAAATACATTAATCATTTTTTATTAATTTCCTAGGTTTAGACTAGGTAGTTGGTCTAATTTTGGCTTCTAGTGCCATCAAATGCCATCCTGAGTCACTAGAGAGAACTTTGATAGATTATGGATAAGATCTTTCCTGATTCTATCTGATTTCTTGCTATTATTGTCTTAGAAGTGCGCCTTCCTGCTTTAGATAGCTTTATCATGTTTTTTCTACTTTCTAGTGGATAAGATAAAGCTAGTTTGACTTGGAAACCGTCTCCACTTGTGACCTCCATCTTTTTATTCTCTCCAAAAGTCATGATAATTTTCCTTTTTCTTCACTTGTGAGCTGCCAACACTGATTTTTCCAATTTGTGAGCGTTTAGACTGATTTGGAAAGTGCTTTTTCCACATAGGGAATTTTTTATCTTTTAGTAAGCCTTCCTTTTGTGACCTTTTCAACTTTCCTTCAAGGAATTCTATTTTCTCTCTCGAGATGTATTATTTATTGTATTTTAATTAATGAATATGATAATCATGGAATTGACATTAATTGTGTTTAGTCTCACATATTTATGCTTAGTTTTTCTTCTCAATTATGCAAATCTGTAATGTCCCTTTTTTAAAAAATTAGGCACACTATCACAAAATATTTCAATAAAGGCTTAAAAATTTAGATAGTGGAAGCATTCTTTCTCAAAATCTCATTAACAATGAATTTCACACTGATTCCATGGTTATGAGACAACTGAGGTGGCTCTAGGAAAGTGATATGGAGCTTCTAATTGGATTGGAAAGATAATATATGTGGGTGCTTAATATTGTGTGGCTGAGTAATTTTTACAAACAGATCATATACATCCTCCTTCAGTACTTTGTCTAGTTTCGAAAATATGAAAACTAGGAAACTAGTCTTTCTTTATCTTGTTCCCAAACACCGCTAGACCTTTCCAACTTTCTTCTAGAAGGACCATATTGGATTTAAAACATCCTAACATATCTCAAACACTCAATTCTCTAATCAGAAAACTCTTTTTGACATGTTATTCAAGTCTGCTCAAATTTGGCCAATTTCGAACCTTGGACTAGTGAAACCCAAATTGTCCCAAATGCTTCCAAAGGCTCTCGAATTATGATTGGAATGGATTGAGGGGTCTTAGGAAATCCTAATTCATATATTAGACACTCATACACTTATTTAAGACATCCATGGCTTGCATTTATCAAGGAGTGAAAGGGGAAAATACTAGGAAAATCGATGTTAAAACCCCAACTAGTTTTGGACATTTTTGGCTTCCCAAACACTATACGAATGTTGAGGTGTATTTACTATCTTAAAGAATAACCAAAATATTTAATTATCGACCAAGGTTGGTAATCTTAGTTTTGTCGCACAGTATATGCTGAGGTAGAATGGGACCTAAGTTTTGGCTCACCAAACCTTAGAAAATGTTTAATAAAGAAAAGATTGAAAGATCTTTCAAAATTAAAAACCGATTCAAACTTCAGAGATACAAAAAACGAAATAATTAAACCTAACTAAACCAACAGATCAGAATAGTATCAAGCTATACTACTCTACTCTATGATTAAACAGTGGAAAAAGAACAAATATTGATAAAAAAGAAAACTACTTAGTGAATTCAACAACTACTTATGCATTCAGTTAACACTTCAAGACTACACTAAATTATCTAATTCCATTCTTCTTAATGTTGTACATCAAATGTGATAGGAACTGGGGTGAATGTATCATAATGAATTTCAAATGTAACAACAAAACAAAATGGAAGTAAATCTAACCTAATTTCTACAAAGAGATGTAAACTACAAAGAGACCAATTACAATCAACTTTAAACATTGTGATCTATCTTCTATCCATAAGCAAAATGATATAAAACTAATGAAATCTAGAAGCAAGTAGAAAACTTAATAAATATATTTACTTGAACTGAATTTGATTTGGAAGCAAGTAGAAAACTTGATAAAGATATTTTATGTAGAAGCAAGTAGAAAACTTGATAAAGATATTTATTTCTGAACCAAACTCTATTTCATGAACATCTTCATTATTTGTGTGAATGGGAAAACTGATCCTGTGCTTTACAAAGAAACTATCAAAATTAAGATAACTTGGAGAATGAAATTATTAACTCTAATTCGAAATAAACCTTAAGAACATATAATAAAGTATGCTAAGAGTGAAACTGATAAATTCTAGAACAGTAACCTATTGGCAAATCAAACATGAAAGACATAACTTGAAAAACAGTTAAAACAAAGTTAAGGAGGATGAAATGGAAACTAAGAATAATGAAAAAACTTAATTAAAACTCTATGTAATGGGAAACAAGATCTTGATTACATCTAAGATTGCTAATTCAAAGCAAGAACATTACAATTGAAAATCCTAAGAAATTGAATTCTTAATAAGCATAAAAATAATGCAGAAAGGATGAAAGTCCGAATGACAATCCAGATGACTGTCTGAATGACAGTCCGGATGGAGGAAAATGATTTAAACTAGGGAAAGAAGCAGTTTGGATGATCTTAAATACTAGCTGGCTGATGCATATGATCCTATGGTGCAAGGAAAGCAATGAATGGAGTATTTAGAAGTTAAGATAGCAAGAAGTAACCTATTATAATCATTAAAGAAATAAACTATTTCTATGGACTAATAAAACAAAACTGAGATATGAATAAGGCTAACCTACAGCTACAGGAAAGGAACTAACAGAACTAATTCTAATTATAAACTAAACCTGAAACAACAACTAACTAAACTCTATCTAATTGCAAAAGACTGAAAGCAAACTATAAACACTATGCTTGGTCGACCATTATCAATTCTGGAAAAGTAAATTGAGTTAACAACAAAATACAGATTACATAAAAATAAAGAAATGACATATACAAGAAAACATAATTAACTACATTTACTAGAAAATGAACTATTTACTTGCAGAAAGAAAAATACAAAAAATATACATAAAAACCTCTGGTTGATGAGGGGCCCTTCCTAGCAATCAAAGATTGAAACTAAATCAACTTAGTCACCGACAACAGAATATTAACAGTAAGATTCAGGAGCTTCCATTAACTGAGAAAATTATACATCGTTTCTATGAATTACTTGATAGCATAAATGCATATATCTACTGCTCTATATGTCGTCTACGTTTCTCCAAAGGAGGCATCTATATATAATTTTACAATGGGAAAGAAGGTCGACATAGTCGACCTCTCTAAAAATAGAAGTCTTTGATGTCTATACAACGGCTACTTGGTGGTTGATGACAGCACAGAGGCCGTCCGCCTACTTCCACGGCGTCGATTCTCCTTGATGCGAACAACTGCATGTTAGTTTCCTTTAACCGTGGGCAGAAGCATGTGCTAGCAGGTTGAGCGTAGGAGGATGGAGCTGCTGGAACATCAACGTTGGCATGAGAATGTGTTGTCGAGCTAAGCGAACGGGAAAACGAATCTTCTAGAGTGTTGACGTGGGGAGATTCATGTGTTGTCGAGATGAGCGAGCAGGGAAGCGAATCTTCTAGAGCATTGACTCACCAACCATAACCACCACGTTGCTAACATAACCCATATTTTTGTCTTTGTCTTTAATGGGCAGGAATATGCCAACCGACGATTCCGCGGGCTGAACGAAGGGCTGAACGATGGATTGAATGCGGCTAAACATTTGCAACTTGAATACGAGTCTGAACGGAGGTCCACTTGAAGCCTATAACCTGCACGCCGAAATCTATTTGCCAAGCGAGTCGAAAAACATTAAATTAATATTAATAAACCATGAAAATAATGATATTGAGCCAAGATTCACGTGATATGTAAATATGATCATACCTGGGTCTGATTGATGGTATGAATGGAAATAAGAGTGATTTATTATATCATAATAGTGAAAATAACGCCACTCGGAGTATATTTGGTGATAAAAAATGGTGACAAAATGGACACCAACATTCCCCCAAACCGGAGATATGCCAGGTCCCACTGAGCAAAAAGGAAAGGAATTCAGGAAGAAGGTTGAGTTGTGGTAGAAGCTACCTTCGACTTGGAAGAGGAAGTGGACTTAGCTTTAAGCTTCTTGAACTGATCCTTCAAGGCATCATACCTCATCCGAAGAGAAGTATGGGACATTGTTTTAGCGTTGACCAAGCATTCAATGCTTCTTACTTGTGTGCGCAGTACCTTGTTTTCTTTATGAAGCTCAGAGATTGTTTCCACATAGTTTTGGTTCTGGTATGTCAACCGTGCTATCCCTCGGGTCAACCTATCCATTTCCTGCTGATTCAGAATAGGTTGTTCTATGTGATGTTCCAGGTCCTTTTGAGGACTCAACTCTTTTGAAAATGTTTCAAGCTCAACAGTATGTTCTTCAAGAACTCCGTCTTTGTTGTGTGTAGGAGAACTTCCAGCAGCAGGGGCTTCAGACAATCAAGCAGATACATTGGCTAATGTGAGGAGGGGTGTTTCAAGGGTACGGTCGTCTGAAGGTGATGGTTGAACGACATTCTGGATGACGGACTGGTCGATGGACTGGTCACGATTTGTTCTCCTGGATTTAGTGGGTACTAATGAAAAAAGTGTGGGTTCTGAAGTAGGGTCACCAAGAACAAGCTCAGGAGAAGGCGATGGATGGACAAGGTGTGCCTCGCCTGAGGGATCCTCATAAATCCACACACTCTCAGTGTCTCATTTTTCTTGCGTTGAGACTTGGGTCGGCTCATTAATACCGGTTTGGAAACGACGGTGTTTTCGAGAAGCAGAGGGTTTGACAATAAGCTTCCCGATCAAATGAGGGTTTAGTATTTCAAAGACAAAACGATCCCAGGTTTTCCCTCTCTCTTACAACTAGTGAATGATAAGGATTTTAATGAGACAATCATGGTACAAGCTACCATAGGGATTAAAAATATTCTTCCTAACCTGGCTTGAAATTTTCTCTAAACTTTTCAGGAAATAAAATGGACAGTAAACTTACCTTCACAAGTGATCATATGGATGATGAAATTCAAGGGATCTAGGTATTCCGGCTTGACCCACTCCTGGTGGAATCCTTTTGTTCCAGCAACATGTTGATATTCAACCTTCAAAGCAAATTCGTGAGCCTTTCGTGGAAGGAGGATATGTTTGTGCCAACGGGCACCCTCCCTAAGAAGCTTTGTGTCCAATGCGATAGATTATTCCGTCACAGAAAAAGTGAGATGGCCAACTTTGGTCATCTTGCCATTGAATCCCTTAGCAAAAAGCAGTGAGATTTTGTGGTCGTGGCCTTGGAGAAGGCGGAGAAACGGACCCCATCTAGCTCGAAGGAATACCTCACAACACTCTTTGAACTCAGGGATGTGAAGTAAATCCTGGTAACTTCCAGGTTCATGATGGATCGGTATAATTGGACAAAGTTCAAGGGATGCGGATAGGTATAGGGGATGCAAGAGATGTAGGAGATGCGGCTTAACAGAAAAGATGGAAAGCGAATAGAATGGAGCGAAATCCACACAGTCGTCAGTTTAAATTGAAGTCTGTTTGAATGGTTGAATGATGGAAAAGGTGCATGCTTGAGAGATCACGCTTTTCATTCAAAGATCTTGAATCGAGTGCTAACATATAAATGCGTGAGTTAGTGAATACGTGTGGTTATAATATATTCAACTGTGTCCAAAGTCGAACTTTGGACAAGTTGAATGTAATTCTCGAAATGAAATTATAGACATAGATTACACGTGAGAGATCATGATGACTCGATTAATATGATGGCAGATTGTACGATAGTATAATTAAGACCATATGGCGGTCATGTAATGATTCTGAAGATTGAAATGATGCATAATCCATTCGTTTAATGGGGGCGAGATGGATAAGGGAATGAGACCACGTGCGAAATTGACATTTGATTGATTCCTGACATAATTAGCCAATTAGATTTATCAATAATATTCAAATTTGGACACCTTGGCATATTTAATAAATCCATTATAAGCTATGGTTTCATTCAACACTCCATTCAGATCGTTGTTCGTTTTCCTCGTTTGTCACCTCATTCGGATCAGCATTCGACCCGTCATTTAACCCTTCATACAGACTTTTGTCTGTACAATATATGCTTGCTGATGCTGACTGAAGCTGATTTTGCAGGGAATTTCTGAGGCTTTTAGTGCACAAAATATGCTGTAAACTTTGCTTTTTTGGATCTTTCAGTTGCGTTCCTCTTTATTTGTCATTGATCAGAACGAGTTTCTTTCTGCTTTTTGCATTATCCTGAAAACACCTATCATTTTATCAGAGATAAATAATTTTTTTTTTCTTTTTTTCTTTTTTTTCATAAATATTCAGAAAGTAAAAACAATTATGATCCTCCCCCAAACCAAAAATATGGCGTGTCCTCAATCCATAAAAAAAAATTGATTAATATTCACATCTTTTTAATTAATGGTTTAGGCAATAGCTTCTAAAAATGTTGTGATAATTTTCGTAAGAAAATGAAATATTAACTATTAAATGTAGATGATTCAGATATGTACACTCATCAAAAAGAATACAACAGTGCTTAAGAATACCATATGAAGAATGATAGTGTAATGGATGCGAAAAATGCCATAGGAAAACTAGTCATCCATGACTCATTTTAAAGATCTCTTGTCATCCAAAGAATATAGATAAGGTTCACTGTAGAGTTTGTGAGATTTCTATAGTTATGGGTCTCATTTCTAGGATAGTCATATCCTAGGTATTGTGTGAATTAAATGACAGGGTCCAAGTCCAACTTACAGCCATTCTCTAATGACAGTATAAATAATTGGCCTAAACATGTGTTTGTATACTCAGGTTTTTATGAGCCATGTGCATAGAAATGTGTTAACCAAACCTTTTTTACCCGATATTGCCCCACTGCCAGTAGGCCTGTTCAGTACCCCGACGGGTTTATCTTGGTACCATGCAAGCATAGCCCCGCTGCCAGCGAGCCTGTTCAGTACCCCGACGGGTTTACTTGCATTTACCGAGCTTCCTTGTTTAAGATTTTACTTAGCATGGACCCGCTGCCAGCGAGCCTGTTCAGTACCCGGGCAGGTTTGCTTCGTATAATGATATTTTTAGTAAGGAAGTCAGTTGGCACTAGAGTGTGCTAAGCCTATTAAACACATAATTCAAATTTTTAGAGCGAACCTTATGAGTAACTTTATTTATAATGGCCTAAATTATAGATCATGTCAAAAGATAATAACCTAAAGCTGTTCTTTGACCTTTCAGTACATCTTCTCCATAAAATATCATTAATGTTCCCCACAAAATAGAAATATCACTCACTTTTGGGCTCCCTTTTAAAAGTGCTTAAGAGACAAGTTTTGATAATGAGTCTAGGATGAGCTAGTAATCCATAGGTGTAAGATAGAAATTTTAAAGATCATAGTAATTAAAGTAGGTCTTAAGCAACTATTCTAATGATAAATAAAAAATGTACATGTATGAATCAAATACCATATACAAAATCATAAAAGAAAGTGGTTAAAAATGATATAAAGAATGCTTTAACCTTTCACTATAAATTTTCAATTTTCAACAATAATCGAAAGAGAAGGAGAACTATAAGTATGTCTTTTTAGAGCACTTCCCTTTTCAGATAATATTGCATGAGATGATTATAAGGTTCTTGTAACCAAACTGCAAAACCACTTGTTAGATGATTCAAATTTATTCAAAACAAAAACATATGTTCAAAGACAGTTATGTAAAATTTTCAAAATTAAGGAAAAGAAAAGAGTCCTCCTGTTTTAATTGACAAAATTTCATAAGCTGATCATAAAAATGAATTTCCTTTAAAGAATGCAATCAGTTGTTAGAAATGACTCTTATTATTAAGAAACAAAAACATATTTACATATATACAAATGAAGATAACCCAGAATTATTCAACCAGGAGAAGGAGGAATGACTTCCTCTTCTACTAGCTCCATTTCCTCTTGTTGTAAGGCATTCTGCACAAAATCTTGTTTAGATATTGGTTGATGATAAAGTCTAAGTCTATGTCCATAACAAAGGAAATTTGAGAATCATCAATTGTCTTAATTTTAACAGATCCATTATCAAAAGTTGTAACAATTTCATATGGACCCATCCAACAAGTAGTTAATTTACCTTTAAAGTTTTTGTATCTTGAATCAAAAAGTAATGCCCAGTCTCCAGTTTTGAATTGTTTTTGTTTAATGTATCTATCATGCCACTTTTTACGTTGGTTTTGAATTAAAATTGTGCATTGGATAACATCTTGGTGTGTGGCCAGTGGTGTTCCTCCAAGTTATTCTATAAGCCCACAAGGCTTCTGGGAGCCTATCTGCCCAGTCTTTGTGGTGTAACTGGATAGTTTTAGTCAGGATGGCTTCTAATAATTTGTTGGTGGACTCTAGCTAACCATTGGCTTGCGGATGGTATGGTGAATATTTACAATGTCTAATACCATATTTTTCAGTAAGCTCTTTCATTAATTTGGAGGTAAACTGAGATCCTTGATCGATTACAATTTCCCTAGGTACACCGAATCGGGTGAATATTTCTTCATATATAAACTCTACCACAGATTTCTCTGTGGCCCGGAATAAAGCTTTAGTTTCTACCCACTTGGTGACATAATCTGTACAGACTAGGATGTACTTCTTCTTGCAAGACATAGGGGAAATTGGCCCAACGAAATCTAGAGCCCATTTCTCAAAAGGATCAATCATAACTTGGGGTTGTAAAGGCATCTCATCGGATGGCGTAGGTCTACCCATTCTTTGGAAACTATCACACCCCTTGACATACTTAGCAGCATCTTTAAAAATGCTTGGCCAATAATACCCAGAGTGCAACACTTTGTATGTTGTTCTTTGTCAAAAAAATGCCCGCCACAAGGTCCACCATGACATGCATGTGGGATCTCTGCCATCTCATCCTCTCGTAGACATCGTCTAATAATAAGATCAGGACCAGTACAAAAGAGATCATTGTCCACCCAAGAGTAACTAGAACTCTGAACTACGATCCTACGTTTTTCGGGTGGGGAGAGATGGTTTGGTAGCTTTCCAGTTGCAAAATAATTGGCTATGTCTACAAACCATGGGGTTCGAACAGACACATCAAACAAATGTTCACCTGGGAAGCTATCATTGACAGGACTAGCATTATCGTCAATTTGAATTCGAGAGAGAAAATCTGCTACCACATTCTCTCAACCGGGATGATCAACAATGGTGATGTTAAATTCTTGTAACAAAAGAAGCCACCGAGTCACTCTGCCATTGGTGATAGTTTTATTCATTAAAAATATGATGGCGGAGTGGTCAGTGTGTATAAAAATTTCATATCCTGTGATATAATGTGAAACTTGTTGATGGCATAGACTACTGCTAAAAACTCTTTTTCAGTAACAATGTATTTCGATTATGCAGGAATCAAATTTTTACTAGCAAAGTAGATGGCATGTGATGTTTGTCCCTTTTTTTGACCTAAGACTGCCCCTATAGCTATGTCGGAAGCATCAATGGATATATGGAAGGGAAGGGACCAATTGGGGCCCCTAAGTATTGGTGCCACTGATAATTTTGCCTTCAAGGTTTCGAAAGCATGTTGGCAAGGTTCAGTCCATTGGAATTCTGTATCTTTCATGAGTAGTTTGAACATAGGTGTGGCTATCTTAGTGAAATTTTCAATAAAGCATCTATAATAGCTTGCATGGCCAAGAAAACTTCTTACTTCCCTCGGAGTTTTTGGAGGAGGAAGATTAACAATTATTTCTATCTTGGCAGGATCCACCTTGATACCTTGAAGAGAGACATCATGTCCCATAACTATGCCCTCAGTTAGTAACATCTTACATTTTTCATGAATAAGAGCTAAGTTCGTTTCTTGGCACTGAATAAGAATTGTTTCGAGGTTATCAAGGGATTCTTGGAAGGTATTGCCATAAACTGTAAAATCATCCATATAAAATTCTACACAATCATGTATAATGTCAGCAAAGATTCCTAGAACTGCATGCTGGAAGGTAGCAGGTGCATTACATAGGCCAAATGGTAACACTCGATAGGCATATGTCCCCCAAGAACAAGTAAAGGTTTTCTTGTCTTGATCCTCGTGTGCTATTAGTATTTGATTGTATCCACTATACCCATCAAGGAATGAAAAATATTGTTTCCTTGATAAGGTATCTAACACCTTATCGATGAAAGGCAAAGGGAAGTAGTCCTTAAGAGTGGCCTTGTTCAATTTTTGAAATTCAACACAGATACGCCACTTCCCTGTGACTTTCTTTGGAACTACCACCAAAGGAGACACCCATTTACTATTAGAAATTGGGTAAATACAACCGACGTTAAGGAGTTTTTGTAGTTCATCTTTTACTATATCCTTTAGGGATGGATTCATTCTTCTCTGGGGATTCCTAACAGGAGGTATGTTTGAGTCTGTGTAAATGTGGTGGATACAGGTATCTGGGTGTATACCTTTCATATCAGTATATTCCCATGCAAATGCTCCAATTTGACTCTTGAGAACTTTTAGTAATTGTTTTTGTTGACTCATCTAAACCTGCATTTATATGTAGAAATTTGTCAGAACTAACCTCTCAAGGTATGGTATATGATCCTAGATGTTCTTCGATTGCGAAGACACGGGGTGTACTCGTAAATGTTGAGGGGCTCATGTTTTCTTGAAATTCGTCTCCAAAGATCTGGTCAGATTGGGAAAAAGACTGAGGAAGGTATATACATGTTGTGGAAGAGATAAATTGATTCAACACATTCTCGTTATTCTATTCTTGAAGTGCCCATGAGAAACCACTAACAAGGGAAAGTTCTTCCAAGTTCTCATCCCCAAAAGGACAATCTAACCAAAATAGGTTTTCAGTTACTGGCTGAGCTGGTGGGTATAAGGCTATTTTTCTTGTATATAACCCATAAGAGATAATCATCTCTCCATCCCCACATCCTATAAATGCATTGGCAGTTGCCAACCAAGGTCTTCCTAGAATAATGAGGTGACCTTTGGAAGGATCTTTTTATTCTATGACCATGAAGTCCACAGGATATTCCCATGAAGCTACTGATACAGTGATGTCATCTAAGATCCCAATAGGTTGAACCATAGTGCGGTCTGCTAATTCTAGCATTGTTGGGGTAGGGCGGAGGAACTGTCCTAAATGGAGAGTTTCTAAAATTGTGGTAGTCATCAGGTTAATAGCAACTCCTATATCAGTAAGTGTATTTCCTATGGCAGTGTTATTGATGATAGCATTCACCATAGGGTTTCCTGGATTTGAATACTTTGGGAGTCTAGGTTGGTTTGCTATACAATCTGACATTTCTCCTATTACATGAATCGTTAGAGGGTCTTTTTGTTTTCTCCCTAGTCTATTAATACAGAGTTCCTTTATTACTTTACTATAGATTGGGGTATCCTTAATGGCTTGTAACAAAGGGATCTTAATACAAACGTTTTTCAATTCATTAATGATATCATACTCTGGATAAGTTACAAGCTTTTCTATTAATAGACGCTCCAGATATGGAGGTGATTTTTCCCCTGTAATTACTTCTTTATGTGGATGGTTGTGTGTTGAAGATTTAGGAATAACCACATCTTCAAGAATATCATCATTCAAAACTTCATTAGGTATGTTTTCTTCTTCATTCTCTTCTCGGATAACAATTGATGACTTGCGCTGATCTTGCAAAACTCTTCCAAACCGCAATTGAATCTCATGTATTAGTGCGGTCGAAATGGCATATGATGGAAGAGGTAACAACCCAATGTTATTAAGAGATTGGGTTGGTTTGTTGTTAGTGTTTGGTATTGGTTGTGCAGATAATATTGTGGGTCTTGGAGGATTCATATTCTGGAAATGGTGAGGTTGATTTGGGATAGGGGGTAATGAAGGAGGTACAAATCCAGGAAAGAGTTGCTGGATATTAGGTGGGTAAGGATAGTTAGGCATAGGAGGAGGTGGTTGAGCATAAGTTTGTCCTCTCCATCCGTGTGGCCATTGTTGTTGTTGGGCATTCTGAGGAGGGTACTGAGGTGGCCAATTTTTCCAACCTGAAGTGTTCCAATGTTGAGAAGGTTGATAAGGATAGTAATAGGGTGGAATTTGTGATGATGGATCTTGATATGATGATTGATCTCTAGGTTTCCAAGGCATCCTAGATGATTCACCAAAGTTTCCACTCTTATACACAGCTTGCAACCCAGGCAACGATGGACAATTATCAGTCGGATGTTCTTCTGTATAAAGGTGACAAACTGAAATATTGTTCAATGGACATTCTCGTTGGGGATGTTTAGTTCTACACCTAGGACAGAAAACACTCATTGTTGCACGCTCTTCATCCTGTCTCTTTTTAGCTTGCAGTGCATCTAGTTGAGAACCCATGGCTCCTAAGGCATCTGTTTTGAAATTTTCCAATAGGTTTCCCAACTCTACCCTTGTAACTCCACCAGGGCCGGATGTGTTTCCTTTTAGGTTCCTAGCATAAGGTTCTCAAAAGTGTCTTCCACTTTTCCCTCTGCTCCTACAATAATTCCTACATAGCTCACAAATCTGTGAAAAAGGCTTATGAGAGATGTCTCCTGCTGCTATGAGATTAAGGTTTTCTAAGAATTCTTCTGAGATTCCCTTGAGGAAGAGTGTTCTTACTGCATCTTCCTGAAGATCACTATATTTAGATTTATGTAACACATAGTTAAATCTTTCGAGATAGTCTTCTAGGCTCTCGTCTTCAAGTTGTTGTATTTTAAAAATTTCATTGCAAGAGTCTTTAGGTTTACAGTAATCCTGATATTTTTGTAGAAATGCAGTCTTCATGTCTTCCCAAGTTCTAATACTAGATTCTCCTAACCCCATGAACCATCGAAGAGAAGAATCTTTTAATGTGGAAGGAAAGAGTTTTATCTTTTGGCCATCTTGTAGGTAATTATAAATCCTACACAAAATGTCAAATTTGAATAAGAATGTATCCGGATCCTCACTACTCTTTCCATAAAAGGTCGGTAGTGAGGAAAGAGGGATTTTTTTCATAGTTACATCTCGTGCAATGTCTAAGATAGGGAACCCGAAGGTACCTTCAGTTCTAAATTCTCCTTCTTCTTCATCTTGTCGGACACGATTTTCATTTTCATCCTCCATGAAGATTCGATTGCCAAAGAGAGAATACTTAGGTGGATCCTTTCTTGGTGAATATGGGATATCCCAATGTTCTATTTCAGGGAAAATATTTTTCTTTTTAGGAGGAGAATTACCAACTATGTGGGAGTCCAGTTTTGAAGGTCCTACCGTTGTTGTTTCAATCTGTGAAATAACTATGTTCACAGAATTCTCAAAAAGAGCGTCTACTTGTGAAGGATCAACAAAATATACTAAGTTTGGACCACCTACTATTGAAAAAGTAGTGTCTTTGGGTTTTTGAACTAATGGAGGGTTGGGAGGTTCTGAAGTTTTATCCTTTGGAGTTCCCTCTTGTTTAAGTTCAGTCTCAATAATATGAGCTTGAGGTTTCTGTGGAATTTCTTTATGAACAGACTTTTCTGGTGTCCCTATGGTTTCCCCTAAATGGTTTCCAGAAAGGATTTCCTTTGCTTTCCAAGTAGGACTATCCCCTTTAGGTGTCTTCCGATACCTTTTTGTTGAGTTAGTATTTGGGGTGGCACGCCCCCCGTATAGGTTAGTAGGAATTTTAGTAGGGATTCTAGTAGGAAGGCTAGTTTTAACAAATCTACCTTGTGAGTCTCTAGACCTATTCATGAAAACAAACTATAACTGAAATAAATTCTAACTGCATCATTACTAGTGCTTGGTTTTGGGGATGCCTGTTATAACAGATGCACAAGTTCTTACCTCTCGTCTTACCGCTCACCCGCCACCAGCCTATTTCTAAATTTCAAAGCAGAAAATTCAAATCTATAACTAAGTTTTAAAGGAGAGTTCTACCTATCTAAAAATGAGTTCTACCTATCTACAACTAAGTTCTACCTATCTACAACTCCTTGACAACGGCGCCAAAATGTTGAGGTGTATTTACTGTCTTAAAGGATCACCAAAATATTTAATTATCGACCAGGGTTGGTAATCTTAGAGTTGTGGCACAGTATATGCTGAGGTAGAATGGGACCTAAGTTTTGGCTCGGTAGACCTTAGAAAATGTTTAATAAAGAAAAGATCGAAAGATCTTTCAAAATGAAAAACGGATTCAAACTTCAAAGATACAACAAATGAACTAATTAAACCTAACTAAACCAACATATCAGAATAGTATCAAGCTATACTACTCTACTATATGATTAAACAATGGAAAAAGAACAAATACTGATAAAAAAACAAACTACTTCTTATAAAAATGGAAACTACTTGACTTAAAACAAAAACAAAAACTGCTCAGTGAATTCAACAACTACTTATGCATTTAGATAACACTTCAAGACTACACTAAAGTATCTAATTCCATTCTCCTTGATGTTGTAAGTCAAATGTGATAGGAACTAGGGTGAATGTATCATAATGACTTTCAAATGTAACAACAAAACAAAATGGAAATAAATCTAACCTAATTTCTACAAAGAGATGTAAACTACAAAGAGACCAATTACAATTAACTTTAAACATTATGATCTATCTTCTATCCATAAGAAAAATGATATAAAACTAATGAAATCTAGAAGCAAGTAGAAAACTTAATAAAGATATTTACTTGAACTAAATTTTATTTGGAAGCAAGTAGAAAACTTGATAAAGATATTTTATCTAGAAGCAAGTAGAAAACTTGATAAAGATATTTACTTCTGGACCAAACTCTATTTCATGAACATCTTCATTATTTGTGTGAATGGGAAAACTGATCCTATGCTTTACAAAGAAACTATCAAAATTAAGATAACTTGGAGAATCAAATTATTAACTCTATATCGAAATAAACCTTAAGAACATATAATAAACTATGCTAAGAATGAAACTGATAAACTCTAGAACATTAACCTATTGGCAAATCAAACATGAAAGACATAACTTGAAAAACAGTTAAAACAAAGTTAAAGAGGATGAAATGGAAACTAAGAATGATGACAAAACTTAATTAAAACTCTATGTAATGGGAAACAAGATCTTGATTACATCTAAGAATGCTAATTCAAAGCAAGAAACATTACAGTTGAAAAGCCTAAGAAACTGAATTCTTAATAAGCATAAAAATAATGCAGAAAGGATGAAAGTCCGAATGACGATCCGATTGACTGTACGAATGACAGTCCGGATGGAGGAAAATGATTTAAACTAGGGAAAGAAGCAGTTTGGATGATCTTAACTACCCGCTGGCTGATGCATATGATCCTATG
The DNA here is from genome assembly GCA_027924585.1 of Larix kaempferi. Taxonomy (NCBI): domain Eukaryota; kingdom Viridiplantae; phylum Streptophyta; class Pinopsida; order Pinales; family Pinaceae; genus Larix; species Larix kaempferi. The sequence continues at coordinate 8,760,398 of BSBM01001033.1, forward strand.
TTGCAAGGGAAGCAATGAATGGAGTATTTAGAAGTTAAGATAGCAAGAAGTAACCTATTATAATCATTAAAGAAATAAACTATTTCTATGGCCTAATAAAACAAAACTGAGATATGAATAAAGCTAACCTACAACTACAGGAAAGGAACTAACAGAACTAATTCTAATTATAAACTAAACCTGAAACAACAACTAACTAAACTCTATCTAATTGCAAAAGACTGAAAGCAAACTATAAACACTATGCTTGGTCGACCATTATCAATTCTGGAAAAGTAAATTGAGTTAGCAACAAAATATAGATTACAGAAAAATAAAGAAATGACATATACAAGAAAACAGAGTTAACTACATATACTGAAAAATGAACTATTTACTTGCAGAAAGAAAAATACAAAAAATATACATAAAAACCTCTGGTTGATGAGGGGCCCTTCCCAGCAATCAGAGATTGAAACTAAATCAACTTAGTCACCAACAGCAGAATATATACAGTAAAATTCAAGAGCTTCCATTAACTAAGAAAATTATATAGCGTTTCTATGAATTACTTGATAGCGTAAATGCCTATATCTACTGTGCTATATGTCGTCTGTGTTTCTCCAAAGGAGGCGTCTATATATAAGTTTACAATGGGAGAGAAGGTCGGCATAGTCGACCTCTCTAAAAATTAGAAGTCTTTAATGTCTATACAACGCCTGCTTGGTGCTTGACGACAGTGTAGAGGTCATCCGCCTGCTTCCATGGTGCCAATTCTCCTTGATGTGAAACAACTACATGTTAGTTTCCTTTAACCGTGGGAAGAAGCATGTGCTGGAAGTATGAGCGTAGGAGGATGGAGCTACTGGAACGTCGACGTGGGCATGAGCATGTGTTGTTGAGCTGAGCGAATGGGAAAACGAATCTTCTAGAGTGTTGACGTGGGGAGAGTCATGTGCTGTCGAGCTGAGCGAGCAGGGAAGCGAATCTTCTAGAGCATTGACTCACCAACCATAACCACCACGTTGCTAATAGAACCCATATTTCGGTTGTTGTCTTTAATGGGAAAGAATGTGCCAACCGACTATTCCATGAGCTAAACGAAGGGCTGAATAGCGGACTGAATGCGGCTAAACATTTGCAACATGAATACGAGTCTGAACGGAGGTCTGTATAAAGCCTATAAACTGCAAGTCGTATCTATTTTCCAAGCGAGTCGAAAAACATTAAATTAATATTAATAAACCATGAAAATAGTGATATTGAGCCAAGATTCACGTGATATGTAAATACGATCATACCTGGGTCTGATTGACGGTCTGAATGGAAAGAAGAGTGATTTATTATATCAGAATAGTGAAAATAACACCACTAAGAGTATATTTGGTGATAAAAAATGGCGACAAAATGGACACCAACAACGAACATCCCTATTTTTTTAACAGAGACTTGTATTTGATAGAGGACCTCAAGGGGAACTAGAATGTAGCATCAATTCAGGTTTCAGGGTCTGCTATAACTCCCATAAAATAGAATGTTGTGAGACATAGAAATTGTGAGAAAATTGTTAACAATGGACATGAGATTTGTTGTACAATATTTAATAAAAAATAAAAGGGTCTGAACATAATATTTTGTTCATAAATATTACATCATAATAATCTCTAAACATCAGCAAAAACTCAGTGGAATTCTGATACAAAACAGATACAAAATTACTCCAAAAGCTCCATGTGAAGATAGAGGGGAAACTAGCTCGAATCAATATTTTGCTTGGAAATATTACATGAAAGGTATGGAATTTCGATATATGGCTCCAATTTGAAGCTCCATACAGTGATATACATCATATTACATAACCATGGAGTCACAAAATCATCCTCCACAAAATCTACACAACTATGAGTGTGCCATCAACACTAGAACATGGACATTGAGAGAATAGATAGTGGAGAAAGGAATAGTAGATGAAATTGAACTGAAAGGGGAGTCAAACCTGCATAAAAAAACTCCATTAATCTCTTATTATAGGTCTGAATGGAATCTCCTCCAACCAACTTTGACAGGGATATTTCACCTTCAAAATTGATTCAATGGCAAGGAGGATGAACTTCCATTGTGCAAGGACAAGCTAAAGCTTTCCCAAATTGCAAAGATGAAAATGAAAAATGACCAAAATATGCCCTCCTTACTCATCCTCCTATTTTATTAACCTCAAGTGAACTCAAGAGCTCGAATACCCTCCAATAGACTTCACTCAACTCGAATTAGTGATAGATTCTCTCATGAGACACTTTTCCACTTCTTCCTTGCATTCCTCTTTCCCCAATTCGAATTGGGAATCTTGGCTGACCACAAATCCCTCTATGCGCTCTCTTGGTGGATATTTTTAGCCCTGATATGTCAGATGTGTCATAGGTCTACAATCAGGTCTGAATTTGTCATATTTTTCATAGATTCCTTCATCATTGTTGTCATAGATGCCATGGAATCTAGCTACAAGTGTCACAATGCCTCTTCCTCTTCCTTGGGAGTTACTCTTCCACTTCAATTTGACCTTCCTGTATTATTTCCATGAATATTTCCTCTTCATCTTCCCCAAGTACGTTACCCTCTACCTTGGACTCGAATTGGTGAGAGAATGATGCCAAGTGTAGTGGAGAATCTTGCCACATGTGGGCCCCACACCCTCTTATAAGCCCTCATGACCAAATGACACCTTATTTTTATTTTATTATTATTTATTTGAACCAATTAATGTGAATTTGTAAGTCTAAATTCAATTTGGGGTCTTGTAGTTTCATTATTCCAATTTTTAATGCTCTCACACCAACCTAGGGAATTAGTAGGTTAGTGGAATTTTTCCTCCATGAAAATTTATTTGGATGGGGAAATTACAGTCCTCCCCACCCAAGATGGATTTTCCCCAAGCAATTTCAAATTTGGATCTGCAAAATTTATTCATCTTCCCATGTGGCATCCTCACTTGGTAAATCCTTCCATTGCACCAAGTATTCTCTTAGCTACAATTGTGTATTTCCAAAAGTAAAGAGATGTGGATTTTTCACATTGATATCTCCTGTGACATCACCACTAAACCCCAAAAGATTAATTAAATCCATCAAAACAAAATTTGCACAATTAATCTTTACCTCCTTCACATTTTGGAAACCTTTTATAAACTTACTAGCCCTTTTTCTCACTGTATAATTCTTTGAAGTTGCCACTGAGTTTCCAAACCTTGATTTTTCAATATTCCAAGGAAATTTCGTAGAGGAACCACCATGCTTGTTTCTGCACTACTCTAATTACAATCACCTTCTCAAGTGGTGACTCAATCTCCCATACCATCAGGAAAGAGAATGCCTAGATCCCAGTACCTTGTATGCATCCTTCCAAACATCATGATCAACAAGAAGAGTATATCATCATAATACATAACAACATCATACAAATGTACATCAAGAAGGTGCATCATCAAAGAATCATGAAAGTGCTTGTACATCCAAGCAAGTAGATCATCGTGTGACCCATACACACAAGCATCAAGTATTATATCAAATATAATCCAATGACATAGGTGAGGATCCCATGTCCTATAATGCTGCTCCAAAAGAATGTAATATGCATCAAAATAATCATCCATGTGTTCTGAATGAAGAACCTCCACCAAAAACCTGAACCAAGTAAGGAGAAAATAAAACAAGGAGACTTCAAGTGGCTCAAGGAAGTCTCATCAATACACCCATGAATATGTGTATAATCAAGAAATAACAAAGGATGTTGTTTCCAATAATAATGTGCTCCAATCATATATCTCTTCACCCAAGTATCAGATGAAGTTCCTCCAACGTCAAATGAACTAAGAAAGGAGCAAGGAAATTCATGATTTTTCAAGTGACTCAAGTGAACATCATAGGTGCATCCATGTAGATGTGTATCATCATAAGTTAACAAAGGATGTTGTTGCAAATGTAAATAATAAGGTGCTCTATTCATGTCATCATCAAAAGGAGAGATAGGAGTTTCATACTCCTCATGTGGCACCATCAGAAAGAAACCTTTCACCCAATTTTCATCCCCAATTGATGTGGCTGAAAACGAAGTAGGGGGTGAAGAATTGTGAACCAACCTTACCTCTTTGAAAAAAAGTACCCATCAAAATTTCGAATGCATCTTCTCCATCATTGGTTGTTCCAATTGTCGTGAGATCATGTGCCTCCTGCAAGGCTCTGCAACTCTCACCATGAGGAAGCTCATAATCCCTCTTAACAAGAACAAGTGCTTGGATTCCTTCTTGTTTGAATGTAGCCTCTTCAATCACATGCATATAAACATGTACCTCAGGTTCCACCATCACATGAGGTTCCTCCTTTGTAACATAAATACTTTCATCCATTGAATGACTGTCTTATATGTAGGAGGGTGTAAAGGACCTTTGCAACTTCTCTTGAAGTTGCTCAATCTGCACCATAGATTTTTGGAGTGCATTTTGGGTGGACTCCAACTCATTTGAGATCTTTTCATTCTCTTATGCATACTTCAAGGTTATTCCATGATACAAACCAACAAGATCAATTAAATAATCTCTATCAGAAAGAAAATTCAAAAAATTACCTTTGTTGTCCAGCATTGCCTTCTGGATTTTCTCCATGTCTTCAGGGAAATATTTCTCCTCCACAAACCAACAAAATTTTGAAACCAATTCATGTGTTTCATGGAGAGTCTTCAAGGCCTCTTGAATCTTCTTTTCATCCATCTTCAAGGACCCTGCAATAAAATGAGGTTCTTGCAAATGAACCTCCTCTTCTTCTTCCTTCTTGCTTGGACTAACTTCATGAAGCTCAAGTGGTGATGGGGAAGATGATCTTGGTTCTTCTTCAACTACTACAAGGTATTCATATCCATGGTCAATGGAACTTTGGCTTGCAGAAACACCTTCAAAATTGATCTATATGTCACCAACATAGAGGTGTGAGCACCCATCAGTAGGTACTCATTCACAGTTCAAGCATCCATTAGTATACGCTCTTTGATCCATGTCCAAGGTAGAATGTGTCTCGAAATGATATTCAATAGTTTCAATGGAATCTTCTTCATTCTCATGTGATTTTTCTTCCTCTTTTTCAGAGTCACTTGGGAGTGACTTTTGATCCTCTTCATGTAATGCTTCTTCTGCTTCACCACCTACAAAACTAGGTGGCTCATGGGTCTCCTCAATGTTTGTGGATGGTTGATTGTTCTTTACTGAGTTCACATCTGCACTCTTAGGCCTATATCCAAACACCCAATCGAAAAAGTATTCAAAAGGAATGGCCTTCTGTGTCTTTCCCATCAAAGCAAGATATGCCTAATATTGTTGAGGAAAATTTTTACATGTTTCTCTCAATCTTTCTAATTCATTCATAGGATTAGCCTCTGGTGGTCTGGTACATACATCTTCATCATACACAAGGTCATAATAATAAACCTCATCCCTTATGAAATCATAATAAGTGATGCATGATGGCACCTCTTCCTCATACCATTCACATTCTTCTTCATATTGCTCACAATCATCTTCATACTGCTCATAGGAGTCATCATAATAGTAAGATATGGCTGCAACTTCTTCTTCAACGAATGATATTAATGCATAGGTGCAAGGACCATGATCTAATACCACTGTAATGTCCCTTTTTGGAAAAATTAGGCACACTATCACAAAATATTTCAATGAGGCTTAAAACTTTAGATAGTGGAAGCATTCTTTCTCAAAACCCTCATTGGCAATGAATTTCACACCAATTCCATGGTTATGGGACAACTGAGGTAGATCTAGGAAAGTGATATGGAGCTTCTGGTTGGATTTACAAGATTATATATGTGGCTTCTTAATATTGTGTGGCTGAGGACTTTTTACAAACACTGCACATACATCTTCCTTCAGTACTTTGTCTAGTTTCGAAACTATGAAAACTAGGAAACTAGTCTTTCTTGATCTTGTTCAAAAACACTGCCATACCTTTCCAAATTTATTGTGGAAGTACCATATTGGATTTAAAACATCCTTACAGACATCAAACACTCAATGGTAGAATCATAAAACTCCTTTTGACATATTATTCAAGTCTGCTCAAATTTTTCCAATTTCGAACCTTGGAGTAGTGAAACCCAAATTGTCCCAAATGCTTCCAAAGGCTCTCAAATTATGATTGGAAGGGATTGATGGGTATTAGTACATCATAATTCATCTATTAGAAATTCAAACACTTATTGAATACATCCATGTGTTGCATTTATCAAGAATGAGTGAAAGGGGAAAATACTAGGAAAATCGATGTTAAAACCCCAACTAGTCTTAGACCTTTTTGGCTTCCCAAACACTATACGACCTTCCCTATTTTATTAAAAGAGACTTGGATTTGATATAGGACCTCAATGGGAACCATAATGAATCATTAATTCAGGTTTTAGGGTCTTCTATCACTCCCATAAAACAAAATGTTGTGAGACATAGAAATTGTGAGAAAATTGTTAACTATGGACATGATATTTGTTGCACAATCTTTAATAAAAACTCAAAGGGTATGCACATAATATTTTGGTCATAAATATTACATAATAATAATCTCTAAACATAAGCAAAAAATTAGTGGAATTCTGATACAAAACAGATACAAAATTACTCCAAAAACTCCATGTGAAGATAGAGGGGAAACTAGCTCGAGTCAATAGTTTGCTTGGAAAGATTACATGAAAGGTATGGAATTTAGAGCTATGGATCCAATGTGCAGATACATAAAGTGATATACATCATATTACATAACCATGGATTCACAAACTCATCCTCCACAAAATCTACACAACTATGAGTGCGCCATCAACACTAGAACATGGACATTGAGAGAAGAGATAGTGGAGAAAGGAATAGTAGATGAACTCGAACTGAAAGGGGAATCGAACCTGAATCAAAACACCTTCATTAATATATGATTATAGGTATTAATGGCCTATACTCCAACCAAATTAGACATGGATATTTCACCTTCGAAATTGGTTCAATGGAAGGGAGGATGAACATCCACCATGCAAGGACAAGCTAAAGCTCTCCCAAATTGCAAAGATGCAAATGAAAAATGACCAAAATCTGCCCTACTTCCTCATCCTCCTCTTTTATTGACCTCAACTAAACTCAAGAGATAAAATTCCCTCCAAGAGACTTCACTCAACTTGAATTAGTGATAGATTCTATCATGGGACACTTGTCCACTTCTTCCTTGCATTCCTCTTTCCCCAATTCGAATTGGGAATCTTGGCTGACCATAACTCCCTCTATGCGCCCTCTTGGTAGCTATTTTTAGTCCTAATATGTCAAATGTATCACAGGTTTACAATCATGTCTGAATTTGTCATATTTTCATAGATTCCTTCATCATTGTTGTCATAGATGCCATAGAATCTAGCTACAAGTGTCACAATGCCTCTTCCTCTTCCTTGGGAGTTACTCTTCCACTCCAACTCGACCTTCCTAGATTCTTGCCATGAATATTTCCTCTTCATCACCCCCAAGTACATTACCCTCCACATTGGACTCTAATTGGTGAGAGAATGATTCCAAGTGTAGTGGGGAATCTTGCCACATGTGGGCCCCACACCCTCTCATGTGCCCTTATGACCAAATGCTACCTTAATTTTCTTTTATTATTATTTATTTGACCCAATTAATGTGAATTTGTGAGTCTAAAGTCAATTTGGGGTCTTGTAGTTCCCTTATTCCAATTTTTAATGCTTCCACCCCAACCTAGGGAACTAGTAGGTTAGTGGAATTTTTTCTCCATGAAAATTTATTTGGATGGGGACATTACAGTCCTCCCCACCCAAGATTGCTTGTACCCAAGAAATTTCAAATTTGGATGCTGCAAAATTTGTTCATCTTCCCATGTGGCATCCTCACTTGGTAAATCTTTCCATTGCACCAAGTATTCTCTTAGCTGCAATTGTGTATTTCCAAAAGTAAAGAGATGTGGATTTTTCATATTGATATCTCCTGTGACATCACCACTACAAACCAAAAGATTAATTAAATCCATCAAACCAAAATTTCCACAATTAATCTTTACCTCCTTCACATTTTGATGATGGATTGAACCTTCAAGGGATCACTAGTGATCCCTTTTTGGGAAACGATGAATCCTAATAACCAGCCCGCAGGTACACAAAAGACACACTTGAGAGGGTTCAAGTAGATATTGTGCTTAAGGAATACTTGACATGGGTCCTCCCAATGCTATGAGCGCTTTTTGGATTGCTCAGTAAGGTCGTCCAAGTAAACAAGGATGATGTGGACTAAGTCATGAAAACTATATGATATAGCACGTTCAAAGGTGGCTCCAGCGTTTTTTATCCTGAACAGCATGACTCGGTAGGAAAAAGTACCCCATGGGGTTGTAAATGTGGTCTTATACTAATATTCCTTGTGGATATGGATCTGGTTGTACCCCAAGGATCCATCCATAAAGGAGAGGACTTCATGTTCGACACAAGCATCAATAATCTGATCGATGAAAGGGATGGAGAATCTGTCTTTTGGACATGCCAAATTCAAATCCTGGAAATCAGTATAGACACAAATGGTGCCTTGATTTTTTTTCATGGGGACTGGGTTGGATTCCCACATAGTGTATGCAATTAGATAAATGAAATTGTATTTGTGCAACTTTTCAATCTCAGCTTTTACGGTCGACGCTTTCAACAGGTGTATGGGTCTTTGTTTCTAGCACACCAGTGCAACATATCCGTGTATGACCAAGCAAATACATCATGAAACTCCAGAAATATAATTTTGTAGGCAAAAATATCCTCTGGGGTTCAAGAAGCACCTAAAGTGATATTTTTTGTGACATCAAGCTTAACCAAGATATCCACCAGAATGGTGGGAGAGATGTTTTCCAGATTACCTTCATTGAAGGCGTCGAGGGATGGTATCGGGTTCTTGAACCAATTGATATTTCCGTGAGGGATGAAATATTTTGACTCAATGAGGAATTGGTCTGAATATGGAAACGAAAGGACCGGTTCCCTGGGAATGAAATACACGTGATGGTGCCTATCATCCCAAGGGAATTCGGGTTCTGTGATCTCACTTCGAAAGGATCTATTCTCTAATTCTTGGGGACCTAGCTCTATCGATGCCATGGAAACATCATGGGATAATGTGGATGTTTCATCAGATGATAAGATACAGAAAATGGTGTTTTTCCTGCTCTAAGAAGATGTTGGAGGGTGAACTTCTTCTATGATAGTGACTTGGGGCTCCACAAAGAGTTTGTGAAATTCAACCAGCACAGATCGACACTCAGGTAGATCTGGGAAATGGTGCAAATAATGACCATGGAGGCCAGAGACTACACAAGGATGGTTGGTGCGTAATGACATGTTGTGTGTTTTAGGGGTGTTAGGAAGATGGGTCATTGGGATGTTTTTGTTCGGTTCATCATCTAACATCTGTAGATGAGTGTGTAAGATAGGTAGTTTCGGACAATTTTGGGTAGTGTGACCTGAAACATCGCACAAAGCGTAAGGTGGGGGTGCTCGAGCCGAGGTAATGGGTGGTATTCACGACTTTGTTTGGATTTGTCGGCGGTGCCGCACTCATTTTTTTCCCCAACTTTCTTCTCAGGAAGTGGTGAGGTTGCAGGAGGTACTATCGTAGGGACTCTAGAAGGGGGATGATTGGAAGTATCGATTGGCTTCACAGGTGTCAAAAAAACCTGTGGTGTAGGAAGTGGGTTGGGAGGGGTAAGGTACCAAACATATAGGCCTAACATCAAACCCGAGAGATTAAGATTTTCCATGATGGGCATGCTCATGATTCTGGAGGGTGGAAACAAGAACATGATGTTTTGAATAGGAATTGCTCCTCATTGGTTCCCAAGTAAATGGATGGGAGAGGGGGCACGTTGGGTTTGAGATTGAGGTTTAGGTTGGGATTGAGGTTAGGCTACAGATTTACTAGAGGAAACCATACACAACTCTGATATTTCCACCTTTGTCGATGGAGGAGGTAGAGCTCGAAAGGTTTCGATCATGGGGGCATCGTGAAAGACGTAGGGCCCAACACTCATAAAAGTAGGGATGTATGCACAATTGGTATTGTTTTCTACTATGGGTAGAACATTTTCTGGGCAAGCTATCCCTTTGGGATCATAATAAGTCAACTAGTCCAGTTTTACAATCTTCCCTTCATGGGGGAGCATCATAATCCTAGAGACAGACAAGGCGATGGATTTTATAGCATACATATAGCTACTACCATGAAGGAGGTTGTAATTTTTCTAGGCATTGACAACCTCTATGTCAATTAAGATTGTTTTTCCAGCTAAATATATAGGGGCATTCTAGAGAAGGCCTTGAGGTTGAGCAGCACAACCATCATAGGCATGCAACGTCATGAGGGACAATGAAAGTTGGGGGATATGAGCTTCTGACAAACATGAGTTGACGTGACACAAATAGACACACCTTCATCAACAATGCATTGATGAATCACCAAGTTTCGAGCGGTCACTGTAATCTAAAAGGATATTAATCAGGGCATTCCTGGCTCCGCTTGATCCAAATCGAACGTCATCAAATGGGATTCAGAAGGGTTAAATGCACCTAGAGCTAATAGTAAGGCTTTAAGTTGCACATGACAGTTCCTAAGAATTTCCAAGGTAGACATGGCCACTAGAGACTGGGCCATGTCATCCACAATGCTATAATTGGGAGCGGCTTAAGCATTGGGATTATTTGGAATGCGAAGCAAAGGAAATTTAGGGACTTTGGGAATCCCATCAGTAGGAGGTCGAGATATGTGCAATTTTCATAGAGAGGAGTGATGTCTTTCCCTTTATCAAGAGTGGAGGTTTCTATGGTTGAACCGTATTAGTTACGTCATGTCTAAAGGTTCACATTGGCAGACAACATAAGGAGGTGTTGGACCCTAGAGTTAGGAGGTTGAATCGATGAAGATGGTTGGGGTGGATAAGGAACCAAGGGTTGTCCTGTGACTACCCCTTGTGGATGGAAAGGGTTTTGCAGGACCATAGATTAAATTTGCGTGGGTTGAGGCAGAGGTGGGTTTTATTACCCTAATGGGGAAGCAATTGCTTCTCATTGTTTATTCTCATTCTATAGTTGGCGCGCCTTAGCCAAGTGAGGACAATGATGGGTATAGTATCCATATACACCACAGAAATAACATGGATGGTTAGTTCTTAGTTGAGTGTTTTTTTCCTATTTAGGTGCCTTATTAGGGTCCTTATCTGTGGGATTCACTCCAGTGTTATCAGTTGGGTTAGTGGGTTGGGCCCCACCTCCCTTCCATTGTTTTTCCCTTTATTATTTCCCCTATTCTTTTTTTTAGGCTACACTTGTTGATTATTGAGCGCAGGTTGGGCGGGAAAGTTATGTTGGGCGTAAACTTGTTCATGAAGAAATAAGGGAAAAACAGGGTGTGGCTGAATTGGAGCAATTAGCGGAGGGACGGGAAAAGGGTAATATGGTTTCATGGATGCAGGGTCCTTGAAGCCAATAAAAGCGCCACCACACATGGTGCCACTACATGTGTCATGTCCCCTCTCGTCATCCCAATGCAGGGGAGAGAACATGAACCAACATACCGGGATTATTGGCAATCCCAGCCCCATTCGAAATGTTTAAGAAATGCATGGTTAAATAAAAACTTGTGCAGTGCAAGGAAGGAAACGTGAACCAAACATGGGGTGTCTAACTCGTCCCCAAGCCATAATGATAAAAAAATTTCCATTTAAAATAAGATGCACAATTCATTTACACAATGGAATTAAACACTATAGATGCACATAGTTTCATCATGCATTCAACATATAAATAGCAGTCACTAATTAAGACATTACAGAACATAGAATTAACACAACTCATTTAATAAACACAGTGGAATAATCATAATAACATACAAGTAGAAGGAGATGCATCAACCTATTTCTTCCAGGCAGAATGATGAAATGGTCATACAGTAATCCATCCCATTCTCATGCTATACACAGGCATCATGCCAACTAACTTAAGATAATCATTTCATCCAAGTAACATGAGTAATTTAACATACAGGATTGACACATTGTTGAACACATAATGCAAATAAATTAATCCACAGAGAATACTTATCTTGAAATGAAAATGTCCAAACAACTGGCTACGTGAGAGCAACGTTCCATCCAACCATAGATCTCTGTCCATCCTGTATTCTTTCAGCTGAGAGATCACCCCCGAGCTGGGCTGTGTATCCACTAAGGAGGAACTAGACAGGCTCACTCACAGTCGTGGATTCACTCAAACGGTCATGCTAAGCCAGTACACAGTTGGGTTTATCAAGCATGCAATAAGGAAAATGAGGAGGATGCTAAGCCAGTGAGCTCAACCACAGAGCTACAGACATCTCAAGTTAAATTCAAGCAATCCCATCCTCTGTGCAAACATCCACACTTGGATTCCTCACCATTCTGGCAACAAAATAACTCAATCCCGTCACTAGGTTTCTGGGCTATCAAAACTGGGTTTTCCAATGGATTTCAGGATAACTAATGCTCCCAAATTTGCCCCAAGGTTCATACCTATGGATCCCCCATTGGATTTCACTATCAAATACCAATTCTGGGCGTTTATGGCTCTTCAAAACGTGGGTTCTTTCAAAGTTACGATTTCTGGTTTTTCTCTCTGCCGAAAATTCGTTTTTTGGATGGAAAATGGTGCTAGTAACTTCCACAATGGAATGGGAATGAGAAAGAAGCAACTCCCATGAGGTAGAGTAGCTTGTGGTACAAGAAAACATAGCCCATACTCTGCCATACGAATTTCTGGGCTGCCCATACTCTGCCATACGAATTTCTGGGCTGCCCATGCTCCATTGAAGCCATGGACTGAATTCCTCAACCACTTCCTTACAATAGAAATAAATGTTAGCAAGGTAAGTCAAATGGGTTCTCAAGGTGACATATGGTAGCCTATGGTTCAATCCCACAGCCCCGTCACCACTCCCTAGTGGATACACATGGCCCCTTTTCATTCGTTGCCTCCATAGCCAGTTTTGGTATTTTATTGCATGATGTTTATTAACATCATTTTTACAATGTTCCATGGCTAAATAGCACATGGGAAACATAATGTCTAATACTTGCCTTTAAATAAAATTCGAGCTTCCACTAGCAGGGCCTTGGCCTTGAGCTCCACGCTAGGAAAACATACATCACATGTATACAACATTTAGATTAAAAGCTAACATATCCTAAGGGTCAAAATGGGGTATTACAACATGAGGTCCCATGAACATGGGGGGATAAGGAAGGAGACAACTAAGAAGTTCTCATTCCTACATGCGATGCAACACTCGATAAATCGGGGATGTATCTTGGAGTAGCAATTGGGCCCTGATGAGGACGCATTGTTAAACTCAGTATTGTCAGTGATGTCAAATAGTCCAGAATTTTTTTTGTTGATGTTAAATCAGATGCATGAATTCTAGAAGCCAGTTTGAAGAAGTATATAGAATAAGTTTGTATGTGCACAAGTCCCACCAAGTCATGGAACTCTCATGCACAAGACCCACCAAGTCATGGAACTCTATCAATGCAAGATAAGGACAAGTGGATGAATTACCGCAAAGTTAGAAAATATAAAAAAGTGCACGCCGATGAAATAATAACAAGGATGGTAATCTTGATCGAGAAGAAAGGAAGAAGGGGTGTCACTGACTTAGAGAAACCCCAACTTGTGTACATATCAATTGAGTAAGATCCGTATAAATAAGAGAAATATCGATATGTGTTGAAATAATCTTGAGCGCAAAATATGTAGTATTATGAAATTGCAAGCTTCGGGGAACAGATGAAATGCTTATGGGAATCAATGGTTGTATGACTTGAGGAAGTGCGTGTGATTACAGGAAAAGGAGAATTACAAGGACCAATCACGCAGAAATATAAGGAGCATTTGTGAAGAGCACAAGGAGCATTTGTACAAGGATAATTTGAACAAAAGGGTACAAGGAATGGTCGTGCAGAAAGAGATGGAAATGTGAAGTATAGTATGTTCAACAGTTTGCGCAGAACAAAGGAAATAGATTAGAAAGTTCAGAGTGGATTTTGATTAAGGTATACAACAACAAACCAATATATGTGTGGTAGGACGGGGCAAGGACAAAATATTGGTGTCTTCCTTAGTTTGGTTCTTGGTAGCTCATGTGGGTTTTTGACCACACAAGTTGGTGCTTGCTGAATATGATTTGGTTCTCATAAGAGGATTGGTGTCCTCACAGGTTGGTTCCTGTAAAATAGAGTTCTGGCAAGGGATTGGTGTTCCTATCTAATTGGTGTCAGCAAAATCAATGAGTGGGTGATCACATTTGTATTGGATATTGGTGTCTCCTGACATTATTTGTATAATAATATTCTTTATATATATATATATATATATATATATATATATATATATATATATATATATATTTATCTGCATATTCTTTGTGCAGTGTTCTTTGTATTGAAAATTTCTTTTGATACATGGTATAGGTGTTAATGAATGATTACATGGTATAAAAAATGTTTGAAAGGATAAAAACTATGTGATACTGATTCACCCCCCCCCTCTTAGTATCACTTGGGGTCCAACAATTGGTATCATAGTGGGTTCCTTCAGAGACACTCTAACCACTGAAAGGAAGATTAGTGTGCAATCTATATTTATGTGCAAATATGGACAGATAGGAAGGTCTCTCAACAAATCGAGCACCACATTTTGATGGGTCTAATTATTCTTTCTGGAGTATAGAATGGAAGTCTTTATACAATCACTCGGAATTGATATTTGGCTAGTAGTTGTAAATGGATATAAAGTTCCAGATACTCTTCCAATTGATGTTGCTGATAAAAAACTATATGAATGCAATGCAAAATCCAAAAATGTAATACTAAGTGACCTAGAAGACTCAGAATTTACAAAGGTCATGCAGTGTAGCTCAGCAAAAGCAATATGGTACAAAATTTAGAGCATTTATAAAGGAGGCGACACTGTGAAAAAGGAAAAGCTAAAAACTTATAGAGGTCAGTTTTAGAGCCTAAAAATGAAGGAAGATGACAACATTGCATCATAATTTCTTCGAGTAGATGAAATCGTCAATACTCTTAGAGGTCTTGGGGAAATAGTTCCAGAAGAAAAAATTGTAAAGAAGGTGTTGATATCTCTACCTATGAGATTTTATTCTAAAGTATCAGTCTTGGAAGATACAAAGGATCTTGAGAAGGTAACAATGGATGAAATACATGGAATTATCATTGCCTATGAAATCAGAACTGAAAAGGAGAATCCTTCAAGAAGGGAAGAAACATTTAAGACCTACAAGAAGACAAAAGGAAGCAATCAAGATTCCAGTAAGAGTTATTCTAACGAATCTGATCTTGAAGAATAAAACTTTGTGAAGAAAATTCATAAAGTTCATGGAAAGTAAAATGGTAAGCTCCCTTTCAAACGCTTTGAATGTGGTAAAATATGTCATTTTGATTCTAAATGTCCTTACAAAGAGAATAGAGATAGTGATGAGGAGGAGGATCGTGATCATGAAGAAAAGAAGAATATATGCAAATTAAGTAAACTTGAAAATTATAAAAGGTTTGGCATAAAAAAGAAAAGTCTACACTCCAAAGAGGACAATAGCTCAGTAGATGAAGATGGTAATTGTGATGATGAAATAAAAGTACTCTTTATTTCAATAGAAGAAGAATGTGAAAATGAGAACTATGAATATGAATTAAGTGTTGAGGTAGACTTTGAAGGATAAATTATAAGTTCTTTAGAGGATTTGAAAAACTCAAGAAAGAAGAACAAGTATTTAAAGGACCAACTACTGAAGTATGAAGACTAGATAGAAAAATTCAAAAGAGTAAAAGAATATCTAGCAGAAAAGCTAAAAGAAAAAGAAACAACGTGTGAGGAATTGGAGAAGGAAAATATCTCCTTAAAGAAGGAACTACAAAAGGTAAGCACTCACTTAAGCTATCAAAAAAAAATTGGCAGAAGCTCTAAGGTATTGGATGAAATCATCAACAATCAAAGATCAATTTCAGATAGGTCTGGATGGGGATATGAACAAGACAATGGTGATAAGGATTCAAGTTCAATTACACCTAACCATAAAGCAGGTACAAGGAGCTTTGCAGATGTACTTAAGAGTCCTATCAAAGAGAAAGACAATAGAAAGAATGACCAACAATATGCCTATGTAAACAAAGGAGCTGTACCATCTAGAATACCTCTCACTACCAGGTATCAAACTATCTTTTTGGGGCATTATTATTTTTGCAATAATTTTAGTCATAAGGTTGCAAAATCAAAAGCACTTGTAAGCAATAATTTGAGAGAAATAGAAGTCCTCTCAAGAACTTCAGAGGTGACAATATGAACAAAGAAACCAGAAAGTCTAATGAAGTCATCAATCCCTTTAGTCTTTTGGAAATGGACATCGAATACTATCAATGTCACAACTATGGTCATAAATATTGAGACTACAAAAACCAATTAGTAATTGCGCACCAGGATGAAACCAAAAGTTCCTTCTACAAGAAACACCATACAAATATTTGGCAGAAAAGGACCAAAGAACAATTCCAAGAAGAATATAATCTGGCCTTACAAAACTGGTATATTGATAATGGATGTTCTAAACATATGACAGAAGATAAAGGAAAGTGTATATATGTACAAAGGGAAAAAAGAGACAATATGCAATCAAGAAAACAAGACATGTCGCATAAGGAGTTGCACGCAAAAAGGAACTGCGAAATATTGTCAAAAAATACAAGGGAAGCACTAAAGATTGAAAAAGTGGAAAAGATAGGACAAGAAGAGGAAACATTGTTCGGCATAATTCAAGTCTCAATTCAAACCCTAGTCATAGACGGAGGATGAGATCTAGTATGATCAGTGCAAGAGAAACAAAGAGGATGATAAGGATAATTCACACAATAAAAGGAAGCAGAGGATTGAATAAATTTCAAGGTATGCGCAGGGAAACTTCTTCTCCTACTAATGAAATCAATTATTCAAAGGGTCAAGATGGAAGAAGCCGCAGAATAATTTGTGCAAAAAAATATTGTGACAAAAAAAAAACATAAGTAACTAATGATGAATCCAGAAGCTACATATCAAAATCGATGTAGACAATGGACATTCAAGTCCTTCATTTAAAAGAAAAGAACTAATTTGAACTATAAGCAGGGCATCAAATTATAAACCACCTTCAAAACACTAATTGTGTATGCAGGGAATTCTGACAAAGTACATTTGCATTCCTCTAATAGCCAGAATTTGTATTACATTCAAAAGAGCTACCATTACAAGAATAAGAGATACATATATTCAAAATTTTGTCAAAAGGACCTCTATCACAGAAGCTAAAACATTGACACAAGTACATACATCACGATAGTCCATGTTAATAGGGATATCCACATCTATGGTCTACAAAATTTGATTCCCGAATTACAAAAATGTACATTTTAAAAGGGGGCATTGGTGCAAAATCCACTCATTGAGTTTCTGTTATGACAAGCACAACTCTGTGCCAGTATGGTGTGTTTGCTCCTCCAAGCCCGAAATGTTGGGAATTATTCTAGCATGTTTCAAAAGATTTATAATATATTGTTGTTAGGTCTCCAACTGATCAACACGGATCTTCAGAAATGAAATATTTTCTTCATGTCCCTTATTCACCTACACTTGCGTATACCACCCTTCAACACCAGCCTCTTTGACATTTGATGCCCATTTCTCCAATTCATTCTTGAGTTTGTTGAATTCTTTCCTTTCTGCCTAAAAATACACAGAAAGACTGCTTGCGGAAAATTCAACCTTGTTGTTGCTCAGACATCTTGACGGTGCAAGGATTAGTGATTGGCTAAAAGTTTGAAGAATGGTTGGACAATAGAACAAATGTTTACATGATAATTGGTCACTGGGGACAAAAGTTGGATGATCTTTATGGATTTCAAATGCATCTAATAAATTTGGCAAAAATCATGGACATGTATTCATCATAAATGGTTTATTTCTCATGCTTGCAGGAAATATGAAAGGCCAAAAAAAGGGAGACTGAATTGATTACTCCATATGAATGATTTCATGACGTCTTCTCTATCCTATCAAAGGATGAAGTACGCTATCTTATGTCATATTAGATGTTACACGAATTGGTATATTTGTCAATCACGTCAATTCATTACAAATCTTGGATATTTCAGTGAAAAATGCAAACCATAGAAGATGGAGAACAGTGTGACAACATGGGGATCCAGTACAACATGGTGATATTAATACAATCAAAGAGAAACAACATAAAGGAAAAAGAAACATGATTTGAGGGGGAGCATCTGAAACAATGTGATGACATAGGAAGATAGATGAGTTCAGCTCAGTATGGAAGTTGGGATCAACAGGAGCATGAGTTCAGGGGGAGAAACTAAATCTGCAATAAAAATCATGCGCAAATAAAGAATGACAGTTTTTTTTTCAAAACTGTTAACATACTATCGATGAGAAGTAAAACACAAATTTGCATCCCCTTTCCATTGATGTCAAAAGGGGAGAAAATTACAGAAAACTGACAGTGAGACTAAATGTTGATAGGGGAATACAATAAGAAGTTCATATTTAGGGGGAGCTCAGTTTTAATTAGTGTTGACATCAATGCCAAAGGGGGATATTGTTAAACTCAATATTGTCATTGATGTCAAATAGTCCAAAAGTTAGTTTGGTGATGTTAAATGAGATGCATGAAGTCTAGAGGCCAGTTTGAATAAGTATATAGAATAAGGTTGTATGTATTCAATTCCCACCAAGTCATGGAACTCTCATGCACAAGTCCTACCAAGTCATGGAACTCTATCAGCGCAAGATAAGGAAAAGTGGATGAATTACCACGAAGTCTGTAAATATACAAAAGTGCACGTTGATGAAAGAATAAGAGGGGTGGTAAGCTTGACAGAGAAGAAAGGAAGAAGGGGTGTCACCAACTTATAGAAACCCCAACTTGTGGACATATCAGTTGAGTAGGATCGGTATAAATAAGAGAAATATTGGTGTGTGTTGAGATAAGCTTGAGCGCAAAAGATGTAGTATTCTAAAATTGTAAGCTTTGGTGAACAGATGAAATGCTCAAGGGAATCAATGGTTGTATGACTTGAGGAAGTGCATGTGATTACAAGACAAGGATAAATACAAGGAGAAGACGTGCAGATATATAAGGAGCATTTGTGAAGAGCACAAGGAGCATTTGAACAGAAGGATACAAGGAATGGTCGCGCAGAAAGAGATGGAAATCTGAAGTATAGTATGTTCAATAGTTTGCACAGAAGAAAGAAAATAGATCAGAAATTTCAGAGTGGATTGTGGTCGAGGTATATAGAAACAATCGATATCTAGGCGGTGGGATGGGGCAAGGATAGAAGATTGGTGTCTTCCACAGGTTGGTTCCCGGAATCTTAGGTGGGTGCCTAACTGCACAAGGTGGTTCTTGATGACTATGAGTTGGTGCTCATAAGAGGATTAGTGTCCTCATAGGTTGGTGCCTCTAAAACAACAAGTTGGTGCTTGCAAGGGATTGTTGTTCCTATCTGATTGGTGACAGCAAAATTAATGCGTGGGTGCTCACATTTGTATTGGATATTGGTGTCTCCTGACATTATTTGTAATAAGAATACTCTTTATATATATAATATTTCTCTAAATATTATTTGCACAGTGTTATCTGTATTGAAAATTGCTTTTGATACATGGTATAAAAATGTTTGAAAGGATAAAAACTATGCAATATTGATTCTCCCCCTCCTCTCAGTATCACTTGGGGTCCAACATGCACAAGGTTGGGAATATTACCATAGGCATAACTACTCACCACGGAGGTTAAGGTGCATATGGATTGGGACGGGATGCAATAGCACCATGACATCATCCGTGGCATGGGATGCCCCAAGCAGATCTTTCCGAGCAAAATCTCCAAGAGGAACATCAGGGATACTCATGTACAAATAACCAAACTTCGCATAAATCAAGTCAAAATGTTGGGCCTTGAGAAGAGCCTCTTCCTCAGTTTGTGTTCATTTAGAGGCCACATCCTTAGCAATGGTGGGAATAAGCAATTTCAGAAACCAGTCTAAAAGGATCCTATCATCGAGTTTGATCTTCCACAAACTTCGGTGCCAACACCACTCGTGGATGTGATCTGTGATGTGGGTGGAGGAGTTCTGTCGACAAGAAATAATGATTTCTACAATGTCATCATAACGGATAGGCCACTAGAAGAACTGCAGGAAAGTGGAGGCTAAGGACACAAAATTGTGATGTCTCCCGTGAGGATGGTCGATGTACCACTTAGCAGCAGCACTAGTAAGGATTCTCTAAAGCAAGCAATATAATCATTTACGATGATGTTTGAAGAGCAGCATAAGTGAAATGACATGATATGGTTTTGGGGGGTCTTCCTATTAGAGAAACATCATCACAGAACAATATCATAAAATAAGATGCAGAAATAAAACACATAAACACAATACAAGAGAGACACCAATATAATGTGGTTCACCCAAGATGGGCTTCATCCACACATAAATTGTCAATACTTTTTATTAAACCATCTGTTGTCACTAGATTTGCTCCAGCAAAATTATTATTTGTAATGGTTTTAAAGTTTGAAAAAATGGGGGATTTAATGCCAAAGTCTCATACGCAAGCCCAGGTCTCCACCATCCCGTTGTCATTGCTTTAGTCATACAAGTGTTAAAAGCTTTGTAACTTATCCATGTGAAAAATCTTCATTAAATCCCTAATGACAAAGACACAATTTGATTGCTATTTAAATGTCATAACAACATTAAGGCAGCGTCCAAATATCAAAATGACACTCAGGTTTCAATTTGAATACCGAGATCAGATGGAGAAGCACTCATGATGGAACTCATGTGGAAGTAAAGGAAGTTCTGGAATGTAAATTTTAAAATTGCATTGACTACTTAAAGCCCGATAACATTCACAAGGAGCCAAAATCTATGCATAGTGTGCTAATCGGCACGGTCATCACATTTAGAGAAACCGAGTGTCAAGTGAGCCCGCCGATGAATCCCATAGTTAAACACTCATACACCCGAAGAAAAGCATAAATATATTACAAGCTACATGATTCACAATGAAGGAAGGAAAAATCTTTCCATGTATCTGAATAATTGCATATCAAGCCAGAAAATATCAGTTTTACGAGATCTATGCCATGTAGAAGGAGAAAAATAACAACTGGTTAGCTCTACGGGTTTGTTGAACTCCTTCCACATACGGAATTGCCAAAGTTTCATAGATGGATACCAAATCTTCACTAAATCGTTGCCAGACAATTGCATAAGAAATATCAGGGGCGTGTGACAGATACAAAGTTAATTGAAGGTGGGTTCCAGGAATAAGATTAATGGGCAAAAGATTCTTTTCAAATTCAAAGACATTTGACTTCATCAGATTCAGGAGACCAATGACCAAACTCTCTAGTTGCTCCAATCATTCTCGAAGTTTCTTGAAGGAAAATGAGTTGGCACTTTGTAAATAATATTATGAGGCAGAGTATTTGGCAGTTAAGCAATCCCTAAGCATTTTCCCAAAATCATTGGTCAAATATCTCAAAACAGAGGATTGATATCCATGGATTTGTTTCTGATTTCAAGCAGTAGTTCAAGGATCGATTCCAACAACTTCAACAACTCATGACACCTTACAACTTATTCCAGTCTTTTTTGGCAGAAATATTTCTCATTTGTTATTTTTGTAAAAGTCTGTTAAATATTGGCTCGATGAGCATTTGTATATTTTGTTTTCAAGCTTTGAAATAGAGAAGGGGGCAGGGAGGTTCCAGTCAGGGACTCATGAGAGGACAGTTTCTGTACAGTATGCAGATTTTATCTTGTTGATCAGTAAATACAATGAGACAACGCTCTTGAAGACTCATGACAGTATCTTGTAAGCTTATGTGATTTCTTCTGTTTATTTCATATCCATTTCCTCTTGTGATTTTATTTATAACGATATTATGTATTGAGGAGCTTTTGTTAGCTTTGCTTCATCTTTTATGAATAGTTTTCGCTCAATTGCTTCATCTTCTATGAAGATTTTTTGCTAAGTTGCCTTCATCCTCAGTTATAATTGATATTATTCATGTTCATTCAACCATTTCTATGTACAACTCAAACTCGGCTTGTATGTACTGGATTTCCTTTAACATGTGTTAATCATTCCTTAACTAATCATAATTTTTATTGAGTCAATTCCTGGATTTCCTTAAAGCCTAAACAAACCCATTTAAATTTTATTCATCCCTAGAGCTTAAGATGAACTAGCCATGCTCCTTCTGCAGTCAAGGTGCATCTTTTAGTGATAACATCATCCAACAAAATGAAACGATACAACCTATAACACATATACTACAATTTCCTCTTCACTCTCTCACAGTCCCAGTCACACAATCACGTAGATATTTACAATACTACAATTCAATACATAGTTGTATTTCAATGCCTTCCTTTTAAAGAGGGATAACCATGGGAAAATACTACGGGATACCCAATACCATGGGCCCATAAATTACCCATTATTGACCAAGTCATGACTATAAAATTACAACATTTTACAAGGAATTTTTTCCTAAATTTTCACTACAGGGGCACTTCCCTCGAACCCCCTCCACAGGGGGGCTCCCAAACGTAGCCACTGCCCCCCCTAGACCCCCCCCCCCCTTCATGGGATGGGATCCAAACACATCTTAAACACGACCTCTGAATCAGGAAGATTAGGCTCCACAACCAACAATATCCCACTTAGAGACTAATCACAACAACTCCACTGCTACTGCATCTGCTAGACTATTCTCTAAACCTTGGACCTGTAAAATTTCTCATCTTCACCTTCATGCTTGAATTCCAACTGAAACGTAGCAGGAACTTGGTTTCTCTCTGGTTACTACCTTTGTCATCATGTTTGCAAGATTCTGGCTAGTATGTATCTTTTCCAACTTCAGCAGTTCATCTTCCGAAACAAGTCGTATGGAATGGTACTTGAGCTATATATGTTTAGTATTATAATTTAAGGTTGAGTTGTTTTCAAGATGAATGGCAATTTGGTTTTCACTGTACAACCTTCTATTCTCCTGCTTCTTACCCAATTCCTCCATAAACCTGTGTAGCCAAATCATCTCTTTACTAGCCTCTGTAGAAGAAACATACTATGCTTTTGTTGTTGAAAGTCCAACAACCTTTTGCAGTTTCAAAATCCAATGTACTGTTGTTCCACCTATAGTAAAAACATACCTTTTGGTACTCCTCATGCTATTTTTATCACCTGCCATATCTACATAAACATATCTTTGTAGAACAGTGTCTAAACCTCCAAAACATAATGCATGAGTAGTAGTACCTTTCAAATACCTAAGAATCCACGTTACTACATTCCAATGTTCTTTACCTGGATAGTTCATATACCTGTTCACAAATCCCACTGCATGTGCAATATCTGGTCTTGTGCACACCATGGCATACATCAAGCTGCCAATTGTTGATGAATAGGGAACCTTGGACATGTATTATATTTCATCATGTGTCTTGGGACACATCTCCTTACTTAGTTTGAAATGGTTGGACAAAAGTGTACTAACTGGTTTTGCATCCTTCATTCTAAACCTCTCCAACACATTCTCTATGTACTCACCCTGAGACAATGTTGATTTGTGATTTTTCCTGTCTCTTGTTATTCTCATACCAAGGATTTTCTTTGCAGCACCCAAATCCTTCATCGCAAATGAATTAGATAATTTCCTTTTGAGCACATTTATATCCTGGATGTTAGACCTTGCAACAAGCATGTCATCCACATACAATAACAAGATAATATATATTCCATTATCTAGCCTCTTCAAAATAAACACAGTTGTCAAAATGGCATCTACTATAACCTTGTTTTGTCTTAAACCTATCAAATTTCAAATACCACTGCCTTGGAGCTTGCTTCAAGCCATACAAGCTGTTCTTCAACCTACATACTAAATTATCCTTCCCTTTGACCTCATACCCTTGTGGTTGTTGTATATAAATATCTTCCTCCAAATCCCCATGGAGAAAAGTTTTTTACATCTAACTATTCAAGATGCAAATATTCTACCACCACTAGACTTAAAATAGTTCTAATTGAAGTCATTTTAACAATGGGAGAGAATATTTCATCAAAATATGTACCTTTCTTTCATGCAAAACACTTTACAACAAGTTTAGCCTTGTACCAATTATTTCCTCCATATTCTTCCTTCAACCTATAAACCCATTTATTCTGCAATGTTCTTTTACCTACATGAAACTGAATCAAATCCCAAGTATGGTTTCTTACCAGTGAGTCTATCTCCTCATTCATTCTTTGCTCCCACTTCTTTCTAGTTTCCACCTGCATTGCTTTTTCATAACATTCTAGTTCAGCAGAGTTAGTCATCAATAAATAATATAGAGAAGTAAAGTATCGTTCATGGGGTATACTTGAACTGGTATATCTTCTAACACTTGCAGGAATTTGAGGTACCTTCTATTGTTCTTGATTTTCCAACACCTTTGGAACTTCATTTTCTTTGATTTCATCAAGCACTATGTACTATGTGTTTTCCTTTTCCCGTTTCTTTCCCTGTAACTCATCTTTATACATGACATTTCCATTGAATACCACATCTCTACTCCTAATGATTTTGTTGTTTTCATAATCCCATAAGCGATAACCAAAATCACCAACCTCATATCCAATAAAGGTACATTTCTTCAATTTTGCCTCAAGATTTTTTCTATTTTCTTTATCAATCTGGACAAATGCTTCACAACCAAAAGTTCTCATAAATGAGTAGTTTACATTTTTACCTGTCCATGCCTCCTCTATAATACCACCATCCAAAGCGCTTGAAGACCCTCTATTTATTAAGTAAATATAAATATCTATTGTATCTACACAAAATTGTAACGGAAACCCTGCATGCAATCTCATACACCTTGCACACTCCATGATTGTTCTGTTCATCCTTTCTGAGACACCATTTTCTTGTGGTGTTCCTGGAACAGTATTCTCTCTATGAATCTCATGGCATGAACAGTAACTGTCACACTCCTTGCGGTATTCACCTCAATTATCAGATCTTAGACACTTAAACATTTTCCTTATCTCATTCTCAACCAAATATTTCCATTTCTTAAAAGTAGCAAAAACATCATATTTTTGTCAAATGCAATAAACCCAAGTTTTTCTAGTTGCATCATCAATAAAAGTAACATAATAACAAGAGCCACCAATAGATTGTACCTGATCCAATCCCCATACATATTTATGCACAAGCTCTAACTTTTCACTCTTCGTTTGCTTCCCAACCCTAAGAAATCTAACTCTCTTATATTTTCCATAAACATGGTTCTCACATAATTGAAAACTTACCTGCTTTGGATCTGGAAGCAACTTCCTTAAGTGCAGATTTTGCATCCCCTTCTCACTCATGTGGCCAAGCCTATGATTCCACAATGTTGTATATGTTTCTGTGGAAGCTATAGATATAGAAGAGTTAGTATTATGATGACATAAATACAACGTACCTATCCTATATCCTTTTTTCTATTACTAGTGATCCTTTAGTGATCTTCCACCACGTTTCTCCAAATGTAGATAAATAGCCTCCATATCCCAACTTCCCTATTGAGATCATATTTATTTTCATAGCAGGAATATCCCTTACATCTTTCAGCAGCCATTCACCTCCATTCTTTAACTTTACCCGCACCTTACCCATTCCAACAATTTTACATGGTTCATCGTCACCCAATAAAACATGTCTGAAATCAACTAGAACATAATCATGAAATAATTTTCTATGAGGTGTAGCATGACATGAATCCCCTGAATCTACTACCCATTAACCACTAGTGCTATCTAATGCAAGAATCAAAGCATCTTGTAACACATCACCTACTACATTTGCTTCTGGAGTAGTCTCTTGTTGTCCATATCCTTTCTTCTTTAGAGATCTATAGTCTTTATTTAGATGTACTTTCTTTCCAAAGTTCCAGCACTTTATCTTTCCCAGTATGGACTTGGATCTATCCTTCCTATACTTCCCATGATTACCTGGTCTCTTTCCTCTCTCCTTTTGTCTTCCCATTCTCTTCATGTTTCATGCATTACCTAATGTCTCACATGTGCTTTTCCTTCACATTTACTCACTAAGAATAACACCAACAACATCATCAAATTTCAAAGTGTTTGAACCAGAGACAGAGTTACTTACATCCATGACAAATCTGTTCCATATTTATAACAATGAGAAAAAGATTAGAAGATCCCTAACCTCATCTTCAAAGTTCACTTTTATAGAACTTAGCTAATTAGTAATCATATTAAATTCATTTAAATGGTCAGCAACAGACAAACCTTCTGACATCTTCGTATTAAATAAACACTTCATTAGAAATACCTTGTTGGAGGTTGATGGTTTTTCATACCGTTTAGCCAATGCACTCACCAGACCCTCCATTGTCTTTTCTTTTGAAATATTGAAAGCCACCAATGAATCCAGGCATAGTCATATTGTTCCTAGTGCATTTTTGTCAAGAACCTCCCATTCTTCGTCCTTCATAGCCGCTGGCTATTTTTCTTTTCCTCCTAACGGTAGGAATAGATCCTTCTGATACATATAGTCCTCCATTTGCATCTTCCATAATGGGTAGTTTTGGCTATTAAATTTTTTGACCCTAAACTTTCCTTCTTCCGCCATTGCTCCCACTCAAACCATGAACCCTTCTTTCTTGCAAGTGTATGTTCCAAATAGGCCTTTGGGTCTGATACCAATTGTTAGAGAAACAGGATCACAAAAAATAACATAAAATAAGATGAAAAAATAAACACATAAACACTATACAAGATAGACACCAATATAACATGGTTCACCCAATATGGACTACGTCTACACATAAATTGCCAATCCTTTTGATTAAACCGTCCATTAAAATGAAGGGATACAACCTACAGCACATCCACTGCAATTTCCTCTTCACTCTCTCACAGTTACTCTCACAAAATAATAGAGATGTTTAAAATACTACAATCCAATACACAGTTGTATTACAACGCCTTCCTTTTAAAGAGGGATTACCATGGGAAAATACCACGGAATACCCAATACCATGGGCCCGTAAATTACCCATTATTGACCAAGTAATGACTATGAAATTACAACATTTTACAAGGCATTTTTTTAAATTTTCACTACGAGGGCGCATCCCCTGAACCCCCACTAGGGGGGGGATCCCAAAAGTATTCGTCACCCCACATAGACCCCCCATGGCGACTATATTTGGGGGGAATCCTCCCCATGCCCCCTCGTCATGGGATGGGATATAAACACGGCTGAAACATGACCTCTGAATCAGGGAGATCAGGATCCACAACCAACACTTCCCCAACCTTCCCTTCGAACTTAGGGATGTCTAGTGGGAGTTTGGTAGGAATAGGGGGGCATTTTGGATCATGGAGCATCGAATCATTGGTTAACCTCACTAAATCATGGAGGTTGACTATATTTATGAATAGAAAGATGCAATCATGGGGCCTCCCAGTGGAGGGTTTCCTAGCGGAGGGCAGGGTATTTTTTAAGGATTCTAATATTATACTTAAGTATAGTATCATAGGCAATTATTTTTTATTGAAAAAAACATGTATATAGATAGGTAGGCGAATATTAAATATGAAACATATAATTTACTATTGAAATGTGTAATTTTTGGAGAATATTATGATAAAAAAACATATTTTATGTAAATATACGGGATATTAGAGACTAAAAATGACCAAATAGCGAATTTAGTTTTTGAAAAAAAAAAACAAAATAGCCAATTGGAAAAATTCCACCCTTAAAAATTACCTTGGCTGAGGGTTCCCCGATGAAGGGTTCCCTGGTGGAGGGCCTCTCAGAGGAGGGTTCCTTAGAGGAGGACCCCCCGGAGGAGGGTTCTCTAGAGGAGGAATTTTAGTATCCATGGTGATTCTAGTGTGTGGGTGCATAGGTGATCCTGACTGTGAGGAGTTGGAATCTAAATACTTGGAGGAGTTTTGCGACGATTTTGTGGTGTGTTGAACTAAGGTTCAACATGAATGGCCAACCATGGGGTCTAAGAGACTATACTGAGGTGGTTGGCCCTGAATTCTCTGAGATTACCTCTAGGGACCTATAGTGACATAATCCTAGATAAAACAACTCAACAACACAAGACTATGGCAGGTTAAGCTCAGATCGAAAAACCAAATAAAAAATAAAGTGCAGTTGTGTGTGTGACAAGCGATCTGAGAAAAGAGTAGGAAAACTCGAAAAGAGAAATCCTAGAAAAACAAGGAACCTCTGGCCTAAAATATCTACACAGTAAAAAAATAAAAACACCAAATAAATCTTCATCAAGTCTTTTCATATGTGTGGTCATCACCTCCCCATCAGACAAAAAGAAGTAGGAACCTGAGTTGGGTCTTCCAATCACTGGACCACGATAGGGGCATCAATCCTACCCGGACCTATTGAGTGAAGATCGAAAGGGTAGTTATAGATATGGGGATGCATCCAAACTCATATTTATAAGGTCTCCCCCTACCAAAGAGGATGGCCTCTGAATAAGATACCTAAGAACAAAGGCTTCTAGGATACCTTGTTCACAAATGCGTCAAAGTGAGTATTCCACAATTTTAGTCCAAAGACAACAATCTGGATGATATTCAATACTGAGTGGAGATGGTGCATGACTCAGCCTTTTGGTTCCAATCTTGTTTTTTACCTTCCTAAAGGAGAGGCTCACCCCACATATTGGATTTAAACCACGTTTGACAATACTACAGGATTTTGGATCCCTAATAGACAATCACTATGTTTTAGGTATATAGCGACAAAGGGGGATTATTTGGATTCCTATCTCTAGTGTCCTAACTTAAATACAAAATTATTTTGTCCTCAAGTGAGGTTAATGTGTGTTTAAATTAGGGTTTATTTTAAGGCTCCTCTTCGCGGCATGAACTAAATGATTGTTTAAATTAGGGAGTGTTTGTGTGTGCACTGTAGGTGTGTACAATTGTAAGCTAAGAATTTAAATGCCCAAAAGAAATGACAATATTCAAAATCATCTCAAAATAATGTGGTTATGACTAAGCATTCAAAATTCAAAGCATGCATGCGAATGGCAGATAAATGAAAAAATCTAAAATCATAAAGATCAAGGGAAGGCCCCAATCCAGCAAATTAAACATGCTCTAAATGACGAAAGTGGTTAATTATCTAATGATTTTGATTTTTCATGACTAACTTACTGAATCAAAGGCATATGCAGTCAAACACTAATCCTAATAGAACTATAAAATGACAAATATTGAACATCAAATGACTTTTTTCTTCACCAAACAGCGCAAAAGGAAAACTAAAGTAAACTACTACAACAAGCAAACGATCGACAAATGGGACAAAAAGGGACTATCAACAAGTAGAAAGTAAAAAACCAATTATGTTCATGTAAGAAAATTCAAGAAACTATCAAAATCGATAAAGAAAACTGGAAAAAAAAGGGAAGGAAACTTCTTTCGATGGATAATGAATGACTCGGGTTGCTCAAAAGAGGAATACATGCATGACCTAGTGCTGAAAGCTTCAAGTCGCACTTATTGAGGCCAAATGTGCGATCTGGGTCACACAAAACACTGAGATAGGGTGTGACTTGACTCCAAACCTAATTTTTTGGACTCGGGTCGCACTATTTGAAGAAAACAATGCGACTCAAATCGCTTAAAACCGTGAAATAGGTGTGACATGCACCAATGAACTCAAAAACTTAAAAAATGAACAAAAAAGGGGGTGGCTCTAGAAACTTGTGGGATTTTCAGGAAGAAAAACCCATTAGGAGTCACAAGTGGGAATAAAATAGATAGAAAGCAAATTAAATAGAGAAAAATGAGAAGCTCAAGCAAGGACTAAGAATGGACATGCACAATTGGAGAACGATACAAATCGTCCCAGTGGAGTCGCCAAAAAACTATTGTTGGTGTTTTCACACTAGCACGTGCCAAAAGGCACTTAATAAGGGTTGTGCAAACCTTAGTAGACTCTCGAAATGTAAAACTAAAACAAACAAAATAGAAATAGAAATCTAACTAACATGCATATAAAATAATACTGAAATAAACCTAAACTAACATTTTTTTACATTCTTCATAACAAGTGCAGCAATAGGTAAAGAGTAAAGAATGCATTTTTTCTATTATCCAATGAAGTAGTACAAGAGAAAGGGTCACCTCGTAATGCATAGTAAGATGCATCACTATAGCAGTCTGAAGTAGGGTCTGTATGATCTCCGTACAATCCATGATCTGGTAATTGTAGAGCCTGATCTTCCTGATTCCGAGGTCGTGTTACAGCCGTGTTTGGATCCCAGACCATGACAGGGGGGTGGGGGGGGCTTTCCCCCCCACTTCGGGGGCAGCATCCCCATAGCGAAAATTTGGGAAAAAATGCCTTGTAAAATGTTGTAATTTCATAGTCATGAGTTGGTCAATAATGGCTAATTTACGAGCCCATGGTATTGGGTATCTTGTGGTATTTTTCCATGGTAATCCCTCTTTAAAAGGAAGGCATTGTAAAATGGTTGTGTATTTTAGTATTGTAAATATCTATGTGATTGTGTGAGAGAGACTGTGAAAGAGTGAAGAGGAAGTTGCAGCATATGTGATGCGGGTTGTATGCCTTCATTTGTTGGACTATATAAAAAAAGGGAATGGCAATTTATGTGTGGGCGTAGCCCATATTGGGTGAACCACGTATATTGGTGTCTCACTTGTATTTTGTTTATGTGTTTTATTTATGCATCTTATTTTATGTTATTGTTCTACGATCTTGTTTTTCTAACATGATCCTCCAGCCACATGTCATGAATGTGATCTCTAACAGGTGAAAAGGGAGTAGGAAGGAGGCCAGCTCCATATTCGGGTAGAAATTCGGCAAAGTGACGGCTCAAAGGGTGTATGCGGGCATAATATTACATAATGGATGATGGACCTTGAGGCTTGATTTATAGGCTTAACATGAAGCTTTATGGATAAGGATTTGGATGGTTTTTTCCATCCAAAATATTCTCCATGATATGTGTTGAGCTGAAGTTCGAGCGTTAGTTTCCTCTTTTTTCCTGAGAAAAGCAAGAAACAACCAATTTTCATGTTGGGAGTCAAGTCACTTATTTTTTGATCTTTTGTGCGACTTGGGTCACTCTTTTCGAAGATTTTTGTACGACTTGGGTCACAAATTCCCTAGGGAAATGTGCGACCTCACTTTAAATTGTCCCTTTTGGATGTTTGCTTATATTTTTTTCTTTTGTCAAGGTATTGCAAGGTCCAAAGAGTGGGAATGAAGTGGCATGATGGTGTATGCGGGCAACTGGGCTGGTGACATGGCCAATGGGAAAATTTTGGGTGTTAACAGCAAACCGATCTCCCCCTTGCATTAACATTGCGTCCATTCTTTTAGCCCCAACACGTCAAATTTGTTGTGGGGTATTTACTTAATAAGAGACTTACCCCTCGAAATTCAATGCAAAAAACTTAAGACACATCATGTTTTTCTTTATAGATATTAAATAAAAGGTTCTACATTAAGTAGAAAAAAAAACTTATAAAGAAATTAATACTTTTATGTATCCAACTCGCTTTGATGATGTCCAACCAATTGGTGCAAACTAGTCTTCATTGCCAGTTCCAACCATAGGGGGATCACACTCTGAGTAAAACAAATCTCCGAGCTAATGCAAACACCAATAATTAGGTCATGCCTCCTATGCAGTTCCCCAAAACAATGTCTCATTCACCTAAGGGTATACTCAACAAGAAGACACTCTACCTAAGCAATGGTAGCAATTATCCACAATATCATACTAATACAAGGAATTGTGGAGAGGCCTCTAGATGCAACACTTATTTTCCTCTCAAGGATCTGATGTGTAATAACTATACCCACTCTTGCTTCTGAGACCACAATACTTCTAGTAGTGGGGTTCTTCTAAACAAATTCCAATCACAAATGAGCCTTAGTACCTCCTACATGTCAAGTACACCGCCAACCCCATATTACCACACTCAGATAGTGCTATGAGTAGTCCTCAATTTCTTCTTTCACTTTCGCGACAAATTCACCCTCCCAAAGTAAATAAAATCAAAACCAATAACAAAGAAACCCAAGTCTCCTAATTATAGAGTTTTTTATCACACTAGTAGAATCAAAATAGGAACCCAATCCTAACATACTTATTCCCATGCTCACCACCCAACCCCAATTTTACTATAACATAACTAGAATATATAGTACATAAAACCCTAATAGTACTTTCATTTCCCTCCCATAACCAAAAGCAACAATTAATTTCCTTTCACACTAGTAACCAAAAGCATCAATTTATTTTCCTTTCCAACTAATACCCAAAAGCAATAGCTTACTTTCCTTTCACACTTGTAACTAGAAACACCAAATTGCTTACCTTTCACACTAATCCATAAAAGCAACTATTTACTTTCTCAGTAATCGAGGACACCACTTTCCTTTCTAAATTGTTATTTTCCACAAAAGGTAATTAGAAGCCATAAAGAGGGTTGGGGATAAATTAATGTTACTAGGGCCATTTTACTCAACTCATATGACGTAAGAGAAATATTTCCCAAATCATATGGACATAAGAGAAATATTTCCCAAAATAAACTATTATTTACCCATTTTCGTGCTTCACAAGGCCATAAGACTTCTAGGAAAGGCTATCTTCATTTAATTGGAGCCATTCCTTAGAGAATGATTCCACAACAATATTCATATTCATTTGGGTTTCTCCCAACATCTAACCTAAGTCAATGTGGGTCCCAAGAATTGTACTCATACAACCAAGGTTAGTATTCAAACAACAAAAATGCATTTTAATTCAATGCAGATACTAACAATATCTAACCCTCATTACTGCATGTCACAAAGTACGATGACAACAATATTGTATACTTTAATCACATCATTCCATTATAATTCAAGTATCTCATATAATCATTTTAGAAATTCATATAAATCTAATCACCAGTAATTAATCATAATACGCTAAACAAGTAGTGCTCAAGAGAAGTGTTACACCATAACATACCCACTAAAATCAACTTCCATTGCAATGACTTTTTCATGTTAGGTAGTGGTAGGACAAGGGATTGGCTAATATTTTACTTCAATTCTTCAAATGCTTTCTATTGATTCTTGTCCCACTAGAAACTCTTACCACTGGTTGTCATAACATGATGTGCTACCACAACTAAAAATGATGCTACGGACTTTCTTATATTTTAGGTAGCTTTCACAAAACACCAAACTTTTGTGGCATTATTTGGAGAAGGAATTTTAAAGATTCATTTTATCTTTGTAGGATTAATATTGAACTTGCCTCCACCTATCACATGCACCAAATACAACAAGGACTACCCGTTAACAATCAAATTTGCTCAATTTCCATGTCATCAACTTGGTCACCCTTATACATCATCATTTGACATTATTAGCACCATTCTGCCACCTCATGGTCTATAAGTGGTCACTGGTTTTCCCTTGAAATAAACGACCTGAGTTAGAGGTTTCCCCTAAAAAGTTGTGACCTGGTCCCAAAATGTGATTTTCAAGATGAAATTTGTTATTTCCCGCTTCCCTAATGAAGAGGGGCCAAAAGTGGACACATACCTTCACATGGTCCAAAATTAGTTACGGATCTAGGTTCCAAAACCCTAATTGAATCTATATCCTTCTATTTTTCACTAGAATGTTCAAATTGAATCTTGATCCTTCTATTGGCCACTTGTTTCTATAAAAATCCCTCCTTGTCACCATTCCATATAGACAATTTTCATATCATACTCATGTCGTTACTATGTCGAAATTATCCCTGAACTAGAAGGAGACCATTACTTACTTTCTAATTCACCATTGAGAATATATACTTTGTGATGGTTGGTTGGAGATTGAAGTCACAAAGGAGACACACATACCTTCCCTTGGATAGTTGTGAAGGATGTGAAATTATAGAACACAGCAGGATCATAGAGCTGAGAATACCTCACGGTGAAAAGAATGATTAGAAAAAGATGAATTATAGTGAAATGAGCAGTAAAATTAATTAAGCATTGGAACTCAAATAGAAATATAAATGTGTGTTATGATCCATTAATCAGTATAGTCAACATATATGTTACAATGGAGAGAATTTGATTATCCTAGGAGAATTTGAATCCATGTCAATCTACCATAGGAATTGTCACCACTGCAGTGCTCTGGAAGTCCCAAACTCAACTCAACTGAACCAAGACTCAATTAACTAAATCTATTATCAATTAACTGACCAAGGAGGGTGCATTAGTGAGTTATTCATGCAAAGTAGGTGAAAATGTCACATTAAATCACAATCAATGGTGATCGGAGCTCAAACCCCCAGTTAGAGTCAGGAACTCAGGTGGACTAATCTAGAACACTGAGTTAGCTCCTAAAATGTAGGGAACTGACTCTGGTGGTCCTAAAATCATGCATACAGGGCACATCAGGTGTCTAATGGGTCCTAGATGACATATACACACCACTAGGGGGGAAATAACATCATCAACTACTAGGAAAAGGTAAATAATTCTAAGTAGGACAAGGATGGAGTATTAATTATCCTAACACCCCCCCTTAATCCAAAATTGGACATCCTAGGACTTGGTTAATGAGACCAAGGTCACCCATACAATCAAATAAATGATAAAAAATAATTGTTCAAGAAACTAAGGAAATGGGGAAAAACCTCATGGGAAAAATACCCCCCTCAAAAATGAACAGTAGGAAACTCAAACAGCCTTCACACCAAGCAAAGAAAGAAAATCTCTTATGAGTGAAAGAATTTGTAAAAATGTTGACAGTATCCTCCTATCTAGGATAGTAATGCAGGTATTGGATTTGGATTTGGATATGGATCTGCTCCTCTAATGTACCTCCCATTGTTTCAAAGCTACATTTTCCAAAACAAGTCTTTTGGAATCCTTTCTTGCTACTAGGGCGAATGACTCATTGTAGTCCAAACCATGAACCTTTTAGTACCCTTTATTAACCAATCGAGCTTTGTACTTGGTTGTATATCCATCATGGCAAGTCTCTTTGAAGGATTGTGGATCAAACCCCACCATCATGTAGCACCTCTTTGAGAGAAGTGGATCTATATGAGATAGTGCACGTTTTGCATCTCGATACTGAGATTTAGTTCTTTTATGGTCAAATGGATCCCCAGCTATGTTCCCAGCATCTTCAAGGACTTTGTGATACCATATTGGCCTTGGACATGGATTGGGAGTAGGTGATGGATATGGATCTTCTTGAACTTTATACTCAATATCAAGATCTAATTCAACTTGGTCCTCATCTTCGGAATCTAAATCTAGATCATCAGGAGAGACATCATTCTGATCTATATCAGGTGCAACAGTGAATTAGGCAGAGAATATGGAAAAAAATGTGAGAATTCATATGTCTTTGAGGCATGGTTTGCAACACCTTCCACTATCATCTTCCCAGATGAGATCTCTATAATATCAACTCTATCAAGACCAAAGACAACTTTCTTTAATGAACATGTGTGTGGCATCTGATAAACAGATAACAAATTTGTTGTCAAGGAAGGCACATACAGAACATTTTTTAAATTTCCATGCTTCATTTGTATTGTTCCCTTCCCTACAGCAGAGATCTGAGAATCATCTCCCATGTGAATACTAGTACCATCGATAATATCTAGAGAATAAAAATATTCTCTAGAGGAAACCATGTGGCTGGAGGCTCCAGAATATATGAGGAAGGCTTGTGATTGTGATAATCCAGCCTTTAGTGCATGGAATATCTCATGATCATCTATCTCACTTCCAGAATCAGTCTTCATTTCTCTTTCTGGGAGGGAAATGTTGTGTTGTTCAAGGAGTTTCGTCATTTGATCTATCTTATTCTTCATGCAAGAGAACTTTGGATGGTTTCCTTTCTTGCAGGATTTACACTTGGTATTCTCAAATTTATTTTGCTTATGCTTCTTGGAGTTGGAGGCTCCTTCTGATGGATTAGACTTCTCCTTTGGTTTGGATTCAAATTGCTTATTTTATTTACCTCTCTGCTTCCCTTTAGCATTCGCATTTTTTGACTCTCCAACCATAAGAGCTTGATTTTTGTAGGCCTTCAAGGTGCCCATTTGAATCAGTTTGTCTTGTTCTTGGATGAGAGATTCAGTGAATGCATCTAAGGATGGAATTTTCCAGTTGGGGATTGACAATATCCCAAAATGGAAGGTAGAAACAAATATTGAAAATTCCGTACCAAGCTTGCTTAGGATGGATAGCACCAGTTGCTCATCCTTCTTCTCAATGCCACATTGTTTGCACTGCATAACAAAGGATTTGAATTTAGAAAAGAACTGTTGTATGGTTTCGAAACTGTTGCGTTGAAGAGAAATTAATTCATTCTCCAAAATGTGGCCTCTCGGCTCATCTTTCTTTCCAAAGAGAATCTTAATATTCAACCAAACCTCTCTTGGTGTCTTCAGTCCATCAAGGTGGAAGAGAAAATCTCTGCAGATGTGAATACACATGAAACCAAATGCCTCATCTAATATGTGCAGGTACTTGGATTTCTCAAAAACTGCCTGAGGTTCGACATCCTTTCCCATTGTGACTCTGTACAAACTCTTGTTGTGCAATACCATATTCATATCAACGCTCCAATCAAGATAATTGAAGGGTGTCAGTATTCTTGGAGACAAGGGAGCATTCAAACTCTCCATGTGAAACTGCTGGAGCGAATACAAACTAAAACTGTTGCTACTGCTACACTAAAAAACCTTCAAAATCCTGCAAAAAAATCTCAAAATTGGAGATAAACTCATTTACTGACTCTATAGAGCTCTGAAATTTGATAGTAGGTGCCTTCGGGGGTGCATCACACCGGGGATTATTTCCTTGGCAGAACCAAGGCTATCAAGATGCCTTTCCCACTAACTTCTGTGGAAACTCCTCTGCTTCTAGTGTGCTACTGGATGCAACTGCTCAACCTAAAATGCTCTGATACCATGTGAAATTCTAGAACACAGCAGGATTGTAGAGATGAGAATACCTCACAGTGAAAAGAATGAGTAGAAAAGATGAATTACAGTGAAATGAGCAGTGAAATTAATCAAACATTGGAACTCAGATAGAAACAGAAATGTGTGTTATGATCCTTTAATCAATATATTCAACATATATGTTACAATGGAGAGAATTCGATTATCATAGGATAATTTGAATCCATGTCAGTCTAGCATAGGAATTGTCACCACTAGAGTGCTCCTGAAGTCCCAAACTCAACTCAACTAAACCAAAACTCAATTAACTAAAGCTACTATCAGTTAATTTACCAAGGAGGGCACATTAGTGAGTTCTTCATGCAAAGTAGGTGAAAAAGGGTGCATTAGATCACAATCAATGGTGATCGGAGCTCAAACCCCTAGTTAGAGTTAGGAACTCGGGTAGACTAAACTATAAAACGGAGTTAGCTCCTAAAATGTAGGGAACTGACTCTGGTGGTCCTAAAATCATGTATGTAGGGCGCATCAGGTGGCTAATGGGTCCTAGATGACATATGCACACCACTAGGGGGGAAATAACATCATCAACTACTAGGAAAAGGTAAATAATGCTAAGTAGGACAAGGATGGAGTATTAATTATCCTAATAGAGGCCCCATTTCCTCTTTATTGTACCAAGGTGCATATTTATGTACTATTCTATCATGATAATGAAAATCCATTCTTTGATTCTCTACATGTTGTCTTGCTTATCTCTATATGTATTGCAATTTGAAAAATGATGATCTTTTGTTTGGTTTAGTTTTAGTTGTTTTGTTATTTTTATTTTCCCTATTGAAACTGCTGCCAAGGATTACACAATCCCTTGGTGAGTTATTTTAGCACACATGGGTGAGAAATCACACCATACACTATGTAGAAAGTTTTGATCTGAATCTTGAGGGATGAGATCCAGAAGGCTTGAATGCTAAGAGATGAGGAGAGAAAATATGCAAATAAACCAAGAAATTCATAAAAGAAACATTGACTATATATATATATATCATGAAAATACGAGAGAGTTTGATAAGAAAGATTCTATTAAGAGGAACCATTACATGCAATGAGGCCAATTTTAGGACCTCTTCTTCCCGATCCTAACTCTCTCCCTACTACATTTTGTATAAGGTGTCTTGTTGACCATGTCAACTTTCATTAACTAACTCCATTAATTACATGTCCATCATGCTTCCATTTACACTTAAAAAATATGGATTTATGACTTTTACATCTAAACTTAGATTATATGCCCCCCTAAGATTCAGATCAAGTTCTCCCTTGTATGGAAAATATTCCTTCAATAGGTTTTGTATCATGGATCTAGGTCTTATGCATGGCCTGTTATCTAAAAAAGGATTATGGTTTAAATCAATGGTCTTTTCTCGTGAACCACTGATTGCACCCCAAAAACCATCCTTATTATTCTTAGTTCTTGAAATTAATACCATGTGCCTCTCACTAGGGAAATATTCCTTCAGTGATGCTTGTATTACGGTCTAGGGTGCCATGCATGGTTTAAAAACCTAGAAACACATGTTTTTGTCCTTATACAATAGTTGGTCCAAGAGACCCATTCTTACTATGTCCAATTCTCAAAATCAATCCCATATTCCTTTCAGAGGGAAAATGTTTCTTTATAGGGATTATATCATTATATAGGGTCATTTGCATGGCTTATGATCCTAAAAATATTTCTTAGGGGTTAAGTCCTCAAACTATAACCTGGGCTAAGAGATCTAACCTTATTATGATCTATCCTTGAAAATAAGACCACATTTATCTTGCAAGGAAAATATTTTATTTATAGGGTTTATATTGTGGTCTAGGGGCATATGCATAGTTTATGAGACTAAAACTTAGTCCATATATTTTGAACTTAAACCATAGATTGGAACAAGAGACCCATCCTTTCTACTCGTATTCCTTGAAATGGCTCCATATTCCTTTCATAGGGAAAATATGTCTATGCACTATGAACCCAAAAATCATGGATTAAGGGATAAATCCATGGTTTTTTACCTCAAACCATGCATTGGGAGAGGATACCTAATCTTATTATTCCCAATTCCTAAAATTATTAATACATTTCTCTTTCACTGTAAATATTCCTTTCACAAGGCTTATATCATGGCCATTGGCCCCTTTCATAAGCTATCAAACTGAAAAAAGATTACTTAGGGGGGGAATATTTTGTTTTTTTACCTTGAAGCATGCTTATTCTACAATCAAAGGAGATGTCGCTTAAGCAATGGTAGTTTAACATTTAAGCTATGTTATCAACATTACATTAAACGTCAATACCATATCCTAAATGGTGAACTAATGTTGCTTAAGTGACATCAAACAAATATAGACATATAAGTGTTTATGTCATTCTTCTTGGTCACTACTAGAGTTTGACAATATTTTACCCATGGAAACGATTTTCTCACACCAATTTTGTAATACAACTGGGCAAAATATGGGGTTTATTATCCCCATTCAAATTAATTTGTTAAGTCTTTGCACAAAAGATACAAAGAATGAAAAGGTTTCTATATTTTCCCATACAATTTGATTTCATAAATTATGAAAAATAAATATAAGAGATGCAAGATGCACTATATTCTTCCTTACCAACTAATGAAAAATGTATATAGAATGCATTTGTAGTCATTTTACCAACTAGTTGTTCAAGCCTAGTTTTCACCATGCACATCCGCTAAATTATCCACAAACTTGCATCATTCTTATTATAAAAGGTGAGTGACTAGCAACTCTTATATTTCTCATAATGCAATTCATTTTTTTGTGTTGCATTCTAAAATTTCTTCTTTTTTTTATTTTTCTTTTCCATCTTCTTGAGTATTTATCCATTCTAATTTAGGCGATATCATTCTATATATTGGTTTTTCACTATGCTTTCCTTCAATATACATTTCCTTTTTACATGCCTCAGAAAGGGTCTTAAAATAAAAAAAAGAATCACTCCATTTCTGTTGTGGATGAACAACCCACTGATGTACTTTGTCATCACTATCCTATCAGATTGGGTAATGCCTAGTTGGATGTACTCCCTTCTAAAAATTTCTCTATATACTTGAATTCCTTATCCTTGTGATCTTAGTCTAAGATAATCCCACTTGAAGTCATGTTCTTCCTCATACCCCATATGATAGGATCAGTTATTAACAAGTGTCTTAAACTCTTCCCACTTTGTAACTTTCTTCTTCTTGGTAAGTAATATTTCTTTATGTATACTTAACCACAATAGAAGTGGATATTTGTCAATTTTAAGCTAAGAGAAATAAAAATTTCTATGTTACATTGGAAAACCCGTAGCAAATGAAATAGACTTCTAGCTACACCAACTAATTAATCAATCTATCAATGTCCATCTAACCATCATAAGATTTTATCTCCACTTTATAATCAACTATAAAAGGTCTTGTAGAATTATTAGGGTCATATACTTTGAAATGTCTTTTACTTGTCCATCTTGGGACTATATGGTTTCTCCTTTTCTCTATCATAAGTTTTGTCTCCTCCCTCTTTATTCTTCATGTTAGTCAATGTTTGAACCAGATCCTCTAGCATGTCTACAATACCTTCTACTCATGTATCCAAATTCACAAATATAATTTTTCCTTCATTGTTCTCTTCATATTCTTCCATCTTATTTTTATTATTAGATTTTTTTATTATTAGGTATATATATATATATATATAGATTAAAAAAATATAAAAAATTATAAAAAATAAAAACAAACAACAAATTGAAAAGCTTGTCATAATTACCAAACCACCTCTATGGTTAACCTTTTATGTGCTACCCTCCTGCATACACAACAAAGAGACCTTCTATAACCTCAGTGAGTAGAGAAATGACACCCAAGTGAGAAAATAAAATCATAGAGGACCAGGGTGAGCATTCTAGGGTGAGGTTTCAAGTCAAATATGCCTCCAAAATATGTGAGTTGTCAAACCCTTGTAATGCTTTCCTATTTTTTTCATAACTTCACTTTTTTGGTCATTTATTTCTTTCCTTCTCTTATGCTTCAATAAACTGAGATATTCTATGATTATTATGGTTGCAATCTGGTTTCCACAATCAACACAAACTTGACTACCTCTATCTAGTGTTTTTTAAGTCTCTGCCTATGCCCTTGCACCAATTCTCAATGAGCTTTGAATACCTCTATATTTTGTTCCATTTTTACTCATGGAATCCCATGCTTTAGGAAGAGACCAAAAATTTGTTTCTATATGTGAGATATATACATTATAATTGTAATGCT
The DNA here is from genome assembly GCA_027924585.1 of Larix kaempferi. Taxonomy (NCBI): domain Eukaryota; kingdom Viridiplantae; phylum Streptophyta; class Pinopsida; order Pinales; family Pinaceae; genus Larix; species Larix kaempferi. Next base: position 8,801,943 of record BSBM01001033.1, read on the forward strand.
TACCTTTTATAGGTCTTAATTTGAGATACTACCCATCATCCAAAAGATAGTGCTTGAGTCATTCGCGTAATTTCCTGCATTCCTCATAACTTTGAATTCTCATTGTAGTTTTTGACACTTTTCCTATAGAAGGTGGGGGATTTGGAATTAGGATTTGTCTTTGTTGACACCATTTGTTCCTTCCCACCATTCATCTAAAACACACTAAACTATGTCCCAAATTTACAAAACATACTGCCAAACATTCCCTGAATATCAACTTTGATAAAAGTGACTGGCATATTATGATTATGGAAGAAGTCATTGTATTCAATTTTTTTCAACAATTATGTCTATGAGAAGCACCACATGGAAACTAGAGAGGTTTTTTTGTGATATCTAATATTTAGTAGAAATTGAAATTGCAATGATAATTTTTAATCCATATAACTTATTACAACAAGTAGTTGTCTAGTTTTTACCAATATCACCTTTGATAGAATAGAAATTGCTAGACAAATCCTATAATTCAACATTTGACTAGTCATGTAATGTCCTCTTTTTTGAGTCCTCTATTTACCTTTGTTGTTATCATGAATGCATGTGATGGCATAAATAAATATAACATAAACACTTGGATGCATTTTCAAAACTTTTGGCATCTTCCAGTGAGAAAGTTTCATTCTCTAGGTTTTGTGTATGTGTCCTGTCAATGGGATTAATAACTTTTCCATAATTTCAACTCCCTTTCCTTCAATCCATGGATAACACATTCTCACAGAGCGAAACAAGTTATTCAAATGATCTATTTATTGCTAATAGATTCCCTCCTTTAATTTGTATCACATTTTCTATTACTTAAACCCAACTGGATTCAACTGGGGTCGAAGATTCTCACTATTTAGATAGGTTGAAGCATGAAATGATCATAAATGTCTATAGGATTCAATTGAGATGGATGATTCTAAATACAAGATGAAGCATGTAAATGAGAAGAAATACTCTAACAATTGAGTTGAGATCAAAGATTATTCTTTATATAAGATGAAGAATGAAAATGAAAATAAATGTCATGAGGATTTAGTTGAGATAGAAGACTCTCATTGTTTAGATTGTTAAAGAATGGTATGGCTTATATTATCTATGGAGATGTTGAAGAAAATATTCTAACTAACTAGGAGGATAATATACAAATTCAAGTCATCGAAGTTATTAATAGCATGGTAACTTTTTGAGAGGATATATATTCAATAGCCTTATTTTTAAAAAAATCGTGTACATTTGTTTTTGAATATTTTTGCCACAAAACAATATCTTTCATTCTACAAAAATTATATAGTTGAAAAAGTTGGAGATCAAGTTGAGAAAATTTTGGGAGCTAAAGAGTACACTTGATATTCACTATATTTTATGCGTTTATCTACAATTAGTAGAAGTAATGTGTTAGCATTCAAGCATTCTACATAAAATGTTAGATTGTAATATTAACATTTAGTAGGTGTTATCTATAAAATTCTAATGCACAGTGATTTGATTACGATAAATGATTAACCATTGGATGTAGGTATTTCTTATGTATGAGAAAAATAATTTTGTAATTATTATTTATGTTCATTTTTTTTCATTTGTTCATGTTGATGTATGAATTGTTGGGTGTAGGTCTCTCAGAGCAATAAAATTTGTGTCGACATTGAATAACAGTGCATGTGGTCGTATGATATAGTATGGAGTCATGGCCATGAAGTGAGGCAAATGAATATTGTTCACTTTGAGAACATATGGACACACTCACTGTTCTTCAGTGCTTACAGAGATACAAATTTGTTAAGAATTCCCACATTCCAGTTATGTATGAGAAAATCATTCTGTAATAATATTTTTTGTTTACTTTCTTTGAAATTAATAAGTTGACTATTTGAAGATGTATCATATTGTATCTTGTTGTTTTTAGGGTGACTAGAAGTTTAAAGGAGTGTCATGTTTTATGTCGTTGTGTTTCTTTCAAGTATGTTTTAGTAGATAGATTGGGTATGGGAATTGAGAGTGATGTGAGGGGGGGGAGGCAGGGAAGGGGCCAAACAAGCTTCGACCTTCACATGGTTGACCCTATTCAAGAGAGAATAAATTATTATTAAAATGGAGAGAAGCTCATACAAGTATTACCCTTTGGTCTTTTTAGAGTATGATGCATGTTGATTTACCTATTTATTTATCATCTAGTCACATGAACTTATTCAAGTAGAAAAAGGTTCAAATGCATCATAACAACAGGGAGGCCTAAACCTATATGCGAGGTTCTAAAAATACCTGATCGATTAGAGCAATATGCTGAAAATTATCCCTAAGAAACCATGAATCCAGCTAAAATTCATGTCTCCAAGAAACAACAATACCATAATCATATCTAAAAAATCTAAAAGGAAAGATCTAGTATAGGTCACTTTGGTAGATATACTTTCAACTTCGGTATCTTCAACAATATTTATGACCAAGGCAAAGTTTACCGATGAAGACTCAATAGCGCCAAAGACCAGGGACCTACACACAATAAGATCAAACCCATGAGGAAGATCTAGGTTGAAGGAAGTAATATAGTATATAGGAACAAACCCATCATGGCAAGAGTCAAAAAATTTGCTAGCAAAATCGAACTCATCAGGAACATAGACTTACATCTCAATCGTAGAGTTCAAAGACTTAAAAATACCATTGTCTAAGGATCTATAATCAGGGAGATAAAACTCAAAAGTAAAATCGTGGTTGGATTTGATTACAACTGGGTCCAATCTAGGGAGATTATCTTTAGAAAGGACGTCAAAATCCAAAAAAATGTCATACTCGATCATAGGCTCTAGGAAAACTTCATCTGAAGGAAGTACATCATCCTAGAGAGAACACATGTCATAAAATTCAGTTGGACCAATAGGTTGGAGAGTAGGCTCCAATACCCCCATTGGATGGATCACTTGGTCAATTGTCGGGACCAAATCCCAAGAAGGTAAGCATGAATACAGAGGATTCTTCTTAGTATAAATTGGACACGAGGGATATAAGGCCACATAATTCACTCATGGTGGGGTAGTGCCTACCGAAACACTAGGGACTGACAAAGGATATACTTGGTAATGAGAAGGATCAATAAATGCATGTTGATCAATAGTGGCAATGCTTCCATTGTGAGGAAATTACATCACACGAAAGAGCGTAGACACCACAACATGCATAGCATATATGTAATCACGCCCAAGGATCATATTAAAGTACAAAGGGTCTTCCATAACCATAAAATTGACTAAGACAGTATTCTCACCTAATGTAACTGGAAATTGAGGAAAATATCCCAAAGTTTCACCAAGCCTTCTATCAAAATCCAGTGGTTGACAAACAGTCGGCATAAGGTTGGGAGATCCCAAACCTTTCCAAGAATGCACGGATAAAATACTAACAGTGGCTCCTTCGTCTACAATACAATGAGCAATTGTGTAGTGTTTAACTTGCACTTTTATTTGAAAATATGCATCAAGAGGAATGTGCGACTCAGCTAGACTATTCCAATCAAAGGAACCAATCCTAGAGATTGGTGGGGGTTCATTCAAAGCAAACTAAGTGCCCCCTTGTCCAGAAATTTCTGAACTAGAAGTGAAGAAAACATGACTAGTAGACACATCACTCTCCAAATTAAGAGTGTGATTGACCGGAGATTGCATCGATTCGACCACTGGATGCTTGTCCCTCTCCAAAGGAAGAGTGGGATTGACCAAATATTGCATTGGTTCAACCACTTCAATATCAACACTCTCCAAAGGAGGAGTGGTATTATTCAAAGATGGCATTGACTCAATCACTTCATCAACCAAAGGTTGCATAGGCTATTGGGAAATCACAGGTTGTTTAGGAACAGAAGATCCATGAGACTCAGACCACACTCTTTGTACTTCTACAATAGCATGGCACAAGTGAGTAAGGTGATCTCCCTTGCAAATATTACAAGGTAACTTAGGCTTACATCCTATATGTTTAGACTTCTCAATAGTGTCAATTTGTTCATCATGACTCACATTGGTTGACTATTTTACCCCAGCATGACTAGCAGCGGTTGGTTTCTTTCCCCCAACATGACTTACAGTGACTGGTGACTTGTCTCCAATATGACTTGCAATGACTTGTGACTTGTAATTAATATGACTCACAGTGATCAATGACATGTCATCAATATGGCTAGCAGAGGTTAATGACATACTTTGAGTATGACTTGCAGTGACTGAAAATTTATTCCCCACATGACCTCCATAGGTTGGTTATAAATCTCCAGTATGACCTGCAGTGACTTCATGAATACCCCCAGCATGACCTCTAGAGGTTGGGTGGATGGTTCCTGTTAAATTTTCAGAATTTACTTCAATCTGATCTAGGATCTTAACTGAGAGAACAACATGTACATCATATCTACAGCATATTAATCATGGAGACAATAATGCAAGCACACAAGAGACACAAAGATTTACTTGGGGAAAACCATAAAGGTGAAAAACCCCAATAACTTCCTCAAAGATAGATAGAGCAATGATACAACCAACCAAGAGAGATAGCCATAACCTAGCAGCAGATCCTCCTCCTCCATAAGTGCGCCACTCCTCCTTGAGTGCATGTATGAGAAGTGAGTGATCAAATAGAGTGCCTCCCGCACTCTATTTATACTTGACTTGACTTGCCTTTTTACCTAACTCATGTAGGCTAGAACTTAACCACATAACATAATGCTGACTGGGCCGACCCCCAATAGGGTGGTCTAATAACCCTTTGACCCACAAGACTTATACAGGGCCGACCCCAAACAAGGTGGTCTAATAACCCATCAAGTATAAGTTACGACACTTACAATATAAATAACAACACTTCCTTATAGAGGAATAATACCATCTCTATAGGAATACAATATACATATATGTGAAATACATTCCGAAGTTACATATACATTAACAATTCCAATATGACTCACAGTGACCAGATGGGTGCCCCCAGCATGACCTTGAGAGGCTGGGTGAATGGTTCCAGTATGACTCACAGTGATTGGATGGGTTCCCCCAACATGACCTCCAAAGGTTGGGTGACTTCCCCCTTGCTTTTGCATCTTCTTTCTATTCTTCTTGCGCTTGTTTCTTTTATAATTTTGGATAGTACTACTAATTCTTTCACCACATGAGGTAGAAGGAGGATGAGGAGATGTTACTAGCAAAGAAGGAACATGATTCCCATGCACTTGATATAAAGTGCTTGCTTGAGAAGCACCAAGAGAATTTCAAGACATTCGGAGTGGAAGAAAACCAAACCAAAATCCCAAGGGTGAATCCAGGAAGATTCAAAGTGGCCATCAAGGGAGTACCAATGTTCCCAACGAATGGAAAATCACAAGGAGCCCCTTGCATAGGGGTCTCTTGGTTGGTGTCCACAAGAATATTGGCCATAGTTTCTAATTCAATGAGCAATAAATATCTAATTCCAACTAAGAACAAGCAGCACAAAGAGCACACCACTAGAAAATGTCCTAGGAAATCAAACTAGGCAAATAGATAATCCTTTCGAAATTTCAGTTGTGGGTTGATTAATTCCCACCGCTAAAACAACAAAGGCTGAAAATAGTTACTAAGGTCGGGCGTGGTTTCCTTCTTGGTGCAGGTGTTTTCCTAGACAAATCTAGAAAACACCCTCCGCTATTCACAAATTATTCCCAAGGTGATCGCAGAAAATCCTCCGCTAACACTTGTGTAAGATCCTAAGGACAAGATACTATGGTTACCAATTTTTTCATAGCATCTGAGGGGACAGTCACAGGTTGGGATCGTACGTATGGGCAGCGTAGCAAATCCCAAAACTTCAATAGTACTTAGGTACTAAATAAAGTCCCTGTATACGTAAAACCCTGGTAGATGCTTGATTAGGAATTGGAGGGATCTCTCTATAACCTAACCTCACATTGCTAGTGTGATTATAGATTCCTGGCCACATTGCTTACACAATTAGATTTGTCCTATATTCGTGAAGAAATATCACTATTGTTTCAACGTTTATGTGCTTTGGAAAGTTTACAACTGTCCTATTGCAAAGCGCTAACTTAAGTTATTGGTGAATTCCCCTAAAAAGAAAATTTTCTAGTTGATTTTAATTAAAGCATTCATTTTGGATAGCTTTCTTAGTCAAGGGGTGCGGATATGCAACTTATGATTTTTTCACTCTTTGGAGGAAATAAAATTTTATGATCAAATAGCGCTCATAGAAAGCAAAGGAGTGATTGTAATCTTTAAATGAAAAAACAAAGCATTGCAACACTCCTATCATTTCACTTATTTTTCCCTTTTATTTTGTAATAACAAAATAAAAGCACAACTTTTCTTTTTCTGGAAACTAAATGAAAAAATGGAAAAGGAATCTAAATCCTACTAATAAGTTATTTTCTTCTTTTTTTAACTGTATGCAAAGAAAGGAAACCATAACTTATGTTGACTTTTCTTTTCATTTTGTAAACAAAAATTGAAGGAAGAAAAATACTTAAAAGCAAAGTTTTTCTTTTATTTTTTCAATGCACACCCAAGAACAAAACAAAAATTATTTTTACGAACTTCTAAATAATTTTTTTTTTGTTTTCTTTTGAAAGAAGTATAAAGAGTAGATTCTAAGTTTTATATAACCTTGCATCTAAACAGTGTACAAAAACTGAAAAAGAACCAGAAAGAGTGGATGAAAAATAACAAAAAAGATCCACTAAAAAAACTCAACTTGGCCTTAAAAAATAAATTTTTTCGTTCTTGGGAATAAATAAATTTCTGAATTAACCAACTGAGACCTAACCTCTCACAGTTAATTTAGTCAAAATAGAAACCCCCATTCCCAACTCTAAAAATGGAAAACTGAAGAAAAAAATGAAAATTTGACGGATGTGGTCTATGCACTAGTAGATCCTGGTGGATGCGACTATCTAGTGTTGATGTCACGTTTCTGGGAAAAAATATTTTTTTTTCAAAAAACAGAGAACATTCAGGGCCCAAAACATGCATGTGTTCATAACAGCTCGTGTACATGCATGGAAAAAATGAAAAAATTGAAAAATCACAACCTAGACAGACAAAATTCCTTTCTATAAGGATTCTAAAATGAGTATTTACTAGGTTAATATATGATATCTTCAAAAAACATATTGACTCAAACCAAAATCAAAAGCACAAAAACTCAAAACCCTAACAACCCAAAATAGAGACAACTCCTCAGGGGAGTCACCAATTTTGTTTCAGGGAAGTAGTCCCTAGTAACCTTTTGGGCTTAGTTACTATAGAGCGGTGCCCATAAACAATTGACAACAATCTTACTAATAAATGCAATATAAATCAATTTACAGTTTCAATATAAAATTGGAAAACCAAGGAATGGTTCCTACCTTAGGACCAACGTTTGTAGAAGATCCGGTTCTCTTTAACTTTGCTCCAAATGTGTCTTTAACCAATCTGCAATCACAAGTAGGAAAAATTATACAAGTAGACTACTGTAAATATAATTATTTAATCACAAATAAATATGTTGAATTTGCAAGACAATAGATAACAAAATATCAACTCATCACTGGACAAGAAAGATAATTCTTTATTCAAAATAACAGTAAGATACAAGATAGATTTCATTGTTCTCGGTTGCAACAATGTTCTGAAATTGGATACTTAGTTCTTTAATCCTGGGACACGCACATACACGCCTCTTTAATACTCCAAAATCATGCCCAAAGAAAAAAATATGATATCAAATTCATGCAAGGTCATTTGGCGGTTTCTCATGTATGTTAAATTTTCTGAATTTACTTCAATATGATCTAGGATCTTAACTGAGAGAACAACATGTACAGCATATCTACAGCATATCAATCATGGAGACAATAATGCAAGCACACAAGAGACACAAAGATTTACTTGGGGAAAACCATAAAGGTGAAAAACCCTAATAACTTCCTCAGAGATAGATAGAGCAATGATACAACCAACCAAGAGAGATAGCCATAACCTAGCAGCAGATCCTCCTCCTCCATAAGTGCGCCACTCCTCCTTGAGTGCATGTGTGAGAAGTGAGAGTGAGTAAATAGAGTGCCTCCCGCACTCTATTTATACTTGACTTGACTTGCCTTTTTACCTAACTCATGTAGGCTCGAACTTAACCACATAACATAATGCTGAGTGGGATGACCCCCAATAGGGTGGTCTAATAACCCTTTGACCCACATGGCCGACCCCCAATAGGGTGGTCTAATAACCCTTTGACCCACATGACTTATACAGGGCCGACCCCAAATAAGGTGGTCTAATAACCCATCAAGTATAAGTTACGACACTTACAATATAAATGACGACACTTCCTTATAGAGGAATAATACCATCTCTATAGGAATACAATATACATATATGTGAAATACATTCCGAAGTTACATATACATCAACACTCCCTCTTAACTAGGAAGGTATTTCTCAGCACAGTTCTTCTAGCACAAGTCATCTTCTCTGGATCATCGTCACTGGATAATTGTCATCGAGTCATCATCATCGTCACTGCTGCTGCTATCTCAATCAATCTCTGAATCTACTCGTCATAGGAAGTTCTACAGAGCCAGTCCTATTTCATACTGGATGTAGGCCCACCACCTGCAGGTCTTCATCATCACTGGCCATACTGTGGAATCCTCAGGACTTATTACGTGCATCACAAAACCTCGAAAGAGCATCCCAGGATGTTACGGGTACACAACTCCGACCTGTAGGATCTCCCAGGGCGCTATTACATGTGACCCCACCACAAAACCTCGAAAGAGCATCTCAGGATGTTACGGGTACACAACTCCGACCTGAAATCTCCCAGGGCACAAATTACATGTGGTCCACCACAAAACCTCGCAAGAGCATCCCAGGTTGTTACGAGCACACAGCTCTACCTATAGGATCTCCCAGGGCAACGAATTACATGTGGTCATGGCAAAACCTCGCAAGAGCATCCCAGGACTGATTACGGGCACACAGCCCAACCTATCGGATCTCCCAGGGAACCGAATTACATGCCATAGGACAAAACCTCGAAAGAGCATCTGCCAGATATCCCAGGGAACCGAATTACATGCCATAGGCAAAACCTCGAAAGACTATCTGCAGATCTCCCAGGGCACCGAATTACATGTCCTCCCAGAGAAAAACCTCGAAAGAGCATTTGCCAGATGTCCCAGGGCACCGAATTACATGCCATAGGCAAAACCTCGAAAGACCATCTGCAAATCTCCCAGGGCACCGGATTACATGCTCATCTGCACAACCTGATCCACGGCCATAGAGTATCAACCTGATACTCACCATACATCATCCTGATGTATCCATGATCATCCTGATCATCATCACTGCAACGTCCTGCTGCATGTCATCTGGAGCAACATCCTGAAGCTCGTCATCTATGATCATCCTGATCATCACTGCAACATCCTGCTGCATGTCATCTGGAGCAACATCCTGAAGCTCGTCATCTATGATCATCCTGATCATCACTGCAACATCCTGCTGCATGTCATCTGGAGCAACATCCTGAAGCTCGTCATCTATGATCATCCTGATCATCACTGCAACATCCTGCTGCATGATCCACCTGATCATCAATGCATCTACCTGATGCATACCAAGTATCTACCTGATACATATCATCATACATGATCCTCCTGATCATCAATGTATACATGATACATATCATCATACATGATCCTCCTGATCATCAATGCATCTACCTGATGCATACCAAGTATCTACCTGATACATATCATCATACATGATCCTCCTGATCATCAATGTATCCACCTGATACAAATACAAATACATGATGCATATCACCATACATGATCCACCTGATCATACAATGTATCCACCTAATACATATACAGATACATGGTCCAAGCATCCAACATGATGCATATATACATACATAAAAATGATCCAACTGATCATATCCAGCATCTAACATGATGCGTACATACATACATAAAAATGATCCAACTGATCATATCAAGCAGAAACCAGAACATCATCCTGATGCTCATCATCCAGCGCTTACATCCACAGCCATGTGAAGGATCCTCCTTCCAACATGCTTGGAATGGCTTCAGCAAATGTGTCCATCACTTCTTCCTTGAAGTGTCCTCGATCTGAAGAACGCCAAGCCTCTCTCTGAAGTACTCGAACTTCACTCTGGCTAGTGGCTTTGTCAGCACATCTACAATCTGCTCGTCCGTCGCAACATACAGAAGCTTCACAGCTCCTCTCTGCACCATATCCCTGATATAGTGATATTTGATCTCTATGTGTTTCGACCTATCATGAAACACTGGGTTCTCGGATAGATTCACACAACTCTGGTTATCACAGAAGATACCAATAGCCTCCAACGAGAGATCAAATAACTCAAACAGTGGTTTCCGTAGCCGTACTGCCTCACAGCTAGTTGAACAGGCTGCAACATACTCTGCCTCAGCTGTACTCAGTGCTACGCAGGACTGCTTCCTGCTAAACCAAGAGATCACACCTAATCCCATACTGAAGCAACACCCAGATGTGCTCTTCCTATCTGCAGCACTGCCAGCCTAATCTGAATCAACATAACCCTGCAGGTTAAACTTTTGATTCACCTCATACCTGAGCCCATAATCCATTGTACCCTTCAGGTACCTCAGAATATGCTTTACATCAACCAGGTGAACACTCCTCGGATCTGTCAGGAACTGGCTCAATGTGTTCACAGCAAAGCAAATGTCTGGTCTCGTGTTCGTCAGGTACATCAAGGACCCAATCATTTGGCAATACATAGAGACATCAATCGGCTCAGATGAAGCATCACATAGAAGCTTCAGATTTGATGCCATAGGTGTGGCCATGGCCTTGCAATCCATCATCCCGAACCTCTTTGGGATCTCTACTGCATACTTCCCTTGTCCAAGGAAGATTCTATCTGCACTCTACCACACCTCCATGCCAAAAACAAATAGTGCATCATCCCCAAGTTCTTCATCTCGAACTCGGTAGTAAGCTTCCGCTGCGTGTCGGCAATCAATCTATCTTCACCATACCAAGTTCTGCACATATATGATTTCCTATCATGTGTCTCAGAACCAAGTGGCTGCTCTACATACACTTCTTCTTCAACTACACCATTCAAGGAAGTTGTCTTGAATCCATCTGGTGTATCTTCTATTTCATCACTTTTATATTTCTCAATGCTGCCATCTGCAACATGCTTGATCTGATAGTTCCGTTTGGAAGTCATAGCAAACTTCCCTTCATGTCTTGGGATTACATCCCAAACATCATTCTTCATGATCGACGGATCATGGCATTTCATTTCTTCATCCCAGATCCTAGGAACTTCAATATCTTCAATAGATATCTTTGTTGCTGGAACAAATGTTGTAGTTCTTCTTTTGTAGGAGATGGCATACGATCTTTCCTACACAAAAAGTTGAATTGCATGATTAGAAACATCTCATAGTTTTCAGAACAAATTCTTACACATAAAGAAATATGTCATACAGTCATGCAATTATTTTGGCCAATGCTTCAATACAACATTTATCCATATCCCATAACTTTCTAGATGCCTTCCAATCTCTACCATAACATTGTTAAGAGTGTGCACAACTCCCAACATGTCAGCAAAGAGGTTTCATTCTAGATAAGTAGCAATGGAATGTTGTACAGTGCCATAGGCCACTTACCCATGTATATTAGTAGTATACTGTTCATCAATGCAACTATTCTAATATGCACAATACATATCCTAAGTCTAGGAACATGAGCATATACATTATTGAACAGTATTATTTAAGAAATGACAATTCAAATACTTATCTTTGTTTGTTCATTGGGTGGATTCCCTCTGAGTCTTCGCTTTCTTGCAGGAGCTACTGGAGTCCTAATCTGCAGTAGATTCTTCTACAACTTTTTGTTGTGAAATGTAAAGAGATGGTCAATTCCCTTTGAATATCTGCATCCTTTCATAAACCACTGGAGTGTACTCCCTCTTGATCTTTGCTCCCTGGATTACCTGTCCTTGAACTTATATACATTCTCGATCCCTATGCATGCTTGTTAGTATCATCATTGTGTTATCCTCTAGGTCTAATATAAAATCATACATTCATTAGTATACTATTAAAACACAATAATCTCAAGCATGTATAGTCATGATCATTTCAAACATAAATAGTAAGCATTATTATTCAAGGTTTATGTAGGATTCTTATGGTTAGTCAAATCATAAGAAACATAACATGTCTAAACCTGTAATTACTCAAACCTATGACTCTTCAGGTTAGTTGAATCATCAATCAAGATAAGAGATATAAAATGCATAAAACCTGTGATTATTCAAACCTATACCAACATAATATGCATACAATCATGATTATTCAAACCTATGACTTCATGAATAATCATTATCAACAACAGTATAAGATCCTAACACAAGGTAGGATTCTATCTTGATATAGGAAAAACATACCTGGATTAGCATGCTAGCTATTTATGTCTAACATACTCACATGATGTCTTCTTGTTCTTCTTCAATGACTTGTGCTAGTAACCTATATATCTCATAGGTTAACTATTACAAAACCACGTTATACATACCTCGTAAATGGATCTTCTATAAGATCCATGACAATGGATGAATCTTTGTCCTCATGTTATCATAATCATATGTTCTTGGACCAGAACATGATTTGTCTTTCTTGGTGTACCTTTCATGTTAGTAGACAACATAAACCTCATACAACACCATAATGCATTAGTACAATCATAAGTGTCAACACCCTAACCAATGAATATCTTCTATCATGCATTCATAATTTTGTTAAGGTGATACGACAAATCTAAAATCAAAATTGTACTAACCGTAATAACATGAAGACAAACATACCATAAACTTAATCATGGACAAATATTGAAACATACCTCGATGAGTCATACCTGTCGAGATCGCTTGTAATCTTCTTATGTAAGGCCTTATCCTCATCTCCCTCTAAAACAGGAACTTCTTCACTTATGCAGATGATCAATCCATCTTCTTCTAGGATTAACCCAATCTACTTGATTTGCAAGAACTGGACCTGGAGCTGGATATGGGTTTGTCATAGAAACCCCAAAAATTCAAACTTTGAATTTCAAACTTCTGAAAGGATAGAAATATGTGCCTTGATGAGCTGATCAAACTGGTATATTCAGAATTTGAAAACTGCAAAGTTTCACTCCTCAATTTTGCCTTTGAAACTTCCGAATTCACTGGATGTGACCCTGAACTGGGGTTTGATGAAGCTCACTCTTCTTCCCAATCAAAATGTTTGATCCAAAGCTCTAAGCTTCTATTTTTCTGAGGAGCTTCCAGCCGTGGTCATAGATTTCAAAAATTCCCATTTTTACAGAAGCCCTAATTTTCCACTTTTCTGATCAAAGTCCCGAACTAGGGTCTAATCAAGCCCGTCCTTCTGCCCAACCAAAAATTCTGATCTTGGTCTCTAAATTTCTATTTTGATGAGTAGCATCCAGCCGTGGTCTCCGATTACAAAAATTCCAACTTTCTCCAAAGCCCTAAATTCCGGAAGCCATGAATGAAGGTACCAAAAAATAATTCTGTTTTGACATAAATATGTACCTGATTGTTTCTGGTGTAACTCCGAAATTTTTGATCCACAGGGTCTGAAAAAGTTTCCTAAGATAGCATGACCTGTTATCTTTCCATCCTGATAGGTCTGACCTCAATTGGATTCTCTGAGAGAGAGTTATGCCAAATGTCGCAACGTGACCTGTTTTGGGATAAAATCGGAGAGCGAACTTGTATGACGTGCCACGTGTCACTGTTTTAACTTCGGCCTCTGAAAAAGTTTCCTAAGATAGCTCGGCCTGTTACCTTTCCATCCTGACAGGTCTTACCTCAATTGGACTCTCTGAGAGAGAGTTATGCCAAATGTTGCAACATGACCTGTTTATGGGATAATACAGGAGAGCGCACTTGTACGGAGTACCACGTGTCACTGGTTCAACTTCGGCCTCTGAAAAAGTTTTTTGAGATATTACAGTCCGTTTACTACCTGTCACTTTTCACGAAATTTCATTTGGAGCTTCCTAGCCCAAGTTATGACCTTTTTCCCAAGGTCACCTGATTTTAACTCAGATCTGGAAGAGGCAGAAACCCTATATTGTACAGATCATAAATCACAAAGTACAATGAATTAGATGTTGTCCTTTGGACACAAGGTACCTGGAGATTTAATCTTCATCCTGTAACAATTTCAGATCCGAAAAATTCGCCAAAACGGATTTATAGCGAAAGTTCTACGATGACTGGTTTTTGCTATATCAAGCCCTAGCATCGTAAGTGCAACAAGTGTCATACATGCCATATCATGCCTTCTTTCAGGCTAGCTCTGATACCATGTTAAATTTTCTGAATTTACTTCAATATGATCTAGGATCTTAACTGAGAGAACAACATGTACAGCATATCTACAGCATATCAATCATGGAGACAATAATGCAAGCACACAAGAGACACAAAGATTTACTTGGGGAAAACCATAAAGGTGAAAAACCCCAATAACTTCCTCAGAGATAGATAGAGCAATGATACAACCAACCAAGAGAGATAGCCATAACCTAGAAGCAGATCCTCCTCCTCCATAAGTGCGCCACTCCTCCTTGAGTGCATGTGTGAGAAGTGAGAGTGAGTAAATAGAGTGCCTCCCGCACTCTATTTATACTTGACTTGACTTGCCTTTTTACCTAACTCATGTAGGCTCGAACTTAACCACATAACATAATGCTGAGTGGGCTAACCCCCAATAGGGTGGTCTAATAACCCTTTGACCCACATGGCCGACCCCCAATAGGGTGGTCTAATAACCCTTTGACCCACATGACTTATACAGGGCCGACCCCAAATAAGGTGGTCTAATAACCCATCAAGTATAAGTTACGACACTTACAATATAAATGACGACACTTCCTTATAGAGGAATAATACCATCTCTATAGGAATACAATATACATATATGTGAAATACATTCCGAAGTTACATATACATCAACAATGTAGGGTATTTGGTGTATCAATTGAAATTAGTGCGGAATTCCTTCCACTATATCACCTTTCAGCACACTTAGAGAGAGTTCAATGTGGACATTGATGCTTTATCCAAACATGGTTTACTTTTACATTATGGCGATCTTCACTTGGAATAATTTCAAGGAGGCATTGTTGTCACTAAGCAGATAATCTTATTTTCTGATATCTGATAATGAACATTCTGAAGATCAACTTGATCCTATAGGATCAAAAAAAATTGTCTTTTGAATGATAAAATATATCAAGCTAATAATCTGTCCTTATCTCGGGTCTTTGCTACTGCTGAAAGGAACTTAAGATTGTATTTTTGCTCTATTTTGAATAAAACTATGTTTTTTTTTTTTCTTGGGAGAAAAAAAGAAAACAAATATGATAATTTATTGGAAAGAAAGAAATGGAGAATGGTGGAAATGTAGATTCCCATATATGGGGGTTTTAATTGCATACCTATAAATATGGTTTATGGTTTCAATATGCAAAAGAGCAGCATAAGGGTGCTTTCTTCTTCTATCCTCCTCTTTTCATGCTTCCTCTTGCCTCTTTTATACTTTTGGGGAGGCAGTTAGGGAATTTCCATTAGTTATTTATGGGAAAAGGGTGGTTGAATAACTAGGAATCTGTTTTTCCATGTTTCCCGAAACTTATTTTATTTTTTACCTTCAAAATAGCAAGGACACGAGCTAAACACTACTAGGTCATGTGGATGCAGGCTAGCCACACACAGGTCGCTTATGTGTATAAAATTGGTGTTTTAGAAGGTTTGACTGAGAAGGGATAATGGGGTTCGAACCATAATGATAAGGGAGTCTACAATGATGTAAATTAGCTCATAAAAGGCATGTTGCAGAGATGCGGAAAATCATGTTATAACATGTAGGTCTCTCAGAGCAATAAAATTTGTGTTGGCACTAAATAACAGTGCATGTGGTCATATGATATAGTATGGCTCCATGGCCATGAAGTGAGGCAAATGAATATTGTTCACTTTGAGAACATATAGAGACATGCACTATTTTTCAGTGCTTCCAAAAATACAAATTTGCTAAGAATTATCACATTCCAGTTATGTGTGAGCAAATCATTCTATAATAATATTTTATGTTTACTTTCTTTGAAATTAATAAGTTGACTATTTGAATATGTATGATATTGTATCTTCTTGTTCTTAGGGTGACTAGAAGTTAAAATGAGTGTTATGTTTTATGTTGTCGTGTTTCTTTCAAGTATGTTTCAATAGATAGATTGGGTATGGGAATTGAGAGTGATGTGTGGCGGGGGGGAGGGTCCAGAAAAGCTTCGACCTTCATGTGGTTGGTCATGTTCAATAGAGAATAAATTATTATTAAAACATAGAGAAGCTCGTAAAAGCATTCCCCTTTGGTCTTTTTAGAGTATGATACATGTTGATTTGCCTATTTATGTATCATCTAGTCACGTGAACTTAGTATTCCATGTTGATTTATGCAGGCATTCACATGCAACATAAATGAAAATAATAACTATCAGTAAATCCAGTGACTTTGGTGAGTCAAAAATATTTGCATCTTATTATTTCTTATGATTTTTAGATAGATGTTTTGTTGTTATTTTTTACCAATTTATGTTGTATTTAGCTAACTATGCAATATATGACCTAATACTATTTTTTTTCTTTGTGTGTAATTATGATGCCTGGATAGACACTTCCTCCACCTTGCATGGCCATCATTGTGCATCAAGTATGTTGTACTTTCCTTTTTAAGAAATATAAAATTTGTACTCCAACATTTTGAATTGTTTCAAGGTGAGAGACATCTTATTCATTTGGAATTTTGGCATCTAGTTCATTCCCTTCTTGGTTACCTCCCATTTTTATTCTTGAAAATATTTTTCTCTTTATGTAGCAATTTCAATGTCCTCTAAAATTAATTCTCCATGAAACAAATTATGTTGGTATTGGTCTAGTACAATCTCTACTTTATTTTCAATTTCATGTAAAATTGGGTATTTTTCCAACTTGTGGAAAATATCTCGCTATCCTAATTTTTATGGTCAATAGCATCCAAAATACTTCAAAATACCCTTTACATACATGCCAACTTCTTCTTATAAACTCCTACCATGCCCCTTTAGATTCCTCTCCCAATGCCCAACACCTTTAAGAAATAGTTGCAAAAATATTCTAGTTGCAACTGTCCATTTCAAACACCATCAAGGAGGGTTATAACACAAATCTTCATGGGTGATCAATGGCACCTTTATATTACTTCATATTTTCGATATTTTCCATGAGTATGCCTTGATAATCTACTTTAAGTTGCACATGCCTCTTATTTCTAGCATCCCATTAATTCCAAAATTTACTTCCCACGTTCTTTACATGAGATGTGGAATGAAAATGGTGGACATATTGCCTTCTCTCTTCAATGTTTCACCACATTAGATACTTCGCAATCCCTATTTTATCAACAACTCAACATATTTTTCTACAAAGGGTAAAGTGTATAGATAACCTCTGCTTTGACACACCGAAGACTCTGTGTGCCCAAAGTTTTGCAAGCCTTATTTTCCTTATATCATTTCAAGTCTTTTCTTAGGGAATTATCTATATTTTAGATATTTTTGAGCTATGTACTTATCCATTTATATTTATTTTAATGATCTATTTGGATCATGGACCGTGGTCTACAATTCAAGTCAATATGTCAATTTTCTTTGGAGCCTTTTCATGGGTATTAAGAGTAAAAGAATGGTTTTTTGTGCTTTTGGTACCATATGAACTTTGATATATTAGGTTAACACTTAGCTTTGAAATTGTTTAACTTCTTTTTCTCATAATATAAGTCTTTGGAAATCAATATTTTTGGCGTGAAATCCAACAAGAATAATTTTTTATTGATGGAATTACGTATATCAAATGTTAATGTTGCATAGTTGGATGCAATAGGGGTATTCGAGAATGATGGATCCATTTTTCATTGAAAATAACAATTTCATAAATCAAAAATTAAAAAAATTGGCAAAGATTGTTTGGTAAGAAAGGTCAAATTTGTAGAACATTTATCCTTGTAAAATTGTTGAAGGCACATCTTGATCTAAACAGGATTTCAAAATATTAAAATCGTAGTCAATATCTTTTCACGTTTGATATGAGATTACCATCATATTTTACTACACCTTAGTGAAATACAAACAAGAATATATCTGAAGACACATTAATAAACATCGAATTAGAAATAAGACTATCTCCAAGTGGTTAAGAGAAAACCATGATCACAAAAAGAGTGGATTGGATTATCGATATCCACCCCATCCTTGTCCTCCACAATATTAATATGTCCAACTATCAAAGAAGAATCGGGATTTGACAGTTGATTTGTAAGGATGTTTTGTTCCCTAAAATCATGTTGGTTAGATATATCTATAAATCCTATCATTTAGAAAATCACTCAATCCATGAAAATATGTAGGGCCAAAAAATTAAGCATGGAGTATCCCAACATCCACATAAATACCGGTAAGGAGTATCTAAATATTTTCAAACTGGAAATTTTTATTTCAATTGTTATTGAAAGCAAGGCTACTAGGGAAGATAACTCTACCATGCCTAGACCTAAAGAAACGGAGAAGTAAATCCTTAGTATTATACAACACCCCACTTACAACACAATTGTTTTGGTTCCCCATCAGATATCCATCAAGAAAATCCATTCCCTCATTTTATCTATGCCCATAACACCTAATTATCTTATCCTCTAGATTTGGAGCAATATTGAAATCTTTTAGCACAATTTTATTTTGTAGACAACCTAGAATGTTGAAGAGTATTGACCTTGGAAGATTTTGAAGATAGACAATAACCTACATGATTAGAACATTCTTAAACTCCATATAAAGAAAACATAATATCGTAAAATAAATAGTAACTCAAAGCCAATAAAAGGAACAAGAGAATCACTACATCTATAATATATACTATGTGAAATACAAGAAAAATGCCTCTATTTATAACAAATGGGAAGAATCCCAACATTACAAGGAATTTTGATTGTAAACCAACTAGGAAATTAATAACTTAGCTACATGAGCTTACAAATATTTATGTAGACTAACACCCCACCTTAAGTAAAACTTAGGGAAGTATGAAAGGGAAGCTAAACCTAAAAAATGGATTTTGACTATAAGGCCATGATAGGTATACTTGAACAAAGAGTCTCATGGATGCAAATACAAAGGAGGAATGAGGAATGACACTAGCATCCTCCCCCAAGGACAACTTCCTTCACCATAGGCAAGGGATGCAAAAAATGTATTGAGTCTCTACCATGGGTTTAGCAAAGATGTCAGCAATTGAAAACTCAATGTGTTACTATTGTGTGTTATCTTCACTAAAAGATACAACCAATAACACTTCAGAAGATACAACCAATAAAACTTGATTAGGGACAATAATTCATTCATAATTAATGTTGCAAAATTAAATCAAGTTACTCCTAAATCAATCAAATGTCTAACTCCTCTTCATGTCACTAAAATCCACATACAAGCGACATGCATTGAATGTCGGTATCATAACTCAAATTTCGATTCTTTACAGGTTAATGTACATTCATTCCACATTCAAGATGATGATGTCAACCTTAAGGGTAAAATTTGTAAAACAAATTGGAGGGAAAAAGAAAAAACTACTTTTGCTTATCGTATTTTTGACATATCTCCTTAACGGCTTACCCATATTTCAAGTTTGGGCACTCGTTGGATGCGGATTTAAATTACGCATCCATCCCATACCCACACTACATACTTCTGAGGCACCGACGACTTGAAAAAATGAAAATTTCAATAAAAAAACGTATTATTGAAATACCCACACTGCATATTAAAATATTTTTTTATTGAAATTTTCATTTTTTTCATGTCGTTGGTGCCTCAGAAGTATGCATTGTGGGTATGGGCTGGATGAGGAATTAAAATCTGCATCCAACGAGTGCCCAAACTTGAAATTTGGGTAAGCCGTTAAGGAGATATGTCAAAAATATGATAAGAAAAAGTAGTTTTTTCTTTTTCCTCTCTAAAATTTAGAACTCTTTTTTATTATTATAACTCTTATTTTATTATTTCCCTTAGGAGGCCCATTTTAGACCTCAAAAATCCCCTAATGATTACATCCATGCTTTTTTTCAATTTTCATTCATGGCATGGATTAAGGAATGTTCAAGCTACATAGTCCACGTATGAGCAGCCTGGGTTGAGTCTCGATAGAATAACTCAAACATTGATTCTTTATAGGTTAATCGATGTTCATTCCACATTTCTTGGACACTACTTCCATGTTTTTTTCCAAGTCACTTTCATGGCTTGGTTTAAGGAACGTTCAACATATGTAGCCCATATATGAGTGGCGTGGGTGAACATCGGTAGCACAACTCAAATGTCAATTCTTTATAGTTTAACTGACGTTCATTCCATGATGCTTGCAAGTTACGTCCACATTTTTTGTGTTCAATCCATTTATCAAACATGGCTTATCGAAAGTTTAACCGATGTTAGTTCCATGTCTGAAATGTGGTTTATCTTGTGTTTAAGCGGCGTGGGTTGAACGTTGGTAGAATAACTCAAACATCAATTCTTTACAGTTTAACCAACATTCATTCCACAATGCTTGGACATTACGTTCATGTTTTTTTTGTTCAAACCATTTTTTGAACATGGATTATCATATGTTTAACTGACATTCATTCCACATCTGAAGCATGTCTTATCGGACGTTTACACAATGCTAGTTCCATGTCTGAAACATGGCTTATCGAACAGTTAACCGACGTTAGTTCCATGTCTAAAACATGGATTATTGGACATTTAACTGAAATTAGTTCCACATTTTAAATGTTTATTATCATACATTTAAACGAAATTAGTTCCATGTTTGAAACGTGGCTTATTGGACATTTAACCGACATCAGTTCCACATATTAAACATCGCGTAAGTGATGCCAGTTCCACATTTTTTAAAGAGAAAAACACATGTTAATTATGACACTTATTCGATGATAGTAGCGTCACTTAAGCGATGCCCCACTAATGACGTTAAACCAATTTATGGTGCAAAAAACCGTCCAACAAGCGTGGAATGAGACGCAAAATCCAGTAGTTAAAGTTTTAGGAGAGACTTGTGCAAGAGAGATTTACTAGGGAAGAGTTTGGAGAGGCAACATTTTTTTAAGACAAATTTTGTAAGGAATCACCATGGACACATACAACACTATAGAGGATACATTTTGGGTAAGTCTATTCATCTCAAGTATTCCCTCAATCGTTTCAAAAAATGGCATAAATTTTCTTTGTTTCTTCATGGAAATAGAAAACTTCAAAGTAACCTTCAATGTTGCAAACTCTTTTGTTCTTCTTGCTTTAGAGTTACCTTCATTACTACAAACCCTAGTTTTCTTCTTTCTTTCCTTTGATTTTTTGTCTCTCTTTTTATTTCACAATAAGATTTGATTTTTGGACTTGTAAACTACTTGGTTGTGTATATTAATATATGGGTCTTTGGGTCATAGTTGGATAGGAACCATGATGCGATTGAATTCCAAACCAATTGATTTGGAATTCTTTCGTTAGTTTTTTTTAAAATGTTTTCGCGATTCATGTTGTGCACTATTTAGAAAAATGCACCCATGTATTTATTCATGTAAGGAAAATTGTTCCCTATTTATTTTCAATAAATTTTCGGTGGTTTAATATGTATTGTACATGGTAAGGTAATCGATGCATTTTTTTTTTGTAAGGAACATTTGTTTGGCCATGTTTTAAAAAAAATGTCTATAGGTTAATCAGTGCACATGTCGTAGTAACTATGCATCAATGCGTTTATTTATGTAAAGCACGCCATTTAACCAATTCGTTTAAAAAAAAATTTGTTGCTTAATATGCACTGTACCAAAAAAATTTACTGGTGCATTTGTTTATTTAATCACATTGTGTTGATTTTAGATTTACAAAAAATGTTAATATGTTTAGTGGTGTGCAAGGTACAAAAAATCTGCACGTGTGTGTTTATTCATGTAAGGTACACCAGTGTTGATTTTCTGTACTATACTCACCAATTGAATCGAAAACATTTTAATCTGAAATTATTTACTTAGTTTGTAAAAAAATATTTCATAAATTATGTATTTCATTATGCGGGGAATTTATTGATAAAACATGGCTAATAAAAGATCATGGAATAAAAATCATAGAAAAGAGAGCAAGGGAAACACATCCCAAATAGAGAACATGGAAAGTTTTTTGTAATTTTAATATAAAAGTAAATATTTGAATTATATCTATGTTTAAATGATGTGTATTGGTTTATGCGAGTCATGCAAAAAAAACTTAAAGGAAAAATAAGATTGTTTATGATTTGAGTGAAGAAGAGCATAAAATCCTTAAGAAAATATAGCAAACATAGGAATTATGTGGATCAAATGGAGATAAACATGAGGTTTTTGTTTGACTTCTTACTAACAATGCTTTTCAACAATAATTGCCGACATGCTTCAAATTTTGGATTTCAAATTTGTTGAATGTTTTGTATGGATAGACAAAGAGGAAATAGAAGGATTCCCTACGAAGATAAAAATTAAGAAGAATGCAAATGATGATGAATTGGTCATAAGTTCAATTGGATTGGTGCTGGAAGTTAATGAAGGGGTGGAGGGGGTTTATAGAAATATGAGGGATATAGTGGAAATAATGAATAGACATTTTTTTTTATTTACAATACAAAAATAAATCCAATGACTATAAGAATAAGGTTATAAATCAACTACAGGAAGCATTTATGGAGTAGTGGACATTGCAACCTATGAGACTTGCAATGGAAAAAACATTAACAAAAAAGAATCATTTAGAAGGTATTATTACTAAACATGTTTTTCTATAATATGTATACACGAGTCCGAAAATTTACCTTGTTAATATTTTTGCTATACTTATTTTCATATAAATATTAATTGATTTTTTCATTGCACTTTTCGTTCCTCTGGAAGATTTCTAAAATTGAAAAGGAAGAACAATGTGATAACAGAACGGTACTAGTAGAGATGTCAGAAAAGATGTACAATGATATGGTAACAGACATGAACATAACACATCTCAAGGGGAGCCGTCCCAACAACAATGTGCGTCAAACATATGTAATAATTGATTTATTTTTAATGTGCGGAGAGTTTAGTTCACATGAAATATTGATTTTCAATTATATTTTGTTGTTGCAGAAAAGAAAAGAAAATGGCACCCATTCAGTACATAAGATGGGACCACAGGGTAGAAAAGGGTTGATTGCAAAGTTTGAGAGTTCTTGTGGTTTCCTTTAGATTTCATATTTGTTGTATGTTTATATTTTAATTAATTTACAATATTATATGGGCATTTTCTAATAGGTGCTAACATATGGAGAAGAACCATATGATCATTTGATTGACATCAAGGATTAACTATAGTTTTTGAGTATATGTTGGATTATCAAGGGTTAATTGAACAATTTGTAAGTATCTATATTGTTTTACATCCCTTATTTTGTAATCAATAGAATAAGAAGAAACCTTTAATTATATGTATGCTTTGTAATGGCGTATGAAATTCATAAGAAACAAAGTATGGAGTGGAGCCAATAGAGTATTTATTGACAAAAAACATGAGGAATGATTTCAAAAAGTATGTGTGAAGTTTATGAATCATTCATTGCACTAGTACACTTTTTCATTTACGCAGACATGTATACTATATTATCTATAAATGTAGATATATTCATTACATTTTATTTTTATGCTTGTAGATGGAACATGAAAATGTGGCAAGAAATGAATCCAATGAAAAAAACATTTCAAATAGCCAAAATACAATATCCCCTAAAAATGATGAAGAAGTGAGGCATGCAAATAGCTTGAGTTGTGGCAATAGGCCTCATACATCTCCTGATGATGATCCCAGAGTAGGGATTGAAACGTCGAGTTTCAATCTTACCAGCACAGCTCCTTCTTACTACACCAACAACAGTTTGAGCAATGAATTATGATCAATACAATTGAATGTTGTTAATGCAAGTTGTATATTTTGGATTTTTCTTTGTGAAAAATTATCATCTTGTCTAATGTGTACATATCGTCACAATTGGATGATGACAAGTTATCAATAATTGTAACAATGTCAAAATGACATTTTGATTATGGTGGACCTTTATGTTCCACTTTTTGTATTCTTATTCATATATAATAAAATTGGTTTCTTCTTCTACTACATTCTCTAATGTCACAAAATGTTACATTATTGATTAAATATATGAAAGGTTTACATTGTGAGAATGGACAAAGGTGTAATCAACGCACTTATCCAAACACAATAATTAAATATAAAAAAAATTATTATTATAAAAAAATTATTTGATTTTTTAATGATTAATTCAAATGTTAAATATATGAATGATTTACATGGTTATAATGAACAAAGGTGTAATCAACTTGTATATACAAACGCAATAAATAAAATATAAAGATAATTATAATTATAAAAAATATTTGATTTTATATTGATTAATTGAAAATTTTTAAAAATAAGAAAATCAATTTGCATATCTGCAGCATGGAAAAATTCACCATTGAACCGTACACAATCTATGTATTTCAACCAACCAATGCGTTTTATACGTTTCCATGAACTGGTGCTTACAAAAACCCATCGGTGCTCTTTTACATAATATACATAGCGATTCTCTTTTACATAATATATGCATTGGTTTTCTTATAATAAAAAATACACTCTGGTTCTTTTTACATGATATACACACTAGTGCATATATAATACAATATAAACATTGGTGTGTTTATGAATAAAATACACGCCAGTGCATTTATGGATAAAATATGCACCAATGCATATATAATACCAATTACTCATCAGTTCTCTTTATCAATTTTATACTATGCCTTGATGGATTTATGATAGAAAATACACACACCGGTGCTCTTTTACATGTTATATGCACCGGTCCATATATCAAACAATATATACATTGTTTTATAGTACAATATATGCATTGATGCATCGACAATACCGAATATGCATCAATACATATTTCTGTATTATATGCACTGGTATGTATATAATATAACACACGCACTAGCGCACATTATATACTATGGAGTACTGGAAATAAAGCTTCCGCTTCAACCTCTAGCTGCCTAGAATTTTTTGGTTATAGTGAATATCCATTATAATCGCTCTAAAACCTCTGCTACCATTAAAAAAGGTTGTAACAAAGGTTTTTTTGACAATTTTTTTCAATCTTGTAACACTAAAAACCTTCACTACGAGGTGTTTTCCTTGTAGTGCTTAAAGACCAATATGCATACAAGGTCAATGATTTGGTCATTCAACCTACTGAGGTCAAGTTTTTTCCTCCAAGATGAAAATCACTCACCTCGAAGTGTAGTATCTCTATATTAGCCATCAAAATTCCTCCTTAGCATTTGTACTCAATGATTGGAGCTTTCTTAAGCTAGTCACTCACCTTGCAGGACATACATCTTTCTTCCTTAGAGATATAAGCCTTGGGATTATTCCTCAACAATTTAAAGGGACAATTGATTTATTTCCTTACTACAAGATGAAGTGTTTCGTTGATTTTAGGCTCATTGTTGCCTTGGTTTCCCTGATTCTTATTTTTTCCATTGATGGTTGATTTATCACCATTTATTCTTGAGTTTTTTAGGATTGCACGTATATAGAGGAATGGAATCTGTTAGCACTTAGATTTTATCCCGGTTGTAAAAGAATAACACCTAAGGTAACCTATTTCAAACCAAACTCTAGGTAGAAAACTTAGCCATTTTTTCCACCAGAGAGGGCTCTCTCACAAGATATATGTAAAGGCTAAATATATATAGAAGTACGTTCAAAATTTCTCAAAAGGATTTTCTTGGTTGAAAAGGAAAACAAGAAACATTGGGCATGGAGTCAACTTTTCAAATATTTAACGTGCCAGCAAGGGATTTATACCAAACAAATTTCCATAGAGGCAAGATAGTAATCATATTACAGTCAATTAGATTTTTTCAGTTGGTATAGAAAGAAACAATGACAATCCATCAACAACAGGCATCGAACTGGGATGAATCTATTGTCAACTTTGGAGAAATAGTGGGTATTTAAATGCAATAAAACGAGGCATAACCAATATGAATCCCGATTTATTTCAAACGTTCATTTAAATATAGAAGAAGAACATAATCGAAGATATAACAAAGAAAGTGAACATGCACATATAAAGATAAGGAAAAAACAGACTGTAAAACCGATCAACACATGAATCTCTGGTCTCAAAAGATAGGTATTTTCACTGTAATGCCTTTTATTTATCAAAAAATGGACTTCAAAACATAATCGTCTCTCAAAGAGTTTCCAACCCTTTCAAAAATGACTCTCATTGTCTTTTATACAAAATTTGGAAGAAGCTTGACATAACTACTTCTTCTAACTAATAATTGAAAATGTCTTAACTCGAAAGATAATTGTCTTTAAACAATAGATAACTATCTTCAAACAATATTACAAATTTTTAAAATAAAAGCATCTTTTTGCCACTTGGCAAAAATTCTGAAATAGCATTTTCTTGCCACTTGGTAGAAATTCTTAATGTATCTATGAATGGACAGAATATCTTGTCCTTCCATATTTGTCCACATAATTCCATTGGTAGGCCGTGGGTAAATCATAACTGGTCATTTCTTTCACCAAGACTCACATTTCAACGTGACCTGCATAAGAAACAAGAGGAAGATTCTCACAGGTTGAGATCAACATATTTAAAATTTCAAAGTCTTCCGCAATTTTCTCCATTATAATTTTCCCTGTAAGCATATGATCCAACTGCTGAAACTTTTTGTGATCCATTCTTATGTCAAACAGCAATCTCTTATATTCATTAGGAGAAATCAATTCATTCTTTTCATCCCAAAAAGCAGGGAATCCTTTGTTTATTAATTTTTCAAATCGCTTCTTAAACTTTACTACTTCCTCCCGCATATCTCCAGCTTTAGCTTCAATATTTTCAACATGCGAATATTTTCCCAAGATTCTTCTGGCCCATGTAATGACTGAAATTCTATTCATTATATTCATTGCTGTCAAGTCTGCTTCAGTTAAACTGTTTAAGAAAGTTATTGCTCTCTGTGCTATTTCTTTTGGCTTCTTGTTTAAATTCTCTCTGACTGCTCTGCAACTCTCAAAGGAATCTTTGGCTACTTTTTCTTTGACTCTTATATAATCAAGATAAGGTCTTAATTTTTCAACTTCTTTTATGATTTGATCCCATACCATATGTTTGCAACCTTACATTGCAGCCTGTCCTGTCACATGAGCTCCCAAACCTTTATTATTATCAGTTAATTCCTGATTCCTTATTTGCAAGGTTTTAATTTCCTTATCTTTAGCCTCATTTTCTTCTTTGAGCTTCTGTATTCCCATCTTTAATTCTTTAATTTCACCCTCTTTCAAACTCACTTGGGACATTGCTTGTAAGAGACCATCTAATCCAGTTTTATCTTCATTTGTATCTACATGCACCTGTTACTATCCAAATTCTGCTAATTTTTTCTTTATTTCCTCCAATTGCTCTTCCAAACCAATTTTCTCTTTTTCCCAATGATCTTTTTCCTCGGTGAGCTTCAACATTTTTGCAGTAACATCCTTTACTTCATTTGACAATTCTTCTTTTTCTTTTTCCAATACTGTTAGTTCGGCTCCTTGGATAAGCACAGTGTCTGGAATTTTTAGCTTTCGCCTTAACATCAGAATTGTATCATCCTTTTCTTTGAGCAATTTTGCTGCTGCATCTCCCTCTTTTTTTATCAAATCTATTTGCAATCTTTTTATTTGTTGTTGTCGAGACTTATTTTCTGCTTTCTCTTGTCTCAACTGGTTATTCAATTTATCCAGTGAATTTCTTAATTTGTCTGCCTTTAATATTGCTCCCAAATAATCTGAATATATAACCTCTCATGTTTGTCTGTGCAATAAAATTTTATCTGGGGCATTGATTTTGGTCAGATCTACCTTCATCTCTAAAATCTTATCTTTAGTAACAACTGAAAATTTCAAAGAATTTTCTTTGACATTTTTGCTAGTAAACAAATTGACTTCAGTGTTGGATATATTTCTAACCTTTGGAAATAACAGACTGGTTTGCCTAGAGGATTTCTGTTTATTCTGACTATGTTCATTAAATACATCCATCATATTGTGTGGTCTATTTACATCATCTTCCATCGGGGATTCTTCAATACTGTATTCCTTTACCATGACCTCTGGTATTTTTACTTCAGTTCTTTTTTCTTCTTCTGAAACTGCTATTAACTCTTGTTTTGCATCCATTTTCAACTTTTTCCTTTTTCTATTCCTTCACCCTCACTATTCACTACATCCTGTATGGGTCTTTTAAACCCCACCATTGCAGTATTCATCGTGCTTTCTGCCTCTGCTATTGTATTTGTCAATACCATTTCTTTATCATGTGAATCTGAAATGATTTCTTCCTTATACTCCAACGAATTGGCTCTGTCAGACATTCCCTCAATCGTCTGATGATTCAACGCTTTGATGCGATGATCTGTTCTCCGTTTTGATATTATGTTTAACGGATCATACTCAATAGCCATGTCTGCCTCAAAACCCATATCTTTCAATAATTTCTGTATATAAACAGCAGCGTTTTTATTCTTCACTGTGAATGGGCCAAGTGTGAATGGATACTTGATATCTTTTGCTTGTTTGAAAAGCAAGAAATTATTATCTTCAACAATTAACTTCGATCTCAGGAACTCCAAAGCAAAAACCCTTAAGGTAAGAAATGTTGGTAAAACATAAGGTTTATGTTTGAAACCATATAATCTGATCACTGTACTGTCCTTTGACAAAAACCAATCTCCTACAGCATACTCTGCACTCAATTGCATACATGTTTGCATTTCTGGTAATACTCTAGGCAATTTTTCACCAAAGCTCATTCTATAAATATCAGAGAGCATATAATTTATGTAATTGAACATGTTATTTTCTTACAACGTTGTGAAAATGATGTCAGGGAATTGCAACTCTTCATGACTAGCTACCATGATCATTTTCATCAAAAAAGACTGAAATCTGAAATGCCTTAGTGTGGGGAAATTGACCATCTGGTCATGAATCTTCTCTGTCAAAAATTCTTCAAAATTAAGTTGAGGGATTTGATTTTCATCAATTCCTGACTGAATTGTACTCATTTTATACAAAAGACTCAACTGAAACTCGATTACATACATGTCTGTATCAAACCCTAGGATTAAAGCCAACAATGTCAGAACCAATTGGGTATTTTCATCAAATAAATTGATATCTATAAGGTACAGGATATCTGAAATGTTGGTTTCTGGTTTAAGACATGTAGACAAAAACTTTTCTCTATCATCTTGAAGGGTTTGCTGATAAAATTTAATAACAGAAGTTTCAGAAAAAATATCAGACTCGAGGGTTTGGGAAAATTCTATTTCTAGGGCTTTAACTACGACGGCAGGCTCTATTTTGCAAACGACTCTGGTTTTTCGACTATCTAAAACAGTTCTCTCTTCTCTGGAATAATTCTCATCACACCACGATACAAATTCTGGAAAAGATGGGATTTGGTCCGGGTAGAAGGCTAACAAGGATGACTGGTGGACTCTGTGCATGTCTATACCTTCTTTTAATAATTTAGACAACCTAAGT
Organism: Larix kaempferi; assembly: GCA_027924585.1. Classification (NCBI taxonomy): domain Eukaryota; kingdom Viridiplantae; phylum Streptophyta; class Pinopsida; order Pinales; family Pinaceae; genus Larix; species Larix kaempferi. Next base: position 8,831,855 of record BSBM01001033.1, read on the forward strand.
TTAACTTCAGCGACTGGTAACCTGGTTAGGGTATCATGAATGTCCCCATCTCTATCTTCTACAGCTTCTTTTGCTTTAAAAACATCTACATCATCTACAGTTTCCATTTAAAACGTTTCTTCAAACAAAGTTTCGTTTAAAAAAGTGGGCCAGGTCACCAGACCCTACCTATATAGACACGTCTTTATCCTTCTGTCGCAATTGCTGATCTCCACCAGTCTTCAGAGCTCCCAGGGATAGCGACACATATACAAAATGTCGTTATTTGAAACCCTTTTGTTTTATATAAGCCTTTTCGATTAACTTTCTGGCAACTTTCTGAATGTAGTTTATATCCAACCGTTGATCACGAACCTTTTGATTTGAGCTGTTAGATCTTGCATCCCTTTATCTCCCAAGGTGGTATCCGCGGTCCCAATAACAGTTTTCTTCTCCGTTTTTTTCCTTGTGCGGATCAACCATTTTATGACACCTGTTAGAGTGGTTTAATTTCCGCAACCGCTCTTTCTTCTATCGAGTGCACATTTTTCCTGATGCGGATGAAACATGGCCGTTGATTTTGTCCCAATGTATATTGTCCCTCCGATTGATATCAACATGTGGCGTATTCCCTTACATCTTCTCCATCTATCACGTGCTATGGCCCGCTGCTTATTATCTTGCCACGTGGTATGTCCCACCGTGCCTTATCCTTTGGTGGTTCCGCACAGCGTTGTGGTGGTTTGTGATACCACTATCACGTTGATGTTGATTAATGAAACTGTGACACATAACCGGCGGTATTGAGTCCACAACCACTCACTAACGTTTGCAAACGATCCTTTTGGCGGTGCGGGAAACTATAACAGCCGTTGATCTCTACTATTGTCATCTCTGCCGTTGAAACTTGACCAAGACTTAACCTCTTCAAAATATTACTTTCGGACTTTGCATATGTGGGTTTTTTCTTATTGCTTTTGTATTATGAACCTTTACTTCAACCCATTTGTAGTAACTTCACTTCTTTTGGATATTTTTTGACAAATTTTTAGGGTTTGAGCATTTTTCAAATATAGTGTCAACAGAATCCATCAAAAAATTTGCTTTACTAATCAATTAAGTGATGTGCAACACTGGGGGTGCAAGAATAACATCTAACTTCTAAAAATTGATTTTCAAAGCTTTCAGTTTCTAGAGCAAGGTTTTAAAGCTTAAAGGAAATTTTGCATTTGTTTGTGAAATCAAGAAACCCTTGGGTAATGCATTTTCATCCATAGAGTCAAAACACTATCCCTATGAAGGTCGGGGAGTCCAATTGTTTATTTAAAAAGGATTTTCCATGTATTGTTTTTTGGGGGAGAAATGAGCAATGGAGAAAACTGAGCTGCAAATAAATCAATGCACTATGAACCTTTACCATTGCCAGAGGAATAAGAACTAGGATTCAGTTTCCATATGTTAGAGCAACAGAAATGTCAATTTCATCTTGGGTTACAATTATTCCTTTGCAAGGAGAAGAAGAAAATGGGTGCATACTTTTATTTAAGAATTCATTGCCATATTCTTCATTTACATTAAAAAATTTGTTGCTCATAGCTTATTTATTGCATTCTCATGTTCTTGGTAGTTTCAAAGTTCATAGATATCAATATTCCCTTCCCTTTATCATGATTGTATATGTTAGGTTGGGAATAAACCGCTCTTGTTTGAAATCTTCTGATGAAATGAGCTTGTAAAAAACATCCATTAGTTAGTATTCCCATGTAAATGCTTGATCTCATGCTCATATTTCATGTACATAATTCATGAAGATCTTGAAGAAATTTCTTCTTTGGTTTAAGTTCCTTTCATTCTATGAAATTACAAGGAAAATAGAATGATGCAAAGAGCATGGAATGAAATAGAAATCAAGTATGTTTTTTGTTAAAGGATTGAATGACAAAGGTTGAAGCATCAAACATTCACATGAATCAAACTTATGTGCTTCACCATTACACTGAATTGAATGTCAAAGCTCACAAAAATTTCAAAAATACTTGTGATGATCTTACCTTGAACTATTAATGGCATGGATGTAACTTAATTTGATGTGTAGATTGTGAAGAAATATATGGGGAAAAAATGAGGAAACTCCTTGATATGAACCATCTAATTCATATATGTCACAAAGATTGACTCTTAAAAGTTTGTGTAATTGATCCATTCTTTCTTACACAATTGAATCTCCCAACAAATATTGTTTAATAAACTACATTATAAATGTGATTTTAAATATCATGTTAATAATAGCAAAGGAAAATTATATTATAAACCTTGTACAATGAATGTTTTAATGGAGTCTCTCTTGTATTGTATTGCGGATTTTTAAAAGAAGGAAATAAGAGCCTCTTAGATTCAAGAATTCACGAGATAGAAAACACTCAAGATTAGGATTCAAGCCTTTATATTGCATATTTATTTTATCCTTTGTTTGAATACATCAATCTCAAGGGAAAATGGCAAAGTGCATATTTTGGACTAAGGCAGAAGAATGCATATGCACACGACAAAGACAACATCAAAGATGAAGTAGACAATCAAAGCTTAGAACAAAGTCCAAGTCATTTACATCCTAAAACAATCTCCAAACTATACAAGTTCCAAGAAAACAAGAGAGAAGAAGCATACATGTGAAAGAATTAGATTGTGATCACATGAGGCAACTAGTGCCCAACCAATGGTCAATTTTTCAAGTATTAGAAGACAAATTAGGATAGAGAGAACATGTGCAGAGAAATTTGTAATTTTAATTATTTTTATTGTAGTTATTTCCACATCATCCTATTTGGGATGAGGATAAAATGTCATAAATTAGTTTGGTCATATAAGATAGGAAGGTCTAAAGTCATGTAAGAAGGCCAAAAGCCAAGCATGTGGAAGACCAAGAGTCAAGTAGGTAGAAGACCAAGATCTATTAGGAGTTTCTATAAAGGATAATTTTCTACTCTTGCAAAAGGTCCATGTTTTTTCATTGTAAGTTATCTTCATATGTTGAATAGAGTGACATTATCAACTTGTGCTTTATACTCTTCCAAAGTTGACGAGGGTTGCGGATTATTCTTTCCATTTACAATATTTATTAGTGCTTGTAGGAATGGATGTGGTGGCTTTTGAATCTTCATATTTAGAATAGAGTGACATTATAAACTTGTGGTTTATAGTCTTCCAAAGTTGACGAGGGTTGTGGATTATTATTTCCATTTACAATATTTCTTAGTGCTTGTAGGGATGGATGTGGTGACTTTTGAATGTTGTGGATTATGCATTTTATCTTGCTTATATGTTTATAATTACTTATCATATGCATTTCTAACAGTTGGATGTAACTCTTAGTGAATTGTAGGCTATCCTTGGACATTCAAGGTCTAAGTGTGGTTGCACCTAAACAAGGAAACATTGCAATGACCTAGTAAGAAAATCAATTGTTTGAACTATGAACCTATCAAATTGTTGGAAAAGGTAGGCAACAATTCTTACATAATTAGTCTACCTCCATACATGTGCATTTACTTAGTGATGAATGTGGATAATATGATATTATATCAATCATCCATGTTTTATTCTAAAAACCCTCCATGGAAGAATTGGCATACACTTTGAAACAAGAGTTAGTAGATTATATGGATTTGTATACTATTACCAAAATGACTAAAATAGGCTAGCAAGAACTCTAGTAGGTTGGAATGAAAGGAAAACTACCAAGGAAACCAGAGTGGTACTCTAAGTGGAAAGCTTAGGAATGATTTCCTCATCACCTTTAGAAGTAAATTTTTTGGGGACCAAAACTACCAAAAAAGAGGATGTAGGATCCAAAATATACTTTTAAAATCATTATGGGTACTTTATTTGGTGAAAAATCATTTTCTTTACCTTGTTGGTCCCATTGTATGGGTTGATCTTGATTTGGTGATTTGAGGTTCTAAAATTTTTGGATATCCTTTATGGAATTATGAAATATTTTTCCCCAAAAAATTTATGAATATAGTTCTTACCACCTCAAAGTTGTTCTAAACATCAAGAGCTTTCTAGTTTACCAAAGATCACCTAAATCAAAGTTTGTATGAATGAGTTAAAGGAAAAACAAGGTGACCTATGATTTGAGCACCACAATACCAAGTGAATGCCTTATTAGATCCTATTACTAAGAAGTATGAAAATGATCATGTTGTGTCCAAGTTTTGACTAAGCAATAGACTGCAAATCCTAGTTTGGTAAATAAGAAATATCCACATAAGGCATGCGAACAAAAATATGAAGGCCTCAAATCATTCATAAAAGTGGTGATCCTAAATCCTTTGTACATTTAAATTAATGGTGTTGAGCCATTTTGTATCAGTGGATTATTACTACCTCTTCTAGATCTGTCTAGAACCTTTTGTAACCACTTTAGTGAGGCTATAAATAGAGGATCAACGATCATTTTAAAGACTCTGATTTTTTGCTAAGACTAATAGAATATGTTATGTGTATCTATGTATGGTGTAAAGATTGAGTATGGAGATCTGATTACTAGTAAGGCTAAGATATAGATATAATCCATTTCATCACTACTATAATGGAGATATATAGTTTTGTTTGCCTATATTTTCATTGTTTTCTACTATATGGAACTACTACATTTAGGGTCAAAATGTGAAATTTGGATCCGCATTCAAAGAAAAAAAATTATTTTAACATTGAAAAACAATGAAATTTCTTTAATAGAATATGTTATGTGTATCTATGGATGGTGTAAATATTGAGTATGGATATCTAATTACTAGTAAGATTAAGATATAGATATAATCCATTTCATCACTACTATAATGGAGATATATATTTTTTTTTGCCTATATTTTCATTGTTTTCTACTATATGGAACTACTACATTTAGGGTCAAAATGTGAAATTTGGATCCGCATTTGAAGAAGAAAAAAATTATTTTAACATTGAAAAACAATGAAATTTCTTGATTTTCCTCTTTTTTTTGTCTTTTTGCCTCAATAAATGTCACTTTTTCCACACCCCTACACTTGGGATCATTTTTTGATGTGAATCAATGTTACAAATGTCAAATATATGTTGCACTTATATCCTAAATTTCCTCTGGGAATCATGCTATCGGTGTTGAATATTTGACCTTTATCATGCCAAATACATGTTTAAAACCATATAGTATACACATTAATAACCTTTTTTAATTTAAGAATTGGTTACCAACACTAATTCAACCTATAATCGATTTTAGGAATGTCTAATTAGTGTGGATCTTTATCGTTTTTCACAATCTAGAATCTCGGGATGTTGGTTAACCAACATGAAGGTGACCTCCTAACAACCTGTATTCGACATATAAGCAATGTATTATCACTGAGAATGCACCATGGAAAGGGTTGATCTACCCTTTCTCAAGCCTAGTATTCTAAGCAAGTTGGATACAAGGGAAGGGTCAGTCAAGCCTTCTTGAAGCCTAGTATTCTCATCCAAGGGATCAAAAGAAAGGGTCAATCAACCCTTCCCAAGGCTTTATATTCATGAAAAATGAGATACTAGTGAAGGCTTGGTCGATCCTTCCTCAAGTCCATTATGTTTGTTTAGGGAGATCACATGGAAGGATTGGTCAACCATTACTCAAGCTTTGTATTCGTGGCAAGGGGAATCCTAGGGATGCTTAATCTTACCATTCCTCAAACTTTGTATTCTCATTAAGGGGAAGGTCAAGGAAGGGTCAACCAACCCTTCCTCAGGAATGTACCATGTGATAGATCAGTAATGTTCTCATGAATGTTATTCAAGTGAAATCTAGTCGATGTTAATGTTGAACCTTCAACACATGTTCAAAGAATGAGACCATAAATAACATGGAATACACATCATAAAACAAAGCTTATTTTTGAACCTTTGATATCAGTTCAACGTACGATACCACAAATTACATTGAATTCATGTCAAAAAAAAATGATGTCTAATGTTTTTCTGGCTAAAAAAGTAATCAATGTTAGGAGAGATATAAAGCCTAATCCATATATAATCACAAAAAGCGATATTAAAAACATCATATCACTAAAAATTTCCACAATATGATAAACAACAATAATATGAGGCTAATGCCCTACAAATATTTCTTGGGATAGTATGTAAAGAAACTATATTCAAAAGGAACAAAACTAATGGGCAAAGAATAAATTGTATAAATCCAATTTAGAGAATGATTGATTAACTACAAAGATAGTTTTTCACGCAAATACTATACAAGAATAGTTTATAGTAATAACTCTATGACACCAACGCTACAATGGGGACTCACCTAGAAAACCAAATGAAGAATAACAATATGTGAAATGGTTGAAGTTATTAATCTCTATTAATACCCCTCGGTATGTCACTAATACATCTTCCATACTCTATACCAAATTCAGTTTAGTGCAATTACGTGCACATGTTATTACCCTCATATATTTTCTACAAAGGAATTGAGATTTTGCAACTAATTAAGATATTCCTTTTTATACTAGTGTTAACAATCTTAATATTCATGTCATCATAAAATATATTGCCAACTAAAGGAGAGGAATAACAATACAAATTTCAATATAGCTCTAAATATAATATGAGAAAAATAGTAGTGAGTATACAAGCCATGAGTATATAAGTGTCATTATCATGAAGGGCGAAGGGCATCAATGCAATAAGGACTTATAATTATAATATAACTTATAACTAGTGAAGAGAATGCCCCTACTCAATTTTTTTTATTTTTTTTAGGGTTGACTACATAGTTAGTTCATAAAGGAGATAATTATTTTTTATAGGAACTCTTTCAATCCTTAGGATTGAGGTGAACCAAGCTCACTAAAATGACCATTGCCTAGGCATGTTTTATCAATGTATTTTATTGTGTTGGGAATCTAAGCAATATCATACACTAAAATGACCATTACCTAGGAATGTTTCATCAATGTATTTTATTGTGTTGGGAATATAAGCAATATCATAATTTTTATAGCATTTTGAAATTGAAAAATTTATAAAGTCTAGAGAAGTATCATCAACCTTGATTGTGTCTATCCTCATATTAAGTATTCTTTGTGATACAATATAATGTGAGGATGTTTATTTATTTTGAATAATGTTGATGGAAAAAGAAAAAAAAATGTCCCTTCAAGGAGATAGAGTCTCGTGAATTGGTGGACATGCATATCTAGCCAATAGTTTCCAATCCCATGTCTCATTCTTTCCTCTCCAATTTACTTCCTTAATGCTCTATTTATTCATTTTTATCTTTCAAGAATTTCCTAAGGTGGGCCTTACTATCATGTTTTCTTGTATTGGGTTTCCAAATTGTCATTTTCTATAAAATGAATAAGTTCTAGAGTTAAAGAATCTAATATAATAAGTTTTTCATCTTGAGTTTAAGATACTTCTCAAAATCTTTAGTTGATTGTACTATTCAATGCTACGAGATAGTAGGAGCTATTGCATTCATACTACAACTGTGTGTCAAGCCAATTCATACATCATATACATAAGCTAATGAGGGCCTCCTTTAACCATAATCAATACTCAACAAATTTCTTTCACAACAACCACATAAGATGACATATTAAAAATACAACAGTAATGAATCAACACTACTATCTAAAAATTCAAGAAGTATTACCCCATATACACAATGGTTGGATCCTAACAATCTTTGCACACCTTGAAGCCACAATCATTTTAGCAATGACATTATTGATATAAGAAACATTTGTTTGATATTAATTGTAGTTACTTAATTCAAACACTATATATGTTGTTTTGAGACACTAGATTCAATTTCAATTTGTTTTTATGTATCATGCAAGCCTTCTTTCACAACTACAATAGTTGGATTGGCAACTAACAGTAAATTCAAGCCTTATTTTATTTCAAAATTCATCATGACAATGACAACCTATTGAAAATTGCATTACCTCTAAAAATACACCCACAACAAGTCACATAGAAATGGATGTTTGTTATATTGTACGAGTGATCAATCATTATCATGCTTTAGAGGGATTAGAAGATTGGAATTTTCTAGTTGTTTACATTTTCTACAACCAACTCAAACAACTCAAAATGTAATTCAGTTGTGATGCCTATGCTATCCAAAACACAATTTTCAAGGAATTATAGTGTCGGGTTGATTAATAACTTCCCACAACCCATCCACCACACCTACAATGATTTATTGAAGTGAATAAACACCATATGTGGAAAATTGACGTCATATATAACTTGAAATACAAGAAACCCATATAAGATACCTTCATTATTCATGAAAACTAAAAAAAAAAAAAAAATAAGATAATTGAGTAGTAAAATATTCAATAAAACGTGAACAAGAACACTATCACTAACACTTCTAAGGCCATACAAATATGATTCCAATGATTGAGACATCTATAAAGGTTCTATTCAATCAAGTTAACGGTATAAGCATGTTAATCCTAGGATATTTTGTAGAAGTTGATAAAACAAAAATAAAAACTAATATATTCACAATGGATTGGCATCCTGATCCAAGCCAATGTGAAGAACATATGACCAATCCCCATATCTCCCAATGTAGACAAAGACACATACACACATTATATGCCCAATATAGATATCGACTTAATGCAAACTAGAGATCATTGAAAACGTCTCTAACAACTTCAAGCAATTTGGACTCAAGTTGGGTGTTAAGAACAACACTTAAATCAATATTCCTTTTGGACATGTTGATTTGGAATTATATAAGTTGTCATGTGAATGTTTTAAGCACATTCAAATAGAATAAGCTAAATTATTAGGAAAAAATATTAGAAAGATCATTTTTCATGGATGACTTTTCCACTTAATTGTTGAAGGAAAATAAGTAAAATGTAAGTTGAGGATTTTTGTGCAAAAAATGTTTGTGTTTCTTGTACCTTGCTCTAATAAGGTGATGATTCAATACACTCATTAGGGCATGCGAAGAATATTTGTAACATTTAGAAATAATGTTAGAGACATAGAGGAAGCAGTAAGTTGATTTGAAGAAATGTGATCTTGTCATGAAGTCTATGTGTACATGGATTCATAATTAGAAACGACGAGATCTAGAATGAGCCTAATAATGTAAATTCCATATTAGATTCAGTAGAATCAAACAATCTCACTATTTTGAGACTTGAGACAATTTATGGTTCTAGAAAATTATCTTTTTTTTTTTTAAGATGTTCACAAGTATAGGAAGACCAATTAATAAATTGACATGAGGCAAGAAGTGACATAATGTAAGATAATGTTATTAATGTACAACAAATGAGTCTTATTACCATAATAGATCTCGAAATATATAAGAGTTTTTAGATTTTTTAAATATATAAAATATTTTGAAGTTTGAAATTTTTGTAAGGTTATTTTCTAACTACCACAAGTTTGTGGAAGGATTCTCTAGGATTGATATTCATATAACGTCTTGTTGTATGTACAACAAATCCCATGTTTTCTTTAAACATGGGAGCCCCAATTTTTTTATATGCAAAGGTAATGTTTAAATTCCTTAGTCAGTTTGGGGTTTTTATCCTGCTTATCATGCCTTTTATATCTTTGTCATGATTTGATTTAGTTAACAATTTTTCCCTTTGAAAATTCATTCATTTTTGTGTGTTTTTGTGAGTTGCGGAAAGAAGTAATTTTCCCAAAAGTTTGTTCTTTCCCCAACCCGCATTCTGCAATCCGCAATGTGGATTGCGGAAGCTTGGTTTTTGGATTTGAAACTTTCTCTTTCCACAACCCGCAATCCACAATGCCAATTGCGGGTGCGGAAATATTTTTCAATAATCATGGTTTGTCTCACCCGCAACCCGCAATTGCGGATTGCGGGAAGAGTTTCAAAATAAATTTGTGTTTTGTTTTTCCGCAACCCGCAATTGCGGATTGCAGAAAGATCATTATTTTAAATTATGCCGTTTGCATTTCCGCAACCCGCAACCCACAATTACAAATTGTGGAAACTTTTAGTTTGTTTATTTTTAGAGTTGTGTTTCTGCAACCTGCATTGTGGATTGCGGAAAGAATGTACATATTTGTAACAATAAAGTTCCGCAACTCTCCTTCCGCATCCCACATTTTAGATCTTAGCCGTTGATTTTTTGTCATCCTACGGTCCAGATTTCATCCAACGAAATTGTTAAATATGTCGAATTTTTCTATTTTCTTTTACCATTTTTTCAATTTCGAGAATTACCTGCTACAAGGATTTTTATTGCGAGTTTTTACCAAAGGTCGTTTTCTGTTGTTTTTCGTCAGCACATGTCAGTTTCATGTCTTTTTCTTATTGATTGTTTACGATTTCTTTCATCATTTTTGAACTATTTTTAATTGGTTTTAATTTATTTTACTAGAAATTACCAGTCTTCACCATGTCGAGAGTTACCCGTTCTAAGACAGCACGGAAATACATGTTCAACAAAGACCCCAACTTCGGCATCCTTGTTGATACCAGTTGTTGGCTCGGTTTTGCAACCAAGCTTAGTGCTATGGGCACCTACTAACTAGTAGTAGCAGTTTCAATAGAAATAAAAGCAATAAACTAAATAAACAATACTTTTCATGGATCTAAACAAGAATCTAAGCAAATAATGTAAATATTTCAAAATCAAGAACAAGAAACATAAGAAATAAATTTTTGTATTGAAAAGTGGGGGGCAAGCAAGTGCTTGCGATATTACCTTCAATGGTGAAGGTTGATGTTGAGCAACTCCCAAGATGAGTAGCTCCAAACTCCAATAGGTCTCTTTCTCCAAGGTTGCTTCAATGGCTAAAAGTGCTCAGGGGAGATTTCAGCAGCATAAGGATGAGATAATGGAAGGATGTGAAATGAGGAGCCCCTACCACCTTTTTATAGGTTTTGGTGGTGAGGAATACCATTTGTGGTTTTGTGGAAACCAATGGTATTGACCAACATGGTTTAGGTAATTTTCCCTCCTTTTTCCTTTTTTGAATAAAAATAATATTTTAATTCCCTTTTTAATATTTTTGGGAATTTGGACCCTTTTTGAGGGTTTTTTATGATTTTCTTGGAAAAATAATCTTTTTTAATGGAAAAAGGGGTGTACCAAGGTCTTTTGGTGACCTTTTGTTGGTTTCAGAGGCTCAGATGGTGGAAAAGTGGACAAATGGGTCATGTGAATAGGAAAATGAGCTAGTGAGCACTTTTTGGGTGTTAACAGATTGCCCCCTGATGTGTGAGGGCAGGAGCTCATCGTATGGCCGATAGACATCATAGTTCATTTGTCTTTTTCTGGGGTTTTAGGGGAGAGAAGAGACCGTTTGGAGACTGGAGCCACGGCCCTTGGAAGCTGCAAAAACAAAAAATATTACATGACCTCAATATGGATGAGGTATAATCTCTGATAAAGGACGAGGCGGGCATTCCCATGCTCGTATCAAGACATATACAAAACAATTAGTCCCAAGAAGGGGGATCTAATACGGAAAGAAATATACTGGTACATCATAATGGTCCAGAGGGGACATTATTGTGGGATATACTCATGATCATGACTGATCTCAATAACTGATACACTGGAATAACTGTTGAACTGCTGAAACTGAAGGTGTCCAACATCTGTAGGGACTCAAAGACTATGAGTCATCTCTGAGCAATAATGTAACTGTATACTCAAGGGAGTATGAAACTGGGGTAAATCTGAATATTGTCGCCATGCGCAAACCGGATCTCTATAGAAAAAGTGTAACTGGTTGTATCCATAGGTAGACTCTCAAATGTGGAGGAGTCAGGTGGTATCCGGGGTCTTCGACTAATAACTGAACGGACCAATACCCTGTGCGAGTCTCAACGATGCGATCAAGGTGTTGAAGTCGAGCATGTGAGAAACAACCATTTGGAGAGGCACTGAGGATTCCTCTCGAAATGATCCGTAGGCACTCATTATAAATGGTAATGAGTCCAAGACACAGGGACCTCTAGGCCTATCCTCTGGAATCAATGTGGTTGTCGTCGACAGAGGGAGACCAGCAACTAACAAGGCAATGATGTTTCCTTAATAGGAGCTCGAGGTGTAGAACTGAAGTGATGTAGTACTGTTGGTAGGACTGACATAGTTGTGGGGATGGGAAATAACTGGGTCAAAAAATGGGTAGACTCAAACTTCCTTTGTTCAGAGCATGATGACATGGTTGACCTGGCAGCGTAGGGGACTGACTTGTAGGTGTGGGGATCATCTTTTAGGGACTGAAGGGTATGTACTTACTCTGGGGGGGGAGGACGAGCTGATAGGTGCCGTCGAGGAATTGTCAAGGTGACATACTGCAGAATACTCTGAACAAAGGCGACCAAAATGGGGAAGCTGCTATGTGAGTAGACGTGATGTGTTGTAGCGCCAAGAGGCACCATTGATTCCTTCTTCGTGGTTTTAATGAGCTCCAAGAAGGGATAAAAGTATGCTCTGAAATGGTACGGTCCTGTGGATTTTGTGAGCCCAGGACGGCGCATGCTCATGGTTGCTTTCATGTTTAGAGAGTCTGAAAACGGTAAGTGGACTCTATTGGTGTTTCTTTTTCGTAAGTTTAGTCTCCAAGGCCCGAAAAAGCATAAAATGATGCGGATGGAGAACTCTTCTAGCCGATGTGACTAGAGTATACCTTTTTCGTAATTAGTCTACAAGGTCCGGAAAAGGGGTAAACTTATACCAGGTAGACGCCCTTTCAGATACGTTTATCGAGCATGAAAGGAAGCAAGATTGCTCGGCGATCTTTTCATTGTTTTAGGAGTCAGAAAAGAGCTTAACAGAAACTCCCTAAGTGCCTTTTTCGTAAAAGGGGTTGCTCAACCCGAAAAAGGGATAAAATTATACCGAACAAAAAATGGATTGATGAGGGAGAGAAAAGGTTTCAAGCACCGTCATCTGTGCGGAAAACTGGATCCGGTGACATAAGGATTGTCGAAAACGGAGAACGGCCGATGTGGCACGCTAACCGAGGTGACGAGGGGGGCGTGGAAAAGATGCCCGAAAAATATAAAGGTGAGAGCGAGAAATGATCTCTAGCATCATCACGAGCGCGGAAAACTGAATCCGGCGATATAAGGCAAGTCGAAAATGGAGAACGGCCGATGTGGCACGCTAACCGAGGTGACGAGGGGGGCGTGGAAAAGATGCCCAAAAAATATAAAGGTGAGAGCGAGAAATGATCTCTAGCATCATCATGAGCGCGGAAAACTGAATCCGGCGATATAAGGCACATCGAAAACGGAGAACGGCCGATGTGGCACGCAAACCGAGGTGACGAGGGGGGCGTGGAAAAGATGCCCGGAAAATCTAAAGGTGAGAGCGAGAAATGATCTCAAGCATCATCACGGGCACGGAAATATGAATCCGGCAGTGCAAATGGTGCAAAAAACGGAGGTCATAAGGACTCCGGAATGGTTAAAGGAAAGAACTAGGTTAAAAAATGGCTACAAATAAAGGTGATCCCACCAAGCGAAGGATGCAGTGGTGGGGAGAAATGATGACCCGTGGGGGAAAAATACTAGGTGTATCAAATCAACTGAAATATACAAGTGACACATGACCTAAAAAATGGTTGAGATCACGAATATGAAAAAGTGAGCAGGGTTAATGACCTGCCCCCATGCTATGTGCATGGGGTTTGTGATTGTGGATCACATATGTGTTGGTTTGAACGATGGGCTCATTGAGGTGTTGAGATAGAGATGATGGGGAAGGTTCAAAATGATTGATCATGCCCCCTATCCCAGGGTCGAGGTAATCTATTATGCCCCCTAACTCAGAGGTGTCAATGTGGTGCAGATGTTGTCTCATAGAGAGATCAATAGGGCATTGAGCAACTGCTGGCGGGGTGTTATACCATGAGGCTGTGGGTCGTGGTGGCATACTGAAGTGATGATATGATGATGGGGGATTCCCTTTGTGGGGTGGATTCCCCCAGTATCTCCGACGAGGATCACGGTGATGATGAGTAGGCAAGGTTTTGGGCATGCCCCCATGTTGTGGACATGTGGTTTCCTGGTTGATTTGAAAGGGTTCAACCTGTGTGTCAAAGGGATCAATGGAAGGGGCCGACCGGACAGAGGGGTATCCAGTGGAGATCATATAAATGGCGGGGTCAAGGCCAGGCATTTCGGTATCTGACCAAGTAAAGACATCAGTGAATTCTTGGAACAGTTGTTGGTATTCTCCGATCTCATGCTCACTGTGGGAGGTTCCTAATGTGATGGTATGAAGGGCACCAAGTGGGTCAGAGATGTCAATGTGGATGACGGGAGAAATATCGGCCATGGGATCCGTTAACCAGTCGATTTTAGTAGGAAGGAAATCCTTGGACTCAACCGCGGATTGGGTAGCGGTGGTGGATGAAGTCTCTTCCAGGAGGAAGTATGGACGATGGTGCATGTCTTCCCCGGGATAATCAAAGGTAGTAGGAGTCTCGAGAACCTCTTCATCATTGCGGGACCTTTGAGTGGTCAAATCGAGTGATGAGGTAGTGGTAGTCGAAGAGATCATATAGATGGTGTTAATCTCTCCGGATGAGGATGATGCGGGAGGGTAGATCTCCTCGATAGTAGAGGGTGCCGTCTCTAGGTCCAAATTGTTCATCTCGTAGAGAGCTGCTCTGTAGTCTGGGATGTCAGGACAGTTATGCGAGTAGTGGCCATAAATACCGCATATCGCACATGGGTGGTTGGTACGCAGTGATTTATCACGAGGCATAGGGTTTGGATCTAGTTTGACCACCGGGATGTTGGGGTCGTCGTCCAACATTTGCATGTGTTCCTGCAATGCAGGTAACTGTGGGCACTGATGGGTTGGATGGCCTAACTCATCACACAGCGAGCATTTTGGAAGAGCACGAAATATGGGGGGAGGTTTAACTGCCTTGGGTGGGGGAACCTCAGTGTATGGTTGTGGGCCTCTGCCCCCAGTGGGCCTGACGAATGGAGGGGGATTCGTCGACGACGAAGGAGTCGTGATACCGGTAGGTGGTTGGGTAGAAGTAACAATGGGTTGCACCGGTTGTAGGATGACATTTGGTGTCGGTGGAGGAACGGGAGGCGTAATATACCACACGGGTAATCCCAATGTTAACCCGGGGAGACTAAGGGTAGCCATAACCGGGGCGCTTACTACACCCGAAGGAGGAAATAGAAAGGGGATTGTGTGGATAGGTGTAACACCGATGTGACTAGGGACCAATGGTGGTTTGGGTAACAAGGAGGGTTGATTACCGGGTGTTTGTGAAAGAGTGCAGAGGTTAGCGACCTGGGTCTCCGGTGACGGTGGTGGAATGGCCTGGAATGTAGAGGTTATCGACGCCTCGGAGTAAAGTCTGGGTCCTACTGAGGAAATGAATGAGGTAGTTGCACCACAAACAGGTTGTTCAACCATGGTGAGACCATTTTCAGGTGTGGTAGGGGCCTTGGGATCGTAATAGGTGAGCTGGTCGACCTTGACCACGCGTCCCTCATGGGGGAACATCATGGTACGAAAAACGGATGAGGCAACCGCTTTCATGGCGTACATGTAGTTGCGACCAAGTAAAAGGTTATAGTCTAGTGGGGCATTGATGACCTCAATGTCAATGAGCACGGTTTTACCCGCCAGCTGGACAGGGACATTGGCTAAAAGACCTAGGGGTTGAGCCGAACGGCCGTCATAAGCTCGTAATGCAGTGGTGGACTGCTGGAGAGTAGGGGATCCCAACTTCTGCCAAACAAATGTGGACATGACGCATGTGGAGGCCCCTTCATCGATAATGCACCGATGGATGACAAGATTCCGAACAGAAACGGAAACTTGGAATGCTAAAGAGGAAGGCAGGCGGGGTTCAGACTGGTCTGAATCGAATGCGATCAACTGTGAATCATTGGGGTCAATGGCGCCAATGGCAGAGAGCAAAGTTTTGCGCTGCGAAGGACAGTTTTGCAAAACTTCTAAAGCAGACATGGCTGCAGGAGACTGGGCTAAGTCGTCTACGATGTTGTAATTCGACGCAGCGCGAGCATTGGGATTACTGTTGATGCGACAAAGTGGGAAGCGAGGTGCTTTGGAAGCGCCATCAAGTGAAGCCGGAGGTATACGTAACGTTTGATCTGTGGGATTAACGTTATTGTTCTTGTCGGCGGGTGGGGCTTCAGAGGTGGAGCCATATTGGTTCCAACGAGTTTGGAGGTTAGCATCGGCAGTCGACATCATCAACAAATGGTGAGTACCTGAATCGAACATGGGTTGATCAGGGGCTGCATAAGTGATCTGCTGTGGTGGCACGTTTCCCTGAGGGGGGGCTAACGGCTGAGTGTTCACTACACCCTGGTTTGGAAAGGGGTTTTGCAGCACCAAAGGTTGATGTTGAGGTGGTGGGGGGTTGGGTGGTGGCTGAGAAACCGCTTGCCCTTGACGATGGGCATCGTTGGTCCAGAGTTGCCGAGCTCGCTCCAAATGTGGGCAAGAATGCGTGTAATGACCATAGATCCCGCAAATAGAACAAGGGTGGTTTGTTCTGAGGTTATTATTTCTAGGCTGCTTAGGATTCCGATCCGGATTGCGGTTGGGAGGAGCAGCATTGTTATTTTGCGGAGGATTGGGAGGTGGAGGACCTTGCTGATGTTGTTGGTTATTACCATGGTTATGACCTCTACCACGGTTCTGTTGCGCACCTTGGTTGCGCTGGTTGTTTTGGTATTGGGGCTGATGTTGTTGTGCGTACACGTGCCCTTGAGCATTGGGGGGATTTTGGGGAGCCGCAGGTGCGGGAGCAGGTTGCGGTAGATAGTATGCAGGTGGAGCTGGAGGTGGTCCAGTTGCCTGTTGGGGTTGTTGGTACCCCTGAGCTGGTGGAGGTGTGAGGTTAGCTGGTGCAACCGGTTGTGGGTAATGCATGGGCTGTTGTGGGAACTGCATGGGGGTCTGTACCGTAGGTTGAGCATAGTATGTAGGAGGTACATATGCTGATGGCGCTTGGCCATAACAATGTTGTGGACAAGAGGGTCCATGAACGTGATGGGTCTGGTTTGTTGGAGCATAAGAAGTTATTGCCCCGGAACTAGATGTAGCCCTAGAAAGGTCTGGGGCGGGCATGGTACTCACCATACTGAAAGGTTTTGCTTGCGGTGTAATTTGGCCAATAATGCCATCAGCGGCATGTGATGCCCCCGGTGTGTCACTGCGTGCAGAGTCACCTCGTGGGGCGTCCGGTATGATCGTGTATAAGTAACCCGATTGGGCGTAGATGAGATCAAACTGTTGGGCCTTGAGGATGGCCTCCTCCTCAGACTGCGGTCTTTCAGATGCTACATCCTTCGCAATGAGAGGAAGGAGGGATTTAAGGAACCAGTCTAGAAAGATTCGGTCGTCTAATTTGATCTTGCATAGGCTTCGGCGCCGCCGCCAATCATGAATATGGTCAGTGATATGCGTGGCCGTGTTTTGTCTGCAAGACAGTAGGATCTCGACGCCCGCATCATAGCGGACTGGTAGCTGAAAGAACTGCAGGAAGGTCGAGGCAAGGGAGGTAAATGTGGAATGCGTCCCATGGGGTTGCTCGATATACCATTTGGCTGCAGAGCCAGTGAAGGTGCGCTGTAATAAACGGAGTCGGACAGAGTCGTCCACTATGGAGTTGGAGGAACACCATAAATGGAAGGACATGATGTGGTTTTGGGGGTCTTCTCCGGCCTTTCCCTCAAACTTAGGGATGTCAGAGGGAAGCTTAGTGGGCATATGGGGCCAAGCAGGATCATGCCTGATGGGGTCATTTGTGAGCCTAGCTAAATCTGGCAGGTTGAGACTTGCCATGTATGGTAGACTAGCGGATGTGGTGACCGAAATCGGGACCTGCCTAGCCATTGTGGTATGGTGTAGGGGTCCAGTAGCGCCTATAGGTATGCTAGGTATGGAGTGTATGTGCCCTCCAAAAGGTGTGGCCTGATATGGGTTAGCGCTCCCAAGTGCAACTTGGGTTACACTTGGGTTAGGAATCGCAGTAGGGATTCCTGGTATAGCACTACCGAGTGCAACATGGGTTACACTTGGGTTAGGAATCGCACTAGGGATTCCGGGGATAGCACTCCCAAGTGCAACAGGAGTTACATTTGGGTTAGGAATCGCACTAGGGATTCCTGGGATAGGGTTTGTGGAAACCGAAGGGGGTATGACCCCCATGTTGGGCATGCCCATGACAGGTGGTGGTCCTGTTCTAGGCATTCCTGAATGTGGAGTGGTACCCATATTGGGCATACCCAAGGGGGTGGATGTTGTCATGGATGGTATTCCCGCAGAAAGGTCTGCTGATGTCTGACCTATGGTTAATGTAAATTGTGGATCATCTGGTGTTCCAGACATAATTGTGGTTGGTGGTAACTCTGTGGGGTTTTCGGATTCTACCTCCAAATCAAAGGTGAAGTGGGGTATGTCAGAATCGGATGACCGTCTAGATGATCGACGATGTGTCGAATCAAGGGATAATGCTCTGCGTCCGTGACGTGGAGAGCCAAGTGGACTAAACTCTGGGAGTTCGCCCTGTAGACGACGAGAACGTCTAGAATTCTCAATGGTGAGAATATGTTTTTTATGTAAAAAATTGTTTTAAGTATCAGGTGGTGATATATATGTAAAAGACTCAAAACCCTAATGCAACCAAGGGTGCAAAAAGGGGAGTGAAAAAAGAAGGCTCACAGGCCAAAAAATCAATCCTCAAAAAATGCACTTATTCTAGCAGCTGTGCTACAATAAGTGGAGGAATGCAACAACCGGTCAGAATACCAACATGCAAGCGGCTCCTAGAAAAAATAGGTGTAACTAGACTCAAAAGGTGGTAAAGATCATGCAAACACCTAATCTAAAAGTATTGTGACTCAAACAGACGATATCCCCTGCAAGGTGATGAAATCCAAGTCAGACAATATGAATGTAGAGACAACGGCTAGATATCCCCCTACCGGGAGGGACACCGGGTAATCAATCCTAAAAAGACAGGCTACTAGGATACTCCGTTCATGACGCGTCGAGAAAAGGTAAATCTGCCGTTTGGTCCTTTGATCGCAATATCCCAATACAGGGATATCCCGAGAACTGCGAATGGTAGCCCTTCGGTTACTGAATGGGTTTCGGTATCCCACTCAGGCTTCCGGAACCATCCTCGCGACTTCAACCCTCCTAGGGGAGAGGCCTTCCCACAAACCGGTTGTGACCGCGCCAAAAAGTACTAAGAGATTTTAGCTCCCTAATTGGACAACTTCTATGTCTCAGATGTATGAACTGAGGGGTGTTATTGGAACACCTATCCCCCCAATACTACCTAGCTACAAGAATTCTTTTAGTGTTCCCCAAGTGGGGTTAAAAGTGTGTTCAAATTAAGGTACGTTTTAAGGCTTAGTTCAATTAAGTGATCGTGTGAGTGCACGTGAGGTGTTGTAAACTGAACTTGAAAAAATTAAATGCTTTTACAAGAAATTTTCAAAAAATAAAGGATTTTTCGAAAATAAAAAGCAAATATTTATGACTTTTTCACTAAAAAGGAATTTAAATGCTTTTCAAAAAATAACTCAAAAAATAAAGGATTTCTTGGATTTATGAAAGCAAATAATAGACTTCTTTTTAAAAGAAATAATGGATTTCTTTGTTTTGAGAAAAATTGCTAAGGGCAAGATTTTAAAGAAGTAAACAGGAAAAAATTTGAATCTAGATGAAAATGCAATAATGAGTCTTTCTTTCACTTTCTTGAAAATTTTTAAAAAGATTTCTAGATATGCACTTTAAATAGTAAAAATTTTTTCTATGGCTGTAAAATATGAAGAATCAATACTGTAAAAAATGAGCCAAAATGGGTGAACTGAAGTGATAAATAACACTAAAATACAATATTAGATAAATTTCTATGGAAAATTTCTTAAATCTAATAGCATATTTGGATTCCTTGATCGAAAACACCCAATTTGAAAAAAAAAAAATCGTTCCAAACGGAGTTCGGGAGAGGGAGATATGGTCGTTTGAAAATTGAGCTGCGCGGTCAAAAAATCACAGGGACCGCGCGGGTTTTGGGCCAAAAGTCGCGATGGACCGCGCGGGTTTTGGGCCAAAAGTCGCGATGGACCGCGCGGGTTTCTGTCGCACAGTCGCGATGGACCGCGCGGGTTTCTGGCAAAAAGCCGCGATGGGCCGCGCGGAAAAAATGCAGAAAAGTCGCGATGGACCGCGCGACTGTCTGGAAAAAGGCCGCGATGGACCGCGCGGAAAAACGCAGAAAAGTCGCGATGGACCGCGCGACTGTCTGGAAAAAAGCCGCGAGGCGGAAGCCGTGCACGGAAACCGAGAAACGAACCCGAAAATTGAAAATTTAGGGCTGTTTATGGGGCCAAATCTCAGAACAGCAATGGATCTGCTGTCTAAGATGGCAGATCTATGGATCTAAAGGTTAAAAACTCATAAAAACTAAGATTTAAAGGCAAAACTAGAGATCTAAAGTTCAAACCAAAGCGGAGTCGCCAAAAACTGTTGGCTCGGTTTTGCAACCAAGCTTAGTGCTATGGGCACCTACTAACTAGTAGTAGCAGTTTCAATAGAAATAAAAGCAATAAACTAAATAAACAATACTTTTCATGGATCTAAACAAGAATCTAAGCAAATAATGTAAATATTTCAAAATCAAGAACAAGAAACATAAGAAATAAATTTTTGTATTGAAAAGTGGGGGGCAAGCAAGTGCTTGCGATATTACCTTCAATGGTGAAGGTTGATGTTGAGCAACTCCCAAGATGAGTAGCTCCAAACTCCAATAGGTCTCTTTCTCCAAGGTTGCTTCAATGGCTAAAAGTGCTCAGGGGAGATTTCAGCAGCATAAGGATGAGATAATGGAAGGATGTGAAATGAGGAGCCCCTACCACCTTTTTATAGGTTTTGGTGGTGAGGAATACCATTTGTGGTTTTGTGGAAACCAATGGTATTGACCAACATGGTTTAGGTAATTTTCCCTCCTTTTTCCTTTTTTGAATAAAAATAATATTTTAATTCCCTTTTTAATATTTTTGGGAATTTGGACCCTTTTTGAGGGTTTTTTATGATTTTCTTGGAAAAATAATCTTTTTTAATGGAAAAAGGGGTGTACCAAGGTCTTTTGGTGACCTTTTGTTGGTTTCAGAGGCTCAGATGGTGGAAAAGTGGACAAATGGGTCATGTGAATAGGAAAATGAGCTAGTGAGCACTTTTTGGGTGTTAACACCAGTGACAAAGTCTTGAAAACTTATCAGATAGACTGGTCTAAAATTTATGCCATTTTTTATAATGACAACCTATCAGACATCCAAGATAACCGGCCTGTCTATGAGAAAATTGGGAATTCCCAGTTGCATGCCATAGCAGCTAGATTTGCTCTTCTCCCTTACACAGATGCAGTCAAGTGGATAATTGACCACACGAACCCCAAAGACCGTTCCTTTAACAACAGTGCAGGGTCCCTTTTGGTTTATTTTCGCCTAGAAGTTTTCACTAGATCTTATGCCCTTAAGCCGGCTACCCAACTTCTTAATGTCGCTTTCCTGGATTCTGCTAACACCAGGTTTAATTTCGATGAGATGATAAAGTCATGGATGAATAACCCAGCCAACTTCATACCCAAAGTCGATAACCTATACCTTGTTTCATGGTTCAAGGAACCCTATTCCCTCTTAGAAGCCATGCTTTGCAAGCTGTATGGTCTACCTAATTGTTCTATGTTCAAATACGAATGGGCACCTGTGGCCCATCACATCCTCACAACTAGGGAGTCATTCAATTGGGATTCAATTCTGTCATTAGAGTTAAAGTCAACAATTGAGCGGTATCAAAAGACACCAGCTTCAAGGAAGCCCTCTTTCTTTTATTCATCCTATTTTATTGATGTATTCTGCTCAGAATTCCAATACCCTTTCATTGGTTGGAATTGGACCCCCTCGGCTCCTCCAGTTCACATTTATTGTTCAGCATTGTGGGAGAACAACTATGCCCATTTACTATAAGATATATGTGATCACTTCTTTGGTACAATTTACCATCAGATATTTAGAGAAGATGCTCCTTCCTTCTCTCCCAATGCCAAAAATCTCATTCCCACCATTGCTGACTGGTATGTGGGAGAATATTTCTCCTATATCAGAGTTTGGGGAAGTAGCACAGTGCATTTTCTACCAAGGATAGTCCCAGACAGACTATTGCTTGAACAAATAGCTTTCCAGACTGTTACAGATGGGGTATTCCTTAATCTAACTGGACCTAAAAGAAAGGGATGGCCTAAATTCCCTTTGAACCTTATACCTCTGGTTATTCCAACCTTAACATATGTTGTAGTTTTGGGAAAGTATATTGCTTCATTAAAACTAGGACAAGCCCCTAAAAGGATGCATGATCCCAAAGGCTTCCTAGATGCTCACTTTGCCCAAGAACACATGAAGACTACCTATGTTCATGAGGATACTCCTGATGACTCCATTTACCAGGGATTAAATCTCTTTTCTGAAGTGTTGGTTAGGGATAAAACCAAAGAAGAATAGAGTTTCAACCTTCAATATCAAAAAGAGCTCAAGACTAAGGTTTTGAGTTATAGGCAAATGGAGCTACAACTGGTATAGCAGGTCAGAAAGGAAAGGGAAGAAAAAGAATCACAAAAGGAAAGTACCCCTTGATGTTAACATATCCAGATGAAGGAAAGGGAAAGGGACTTATGGAGGATTCTCCAAAGTTGAAAACTAGTGCAGAGTTGAAGGTGTTGATTCAAACATCTGAACAGTTAAAGAAGAAATTGGCACAAATGACTTCAGTTCTTGATACTCAAGTAGTTGTTGGAAGCACTCCAGCAAAGAAGCAGAAGATAGAAACCCCTGCATCTCAAATTCCTACACTAAACATTGAAGATAATGATGATGAGGATGAAAGACTTCCTCCTGTGCTTGTTGTGTAAGAAATAACTGAAGTTTCCCAGGCAATGGCTGATTTGCTTGACAGCATAGTGATAGATGAACACTTTCCTGAAGTCACCACCACCGTTGATGCAGTAACTTCTTTACCCCCACTTTATTCTATCGAGCTACCTTCCACCTCTTCTGTTGAGCTTTCTTCTGCCCCTTCTTTCGAGGATACACTACCACCTTCCACCATATCTTAATTATTTACTGCATTGACCTCCATGACCACTTCACCTTCAAACTTGCTAGTTCCACCTGCCACTTTACCACCAATAATTAAAGAGACACTGTCTCCAACTGTTTCTCTACAACCATCACTTACCATTGCCTCTACTTCCCTCACTGATTTTGCCACTTTTTTTACTTCTCCTCCTTCACCTCCAGTTTCTGCTGCCACTGCCCCTTTGATATCTACCTCTCAAATCACCATATCCATCCCTAGTTCCAATGTTACCTAAACAACCTCATTGGTTGCAACGGGTAATAGTTCCACATCTTCGACCGAGTTGACAGTTAATCCTGAAGATGATGTTGTGGTTCCCCTTAGGGAATACTTTTACAGGAGGTCAGAAAAAGCAGTGGTAAGAAGAGGTACTAAGAGAATAAGGGGATCAACCATGCTGCAAGCACCTGTCCCCAATCAAATAATATGGGCTAAGCAGTCTACTGACATTTAGCAGGAAGCAATAGACACTGTAGCAGCTATGGGAGCATTTGCTGGTGAAAATTTTGATTCAATGACTTCTCTGAATAGAGAGATTGATATCAAGAAAGAGGAGTTGAAGAATCTTCAGGAGCAGCTGGTCAAAGTCAATGAAGAACATGAATCTCATATTCATGAATTAAGGAATGAGTATCAATGTCATCTCAAGGACCTTCAAGAACATAATACTTCTCTCCAGGATGCACTGCAAGATGCACAAGTCCTAAATACTGCCATGCTGAGAAGATAGTAATATTTGAACAGCAACTGAAGGATGCACTTTCCAATGCAGCCACTTCATTTCCCAGATTTTTTGAGAAAGAGTTCAAATATTTTTCCTTTGAGGTTAATGAGGAGCATCATAAACTCTTAGTTGAGTTATTTAGTTCCCTGAATGAAATTCAGGAAACTCATAATGCTTTTGAGCGAATGTCTACTATTTTTTAATAGCACATTGACAAAAGGAAATAGGATTCCAAAGCTTATGATGACATTGGTGATTGGCAAAGGTATATCAAAGACAAACAAGAGGACATCCCAGTTCTGGATAGTTTCAATTTAAGAAGAATCAGAACATCTTTGAATGCCTGGAAAAGCATTTTTGACATGGTGGAAGAAACCATCAAGAAGGGACAAGCAATCTGTGGAAGAAGATGGTATGTTGCAGACAATATCATGGTTAAGTTGCAGGTCCCTACTATGGATCTCATTGAGAAGGCTTGTCCACTGAAGTTGATGATTGAACGGGTTGATACCAGATGTGAGCAGCTCAAAGGGAAAATTCAACAGCTCGAGCACATAGGAATTTCATAGGTTGACAAATTCATCAGGCAACTTGTCAGCCAGGAAGGCGAGATCCATATTTTTCTGTGAACTTGGCATAAGTTATCCAAGAATGAGATGGAGTCCTTTACATGTGATTCCCAGTTGGGACTCGAGTCAACTAATTATCCAGATGTGGATGAGCTGCTAGAAGTTTGGACCAAGTGGCAAGGTTCCCTTGGTTATTCTTAGATTAGTTTGATTTTGTAATCCCTGTTTTATGGGAAGTTTACCCTTTGTAACTATTTTGTAATTATTATTTAAAGGGTAGAGATCTCATAGGGGAGGGGGGAGAAAATCATTAAAAGAGGACTGGAGAGACTCTGATTCGAAAGAGATTGTAATTTTTTGCAGCCTTGAAGAAATACAGTTAGTGTTCTCTTGATATCTCTTTTGTCAACTTATCAAATTTGTTTGATGGGTTTTGATTTTCACTTCAGCTTATGAATGAGCATTGTTTGATTTTGCAATCATAATTAATGCATTGATCTACAGTTTAGATTTGTCTTAACTTGTGATCTGTGTGTCTTTATGTTTTAAGTGAATTTATTTATTTAAAACATTTATATATTTCTGCAAATGGTTAACAGACATTATTAAATTAATGCCATTTTTTCAATTAGCATTTCATACACAGGATAATATTGCATGTGCTTCAATCCTTAAGCTACTATCATTTGATTTTTATTTTATGGTTGTATCTTAAGCTAATAAGTAAAGATCCATTTCACATTTTTTTGTACTCTTGTGAATGAGAGGGAAACCATTCTGCAACAAAATAATGCAATGAAATCCTTGCAGCAGTAGTTGCAACATAGCCAAAAGAAACGAAACCCTAGTGCTCTGATGCGCTCTGTGTGATCCCTTGCGACTGGCCTTCCGCGGGCTCCTCCTGAGCTGTCGCCATGGATCCGTTGCTGGCCTCCTCTCCTGAGGATCACAAGCGTCTCCTAGACGCTGCATTCCATTCCCTGGTGGATTCCTCCCCCCCTCTTGCTCAGCCTGACCATTCGACTGAAAGTTTCATAAAATACGTTGCTAGTCCCCGCATCCAAATCCTGTCGGTAGCTTCCAAACTGAAGGCTTTAGCCCTAAGTGAACGCGGCTTGATCGGACAATTTACTGGAATATGGCCGTCTCCAAAATCCATGGACTCCTAGATAAACAAAAACTGGATGCCTTTGATCACCAGAGGCTTACAACATTGTTTCTGTGGTAAGGGTTACTTTATTTTTCTGTTTGAAAACAAAGCTGATAAGGATCTGATTTTCTAAAGCAGCCCATATTTTATGGGCCCTCGTGGTCTCTATCTAAACCGTTGGATCCTTTCCTTTGATCCTGAGAAAGACATTCCCTCAGTTGTCCCTGTCTGGGTCTGTTTACCTCACTTGCCCCTGCATTGTTGGAATGACGATACCTTGCAAGCCATTGGCAATGCTCTTGGAAAGTATATCGACAAGGCGGAACCAAAAGGATCCCTATTCACTTGTTCCAGAATCTTTGTAGAGGTTGATTTGGAGAAAGGTTTTCCAGAAGAAGTAAATCTGCTAATGGACGGTTGAGAGTACATGCAGAAGGTTGATTATGAACAGCTACCCTTTAAATGTAAAAAATGCCATGAGTACGGACATTTTGTCAAAAACTGCCCCAAAAATGTTCAGGAAACCACAGAGAAAGTTCAGGAAGAAGGATGGCAGCAAGTGAAAAAGGGGAAAAAACCCACGGTAGGTCCACAACCCTCTAAAAATTCCTAGCCTCAATCTTCTAATGCAACTGCACTGAAAGCTAAGGAGGTTTCAACTACCAACAGTTTCCAGGATCTACAAGTCAAAGAAGGAGAAGTGGTTGTTTTGGAGGAAATCCTTGTGGAAACAGAAAGAGAAGAAGTCATCCCCATATCTATCCCTGAAAAAGAGCTGATCATTGAAAACATTGGAGGATCTAGCACCCCCGACAGATCATGGGCAGACAAGGTAAAGCATAAATTTGTGTCGTCTTCTTCATCCCTGGATATGTCCTCGGATTCGCTCGAAGATGGGGACTTGGTGCAACCCCCAAATACCAGAGGTAGAAAATCTTTGAGGTATCACAGAGAACTAGAGGTGGAAAGAGAAATCGAGCTGGGAAGGAAAAAAATCCTGGAAGATATGAAGTTACTTCAGCAATTAAAATATCAAAATTGAGCGAAAGAAGGGAAGTCCCGAGCAGGACCTAACCCATCCAAGAAGTAATGCTAGATGTCTCTTGGAATTGTCGGGGTCTAGGTGGGTTGAATAAAGTTGAAGCAATAAAAAATATGATAAAAACTCAAAAACTGGACCTTGTGCTAATCCAAGAGACTAAGATGCAAAACGATGAGGTCTTGTCTCTCTCACATTATTTTTGGAAAGACAGTCAAGGCATGGATATTAGTGCCCGCGGGGCCTCTGGGGGAATCGCTACTCTGGTTTCCCCAAACTTTTCCATCATTTCATCCATTGAAAGTAGCCATTGGCTACTTACAGAATTAAAATCCAAAGACAGCAACTCTTCTACTTATGTCTGCAATGTCTACGGGCCCATTCATTATAGGGATAAAATTAATCTTTGGGAAGATCTCAGCAACTTTAAAGAAAGCTTGCAAGGGGAAAAGCTCATCATTGCAAGAGATTTTAATGTTACCAAGTCTCAACAGGAGAAGCGCGGCGGAAACATTGTTCGTGACTCTTTTGGGGAGAAGCTTCAGGATCTTGTCGAGGACCTGGACCTGATTGACATTCCACTAAAAAACGCCAAGTTCACCTGGAGCAATAAGAGATGCAGCGTTGGACACATTGCGGCCAAGCTGGATCGCTATCTGGTAATCTCCTCCTTCCTTTGTTCCGATCTCTTAGTCTGCTCCTTTGCCATTCCCTGTGCCTCTTCATATCATAAACCTATTGCTCTTAACCTCTCCCCTCCTAAAAATATTGGACCTATACCTTTTCGTTTTAATCCCCACTGGATCCAGAATCCCGGGTTCATTGATATTGTCAAGAAAGCTTGGAGCTCAAGCTTCTCTGGATCCCCTAGTTTCATTTGGGAATCCAAACTCATAGTTGTTAAATCTGCGCTTAAATTTTGGGCCAAAACCTCCTACAAAAATCCCTGCAGTTCCAGAACAAACCTCCAAGCCAAACTAGCCAATATGCACCAAAAAATGGAGAGAGAGGAAGTTACTCAATCCTCTCTCATTCAGGAAAAATTCTTAGATCTCAAAATTCTTAGGGCGGCCAAACAGGAGGAGGAGACCTGGAGCATCAAATCCATGCAACTTTGGCTCAAAGGTGGCGATAGTAATACTAAATATTTCCACAACTAGGAAAAATATCGTCACAGTAAGAATGCAATCAGGGAGTTAAAAAATAGCAACGGAGATAGAATCAGTGGTCAAGAGGATTTGAAGATTCATGCTTACAATCACTTCAGAGAGCTCTTTACAGATAGTGGAGAAACGGACCCTGAAGCTCAAGCAAATCTCTTAGCTGGAATTCCTAGCCTTGTCTCAGAAAGTGCAAACAGATAGCTTGCTAAACCTATGTTGGAGCACGAAATTGTGAATTCCATTTGGTCTCTTCAAATTGACAAGGCCCCTGGCCCCGATGGGTTCACCATCAATTTCTATCGGGTCGCCTGGGAGGTTATCAAAGATGATCTGATATGCATGCTGAACTGGACCAGGAAAAAAGATAAAATTGGAGGAGCAACCAACTCCTCCTTTCTTTCCCTTATCCCAAAAGAAAAAGCTCCTTGCTCCATGAATCGCTTTCGACCTATCTCCCTCTGCAATACTTCCTATAAAATCCTTACAAAAATCCTCGCCACCAGAATTAAAAAAAGCATGCGAAAGCTCATCTCATAGTCTCAAGGAGGATTCATTGCCGGAAGAAAAATTTTGGATAACATTATTATTGTGCAAGAGGCTATCCATTCCAGCAATGAAAAAAATCATCAAGGCATGGCCATTAAGCTTGACATGGCTAATGCCTTTTACAGAGTCAACCATAACTTCCTTTTTGCTATTATGGAAAAATTTGGATTTTCTAGAAGGTTTGTACGATGGATAAAATCATGCATCAGTAGCCCCTGGATAGCTCCCCTTGTCAATGGCAGACCAACCGACTTCTTCCAAGCCTCAAGAGGTCTTCGTCAAGGTTGTCCCTTATCCCCCTTCCTCTATCTTTTATTTGTTGAGTCTCTGAGTAGGAAACTTCATTCCATGCAAGATTCTGGAGATCTCAAAGGAATCAAAATTGTCAGAGGTGTCAGACCTGTTAACCACTCTCAGTTTGCGGATGATACAATCTTACTTGGAGTAGCGTCTGCCATCATTGCTTCCAATTTCAATCTGGTTCTCACTTATTTCCTCGAGGCCTCTGATGGCAAAGTGAACTTTGAAAAGTCCAAGATTTACAGCTGGAATTGCTCACAAGGGACTCTCGCTAGAATTGCCAGAATTTTTGGGTTTGAAGGAATCAGTGAATGGAATTCCTTCAACTATCTTGGTATCCCCATTTTCAAAGGCAAAAAAAGAGTCGCAGATTAGCAAGGGCTCATTGTCAAGCTTAAAAACAAAATCATTTCTTGGGGTACCCGTTGGTTAAACCCTGCTGGAAAAATGGTGCTAATCAACTCCATCCTCTCCACTTACCCTCTTTATTCCTGCTCCATCTCTCTTGCTCCCAAAACAGTGATGTTGGAAATCACCAAAGCTCTCAAAAATATTTTATGGCAGGGGGGAAAAAACTAATGGATCGAAAAAGTTTCATCTGATAAGCTAGGACACAGTATGCAGACCCAAAGCTTATGGAGGGGCGGGGATCAAAGACCCATCCTTCATGAAAATTGCCCTAGTTGCAAAAATTCTCTGGCGGATTATCTCGGGTAAGAAGGCGTGGTGGAAGGAGATCTTCTATGAAAAATACATGCCGGGAAGCAGGAGTAGATGTGTGAAGAGCATATAGATCACGGCAAAAAAGGAACTTCAATTTGGAATCTTTGCAAAAGAGCATCATTCATCATTCAGAACAACCTCTCTTGGATCCCAGGTAATGGTAAACAAATTCAAATATGGAAGGATAACTTCTGCTCCTACCCCGCTGCCAATTCCCTCCCTCATTTCCATGAACTGCGAAGCTGGATGGAAGATGCAAACATTCATTCCTTGTATGATATGTCCACCTAGTCTCCTCAAGGTAAATGGATGGGATGGCGCATGTTAGACTTACCTGTGCATCTCAAGTATGATTACAACACTCTCCTCTCCCATTTTCATGGTGTGATCCCCATACATCTCTCTATGAGGGACAAGCGAGGTTGGGGGAATAGTGGTGCTTACTCAGTTAAGGAAGGTTATGTCTTTATGGATGCCCTCAACAACAGGTGCAGTAAAGACAACAAATGGAACAGAATTTGGGATAGGGATGGGCTACCAAAAGTAAATGTCTTCAATTGGGCTCTTGCTCATAGAAAAATACTCACTGCGAAAAATCTCAGGAGAAGGGGGATTGAAGGTCCAATTAGATGCACCCTTTGTAAAAACACTGAGGAATCTATCGATCATCTTTTTCTGGAATGCAAGTGCACCCAAGAAGTGTGGCACTGAGCTTATCAAGAGATTCACCCAAACCTCATCCTACACACCAATTGGATTTACCTCTTTGCAAACTGGCACCTTTACTATCCCAACTCATTCGCCAAAATGCCAAACTTTAAAAGAGCCTGGGTTGCCTTCCCAAAATTCCTCTGTTGGAAACTCTGGACTTCTTGGAATCACGAAGACTTCAGAACAACCCCAGGCAAACCTGTCTCTTCTGCCAAGACCCTTTGTATTGACTATCTTTCCTTTAGAAACATGAAAAATCTTTGCAAAGAGCCTTTAACTGCGGAAGAAAAGGGCTGGGTGGATGATTTGTTGATCCCCCCCACCCCGCAATCCCAGTTGCCCCTTGTCAAAGCTCAAAAACCTCAGAACTGGCAAATCATAATGGAAACTAAGGATCTCCAAGACTGGATAAGAACTCTTGGAAGCCACATCCTCTTCTTTGACGGTGCCTCGGAAGGAAATCCTAGGTTGGCAGGTGCGGGGGGGTCCTATTGGACTCCAACGGAAATAAGGTGAATAATTATGCTTGGGGGATTGGCAAGAAAACCAAAAATGAGGCTGAATGGCTTGCTGTTATTAAGCGTATGGAAGTTGCGAGGAAGGATGATGTAAAGAATCTCGTGGCTTGCGGCAACTCTATGTTAGTGATCAGGGAAGACAGGGCTCTTATGAAACATTGTCGAAAACCTGTCTCCTCATTGCACCACCACTTCATCCACTCGACCAAGGATTTCCACTCAATCTCTTTCTTTCACATTCTAAGGAATAATAATCAAATTGTTGACTCCACGGCTAATATTGGTGTAGGCTTGAATTGTGGTCATGCCTTGATAAAAAACCTGCTCCTAGTGGATAATTCGGTCCCATAGTTTTACTCTTAAGCCTTATGATCCTGACCCCCTCTCTCCATTGTATCCTTAGCCTCACCCCTCCGATGATCCTCCTTAATGGCCATATCTCCTTGGGGTTCTCTTGCTCATTTCAAATGTCTCCTCATCTAAAATGGCAGCCACCCTTGACAGGCTCCATCTGTCTTGCATGCATGAATTTAATGCGGACTAGTCCCAAGGTCTCCAGTGGCTATTTCATGCAGGAAGGCGATGCACCCTATATCCTGTGTATCTCTCTGTGCGAAGGTTATCCCAGCAATTTTCTCCGAATTCTATTATTAGGTCTAAATATGGAGGATAGCAATTTGTGTTTTTCAGCTTTGCAATGTCGCAAATGTAGGAATTCTGCCCAGGGGCATTCAGGGGGAATTGGCTCGAAGCGATATCTCTCTGATATCTTTAATGGGCACAGCTCTGGTGGTAATGAACATTCTCGTGGTGGCATGGAAAAGCATGCTTGACATGGCAACTCCAATGCTGAGGACCTTGGCAGTGGTAAAAGATGGGTTCGTCTTGACTTTGGTCATGGTCAAGGAATCAGAGGCCCTGTGCAGCATTCCGGCTACAGTTTAGATTTTGGAAGCAAGAATTGGAAGGCCCTCTTAGCTCCTGACTCTGGGTTTATTTCGACTCCTACGCAGCAGTTTCGTAGTAGCCCGGGAGAACTGGGAGGAAACAAATCTTGGCAGCATGCGATGGGCGAAAAAATGGTGGTCTGGTGCACATTGATTCTCCTCGTGGGCAGGAAATCCCTTCCCCAGAACTTCACTCGCAGGTTCTGGACCTGGAAGCTCAGGTCCGTTAGCTCCGAGGTGACTTCTCCGACATGAAGAAATCAATCTCCCACTTAACCACCTTCGTTCAGATTTCTAACTCTGAAGTCCGGAATAGTAATGGAAAAATGAAAGACTATTTCGAGAAGCTGGTGGGAAAGATGGACTCGTTCCATAGCTGCCTCAGGATCGTGGAGGATAAGGTTGATTGTATCAGAACCAGTGGCACAAATATCCCTTCCGTCATTCTGAACATTGATGATGATATTGCAGGTACAGCAACTGGAAGCAAGGAGAAAAATACTCATCCCCATCATGGCAATTGACTTCTTCGCTGTGTTCTTGGGTCGGTGTTATAGAAGCTCTGTTTGGGCTTGAATTTTGTAATCCCCCTCTTATGTATTACTCTTGCAAGTTTCTCTTAGGTCATTTTGTTAAAATATTTAGTAATAGCAGGCATAAGGCCTTTTTTGAAGATCAGAGACTGAATGTTGAAGAGTCTATTTCGACAGCTCTTGTTTTTTGGGACCAGTCTCCCCTGCTATATGTAATATCTTCCATCTTTTTAATATAAATCTCTTCAACCGTTTGTGTAAAAAGAAAAGTAAAGATCCATTTCACATTTCTGTCAAATTGGTGAAAAGACTTATTAAAATTCAGATCAAGTTATCTTGCACATAAACAAAAAACTTTCTTTAGATTAGATCTAACTTATTTTAGATTTCCTTTAAAGCAAACTTACTTCCAGATATAGAACACTTTTTCTTCCTTCACAGGAAGCCAGATCCTTTCAGGATCAACCCACATTAGTTCCAACGGAGGCCTAATATCCGTGGGAGTTAACTATACCAAACAATCTGGGGATAGAACTGCACTTGCGCAGAGCTTTTTGAAACCTTTCAGATTGGGTTTTCACCCTCTGTTGCTAGCCTTGGACAACATTCCAGCAACCTACACACTCGGGGCTTCAACAAATGGCGCTAGAAGGAGGGCCAAGAGCAAGATATGCCTAAACAAAACACCAGTAGACCTCCTCCAGCAAGAATACCGATTTTTACCCGTAGTCACAAGCAGGCATCAACCTCTGCAGAAAAACCGGTGCAAGATCCAAACGCCATTCCTGCCACCCTTATGATAGAGCAGGAAACCAGAAGGGTCGATATTGTTTTCATATCACCCACAAGGGGACCCCTCACACTTGAACAATTATTGAAAGGTTCTTCCGATAGTGTTGCTAGATTACAACAGAGGATTCAAGAAGAGCGTAATCTCGGACTAGCAACAATCCAACCCCATCAGATCAACGATCCACAGACTAATAATCAAGACCATCAAAATTCAGGTGACCAAAATACTGAACAACATAATTCACCCCGCCACAAACTGCTCCCTGATTTCAACCTTGATTTATTATTCGGAGAAACGGAACAAGATTAGCCTAACGTTGCAACAGTTGGATCACCACCACCAACACCTCCTTCATCTTCCTCATCCTCATCTGAAGAGTCATCAGACAGTGAGTCTTCTTCCAGTTCATCTTCAGAGGACATACCCGTGGCAGAAGGTGGAAAGAGACCCTGGCTGGACCAGGATGTTGTATTCGTTGTTCGAGAACAACACAGACCACCTAAGAACCCTGAAAAATGGCTCCCTAAGTTTAATCCTGATGATAAGTCACCTCCACTCGATCACATTAAAACTTTCATGCAGGCCATCAGACTTAGGAATGTTATTCATGAAGATGTAGTTTGTAGATTATTCCCATACACCTTCGAGGGTAAAGCATCCACTTGGTACTTTTCCCTGGAAGCCCGATCTATTTCTTCTTGGGATGAATTTGAAAAACTCTTTATCCAGAAATTTGGAGATGACAAAACTCCAGAGGACTTGGTCATAGATTTGTCTTCAATGAAAATTAAAGGCAAGGAAAGGGTTAAAGACTATAATCAAAGGTTCTCTTACTTGAAGAATAGAATCCCTACCATTTCTCTTCCTGTTGAAGAACTTCTAGTTTCCTACTACATTAAAGGTTTACCTATTCCCATTGCTATGTGGGTCAAACAAGCACGAAAATATAACTTGCAGGAGGCTTTTGCTGAAGCCATTCAAGTGGAAAAAGATATGTTCTGCTTAAAAGATAAGCCTGATACTTCAATTGAACAACCTTCTACCTCCATAAGGAAGCAAGAAAACCCTCCAAAACCTGTAGTGAAAAACAAGGACCCATTTGAAATGAATGACATGAAGAAGTTTCTTCAAAATATCTCGAATGAAATGGTAGACCTAAAAAAGAGTAACACATAAAACCAGACGAATAATAGGGGATTCAATAGACAACCTTTTAGAAGACCTTATCAACCCCTACAGAATCAAGTTCCACCTAATCCTCATGAGGGATTAAACTCTGAAGAACTCCTTTCGATCTTTAAAGCTTTGGTTTCAGAATCCCATAATTCTCCTGATCATCCTGATGAAAACCCATAAGAGAATCAAGATCCTGGACTACCAGATGAAGTAGAGGACCAGTAGATAAACACTATCAGTTTCTTTTCAGAACTTCCTATAGCTGAAGAAGAAGATGAGCCTGAGGCTATTTTCAATGTCGAACACCCCTATAATACAAGAAGCAAAGGACAGCCTACATAAGAAGCTTCTCCTTCAACACCCACACCAAACAGAGGTAAAACAACAACACAAAAGGACATTGTCATTCCTGAAATAGAATACAGTTTGATTGATGATTTGAAAAGAGTGAAAGCCAACATTTCTCTTTTTGAGCTTCTGAAAATCCCTGCCATGAGAGACAGTCTACCCAAAAGCATGATTGTTAACAAACCTGTTGATGTATATGTAACTTCATAATGTATTTCACCCATGTATTTCATCTATGTATATTGTACTCCTATAGAGATGTTATTATTCCTCTGTACGGAAGTATCGTCATTTGTATTGACAAGTGTCGCAAGTGTCGTAACTTGCCAATGGGTTATTAGACCACCATGTGTGGGGTCGGCCCTGATTAAGTTAACATTGTGTTATTGTACTAAGCTAGACAAGTCGGCCCCATAAGTTTATTGGGCAGTCAGGACAAGTATAAATAGAGATCTCCCGATCTCTATTTGGATCACTTCATAACTCACTCTTCCATCACTCGAAAAGTGGCGCACATGTGAGGAGGTGGATTAGCTGCTAGGAGGAGTCTATCTCTGTGTACTTTGGTTGTACTTTGGTTGTACTATTCCTCTATCTATCTCTGAGGAAGTTGTGGGGTTTTTCACCTTAGGGTTTTCCCCACGGAAACTCTATGTGTCTATTGTCTCTTATGTTTGCATCTTATCATGATTGATATGCTTGATATGATTGATATGCATTGATATACTATACATGTTATTCTCTCAGTAAAGATCCTAGAGTATATTGAATTAATGCTCGAAAATTAACATGGTATCAGAGCTAACCTGAGAAGAAGACATTGTGCAGTGGTGGAAACCAGGGTTTCTTGTTTATTGGGTTTCTCTCCACAAATTTTGGAAAAGCAATATGACGGATTGACTCTCCTCATCAAGGTGAATCTTTCTGTCCAATCAGAATTCAGTTCTAAGCACTTTCAGTTTTGGTCCTAAAAATTAGAGTTTCCACAAAAATAGGAATTTCTGAAATCTGAAGACATAGCTGGAAGCTCCTTGGAAATATCGAAGTTTAGAGCTTTGGATCGATATTTTTGGCTGGGTAAATCTCCAGGAAACTCAAACCCTAATTCAGGGTCCTCCCTAGTGAACCCGAGAAGACTAAAAGGCATTTATGAAGGGTGAAGCTTTGCAGATCTCAAATTCTGAGTATACCAGGCTGATCAGCTCATCAAGGTGCATCTTTCTATCCTTTTAGAAAGTTGAAATTCACATTTTGAATTTTTAGGGTTTCTCTGACAAACCCTAATCCGGGACCAGATCCAGTTTTCAGCAAATCAAGTGGTAAGACCTAAATATTTTCTATTTCCATTTGAGTACTCTTTAAGATGTCTCACCACACCATGCTTGAGGATAAGCTTGAAGGGGATGATAACTTATGAGCATGGAAGTGTAGGATTGGGTTAATCTTGGAAGAAAATGAGTTGGACACTTACATAAGGGAAGAGGTCCCTTTCCTAGAGGAAGAAGAGGCTAAAACCCTCCACAAGAAGAACTTGGTCAAGGAAAAGAGGATCATTGTTGATTCTATCAAGGACCATCTCATCCCACATGTGTCATCTCTAAAGACACCCAAAGAGATGTTTGACTCCCTGACCAAGCTATTTGAAGGGAAGAACATAAATCGGAAGATGACCCTGCAGAACCAATTGAAGGGGGTAAAGTTTCAGAATGGAGAAACTATTCAATCTTATTTTTATAGGGTCTCTCAAATCAAGGAACAACTAGAAGCGGTGGATGAAATGGTGGAGAATGGTGAAGTTTTCATGACCACTCTGAATGGCCTACCCAGGTCATGGGATTCCTTTATTCAAAGAATTTGTGCAAGAAGGAAGTTGATCTCCTTCAGCAGACTACAGGAGGAATGCTCTCAAGAAGAAGCTAGGCTTTTGGCCCGAGAAGAAAAGATGGGAAATGAAGATCAAGCACTCACAGCACATGCCAAGAAAGGCAAGTCCAAGAAGGAATCATCTCATAATAGGAAATATTCACACCACCATTACCATAAAGATAAGAAAGATCTCAGGTGTTTCACATGTAATGAGAAGGGACACTTTGCTGCAGGGTCCCTTTTGGTTTCTTTTCGCCCGAAATTTTTCATTAGAGCTTATGCCCTTAACCCGGCTACCCAACTTCTTAATGTCGCTTTCCTGGATTCTGCCAACACCAAGTTTAATTTCTACGATATGATAAATTCATGGATGAATAACCTGGCCAACTTCATACCCAAAGCCGATAACCTATTCCCTGTTTCATGGTTCAAGGAACCCTATTCCCTCTTAGCAGCCATGCTTTGCTGGATGTATGGTCTACCTAATTGTTCTATGTTCAAATCCGAATGGGAACCTGTGGCCCATCATTTCCTCACAAATATGGAGTCATTCAATTGTGCTTCAATTATGTTAGTGAAGTTAAATTCAGCAATTGAGCGGTATCAGAAGACACCATATTCAAGGAAACCCTCTCTATTTTATTCAACCTATGTTATTGATGTATTCTGCTCATAATCCAGTACCCTTTCATGGGATGGAATTGGACCCCGTCGGCTCCTCCAATTCACATTTATTGTTCAGCATTGTGGGAGAACAACTATGCCCCTTTACTATATGATATCTATGATCACTTCTTTGGTACAATTTACCATCAGATATTCAGAGAAGATGCTACTACCTTCTCTCCCAATGCCAAAACTCTCATTCCCACAATTGGTGACTGGTATGTAGGAGAATCTTTCTCCTATATCAGAGTTTGGGGAAGTAGCACAATGCATTTGCTACCAAGGATAGTCCCAGACAAACTATTGCTTGAAGAAATAGCTTTCCAGACTGTTACAGATGGGGCATTCCTTAAGCGGAATGGACCTAAAAGAAAGGGATGGCCTAAATTCCCTTTGAACCTTGTAC
Organism: Larix kaempferi; assembly: GCA_027924585.1. Lineage (NCBI taxonomy): Eukaryota > Viridiplantae > Streptophyta > Pinopsida > Pinales > Pinaceae > Larix > Larix kaempferi. The sequence goes on from BSBM01001033.1 coordinate 8,869,219, forward strand.
CTCTAGTTATTCCAACCTCAACATATGTTGCAATTTTGGGAAAGCATATTGCTTCATTAAAGTTGGGGCAAGCCCCTAAAAGGATGCATGATCCCAAAGGCTTCTTGGCTACTAACTTTGCCCAAGAACACATGAAGACTACCTATGTTCATGAGGATACTCTTGATGACTCCATTTACCAGGGAATAAATCTCTTTTCCGAAGTCCTAGTTAGGGATAAAACCAAAGAAGAACAGAGTTTCATCCATCAGTATCAAAAAGATCTCAAGACTAAGGTTTTCAGTTATAGGAAAATGGAGCTACAACTGGTAGAGCAGGTCAGAAAGGAAAGGGAAGAAAAAGAAGCACAAAAGGAAAGTACCCCTTGATGTTAACATATCCAGATGAAGGCAAGGGCAAGGGCCTTATGGAGGATGCTCCAAAGTTGAAAACTAGTGTAGAGTTGAAGGTGTTGATTCAAACATCTGAACAATTAAAGAAGAAATTGGCACAAATGACTTCAGTTCTTGATACTTAGGTAGTTGTTCGAAGCACTCCAGTAAAGAAGCAGACGATAGAAACCCCTGCATCTCAAATTCCTACACTGAACATTGAAGATAGTGATGTTGAGGATGAAAGAATTCCTCTTATGCCTGTTGTGCAAGAAATAACTGAAGGTTCCCAGGAAATGGTTGATTTTCTTGACAGCATAGTGATAGATGATCACTTTCCTGAAGTCACCACCATTGTTGATGCATTAACTTCTTTACCCCCACTTTCTTATGTCGAGCTACCTTCCACCTCTTCTGTTGAGCTTCCTTCCACCTCTTCTTTTGAGGCTACACTACCACCTTCCACCATATCTCAATTATTTGCTCCATTGACCTCCATGACCACTTCACCTTCAAAATTTCTAGTTCCACCTGCCACTTTACCACCAATAATTACAGAGACACAGTCTCCAACCATTTCTCTGCAACCATCACTTACTATTGCCTCTACTTCCCTCACTAAGTTTGACACTTTGTTTACTTCTCCTTCTTCTTCACCTCCAGTTTCTGTTGCCACAGCCCCTTTGATATCTACCTCTCAGATCACCATGTCCATCCCTAGTTCCACTATTACCCAAATAGCCCCATTGTTTGCAATAGGTAATAGTGCCACATCTTCGACCGAGGTGACAGTTGATCCTGAAGATGATGTTGTGGTTCCCCTTGGGGAATACTTTTACAGTAGGTCAACAAAAGCAATGGTAAGAAGAGGTACTAAGAGAAGCAGGGGATCAACCATGATGCAAGCACCTGTCCCCAATCAAATAATATGGGCTAAGCAGTGTGCTGACATTTAGCAGGAAGCAATAGACACTGCAGCAACTATGGGGGCATTTGCTGGTGCAATTTTGATTTAGTGACTTCTCTGAATAGAGAGATTGATATCAAGAAAGAGGAGTTGAAGAAGCTTCAGGAGTAGTTGGTCAAAGTCAATGAAGAACATGAATCTCATATTCATGAATTAAGGAATGACTATCAAAGTCAGCTCAAGGACCTTCAAAAATAGAAGACTTCTCTCTAGGATGAACTGCAAGATGCACAAGTCCTAAATACTGCCAATGTTGAGAAGATAGTAATATTGGAACAGCAGTTGAAGGAGGCACTTGCCAATGCAGCCACTTCATTTCCCATATTTTCTGAGAAAGAGTTCAAATATTTGGCCTTTGAGGTTAATGAGGAGCATCATAAACTCTTAGCTGAGTTATTTAGTTCCCTGAATGAAATTGAGGAAACTCATAATGATTTTGAGCGAATGTCTACTATTTTTTAACAGCACATTGACAAAAGGCAACAGGCTTCCAAAGTTTATTATGACATTGTTGATTGGCAAAGGTATATCAAATACAAACCAGAGTACATCCCAGTTCTGGATAGTTTCAATTTATGAAGAATCGGAACATCTTTGAATGCCTGGCAAAAAAATTCTGACATGGTGGAAGAAACCATCAAGAAGGGACAAGCAATCTATGGAAGAAGATGGTATGTTGCAGACAATATCATGGTTAAGCTGCAGTTCCCTACTATGGATCTCATTGAGAAGTCTTGTCCATTGAATTTGATGATTGAACAGGTTGATACCATATGTGAGTAGCTCCAGCTCGAGCACATAGGAATTTCAGAGGTTGACAAATTCATCAGACAACCTATTAGTTGGGAAGGCAAGATCCATATTTTTCTACGCACTTGTCATAAGTTAGCCAAGAATGAGATGGAGTCCTTTACATGTGATTCACAGTTGGGACTTGAGTCAACTAATTATCCAGATGTGGATGAGCTTCTAGAAGTTTGGACCAAGTGGCAAGGTGCCCTTGGTTATTCTTAGATTAGTTTTATTTTGTAATCCCTGTTTTATGGGAATTTTACCCTTTGTAACTATTTTTTAATTATTATTTAAATGGTAGAGATCTCATAGGGGAGGGGAGATAAAATCATCAAAAGAGGACTGGAGAGAATCTGATTCGTAAGAGATTGTAATTTTTTGCAGCCTTGAAGAAATACAGTTAGTGTTCTCTTGATATCTCTTTTGTCAATTTATCAAATTTGTTTGATGGGTTTTGATTTTCACTTCAGCTTATGAATGAAAATTGTTTTGCTTTTGCAATCATAATTAATACATTGATCTACAGTTTAGATTTGTCTTAACTTGTGATCTCTATGTCTTTATGTTTTAAGTGAATTTATTTATTTAAAACATTGATCTATTTCTGCAAATGAGTAACAAACATTATTAAATTAATGCCAATTTTTCAATTAGCATTTCATACACAGGATAATCTTACATGTGCTTCAATCCTTAAGCTATTGTCATTTGATTTTTATTTTCTGGTTGTATCTTAAGCTAATAAGTAAAGATCCATTTCACATTCATGTCAAACTGGTGAAAAGACTTATTAAAATTCAGATAAAGTTATCCTGCACATAAACAAAACACTTTCTTTAGATTAGATCTAACTTAGTTTAGATTTCCTTTAAAGAAAACTTACTTCCATAGATAGAACACTTGTTCTTCCTTCACGGGAAGCCAGATCCTTTCAGGATCAACCCACATCAGTGCCAGCGGAGGCCTAATATCCGTGGGAGTTAACTATACCAAACAATCTGTGGATAGAACTTCTCTTGCGCAGATCTTTTTGAATCCTTTTAGATTGGGTTTTCACCCTCTGTTTCTAACCTTGGAAAACATTCCCGCAACCTACACACCCTGGGCTTCAACATGTCCCTGTAGAGAAAATGGAAGAATTTTCTCTAAATTGATAAATGTGAGGAATCCTTCACGAAGATGTTGACATGTACACCCATGATGTAATTTGTACCTAATATCGATAAGGTCTTTATTGTGTGAATAAATGCCTCCCAAAAAATTTTAGTGGGGGATATCAGTGAAGGAAAATTGGGATATAATAATCTACGAACCTAGGAAGATAAAGGTCCATGAGAATACAATGACTATAGCATTGCAACTTTTGATAAACATGTAATAGCAAAAAATGTCAAGGAGAGTAAGATAATGATTATGAGAAAATGTAAGAAAGATCATTTTTAATGGTAAAATTTTCCACTTAGGAGTTGAAGGAAATGAGGTAAAATTCAAGTTGTAGATTTGTATGCCAAAAATTGTGCTTCTTTGTAGCTAATGTTGCTTTGAATAGCATATTTAATATCTATTACCACAAATATAAGTAGTTTCTATGTTTTTCTTAAGCTCCATTACACCTTATCTAAGTCATATCTATTATGAGAATAGGCAAACAATCACAAACTACAAGAATCCAAATTACAAAAATCGTATCACTCACTATTTGAAAGTTGGAAACCAAGGTCAAGTTAATATTCATGTCGAGCTTGTTGAACACATCATGCAATGACACTTTGTATTATTTTTGACTGCATAATCCATACTTCTGCCAAAATTCACTTGGAACTAAAGCCGCAAACATTGAAAACCATTTGATTTGATATACATTGACAAAAAGAAGAAAATATAAGAACTCGATAAAAAACTTATTATAAACTATTCAAGGGCCAAGCTAATTAATTGGATCATGTTATGGCACTTTTGTAACTACCTTGAGCTTATCTTGGCTTTGAGACTCCTGTATTATCTTCTAATGAGGCCTACCATGAGAAATTGGAGGCTCATATGCCCTACCCCCCTCACATCACTCTCATTTCTCCATACTGATTTTAATTATAAAACAATGCACATACATATCATAGTTGCAAAGAAGAACATTTAAAATAAGAATATAATTATACCAATCAAAGGTAACATATGAGATCATAAATTTTATAAATTATTTGTCATGCATTTAAATCATATAGATAATGTCTATTACACTATTTCCTCCTAGTTTTTTTTGTGTTTCAAAATGTCCATAAGAGTGATGTTGTCATCTTCATCTTGATTTCGGTTGTTCTTCTCTCAATGGATGTTGTTGTTGAGAACTCAAAACACTCTTCCATGCAGGAAATTGAGTAGGATCCACATTTAAAAGAAAATAAAACCATTTATAAGTCACCGTGTTCATATTATCAATATATAAAATATAATTATTATTTTATGAAATGCCCAATTTAGTACAGTTCATTATACATATAAATTTTCTAATTAGTGCCTATTGTAGTAGACATGGTGGTAGGGTTAACCCCTCACTAATCACCACTAACAACCTTAGTAATAGGTGCATCATCCATAACATATTCATGAACTTATAATAGAATTTATAATTATTATATAATCAATAAACCCTAAACAAGTTTATAATTAACCATTCGAAATATTTTACACTTATTTACCTCCATATTTACAATAGAAGTTTTTTGCACCCCACCTTTCTTTAGTTCAACCGATGCTTAATATCTCCTAGTCAAGGTGATTTTTAGATCATCTTGGGTGGGTTACATATTTCCATACATCGCTAACTACATATAACAAGACAACATGACTAATTTTGAATTAGATTTAAATAATAATTGAACAATTCAAAATGAAAGATTTTAAATTCAAGTACTTATATATTTTCCTTTCACTTTGACATGTCCTCCAAGGCCAAGTTTGTGTTGGCCAACCTTCTCCAATAAAGCCTTAGTGGAATTTTATGTGTCTTTAAGGTATCAAAAGTTCCAAGCACATGTTGGTGTTGAATTTCAGTCTAATCAAACACAAACCTATTTATTCAATTAATATTGTATTACCATTCTATCTCTCCACCTTTTATCTTATTTCCCTATTTTTTAATGTTCTTCTCCATAGAATCCTCCGCTAGTGCATCCCAGTTGTTGTTGGGAACCAATGAAGGATGTTCATAATTAGGGTAGTAATGCATATTTATGTAGTTGGTGTCCGCACAATCTACAAATACTTCCTTGCCATCAAAGAAGCCATCTCTTGGTTGATTATTTTCCAAAAAGTTTGATCAGGTAATCAATCAAATATTTTTTCAAACCAAACTCTTGGTATTTATACTAAATGCCTTCTCATGCAAGTTAGAATAAAAAAATGTTATTCTTGCCAATGCAGTCATATGTTATGATCAGACTTATAACATCAACATAAAAATATTATTTTTGTATAAAATCAAAATAAGTTAAGGAATTAGTAATTTCCCTGAATTTTAGCTCCTTTGGTGGGACAAGTTCATTTTCCATGTGTAAATCAGTATCCAATGATGAGTGTTATAGACAATTATGACCAAGATGGGATGATCACCTATAGTGGTAGTTGAGGTATCCTTAGTATGTATTACAGTAGATGCATGGGGTTGTGGCATGGTATTAGTAGCAACATGAGTAGAGGAACCAGTAGTAGGAGTAGTAGTGAGAGAAATAATAGTTGCACCAAAAGTAGATGTAGGTGTGCTAGTCCTAATGCCTAGGACATCCTCTCCCAAAAATTCCCATTAAAAATAATAGTTTTTAAGGTATAATTCATCATAAATAATAAATTGCATACATTAAAGCAATCTAGTACTTCATCAAATTTCAAATTTTAATACCTTATATTAATTGATGTTTGTGGTAAGGAATTCACTCTACGGATAGACTGAAACCTTATTGACTATAACTAAGTTCCCTATGTCCGTAAGTCAAGACAAAAACATAACAAATGGAACCCTAAACTCCTAGATCAAGCACATACACACACAATTTAAGCATGAAAGGAAGGAGAAGAGATAAATGCCCTACCTATGATATATAGGTTGTCCTAGCTTCTCCTGGTTGATACAGCTCCAAGCTTACAGATCCAAACTCTAAGCCTGCAACACAAGATAGGAAACGTAACCTTCCAATGCACACAAGTGTATTAAGCCAAATCTAAATACAAACAAGTAATACATTCCATACATCCATGAAAGAGACAAATGAAATGGGATAATAGGACAAGTTATTATTAAGAAATCCAAAAGAAGCTATTACAATGTGCTATACCTGATCTTTGATGTAGCAGCACCTTCTTCCAAGCTCTCAATCATCCCCCTTTTGGAGCTCATAGGATCATAGTGACCACCCTATTAGTGTTGCATCTCTTTGAGAATCACACAATCATAAGTGTGATGCCTTCAAGCTCTACCCCCCATTTTGCCATGGAAATCCTTCATTATATAGGATTTGAGAAGCTCAACCACTATGGAGAAAGATATGGATCAAAGGAGGATTATTTGGATCAAGAGGATATGATGGAGGAGAGTTTGGATCAAAGGATATTGAGCTTACTTGAATGGAAAGAAGATGATATTCAAAAAATAAGATCATCCCCTCAAAATTTCTCTCAAATCCTACCCAAATCTTGCTCCCATATTTTAGGGAAGGTAGTGGAACCAAAATTGTTTCTCCCTTAACAAGGGCCACAGAGCGAAAATTTGAGAATTGTTGCTCCTTGGATAACTAACAGAGAGCGAAAATTAGGAATTATCGCTCCTTGTATAAATGTCAGGGGGACAAAATACTCAATAATGGGAAACAATCATGGTCAAAATGGTAATATTTTGACCCACTATTTATAGATTTGACTACCTAACATGTGCAGGGACCATAATAGGATTAGATTTCCTTCTAGAACACCTCTTAGGGAGCATAATAACCACATTTCCAAGGTCATAAAGTAGGACACTCAAGGAATAGTACACATAAAGTGACATTTTTAGGTGTAACAGATGCCCCCTAAAGTGTGAAGTCAGAAGAGAAACTAATGGCCAAAACACTTTACCAAAATGTAGGTCCAAAGGGATATTTGGAAGAGAGACGGAAGAGAGTTGCAGAGCAAAGACCAAGCAATATATCAACATTATCCCTGAGGCAAGCATACCCATGCTCGAAATAAACTGAGCCAAAACATGGTTATCGAACAATACATTGCAGATCCATGATAGTACTGACTCAGGATATGGCCACTAACATACAATGTGGATATGTTCCTAACAATGACAAAAGATAGATGATGGCTACCATAATACAAAGGTATATCCATGATATAACAATAACACAGCCACAACCAATAAAAAGTGGATCTATGTGACAATACATCAGTGAGGTCACCAACATGATGTCTATGTGGGAACCTACTCAAAAAATCTCCATCGCAACCTAGGTAAAGTACATAATGAGAGTCCCCAAGGTCTTAAACCCAAACCTGAAATGATACTATTCTAGCCATGTGAATAAAGGACTTGACGTCGAACATGGTAGAAACCACTTGATTACTGGTAAATGATGTAAATCATTAACAATTGCAAGGGAAATCACCAGTAATGTCAATGACGCCCAAGGTATCCTAGTACATTCCAATGAATGTGAATCAATGAGCTGGCGTCGAACACTCGTGGAATCATACGATAAAAGGCCAATGATGTAATCCTATTGTCGAAAGCAAGGAAACCTGTCATTGAGGCATGCAGGTACCAAGGTACTAAAATGATCTCTGAGTCAAATTCTTAGATGATGTGTTGATGTCGACAGGAGCAAATTCGTTAAAGGAGGTCCATAATGAATCCCACATCCTCTGAATCCCACATCATTGACATGAAACCGACAGGAAACTAATGTGAAGTGATGAATTGAATGAGCACGGACTGACACAAGGATGTATGGGCTGAAAATATTGTAGAGGACGACTCAGGAAAAAACATCCCTTGAACATTACATGGCACGATAACAAGTGACTTGGAAGCATTGACTCACTGAGGCAGAGACCAACCATAATGCGACAATGATTGAGGCATTCTTCAAATGAACCAAAGGAGTAATATGACGCAAGGAATTGGCATGACTCAGAGGCAAGCATATTACCCAATTGTGTGACATAATGCATACAGGTGCAATGTTCAAGGGCGACACAAGCTGCCATGAACCTGTACATAACTTGGTTTACTTCTCCCCAACCCCCATCATGATGGATGAGTACCTCTTTGTTTTTTAACGAGCTTGAGGAGGATAACAGATGCTCAGTATAGCTCATCTTCGATGAGTCCAACCTTATATGTTTTACGAACCAAAGGAAGGAGGGGTTCGGTCCCATAAGGGCCCTTCAATGTTTGGTTTTACGAGTCCAAAGAAGGTAAACTCAATGATTTTTCATGTTTAGAGAGTCTGAAATCATCTAAAGAGTACTCCATAATGCCCTTTTTGTAAATTTTGTCTCCTAGGCCTGAAAAAGGATAAAATATGCGAAGGAGAACTCTTCTAGTCAAATTTTGACTAGAGTATACCTTTTTCATAAATAGACCAAATGGTCCTAAAAAGGGATAAACTATCACCAAATGGACATCCTTTCAAGTAATTTTACGGAAATTCAATGTACCACTTTGCGGCAGTACTAGTGAGAATCCTTTGAAATAGACTCAAATGAATGGGATCATCCATAAGTGAGTTCGAGGAACACCACAAGTGATATGTCATCACGTGGTTACTGGGATCTTCACCAGGTTTGTCGTCAAACTTTGGGATTTCTGATGGTAGTTTGGCTGGTATAGGGGGGGGGAACTAGGCATTTTGAATGGGATCATTAGTCAAATGAGATAGGTCTGGCAGATATAATATATCCAAGAATGGTAATTGTTAGTTAGGCTACAGATACTGGTGATAACTACATGGCATAGAAGTAGCAGTAGGACCATAAGTGGGTCCTCCCATATAAGGTTGTTGAGATAGTTGATTAACCATGGGGTTAACAGGTTGGGTAGGTGGATATCCTTGTAAAGGTGTACCCAATGACTAAGATTGACCCCAAGGTACATTTGAAGGGCTTGGATAAGGCAGTCCACTATACAAAGTAATTGTGGGATTGAAGGGATAACTTGGACAACATGCCCCCCAGCAGGTTGTGGGATCGAAGGGTTAGTTTGAAAAGCATGCCCCCCACTAACTTGAGGGTTCAAAATACCAAGTGGTGGAATACTAATAGGACCAGAAGTTTCCCAATCCAAATAAGTTGTCCAACTAGGATGCCCAGAAAGAGAGGGTTGACCCCCAATCTGAGGTAAATTAAACATAGATGATGGAATCACATTACCTGTTCAGGAGGGATTTGGTGAAACCGAACCATGAGAAACTTGACCTGAAGCAACAGGATTATATCCTACTTGACTAGAGGAAAGGATATTATATCCCATACGGCCAAGAATGACACTTGGTGGTAACCAAGGAAAATCTCTAATAGAAGGAACCGTATATGCTTGTGACAGGTTAAATTTTTGGGTAGATGTACCCTCCAAAGGAAAAGTGGATGAATTCAATGCCATGGTGGGTGGTAATTATACAAATGGACGAAATAAACCTTCAGTTAAAGGGGAATTAGGAGGAGAGATATATCTTCCTTCCTCCAAGGTTTCAATCAACCCTTCAGGTTCATTTACTTTTGGGTTAATACTTCCCACTTCAGAGGTTGGGTCTTCGTCTAAATATGCCTCGTTAGAATGCCTTTCAAATACAGGAGAAGGTAAAGGTTCTTATCAATCAGGGTCAATACCTTTCATCCTACGGGATCTCCTCAAACCTGTATCATCTAGTGTATAAGGATGGATGGTACAAGCTACATCTCTCTCTAAGGCCTTCTAAATAAAACACACAACAAACACTAGTCAATCTAAACGAAACAAGCAAACATGTGAATACGTAGGATAAATAGCTAGATCCTCACAGGTGTGTCAAGCTATCACAACTCGTGATATACCGTAGGGTCTAATAGTAATACTCTGACCAATATTTCATAGCACTATTCAAGGAGGATTAAGACCGTAATCTTGACCATATTACCCGACTACTGGATAATACGTGCCTATTAATCTACCCAAGTGATGTTCTCGTTGTATTGCAACAACAAGATGACCAAAAGGTGTACTCGGTCGGCTCCAGGATTCTATGGGAGTCTCCCGATATACTCAAGGTACGAGAGAGCTCAAATACGTAGTAGCGTTGTCTAGTGTGCAAATGTTCGTAAGGGGCCTTCCGATATACTCTAGGTACATGGAAGAACCACAGAGTCCTAGGATGTAATGCTGGAAAATAACGACAACTCCTACGTTTAATGACGTCAAAACACATATTCTAGCCTATCACACAATGTTGCTAAATATTTTAAATTAATTTGCGCTTTATTTTATCTTGAGGCGGTTAAATGGACAAGATGGATTTTTTACTTGACTCAAAATCATGCACGGATTAGAATCAAAGTCTTTTATTTTGATGAATTCCCTACCTAAGAGAGAGATAAAGTTATCTTTCCTTTCCACTGCAAGACAAGCAATGCTAATGCAACTTTTCCTTTTCAAAAATGATGAAATGACAACCAAACATTTAAAACCATACACCCAAATCTATCCTAAAGTGGCCAAAAATAAATCCTTCTATCAACACCAAACGCAAACTCTATCTTGTTTCCTATATTTTCAAATCACTTGAAAAGGACACCTCTAAGCTTTACGAAAGACTCTAATAACCCTTCCAAACGGACGCAAATCAAATACAAAGCATTGTTAACGTCTAAAACATGCGACATAAAGAATGCATCTCACCACAGGCATCCTCACTAGATCCAGAACACATCATGAGTCCATAAGTGCCAAGAAACATTCAAAGCAAAGGGTGGCGCAGGTATTACACAGTTGACCTGTGCTATAGCGCATGTTACCTAAACAATGCATGCGCTACACCCACGCGTATTTTCATTCAATAGACACGCTACTGTCAAAAAGGTGGGACCAATCATGCCCAACGGCGCATTAAAGACTCAATCCTCCCAAAGGATCATAATTCGGCTCCTCACACACTTAGGGGCATTAATCAGTCCCCCTTGTGTACCTTGGAACTATTTCATGAAGGAGGAGAGTTCACATTTGGATCTAGTTGTTTGATGGCCACCTCTTGTCCTATAAAAGGAATCCATTAGCATGCATTTGGTAGAGAGAAATTAGAGCAAGGTTATGCTGCTAGATTTGAGTTGGAGCTTCCTCATAGCCCACCATTTCCTACCATTGTGAGCATTCCCAAGCTTTCCTGCCACCTACCATCAAGGGGCAAGTATCTCTCTCCATTGTTCTTCCACCTACTTAGCATTTAGATTGGACAAGAAATGCCTCCCTAAGGGATATTGTTGGCTTCCCTTGAAGCCCAAAACGCTTAGGTGTTGTACAGTTATTCCATTGTGCAATACAAGAGTGGTTTAGCATATCTTTGGTTGCTGTTGAATTTTGCATTCTCCCCCCATCTCCCTCATTTTATTTTTATTAATATTTTCATGTTTGGATGTGAACTACACTAACAATCTTTTGCAGAATCACTTGGAGGAATACCACCAACCATCAAAAGGGGCTCCAAGGACTGAGGCCTTGCAACAACCTACAAGGACTATCCCCTCACCAAGTGGAAGAGTTCACTTGTGCAATTTTTTCCATAACAAGCATACAAATTCTCTTTCGGACTCCAAATGCATATGAAACTTGAAAAACATTTTCTTCTTTATATGAATGCAAGATCCAAAATGAGCTTATATCAAACTAGTGCAAAAGAAGAAAATGTAATTTCTGGTTTTCAAGATGTTTTACTCAAGCAAAAGGAACTCAAAAGAAGGCTCTATCTCTGAACAACATGGAATTAAAGAGACTATCTACCTCTGCAAAAAAATCAAGAGCTAAAGGGGTCCAAGGAAACAAATAAAAACCCAAGGAAAAGAGCTCAAAAAGTCATGGATAACCCAAACTTTTCAAGACTTTCAACCAAGCCAAACCACACCAAACCAAGAAAAGCTTTCAAAAGAAAACAAGAGATATATATAAAAAAATTGAATCCAACTACAATCATATGTCAAAGAGGAATTTGAAAGCAGATGCAAGCTTTTGGGACTTGAATAGAACCACTATTCTACCCAACAAGCAAGCAAAAGACTAGTTCGATGCAAAGGACCAAACCAAGACTTAACCTTCCAAGCAACGCCAAAAGGTTCCAAACACAGCCAAAGATGATTTGGATGAATCTAAAATAGACCTATAGTTATGATAATATTACTGATCAAGAGACTCAAACTCGGAAAAATCGAAAATGCACACAAGGGATTTAGTTAACCCAAGGGGATTTCAAATTTCCAATCACAAGCCAATTTCCATACACCAAAGATGGTCCCAAATCTAACCAAAAATAGTATAGAAGGGTCCAAATAAATGTTATAATGATGTAAATATCACTTCACAAAAGAAATAATCTCATAAAACTGAAAAAAACTATGAAGGGATCAAAGTTAACTCTAGGGGGTTTCAAGTTTCCAAGCAAGGACCTAGTTTTCCAAATGAAGGGAGAAGGCCCGAAACACTACCAAATATGAATTTAGAGTGTTCAAAATAATGTTACAGAGATCATAAAGCTACTGTAAAATTACAATTGACTTCTAGAAGTGGAAATTGGTTCAAAGACTCAAAACTGGTCAGATTGCTCTAAGGATGCCAATGAAGGACCAAACACAAATTGTCAATAAAAAGGGACTCAAAAGAGATCAAAATCTATACAAAAAGGGTATGTAAGGCATCAAATGGATGTTGATAAATCACGCCAAAAAATTGGAAGTAAAAAGCCAGATAGGAGCCTTCAAAACAGGCCAGAAATTCCCCAAAATATGGGATTTTCGCCCCTGAAAAGACCAACACAGAGCGACATTTTGAGATTTTAGCCCTTAACTACTCTATGGGGGAGTGAAAAGAGGGAAAAAAATTTCTCTTTGGTCCCTTATGACAGATTGAAAATACTGCAGAAGGTCAAAAAATGAAGTTTTTGGCCTAGAATAGGGGTTGGATCAGAGGAGAGGTTCAAGACACTTCAATCCACTAATCAAAAAGATTCAAATGGGAAGAAAACACCACTCAAACAAGGCCAAATGATCCAAATAAGTAGTCAAGCAAAAATAAAAATAAAAAGGTGAAACTAGGGAAATATCCCCATTGGAGTCGCTAATTTCTGTGGTAAGGAATTCACTCTACGGATAGATTGAAACCTTCTTGACTATAACTAAGTTCCCTATGTCCTTAAGTCAAGACATAAACATAACAAATGGAACCCTAAAGTCCTATATCAAGAACATACACAAACAATTAAAGCATGAAAGGAAGGAGAAGAGATAAATGTCCTACCTCTGATCTGTAGGTTGTCCTAGCTGCTCCTGGTTGATCCAGCTCCAAGCTTACATATCCAAACTCTAATCCTGCAACACAAGATATGAAACACAACCTTCCAATGCACACAAGTGCATTAAGCCAAATCTAAATACAAACAAGTAATACATTCCATACATCCTTGAAAGAGACACGTGAAATGGGAGAATAGGGCAAGTTATTATTAAGAAAGCCAAAAGAATCTATTACAATGTGTTATACCTCATCTTTGATGTAGCAGCACCGTATTCCAAGCTCTCAATCATCGCTCTTCTAAATATCATAGGATCATAGTGACCACTCTCTTAGTGTTTCCTCTCTTTGAGAATCACACAATCATAAGTGTGATGCCTTCAATCTCTTTCCCCCATTTTCCCATGGAAATCCTTCATTATATAGGATTTGAGAAGCTCAACCACTATGGAGAAAGATTTGGATCAAAGGAGGATTATTTGGATCAAGAGGATATGATGGAGGAGAGTTTGGATAAAGGATATTGAGCTTACTTGAATGGAAATAAGATGATATTCAAAGGATAATATCATCCCCTCAAAATCTCTCTCAAATCCTACCCAAATCTTGCTCCTAGATTTGAGGGAACGTATTGGAACCAAAATTGTCGCTCCCCTAACAAGGGCCACAGAGTGAAAAATTGAGAATTGTCACTCCTTGGATAACTGATAGAGAGTGAAAATTAGGAATTATCGTTCCTTGTATAACTGCCAGGGGGCGAAAATACTCAATAATGGGCAAAAATCATGGTCAAAATGGTAATATTTTGACCTCCTATTGAGGGATTTGACTACCTAACATGGGTAGGGACCATAATATGATTAAATTTCCTTCTAGAATGCCTCGTAGGGATCATAATAACCACATTTCCAAGGTCTTAAAGTAAGACACTCAAGGAAGAAACATAATTGTGACATTTTGAGGTGTAACGGATGCCCCCAAAAGTGTGAAGTCAGAAGAGAAACTAATGGCCAAAACACTTTACCAAAATGTAGGTCCAAAGGGATATATGGAAGAGATCCGGAAGAGATTTGCAAAGAAAATACCAAGCAATATATCAACATCATCCCCATGGCGAGAATACCCATACTCAAAATAAACTGACCCAAAACATGGCTGCTAACCAATACATTGCAGATCCATGATAGTACTAGCTCAGGATACGACCACTGACATACAATGTGGATCTGTTCCTAATAATGGTTGAAGATATATCATGGCTACTAGAATACAAACCTAGATCCATGATATAACAATAACACAACCACAACCAATACAAAGTGGATCTGTGTGACAGTACATCAGTGAGTTCAACAACATGATGTCTATGTGGGAACCTACTCAAAAAATCTCCATCGCAACCTGGGTAAAGTACATAATGAGAGTCCCCAGGGTCTCCAACCCAAACTCAAAATGATACGATTCTATCCATGTGAATAAAGTACTTGACATCGAACATGGTAGAAACCACTTCATTACCAGTCAATGATGTAAATTGTTAACAAGTGCAAGGGAAATCACCAGTAATTTCAATGACTCCCAAGGTATCCTAGTACATTCCAACGAATGTGAATAAATGAGTTGGCATCGAACACTCATGTAATCATCCAATCAGACGCCAATGATGTAAGCCTACTGTTGGAAGCAATAAAACCTGCCATTGAGGCATGTAGGCACCAAGGTACTAAAATGGTCTCTAATTCTAATTCTCGGATGATGTGTTGATGTCGACAGGAACAAACTTGTTAAAGGAGGGCCATAATGAATCCCACATCATCGACAAGAAACTGACAGGAAATTGATGTGAAGTGATGAATTGAATGAGCACACACTGACACAAGGATGTATGGGCTGACAATATTGTAGAGGATGACTCGGGTAAAAGCATCCCTTTAACATTACATGGCATGAAAACAAGTGACTTGGAAGCATTGAATCAACGAGGCAGAGACCAATTCATAACGCAACAATGACTGAAGCATTCTTCAGATGACCCAAAGGAGTAAGATGAATCATGGAATTGGCATGAATCAGAGGCAAGCGGATTACCCAACTGTGTGACATAATGCATATAGGTGCCATGTTGAAGGGTGACACAAGATGCCATGAATATTTCCAGAACTTGGTTTACTTCTTCCCAACCCCCATCATGGTGGATGAGTACCTCTTTGTTTTTTAACAAACTTGAGGAGGATAACAAATGCTTGGTATAGCTCATATTTGATGAGTCCAACCTTATATGTTTTACGAATCTAAAAAGATTGGGTTCGATCCCATATGGGCCCTTCAATGTTTGGTTTTACGAGTCCAAAGAAGGTAAACTCGATGATTTTTCATGTTTAGAGAATCTGAAATAATCTAAAGAAGACTCCATAGTGCCTTTTTTGTATATTTAGTCTCTTAGGCCTGAAAAAGGATAAAATAATGTGAAGAACTCTTCCAGTCAAAGGTTGAGTAGAGTATAAATTTTTCGTAAATAGTCCAAATGGTCCGAAAAAGGGATAAACCGTCACCAAATGGATTTCCTTTCAAGTACTTTTACGGCAATTCAATGTACCACTTTGCGGCAGTACCAATGAGGGTCCTTTGAAATAGCCTCGAACATATGGAATCGTCTATAAGTGAGTTCAAGGAACATCACAGGTGATATGTCATCACATGGTAACTGGGATCTTCACCATGTTTGTTGTCAAAATTTGGGATGTCTTATGGTAGTTTGGTTGGTATAGGGGGGCAAAACTAGGCATGTTGAATGGGATCATTAGTCAACCGAGAGAGGTCTGGAATATCTAATATAGCCAAGAATGGTAATTGTTGGTTAGGCTGCAGATACTAGTGATAACTATATGGAATAGAAGTAGCAGTAGGACCATAAGTGGATCCTCCCATATAAGGTTGTTGAGACAATTGATTAACCATGGGGTTAACAGGATGGGTAGGTGGATATCCTTGTAAAGGTGTACCCAATGAATGATATTGACGCCAAGATACATTTGAAGGGCCTGCATAAGGCAGTCCACCATACAAATTAGGTTGTGGGATTGAATGGCCATCTTGAACAACATGCCCCCCAGCAGGTTGTGGGATCAAAGGGTTAGTTTGAAAAGCATGCCCCCGACTAACTTGTCAGATTGAAGTGTAAGCTTCCCCCCCACTAACTTAAGGGTTCAAAAGACCAAGTGGTGGACTACTAATAGTACCATAAGGTTCCCAAGCCGAATAAGCTTCCCAACTAGGATGCCCAAAAATAGAGGGTTGACCCCCAGTCTAAGGGAAAGCAGGCATGGATGATGGAATCACATTACCTAGTAAGGATGGATTTGGTAAAACTGAACCATGAGAAACTTGACCTGAAGCAACAGGATTATATCCTACTTGACTAGAGGAAAGAATATTATATCCCATGTGACCTAGAACGATGCTTGGTGGTAACCAAGGAAACTCTCTAATAGAAGGAACCATATATGCTTGTGACAAGTTAAGTCATTGGGTAGACGTACCCTCCAAAGGAAAATTGGATGAAGTCGATGACATGGTGGGTGGTAACTGTACCAATGGATGAAGTAAACCTTAAGTCAAAGGGGAATTAGGATGAGAGAGATATCTTCCTTCCTCCAAGGTTTCAATCAACCCTTCAGGTTGATTTACTTCAGAGTTTGGGTCTTCGTTTAAATATGCTTGTTCGCAGGCAGTTTGATGAGTCAACATCGCAGGTTTTGTGCAAGGCCAAAGGTACCACGAAAGGAGGAAAACGGAGAGCAAGGAGACAAGTATTTTGGTAGGTTTTGGGTCATCTGGACCGCATCATGTATATTTTGGGTCATTTAGACCACACTGTGGGGATTTTTGGGTCGTTTGACCACATTTTGTGGGATTTTGGGTTAGTTCTTGTAGAAGTTTGTTAAGAAGCAGTTAGGCGATTGCCTAAGTGGTCCACAAATGTAAAGGCGTAAGCCTATAAATAGATGTAGGTTTGTAAGTGTTGAAAATCATCTTTTGGTAAGTTGTTGAATCTTGTCGTCAGAGAGATCTTGATCTGAACTGTGTATCGCGTTGTATCCGGGTTTTTGGCGGAGATAAATATGATATGACAGAGTTTTGAGCAGAATCCTTGTGTTGTTTCCATCTATCTATGGTAAATGCATTTTGTGATATGAATTGTGAATGATGCGATGTTTCCTTGCTGCAATTAATGCTTTACTGTTATATCTGTCGCATTCTTATGGTGATGTCAATAATGAGATCTGTTGAATGATGTCGCGATCATGTTTAATGCCCGAGTTGAATGCTTAGATCTATCTTTGTATGTTGCAATAAGTTGATCAATTGATGCACAACATCCTCCTTCATTCGACAGAAACATGGTTCCATCAACTCTCCCTTGATCATCTCGGGTGAGACCTCATTTGCTCCGCAGGTGTTGCTAGACAGGGTTAAACATGTCTAGGTCGGTGCTCAGGGAGATCACGGTGGCTTGGGTGTCGAGAGCGTGTGGAACCCCTGTCGACTGGGTTTGTGTCAACAAATGGTTCCGTTGCTGGGACCGTAGCGCGAAGTGAAAGGAGGATATGTTTTGGCATCCGACAAGACCGTAGATCCAAGATTGATTCGACCTAAAGCTGCGAGAGTTCGCTAAAAAAGAAAATAAGAACCCTAGGTGTTGGCTCGGTTTTGCAACCAAGCTTAGTGCTATGGGCACCTACTAACTAGTAGTAGCAGTTTCAATAGAAATAAAAACAATAAACTAAATAAACAATACTTTTCATGGATCTAAGCAAGAATCTAAGCAAATAATTTAAATATTTCAAAAATCAAGAACAAGAAACATAAGAAATAATTTTTGTATTGAAAAGTGGGGGGCAAGCAAGTGCTTGCGATATTACCTTCAATGGTGAAGGTTGATGTTGAGTAACTCCCAAGATGAGTAGCTCCAAACTCCAATAGGTCTCTTTCTCCAAGGTTGCTTCAATGGCTAAAAGTGCTCAGGGGAGATTTCAGCAGCATAAGGATGAGATAATGGAAGGATGTGAAATGAGGAGCCCCTACCACCTTTTTATAGGTTTTGGTGGTGGGAGATACCATTTGTGGTTTTGTGGAAACCAAATGGTATTGACCAACATGGTTTAGGTACTTTTCCCTCCTTTTTCCTTTTTTGAATAAAAATAATATTTTAATTCCCTTTTTAATATTTTTGGGAATTTGGACCCTTTTTGAGGGTTTTTTATGATTTTATTGGAAAAATAATCTTTTTTAATGGAAAAAGGGGTGTACTAAGGTCTTTTGGTGACCTTTTGTTGGTTTCAGAGGCTCAAATGGTGGAAAAGTGGACAAATGGGTCATGTGAGTAAGGGAATGAGCTAGTGAGCACTTTTTAGGTGTTAACAGATTGCCCCCTGATGTGTGAGGGCAGGAGCTCATCGTATGGCCGATAGACATCATAGTTCTTTTGTCCTTTTTTCTGGGGTTTAGGGGAGAGAAGAGACCGGTTGGAGACTGGAGCCACGGCCCTTGGAAGCTGCAAAAACAAAAAATATTACATGGCCTCAATATGAATGAGGGATAATCTCTGATAAAGGACGAGGCGGGCATTCCCATGCTCGTATCAAGACATATACCAAACAATTAGTCCCAAGAAGGGGGATCTAATACACGAAGAAATATACTGGTACATCGTAATGGTCTAGAGGGGACATTATTGTGGGATATACTCATGATCATGGCTGATCTCAATAACTGATACACTGGAATAACTGTTGAACTGCTGAAACTGAAGTCGTCCCACATCTGTATGGACTCAATGACTGTGAGCCATCTTTGGGAAGTATTTGTATATGTTATACTCGA
This sequence comes from Larix kaempferi, assembly GCA_027924585.1. Classification (NCBI taxonomy): domain Eukaryota; kingdom Viridiplantae; phylum Streptophyta; class Pinopsida; order Pinales; family Pinaceae; genus Larix; species Larix kaempferi. Next base: position 8,888,735 of record BSBM01001033.1, read on the forward strand.
GGGAGTATAAAGCTTGGGTACATCTGAATACTGTCGCCATACGCAACCCGGATATCTATAGAAAAAATGTAACTGGTTGTATCCATAGTTTGACTCTCAAATGTGGAGGAGTCAGGTGGTATCCGGGGTCTTCGACTAATAACTGAATGGACCGATACCCTGTGCGAGTCTCAACTATGCGATCAAGGTGTTGGAGTCGAGCATGTGAGAAACAAGCATTCGGAGAGGCACTGAGGATTCCTCTCGAAATGATTCGTAGGCACTCATCATAAATGGTAATGAGTCCAAGACACAGGGACCTCTAGGTCTATCCTCTGGAATAAATGGGTTGTCGTCGACAGAGGGAGACCAGCAACTAACAAGGCAATGATGTTTCCTTGATAGGAGCACGAGGTGTAGAACTGAAGTGATGTAGTACTGCTGGTAGGACTGACATACTTGTGGGGATGGGAAATAACTGGGTCAAAAAATGGGTTGACTCAAACTTCCTTTGTTCAGAGCATGATGACATGGTTGACCTGGCAGCGTAGGGAACTGACTTGTAGGTGTGGGGATCATCTTTTGGGGACTGAAGGGTATGTACTGACTCTGGGGGGGGAGGACGAGCTGATAGGTGCCGTCGAGGAATTGTCAAGGTGACATACTGCAGAATACTCTGAACAAAGGCGACCAAAATGGGGAAGCTGCTATGTGAGTAGACGTGATGTGTTGTAGCGCCAAGAGGCACCATTCTTCCTTCTTCGTAGTTTTAATGAGCTCCAAGAAGGGATAAAAGTGTGCTCTGAAATGGTACGGTCCTGTGGATTTTGTGAGCCCAGGACAGCTCATGCTCATGGTTGCTTTCATGTTTAGAGAGTCTGAAAACGGTAAGTGGACTCTATTGGTGTTTCTTTTTCGTAAGTTTAGTCTCCAAGGCCCGAAAAAGCATAAAATGATGCGGATGGAGAACTCTTCTAGCCGATGTGACTAGAGTATACCTTTTTCGTAGTTAGTCTACAAGGTCCAGAAAAGGGGTAAAATTATACCAGGTAGACGCCCTTTCAGATACGTTTAGCGAGCATGAAAGGAAGCAAGGTTGCTCGGCGATCTTTTCATTGTTTTAGGAGTCAGAAAAGAGCTTAACGGAAACTCCCTAAGTGCCTTTTTCGTAAAAGGGGTTGCTCGGCCCGAAAAAGGGATAAAATTATACCGAACAAGAATGGACTGATGAGGGCGAAAAAAGGTCTCAAGCATCGTCATCAGTGCGGAAAACTGTATCCGGTGATCAAGGATCGTCGAAAACGGAGAACGGCCGATGTGGCACGCAAACCGAGGTGATGTGGGGGGCAGAAAAAATGCCCTGAAAATCAGGACGTGACAGCGAGGAATGATCTCAAGCATCATCACGCGCGCGGAAAACTGAATCCGGTGATATAAGGCACGTCAAAAACGGAGAACGGCCGATGTGGCACGCAAACCGAGGCGACGAGGGGGGCATGGGAAAAAATGCCCAGAAAATCTGAAGGTGAGAGCGAGAAATGATCTCAAGCATCATCACGAGCGTGGAAAACTGAATCCGGCGATATAAGACACATCGAAAACGGAGAACGGCCGATGTGGCACGCAAACCGAGGCGACGAGGGGGGCATGGGAAAAAATGCCCGGAAAATCTAAAGGTGAGAGCGAAAAATGATCTCAAGCATCATCACGAGCACGGAAAACTGAATCCGGCTATATAAGGCACGTCGAAAATGGATAACGGCCGAAGTGGTACGCAAACTGGGGCGACAAGGTGTCGGGATAAATGTTGATATTGGTCCTAGTGAGAGCGAGAAATGATCTCAAGCATCATCACGGGCACGGAAATATGAATCCGGCAGTGCAAATGGTGCGAAAAACGGAGGTCATAAGGACTCTGGAATGGTTTAAAGGAAAGAACTAGGTTAAAAAATGGCTACAAATAAAGGTGATCTCACCAAGCGAAGGATGCAGTGGTGGGGAGAAATGATGACCCGTGGGGGCAAAATACTAGGTGTATCAAATCAACTGAAATATACAAGTGACACGTGACCTCAAAAATGGTTGAGATCACGAATATGAAAAAGTGAGCAGGGTTAATGACCTACCCCCATGCTATGTGCATGGGGTTTATGATTATGGATCACATATGTGTTGGTTTGAACGATGGGTTCATTGAGGTGTTGAGATAGAGATGATGGGGAAGGTTTAAAATGATTGATCATGCCCCCTATCCCGGGGTCGAGGTAATCTATTATGCCCCCTAACTCAGAGGTGTCAATGTGGTGCAGATGTTGTCTCAGAGAGAGATCAATAGGGCATTGAGCAACTGCTGGCTGGGTGTTATACCATGAGGCTGTGGGCTGTGGTGGCATACTAAAGTGATGATATGATGATGGGGGATTCTCTTTGTGGTGTGGATGCCCCCAGTATCTCCGATGAGGATCACAATGATGATGAGTAGGCAAGGTTTTGGACCTGCCCCCATGTTGTGGACATGTGGTTTCCTGGTCGATTTGAAAGGGTTGAACCTGTGTGTCAAAGGGATCAATGGAAGGGACCGACTGGACAGAGGGGTATCCAGTGGAGATCGTATAAATGGCGGGGTCAAGGCCAGGCATTTCGGTATCTGACCAAGTAAAGAGATCAGTGAATTCTTGGAACAGTTGTTGGTATTCTCCGATCTCATGCTCACTGTGGGAGGTTCTTAATGTGATGGTATGAAGGGCACCAAGTGGGTCAGAGATGTCAATGTGGATGACGGGAGAAATATCGGCCATGGGATCCGTTAACAAGTCGATTTTAGTAGGAAGGAAATCCTTGGACTCAACCACGGATTGGGTAGCGGTGGTGGATGAAGTCTCTTCCGGGAGGAAGTATGGACGATGGTGCATGTCTTCCCCGGGATAATCAAAGGTAGTAGGAATCTCGAGAACCTCTTCATCATTGCGGGAGCTTTGAGTGGTCAAATCGAGTGATGAGGTAGTGGTAGTCGAAGAGATCGTGTAGATGGTGTTAATCTCTCCAGATGAGGATGATGCGGGAGGGTATATATCCTCGATAGTAGGGGGTGCCGTCTCTAGGTCCAAATTGTTCATCTCGTAGAGAGCTGCTCTGTAGTCTGGGATGTCAGGACAATTGTGGGAGTAGTGGCCGTAAATACCGCATATCGCACATGGGTGGTTGGTACGTAGTGATTTATCACGAGGCATGGGGTTTGGATCGAGTTTGACCACCGGGATGTTGGGGTCATCGTCAAGCATTTGCATGTGTTCCTTCAATGCAGGTAACTGTGGGCACTGATGAGTTGGATGGCCTAACTCATCACACAGCGAGCATTTTGGAGGAGCACGAAATACGGGGGGAGGTTTAACTACCTTGGGTGGGGGAACCGCAGTGTATGGTTGTGGGCCTCTGCCCCGAGTGGGCCTGACGAATGGAGGGGGATTCGTCGACGACGAAGGAGTCGTGATACCGGGAGGTGGTTGGGTAGAAGTAACAATGGGTTGCACCGGTTGTAGGATGACATTTGGTGTCGGTGGAGGAACGGGAGGCGTAATATACCACACGGGTAATCCTAATGTTAACCCGGGGAGACTAAGGGTAGCCATAAACGGGGCGCTTACTACACCCGAAGGAGGAAATAGAAAGGGGATTGTGTGGATAGGTGTAACACCGATGTGACTAGGGACCAATGGTGGTTTGGGTAACAAGGAGGGTTGATTACCGGGTGTTTGTGAAAGAGTGCAGAGGTTAGCGACCTGGGTCTCCGGTGACGGTGGTGGAATGGCCTGGAATGTAGAGGTTATCGACGCCTCGGAGTAAATTCTGGGTCCTACTGAGGAAATGAATGAGGTAGTTGCACCACAAACAGGTTGTTCAACCATGGTGAGACCATTTTCAGGTGTGGTAGGGGCCTTGGGATCGTAATAGGTGAGCTGGTCGACCTTGACCACGCGTCCCTCATGGGGGAACATCATGGTACGAAAAACGGATGAGGCAACCGCTTTCATGGCGTACATGTAGTTGCGACCAAGTAAAAGGTTATAGTCTAGTGGGGCATTGATGACCTCAATGTCAATGAGCACGGTTTTACCCGCCAGCTGGACAGGGACATTGGCTAACAGACCTAGGGGTTGAGCCGAACGGCCGTCATAGGCTCGTAATGCAGTGGTGGACTGCTGGAGAGTAGGGGATCCCAACTTCTTCCAAACAAATGTGGACATGACGCATGTGGAGGCCCCTTCATCGATAATGCACCGATGGATGACAACATTCCGAACAGAAACGGAAACTTGGAATGCTAAAGAGGAAGGCAGGCGGGGTTCAGACTGGTCTGAATCGAATGCGATCAACTGTGAATCATTGGGGTCAATGGCGCCAATGGCAGAGAGCAAAGTTTTGCGCTGCGAAGGACAGTTTTTCAAAACTTCTAAAGCAGACATGGCTGCAGGAGACTGGGCTAAGTCATCTACGATGTTGTAATTGGACGCAGCCCGTGCATTGGGGTTGTTGTTGACTCGGCGAAGGGGGAAGCGAGGTGCTTTAGAAGCGCCATCGAGTGGAACCTGAGGTATACGCAATGTCTGATCAGTGGGATTAGCATTAGTATCCTTTTCGGCGGGGGGTGTTTCAGAAGTCGGTCCGTATTGATTCCGACGGGTTTGGATATTGACGTCGGCGGTGGACATCATCAATAAGTGGTGGGTGCCTGAATCAAACATGGGTTGGTCAGGAGCTGCGTAAGTAATTTGTTGTGGTTGCACGTTGCCCTGTTGGGGGGCTGACGGCTGAGTGTTCACCACTCCTTGTGTTGGAAAAGGGTTTTGGAGGACCAAAGGTTGTTGTGGGGGTGGTGGGGGGTTGGGTGGTGGCTGAGGAGCCGCCTGCCCTTGACGATGGGCGTCATTTGTCCATAGTTGTCGAGCTCGCTCCAGATGTGGGCAAGCGTGGGTGTAGTGGCCATAGACACCACAAATGGAACAAGGATGGTTTGTTCGTAAATTAGCATTTTTGGGTTGCTTAGGTGGCCGATCAGGATTTTGATGAGCGGGCGCCGCGTTATTGTCTTGCGGAGGATGGGTAGGTTGTGGAGCTTGGTTACGGTTTTGATTGTTTCCACGGTTGCGTCCTCTTCCGCGGTTTGGTTGCCCACCCTGGTTGCGTTGGTTATTTTGGTATTGGGGCTGATGTTGTTGTGTGTACACATGCCCTTGAGCATTGGGGGGATTCTGAGGAGCCGCAGGTGCGGGAGCAGGTTGCGGTGGATAGTATGCAGGTGGAGCTGGAGGGGGTCCAGTTGCCTGCTGGGGTTGTTGGTACCCCTGAGCTGGTGGAGGTGTGAGGTTAGCCGGTGCAACCGGTTGTGGGTAATGCATGGGCTGTTGTGGGAACTGCATGGGGGTCTGAACCGTAGGTTGAGCATAGTATGTAGGAGGTACATATGCTGATGGCGCTTGGCCATAACAATGTTGTGGACAAGAGGGTCCATGAACGTGATGGGTCTGGTTTGTTGGAGCATAGGAAGTCGTCGCTCCGGAACTAGATGTAGCCCTAGAAAGGTCTGGGGCGGGCATGGTGCTCACCATACTGAAAGGTTTTGCTTGCGGTGTAATTTGGCCAATAATGCCATCAGCGGCATGTGATGCCCCCGGTGTGTCACCGCGTGCAGAGTCGCCTCGTGGGGCGTCCGGTATGATCGTGTATAGGTAACCCGACTGGGCGTAGATGAGATCAAACTGTTGGGCCTTGAGGATGGCCTCTTCCTCAGACTGAGGTCTTTTAGATGCTACATCCTTCGCAATGAGAGGAAGGAGGGATTTAAGGAACCAGTCTAAAAAGATTCGGTCGTCTAATTTAATCTTGCATAGGCTTCGGCACCGACGCCAATCATGGATATGGTCAGTGATATGCGTGGCCGTGTTCTGTCTGCAAGACAGTAGGATCTCGACACCCGCATCATAGCGGACAGGTAGCTGAAAGAATTGTAGGAAAGTCGAGGCAAGGGAGGTAAATGTGGCATGCGTCCCATGGGGCTGCTCGATATACCATTTGGCTGCGGAGCCAGTGAAGGTGCGTTGTAAAAGCCGGAGGCGGATTGAGTCATCCACTATGGAGTTGGAGGAACACCATAAATGGAAGGACATGATGTGGTTCTGGGGGTCTTCTCCTGCCTTACCCTCAAACTTAGGGATGTCAGAGGGAAGTTTAGTGGGCATATGGGGCCACGCAGGATCATGTCTAATGGGGTCATTTGTGAGCCTAGCTAAATCTGGCAGGTTCAGACTTGCCATGTATGGTAGACTAGCAGATGTGGGGACCGAAACTGGGACATGCCTAGCCACTGTGGTATGGTGTAGGGGTCCAGTAGCGCCTAAAGGTATGCTAGGTATGGAGGGTATGTGCCCTCCAATAGGTGTGGTATGGTATGGGTTAGTGCTCCCAAGTGCAACATGGGTTACATTTGGGTTAGGAACCGCACTAGGGATTCCTGGTATAGCACTCCCAAGTGCAACATGGGTTACACTTGGGTTGGGGATCGCACTAGGGATTCCTGGGATAGGGTTTGTGGAAACCGAAGGGGGTATGACCCCCATGTTGGGTATACCCATGACAGGTGGTGGCCCTGTGTTAGGCATTCCTGAATGTGGAGTGTTACCCATATTGGGCATACCCAGGGGGGTAGTTGTTACCGTGGATGGTACTACAGCAGAAGGGTCTGCAGATGTCTGACCTATGGTAGTTGTAAATAGTGGATCAAATGGTGTTCCAGACATAATTGTGGTTGGTGGTAACTCTGTGGGGTTTTCGGATTCTACCTCCAAATCAAAGGTGAAGTGGGGTATGTCAGAATCGGATGACTGTCTAATTGATTGACGATGTGTCGAATCAAGGGATAATGCTCTGCGTCCGTGACGTGGAGAGCCAAGTGGACTAAACTCTGGGAGTTCGCCCTGTAGACGACGGGAGCGTCTAAAATTCTCAATGGTGAGAATATGTTTGTGTGTAAAAAATTTATTTAAGTATCAGGTGGTGATATATAAAAAAGACTCAAAACCCTATTGCAACCAAGGGTGCAAGAAGGGGAGTGAAAAAAGAAGGCTCACAGGCCAAAAAATCAATCCTCAAAAAATGCACTTATTCTAGCAGCTGTGCTACAATAAGTGGAGGAATGCAACAACTGGTCAGAATACCAACATGCAAGCGGCTCCTAGAAAAAATAGGTGTAACTAGACCACAGGTAGGTTGAAATCATGCAAACACCTAATCTAAAAGTATTGTGACTCAAACAGACGATATCCTCTGCAAGGTGATGAAATCCAAGTCAGACAATATGAATGTTGAGACAACGGCTAGATATCCCCCTACCGGGAGGGACACCGGGTAATCAATCCTAAAGACAGGCTACTAGGATACTCCGTTCATGACGCGTCGAGAAAAGGTAAATCTGTCGTTTGGTCCTTTGATCGCAATATCCCAATACAGGGATATCCCGAGAACTGCGAATGGTAGCCCTTCGGTTACTGAATGGGTTTCGGTATCCCACTCAGGCTTCCGGAACCATCCTCGCGACTTCAACCCTCCTAAGGGAGAGGCCTTCCCACAAACCGGTTGTGACCGCGCCAAAAAGTACTAAGAGATTTTAGCTCCCTAATTGGACAACTTCTATGTCTCAGATGTATGAACTGAGGGGTGTTATTGGAACACCTATCCCCCCAATACTACCTAGCTACAAGAATTCTTTTAGTGTTTCCCAAGTGGGGTTAAAAGTGTGTTCAAATTAAGGTACGTTTTAAGGCTTAGTTCAATTAAGTGATCGTGTGAGTGCACGTGAGGTGTTGTAAACTGAAATTGAAAAGAATTAAATGCTTTATAGGAAATTTTCAAAAAATAAAGGATTTTTCGAAAATAAAAAGCAAATATTTATGACTTTTCACTAAAAGGAATTTAAATGCTTTTCAAAAAATAACTCAAAAAATAATGGATTTCTTGGATTTATGAAAGCAAGTAATAGACTTCTAAAATAAATAAATGGATTTCTTTGTTCAAGGAAATTGCTAAGGGCAAGATTCTAAAGAAGTAAACATGAAAAAATTTTAACCTAGATAAAAATGCAAAATAAGTCTTTCTTTCACTTTCTTGAAAATTTTTAAAAAGATTTGTAGATATGCATTCTAAATAGTAAAATGTTCCTATGGCTGTAAACAATGTTGGAATCTTAGTACTGTAAAATATGAGCCAAAATGGGTGAACTGAAGTGATAAATAACACTAAAATACAATATTAGATAAATTTTTATGGAAAATTTCTTAAATCTAATAGCATATTTGGATTCCTTGATCGAAAACACCCAATTTGAAAAAAAAAATCGTTTCAAACGGAGTTCGGGAGAGGGAGATATGGTCGTTTGAAAATTGAGCTGCGCGGCCAAAAAATCACATGGACCGCGCGGGTTTTGGGCCAAAAGTCGCGATGGACCGCGCGGGTTTTGGGCCAAAAGTCGCGATGGACCGCGCGGCTTTCTGGCGCACAGTCGCGATGGACCGCGCGGAAAAAGGCCGCGAAGCCGCGATGGACCGCGCGGAAACAGGGCGCGAAGCCGCGATGGACCGCGCAGAAAAATGCAGAAAAGTCGCGATGGACCGCGCGACTGTCTGGAAAAAATCCGCGATGGACCGCGCGGAAACAGGCAGAAAAGTCGCGATGGACCGCGCGACTGTCTGGCAAAAAGCCGCAAGGCGGAAGCCGTGCACGGAAACCAAGAAACGAACCCGAAAATTTAAAATTTCGGGCTGTTTATGGGGCCAAATCTCAGAACAGCAATGGATCTGCTGTCTAAGATGGCAGATCTATGGATCTAAAGGTTAAAAACTCATAAAAACTAAGATTTAAAGGAAAAACTAGAGATCTAAAGTTTCAAACCAAAGCGGAGTCGCCAAAAACTGTTGGCTCGGTTTTGCAACCAAGCTTAGTGCTATGGGCACCTACTAACTAGTAGTAGCAGTTTCAATAGAAATAAAAACAATAAACTAAATAAACAATACTTTTCATGGATCTAAGCAAGAATCTAAGCAAATAATTTAAATATTTCAAAAATCAAGAACAAGAAACATAAGAAATAATTTTTGTATTGAAAAGTGGGGGGCAAGCAAGTGCTTGCGATATTACCTTCAATGGTGAAGGTTGATGTTGAGTAACTCCCAAGATGAGTAGCTCCAAACTCCAATAGGTCTCTTTCTCCAAGGTTGCTTCAATGGCTAAAAGTGCTCAGGGGAGATTTCAGCAGCATAAGGATGAGATAATGGAAGGATGTGAAATGAGGAGCCCCTACCACCTTTTTATAGGTTTTGGTGGTGGGAGATACCATTTGTGGTTTTGTGGAAACCAAATGGTATTGACCAACATGGTTTAGGTACTTTTCCCTCCTTTTTCCTTTTTTGAATAAAAATAATATTTTAATTCCCTTTTTAATATTTTTGGGAATTTGGACCCTTTTTGAGGGTTTTTTATGATTTTATTGGAAAAATAATCTTTTTTAATGGAAAAAGGGGTGTAGTGTACTAAGGTCTTTTGGTGACCTTTTGTTGGTTTCAGAGGCTCAGATGGTGGAAAAGTGGACAAATGGGTCATGTGAGTAAGGGAATGAGCTAGTGAGCACTTTTTAGGTGTTAACACTAGGTTCTCAACAGATCGGTGGTTGGCGAAGTACATTCACGACGGTCCGCACGAATATTTTTTCTGCAAATTCCCAAACATTCTGTATGAGTGGCTAGAAAAATTGACCTTCCAGAAGAGGAATTTCCAAGGTGGTGAACCGGCAGCCTAGACCCCAGAACTGATCCAGGAGCTGCAAGAAGTTGACAACAAAGTGTCACGGGCTGTTGAAGTTTGGGTTGACAATATACTGGAAGGTTATATTACTGAGTTTGCAATTGATACGATAAAGTCTTACAGTGAGGCAGAAAGGGAATTCTTCAACGGGCCCAGGGGTAGGTTTTTGCTGTCACTACAGTTGTCCATTAAAATGCTCATTTGTGAAAAGGGCATACTGAAGATGCACCTAGATCAGTAAGAACCCTGGTGGGCGGAGGCCGTGGATACCGCGACGGCAGGGGGGCAGTACATGGAATGATAAGGGGTAGATGGGTGCAGGTCATGACGAGACTTTGAAGGAAGCCAAGGAAGAGAGTGGTCTTACAAGGGGAGAAGCAAGGTTTCAACAGGAAAAGAGGCAGAGGATAGGAGAAGTTCCTGTTGTGATCGGAACGTAAGGCTGTGAAGGAATACCACACGGGACGAAGCGACCTCACAGTTCCAACAAGGACAACCAGGCCACGCCCAGGACAGAGGCAGGATCAAACCCCAGCTGCAACGCACCCACACCTCCGCTCACTATCTCTCAACCAGTAAGAAAAAAATCTTTGACACCACTGTGTTCATCAGGACAACAGAATTTAATTGCTAGTAGCTTAGTGACTGCAGGAAGGAAGCCCAGGATGGCGGGCGAAGATGCAAAGTTACCGTTGTTCCACAGAAACTGAACAGATAACCCTAAGCAATGCTGGTTTTTATGCGAAGCAGTGTGGACTGTAAAGCAAATTACTGATGATAGTGCCAAAAAAGGACAATTGGAGACAACCCTTCGAGGCCGCACATTAGACTGGTTCATGAAGTTTGTGCAAGTTCCTGTAGGCGCTCCAGAAAATACGTTGGATGAAGTTCGAGTTGGATTGATCATAGAGTTTAGAAAACCCAAATCTGAAGCGCGGTATATTACATAACTAAAATAAATTAAGCAATACCCCAATATGACTGTGTGGGATTTTGACCAGCGATTCAAAACATTGATGGCAAGGGTCAGCTTCGACATGAGCACTATCCAACACAAAGAATGGTTCATTTCGGCATTTCTCCCACACATTCGACTACCACTGATGCAAAAGAACATTACAACATCGAGTAAGGCGCTACAGATTGCGATGCGGTTGGAAGCTTCGTCGCTTGATGAGAACGTTGCGGGTATGTCACAGATTCAGACGCAGCTGGCTAACTTGACAATACAGCTACAAGACCTTAAGAAGGGTAAGGAATAGCGTGAGGAAGTATGGTGCACACGATGTCGCAAAGAGGGGCATACTTATAAGGATAATTTCCCATACTTCTGCAACTATCTGGTTTCAAGAGCACCGAATCCATTGAGTGGTGGCAGCATGTCGTGGTGTCGCATCTGTCAGGTATATGGGCACCACCATGAGGAGTGTCAATACATGCAGAAGATGGTCACAAAATTGATGAATCTGTATTGTACATTCTGCAAGTCTGTGGGACATGAAGACAAGGGCTGTCGGGTATGGGTTGCTTCAGGAACGAATGTACGATGCATTCTATGTGAAAGACGACCAGCGTGTCGTACAACTGCAACATCAGCCTCAAACGCAGGTGCATTTTGTACCGCAGTAGCAACCACAATAGTTTATGCCACAATATGCTCTGATGCAAATGGATTCGCATCAGCCACAGTACGTTCAGCATCCACAGTATGTGCAGCCCGGGCAGTATGCGCAACCGCAACCGAATCCCATGTAGCAACCGCAATGTTAAATTTTCAGAATTTACTTCAATCTGATCTAGGACTTAACTAATAGAACAACATGTACAACAAATCTACAACATATCAATCATGGACACAATAATGCAAGCACACAAGAGACACAGAGTTTACTTGGGGAAAACCATAAAGGTGAAAAACCCCAATAACTTCCTCAGAGATAGATAGAGCAATGATACAACCAGAATACAAGAGATAGTCTTCTCCTAGAAGCAGAGCCTCCTCCTCCACAAGTGCGCCACTCTCCCAAGTGTGAGTGATAGAATAGAATGTGTAAAATGAGAGAGACACACTCTCTATTTATACACTAACTTGACTTGACCTTTACTCAACTAGGTCGGCCTCAACTTAACCACTTAACATAATGCTGACTGGGCCGACCCCCACTAGGGTGGTCTAATAACCCTTTGACCCACATGGATGACCCCCAATAGGGTGGTCTAATAACCCTTTGACCCACATGACTTATACAGGGCCAACCCCAACAAGGTGGTCTAATAACCCATCAAGTATAAGTTATGACACTTACAATATAAATGACGACACTTCCGTATAGAGGAATAATAACATCTCTATAGGAATACAATATACATATATGTGAAATACATTCCGAAGTTACATATACATCAACACTCCCTCTTAACTAGGAAGGTATTTCTCGACACATGTCTTCTAGCACAAGTCATCTTCTCTGGATCATCATCACTGCTGCTGCTATCTCAATCAATCTCTGAATCTACTCATCATAGGAAGTTCTACAGAGCCAATCCTTTTTAATGCTGGATGTAGGCCCACCACCTGCAGGTCTTCGTCATCACTGTCCATACTATGGAATCCTCAGGACTTATTACGTGCGTCACAAAACCTCAAAAGAGCATCCTGGGCTGTTACGAGCACACGGCTCTACCTATAGGATCTCCCAGGGCCATATTATATGTGACCTCACCACAAAACCTTGCAAGAGCATCCCAGGTTGTTACGAGCACACAGCTCTACCTATAGGATCTCCCAGGGACAGATTATATGTGGTCACCACAAAACCTCGCAAGAGCATCCCAGGCTGTTACGAGCACACAGCTCTACCTATAGGATCTCCCAGGGACAGATTATATGTGGTCATGGCAAAACCTCGCAAGAGCATCCCAGGACTTATTACGGGCACACAGCCCAACCTATCGGATCTCCCAGGGACATATTATATGCCATAGGACAAAACCTCAAAAGAGCATCTGCCAGATATCCCAGGGCCAGATTATATGCCATAGGCAAAACCTCAAAAGACTATTTGCAAATCTCCCAGGGCCAAATTATATGTCCTCCCAAAGCAAAACCTCGAAAGAGCATTTTCCAGATATCCCAGGGCCAAATTATATGCCATAGGCAAAACCTCGAAAGACTATCTGCAAATCTCCCATGGCCAAATTATATGCTCATCTGCACAACTTGATCCACGGCCATAGAGTATCAACCTAATACTCACCATACATCATCCCGATGTACACATGATCATCCTGATCATCATCACTGCAACATCCTGCTGCATGTCATCTGGAGCAACATCCTGAAGCTCGTCATCCATGATCATCCTGATCATACAATGCATCTACCTGATGCATACCAAGTATCTACCTGATACATATCATCATACATGATCCACCTGATCATACAGTGTATCCACCTGATACAAATACAAATACATGATACATATCACCATACATGATCCACCTGATCATACAATGCATCTACCTAATGCATACCAAGTATCTACCTGATACATATCATCATACATGATCCACCTGATCATACAGTGTATCCACCTGATACAAATACAAATACATGATACATATCACAATACATGATCCACCTGATCATACAATGTATCCACCTGATACATATACAGATACATGGTTCAAGCATCCAACATGATGCATATACAAAATACATACAAATGATCCAACTGATCATATCCGGCATCCAACATGATGCATACATACATATAAATGATCCAACTGATCATATCCAGCATCCAACATGATGCATACATACACAACCTAATTCTAGGAACATCAGTATATACATTATTGAACAATATTATTTAAACAATAAAATATGCAAGTAATGAAAATTCAAATACTTATCTTTGTTTGTTTGATGGGTGGACTCCCTCTGAATCTTTGCAACTCCATTCTGATGTGGATTGTGAGAAGTGGTCAACTCCCTCTGAATATCTACATCCTTGTAGAAACTACTGGAGTGTGCTCCCTCTTGATATTTGCTTCCTGGATTACCTGTCCTTGAACTTATATACATTCTCGATCCCTATGCATGCTTGTTAGTATCATCATTGTGTTATCCTCTAGGTCTCATACATAATCAAACATTCATTAGTATAATCTTAATATTATCAAAACACAATAATCTCAAGCATGTATAGTCAGGATCAATTCAAACACAGATAATAAAAATTAGTATTCAAGGTTTCAGGGAAGTCTTCTTTTATTCATACATATTCTTATTTGATCATAGGACTCTTCTGGTTAGTTAAATCATCAATCAAGAGAAGAGATATAATATGCATAAAACCCATGATTATTCAAACCTATACCTACATGATTCTTCTGGTTAGTCATATCATCAATTATGGTAAGAAACATAATATGCATACAACCATGATTATTCAAACCTATGACTTCATGAATAATCATTATCAACAACACAACAGTATAAGATCCTAACACAAGGTAGGATTCTAGCTTGATATAGGGAAAACATACCTGGATTAGCATGCTAGCTAGTTATGTCTAACATACCCGCATAATGTCTTCTGATTCTCTTCAGTGACTTGTGCTAGTAACCTGCATGTCTCATAAGTTAACCATTGTAGAACCAAGTTATACATACCTCAAAAGTAGATCTTCTATGTGATCCATGACAATGGATGAATCTTTGTCTTCATGTCACCATGAGCATATGTTCTTGAAGTAGAACATGATTTGACTTTCTTGGTGTACCTTTTGTGTTAGCAAACAACATAAACCTCATACAACATCACAATGCATTAGTACAATCATAAGTGTCAAAACCTTAATCAATGAATATCTTCTATTAAGGTGATACGACAAGTCCAATAATTAATCAAGAATGTACTGTAATGATATGAAGACAAACATATGATAAACTTAACCATGAAACATACCTGTAAGCCATACCTGTCAAGATTGCTTGTAATCTTCTTATGGAAGGCCTTAGCCTCATCTCCCTCTAAGACAGGAACTTCTTCACTTATGCAGGTGACCAATCCATCTTCTTCTAGGATTAACCCAATCCACTTGATTTGCAAGAACTGGACCTAGAGCTGGATTAGGGTTTGTCAAAGAAACCCCAAAAATTCAAAATTTGAATTTCAAACTTTCAAAAGGATTGAAATATGCGCCTTGATGAGTTGATCAAGTTGGTATATTCAGAATTTGAAAACTGCAAAGTTTCACCCCTAAAAATTGCCTTTTAGATTTTCGGATTCACTTGGGAGGACCCTGAATTAGGGTTTGAGTTTCCCGGAGCTTCACCCAACCAAAATATTTGATTCAAATCTCTAAGCTTCGATTTTTCTGAGGAGCTTCCAGCCGTGGTCACAGATTTCCAAAATTCCAATTTTTGCAGAAGCCCTAATTTTCCATCTTTCCGATCAAAGTCCCGAACTGGGGTTTGATCAAGCCCGGCCTTCTGCCCAACCAAAAAATATGATCTTGGTCTCTAAATTTCAATTTTGATGAGTAGGATCCAGCCATGGTCTCCAATTACAAAAATTCCAACTTTCTCCGAAGCCCTAAATTCCGGAAGCCATGAATGAAGGTACTCAAAAAATAATTATGTTTTGACAGAAATATGTACCTGATTGTTTCTGGTGTAACTCTGAACTTTTCGATCCATAGGGTCTGAAAATTTTTCCTGAGATAGCCTGACCTGTTATCTTTCCATCGCGATAGGTCTGACCTCAATTGGATTCTTGAGAGAGATTTATGCCAAGTGTCGCAACGTGACCTGTTTATGGGATAATACAAGAGAGAGAACTTGTATGGCGTGCCACATGTCACTGTTTCAACTTCCGCCTCTGAATATTTTTCCTAGGATAGCCTAACATGTTATCTTTCCATCCCGATAGGTTGGACCTCAATTGGATTCTCTGAGAGAGAGTTATGCCAAGTGTCGCAACGTGACTTGTTTATGGGATAATACAGGAGAGCGAACTTGTACGGCGTGCCACGTGTCACTGGTTCAACTTCGGCCTCTAAAAACTTTTCCTGAGATAGTTCAGTCTGTTTACTACCTGTCACTTTTTACTAAATTTCACTTGGAGCTTCCTAGCCCAAGTTATGACCTTTTTCCCAAGGTCACCCGATTTTGACTCAGATCTGGAAGAGGTAGAAACCCTATATTGTACAGATCATAACGCACAAAGTACAACGAATTAGAGGTTGTCCTTTGGACACAAGGTACATGGGGGTCTGATCTTCGACCTGTAAAAATTTCAGATCAGAAAACTTTGCCAAAACGGAATTTATAGTGAAAGTTCTACAATGACTGGTTTTTGCTATATCAAGCCCTAGCATCGTAAGTGCAGCAAGTGTCATACATGCCTTCTTTCAGGCTAGCTCTGATACCATGTTAAATTTTCAGAATTTACTTCAATATGATCTAGGATCTTAACTGAGAGAACAACATGTATATCAAATCTACAGCATATCAATCATGGACACAATAATGCAAGCACACAAGAGACACAAAGTTTACTTGGGGAAAACCATAAAGGTGAAAAACCCCAATAACTTCCTCAGAGATAGATAGAGCAATGATACAACCAGAATACAAGAGATATTCTTCTCCTAGCAGCAGAGCCTCCTCCTCCACAAGTGCGCCACTCTCCCAAGTGTGAGTGATAGAATAGAATGTGTAAAATGAGAGAGACACACTCTCTATTTATACACTAACTTGACTTGACCTTTACTCAACTAGGTCGGCCTCAACTTAACCACTTAACATAATGCTGACTGGGCCGACCCCCACTAGGGTGGTCTAATAACCCTTTGACCCACATGGCCGACCCCCAATAGAGTGGTTTAATAACCCTTTGACCCACATGACTTATACAGGGCCAACCCCAACAAGGTGGTCTAATAACCCATCAAGTATAAGTTACGACACTTACAATATAAATGACGACACTTCCGTATAGAGGAATAATAACATCTCTATAGGAATAAAATATACATGTATGTGAAATACATTCCGAAGTTACATATACATCAACACGCAATACTTGTAGCAAGGTGGATTCCGTGGAGGATTCTAGCGAGGACGCGACGGCATCTTTGGTCGCGGAGGAGGACAATGACGAGGAGGTCGAAGACCTATCCAGTGTTATAACTGTAGAGTGTGGGGACACTACCAGTGAGATTACCCACAATTGCAGACATAGTGTACATTTTGTTTTGTTACCGATCACACTATTAAAAATTGCCCGCAGTTGATTGCGCGATGGCAAGCAGGGAACGTTCCACAGTTACAGAATCAGAATCAGGTGCAGCAACCAACACAGAATCAAGTACAGCAACCACCACAGAACCAAAACCAATGTCCAAATTAAAATGCTAACCAGAACGTGAACCAACCTAGGAATCCGCCATTCAATCAGACTCGGGGTGCAATGATCACAACAATTTCTGCAGAGCTACAGACACAAGATGTTGTTGTTGCAATTATCACTCGGGGAGGTGCAACAATAGGAGGAGATATTCCACATCTTCTCATCCAGTTAGCAGGGAAAAAGAAGGTGCAGTTTGACATTGATTCCGATCATGTTGCATTCTTTCAAGCGCATCGTGCGATGGAAAAAGATAGTGATAAGGCTATTATTTGTGACATGCCTCCCATTTTTTAGTCCACTTCAGAAGCAGGCCCTTCGCGAGAGTCTAGTACATTACAAAAAAAAATTGAAAGTTGTTTATCACTGGAAAGGGATCTTGATGCTCTTGCCGAGATCGAAGGGTTGTTGCAGCGATCCGCCAGGGGTCGGCGAGAGTCTGTGGTCAACTACTTGCAGAGGTGGAAGACAGGTAAGGAAATGCGTATGAACATTCAGATTGGAGATTATGAAGTTGATTCAGTTATTATGGATCTTGGTTTAGATGTCAACATCCTAACCAAGTAGGCCTGGCAGAAAATGGGGAGTCCAACGCTGAGCTGGTCTCCCGTACAGCTCCGTTTGGCTAATCATGCCAAGGTGACATCGATTGGGAGAGTTCCACGCCTGGTGGTGGACATTGAGGGAATGAAGACATATGTTGACTTTGATGTGATCGAATTATTTGAAGGGGGAGGCTCCTATCCCGCATTGCTGGGGATCGAATGGGCTAACGACAGTGCAGCAGTAATCAACTTTAAGAAGCGGGATGATGACTTTTGAAAACCACAACCTTAGGGTCATCGCTCCGTTGGATCCGGCTGAAGGACGCAGGTATCTTGAACCAGCGAAGGATGAATATCCTAGCGGATGGGACCATGCATACAATATCTTAGAAGATTATATTCATCCGACTGTTGACGGTGAGCTTGAGTAGCGCAGCTACAACTCTGCATCTTCCGAATCAGATGACGCTTTAGAGAATTGGTAGAATCGATTACATGAGGTGTCACTCCGCAAGTGTGGGTTAGTCACGCAGTCACTATGCCGAGTTGCGACTGAAACTATTGCCCTGCCAGTATATGAAGGGTTTCCCGGTTTGTCTGATTTTCTCATGGCATTCGAGGAAAAGGTCTCAGAACCACAGCAATTACTGGCATTGGAGGAAGCACTGAAGGCTGCTCCAGCACATTGGTGGGCGACACATAAGAAGTCGATCGATGGGTGGTCGCAATGCCGAAGACTGATGATGGTTCGCTTTGGCGACACGGAAGTTTACCATACGGGAAGGTACGATGGACGAAATGACCCTGGTTGTCATTTGATGGAATGTTAGATGTTGTGGGCATCGTTACCTAGGGATGAGTGGGTCCATGCCTTTGTCCATACTTTGGACAAGATTTTGCGATCATGGTATACTGCAGCCGAACTGCGAGGGGAAATTTCCACTTGGTTGGAGTTGACAGTTTGTTTTACTCATACTTTCAGTTTCATGGATGCCAACCCGGATGTCCATAATTCTTTGCAGCTCATCCGCGACGTGGTTCTGAAGGTTGTTCCAGTAGCCTATCCTACGGATCCGCATGTGCACTGCAAGATGCAATCAATGATGGAATGTTATACTATTACTAGTGGGTCAAAAGATGGTGATGATCTGCGGAATGTCAATATTCCGGAATCCGAAGGCAGTCGCAATGTGGTAGCACCAGATGCACCGACTGATCCAATCAGTTAGCCGTTGAAGCTCCAGAAGGTCAACATTGGAACAAAGGAAAGTCCCAAGTTTGCGAATGTTGGGGACTATTGGGATGATGAGATGATGGAGAAAGTTACCGACTTGTTGCATGAATTTCAAGACTTGTTCCCTACGAAGTTTTCTGAGATGAAGGGAATCTAGGGGGATTTAGGGGAGATGTAGATCCTGTTGAAATTAGATGCAAAACCAATCAGGCAGTGACCATATCGACTGAATCCGTGCCATAAGGAACGGTTCAAGGTAGAACTTGACCGCATGTTGGATGCTGGCATTATTGAACTGGTTGAGGAATCAGACTGGATTAGTCCTATGGTGGTGTAGGACAAGAAGACCGGTGAAGTGCGCATCTGTGTTGACTTGCAGAAGTTGAATGACGCATGTCTGCATGATCCATTTTCGACCCCATTCACTGATGAGGTGCTGGAAGGTGTGGGTGGCCAAGAGATGTATTCTTTCACGGATGGATTCTCTGGCTATCATCAGATCAAAATCATGAAAGAAGACTGCCACAACACAACCTTTGTGACAGAATGGGGTTGTTTTCAGTACACAGTGATGTCGTTTGGGTTGAATAACGCACCTGCAATATTCTCACAGGTCGTTGTTGCTGCTTTCAGGCATTTCATCCAAAAAAATTTGCAGGTGTACATGGACGACTGGACGGTCTATGGATTGATCAGCGATCATATACAAAATCTGCGACTGATGTTGGAGCACTATCGATAGCATCAAATATCGCTGAACTTGAAGAAGTGTATCTTCTGTGCGCCATTTGGGATATTACTGGGTCACAATGTGTGCAAGCAAGGATTGTTGGTCGACCCGGAAAAACTTGCGCTCATTCTGAGTTTAACACCGTCGACTAATGTCAAGCAGCTAAGAGCGACGTTGGGACACACTGGGTATTATCGCAAGTTCATCTGGGGTATGTAGCGATCACGGCCCCTATGGAGAAGTCGCTGAAGAAAGATGCGGTATTTCAGTGAGGTTCTGAGTGTCAAGTTAGTTTTGAAACGTTGAAGACTAAGATGGCTTCGGCGCCGATACTGGTATTTCAAGACTGGAGCAAGGCATTCCATGTTCACATAGATGCATCATTAATTGCACTAGGAGTAGTGCTCGCGCAATCAAGGGAAGGGGATCTGGATCACCCCATTGCATTTTCCAGTCAAAAGTTATCGTCTGCAGAGCGAAACTATACAACTATAGAGAGGGAAGGTATGGAAATGGTACATGCAATGCAGAAGTTCAAGCACTACCTATTAGGCGGTCATTTTAAGATTTTCACAGACCACTTTGCATTGAAATATCTGGTCAATAAGCCTGTGTTGGGGGGGGGGGATATGCCATTGGCTACTTCTTTTTCAAGAGTTTGATTTTGAGGTGATCGTGAATCCAAGACGCTTGAATGCAGGACCAGACCATCTATCACGGATTGAGACAGGAGAGGAACCAACCAACATTGAAGACGGGTTTCCCGATCTGCAACTGTCTAGGGTTGAAGTAGATAATGACTATTATGAGGAAATCCCTCAGTTTCTAGCGACAAGAACCGCACCAGAGTGGTTCACCACCGGTCAGAAGAAGCAACTGGTGGTCAAGGCTGTAGATTTCCAGTTGATTACAGGACAGTTATACAAACTGGGATCAGACAAGATCTTGAGGCGCTATGTTCTGCCTCATGAGAAAGGGAAGATCTTGTAGGAAGCACATACAGGGGTAGCTGGTGGGAACTATGGCAGTCGTGCGACTGCCAGAAAGGTGCTTCACGCAGGGCTTTGGTGGCCCACGCTTCACAATGATGTGACCGACTATGCACGGACCTGTGATGTCTGTCAATGCACGGGGAAACCCTCTAGGAGGGACGAGATGTCGTTGCAACCTCAAGTGACACTGCAGCCATTCGATAAATTGGCAGTGGATTTTGTGGGCCCGATCAACCCACCTGGGAAGCACACTGGTGCAAGATACATTATTATGGCGACTGATTATTTGACAAGATGGGCAGAAGCTGCACCAGTCGTAGACTCCACCGCGGCAACAACAGCGTGTTTCTTGTCGATAACATTGTCACTCGGTTTGGTTGTACGAAGGTGTTGATGAGTGATCAGGGCAGTCATTTCATCAATCGCACCATCAGCGCATTGACAGCAGAGCTGCAGATTCGGCATAAGAAAAGCACGCCATATCACCCACAGGAAAATGGGACAGTAGAAGCTTTCAACAAGGTCTTGGAGCATGCGTTGACAAAGGTTTGCAATGCGAACCGCGACGACTGGGATTTGAAGATTCCAGTAGTTTTGTGGGCATATTGCACCACTTGTAAAAGGTTGACGGGGAAGACACCATTCAAGTTAGTGTATGGGCAAGAAGCGACTATGCCTATGGAATACATTGTTCCGAGTCTGCGCATAGCGGCAGTGACAGGTATGGATGATGAGGCGGCACTAGGAGAACGTCTGGCACAGCTTGTGCAGCTTGAGGAAGATCGCTTTATTGTAAGGTTCCACTAGAGTGTGGCGAAGGATCGTCAAAAGGATTGGCATGATCGCCATATCAAGAACAAACAGTTTCAGCAGGGTGACTTGGTGTTGTTGTATGACAGCAAGTTTTTAAAGCACCCAGGGAAATTGCAGATGCATTGACTGGGTCCATATCACATCAGTCGAATAACTTCAGGAGGCGCAATACAGCTACAGCAGTTAGATGGAGCGGGATGCTCCCAAAGATGGTCAATGGTAGCAGGTTGAAGCCCTATAGGACGGGATCAGAGCAGCGCGATGCGTGAGTCGCATCGGGAAAAAAAATGGCAGGATGACTGGTGGCAGGATGGTGCACCAACAGGAATAGAATGCACAAGTTAGAGCAGTTGTATCATCATTTAGGCGTTGGGTCGCGACAACGGCAAGTTTGCGATCGGGTCAAATCAGCAATCATTATGAATCATTAGCAGATGGAACTTTTTCTCTTGGGCAGGTATGATCGTTAACTGGCTCGGATTAGCACTGGATTAAAGCACGTTTGGCACATGGAACACACCATGGCAGTATGGTCGGTGGTACCAGGGGTGATGGTTTGCACGGTTTGGTACGCATGACAGCTGGAGGAAGTATGGTTTCCACTTCGGCTATCAGCAGTCTGGTCTATACACGCCGGAAAAAGCAAGATGGCATGAGTGGCACCTTATGTCAACAGGATTACGAATGGTTTGTGAGGCAGACATCCAGACGGGGGCATTGTTTAAATACAGGAACCCGAGGGTCGCTGAACAACACGGTATTTTCCAAATACAAGGAATTTATGCTATGAGAGGGTCAGGCTTCTATTTGAGTTAGGAATTCCAAGAAGGTTGTGGAAATGATCCATTTTATTTCACATGGGAGCACACCAGGTGTGCTGAGAGTCTGAATGATGAGTGTGCATGAGCGCCTAGCGCAGGAAGCGCCATGGACACTCGGGTGTCACAGAGACAAAATCTCATCCGAGATGTCTAGGAATATGGTGGTAGATCGAATCCTCATGGTCCCTATGACCACAAATATGACAGGGGTGGCAACCCCCTGGTCCCGGGAGTAAGTGCTCACTAGTGCGAAACAGATGTGCCAGAGTCGTTGGCCTATTTCGCACCTCGACATTGTTCGTAAACTTCTCCTCAATCTGCACCAGGATCTCAGACACTGGAGGATGAGTTTGAGAAGCACATGACAGCAAGCCAGAGGATCACTACTCGCGGTTAAGAAGTACATGACAGCGAGCCGACGATAATCGTAGGAGAAGGAGCAGTACATCACAGTGAGATCCAGACAGCAAGAACAGTTGCAGAAATACAGTCAACCAATAGACAGGCACGAGTGCACCATGTCCGCCTGACGTGGCTCGAGGGCGAGCCACAAGATTGTGTTGGGGGCCTGTTGGCAGGCGGTTTGATGAGTCAGCATCACAGGTGCTGCGCAAGGTCAAAGGTACCGCTAAAGGAGGAAAATGGAGAGCAAGGCGACAAGTATTTTGGTAGATTTTGGGTCATTTGGACCGCGTCATGTATATTTTGGGTCATTTAGACCGCACTGGTCGTTTGAGCACATTTTGAGGGATTTTGGGTTAGTTTTTGTAGAATTTTGTTAAGAAGCAGTTAGGCAGTTGCCTAAGTGGTCCACAAATGTAAAGGTGTAAGCCTATAAATAGATGTAGGTTTGTAAGTGTTGAAAATCATCTTTTGGTAAGTTGTTGAACCATGTCGTCAGAGAGATCTTGATTCGAACTGTGTATAGCGTTGTATCTGGGTTTTTGGTGGAGATAAATATGATGTGATAGAGTTTTGAGCAGAATCCTTGTGTTGTTTCCATCTATCTGTGGTAAATGCATTTTGTGATATGAATTGTGAATGATGCGATGTTTCCTTGCTGTAATTAATGCTTTACTGTTATATCTATCGCATTCTTATGGTTCTGTTAATAATGAGATATGTTGAATGATGTCGCGATCATGTTTAATGCCCGAGTTGAATGCTTAGATCTCTCTCTGTATGTTGCGATAAGTTGATCAATTGATGCACAACATCCTCCTTCATTCGGCGGAAACATGGTTCCGTCAACTCTCCCTTGAACATCTTGGGTGAGACCTCATCTGCTCCGCAGGTGTTGCTGGACAGGGTTAAACCTGTCTGGGCTGGTGCTCAGGGAGATCGCGGTGGCTTGGGTTTCGATAGCGTGTGGAACCCCTGTCAACTGGGTTTGTGTCAACAATGCCTCGTTAGAATTCCTTTCAGATACAGGATAAGGTAAACGTTCTTGTCGGTCAGGGTCAATACCTTACATCCTACGAGATCTCCTCAAAACTAGATCAGCTCGAGTATAAGGATGGATGATACAAGCTATGTCTCTCTCTAAGGCCTTCTAAATAAAACACACAAAAAAATATAACCAATCTAAAGGAAACAAGCAAACATATGAATAGGTAGGATAACTAGTCGAATCCTCACAGGTGTGTCAAGTTGTCACAAATCGCAATATACTGTAGGGTCCAACAATAATACTCATCCCAATCTTTCAGATCACTAATCAAGGAGTATTGGGACCATACCCTTGATCGTATTACCCAACTACCTGACAATACGTTGATAATAATCTCCCCGAGCGTTGTTCTCGGTGTATTGCAACAACATGATGACCAAAAGGTTTACTCGGTTGGTTCCAAGATTTTATGGGGTTCTCCTGATATACTCAAGGTATGAGGGAGATCAAATCCGTAGTATTTTTGTCTAATGCGCAATCGTTTGAAATGGGCCTTTCGATATACTCTAGGTACGTGGAAGAACCACATAGTCTCTAAGATACAGCGCTAGCAAATAACGACATCTCCTATGTTTAATGACGCCGGAACACATCTTGTATCCTATCACAAAAAATTTCTAAAGATTTTAAATTAATGTGCGCTTTATTTTATCTTGAGGTGGTTAAGTGGAAAAGATGGAGTTTTGACTTGACTCAAAACCATGCATGGATTAGAATGACATGCAAATCTTTCATTTCCATGAATGCCCTACATAAGAGAGAGAGAAATATATATTTCCTTTCCACTACAATACAATCAATGCTAATGCAACTTTTCCTTTTCAAAAATGATGAAATGACAGCCAAACATTTAAAACCATACACCCAAATCTATCCTAAAGTGGCCAAAAATAAATCCTTTTATCAACACCAAATGCAAACTCTATCTTGTTTCCTATCTTTCCAAATCACTTGAAAAAGACACCTCTAATGTTTTCGATAGACTCTAATAACCCTTCTAAACGGACCCAAATCAAATACAAATCATACAAATTCTCTTTAAGACTCCAAATGCATATGAATCTTGAAAAAAGCTTCTTTATATGAATGCAAGATCCAAAATGAGCTTATATCAAACTAGTGCAAAAGAAGAAAAATGTAATTTCTAATTTTCAAGATGTTATACTCAAGCAAAAGGAACTCAAAAGAAGGATTTATCTCTGAACATTATGGAATTAAAGATACTATCTACCTCTACGAAAAAATTAGTGGCTAAAAGGGTCTAAGTAAACAAAGAAAACGCCCAAGAAAAAGAACTCAAAACGACATGGATAACCCAAACTTTTCAAGACTTTCAACCAGGCCAAACCACACCAAACTAAGAAAACCTTTCGAAATAAAACAAGAGAGATATATAAAAACTTGAATCCAACCAAAATCAGATGTCAAAGACGAATTTGAAAGCATATCCAAGCTTTTGGGACTTGAAGAGAACCACTATTCTACCCAACAAGCAAGCAAAAGACTAGTTCGATGCAAAGGACCAAACCAAGACTTCAACTTCCAAACAATTAAAAAAGGGTACAAACACACCCAAATATGATTTGGATGACTCCAAATCAGACCTATAGAGATGATAATATCATTGATCAAGAGACTCGAACTCAAAAAAATATAAAATGCACACAATGGATGTAGTTAACCCAAGGGGATTTCAAATTTCCAAGCACAAGCCAATTTCCATACACACAAATATCATCCCAAATATAACCAAAAAGAGTATATAAGGGTCCAAATCAATTTTATAATGATGAAAATATCACTGCCCAAAAGAAATAATCTCATAAAACTGAAACAACTATGAAGGGATCAAAGTTAACCCTAGTGGGTTTCAAGTTTCCAAGCAAGGACGTAGTTTTCCAAATGAAGGGAGAAGGCCCCAAACACTACCAAATAGGACGTTAGAGTGTTAAAACTAATTTTACATAGATCATAAAGCTACTTGAAAAGTACACTGGACTTCCAAAAGTGGAAATTGGTTCAAAGACTCAAAACTAATCAGATTGCTCTAAGGCTGCCAATGAAGGACCAAACACAAATTGTGAATAAAAAAGGACTCAAAAGCGATCAAAAGCTATGAAAAAATGTTATCAAAGGAAGAAAATGGATGTTGATAAAGCACACCAAAATTTTGGAAGTGAAATTCTAGACAGGAGCCTTCAAAACAGGCCTAAAATTCCCCAAAATAGGGGATTTTTGCCCCTGAAAAGACCAACACAGAGCGACATTTTGAGATTTTTTCCCCTAAATAACCTATGGGGAGCGAAAAGAGGGAAAATTTTCACTCTGTGGTCCCTTATGGGGGAGCGAAAATACTGTAGAAGGTCAACAAA
This sequence comes from Larix kaempferi, assembly GCA_027924585.1. Lineage (NCBI taxonomy): Eukaryota > Viridiplantae > Streptophyta > Pinopsida > Pinales > Pinaceae > Larix > Larix kaempferi. The sequence goes on from BSBM01001033.1 coordinate 8,914,938, forward strand.
TGAATGTTTTGGCCTAGAACAGGGGTTGGATCGGAGGATAGGCTCAACACACTTCAATCAACTGATCAAAAAAATTCAGATGGGAAGAAAACACCACTCAAACAAGGCCAAAAGATCCAAATAAGTAGTCAAGAAAAAATCAAAAAAGGGTGAAACTAGGGAAAGATCCCCTATGGAATCGCCAATTTATGTGGTAAGGAATTCACTCTACAGATAGACTAAAACCTTCTTGACTATAACTAAGTTCCCTAGGTCCTTAATTCAAGACAAAAACATAACAAATGGAACCCTAAACTCCTATATCAAGCACATACACAAACAATTCAAGCATGAAAGGAAGGAGAAGAGATCAATGTTCTACCTCTGATATGTAGGTTCTCCTAGCTGCTCCTGGTTGATCCAGCTCCAAGCTTACAGATCCAAACTCTAAGCCTGCAACACAGGATAGGAAACACAACCTTCCAATGCACACAAGTGTATTAAGCCAAATCTAAATACATACAAATAATACATTCCATATATCCATGAAAGAGACACGTGAAATGGGAGAATAGGCCAAGTTATTATTAAGAAAGCCAAAAGAAGCTATTACAATGTGTTATACCTGATCTTTGATGTAGCAGCACCTTCTTCCAAGCTCTCAATCGTCACCCTTCTGAAGCTCATAGGATTGTAGTGACCACCCTATTAGTGTTGCCTCTCTTTGAGAATCACGCAATCATAATTGTGATGCCTTCAAGCTCTGCCCCCCATTTTCCCATGAAAAGCCTTCATTATATAGGATTTGAGAAACTCAACCACTATGGAGAAATATTTGGATCAAAGGAGGATTATTTGGATCAAGAGGATATGATGGAGGAGAGTTTGGATCAAAGGATATTGAGCTTACTTGAATGGAAAGAAGATGATATTCGAAGGATAAGATCATGCCCTCAAAATCTCTCTCAAATCCTATCCAAATCTTGCTCGTAGATTTTAGGGATGGTAGTGGAACCAAAATTATCGCTCCCTAACAAGGGCCATAGAGTGAAAATTTGAGAATTGTCGCTCCTTGGATAACTGGCAGAGAGTGAAAAATAGGAATTGTCGCTCCTTGTATAACTGTCATGAGGAGAAAATACTCAATAATGGGTAAAAATCATGGTCAAAATGGTAAGATTGCAACCTCCTATTGATGGATTTGACTACCTAACATGGGTAGGGACCATAATAGGCTTATATTTCCTTCTAGAACACCTCTTAGGGAGCATAATAACCACATTTCCAAGGTTATAAAGTAAGACACTCAAGGAAGTCACATAAGTGTGGCATTTTGAGGTGTAACAATGTTTTCCATAAAATGTTATTGTTTAGCACTGCTTTCTTGTGAACTATCTTGCCTCAAAGCAGTGCGTTATAGTGTCCATTTTTAAGTTATTTTTATCGAAATAAAAGGGTTAAGATGATAATAAAAAGTTGTCCTCGAGACCAAAACCAAGCAATATAGGATTACACAAACAAACAACAACTATGATGGATTAGAACAATAATAAGCATTGATGAAAAAAACATGAAAATGTTATATTACATCACTTGCCTTACATCAATTTGTTCTAGTGATCAACCTGCAAATTAAACAATGGTATGTTAATTAGATAAGAGATGCATAAGATAAAACTATTTTAATTCGTATTCAAACACAATCAATAAATAATGGCTATAAATTGTAAAACATTTTACTTATTTCCTTAATTCTATTCAAATTATAATCGATCAAAAACTCATCCCTACGGTTATTGGTTTTATTGCACAAACCACAACTTTATTTCCATCACACCCCTCAAATGCACAATTGGGTTGCGTGTTCATGCTTCGAGGACGTGATTTTTTTATAAACCCTACAACATTTCCCAGAGGTTTTGGCCTTGTGTGTGTGTGTGTGTGTGAGTGTGTAAGTTGTCATTTATTTTGATTGCCCTCTTTCATTTTGTTATAACTTGCACAAGTTTCATATATTGGCATACTTGATAGATATTGAGCCACCCACATCCCATTTTTAAAAATGTATGCTTGGCCAACATACTTCATCAGTTCCATTATGTTGGTGTATGTAATGTTTACACCATCCATAGAAAAGAACTCAAGCCCGTGTAAACTAGATGGAGCAATGATATATCTTCTCTCAGATACAAAAATTGGTCTCCAACTCAGAAAGTGGATTTGGTTCCCATTTTTTTCACATAATGCTTATTTCTCAATGGAACTCCCTTGTCACCCGCAATCTCATGGTTACAAGAGCATGTCCCTCCTTCATCATGAAACAAATCCATACATTTTTTAAAATTTTCTTCTAACATTACCACCTCTAGAGGATGTCGACCTCTTACTTGAATTTCCCTTTCCCCCTTTTCTTCAGAACTATTATTTCTCTCTAAATCAGTATTTAACAAATATATATTCATTTGTACATGTTGATGCATCAAAATAGATTTTAAAATGATTATTGATTGTTCTCATAAAATCAAAGTTAACCTTATTAAAGGTTTTTCATATGGTGTGAATATTGTAGACTAGAATAAGTTGTTGATCTTGTTAAGTGTGTGTCCTTGTCTTAAGGGTGGAAATAAAACATGTATTACTTATGGTTTGTTGAAATTTTATCTCCACAACTATTTCACATATTCGGATTTTTCCATGTTATATGATAGTGGATTAGAGGTGCACATAGAATGATAAAGGGAATGCAATAGAGGGGGTCAAATACGTAAAACATTAAGGGGAAATCATTCATCTATTGCACAACCTTGCAAATCATGTTTATCAGAATCCATTCAATGCATGGTTCTCATATACAAGTGTAATATGTTATATGCATGTAAGTAATTGGTAATTAAAATAGAATTAGGACTCACGGATGATAAGGATACCTCCACTTAATTATTGAAGAACCAAAATTGTTGGTGAGAATGTGACCTCCTCATAAATAATACTATATTATAGGCAGGAATATAATCTACATGTAAATGACACTTATTACATGTGTTAATGTGATCTCCACATAAATAATATCAACCAGTGTAGTTGTAAGTGGGAATATTACCACTATCCAACAAGCTTCAAGTGATCGTGTTACCTTAACCAATATTTAGGGAGGTTACAAGTGTGAACTATACCTCCTTCACTCCCAAAATGTATCATCAGAGGGAAATTATTTCCCATTAAAAGTTTATTAGGCTATTGCATCCTTACTTCTCCCATTAAAAACATCTTAGAGTCCAATTATGTCCATTGGGAGGTTACAGGTATAAATTGTACCTCCAACCCTCCCGCTATGTCTCAAAGATAAATTATGTCCTTAGAGAAGTTATAGCTGAGAATTGTACCACCACCCCTACCAAATATCTTAGAGGTGAATTACATCACATTGAGAATCTATTCATATACATAATGAAGAAGCATATACCTACATCAATACTCACACACCTTGGATAACATAGTTATGTGCTAGAAATATTCACAACTAATAAAAGCATCAAATGATCATGGGCACAAAGTATTCATAGCTTAAGTCCCATGTCAACACTTGTATGGATTAAATATTAATTTTTTTTATCATTTCATACCACAACTAATGTATACATGACAAACCAATTCCTTAGATTTAGCTCCTCCTATACAAATAGGTACATGACTTTAAACACACTATACTAGTATCAACTATATGTCAATGATTTGGTACCAACCAATCTCCCTTGTATATAGCAGTGGAACAAGGTATCTGTATAACCCAATGTTAAAGGAGGCATAACACTTTTTTAAACTTTGAGGTAATATCTTAACACAACCATGTAAATACTATTAAAAGTAAGAAAATATGGAATGCCCATTATGTGCATCATTGTCGATGACTATTCACCATTCAAAAGTATTGTTGACTTATGTGTGAATGTGAAGAGTGCCTCAAATCATATCGATGGATCATTTTACATTATATAATACATTCCACCATATTTTTTCAAGACCATCATGAATAAGCATTTCATTGAACTATAATGTACTATGATATGAAAATGAAACTTGGAGTGTTATGAACCAAATCCTTAAGATATCACATGAGACAAGAGTACACATCATGTACAATAATGTAAACGTGAAGCACAACTCCAATATAGATAAGAGAGATGAGTTACACAATAATTAATCCTTTCTTCAAATACCCCAAGGCGTTCATATAATAATTTCCCATGTTCCTCAACAAATTCAATGACTACATTACCTTTATATATACATATTCACTCATTGCATGTGAGGCCCCTTCATTAGGCCGACCACTATTACATATAAATTTACTTCTTTACATACATTTATTCCCATATATTCTCTCCTTAGGATCATATTATATACATTTAACCCCATATATGCCCTCCCTTAGGTCATATCATAGTACCCTCCTTCAAAAATATTTGTCATCAAAGCTTTGCAGTTAATGGATATACATGTGATCAAACCAAGTAATATGATTTCCTTGTATCATGTTATCTTGTTGCCATTAATGATGGTCCAGCCATCCAAATTCAATTATTTTCAGCCTCAATCCTTGATAGTTGGTTGTTTCATAGTTTTGATTCCATGTGTTGTGATTGTGAGTTCTCCAATTTGTTGTAGTTTTCGGTCTCTAATAATATGTTGTGGAATAATGGTTTTTTGATGCCTTGTTCCATGAATATTGTCGAGCAATCCGTCTTCTTCCTTGATAGTGTCATTGTATATCTCCTTGTCTTTCTTGGAAGCTTTCTTAGTAATGAGGATGTCGATATGTTTTCACATTTGATGGTTTATTTTCCTTCTACACACTCATATAATCAATATTCTTTTTAGAGATAATGGAATCCTCTATTCTTTGTGCTTGGTCTCTAATCACTCTCACCTTTGAGATGATACCCTCATATTTAACATGTACATCTTCAAGCTGGATCTCAACTTCTTCAAGTATTTTTCTAATGTCCTTCTAGATTCTTGTCTTCCTTCTCCTTTTGACGTTGAAATGTGATGCAATCCATCAATTTCTTATGTACTTCTTCAATTCTAGATTGCATTTATGCTTTTACGTCATCTGTATTTAGAGCTTTGTCAACCTTCTTGGAAATTTCTTCTTCAAGTCTTTTGGTAATGTCTTTGTCCAAGATCCTTTTTTTTCTTGAATTTGACCATGCTTAATAGTTTTTTTTATCATAGTTTCTTAATCAACATATTTCTTCATCCTTGTTATATACATTTAACCCCACATATTCCCCCCCTTGGGTCATGTCATGGAGTAACATGGCAATTCTAAATGAGGAAATTCTTTTCCAATAACAAAATGTTGCAAACCTAGTATGATCAATATCAACATAAGTGGTATGGTGACCTAAGGTTGTGATTAGTCTCATAACAAGGAGAGAAAGTGATGATAATTCATTTAGTGGAGAATAAACTAGTTGCCATATGTTATTGCAAATGCGGAGAAGATTATGACTTTTGTCACAAATGGATCATGACATTCATTTACATGAGGAAGATGAATTATAAGTTGAAATTAAAGCTACCCCAACTCAAATCTAAATTTTATCATTTTAGAAAAGACTTGATAATTTATCAAGACTCAACCTTAATGTAACTTATCATTGTACTTATTTACAATAAATTAATTGTATGGAATGTTGAAGGTGAGACACTATCAATATGTTCATGCATAGAGGTACATCATTGGTTTGTGACCCAAGGAGGGGGTTAAATGTATATAAGATGACCCCAAAGGGGGCATATGATAAGAAGTAAATGGGGCTACATGTATATGTAATAGTGGATAGACTAATGAAGGGGCCTCATGTGCAATGAGTGAATATGTATATATAGATATAATGTAGTCATTGTTGAGGAACATGTGAAATGATTGTATGAATCTCTTGGGTCATATCATATACATTTAATCCCATATATGCCCCCCCTTTGGGTCATATCAATTGGCTCTCACATTAGCTTCATTTATCTCACATGCATTTCATCTTAACACATATATTGTTGCATTTCAAGACAAACAAGTTACTCTCTAATGGCAACATTTTGATTTTCCAACAAATTAGTCTTTCTCTAATCTTGTTTGTAGTTTCCTCCTATGACAAAGGATTTCTTGTCTTTTACACCAAAGGGACACCAAAAAATTTGTTGAGAAAAGAGGTTCTTTGGAAACATGAAATTAGGATGATGTTTCTTTGAATACTTGCATTGCTATTGAAGAAAAAGATCTAAGATTTTTCACCATTTACCTTCTAGCTTAGTTCTTTGTGAAAGAGAAAAGGTTTTAATAAAAATGAATTATATTTATAAAATACTTGTTTGATTCCTTCTATATGAGCCCCTTCCAATCTATGGTTCACTAAAGAGAATTTTGGAAACTTATGCTCTTATATTACGTCATCTTTGTTAACTTTGTACTAAGTTGCTTCAATTCCTCCTTAACCAAAAACTATGTTTATAAAAACTACTATTTTCTTGATTATTACTTACAAGTATTCTTATACTTATCTTACATTCACTTAACAATCAACCTTTTTATCATTCATGTTTCAATATATGTCAATTTTTTCTTAGTATCCATCTTATTACATCTTCTATTCATCTTTTACTTTTATATCCTACTCAAACTTCACATTGCCATATTTACTATTATCCTTACATATTACATAATTACATGATTTCCTATTGTATCCTTAACAGGGAGAGGGAGGGGGAATCCATTGGGACAAGATGTTCTCTTGAAGTATTACTTTAATAAGAAATATGTCTTCCTTTTTTTCAAGTGAAAAATGCTTACCCTGCTATTCTTCATTGGAATCAAGGGTCGGCCAATTTTGAACCCAATTGGACTGGAAAACATTGTCCTACCCAACCGTTACATTGTCCACTCGAGACTAAAAAATATGTCTTTCCTTATAAAATAATATAAATAATATGTTCACATTGTACATTACCTCATATTTCACCACCTCAATGTTATGCTAAAGACATGATATGAAAGTGATGTAAGGAATCTTCATAAAACACGCCATCCCACTTATACATGTCCTCTAAACATGTGATATTAGTTATATTAATGTAGGGAGTCTTTGTAAAATAGGTTGTTTTCTTCATATTTGTAGTTCTTCAAACATGTGAAATCATCGTAATGCAAGTATTCCTCCCTCTCGAGGCTATCCTACATGTTAATGTTATCTTTTACACATGTTATCTACATGATGTAATCCATTCAACATATAAAGGATATAGGATATCCTCCGTACATAAGATGACATAATGATGCATATTCACTTCCTTAACTAGGTCGTTCCTATCATGTAAGTCATCCAACTTGTAAATAATGTCTTAATGATGTCCAACTGGTTCATAATGTCTTAACTTGTTCACATGTCATAGTTTTGTTATTATGCTCCTTGATTAGGTCCTCCAGAGTGTGGTTTTCACCTCTATACAATTCTTTGTAAATATGTATTTATGGTTATTAAGAATTACTTTATACACTTTTTTCTTCATTCCTAAAGAGATTTAATATATATATTCGAAAAGTCAAATTGGTTTGAGTATACCATAATATGATACTTGATTTTTTAATTTTTTTATGATAGTTGATTTAGTTTACTATGATTTTAATTTAGTTGACTTTGGTTCATTCAAGTTTATCATTCCTAAACAGATTTAATATATATATATTCGAAAAGTCAAATTGGTTTGAGTAGACCATAATATGATACTTGATTTTTTAATATTTTTTATGATAGTTGATTTAGTTTACTATGATTTTAATTTAGTTGACTTTGGTTCATTCAAGTTTATCTTACTTTTTAAGTAAGTCACCTTGCATGTGATTTTGTATTTATGTACTTTTTTATCACTTGTAATTTTTGGTCATTTGACATATCATTCTCATGACAACTACATGATACATGATATTCTCATTAATGATGTAGGACATCAGGTTTTTACTGAAATTTCTCAATGATGTTGGTATCTTTCACTAAGAGGTCTTTATTAATATGTTTAAATTCATATTATAAATTATCATATTTTTTTTCTTATGATGTGTTAACGTTATTATTTGTTTTGTGTATTTTCATATTCTTTATATATACTAAGTTATAAGCATTTAGAATGTATTATCATTTTTTTTATCTAAAGAATTATATTTTTTAAGTAGGTAAAAATGGTGGTTTGTGCTCATTTGGAAATGGGATTATTCCACAAAAATTTCAAAAAAAATTGTGGCGGGCACTCGAGGATAGAATATTAACATGGAGTAATTTAGTATGTAAAGGTTGGAATGGGTCGAGCATTTGTCTTTATTGCATGAATTCTAAAGAAAGCATCAAGCATCTTTGTATTGGTTGCCAGTACTCAAAACAGGTTTGGAATTCAATCTGTTCTCTTCTCTCTATTTCAGGTAACTAGGGGTCTAATTGTCTGGATACGTCCCTTCTAAAATGGTTCAAAGAGCAGCGAATACACAAAACCCTTCCGATTTTCATGTGTTGGTTTCTCTAGAGATCAATGAATGATTTAATATTTGAAAATATTAAAAGACATCATATGATGGTTGTGAATCAAGCTATTGGTATGTATAATTCTTACAGAAACATCGGTTCTACCACTGGTCGTGTTAGATTAGTATCTGAGATATTTGATTTTAGTTTTGTCACTGGATACTTCGATGGCGATGCTATGGAGGGTAGATGTGCAGGTGGTGTTTTTCTGAGTTTGAACAAAGATCATTTATTCAAGTTTAAAATGAATTGCGGAAGTGGTACTAATACCAATTATGGCTTTATGGGTTTACTGAAAATTGTGGTCTTATTTGGGATTGATTCACTGAGGATCTTTGGAGATTCCATTATGGTTGTCAAATGGATCAAAAAATATTTCAAGATAAAGGCAATCTCGGTGCAACATTGGTGCAATAGAATTGAATCACTTCTGAAGTCAGTTCATAACTGGATTATAGATCACATTTATCGTGAGATTAATGATACTATTGATGCTCTATCCAAGGAAGCACTGAATGCAGAAGAAGGAATACTCTTCTGGGAAGAATGGATTGATAACACACTTCATGAGAATGGTTCCCTTTCTTTCTTTGAGGATTACTTTCTTTGTTAGTTTTTTCTGAGCATGATCTGCTTTTAGTTTTGTTGACTCAGATCTTGATTTGTGCACTTTTGGACGACTTGGTTTTGGGTTTGTTGCTGAACTTAGTTCATTTTGATGATGATCTGAATAGTATTTTATACTTAATGTATTGGAGATGTACTTTTTTATTTCTAATCATAACAAAAATACAGTTTTATCTACTTAAAAAAAAAACACCTTATATATGATTTTGTATTCATGTATTTTTTTATTATTTAAATTATTTGTTGAGTTTTGATATAATTTTTTGTTATTTTACATATTATATTCATAACAACTAAGTGATGTTCTCATTAATGAGTAAAAACTTGGTCATTTGACATATTATGTTCATGACAATTAAGTGATATTCTCATTAATGGAGAAAAGACTTTTCAAGATTTTCCAAGTTTTGACAAGAATGTTCTAAATGATGTTGGTGAGTTTAAATTCTTATTACAACGTATCCAATATTTTTTTTCTAATAATTTGGTGAGTTTAAATTCTTATTACAAATTATCTGATTATTTGTATTATTTGTATTATTTGTTTTATGTATTTTTATGTTTACTAAGTCATAATAATTTATCATGTAAGTTTTTTAAATTTTATTTTAAGTTAGTACATTTTTTCCTTATAATATATTAATATTATTTTTTTAAGTTATTTTTTATTATAATTTGTTAATATTATTATTTGTTTTGTATATTTTATATTTACTAAGCTATGATTTTTTTTAGTCGTGGAGTAAGATCTAAAACTATTTATGATTAGTTAAAAACTTATTTTCCTTGGATGTAATGAAATAATTTAATGGCCCAAGACTCAAAGGTTTCTGGAAAGAGTGGAAGTCTACTCCTTATGGATCACCAATCAATTATTTCAGGTGTTGTAGTCTTCCTTAAATAATGGTGATGAGACAACTTTCATTTCCGAATAGTAGCTAGTGATAGATGTCCTCACTGCCAATTTGCAAACTAAGTTATGATAGGCTTTTCCATCTTCAGAGAGGTTCTTTAGTGCATGGTATTCTTGGTTGCCATCCAATAGTACCTACGTCCATGGATTTCATCATTTTCATCTTCATCGCGTACTTCTTTTAAAAAATGATTTATATTGTCATTAAAACACTTCATTTGTTGCTTTTGTTTGGGATCATGTAAATTCAATTTCGTTTTACCTTTGGTGGTGTCTCCATATTCATTTTCAACGATGTATTTCATAGACACTTAGAAAATATTTTGGCACAAATAATTTATGTTCATCCTCACCCATTGTATCCCTTAATGGAAAAAAATTAGGATTAAAGAGAAAGAGCTAGAGGAGTAAAAACCTTAATTTTTAGTGAAGAAAAAACAATCAATGTCATGGAATAAATTATAGCAATGAAGGAAGCATAAACATTTTTAGTAGAAAACATCAATTTTATTCTTCCATTTTTCGAAACTTCACTCCTTAGACCAGATAACCTAATCATAGATAAATCCATTGATGGATGGAAGCTAGACACACACCTCCCCCTCCTTTGTATTTATTATGTGCTCCAAAATCCAACACTAGCACCGATAAATGGGCACAAGTAGGTATATCACTAATTATCCTTATTGAGTTGGTTTTTATACCTTGGACATGAATATCATTGAAGAATACAAAGACTGTATGCACATGCCCATTTTGGGAAGAAGAAAAAATATCGCATTCCATGACACAACATTGTATAAGCGCATTTCCAACAATAAAATCATATCCAAATCTACTTCTACATCAACTTCAAATGTACTTCTCATTGATTAAATGTAAAAATTCATACCTTGTTCCATAACCAATAAGTGGGCATAAGCATGCACAATAGTAACCATGGTGATTGAGATAGGTTTTATAAACTTGAATTGCATTTCATTGAAGAATGCCAAGGTCTCATGGAAGTTGTAATTGCATTCCATGACACAGCAATGTATCAAGCACATTCCCAAGAATAATATCAAATCCAAATTGATCCGGATTTTATGAGCAAAACAAAATGAATACAGATTATTATCAGATGCTTAACACAAAATAACAGAGATACAGTAAAATTGGTTTTCTATTCAATAAGGAAATAAGCTAAAACTGTAAAATGCAACGGAAAACAAGCTTGCTGGAATGGTGGCGGCTTATCTCTGAGAAGAGATGTGACGGTTGCGCTCATTTCGCAAGAAGATGGTTACAATGAGGCTCTCAAGGCCTTTTACAATAAATAGGAATGTCAAAAACCCTAGACATCCAAAAACCTAACCCTAGGAGATGAAGCGCCAAAAGTCATGCGGGCCTCGTTTGGGTAAGTTAGTACATCAACTTCCCGGGGTCGTAACTTTTGCATACGATCTCCGTTTGGGGCGCTCGATAGCCCGTTGGAAAGGTCTATCCGAAATTTACAACTTTCAAGTGGGGCCAAATGCATGCCAAAGGCAACCATTTGGCCCTCCAAATCGCCAAAAAAGGTCGTTTAGGGCCTCAAAACGGCCCCGAAAGTTCAGGACCTGAAAAACTGCTAAAAATAGCACATTACTAAAATTGCCAAAAAAATTGTTTTGAGCCAGTTGGAAAGGTGGGTGGCCACCGATATCCACCTGGATCAATCCTCCCTCCTTAGGAAGCAATGGTCTCCATTGCGTTGAGTTCCCCCATCAGATGAGGAAATTTCTGTTGAATTTGGCCCCAGGTGAGCCACTTGCCTTGGTGCAGGAGCTGCCCTGCTTTGACAACTCGATAAAGCTGGATCCTTTGATGTTGAGTGCCCTTGATCTGTGTGTCTGCAATATGATCACTGGATGCTTGTTGTAGGCAGTCAGGGTTGAGCTCTGTTGGTGTCAACTTCTCTGCTATCTCTGAGGTGTCTAATAATGGTGGGAAATATGGTCGAAGGAGAGCCACGTTGAAGACTGGATGCAGACCAAGGAAGGGGGGAATGTTGAGCTCAAAAGCATTGTCACCCACCGCCTTGGTGATGGTGTAGGGCCCATAACGGAGTGGGCGAAGCTTTCGATGGGGCCCTGTAAGGCGTTCTTTCTGCAAATGCAACCAAACTTTGTCACCCACCTGAAAATTATGTGGCACCCGATGTTGATCATGGCGCTGCTTGTACTTGGCATTAGACTTCTGTAGAATATCCTGAACCTGTTGGCGGATATGCTGGATCCGTTCAATGAACCGAGCGGCTTTGTCAGCTTCTGGGGATGAGTCAGCCGAGGTGGTCGCAAGGGGAAGTGCAACATCCATGGGGCCCAATGGTTGGAATCCCAACCCCACCTGAAAGGGGCTATGGCCAGTTGAGCTATGCAGGGCTCGGTTGTAGCTATGTTGGACATAGGGAAGACTCTCGTCCCATGTGCGGGGGTGTGTTGAATTGTACATGCGCAGGATATGTACGACCATCCGATTGACAACCTCGGTTTGGCCGTCGGTCTGGGGGTGGAAGGCAGTGGATTTGGTGAGCTTGGTATCCAGCAATGACCAGAGGCTCGACCAGAATGAGCCGAGGAACCGACTGTCACGGTCTGAGATAATGGTCTGTGGGATCCCAAAATGTACCCATACTCGTTCAAAGAAGAGTTTGGCAGTGGCTTCTGCTGTGATGTTCTTCTTGCAGGAAGCTAGGATCGCCATTTTGGAAAAGTGATCAACAACCACAAAAACACAGTCGTTTCCCCTCTTGGTGGACGGGAGACCCAACATGTAGTCCATTGAGATGGATTCCCGTGGCCTGTCAGGAGTAGGCAGAGGGGTGTATAGGCCCTGTTTCTTGGTGGTCAGTTTGGCAATAGCGAAAGCGGTGCAGGACCTGATATACTTGCCGACATCCTGTCGAAGTTTCGGCCAGTAGAAATGTTTCTACAGCACTGCCATTGTCTTTTCGACACCAAAGTGTCCTACCACCCAACTGTAGTGAGCTTCCCAAATCAGCTTCGTGCGCTCGCTTGATGGAACGCAAAGATGGCCCATACGACACAACAACTCGTCCTGAAGATGGAAATTACCAACCACTGAGTTGGTGCCCAACATTTGATAGGTGGTGGAGAAGTCAGGGTCTGTCTCGTAGAGGTGGGGCCATCCAGAGGTCTCGTGGAAAGAGTCTAGCACCGTGGTGAGTGCCGCAACTGGAGGTCGACTGAGGCAGTCAGCAACTCGGTTGGTACTCCCTGTTTTATATTTGATGTTGAGTTGGAACTGCTGTAAATATGTTGACCACTTTTGATGGCGGTCATTCTGCAACTTTCCTTGGGTCTGCATGAACTGTAGTGGCTTGTGATCAGTGTGGATGACTGTCTCCTTCCCAAGAATGTAATGTCTCCACTGGCAGCAGGCTTGTACAATGGAGTACATTTCTTTGTCGTAGGTAGGGTACTTACGGATAGCATCTGATAGTGTCTCACTATGATATGCCACAGGGTGGCCTTGTTGAGTGAGAATGACGCCCACAGCATAATCCGAAGCATCTGTCTCGATCTCAAAGGGATGTTGTAGGTCCGGTAATGAGAGTACCGGCGATGAGCACAAACGCTTCTTCAAGTCGTCGAAAGCTTGTTGTTGGGATAGGCCCCACACAAATTTTGACTTACCACCACCCCTGGTCACTTGGCTGAGGGCCCATGCGATATGAGAGAATCCCAGCACGAACCAGCGATAGAAATTGGCAAGGCCCAAGAAGATCCGAATTTTAGTGAGTGTGGTTGGGGCTGGCCAGTCACGGATGACCTGGATCTTGGCTAGATCCACATGCACACCATGTCGATCAACGATGTATCCTAGGTAATGGACCCTGTCCATGTCGAAGGAGCATTTTTCCAAGTTTTCATATAGTTTGTGCTGCCGCGGGGTGTGCAGAACCTGTTGAATATGCTGCTAGTGTTCCTCCCAAGCCTTGTTGTAGATGAGGATGTCATCCAGATACACCACTACAAAAGTATTGGTGAAAGGTCGTAGGATATCGTCCATCATCCTCATAAACGTTGCGGGAGCATTTTTCAAACCAAAAGGCATGACCAGCCATTCAAAAACACCTTCTTTTGACTTGAAGGCAGTCTTCCATACGTCTGTCGGTTCTATTGGGACCTGGTGGTAGCCAGACTTCAGATCAATCTTACTGAAGTATTTGGCCCCCATGAGCTGATCAAGGAGGTCGTCGATTCGGGGAATCGGGTACCGGTTGCGGACTGTGATTTTATTCAGGGCCCAGTAATCAATGCAGAGTCTCCAGGTCCCGTCTTTCTTCTGCACCAGCACGATTGGGATTCCACAAGGTGATGAGCTGGGATGGATGTGCCCCTTGTGGAGCAATTCTTGGATCTGCCTCTTGATCTCCTCGTTTTCCAACAGAGAGCGGCGATAGACTGGCCCATTGGGTAGCGGTGCGCCTAGGGTCAAATCGATGGGATGCTTGACCTGGTAGTGCAGAGGTACCCCGGTAGGAGAGGAGAAGATATCTGAGTATCCTTCCACCACCTTATCCACTTGCTTTTGTTGTGTGGAGAGATTGGTCGCGGAGGCCCTGGATGTGGCTGCGATCTCTCTCACTCTGAGAGCGAATCACGAAGAAGACAAATTTTTCAGTTTGAGAGATGACCTTCCTGCATTGCTTGGCAAAGATCAAGGAAATGGCACTAGGAGGGACTGCCTCGAGTATCCTGTACAATTTCCTGTTCAAAGAAATAATAACACTACGAGGCCTAGACTCATATACAGCATGACGTTTCCATAAGTAAGGTTGGCCCAAAAGAACATCTGAAACTTTGAGAGAAGCAACATCACACAATACCTCGTCCTTGAAGGGCTTGATGCCGTATGACAGTCGGCACTGTTGGCTGACACAGTGATCGCTTCCTTTGCGGATCCATCCAATGATGTAGGGTTATGGGTGCGGCATTGTCGGTAGGGCCAGGCGCTTGACGACCTCTGCTGAGATGAGGTTCTTCTGGCTACCGCTATCAACGATGAAGTGCAGCAAGGTACCTTTTACCCACATCTGTGAATGGAAGAGGCGTTCTCCTTCTTCTGGCTCATCTAGTTCATCAGGCTGGAGCTTGGTGGTAGCAATGGTGGCACTGGGTTCCGCGTCAATGATTCATTTTCCCCTTTCTGGTTTGGAATCAGAGTCAGAACCCGCATCTGATTCAGATGCTTTCACTTCGGCTACCAGCAATTGCTTTGAGCGGCAGTCAGCAGTGTTATGCCAAGGGCTCTTATGGAAGTCACACCACTTCCCAGTATCTTTCTTCGTCTTTCCGATGTCCTTCTTTGCTTACGGCTTGGACTGGTTGTCCTGATACTGTCCATCTTTGCTCTGTCCTTTATTCTGTGGGTTGGGGTCGCCCTTTCCTGTCTTTTGCTGTGAGGGGTTCCCAGGCCCAAATTGTCGCGTCTTTTGTTTGAGCTTCTGCTCAATTTTGACGGCATATCGGTAGGCCGCGCCCAAGGAAGAGATGTCCAGAAATTCCATTTCGGTCTGGATGTATCTATGCAGACCACCACGATACTTGAGCACTAGATGTTGCTCTGAATCTTTGATACCCAGCTTGGTGCGCAAGGTATGGAAGATATTTGTGAACTCTGGCACTCCTTGGTCTCTTTCTTGTCGTAGTGTGGTCCATTTGGTATACAAGTTGTCATAACTTCCAATAGGGTAGTATTGTTCCTTAATAGCATCCCTGAAGGATTCCCAGCTGGCCATGACTGAAAATAATGAGGCTTCCTCTGTGTCCTTTTGTTCACAGAAAGTTTCCCACCAATCTTTGACATAGGGAACGGCTTTGAGGAGCGCAAAAGTAATCTTTTCTCTATTCAAAAATTTATGGACAGAAAAATACCCTTCTAGTAGATTCAACCACTTATCTACAGCATCTACGTCTATCTGCCCTTCAAATATAGGAATATCAAAGTTGATTTGTACCTTGAAGAGGGTGGCGCCTCCGCTCGAGGAAGATGCGTCGCTTGTTGGTAGTCGTAAGAAGGATTTGCGCGAAACTATCCATCATCTCGTTCCTCTGTTGCGTGAGGGCTTCCTCAAGAAACATTTTGATAGGATCTCCTGTCCCGTCATCTTTCTTTTCTCCTACCATGAGAGGTCGCTTGGGCGTGCGAGAGATTTTGTCCTTAAGAGAAACAAGCTCGAGACCCAATTCTTTGTACCCTAACCTCGTTGGGGACATGCATTAAGACGACAAGGAGTAGACCGCTCTAATACCACTGATCCGGATTTTATGAGCAGAACGAAATGAATACAGATTATTATCAGATGCTTAACACAAAATAACAGAGATACAGTAAAACTGGTTTTCTATTCAATAAGGAAATAACCTAAAACTGTAAAATGCAACGGAAAACAAGCTTGTTGGAATGGTGGCGGCTTATCTCCGAGAAGAGATGTGACGGCTGCGCTCATTTCGCAAAAAGATGGTTACAATGAGGCTATCAAGGCCTTTTACAATAAACAGGAATGTCAAAAAACCTAGACATCCAAAAACCTAACCCTAGGAGATGAAGCGCCAAAAGTCATGTGGGCCCCGTTTGGGTAAGTTAGTACATCAACTTCCCGGGGTCGTAACTTTTGCATACGATCTCCGTTTGGGGCGCTCGGTAGCCCATTGGAAAGGTCTATCCGAGATTTACAAGTTTCAACTTGTGGCAAATGCATGCCAAAGAAAAACATTTGGCTCCCCAAATCGCCAAAAAGGTCATTTAGGGCCTCAAAACGGCCCCGGAAGTTCAGGACCCAAAAAACTGCTAAAAATAGCACATTACTAAAATTGCCAAAAAAACTGTTTTGAGCCAGTTGGAAAGGTGGGTGGCCACCGATATCCACCTGGATCACAAATCTACTTCTATATGAGATTAAAATATACATCTTATGGATTAACTATGGACTTGATTACCTTGTTCCAGAGACAATAAATGGACACAAAAAATATCATACATAATAGACACGGGATTAATACCACTTAGTGAAACCCAAAACTAGAGAGTGTAAGAATCAAACCTAGAACCTAACACTTAGTTATGGTTGATGAGTTGATCTACCAATGAGTTGCATGCCCTTCGATGATGGGCATCCATATAGTAAATCTAAAGGTGTAAATGGCTACCTTCAATCCAACATTTTAAAAAAGATTGACTAATATGCTATGTAGTAGATATCCAAGTCAAGATTGTTGAGGGATGTTGAAAACTAAAGAGGCTAGGAATCAAGTTGGGAACCTTTCATCAGTCAATTGGTTTCTCTAAAACTAGAGATTCAAGTAATCAAACCCAGAATTGGCCACCAATTCACTAGTTTCTATATCATTAAGCCTAATGAAGTTGGTCATACTCGCATATATTGTCTACATTAAACATGTTACATCGGATTTGAATTATTTGACAAAATTCAAAGGGTTCAAGCTTTGTACTTTCTAATTGAGATGTTACCACCGCCTAAGAATTGACCATGAATGGTAGAAACCACTACCAAGTTTATTAATAGAAGAAAGAGTTGAAGGATATATAATGAATTTTGAAAGGATAGGGAAATAACACTTTTGTCCCAATAGTTGACACACACTATAACCAGATAGGTCAAAACTAGTGAAGGATGAAAACATGATTATATGCTATTTTTTAGAAGCTTCTTAAGCAAGTAAAAGAAGCCACCAAGAAAAATGGGCACAAAATGAAATGATCGCATTCCATGAAAAAATCAATAGGAAAACCTACTCCATAAAAAACTGATCATAACGACTAAGATAAAGAGGGAATTATAAGCCCTTGCCTTCCAATGCTGAAAATTTTGGAAATGTTGGTATTTTCACACTTATTTAGATAGCATGGTTAGATGTTATGGGTCCCTCTACTCCTTCAATGATCTCTTATATCATGTCCTTAGGGTGGGGTAGGTCCCAAGTTGATGGGAAAGGATGTATGGGGCTAGTCTAGGCTAGTCTTGCTTGGGATCTATGGCTCTCAACTTTGTAGTTTTGGGGAGTTCTATATTTTTCACATGCAGGAAGAGGGGTTTATTTCTTTTTATTTAAAATATGGTCTCTATTATTTTGACATGTATGAAGGGTATGTTATAAACATAATGCATACATACATACATACATACATACAAGGTTACGAGAGATTGAAAATTATTAAAAGTC
This sequence comes from Larix kaempferi, assembly GCA_027924585.1. NCBI lineage: Eukaryota > Viridiplantae > Streptophyta > Pinopsida > Pinales > Pinaceae > Larix > Larix kaempferi. The sequence goes on from BSBM01001033.1 coordinate 8,933,264, forward strand.
AAGGGAAAGATGTGAAAGGATGATCAAAAGAATGACAATTTGGTGACTCAACATCTCCCCCCAACAGAACATGTTGCATGTCCTCATGCAACCCTGCATCTAATTCTTCGAACTGTGTGATTAGATATTCCTCCTTTAAAAAATTGTGCAGTAAGCTAACTTTGCTTGATCCTTGAAAACTTTGAAAACCCAAACACTGCTAGAAAGACCTGAGTTGCACTTTAATTTCATGTAGTTGGTTCTTCTGTGACAACCACATGTTTTGAAAGTGTTGGTTCTTTTTTGGAATCACCTACCTCTTTGAAAATATTTCTATGGTTGGTCTTGTGTAACAACCACACATTTTGCAAGTTTTAGTTCTTGTGTGACAACACTTACCTCCTATATATATTATCTTCCTGGCTGCAACAAAGAATCCCTCCCTTCAATGGAAAAAAGATAATCTCTTGAAAAATATCCAAGTTCATGCATTCAAGATGATAACCCAACACTATGCCTATCAACCAATCCATGGTCATAATTTGAACCATTTCAAGACATATCAATCCTTGAACCAAATTTATGAAGTCACTTGCAATACAAGAATCCTGAGAGCTATTAGAATGCAGTTGACCCTAATTTTTACCATGAACTAGAATCCTAATTATTTAGCATGGAACCAATTTGATTAACATGAAACCATATCATGACACCTAGGAACAAAACCCATGTGGCAGAATTTGGTTTGAGGAAGCGCTAGTATGCAAAGCAATGAATGGTTACAAGATTTGTACTGTGGTTATAGGATTCTTGTAGCAAATTTGTTTAGATATTTTTCACAATTTATCAACTAGTTTGACTTGACATTGTGTGGAGTCACTAGTATTACCTTTATGCTTCTACTCATCAAAAATCGCAACCAACAGATCCACGAATCTCTAGAAAAATGAAAAATTGTTTTCGGTGACAGCGGTTGATTTCTCACAAAATATAAATTGGTTTAACTTGAAATTTTGCAGGGTTGTTCATCTTACCTTAGTGAAATCACCCCTAAAAAAAATTTGGCCAACGAGTTCACGATTTGAAAGATATATTGAAATCAATTTCTGCACAAAGAAAATATCTTTAACTTGTTTATTTTATGCAACAATGTATCAACATATTTGAAAAAAATGAGGACAAAATGCCCAATGTTGCATTATTAAAAACTAACAAATTGTTTCCTTCAAGTGACCCTGGAGAAGATTCAAACCCTCAAATCCATATCCATATAAAAACAAATTCTGAAAATAGGTGCTTGTCTTGAGCCGACTCTGAACATATTCATGATAAATTGAGGCCAACGATGGCATAACGAAAGCAATGAACAAACGCATGTCGTAGTATACTGTTAATTTACATTTAACAAAAGTAATTTGAGCAAGTTACCTGCAATACTGTGGATGGAGAGAGAATGGATGCAATTTTTTTTATGAGATATGGATCTTCTGGGGATCAGTTAGTCATCTCAATTATATCCATAACCATAGGAAGAGCTGGTGTATTATTCGTCATCATATTGCTCTTATAATGTTTCCATCTAAGTTTGGATTGATGCGATTCCACTTGGAAATGAAAGTATATTCAATTATATATCTCCAATAGAAATAGGTTTTTATTTTTCATTCAACTCTTGTTTCAAATTTGATAAGTAAAACTCTGTAAGAGCTAATTGCTCATAATTCTGATTTAGACCAACGGTAACTCTTTTGAGCATAAATTTTTCATCCAAATCTCAATTAACATTATTAGAGTGGAAGGTAAAAATAGACACGTGTATTTATCCACTAGAAACGTGTTTTTATAAATTCTTTGATTTGCTATCTCAAACAGCTAATTAATAGTTAAGGAGGTAGAGTTTTCTCTGTGTTGGTTTTAAGACATGCAGACACTAATTTAGTCATAACTTCTTCATATTATATCCAAATGAAGTGATTCAAATTGTGTATTAAATTAAACTTCGTTCCCATATTCCTTAGAAATGTGTTTTTAAGATATAATGGTTTGATTTGATAAATATGCTTATTAACAGTTAGGATGCATAATTGTCACAATGTTGATTTCATGACCAACAATTACTAAATTGGGCATAACTTTTCCATAAGACATTGGAATGAGGTGATTCAACTTGGTATGTAAACTAGATTACAAGGGTTGTATTTCATAAGAACAAGTTTAAAAAATGACTTTATTTGACCCCTCAAAATTTTACTATCCCAACTCTGATTCCAAAAGGTTTTTGAAACCAATTTGCTACAATAATTTTAAAATGACTATTTTCTCTTAAACAGTGATGTGGGTGTCTAAGATTTTTGGTGAGTGTTTTTATTATGATGTTATGATTCCATTCCACAAAAAAAATCTAATACCCAATAGATTAATAAATTTGTAGTAATTTGTCCAATCAAAATAGACATTACATGGCTTTAAGCTCATTGCCTTGTAGTGGGTAAGTTAATCACCTTCTCCAGACTGCATTAGATCCAGATGAGATAAACATGTCCCATTGAGAGACCATGTACTCTAGAATAATATATATATATAAACCCCTTCTTATTTTGTCAATCTCTGTCACGTCCCCTCCCGTTGATCCGAGGCAAGGGAGGAAACATGGCTAACATTCCAGTACTTATCTGTGTAACTCAGCCCCATACATTACTCACAAATTCCTAATAAATAAAAACTTGTGCGTGCAGATTCATAATCAATATAAACACAGCGGAAATAAACATTATCGACACACACAACTACATCATGCATCCAACATATCAATAACAGTCATCAAATTAAACATTGCAGAGCACAGAATGCATATAATTTAAACCACGGAGAATACTTATCTTTAAGATGAAGTTGTCCAACAACTGGCTATGTGAGAGCAACGTTCCACCCAACCATAGTTCTCTGTCCAGCCTATATTCTTTCAACTGAGAGACCACCCTCGAGTTAGGATGTGTATCCACTAAGGAGGAACTAGACAGGCTCGCTCACAACCATGATCTCACACAAACAGTCATGCTAATCCAACACACGGTTGGGTTTATCAAGCATGCAAGAGACAAATGAGGAGGATGCTAAGCCAGTGAGCTCATCCACATAGCTACAGACATCTCAACTAAACTCAAACAGTCATGGCACCCACAATCCCTACCACACCCAACACAAGGAAGGTCCCCTTCTCTGTTGCACAGTCCCTCAAGCGTCCCTTCCCTCTAGTGCTCTTCAGGGTGGGCATAGAAAGGTCCAGCTGCTAATTTTCTTGAGATTCTAGCCTTCACTGGGTTTATCAAGCAATCCAATCCTCTGTTCAAACATTCACATTTGGATTTTCACAATTCGGTGACTAAATAACTCAATCCCATAATTGGATTTCTGGGCTATAAAAACTGGGTTTTCCAATGGATTTCGGGGTATCTAATACTCTCAATTTAGCCACAAGGTTCATATCTATGGATCCCCCATTGGATTTTACTGTCAATACCAAATTTTGGGCGTTTATGGCACTTCAAAACGTGGGTTAATTCACAGTTGCGATTTCTGGTTTTTCTCATTGTTGGGCATGTGTAATGGATGCAAACTGAAGATTAGGTGTTCAATAATGGAATGAGAATGAGGAAGAACCAATTCCCATGAGGTAGAGTGACTTGTGGGTCAAGGAAACAGAGCCCATACTCTGCCATACGAATTTATGGGTTGCCCATGCTCCATTGAAGCCATGGACTGATTTCTCAACAACTTTCTTACAACTGAATTAAATGTCAGCAAGGAAAGTCAAATGGGTTCTCAAAATGACATTTGGCATCCTATGGTTCAATCCCACAACCCCCTCACCACTCCCTAGTGGAATACACATGGCCCCTCCTCATTAGTTGCTTCCATAACCAGTTTTGGTATTTTATTGAAATATTAATATTTACATCCATTTACATTATTTCATGGCTTAGTATCACATGGGTAGTAAAATATCAACTACTTGCATTTTTAATAAAATCTGAGCATACACTAGCGGGGCCTTGGCCTTAAGCTCCAAGCTAGGAAAACATATATCGCATGTACACAATATTTACATAAATCCAATATACCATAAGGGTCAAAATTGGGGTATTACATTCCCCTCCCCCTTAGAACAACAACGTCCTCAGCGTTCTCAAAACTGAACAAAAATGGAAATGCCTCTCTCATGGCATCCTCCAGCTCCCATGTAGCCTCATCGGGACTAAGGTGCTCCCATTGGACCTTTACCTTCCCAATGGCTCTGTTCCGGAGCAAAGTGACCTTCTTGTCAAGGATGCACATAGGTTCTACTTGGAACTCTCCCTCGGGTTCCACCTGTATCACATTCCAATCAATCATATGATTAGGATCATGTGCATACTTCTTAATCAAAGATACATGGAAAAAATTATGAGCTCTTATATTAGTAGGTAATGCAATTCTATATGCAATTGGCCCTATCCTATCAAGGACTTCAAATGGCCCATAATATCTTGGTGCTAGCTTGGCACAACTTCCCAACTTGAGAGAAATTTTTCTTGGTTTCACTCTCAAATAAACATGATCTCCAATCTGAAATTCCTTATGCACTCTTTTCAAACCTGCATAACTCTTTTGCCTGTCATGAGCTGCCTTTAAATTCTGCCTGATATTAACAACTTCATGTTCCATTTCCTTGATCATCTCTGGCCCAAGCACTACCCTGTTCACCAGACTATCCCAATTCACTGGAGTCCTGCATCCTTTTCCATACAATGCCTCAAATGGACTCATTCCCAATGATGCGTGTTGTCCATTATTGTATGCAAATTCTACCAAGTGTAGGTAATCTTCCCATTTGGATGGTTTATCCATCACATACATTCTCAACATGTCTTCAAGAACCTGATTCACCCTCTCAGTTTGGCCATCTGTTTGAGGATGATATGTTGTACTGAAATTCAATCTAGTTCTCAATTCCTGAAATAATCCTTTCTAGAAATTGGAAGTGAACTTTGTATCACGATCAGAAATTATTGCCTTGGGCAATCCATGCAATATGAATATCTCTCATGAAGATATTTTCAATGTCATTAGCCTTGTGAGTGGACTTGACTGGAATAAAGTGAGCTACCTTTGATAGCTTGTCCACCACAACCATGATTGAATCATGATTCTTCACTGTCATGGGAAGACCTGTTATAAAATCCATAGAGATAACTTCCCACTTCCACTCTGGAATGGGTAAGGGCTGCAACAATGCGATTGGATGTTGGTTCTCTACCTTGACCTGCTGGCACTTTTGACACCTAGCAATGTACTCAGCTATGTCCTTCTTCATACCATGCCAAAAGTATTGCTTTCTTGCTGTTGTTATAGTTTTATGATATCCTGGGTGTCCAGAATATGGCATTTGATGTATTTCATCCATCACAAGCTTCTTCAAATCTGCACTTTTTGGAATGTACAATCTGGTACCATGATAAATGAGAACATCATCCTCACCCAGCTGATATCTTGCACATGCTTCATCCACATTACCCTGCTGCAACTTATCTTTAATTTGAAGGCAAGTTTCATCACCGTTTTGGGCTTCAAGAACTCTTGTCTTCAAATCTGATTTACACACACTTAATGCTGCAACATGAAATTTTATGTTAAGAGCATCTACAACCTTATTCTCTTTCCCTTTTACATGCTTAATTTTAAAATCAAATTCACAAAGAAATTCCATCCACCTAGCTTTCCTAGCATTCAAGTTTGGTTGGTCAAACAAATACTTCAAGCTCATATGGTCTGTCCTAAGCTCGAATCTTCTTCCAAACAAATAATGTCTCCACATTTTGAGAGCATGTACTGTGGCTGCTAATTCTAAATCATGCGTGGCATAATTCTTTTCATGCTCTTTAATTTCTTTGACTCATAGCAAATCACAAATCCTTCCTGCATGAGCACTCTGCCTAGCCCTTCAATGCAAGCATCTGTGCACACTACAAAATCATTCTTTGGATCTGCTATCTTCAAAACAGGAGCGTTGGTAAGTAACTCCTTTAACTGCTGGAAACTTTTCTCACATTTTTCAGACCATACAAACTTGACATTCTTCCTCTGCAATGAAGTGATTGGGTGCGCTATCTTGGAGAATCCTTTAATGAACCTTCTATAGCAGCCAACAAGACCCATGAAAGATCTAACATCTGAAACATTCCTTGGAGTAGACCAATCCATGATGGCATTAATCTTTTATGGATCCACTGCAATTCCTTCTTCAGAAATGACATGACCCAAGTACTGCACCCTCTCTTGATAGAATTCGCACTTGCTTAACTTGGCATACAGCTGGTGTTCTCTAAGGACTTGCAACACCATCCTTAGATGTTCCTCATGTTCTTCTCCATTCCTTGAATAGACAAGAATGTCATCCAAGAACACAATCACAAACTTATCCAAATATTTGTTGAAGACACTATTCATGAGACACATAAATGTGGTAGGTGCATTGGTAAGACCAAATGGCACCACAGTGAAATCATAATGACCATATCTAGTTATGAAAGTTGTCTTGTGAATGTCTTCTTCTTTAATCCTCACTTGATGATAGCCAGACTTCAAGTCAATCTTTGAAAACACCTTAGCTTCCTTAATTTGATCAAATAAGTCATCAATTCTTGGTAATGGATACTTGCTCTTGACTGTCACTTTATTAAGCTGTCTGTAATCAATACACAACCTTAAAGTCCCATCCTTCTTCTTAACAAATAACACCGGTGCTCCCCAAGGAGACACACTTGGCCCTATATACCTCTTGTCCATTAACTCTTGTAACTGCATCTTTAACTCTACCAATTGTGGCGTGCTCATTCTATAAGGAGATTTGGAATTCGGTGCTGCCCTTGGAACTAGATCGATGGTAAAATCGATATCTCTCTTTGGTGGTAGTCCCGGCACTTCATCCGGAAACACATCTTAGAACTCTTGCAACAATGGGAAATCTTCTATCCTTAGTCATTTGTCCTCTGATGAATCTAACATATGAACTGCATATAATTGACAACCTTTCTTATAAAACTTTTTTCAATTGTAAGGTTGAAATCTGTCTTACTGAAACTTGCTTGGGAATTACTCTTACCAATCTTGGTCTTAATCCATTCAAGTGCTTTCTCATAATAGTCCAACTTGGCTCTATGTCTTTCCAACCAATCCATGCCAATTAAGGCATAATAAGATCCTAATGGTAGTACATTTAATTCTACATGTGTGTGGAGTCCATTCAATTCTATGGGGCACTCCACCACTACTTCACTTACTTTTCTCTTGGCCCCTGTGGCTAATTGAACTAGCGAAGACTTATTATGCTTCACTTTTCTGAGAGAACAAACTTCAACCACTTTTGTAGAAACATAACTATGAGTAGATCCTGGATCAACAAAAAAGAAATAGATTGCTTAGCAATCTTACCTTCAACTTCAACCACTGATGATTGATGGTATGCCTGATGATTATCCAACGCTGCATAAATTCGAGGCGTTGCCCTTGCCATATCCTCCACTGTAGCTGCTCCCTTTAAGTTGTACAATCTCCGGGGATTCCCCCTCCGATGTGGACAATCCTTAAGCATGTGATTTTCTCCACATCCCCAACACTAAAGTGACCCTTTTGATGTATTTTCTGCTGCTATTGTTGGCTTGTTTCCACTTTGTGTTTGTTGGCCCTATGGAAAGGTTCTGGGCTGATTTTTTAATGGTGGCTTGAAGTCACTCTTCTTTTGATCAAACCTCCCTCTTGGATTTCCTTTCCATGCTGGGTGAACCTCTGATTTTCTCTTATTCTGCTCATATCAATGTTGCCATTCTATTGGCTTCATCCAGACTTGGTGGATTAACAAACTCAATTCTATCTTTGAAACCTTAAGGTAGGCTTCCAAGGAAGCATTGGATTTTTATCCTCTCATCTTTGATATAGTCCACATACCTCAACAAGTCCAAAAATTTGTGGACATGCTCTTCCATAGATTTTTGTCCCAACCTGAGTTCATTGAACTATTTTCTCTTACTGTCATAATACCTAGCAGAAAGGTATTTTTCCTTGAAATACTTCTTAAATCTTTCCCAGTTGATCTTCCTTTCATTGACTCCTTTAACTTACAAGAGGTTGTCCCACCAAATTGAAGCTCTATCATTTAGATTGTAAATGGAAATTCTGGCCTTTTCATTTCCTGAGTAAATCTTGAAGTATTTCTTCATCCTAAGAAGCCATGCCTCTGCCTCTTGGCATGTCTTGTCTTCTCCATCAAATGTGGGAGGCCTTGCCTTCCTAAATTCTCCCTGTGGAATTCTTTTGGACTTCTTTCTTCCATCGAACCTGGTAGAAGTATGCCTCGGAATTCTTTGAGAGCCCCTAGAGTCACATGATCTGCTGGAAGAAGATCTAGAGGAAGGTGTTCTATGTTTTTTGCTCACAGAACTCTTCCTTGGGCTTAGAGTCCTCTTCCTTGAACGGCCTCTAGAGCGACTCTCTGCATCTCTTCCTTCTTCACCTACATTGCTTGGGTTGGACCCAAGGTTTATCCTCTGCTGCATATCAGTGAGGCTCTGCAAAATAGCAGCGTTGAGCTGGTTTTGTTCTTCTTGAGCCTTCATCAACCTTTTGTTGAAGCTTACCATGGTCTCAACCAAATTATGAGGAGTTATTTGCTCCCTTCTCCCATTGGATTCGGTCTCAGCATTCCCTTCTTATACATTTTATCCTATCACATCTTCATCATGCGCATAAGTATCCTGAGCATCATTTATGGTCACCATTTTCCTTTGGAGACCCTTTCCCTGTAGGTTGCCTCTGCTACACTATCCAAATCTTATGTACTGCAAACACTGTGCATTATGAAAATATTTATTAGACATTTTAAGAATGCATATAGAAACACAAAACATCATTATTTAACGTAATTAAACTCATGGAATAATTCACAGATCTATTATGTCTTCATTTCCTTTGCACATTCATGCAATTCTGGAAATTGTCCATATTGTCAACAATTTGACAAAACAGTCACTGGCACTTTTCTGCTCTAAATATCTATGATGTATGATAACCCCATTCAAATTCTACTTATGCACCATTGTTCCCTACTGTATAATCTTTCCAATGCCTATCCATGTGCTCCATTCCGACTTTGGGTGTGGGAATTACATTACTTCAAAAATGAAAATTTTTACCAAAATTCTGCACTTTACACAGTTGCAAAATATCCTAAACTGCCAACTTCAGCCACCTGTAGAAGCAAATCTAGAAATATTCAGGAAAACTTTTCTACCAGGAGAAGTTAGTCCATACAATAAGGGACACTCAGCCACTTGCAGATCGTTGTTCCGATGCACCATTCATATTCTATAAAATTATGGGTTTGACTACTTTTCACTTTTAACTTTTTCCAAAATTTCAAATTTTGGGCCAAAAATGGCTATCTCTCAAACTATGCGTTTCTGGAAAATCTCTGCCTAACGTGAATTGTTTGTTTTAATGAGAATATGAAATGTTGAGTTTAGTAAATTTCTTGAATCCTTCATCTAAGGTCTCTTTCATCCACTTCAAGCTTTTCAAAATCTCCAAAAAGTGGCCCGGAATAGTGCTTTTTGGCCTTCTCACTCACCCCGACTCCACATCCTTTGGGGTTTGGATCCAAAATTCCAAAATTAACAATGTGCCTACTCCATGACCGCTCCATATCAGTTTCAGCTCAATCTGACCTTCTGTCAAGCGTCGAGACACCGATTTGTAAAAGACATTAATTCCAAATTTATGCCAAATTGGAGCATAATGGGATCGGGATCTTCACTAGACCTTTCATGGCCTTCGTTAATGGCCTCAAAACGCCACTGAACTCGTCCAATTCTGACTCCGCATGCTCCTGCTATCCAAAAATTGAGTTTCGGACTCTATACTCTTTTTTTTTCCGCAATCCGTACTGCATGTGTGGAAATTCCAACTTTCCAACCCGGAAATAATCCTTTCCGCAATCCCGCAATCCGTACTGCAGGTGTGGAAATTCCAACTTTCCAACCCGGAAATACTCATTTCCGCAATCCCGCAATCCGTACTGCGGGTGCGGAAATGCCAACTTTCCAACCCGGAAATACTCCTTTTCGCAATCCCGCAATCCCGCAATTGCGGGTGCGGAAAGTCAAATCGAAAATCTGAAACTTTAACGTTTCCACAATCCCGTAATCCGCAATTGTGGGTGCGGAATTGTGGAAATCCAAAATGCAAAATTTGGAAATCCTCGTTTCCACAATCCGCAATTGTGGAAACACCTATGTTCCGGCAACTTGTGGGGCTCATATCTCCCTCGTCCCTTAACCAAATAAGGCGATTCTGGTACCGTTGGAAATCTCTTGGAGAGATCTGTGCAATGGTGCGATCCCCTGCCACACCTGAGAACTCTGCCTCTGCCATTTTCCAAATCAAAATGTCGCCCAAAACTTCATCAATACCACGCTAAAACACTCTGATATCTGCCTACAAACTCAGAGTTTGGCCCAAGAATCCCCAGTGCTGCAACATGGGCTCCGATACCACTCTGTCACGTCCCCTCCTGTTGATATGAGGCAAGGGAGGAAACATGGCTGACATTCCAGGGCTTATTTGTGTAGCTCAACCCCATACATTACTCACAAATTCCTAATAAATAAAAACTTGTGCGTGCATATTTATACTCAATATAAACACAACGAAAATAAACATTATCGACACACACAACTATATCATGCATCCAACATATCAATAATAGTCATCAAATTAAACATTGCAGAGCACAGAATGCATATAATTTAAACCACGGAGAATACTTATCTTTAAGATGAAGTTGTCCAACAACTGGCTATGTGAGAGCAACGTTCCACCCAACCATAGGTCTTTGTCCAGCCTGTATTCTTTCAGCTGAGAGACCACCCCCGAGCTGGGGTGTGTATCCACTAAGGAGGAACTAGATAGGCTCACTCATAGCCATGATCTCACACAAACAGTCATGCTAAGCCAACACACTATTGGGTTTATCAAGCATGCAAGAGACAAATGAGGAGGATGATAAGCCAGTGAGCTCATCCACAGAGCTACAGACATCTCAACTAAACTCAAACAGTCATGGTACCCACAATACCCACCATACCCAACACAAGGAAGGTCCCCTTCTCTGCTGCACAGTCCCTCAGGCGTCCCTTCCCTCCATTGCTCTTCAAGGTGGGCATAGAAAGGTCCAGCTGCTAATTTTCTTGAGACTCTAGCCTTCACTGGGTTTATCAAGCAATCCAATCCTCTGAACAAACATTCACACTTGGATTTTCACAATTCGGTGACCAAATAACTCAATCCCGTAATTGGATTTCTAGGCTATAAAAACTGGGTTTTCCAATGGATTTTGGGGTATGTAATACTCTCAAATTCGCCCCAAGGTTCATATCTATGGATCCCCCATTGGATTTTACTGTCAATACCAAATTCTGGGCGTTTATGGCACTTCAAAACATTGGTCAATTCACAGTTGTGATTTCTGGTTTTTCTCACTGTTGGGCATGTGTAATGGATGCAAACTGAAGCTTAGGTGTTCAACAATGGAATGGGAATGAGGAAGAACCAATTCCCATGAGGTAGGGTGACTTGTTGGTGAAGGAAATAGATCCCATACTCTGTCATACGAATTTATGGGCTGCCCATGCTCCATTGAAGCCATGGACTGATTTCTCAACAACTTTCTTACAATTGAATTAAATGTCAGCAAGGAAAGTCAAATGGGTTCTCAAAATGACATTTGGCAGCCTATGGTTCAATCCCACAACCCCCTCACCACTCCCTAGTAGAATACACATGGCCCCTCCTCATTAGTTGTCTTCCATAGCCAGTTTTGGTATTTTATTGAAATATTAATATTTACATCCATTTACAATATTTCATGGCTTAATAGCACATGGGTAGTAAAATATCAACTACTTGCCTTTTTAATAAAATCCAAGCATACACTAAAGGGGCCTTGGCCTTGAGCTCCATGATAGGAAAACATATATTGCATGTACACAATATTTACATAAAAGCCAATATACCATAAGGTTCAAAATTGGGGTATTACAATCTCTAGCAGCCAAATCCCTGTGGAGGCTGATTAAAAATCCTTCTTCATTATGGGTAAGAGTAATGCAGTCTAAGTACTGCCCGAATGCATCCATTTTAGACTAGATTATGTCTCCGGAAAAATATTTTAAAAATGGGTCCATTGGTTGGAAAGCCTTCGTTCTCTCATTTCCCTTGATAGGAGATTGGTTATCATGGAGCATCGGGAATAGGAGGAAAGTTTGAATTGGAAAAGACCCTTGGATCGGAGCAGGAAATGTTTACAAGCTATCTTTGGTTACCATATATGCTCTCACTTGTCAGAGAGTTAACAGCTTATTTGCTGTCCGGTCTCTATCTTCAAAAGGAGCATACGTCTCTCGTTGGAAATCTGCCTCAGACCTAAGTCTAGTAGGGAACGCAACTGCAAAATGCAACTCTTATATCTCGCTGCTAAATTCCTGTTATATATGCCTAGATGAGGATGCTAAGGACAATTTGGTCTGGTCAAAAAACATGCTAACAGGAGACTTTAACGCGGAATTAGGCTATGAAACAAAGGCCATGGCCTCTTTCGTTGGCACTAAAGAGTGGTGGTGGATTCCGGTTTGGAAGGTTGTTGGGTCCTTAAAATCCAAGCTTACCATGTGGTTAGCACTCAGCAACAAAATTTTGACCTGGGATAACGTCTTAGAAAGAGGATGGCAAGGCCCGAGCCGGTGTGCACTATGCTTCTCACAAGAAGAATCATGTTCTCATTTATTTGTGTTTTGTCCATATGCAACAACTGTTTGGAAGGCCGCCTCTGTGGAACTAAAAGCCCAGGATTCCTAAGTCAGTTCTTCACTAGAACATCAGTTTCAGTCATGGTGGAATGACTGCTCGGTACGTCTCTACGGCGCCCTCCCCTCCTCTTTCATTTATGGAGTATGGTGGGCTCGAAATCTTGCAATTTTCCAGAATCGCTCTATTCCAGTTGAAGTAACTTCAGCCTTAGTTGTGCAGTGGATGAAAGAATACAAATTTTTGGAAAAACCAAAAAATTCCAAGCTACTCGTACCCCCATCAATTGATAAATCAATTCCTTGGGATTTTTTCAACGGTGCAAGTCAAGGAGATCCTCCTTTGGGTGGTCCTGGAGGAGTTTTATATCTGGCAGATAATCATAAATTTTAGCTGAAACATGCACCAGGGCATTGTTCTAATAACAAAGTTGAGCTTGCAGCTTTACATTCGGTTTTGGAACTGGCCATCACAAAGAAGTTGAATTGATTACAACTTTTTGGAGACTCAAAAATGGTTGTCGACTGGGCCAACAAAAAACTGCAGATCAGAGCTCCTCATCTTCAACACCTTCTTCAAGCCATTCAAAGGCAAAGAGATTTTTTCTCTGTTTTTACTATCTCACATGTATATAGAGAGTTAAACACCAAAGCTGATATGCTATCAAAAAATGCCTTACTTTTAGTTCCAGGCCAGACTTCGATTGAAGAATTCCACAATGAAATGTAATTTTTGTAATGAAGAAATTTTGAAATGATGTAAAGGGAAGCATCATATATTTTTTAACTTATTATGAATTTCATGAGAAATTTTGAATGTAAGTCCCAAGAGGACAGTTCATGATCATTCTTTATTTAGAATGATTGATATTTTCCATATGGAAGATATATATATATATATATAAAAGCAATTTGTCAAACCAAAATAGACATTACATGGCTTTAAGCTCATTTCCTTGTAGTGGGTAAGTTAATCACCTTCTCCGGGTTGCATTAGATCCATATGAGATAAACATGTCCCATTGAGAGACCACGTACTCGAGAATCATATATATATATATCATAAAACCCCAACAAGATAATTACAACCTAAAAGACTTATACCCTTAGACTCAACTTATCAATAAAGAATTAATCTTATAAACTTGATGGCTTACCTTGTTTGATTATCTTTTAGTGAATGGTTGTGCTTCCCTAAAACTCTACTTGTTCTTCCTCCTTTAGATGCATGCCTTCTCATGTACATCTTATTTCCAATGGTGTGGATGAAGTGGATCTTACTGCACCACGAATAGAAATGATTGGATTTTATAATATCAACTTATTGTAAAAAAAAATAAGATGATATTTTTTTACTAAGACATTATCTTCTCCATTGAATATAGGAATAGAATTAAGATATTTATGAGGCAAGTCATGAAGTACAGATGGCATTTCAAGATATTTCTACTAGTTTATAACCCAAGGATGAATCTTTGTATTGTGGTCACAAGGTACACTAGTGACTATATCATTTGGTATAAAGATTATTTATCAAATGATTCAAAAGATAGATTTCCTATTAGAGGAACAAGTATATAGGCTTCATGTTCAAAGGAAGTTAAAGGTATGATAGGCTTGCCATCTTCTTTACAAGGTAATAATGGAAAGAGGTGATCTATTTCAACAATACAAGAGGATGCCAAGATTTCTTCCTCCAATAAATAAGGTAAGTTTCTAGTTTTATAATTTTCCTCGTACACTTTAAAGGATAACACTTACAATATATAAGGAAAATTAGTAAAGAATTGACCAGTTGAATCAGAACTTCTTGAAAGAAATTCATTATTTGATACATGATCATTCTGCAATAGTTCTTCATTTTTTTGTCAACATGGGCCATTTCCCAGTGGAGTCTTGAAATAATGTGGAATCCTCAGGCAAAATTTTGACTAGGAAATCTCCTTGATAGTATCAAGCAGTCTATGGTTCTGCTCTTGTTCACCAAAAAGTAGCAAAATCTATCATTTTCGTTCTCCTAGGGAAAATGTATGTTGTTTCGTTCCCTGGAAATTATCCTAGAATGATGTTAGTATTCGAGATGTTCATGGATGCTTACGAACTTTGTCGAGGCATCTCAGACCCGCTTTAGGCCTCAAGCTAGTTCTTGATCCAAAGGTGGTATCCCTCGGTGAGATGAATTCCCATTGTCAATACAATTGGAGCTCATAATATTAAGCATAAATGTTATATTTAGGGTATTCAGAGAACAGGGAGAAGAGTTGAGTATAGAGATAATAGCAAACTGGATTCCAAGATAGTAAATCCCTTAGACCAAGGGCCTTTCCATTAGGCATTGGAGTCTCAAATAGTAGAGCACAATAGCTTATGATGGAAGGTGGAAGAAAATGAGAATAACAATGAATGCCATGAACAACAAGGAGTAAGGCCATTTTACTGGTTTGAGATGAGGAAAAATGGTTTTGCTAGGCATTAATAAATGAATCCAACAAAAGAAAAACTAAGATCAAGTCCATAATCTGAGCACCAAACGGTGAATTTGGTAAAAACACTTAATATATGAGTAACTTGTAAGAAGGCATATAAACAAGTGTATATTAAAGAGACAGAAAAGAAGGTTGACAAAGACTCAAAATCCTTTAATCTGCATGCTCTTGATTCATACAAACACTCCATACAAAATGGAGAACTTAAACAATAGTTGAATTTCAATTGTAGTTATTGATCTTCAATATATAGAACTATAATCTACAGATTACAATATAGGTGATAAGAATAGGGGTGAAAGAGTAATATAGCTTAATAGAGAAAAAAAAAATTATGAAGGACAGGGCTCTACTAGGAATGAGGTGTGAATACATGGGGTTCCTTTGACTCTGATAGATCTACAAAAATATGGCCCCTCGAGCTTATTACTAGTAACACATCTCTCTATTAACAAAAATCCCCTCCCCTTTTGAATCTAAGATCTATTAACTTTATATCTTTCCAGTGTTGAATTCGTGCCTTGAATTTAGGAACATTCTCTAATCTCTATTCCTAAGGAACTGGCTATTAATTGAGGCATTCAATAAATATTTATATTTTACTTAATTATACTGCTAGCTATGAGGTTTACCTTTTCAGGCATTCTGTATTCTCAATCCTAACATAGATTCCCAAGGTAAAATAACTAATATATTGTAATGTTGCATTTGTTGCATCAATTATTTTATCCTCAAAATTTTACGCCATATATTGCTCGATCCCTCCAAGTGCCTTATGAGTCAAAATTTTAACAGAGAGTGTTGCATTCAGACTTTAATATTGTCCATGATCAATGTCAAAAATTGCATCTAGGTGGGATTTAAATAGCCTCTATTGTATTGGGTAGGTTGTAAACCATGAAATCATTGTATGTTACTTGAATGATCTAAGGAGTGAATTGATAGTTGTGGTTCATCATGGTCTACATGTGCTATGTTAATCGGTGGCTTGACAATTATACTAGATTAGTTTCTTATCCACACGTCGAAAAGACTATTAAACAAGGAGTGGATTAGTCTTTAATTAAATTTAGTATACTTCTCCTGAGTTTACATGCACGAAAACTAGTCTTAACTTCTGCATCAAATATTTAACTCATGTTGAGGTAGCCACCATCAGTAGAAGTCACCTTCACTATGTATTCACTTGCTTTAGCGATGATATCACCCTTTTCAGAGTAATAATATTATTTTTAAATGACAATTTTTCCATGTGACTGTACCCCGAAGTGCCATACTGCTGAGTTGGTTTCGTATTAGTGTGGATGCCATGTGCCATCTTCAATTTCCTCTACCTAACACCCACTTTATTTATAGCATTTATTGTTACCTCGTAGCATTTATTAACAATAGTGGTTTTCGATACTTGTCTTGGGAGGTTTCTCCAAACCTCTTTAACAAGCTAAAATAAACCAGACTATGCCACATCAACATGGCAGTTTTATATTTCATGCACATGTGTATTTTGTTAATCCTTGCATTTGTTGATTATCTGAAATAAATTAGGGCCATTTATATTGTCACTCTCTCACTTGATCTTTTTTACACTGAACTAACTCCTAGTTCCCATCCTTGGGTTACCTACGCTTAAGAATTCCGCTCCCTATGTGTTGATGTATTTGTAACTTCGGAATGTATTTTACCCATGTATATTGTATTCCTATAGAGATGTTATTATTCCTCTATACGGAAGTGTTTGTATTCCTATAGAGATGTTATTATTCCTCTATACGGAAGTGTCGTCATTTATATTGTAAGTGTCGTAACTTATACTTGATGGGTTATTAGACCACCTTGATGGGGTCAGCCCTGTATGAGTCATGTGGGTAAATGGGTTATTAGACCACCAAGTGTGGGGTCGGCCCAGATTAAGTTAACCATATGTTATTAGGCTAAGCTAGACAAGTCATCCCCACTGGTTTATTGGGCAGGACAGGACAAGTATAAATAGAGATCAAGAGATCTCTATTTGATTCATTCACTTACTCACTCTTCCATCACTAGGAAAGTGGCGCACATGTGAGGAGGAGGATCTGCTGCTAGGAGAAGACTATCTCTTGTACTTTGGTTGTATTTTGGTTGTATCATTACTCTTTCTATCTCTGAGGAAGTTGCGGGGTTTTTCACCTTCTTGGCTTTCCCTGGTCAAACTCTGTGTCTCTTGTGTGCTTGCATTATTGTGTCCATGATTGTTATGTTGTAGATATGTTGTACATGTTATTCTCTCAGTTAAGATCTTAGATCAGATTGAAAATTCTGAAAAACTAACATGGTATCAGAGCTAGCCTGAAAGAAGGCATGGTATGGCATGTATGACACTTGTTGCACTTGCGATACTAGGACTTGATATAGCAAAAACCAGTCATCGTATCACTTTCGTTATAAATACATTTCGGCGAGGTTTTAGGATCTGAAACTCTTACAGATCTAAGTCATAAACAGGTGACCTAGGAAAAAAGGTCATAACTTGGGCTAGGAAGCACCAAATGAAATTTCATAAAAAGTGACAGGTAGGGCACGGACTGTACTTTCACAGGCCAAAGGTTCAGAGGCCAAAAGTGAACCAGTGACACGTGGCACTCCGTACAAATTCGCTCTCTTGTTTTATCCCATAAAGAGGTCACGTTGCGACACTTGGCATAACGCTCTCTCAAAGAATCCAATTGAGGTCAGACCTATTGGGTTGGAAAGATGACAGGTCGGGCTACCACAGGTAGAAGTTTCAGACCCTGTGGATTCATAATTTTGGAGTTACACCAGAAACAATCTGATGCATATTTCTGTCAAAACAGAATTGGATTTTGAGCACCTTTATTCATGGCTCCGGGAATTAGGGTTTCGGAGAAAGTTCGTATTTTTGTAAACGGAGACCACGGCTGAATGGTACTCATCAAAATTGAAATTTAGAGACCAAGATCAAATTTTTTGGTTCGGTAGAAGGCCGGGCTTGATCAAACCCTAGTTCGGGACTTTGATCGGAAAAGTGGAAAATTAGGGCTTCTGCAAAAGTTGGAATTTTTTAAGTCTGTGACCATGGCTAGAAGCTCCTCAGAAAAATCGAAGTTTAGAGCTTTGGATCGAACCTTTTGGTTGGGCTGAAGGGTGGGCTTTATCAAACCCTAGTTCGGGATCCTGTCCAAAAGATCCGGAAGTTTCAAAGGCAATTTTGAGGGGTGAAACTTTGCATTTTTTAAATTATGAGTATACCAGGTTGATCAGCTCATCAAGGCACATCTTTCTATCCTTTCAGAAGTTTGAAATTCAAAGTTTGAATTTTTAGGGTTTCCCTGACAAACCCTAATCCAACTCCAGATCTAGTTTCTGCAAATCAAGTGGATTGGGTTAATCCTAGAAGAAAATGGATTGGTCACCTGCATAAGTGAAGAAGTTCCAATTTCAGAGGGAGATAAGGCTAAGGCCTTACATAGGAAGATTACAAGCAATCTCAACAGGTATGACTTATCCATGTATGTTTCGAGAACTGTTCATGATTAAGTTTATGGTATGTTTGTCTTCATTAAGGTTAGTACAATATTGATTAACTTTAGACTTGTCATATCACCTTAATAAAATTATGAATGCACGATAGAAGTATTCATTGATTAGGGTTTTGACACTTATGATTGTACTAATGCATTGTGGTGTTGTATGAGGTTGATGTTGTCCGCTAACATGAAAGGTACATCAAGAAAGACAAATCATGTTCTAGTTCAAGAACATATGACCATGGTGACATGAAGACAAAGATTCATCCATTGTCATGGATCACATAGAAGATCTACTTACGAGGTATGTATAACTTGGTTCTATATTGATTAACCTATGAGATATGCAGGTTACTAGCACAAGTCATTTAAGAAAACAAGAAGACATCATGTGGGTATGTTAGACATAACCAACTAACATATTAATCCATGTATGTTTTTTCCTATATCAAGTTAGAATCCTACCTTGTGTTAGGATCTTATACTGTTGTATTGTTGATAATTATTATTCATGAAGTTAGAAATGTAAGTAATCAAGGGTTTATGCATATTATGTCTCTTACCTTGATTGATGATATGACTAACCAGAAAAGTCCTTTGGTCAAATATGAATATGCATGAGTAAGAGAAGTCTTCCCTAAAACATTGAATGCTAATGCTTATTATCTGTGTTTGAAATGATCATGACTATACATGTTTAAGATTACTGTGTTTTGATAGTATTGAGATTATACTAATGAATGTATGATTATGTATGAGATATCAATGGTAACACAATGATGATACTAGTAAGCATGCATAGTGATAGAGGATGGATATAA
Organism: Larix kaempferi; assembly: GCA_027924585.1. Lineage (NCBI taxonomy): Eukaryota > Viridiplantae > Streptophyta > Pinopsida > Pinales > Pinaceae > Larix > Larix kaempferi. Next base: position 8,952,967 of record BSBM01001033.1, read on the forward strand.
GTTCAAGGACAGGTAATCCAGGAAGCAAAGATCAAGAGGGAGCACACTCCAGTAGTTTCTGCAAGGATGAAGACATTCAGAGGGAGTCGACCACTTCTCACAATCCACATCAGAATGGAGTTGTAGACAGGAAGCAAAGATTGAGAGGGAGTCAACCCAACAAACAAACAAAGATAAGTATTTGAATTATCATTTCTTGCATATTTGATTGTTTAAATAATACTGTTCAATGATGTATATACTAATGTTCCTAGAATTAGGCTGTGTATTTTGGCATATTAGAATAATTGCATTAATGAACAGCATACTACTAATATGCATGTAATGGGTAAGTGGCCTATGGCACTGTACAACATTCCATTGCTACTTATCTAGAATGAAACCTCTTTGCTGACATGTTGAGAGTAGTGCAAAACTCTTAACAATGTTCTGGTATAGATTGGAAGGCATCTAGAAAGTTACAGGATATGGATGAATGTTGTATTGAAGCATTGGCTAAAATAATTGCATGACTGTATGACATATTTCTTTATGTGTAAAAATTTGTTCTGAAAACTATGAGAAGTTTCTAATCATGCAATTTAACCTGTTTTGTAGGAAAGATCGTATACGAGCACCTACAAAAGAAGAACTACAACATTTGTTCAAACAACAAAGTTATCTATTGAAGATTCTGAAGTTCCTAGGATATGGGATACAGTAAAAGGATGCCATGGTTGAGAAGTACCAATCGATCATGTCTGGGATGTGGTCCCAAGACCTGAAGGGAAGTTTGTTGTGACTTCCATGTGGATCTATAAGATCAAGCATGTTGAAGATGGCAGCATAGAGAAATATAAAGCAAGGTTTGTAGCTCGTGGCTGATTATGAAGAGACTTTTGCTCCTGTTGCCAGATACACTTCCATCATATCAGTACTTGCTCTGGTTGCAGTGATGAAATGGAAGATACACCATATGGATGTCAAGACAGCTTTTTTGAATGGTGTAGTCGAGGAGGAAGTGTATGTGGAGAAGCCACTTGGTTTTGAGACACATGATAGGAAGTCATATGTGTGCAGGTTGAAGAAAGCCTTGTATGGCTTGAAGCAAGCTCCTAGAACTTGGTATGGTAGGATAGACAGCTTTCTATCCAGTTTGGGATTTACCAAGAGTAAAGCGGATTCCAACATTTACTACAAGGTTGAGGAAGGAAATCCAGTGATACTCTTATTGTATGTGTATGACCTGTTTGTAACAGGAGAGGATAGATTGATTGCTGACACGCAACGGAAGCTTGATGTTGAGTTCGAGATGAAGAACTTGGGTATGATGCACTACTTTCTTGGTATGGGGGTGTGGCAGAGTGCAGATGGAATCTTCCTTAGACAAGGGAAGTATGCAGTAGAGATCCTGAAGAGGTTCGGGATGATGGACTGCAAGGCTATGGCCACACCTATGGCATCGAACTTGAAGCTTCTGTGTGATGCTTCATCTGATCCCGTTGATGTCACGATGTATCGTCAGATGATTGAGTCCCCTATGTACTTGACGAACATGAGACCAAATATTTGCTTTGCGGTGAACACATTGAGCCAGTTCCTGACGGATCCGAGAGATGTTCACCTAGTTGTTGTAAAGCATATTCTGAGGTACCTGAAGGGTACAGTTGATTATGGGATCAAGTATGATGCGAATCAAAAGTTTAACCTGCAAGGTTATGTTGATTCGGACTGGGCGGGCAGTGCTGCAGATAGGAAGAACACATCTAGGTGCTGCTTCAGTATGGGATCAGGTGTGATCTCTTGGTTTAGCAGGAAGCAGTCCTGCGTAGCACTGAGTACAACCGAAGCAGAGTATGTTGCAGCTTGTTTAACTGGTTGTGAGGCAGTATGGCTCCGGAAGCTACTATCTGAGTTATTTGATCTCCCGTTGGATGCTACTGGTATCTTTTGTGACAACCAGAGTTGTGTGAAGCTGTCTGAGAACCCAGTGTTCCACGACAGGTCGAAGCACATTGAGATCAAATATCACTATATCAGGGATATGGTGCAGAGAGGAGCAGTGAAGCTCTTGTATGTTGCGATGGACGAGCAGATTGCAGATGTGTTGACGAAACCACTAGCCAGAGTGAAGTTCGAATACTTCAGAGAGAGGCTTGGTGTTCTTCATATTGACGACACTTCGAGGAAGAAGTGATGGACACATTTGCTGGAGCCATTCCAAGCATGATGAGAGGAGGATCCTTCCCATGGCTGTGGATGTAAGCACTGGATGATGAGCATCAGGACGATGTTCGAGTTTCTGCTCTGTATGATCAGTTGGATCATGTATATGTATATGCATCATGTTGGATGCTTTGTATGATCAGTTGGATCACGTGTATGTATCTGTAGATGTATCAGGTGGATACATTGTATGATCAAGTAGATAATGTATGTTGATATGTATCAGGTATGATCAGGTGGATCATGTATTTGTATATGTATCAGGTGGATACATTGTATGATCAGGTAGATCATGTATGATGATACGTATCAGGCAGATACTGTGTATGCATCAGGTGGATGCATTGTATGATCAGGATGATCATGGATGATGAGCTTCAGGATGTTGCTCCAGATGACATGCATAAGGACGATGCAGTGATGATGATCAGGATGTTCATGAGTACATCAGGATGATGTATGGTGAGTATCAGATTGATACTCTGTGGCCGTGGAACAGGTTGTGCAGATAAGCATATAATCTAGTCCTAGGAGATTTGCAGATAGTCTTTCAAGGTTTTTCCTATGGCATGTAATGTGGCCCTGGGATATCTGGCAAACTCTCTTTCAAGGTTTTGCTTTGGAGTACATATAATCCAGCCCTGGGAGATCCGATAGGTTGAGCTATGTGCTCGTAATTAGTCCTGGGATTCTCTTTTGAGGTTTTGTCCTATGGCATATAATCCAGCCCTGGGAGATCCTATAGGTCGGAGTTGTGTACTCGTAACATCCTAGGATGCTCTTTCGAGGTTTTGCCATGACCACATATAATACATCCCTGGGAGATCCTATAGGTCGGAGCTGTGTGCCCATAACAGCTTGGGATGCTCTTTCAAGGTTTTGTGGTGACCACATATAATACAGCCCTGGGAGATCCTATAGGTCGGAGTTGTGTACCCGTAACAGCCTGGGATGCTCTTTTGAGGTTTTGTGGTGGGGTCACATATAATACAGCCCTAGGAGATCTGACAGGTAGAGCTGTGTGCTAGTAACAGCCTGGGATGCTCTTTCAAGGTTTTGTGACGCACGTAATAAGTCCTGAGGATTCCACAGTATGGCTAGTGATGATGAAGACCTGCAGGTGGTGGGCCTACATCCAGTATGAAAAAGGACTGGCTCTGTAGAACTTCCTATGACGAGTAGATTCAGAGATTGGTTGAGATAGCAGCAGTGATGACGATGACGATGATTCGATGATGATGATACATAGAAGAAGACTTATGCTAGCAGATCTGTGTCGAGAAATACCTTACTAGTTAAGAGGGAGTGTTGATGTATTTGTAACTTCGGAATGTATTTTACCCATGTATATGGTATTCCTATAGAGATGTTATTATTCCTCTATATGGAAGTGTTTGTATTTGTATAGAGATGTTATTATTCCTCTATACGGAAGTGTTGTCATTTATATTGTAAGTGTCGTAACTTATACTTGATGGGTTATTAGACCACCTTGATGGGGTCAGCCCTGTATGAGTCATGTGGGTAAATGGGTTATTAGACCACCAAGTGTGGGGTCGTCCCAGATTAAGTTAACCATGGGTTATTAGGATAAGCTAGATAAGTCGGCCCCACTAGTTTATTGGGCAGGACAGGACAAGTATAAATAGAGATCGAGATATCTCTATTTGATTCATTCACTTACTCACTCTTCCATCACTCAGAAAGTGGCGCACATGTGAGGAGGAGGATCTGCTGCTAGGAGAAGACTATCTCTTGTAGTTTGGTTGTACTTTGGTTGTATCATTGCTCTTTCTATCTCTAAGGAAGTTGCGGGTTTTTTCACCTTCTTGGTTTTCCCCGGTGAAACTCTGTGTCTCTTGTGTGCTTGCATTATTGTGTCCATGATTGTTATGCTATAGATATGTTGTAGATATGTTGTACATGTTATTCTCTCAGTTAAGATCTTAGATCAGATTGAAAATTTTGAAAAACTAACACTATGAGGTTTCGCTCACCTGTTCCACACCTAATCATTATCTCTTAACTAAAACCTTTGGCTTGGAAACATGCACACTAGTACGATATCCCTCAAAATATATGTTTTCTAACATCTCTTTTGAATATAATCATTGTTCCAAGAATTACATAAGATTACCATGATCTATTCTTACGTTGAAGTGTCTTCCTATTGGATAAGGGCACAGTTTCTTAATTATATGTAGTACATGACCAACATTTACTTTCTATAAATTGGTTTGAGTACATTTTTCCCTTTAAGTTGGAAAATTTCAAAGCAAAAGGGCCTTCCTTCTTGCATTAAAATTTTACCAATATTCCCTAAGGAATTACATTCCACAAGAAAGGTTTTTGTGAAGTAAGTTGTGGCTAATATAGGAGTTGTACACATAGCCTCTTTAAGCTTTTCAAAAGCTTTGGTTTCTTCTCGATTCCAAGAGAATACCTCATTTTTAAATATCCTTATTAGTGGTGCTATTTTTTGTCCATAATTCTCGACAAACTTGCGATAGTAGCCTATCAATCTTAAGAATCCTCTAATATTCTTCAAGGTTTTAGAAATTGGCCATTCCATGATAGCTTTGATTTTTCTAGGGTCCACTTTGACTCCCTCATGAGATACAATATGACCCAAATATTCCATCTATTGAAACCCAAAGCTACATTTAGAAGGTTTGGCATATAGTTGGTGCTCTTACAATAATTTTAATACCATGTTAACATATTGTACATGCTCTTCCCAAGATTTTCTATAGATAATTATATCATAAAAAATACTAACACAAATTTTATGAGGAAGGGTTTAAACATAGAATCCGTCTAGCTCTGAAATGTGGAAGGTGCATTGGTAAGACAAAATAGCATCACCAAAAAATCGTAATGACCTCCATGTGTTTTGAAGATTGTTTTTGGAATGTTTTCTTGCCTCATTATGATTTGATGATATTTAAAATGAAGATCCAACTTGGTAAAGAAAATTGCTAATTCCTACAATTCATTTAATAATTCATTAATGATAGGAATGAGAAACTTATCTTTAATGGCTATCTTGTTGAGCTCTCTCTAACCTAGACATATACACCATGAACCTTCATTTTTGTGAACCATCACCACTAGTGTCAAGAAAGCACTTTGGATAGGTTGAATGATGCATGCATTTAACATTTCTTGGACCATATACTCAATCTCACTCTTTTGTGCATATGGGTACCTGTAGGGTTTGATGTAAGGTGGTACACTTCCCAGTTGCAAGTGAATAACATGGTAATGCTCTCTAGTAGGTGGAATACCCTTATGCGTCTCTCCAAATACTTTTGAGTGATTTTTAATAACTATTTGGAGATCCCTTGCAATAGATAGTATAGATTCTAGAACATCGAGTGAGAATAATTGTGTAACTACACCATGGTATCCATTTTTAGCAATTTTTTCATGTTGTTAGGGATTACCACCTTAGAGGGTTTCCTTGGAATAACTATGATTTAAATTTCCATGTCTTTTTAGGAGAATCACATGAAAAGTTCCTAAAAATTAAGATCAATTGTTCCCAATGATTGTATCCACTAGACCCCTAATATAACATCAACACCACCCATTTGGATTGCAATCATTAGAATATGCAATAAATACTCCCCCATAGTAATCGTAACACTATGGCACTTCCCTAAACAATTTATGATACTTCCATATGCAATCATTACTTGAAATTCTAGTGTTGGATATATAAAGCAATTGATACGTTTGGCTAATTTCCCATTGATGAAGTTATGGGCACTATCAGAATCAATCAACACCGTTAGCTTTTTATTTTTGATATATACTTCTATCCTAAGGTTTTGGAATTTCTAATGTTTTCCAATGCATGTTAAGATATGGTTGGAGCAGTATCTTCTAGATATAACTCTTGAGTTTGTTTTGGTTTTGGGTCTTCTTCCTCTTCACAATCTATATAGAATAATTTATTCTCACTGCACTTATGCCCCTTACTGTACTTTCTATCACAATTAAAACGCAATCCATTTTCTCTTCTTTCCTTCACTTGTTGAGGCGTCAACCATTTAGGTTGGGTGAGGTTTGGGGGAGGGGGGGGACATTTCCCTCTCTATAGGTGTTAGTAGCAACCCTTCTTGTAGCCATATTTTTACTTTCAACTTTTCTTGCCAAACTAAAAAAATTATCCAAATATTCATATTCAAACAAATGTACCTCATGTTAAATTATCTCCTTTAAATCCCCCCTAAAGAGATCCAACAAATTATCCTTTGGAATGTTCTTCACTCTAAGACTCAACTTCTAAAATTGCTTAATGTGCTCTGTAACTAGACATTGTTGCTTGAAACTTACCAATTGGATAAAGAAGGTGTAGATTTAATATCCCCGGTATCTTATATCAATTCATCCATGAATATAGACCAGGAGACAACAGAGTCCTTTTTACAGTCACAAAGCCATTGGTACCATACAAAATGATCATGTTCTAAATATAAGGATGCAAATATTACCTTTTGTAAAGATGACACTTGGTGTAGATCAAAGAATTGCTCCATATGGAGTATCCATGTTATTGAATTATTGCCATCAAACTTTCTCATATCAATCTTGGGAATGAAATAGTTCCTTGGTCCGGAGTTGCTCCCATGATGATGTGGATTATGGAGTGATGAATGATAAAGTGTCTAGAACTCAAACTTCTTTTTCTCCAACTATTTTTCAATTTTTTTAATCTGTGTCTGGGACAAGTCCCTATCGTCATCATTAACCTCTTCTTGAGGATATGAATTATGAGGAAAGATATGTCTCATTTCATTCATAAATACCCCCTTCATAACTTTGAGATCCTCTTAACTAGACATCTTTTCCATCTGTTGATCCATCTTTTCCATCTTTTGCTACATCTTTTCCATCTTTTGATCCAAATTTTTTGAATCACATTCTATATATGTTTTCTTATTTATAAATTGAACATGTGTCACTGACTTATTAATAAAATCCTTAACTTTGTCCTCCAAATTGGATAGTTGGTTACACATTTCTCTATTCTCTTCATGATTCATGCTTGAGCTCTATGGAGGTTTAATTGGTGAATTATTTTTTACAAAAACCCTTTCCATGAGAGAAAAAATAATATTTACCTACAATTCTCCTATATTTCTTCTTTAGCACACCTTTTGAGTAACCCAAAACAGATATTCCAATAAAAAGTTGTGCAAGTTTCAAGTTAACATACCCTAGTTTGTAGGTTGTTTTGGTAGAGGACCTTGCTCCTTGTTTGTTTTGGTAGAGGACCTTGTTTTGGTACCCCAAATATATCAAAGTATCTTTTTTTCTTCTTTCCAATGAATTTCATGGGGCATTTTCATATAGTGGGAAACATGACCAACTGCGAAGGAAATATCAAGACAAGTATGAGTCAAGTATCAGAGACTAAAAACAAGCTGACGATACAGGGTGGCATCAACTTTGGGGGAAGTGAAAGTGGCGGAGAGTTTGACTCCATATTGGAAGGGAGATGGGGTTGGTTTACAATACTCCATGTAAAAGCAATGAAGAATTTCACAAGCATACTTAGACTGAAAAAGAAAGATTCCTTCTTTGGTTTGCAAGACTTGGAAGCCAAGAAAATCATGCAAATGTCCAAAGTCTATCATTTCAATTTTTTTCTTAAGACTGGATTTCACATGGGATAAAAGTTTAGATCACTACCAATAAGAATAAGGTCATCAACATAACGAACAAGGATGATGAGATTGTTTCCTACTTTCTTGCTATAGACATTAGGGATAGAATGGCATCTAGAAGAACCAGTGTCAAGGAGAAATCAATCCATTTTGGCATACCATGCTCGAGGAGCTTGCTTAAGGACATATAAGGATTTCTTAAGGCGATAGATAAGGTTCAAGTCATTTTGAACATAGCCTAGAGGTTATTCCATGTAAATTTATTCCTGCAAATCACAATGCAAGAAGGAAGAATTGGCATCCATTTGATGGAACGCCTATTTATGTATGGTTGCAAGGGAAAGAAGAAAGTAGATGGAGTTCACTTTGGCGACAGGGGCAAAGGTTTCATTGTAGTCAATTCCTTCAACTTGGGAAAAGCTTTTGGAAACTAACCTTGCCTTTAGCCTTTCAATACTTCCATTTGATGCATACTTAGTTCTGTAGACCCATTTGCATCTAACAATTTTTCTTCCTTTCGGAAGAGGTATAAGATCCCAAGTATCATTTGTTATTAAAGAATGATATTCTTCATCCATAGCTGCAACCCGATCTAGATTCCTTGAAGCTTTTGCAAAAGTATATGGATCATGATTCTCTGAAATTGAGCCAAAAGAGAAGTGGCTTGCTGGAACTGAGAACGTGTTCAATGTTTATCTCTAGGATCACTGGCAAGATCACCAGTCACTTCACAAGTTGTACAAGCCCATTGAGGAAGCAATTGTACTGGTGCAACTAGAGGAAAATGAGTAGGTGGAGGTGGATATTAATCCTCACTGTCATCATTAGAAGTCGGAGTAGGAACACTGTCGAGTAAGTTGAGAGTAGAAGTAGGCACAAGCGTTGAATTAGCTGGCTCACAGGACACAGATAGAACAGATGTCGAACTAGGCTCCCAGGCCAAGATATTTTCATCAAATTTAACATCTCTTCTAATAATGATATCATGATAATGTGGTTGAATAAGTCTATAAGCTTTTACATCTTCATAATATCCAATAAATATGCACTTTTCACTTTTAGGTTGCAATAATTTCCATTTTCGATCTGTAATATGAGCCCATGCTTCACTACCAAACACATGGAAGTGGCTAACATCTGGTTTAATTTTACTCCATGCTTCTCTCATTGTGATACCACTTAAAGCTTTAGTGGGAGTGTGATTAACTATGTAATTTGCAAAATTTATGGCCTCGGCACAAAATTGAAGACTTAATCCCTTAGCTTGGAGCATGCAATTAGCCATTTCTTTTAAAGTGTGGTTCTTGCGCTTAGCTACACCATTTTGTTGTGGTGTATATGGAACAGTGTGTTGTTGTTGGATTCCCTGTTCAGTGCAGAAAGTAGTGAACTTGTTGTTAACATATTCTCCCCCATTATCAGATCTCAACTTAAGAATTTGATGACCATATTGTTTTTCAATTGGGGGCTTGTAGATCAAGAACATGTTAAATACTTCACTCTTAAGTTTTAGAAAATAATCCCAAGTGCATCTAGAGTAACAATCAATGAAAGTTAATAAATATTTGAAAATAGAAAATGAATCAGATGGAAGAGGACCACATAAGTCACTATGCACAAGCTCCAAGGGGACCAAGGTGTGCCAAGAGGCAAGTTTGTCAAAATTGTCCCGAGGATGTTTTTCGAGTACACAACCAGAAAAAACACCATCCCTGCAAGATACCATCGGAAGACCTCTCACCATATTTTCTTTACAAAGTTGTTGCAATGAATTATAATTTAAGTGACCAAATCGCTCATGCCAAAGTTTGCTCAAGTCATCGCTATGAGCAACAAAAACTAAGGGAAAGGGTGATGACCCAAAGTTGTTGAACTTGTACAACCTAGTAATATCATCAACAATTATAGTGGCTAGGACATGCTTATGATATTTAAAATCCTTAATTACAACTTGGTGAGGTGTAAACATTATAGATTTACCTTCACCATATGAGTGATTTGATAAACTAACAACGAATTGCAAGAAATTCTTGGAACACATGGTACATCATTAAACTAACCCTTAACTACCAGAATTGTTCCAGGTCCTACAACACTAAGAAATCTATCATCACAAACAAATATTTGTTTGGTGTTACATTCATGCATAGTATAAAATATGGCATTATCATTATCCATATGATAAGGTGCTCCATAATCAATGATCCACTCATTTGAAGAAGAAGAAGAAGATGCATTATAGGAAAAACCAAAAGCACAAAGTGCATGTCCATCAGATGTATATTCTAAAGATGAATCAAGGTTGATGTGGTGCTTCTTCATTACTGCTTCCAAGGCTACCATCTTCTTGAAACATTTAGATCCATCACGATTATGTTTCTCGCAAAAGTTGCAATGATGCTTAGTATTCTTATCTTTCGATTTGGTTCCTTTGTCATTTTTTGAATGAGTTGGATAAGAGGGTTCAGGACCCTTGTTTGGCTTATTATTGCAAGCAATTTGCTTCTTGGGATGCTTGGACTTCTCTTTCTATTGTGCCAGTAAGGCTTTGCTAGATGTATTTGCATTGCTAATTATTCCAAGATGTATGAGTTTATCTTGCTCTCTAGTCAAGGAATCACAAAAGGATTCAAGACTAGGCTCTTTATAGCTAGTTGGATCCAAGGATTCTTTCATGGAGTAAAATGTAGATAAAAAAAATAGAATATGCAAGTCCAAGTTTGGAAAGAATATGATAAATGCATTGCTTGTCTTCCCTTTTAATTTTTCATTCTTCAACTAAGAGTTTTAGAGTTTTGTTCCTAGATAGATCTTCTTGAATGCAAGAAAATTCACTTGGATTTAGGGAAATCAACTCATTTTCCAATTGGTGACCTCAAATCTCATTGTGTTTACCAAGCACAACTTCCAAATTTTCTCGAGCTTTATCTGGTTCATCAATTCCAGATAGGTGAAATCGTAAATCGATAGAGATTGACATCCCAATCAATCCATGAGCTTTATCACATTTATTGGCCCATTTTATTTTTTTATCAGCGTTAGTGGGTTCTTTTTATTTCCTCGAGGTAATTCAATAAAGTCCCCTACTTCATAGGACATCCTCCATACGAGATTTCCAGGAGAAGTAGTTGGAAATGGTAAGCAAAATATCACATGGGGCGGAAATACTGTAATATGTAGGCTATAAAAACAGAAACCAAACGGATGGATGGAAAGATCTCGAAAGAATAGGCAGTTTAAAAAAATGGCATTGAAAACAGACTCTGAATGAGGAATTTATGCTTGTTTGAAAAATGGTTGAAGGTTACTTCAAACGAATACGTGGAAGGTAGAGGATTGACTCAACCGGAAAAAGAACGCCTCCTCTTCCCAAGCTTAACATTTTAAACTCACTTTACAATAATGTTGCTTTATAAATTAAGTGGAGCTCACTTTTACAATAATGTTACTTTAAATATTGCATGCAAAAACTAAAAAGACTTTACACTATTAAGTGACTCACTTTTATAAAACAAGTGAGATGCACTTTTACAATAAAATAACTTGAAAATAGAAATTACATGCACTTTTCGAAAAGTAACTAACAAAGAGAAGACTTGAACTCAAGACCTCTTATTTAATAGTTCAACTTTTAACCAAGTGAGCTAATATAAAAAGGTACATAATGTTGAACGTTGGTGTTGTCATTGATATCAAAGAGGTTGTTGGATGAAGTCAAAGAGGTTGTTGGACTTTGTTTATATGTGCCAGCTTGAAGGAGTATATAAAATATGTACGTAAGTCCTTAATCCCACCTAGTCATGGTACTCCAGTGCGCAAGTCCCACTAAGCCAATGAACTAGTGTGCGCAAGACCCACGAAATCATGGTATCGCATTCGCGCAAGATAATACACGTGGAAGATGCGTGGGTAAGCTTGATTATAAAGAAAGGAAGAAGGGGTGTTACCATTTAGAGAATCCCCAACTTGTGGACACATCGTTTAAACAAGTTGAGTATAAATAAGAGTGAAGTTGATGAATGAGAAGTAAGTTTGGAAGAACAAATGGATTAATATTCTGAATTTGCAAGCTTCGAGATAGATTAAATGCTTAGGGGAATCAGAGGCAATATGATTTGAAGAAGAGTGTGGGGTTACAAGAAATGTAGAAGAACAAGGAGCAGTCGTGCAGACATAAGGAGCATTTGTGAAAAAGGTGCAAGAAGCATGTGGATGTATATGTGCGCAGAATCTATATAGTAAAAAGGAAACTGTAGAAGGATACGATGTAAGAAAAGTAGTGACCAGAATTAAACCAGAAGAGAGTGCAGAAGGCAGTAAAGTAGAGTGCAAATCAAAGTGCATGCAGATCTGAAGTCAATGTACAACAATATCTATATCTCAGGACGGTTGGATGAGCCAAGGAAAGGAGATTGCAGTCTCCACTCAGGTTGGTTCCTGAACACTGCAAGTTGGTGCTTGCGCAGAGGATTGGTGTCCTCATAGGTTGGATCCTGAATCAACAAGTTGGTGCTTGCGTGGAGGATTGGTGTCATCACAGGTAGAAGCTTCTAATTTGCAAGTTGGTGCTTTCCAGTGGGACTGGTGTCCCAATCAGATGGGTGTCTAAGTGATTCAGTGCTCACATAAGTGGAGATTGGTGTCTCCCATCTTTCTATGTAATATCGTTTTATACATATATATAAAAGTTTCTCCAAACTTTCCGTGCACTGTTTGTTTTTATTGATGTGGATTTAAATAGCAATTGGTGCATGTTTTAAAAAGTGAATTATTTGTAAATCTGCACATGATATTGATTCACCCCCCCCCCTCTAAGTATCATTAAGAATCCCAAAAATTGGTATTAAAGCGGGTTGATTCAGAGACATTTTAGCAATTGTAAGATAAAGATCATTGCGAAGAGATGGGTAGGTAGGAAGGAATTTCCAAAAACAGAGCACCAAGGTTCGATGGGTCTAACTACACCTTTTGTAGCATAAGGATGGAAGTATACTTACAATCACTTGGAGCTGATGTTTGGCAATCTGTCATAAGTGGTTACAAAGTCCCCAATACTCCTCCAGTTGATGGAGCTGATAAGAGGTAGTATGAATGCAATGCGAGGGCCAAAAATGCAATATTGTGTGGTTTAACAGACTCGAAGTTCACCAAATTTATGCAATGCACATCATCCAAAGAGTTATGGGACAAACTCAAGAACATCTATGAAGGAGATGAGAAGGTTAAGAAGGAAAAGCTGCAAACTTTTTCATAACAGTTTGAAACCCTCAAAATGAAGGAAGAAGAAAATATTGCATCCTATCTCCTTCGAGTAGATGAGATTGTCAATGCAATCAAAGGATTTGGAGTACAAATCGTTGAAGAAGCAGTTGTGCAAAATGTATTAAGGTACTTTCCAACAAGCTTTGATCCCTAAGGTATCAGATATATAGTACATAAATGATTTGGATAAATTAAAGATTTATGAGCTTCATGGAATTCTTACTGCATATGAGATGAGGATAGAAAAAGAGAATCCTTCCAGAAGAGAGGCAGCCTTCAAAGTTTCCAAGAAGAAAAAAGGCAGCAGCCTGGAGCGGAACAAAGGCTTCTCTAATGCATCAGATGTTGAAGAAGCAAATTTTGTGAAGAATATCAAAAGAGGTCGAGACAAATACAAAGGTAAGTTACCTTTTAAATGTTGTGAATGTGGTAGAGTAGGCCATTTTTCTTCTAAGTGTCCTTATAAGTAAAGCAAGGATAGCGACAGTGAAGAGGATATTAACTATAGAGAAATAAGAAAGACACACCAACAATCCAGGGCTAAACACAAAAAGAAGAAGAGTCTATATTCCAAAGAGAACAACGGCTCATTTGATGAAGATGATAGTGATGATAATTCAAGAGAGGTGCTCTTCATGGAAATGGTAGAATATCTTGAATATAAAGGCTCAGAGGAAAAGGATAATTGTTGTTATTCCATTAAGAAGGAATCATACAGTAAGGAGGAAGTCTCAAATAAGTCATATGAAAGACAAACAGATCTTACTGCAGGAACATTCTGTAAGTATGTCTACAATGGGATCTACTTTTCACCTTCAAAGTCTTGTGTTGAATCTTACAATCTGCATGATATGAGTAATTGTCAAGAAAAGTTTGAGAGAAAAGAAGAAACTTTTGAATATGAGAATGAAGAAAATGCAGAATTTGACTGGGAAGGAAAACTAATCAGTGCTCTGGATGAATTAAGGAAAGTAAGAAAAGAAAATCGATCTCTGAAGGTTAGCCTGCAAGAATATCAAGAGTCTTTGGACCTACAAAAGGATAAGTTACTCAAAGCTGGAAGAACAAACGATTGTTTGAAAATTCAAGAAATTGAATCCAAAAGAACCGAATAAGTACTCACAAAAAAACACTTGAAGAAGCAGGAAATGAGAACAGGGAACTTAACAAACAACTAGCCTACGCACATAATGAAATTAAGAACCTTGAAGAGAAGAATCTCGTGTTGTAAGTATCACTAGAAGAAACAAAGTAGGAAAATGAGTTGTTGACAAAACAACTACTACAAGAGATTGCCAGCTTGAAAGGAGAACTAGCTGAATCAAGACAAGAAGAATAGCCTCTGAAGAATCCAAGGAAGCTCTCTTTTGAATCAAATGGGAACAAAATTTCAGATCATGCAGATCCAAAAGATGACAAAGACCTTTCTAACATGGAATTTGAAGCTAAATTTAGGAACAACACATCAATTTTTGATGATATATTGAATAGTCAAAGGTCACCAAAAGACAAGTCTGGTCTTGGCTATAATAAGACAGAAAATGTCTGCGACAACAAACATATTCCAGTCGCAAATCGACGAGTTGGGTCATCTAAGAAAGTCCAATTTAGGTATGATAATGACCGCAATGATTACAATTTTCCTTCTCATAAGAAAATGTTTCATTCACAGAGATGCTTAAGGTGCAAGTATTATGGTTGCACTGCGAAGTATCGTTATATAGTAAGATGTTATGCATGTGATGGATTTGGGCATAAAGCTCAAAATTGTCAAAGATCGGCACAACAATCAGATGGGAGCAGTGCACATATTGCAAGAAGTAAGAAAAGGTTTGCAGAATATCAACAAAAACCTGCACGCACACAAAAATGGGTAAAGATATGTTCACAGACATGCTCAATCAACGCCAACAATGTAAATACTTCTCTAGTAGCAAAGAGTTGTTGCTTATTCTGATGACTCTCAAAATGTGTAAATAAAACCCTTGAATTCAAAATGCTATGTGGATTCAAGGAACTAGATATAGAACAATATATGAAAATATTACAAAAATGGGGACATACATCAACCTCAAGTGGCAAACATGTCAGAAGGAAACTATTGTTGTGTAGAACAAAATTCATATACAAGGGTCATCTCGTAGAGGTTAAATAGTGACATAAGTACATATGTGCCATAGCAGGCATATCAGCGTACAAAACTCTGATTCTCATAAAAATCTATTGCTCAAAACGGCACAGTTTTGTATCAGGAAAGGATGGTCTCTCAGAATGTGACAATGACAGGCACAATTCTGTATCAGCAAAGGATGGTCTCTCAAAAGCAGACGGCCACTCAGAACCCGGAAACAACATGCGCATCTCCATAACATGAGAAGTTGGTTGCGAGCTCTTGTTGCTGAGACTGGACTAATTATGAAAGCCTAGAAATAGCTGCATTCACTTACCGAAGAGGATTTACCATCGTGACAGAGGCAGGAAAACAATGACCAAAACACGAAATCCTGATAATTTCGTGTCTACTGAACATGGAAAATGGTCCATAAATAGATCTGTAAATTGCCTTCCCGCATGCCTCAAAATAAATTGAAGGGATGTAGAGATTTATTGCATTCATAGTTGATGGCGCAAATGGACCGATAACTTTGTCAATTGAAATTGCATGCGAGGTATGAAATGTTTATGTATCACGCTCATGATTGATATATCAAACCATGTGAAAGATTGTCCCACTTTTCAAATGTGCTTCACAAGTAAGAGGATGACTAGAATTCAATGTGAAAAGATACACATGAGGAATAACAAATATGACAAAGTTATGAATGTCAACTCAATTTAATGCAATAAAAGCAAGTTCTGGGACTTGGACACTTTGAATCAGCATGGCATGTGACATGAAGATGTATGTAACTCCAAGTAACTTAAAGACTACGCAACATGACAGGAATCTAGTACAATGCAGTAAGAGCAACATGAATTCAAAATAAGGATTAGCGCAAAAGAAAAACAAAGGATCAAAGGAAAGAACACAAGGGGAATGTGGCAACAATGGAAGCAAACATAACCAGCGCAGAAGACCAACAGATGCACAAAGTCAGGGGGAGTATCCCTTTTCCATTGATGTCAAAGGCGTAGAGATACTATGAATCATATATCGACAACAAAGAACTGTGCAGGAAGCATGAGAAGATAAAATAAATAGCAATAAATACTGATCAAAGGTTGCACGGATCAAACTAGCATGAATATAGGAGGGGCATTGTATTGTGTGCAAGCATAACAAAATAATTCATGTTCAGGGGAGCACAACTTCATAAGGTGTTGACATCAATTCCAAAGGGGGAGATTGTTGAACTTTGGTGTTGTCATTAATGTCAAATAGGTTGTTGGATGATGTCAAGGAGGTTGTTGGACTTGGTTTCTATGTGCCAATTTGAAGAAGTATATAAAATGTGTGTGCAAGTCCTTAATCCCACCTAGTCATGGTAATCCAATGTGCAAGACCCACTAATCCAATGAACTAGTGTGAGCAAGACCCACAAAGTCTTGATACCGCATTCACGCAAGATAAGACAAGTGGAAAATGCATGGGTAAGCTTAACCGTAAATAAAGGAAGAAGGGGTATTGCCGTTTAGAGAAGCCCCAACTTGTGGACACATCGTTTGAACAAGTTGAGTGTAAATAAGATTGAAGTTGGTGAATGAGAAGTAAGCTTGGAAGAACAAATGGAGTAATATTCTAAATTTTCAAGCTTCGGGATAGATGAAATGATCAGGAGAATCAGAGGCAATATGATTTGAATAAGTGTGTGAGGTTACAAGAAATGTAGAAGAACAAGGAGCAGTCGCGCAGACATAAGGAGCATTTGTGAAAAGGGCTCAAGAAGCATGTGGATGTATATGTGTGCAGAATATGTATAGTAAATAGGGAACTGTAGCAGGATACAGTGTAAGAAAATCAGTGACCATAATTAAACCAAAAAGATTGCAGAAAGCAGTAAAGTAGAGCGCAAATCAAAGTACATGCAGATCTGAAGTCAGTGTACAATAACATCTATATCTCAGGGCGGTTGGACGAGTCAAGGAAAGGAGATTGCAGTCTCCACTCAGGTTGGTGCCTGAATACCGTGAGTTGGTCCTTGCGCATAGGATTAGTGTCCTCACAGATTGGAGCTTGAATTAGCAAGTTGGTGCTTTCGCGGAGGATTGGTGTCCTCACCGCTAGAATCCTATAATATGCAAGTTGGTGCTTTCCAGTGGGATTGGTGTGCCAATCAAATGGGTGTATGAGTGAGTCGGTTCTCACATTAGTGGAGATCGGTGTCTCCCATATTTCCATGTAATATCATTTTATACATACATGCATACATACATACATATGGAAAGGAGGAAGGGTTTTTTTTACTCTTTTGTCTCGAAGTGCATGCTTACCCCAAAAACCTTGCTTTCAGCCTTCAAACCACTTCATGAAACCAAAAAAAAAATTCTCAAAACTAATATGGCTCATATTTGGGGTTATTCCTCTTTAGCTTACCCAGAATCTATATGTTTTCTCATTGTTTATGGTTTGTTAAGTTCACATAGAGCGCAAGGAATAGAGCATGCGCAGTAAAGAAAACCCTTTTCCTTTTGTTTTTTATTTCGAGTTCGCACAGGGTGCACGGAAAAGAGCATACATAGACTGGGAAGGTAAAAAACCAAAACTAAAAATAAAACAAGACTAAAATTGAAAAGAATATGAGAAAAAAAATTGATAGAAAAAACATCACTGTAACAATAAACCTCTAGATCTAATTAAATGGTCGTATCTTCGGTTAAAGGAAACATTTTTTGGTGAAACGAAAAGTGTGTCCAACTAGAAACGGTGCTCTGGATGGAATGGAACACCTCACAACCCATAAATGTACAGAACTATCAGAACCAGAAATCCTTTCACAGCTTCGGCAACACCGGTTCAAGATCTAGATCACCAATGGAAGCGACACTTCAGAATTGCTTGGATACCATGTTCGACTACACAGGATACTTCCAAAAGAAACAACACCTAGAGCAACCACTCACACAAACAAACCACAGATCAACACACCGATTTTTTAACGTGGTTTAAACCCTCGAAAGGGAAACACTCCACGACCCAAGCCAAATAGCTACTTGAGGCAATTTATTATGCAAAAGAAAGAAAGTTACAAATGAGCTTCTCATAATCGATCAACTAGCAAATGACCCTCCATGCTCTTGAAATAGAGATCATGGACCAATCAGATGTTAAGCCACGGATCAATGGCAGTTACGATCTAAGAGAAGATGAACCGTCGAATCACTTTATGTCTAGAACATATCATGACTGTCGGATTACATATTTACAAATGCATACTAAAGAAACACACTTTACCTAACGGATATATTAAACAAGTTGATCTTAACTAACTCCTAAGTGTCTAAATATCCTAACAATCATGAATGAGGAAACCTTCTAAGAAACCATATTGTTGTGAAGAAATACACTATGATAGAATAGGCTTCAATGTGATAGCGATAATCTTCAAAATAATTTTGTAAAGATACTTACATAAAGAAATTGGTCAATACCCATCAAAGGACTTAAGGCAATCAGATTTTGGAATCAAAACAATAAAATTAGAGTTAATATTACTTGGGACCTTACCCAATTGCTTTATCTATTCTATGATGTGCAACATGTCATCCCCAATATGATCATAAAATGTGATGAAGAACTCTATAATCCAACTGTTGAGACCTAGGTTTCAATCCTTTTTAAACGTGCACATAACCAACAAGAGCTCTTCCTTGGTGATTGGTTGGAATATGACTTCATTTTTATCCTCCTGGATTAATATTGGAAAGGATGAAACAAGTCTAATAATATCCTCATGATTGGCCCATTCAAGTTCCTTAAAAATACTCCCAAAACACCAAACTCCCAAATCAACCAAGTCATAAAATTTACTCACCTTTCATCCCTCTTCATCCTTAAGTTCCCAAATAGTGTTCTTATTCTTACAATGGCTCGCATAGTTATGGAAGAACTTCTTGTTCTGATCATCCTCCTCCACCCATGTGGCTCTACTCTTCATGCACCACCCCATTTCTTCATCCAACAAATGTTTGGACTTCCACACTTCCAAGGGCCCGAACTTTTCTAAATTTTCAGCATCCAACAAACAACATGTTGATCTCTCCAACAAATCAACCAAATCCAATTGTCAATATCCATTATAGCCTTCTCCTAAAGTTTAAGACGTTCCCCTGCCCAAGCTATTGTCTTCTCCTTAATAGCATGGAGTGACTAAACAAATTGTGCAGAGTTCGATTCCCCCAAATTAGGATTACAAGGAATTCGCCCATCTTTGACCATTGAGCAATACTCGTCCTACAAAACCCATGCATGTAGAATTTAAAAGGGGTGCTTGGCTTCAAGTTTGCACTACCAAACTCAAGGAAAATAAAAAAAATGGTATGAACATCGAGTAGCCCCAACCCAATACCTATACCTATCCACCAATTGAACGAGGTCAATGTGCACTAGAAAACAATCCAATTGTTTTGAGACAACATTGTCCTTCGGGGGATTGTTGCTCCAAGTTGGTTTTATCTCTAATGTTTCCACATCCATTAAGCCTGCCCAATCAAAAGAGGAAAGGAAATAATCAAAAAAGAAATCCAGATGAGCAAGTTTCCCCCATATTTCTCTGCTACTAGTAATAAAATTCAAATCTCTAGCAAGATTAGGTTTGGGGACATTAAAAGATTGGAAGCAAATAATTTACCCCAAAAATTAAGTTTCCCTTTATATAGACCATAAATATTAAGGACCAACATCGTTTTATCCATCGACTTATAGTAGAAATATCTACATAATCCCAACATTATCGCATAAGAATTGATTAACACCATCTAGTCATTCCATCAAGTTATCCCCCCTCTTGACATACCATCTAAATCGAGAGGCATAAAATCCCAATTCTGGCATTAATTTTTTAGACTAGGGATGAGCACATCCCCCTTCCTCATCAATTCTTGAATCAAGACTAAATCTTCTTTCTCCATAAACACCATCGAATGCAAGGATAATTTTTTGGCTTGGGATCCTAGCCCTTTGATATTAATAGAGAGGATTTTCATGGTAAACCTCTCAAAGGGGAAGGCTTGCTTTAAGGACACCAATACGAAGTTTTTGCTTACCTTAGTTAAATTCATTAGCCACTTTAACTTGGTATAATTGGATAGGCGATAGGTGACCCACCTAGAAAGAGCAAGTATGTTGGAACATTGACAACCAAACCCCTAGAAACAAAAGAAGAATAACAGATACCTTTCTCCAGACAAAGATTGTAATGACCCCCCCCCCCCCCCCCCCCCCCCCCGGCGCGATGTTTAAGATCTACAAAGGAGCTACCTCCAAATGGGATATTTGGTGAGCCGTTACTCGAAGAGTTGGACGACTCAACTTGCCCGCCCAACACTTCACCCCTCTATGAACTTATAACTTCATGAGAAATAAGGAGAGTTCCCTTAACAGACCTATCCCAGGGTGATTTTGGGATTGAAGGAAACGCAATGCCCCCCCCCAACTTCTTTAGAAGAACAATCCACCCCCACATTAACATTATTAAACGAAGGTGACTTACCATAAATTTCCAAATGATGGGACCCCAATCTATCAAAACTTGTGCTCTCCCTTGGACTTGCCATCACATTAGTCTTGATGATAGGAACAAAAACATCCATGGCATTCCCCGACGACTATCAATATTCAATGATCAAGGGGATTGATATGTCTCCCACTAACATAACTGTGTTCTACATATTTTCTATCAGTTTATAGCCAAAATACTGGGGGAATTGAAAGGACTTCTTAGTAGTCTCTTCAATAACCAAATGTTTCCTCGATTCCACAAGAGAGGACCCTTTGGCTCCAACCATCTCAGAATCATCAACCCTACTCCATATCTTCTTTTGAAAATGCTTTTCACAATCCTTCTGAATATTTTCCAATAAGTGACATCTCAAGCGCCTAAAAGGGATATTCAAATAATCCAGGGGTTGAGTGTAGCAATTACCACCGTTCACAAGCTCTATGGACTCAAAGAGGCCTCCACGCTTATCTACCTCCACCAAAAGTCAAGCCATCATCTGAGTGGAGCTCGAATCAAATGAGTCATCAACCAAAAGGGTTTGACCAATCTTATCGCCTATCACCCTTATCCCCTAGGTTGGCCACTACTTGGCATTGGTAATCCTGGGAGTTTCACCCACACCAGATTCTTCTCCATTATTTTGGTCTTTGAGTTGAATAGGGGGTGCCAAGGCTTTCAAGACAGGTAAGATCTGTCTAGAAACCAAACTTCACTCAATTTTTTTATAAAATCCCCTTTGGATCGAAACTAAAACCCTATCCACCTATGCAATAGTAAATGGAAAGTGGGACAATATCTAAGAATGGGCTCCCAAGACAAGAAGACCCAAGCTTGGAGTGCCTCCATTGACATTCTACATCCCAAAAACTTACCTACCAGGGTTTGATCTTTAAGGTCCGATATCTCTCTGATAGTGATGTATTGGCATGCAACCATAGATAACCCTCCCCCTTTGCTTCTAACCACCAGTCATTTATTCTTTCAACTTGCCTCAACGGACTTTGGAGGGACCGCACACTACAGATTCGGTAGATCGAGTCTTCTACCTACGAAGCCAACTCCTTTCACCACCTCTCCCTGAGAAAGGTCCCCCACAATAGATCAAGTTGTCAATACTAACAAGGGGGAGGTCCTCTACAATAACCTGCAACCCCTATTACCAACTACCAGTGCCTACGCCTCCTTAACTCCCACGCTAATAAAAGCACCAAGCTCACCCTTCGAAGCACCATCAACATCTACATCTATAGTAAGAAGGGACACCTCATTACTTTCCCCAAGGTCATCCTTACTACGCAGCAAGATCTGGGCTTATTTTGTCACATCTTTCTATCATATCGCCACTATGGAGATTGGTCGCCCCCATTCCTATTAACACCACCTCTAATAGATCATCACATACAAAACTATTTTGATAGGAAACAAAAATGTGGAATTCAAAGAAAATATCATCCTAATAGTCCACTAATTAGATGTCATCCTCCTTACACCAAAACATGTGACGTTTCATTTTTCCCCCACTAAAAAAACCTAATTAGAAATCCATCGATGTATGTATACCCCAATATACTATAAATTTGAAATAATGAAAATAAATAATAATAATTAAGTCAACCATTGAAATTATAATTAATTATAATCATTGATTTGACATAGATGCAACAATAATGCACCTAATATATAAATGGTGCAAAAGGTATGCAATATACATGCAAAGAACTCAAAACAATGGCGCCCCACTGACGTAAAAAAACGTGAACAACGCCATGCTTATACAACACCAAACGATGCACACACGTTGATAGTGCAACGATGATGCAACTTTGACATTAAGTGCCATAAAAAAATATATGGAGATCCAGAGATATGTATTTGATGTTCAAACCGACATGGACAAGATTTTGTATCGAACACGGGTCAAAATTTGTGACACAAATTCTGCATTTTATACATAGTATAAATGCAAGTATGATCCACATGGTCTATAAACAATGCAAAAAGGCATGCACCCATGATGCCAATAACACATTCATGACACAATACCTCGCAAATATGATGCTAAAATATTGAGAGTGTGGATTAAGTCAATATTCACGGTACCTCGCATATATGATGCTAAAATATTGATGGTGTGTATTAAGTCAATATTCAACACTATGATGCTAAAATATTCATTGTGTGTATTAAGACAATATTCAACACAAATAATAATAGATGCAAAGGAAAAACTATTGTGTGATGGCATGGCATTCTTACATTATTGTAAGTCAAATAAGCAAGCTATCATGTGGAAAAAGATAACAATAGTTGGTATCTCGTCAAACACCATGATAATTGGGTATTTATATGAAGCATCCATGTCCATGTGTAATAGGTTTTCAATAACTAGAGGCATTTTATCAAAGGAGACTTGATTCAACTTTTTGGTGGAAGAGGATACTTTGGTTTTTTTTTTAAGCACGGAGGATTACGATCTCATTTTTATGAGTGGCTTGTACTTCATGGGTCTGAAGGGGATGTACCTAAACAAATTGACATTTGACTTGGAAAATTACATCCTTTCTGCAGTTTATGTGCTTGTTCATCTCCCACATCTTCCCTTGCACTATTGGAGTGATGAGGTCCTAGCAACAATTGGGGATATGATAGGGCACTATATTCCAAGATCATAGCCAAAACCCCTAATGTTTTTTTGTCCCAAAATTTGTGTTCAGGTAAATCTAAAGAATAGCCTTCTAGAAGCCACTGACATTTCAATGGACGGATGGACTCGCTAAAAAGTTTGACTACAAACAACTTCCCTTCAAGTGCCCACTTTGCAAGAAATTGTGCCAAAGCTCCTATGCAACAGTTGGCTCCTTAGAAATAAGGAGAATGGCAACAAGTGAAAAAAAAGGGGGGAAGTTTCAGGGAATGTAGGGTTGTCAAATGCCCCTTTCACAACTCAAATGGTTCCCCAATCCAGTCAAGTTCGAGTCCTTTATAAAATAGAGCATTAAGACCTTGAGGACACATAGGTTCAATAACCACCACCACCATCTCAAGGGAAGTCAGACAAGGTCACTAGGAAACTAATTTTGGAAGAAATATCTAAAGGAACCAATAGAATCTAATTGCCCCCTAAGCCAATCATAGAAGCCATATCTTTGCAAGTGAAGACAACAAGTACTCCTCATGGAATAATGACAAAAATGAAGAACAAGTAATAGTGGGAGGAAGAAGTGGAGGGATCTAAACAAGAAAAGTTGCCTCCTAAAAAGATTGGAAGGAAAACAATGAAGGAAAAAATAGAAGAAAATGCATCAAAGCAAAAAGTCCTAGGGTTACAAACTACTCTTGAGAGTTCATTAAAAAATGCTCCATTAACATCCCCATCAAGGGGAAGCAAGATGATGAATATGGAGTGGTTATGCCCCTATCCATTGGATAATGGATATGGTCTCCTCGAAGTGTAGAGGGCTAGGAATAGAAATAAATGGGAAGCAATAAAGGAGTTTGTTAAAGAAGAAAAGCTCTCCCTCCTACTTCGCCAAAAAAACAAAATGGCGGCAAATGAAGCTATAAGCATTGTCTCAAGAGTTTGGCAACACAATGATGGACAATTTGTTAGTATTTATGGAGCCTTGAGAGGAATAGATACATTTTGGGATTCCAAATAATTTAAGAAGATAGAAATGGAATAATTGCAACATTAGTTGATGGTTGGTCAAGAGAATATTTAGACAAAGGTAATTATAAGGGTCTATAATCTTTATGGGTCATTTCATTGTGGAGAAAAGGTTCAATTTTGGGCAGCATTGTCAATTATTTAGGATAAAGAACTAACATGCAGGATCATATTAGCTAGAGACTTCAAGACCACTCTTAATCAAAAATAAAGAAGAGGAGGAATCCTAGCTAGAGATCAGTTTGCAGAAAATATGGAGGATGTAATGGTGGATTGGGATTTGATAGATATCCTCCAAAAAAACGAATCTTCACCTAGTCAAATGGTAGGCTTTGTCTAGGACACATAATGGTTCAATTGGACATATTCCTAATGCATAGTGCCCACCTTATAGATGGCAGCACAATCTTTTCCACGATTCTTCCCTCGATTGTCTCAGATCATAAGCCTATCCTTCTCTTTGTCTTGGAAGTTGTACACCTCGGGCTCATCCCTTTCATTTTAACCCCATATGGTTGCAGGAAAAGGATTCAAGTTCGTTCATATTCGAAGAAGCGATAATGGATTGGATGACTGCAAAGCAAATAAGGTCGTATACTCGGATAAGAGGGTCCTAGTTTAAAATGGGGACCACCCCCCTCCCCCCACCAATCCAATAGGTTATGGATCCCCTAGATCGATTAAGATACGCAATATAAGATCTCAAGCTACATTAACCAAATTAATCTAAAATTATGAAACAAAGGAACCACTTTTCATCATCCTTGCATGGATATGCATGCGGGTCTATTCACAATTGAAGGCTCGCGTGAGGGAGAACATAATCTCCCCCATGCATTCGAGTCCTCCATTCTTTGTTATACCATTAGCAACATGGAGGAATTAAACCCCCTATATGTCGCCTCTCTAGTAGAGGTAGAATTTTTTTCTTGAAACTTATTGTTGAAGGAGGTTCCTATGGTGAACACCAAGTTTGGGATGGTTTGAATGCTACTCCGCAAAGGGAACCACTACGATAGGGGATTTAGAGTAATTACGATAGTAGGTTTGGATCATTGGTAACCCAAAATCCTATGTTGACATGGTTTTGAGTTCCTTTGCTTGATAAAGGCCTAGTACGTGTTCTTCCTGAGGTGGCATTTTCTTTGGTCTGGTGTATATTTTGTAGTTTGAATTAGAGTCAACAATGTATTTTAGGCAGTTTCATTGGTCGAGGGTTGTCCTTTGTTGGGGTTATGGTATATTTTATATGGATATTTCTCTGGCTTAAGTGTGCAAGTTAGATTGAGATCCCCTGTACCATTCGGTATCATGGCACAACCTTCTAATTCTAGGCATAGTGTAGGAGATGGCATTGTTGAGGTGAAAAACTTTACAAGGATGAATATCCAATTGGAGGGAGTGAGCCAGGCAATTGAATACTTAAGTATTCATATGGAAAAGCTAGAAAACAAGAAGGAGAATATCAAAGTAGTTCTAAAAGAGCAAAAGTTGAAGTATGAGAAGATAGCTAATGACTAAAATATGCATTATAATATCACCTTGGGGTTTTCCAGAGGATCAAAATCTATTGTAAGTCACCCAATTTCATCCATTGGTCCAATAAAAGAGAAGGTAGGCAAAAAAAAATAGTGCAACAAAAAGATGTGGCATTAGTAGAGCAACCAAATTTCCAAAAGAATCATGGTATGGAGTGTGATGAAATGTCTATGGAGGAGGCCCATTTATAGCACATATTTGGATAAATTATTCACTTATTTTCTCTCGTTTATGGTTACTTGGAAGCAAATGCCATAGAATAATATTATATGATATGTTGTATTGTACATGCTACTTCAACTCGGTATAGCAATTTTGGACAAATTTTGTGCTTTTTTTGTTAATCATGGTTGTCTAGGTTTTCCACAACCCTTTTACGATACAAATCCTACATGTTTATGTTATTAAAAAAAGGAAATAATTTATAGTGACTAGGGTTAAATTACTGCTAGAGCAGATATCGGTTGTAATTCGGAGGACTCAACATTGGGGTAGACATTGAGGCCTTTTTCAATGATTAGAATTACCATTACACAAAATCGTCCCATATAAATGGAACTCCCTTCTTCATAAAGCACATGAATTGTTTCGTGATATCGACATGGTTAACGATGAATCTATCCAAGAAATTTGTCTTTCCTTTGAAACTCTATAGTTGAGGTACGTTGAACATGTGATTATTGCTTCCAACTTGAAAGGATCAACCATGATCCCATAGTTTGACATGATGAAATCGATCAATCGCTTCGACACGATGCAAAAGATGCATTTGTGTGGATTCAAATAGTTTTTTAGAATCTAAATCTTTCAAATAATGCATGAAGATGCATTGGATGATAGACCCCTTTCTTTGACCAAGTGGCCAAGTCATATATATAAACTTCAACAATATACTTTATGTCATGAAATGCATATGACATAGCCTGTTGAAAAGTCGCTCTGTCATTTTTAAGGTCAAATGGCATTTTTCAATATGTGAAAGTGCCCTAAGGATAGATGAAGGTGCAAATCAGTCAATAATTTGATTGATGAAAAACATAGGGTTATTATCCTTTGAGCAAGCCTTGTTCAAATCCTTAAAATTACTACAAATGTGAATAGTCCCCTGCTTTTTATCCATGGGAATGGGATTTGAAACCAATTTGATTAAGGGGACTAGGTAGATAAAGATCACTTCAATAACTTTTGCACTTCTTCCTTAATAATGGCGGCCTTACAAGGATTTACCAATTGTGATTTCTATCAATCAAGCCTTGCATTATCATATGTTTTAATTTCATGTTCAACAATCTAAGGATCTATGCTTGCACTTCTTCATACAACCAAGCAAAAATGTCATGAAACTCTTTAAAGAGAGTTGTGTAAACCTAAATTTCTTCAAGAGAATGATCTGCTCCAATCATAACATTTTCAACAACATTGGGTTTAAAGGAGATATCGATTAGTGTAGTCTTATAAATGTTATCCTTGTTCCCTTGTGCATACACATTATATGTTATGATGAAACTTTCGACCATGTGAGATTTCCTAGCATGATTAAACCTTTCTCTCCCACTTCTAATTTCTCTAATTTAGGAAGAAAATACTATCAATGGTGCATATCTTCCCATGGCTTCTTTGGACAAGTCATCACTTCCAAAATGGCCTCATCTTATAGTAATACCATGTCTAATAAATCTTGTGCGGTAGGAGAACTAAAATCCCATATGGGTGATGTGAAATGATCACATTGTGTTTGGGCTAAAAGATGTTGATCAACATTTGTAGTGATTTTTTGGATAGCTTGGTAGGCAATTTTAGGTGTAGATAAAGGCATGGATGACTCTAAATGTCCATTTTCTTCTACAAAAGTAGATGATTCTAAAACTATCCATGAATCCTTCTCAAAGTAAGACATTCTAAACAAGACAAAGAACGGTACGTCGGTAGCAACATACATGATCACATAGAATGAGGTAGAGTTTATATAATGAATAGGTAGAGGCAGCATAAAGTGCCCATCGATGATGAGTACATCCCCAACACCTACACTCATGGAGTTAGTCACTAATTGGGCATTGGATCCTATGCTATAACTTGGATTGGGTGTACAAAATGACAATTGGTCAATTGTAACAATTTGTCCCTAATGAGGGAAGTAGATGATTAAGAAAACCATAGATACCGTAGTTGTCATATTATCAGTCTAGATCCATCCCAAGAGAATATTATAGTCTAATGGAGCATTGACAACCTCCACTTTTATGTAGATAATTTTCCCCTTAATTCAATTGGGAACACAAGGATTATACCATGGGGACTAAAAGAATGGGCATGAAAATTCTTTTAGCATGGTATCCAAAGGCACAATCTCAAGAGAGCCTAGAGATATCCAATGTGACAAGGACATAATGCATGTAGAGGCCCCTTTTTCTACCATAGTTTGAAAGATGTTTGAGTCGTGCGACAATCATCATCATGGAAATCATCAATATACCATTCGAACCCTTTTCAACCAATAAGAATACAAATCATTACATCTAATGAAAATCCATGGGCTAGCACCCAAAGCATCATCAACATGTCATGTCCACTTAAAATAATGATGAAAATTACAAGTGGACACCCATGTGGTAACAGGATGTATAGTCATCTTCAATCACAACTTATTTACCGACTAGAAATCAAGTTCTTTTAGTTTCCAAAATAAAATATAGTTGTTACCACAACCTTCTTAATTTGAATACTTAAATTAAACAACCTTTACCTTACAGTATCTAAGGACCTCCATTCAAAAATAGAAATAAGTTTTATCTCTCTACTCAATTCTTCCTTCTCATAAATCCCACCTTTTACAACTTCAACAATCTTAGACTAAGCCATCAACAAAATTTTGTCATCAACACATGGTGTTATTTCTATCTCTTTGCCTTCTACTTTTTAAACTTGCAATCTCTTCGTTCTAGTTTCGCTCTTGGGAATAAGCATAGAATGCAATGCCCAATAGTGCTCTTTTTCATGACCATCCTTCTTATAACGTTCACAATGCAATATCTTCTTATTTGTGGCATTCGAAAATTTATTCTTTCCCTTGTTTCTCCATTTTCCTTCCCGAGCCTTTCTCCCTTATAACATGGTAGTGCTTCTTCCATTAATTGATTTTATACCATGCTTACTTCCAATATACATGGCCTTGTTACATGCCTCATCAAGGGTCTTGACCTCAAATAGAATCATTTCCTTCATAATGTGGAAAAATTATCCATCGATGTACTTTGTCACAGTCTTCCTATGAGACTAGTCAATACTTAGTTGGATACACATCCACTTGAACTAGGTTGTATATTCTTGAAGAGATCATCCTTGTGTTTCTTTAATATTATGCCATTTAAAGTCGTGTTCTTATTCATATCTCATAGGGTAGAACCGATTCTTTACAAGGGCCTTATAGTCATCGAAGTGAGTAACTTGCTTTTTCATGGTAAGGAATTGTTAATGACATCGACTCCCCCACCATAGCAATGCATATCCCTCCATTTTTAGTTAAGAGAATTAAACATTTTACATGTTTGTAAATCCATAAAACCTAAAGTAAACTTGTAGCTTTCATATGAACTCAATTTCTTTTCCAACGGGCAAGTCAAAATCAGCCACCATGGATACCATTAAACAAAATAGGAGATTACATCTAATGAATATTATGACCTAAATTTATTTCCTTCTTAAGCATTTAATAGTATAAGAAACAAACATAAATTCTCATAAACATTCTTCACATAATACAAATATATTTTTAAGTAGAAATGGGGATAAACTCCATTTACCATGAAAACTTAGGGGATGTCAATCAATTAATCTTTCACAATTTTATTTTTTATTGACCTCTCAAATTCCACATCCACAAAACTGTGTTCTTAATGCTTAGTATTCCAAAGTTGAGATCTATCATTTCCATAAGGAAATTTCTTATAGTCTGAAAAAGTACAGATCCACCACTTAATTTTGATCCTCTAATGGATACCTATAATCAAATTGTTGTATCTATAGTCTTCCTATCCAAGAGTTAGATAGATTGATTCAGTTTCTCTAGTGTCCCTTCGGTTATATAAATGGTTAAACTTCTCTTTTGGTACCCAGGATATGATCCAATTGACTCATATTGATCACTGAATGCCACTTAGACATCCCTTCCTATGTGAGATTTGTCTAGCCGACTCAATATTGTTGATAAGGCTCTTAACAATCCTTCAATCCATGCATTCATCGAGTCTAAGAAAACCTTCTTGCTTGGTCATCGACATATGTGCACTAGTTGATCTAGTATAGTTGATATAATAGTTTTTATTGTCAATATCCATTCATTTGGTTCTTCTTTATTAGTTATTCAACTTGCTTCAATCAACTTTCTGAGTCAATACCACCTCCATATTCTAGATTTCTTATAGTCAACTCCAATTTTGGATCGTTGTTATTATCTTTAACACATTTGCTCTTAATCATTTTTGCTTCATTTATTTATATTGGCCTTTATTACCTTGTTGTCAATCATAGGGCCTTTGAGAGCCCTTTATGGCTCACTAAGGGAAAAATTATGGATTTATTAATCCTAGCTTAGATCTAGTTATTTAGAACAACTATGTCAAAGAGGATAAAGATAATTATGGTTCCCCAAAGAAACCTTAGAAGAACTTTTTAAATGTCTTTTGTGAGAAAATGACTTTATTTTTTAGGATGCCATTCTTGACATTTTTGTCTTGGAATGTGAAGTTATAAGTAGAATTTATAAACAAAATACACTATGAGTTTATTTTGTTATACCTTTTTAGAGGCCATGTTTCAGGCTTGGATGAAGGAGATATGTGAGCCACGTGGTTGGCATTTCCATGGTACTTTCATTGTAACTAAATGATTTATTTGTTTTATTTATTGAAATTTTTTGCATGTGTAGACATTATTTCTCATGATCATTGGTTCTACCAAAACATCATTATTATC
The DNA here is from genome assembly GCA_027924585.1 of Larix kaempferi. NCBI lineage: Eukaryota > Viridiplantae > Streptophyta > Pinopsida > Pinales > Pinaceae > Larix > Larix kaempferi. The sequence continues at coordinate 8,983,947 of BSBM01001033.1, forward strand.
TTCTTCCAGTGATTCAAGGATTTTTTTGCGAAGAAAAGTTCTTAACTCTACTTCCTTGTGCGAATGGAACTCCCCATCTTTCCCATGAAATTTCAACCTTTCCTCAAATGCATTTCTAAGTCATTAAACAAATTCAGATGCCATAAACCTAAGATGTTTTCTAGCCCTTGGACTTGGAAGAGAGGTTTCCTCAAAGTTCACCCACTCAAGGACTTGAGTGGAAGATATGATGCTAAAAAACCCAATGTAATGCATTGACTTCCCAATGCTTTCTATAGATGTCAAATCTTTCACCATAAGATCCATGCATGTTCCTTAATGGTTAAATCTGACCAATCCCAAGCCCCCACCAACTAGACACCTCAAACTCAAGATTGGATGGCTACTAAAACCACAAATGACTCTAACAATGTCATGGTTGGAGTGGTTCACAAGAGTTCAATAATTTTATTGCAGCCCAAGAAGCTTGGTCCAAAAAGTTAGTGACCTTTGTTGCATCATATCCTACTTAGTGTATGACCTCGACATTGGGAAAGGGTTTCGTACCCCTCCTAAGAAACCACCTTTTGAGGTGGTAATGGGGGAGCATCCTCACCACCCACTCTCTATAAACCTATATGTCCTCACATCTTAATGATATATGAAGAAAACCCAAAATTATATCTTGGATTATTAATATACACACGTCGTTAAAGTCATGTCAACATAGAACTCATTCAATGGAAATTTTGGGAAATCATGATGTTGTAAACAATATGGAATCCTTCACTATCCCGACTTAATGGAGTTTACATCATGGAAAATGAGTGCCTCACAAGCCCCTTGCACAAAATTGATGGTTTGTAATATCGATATTGTGTTTCATAGTATTGAGATCTTTTGTTTACAAGAAGTGAAAGTTTCTAGCTTTTTATAGATAGTATTTTAAATTATTTATGGCCTAGTGTAGTAATTTTCACCTCTACTCACATAGATGGTGTAGTTGTAGTCACGACCCTTTTATCTCCCTATGTTGTAGTTGCTATCATCGACTAAGGAAATGAACCCTTGAATTTAAATGGATGCATATTGTTGGCCATAACTAATATATATACAACCATTCGTGCTAAGGAGAGAACCAAATTTTTGACATGGATGACAAATGAACTCCCCAAACATTAGTGGCTTATATTTGGATACATCAACATGGTAGATGCATGGGAATATTGAGAAGGCATGTTATTGGTCAGAATGTTTCATAGTGAGTAAACAACCTAGAACACCCTAAAAACCATGTTATGGTTATATGACCCTTTGGTTTACACGGTTTAACTTTTGTAGGGACAATGAAAATCATCTTTAAAATCCTTAATTTGGTCATGCTTTCATAGCCAAACACATTCTTATTTAATTGTGGAGGAGCTCATTTAGTTCAATTTTTTTGGGAGGCCGCACTCTATTTTTTTATTTATTGGATAAAAACCAATGTGCAGATGCACACCGCATGTTATATCATGGACTTATCTCATTTAAAGGATTGGTATTTCCTAAATTCTCTAAGGAAAGTGTAGAATATTAATCCCAGACACAAAGGAGAGGATGGATGGATTGTTTAGCAGGCATATGTCATTGCTCATGCTACCTCTCTCACAAGGAGATATTAGACGTATCACTTCAATATGATGCAAAGCAACATATTAAAGTAGTCAAGTAAGAACACTAACGGTGTATCACTCTTAATTAAGACCCGCAAGCCAAATCCACCAAGAATGAGAATCCTATCTATTAGGAAGGCTTCACTTGCTCAAGATTAGGGATCGACCAATAAAATATTTTGTTCGAGTATCTAACCATTAAAGAATCTACTAAGAATAGTTTTGGATTAAATATCATAATGGAAGGTTAACTAAATAGAAGGGTAGTGAGGGTTGATTCATCTTAGACTGCATAATGACATTCAGTACATCAATGTCTTGTACAGTCCCTACAAACCTAATTATTTTTTCAAAGAGACTCAAAATTCGGGATCGATCAGTCACCAACCTTACAAAATAGACTATGTAATAGGTATTCAAACAACCTATAAAAGCATAAACAAAATGCCAGCCAACCTCTCTCATGAGGCTACATCAAAAATATATTGACAGAGCCCTTATCCAAAATGGAATTCTCCAGAAATTCCTCCCAAAATAGGATTCCTTCCTCACCATCCAAAGCCAATTTTGACAAGGAGTCTGCAACCTGATTTTGCTCCCTACATATATGAGTAAAATCTATGAAAATGAAATTGTCCATTAAATCTTAGTGTCATATATAGGAACATAATGAAACCATTTTAATGTAGTCGACCTCCTCTTTGGAGAGCATATACTCTAACTCAACTTAGATTATGCATTTTATATTGTGCATAATAATTAAAAGAATAAGTACTCATCATGTGGCGGTACAACCATTAAGGGTTGTAGGATTGCATCCTAGTGCATTTTTATAAAAATGTGACATACGTATAGACATCGCCATTTGCAAAAGATTTTTATCATAGCTACATCAATCATTTCAATGCGTGCTTCTTGAGGAATCATCTTAGTGATGAAAACTACGACATTAGATAAGCTTCTACATTGAAGTTGCATCGATATTTTTGCAAAACCAACTTTTTAGAGTCGCATTTCTCTTGTTTTTAGTCTTCATGCATCACGTTAGCATCATTGCGAGTCTTGTTAGAGTCATCTTGGCAGTACGGTTTAGTTTTTTGCGTCGTATTAGCAACAACATATATAACTTTTTCGTCATATTTGGGTGTTCTTAGCATCACATTAAGTCATGTATGCATTAGTTTAGTATTGTTATTATGTGAAGTTTGTGACGTATTAATGCCATGGAGATGTTGGTATTATTTTGATTAATTTAATTATTATTGATTATTTAAATATTATTATTATTATTAATTTTTTCTCATGAAATACATATTTAAAGAAAACTTGTCGAGCAATTTCCTCATTTTGAGGATGGTATCTCGAGTAAACTAGATTCTATAGAAGCTCAAGGCTTTGTCAACATATGGCTCAAGGTCATTACAACAATATACTTATAAAAATAATAACAAGTCATTCGTGGGAATTGAAACTAGGTGGGGAGGATAACACTCATTCTCACAACCACTTGGGCTAGACCTAGATCACAAATTATTATCAATTTAATTATTATTAAGATTTGACTATTTTTATTAATTTGAATATTAATAATTATTTAATCATTTTAATTATTTGTTTGTAATTGTTTATTTTATATAATATTTAAATATTTATGAGATTGATAACTAGTATAAGTCTATTGCACAATAAACTAACTATGGGAGCAAAAAAACATGTATATATATACACACTACCCCACTAACATTCAATTAATTGTTGTTTGCAGTATATTTTTGTGTAATAAACATAAATCCTTTTTTAAATTTACAAATTCATTTTTATTAGTGAGTTTGTTTTTTATTAGCTAGTAGATATACTTCTAACATTAATATTATGTCATGAAAATGCTATTAACAACATTTTTTCAACAAACTTTGGATAACCAATCTCTCTCTCTATATAACATAATTTAACATATCTCTTATGTAAACTAAGGTTGGATTGTGATGCTACAAGCTAATTCGTTACCCTTGTTTTTTAATTAATCCTAATGGACTTGTATGTTTCTAGCATTGGATCCACTTAAAATGGGACCATGGCTTGCACATTCACTGTTCATCCCGTGTTCAATGCTAAGTTGGTCTAGAGGTAAATAATAAGTCAACCTTGCCAACCCAAACACAAAGAATCAACCCTTGATTCAATAGAGAAATGTGCACTTGATGCTCTAACCACATTTTTGTTCCTTACATGGTTAGTATTCACAGTACTTGATATGTGTGTCATCTCTTTGCAATGCGCATTATGTTATTTCATCTCCACTTTTGCATGGTATAACTAATACCTTGATACACTTTGGATTAGTAGTTAAAGTACTTGATTTGTGTGTCATTTTTTTGTAAAGTTCGTATATTATATTAGATTAAAAAGCAAAAATTTTTATAGAGCATATCCATAGTTGCTTCCAATTTGCAGAGATCTCCAGACCTTGACCAAGCAGAGAATATCTACTGTTAATAACCAATATGCAAAACCCCCCTAGACTAGCGGACTATGACCATAAGTTTCCCATCCTGATAAATTTGCATAGTGTTCCCCCACAGGCCAGGGGTTATGACCTCATAAAACCAAAAAGACGAGATCCAAGGATAGTACCGACTAACTAGAGAGCTTTCCAAATTAAGATAAAAGTTAACCATCATATGAAATAGATACATGAGAGGGAGCAACAATTGAATTCTCCCGCTTTGCTGCTAGCTAGACCGCTTCTGGGCTCCTTCGAAACACTAGATGTGTGTCGATCGGCTGGCTTGGTTGAGGTTGACTGAAATTTTCCCTAGTGAGAACACAAGCAAGAGCGTCAAGTTTGGCATTAATGCGAGCGACTTCAAATTTAGGGTCTCTTTCTAGTGTGCGCAACCCCTCTTCTAGTCCCGCAATGTGAGTTGACATGGATGGCTCACTGGAGTTGTCTTGGAAGTGTCCTTGAATGCAGTCATTCATTACCATACTTAGGAGCGATTTCACTATCCAAAAACGCCCAAGGTCTTAGTATGGTGATTTTATCGAGTGCGAGTAGACCCCGAGTCCTCCACCAAACCCTTGAACTCCTATATCAGTTGGCTAGCGTCCAAGTTGCATCTTTCCCTCTGCAATTGCCTTTCCATTTGCTTAGTGCGTTCCCAAGCCGAAGGGTGGACCTCCTTCTCAAAGAATCCCTGAACTTTCCCTAAATATTTGAGAGCCCTTGTCATGTGGGATCTCTTGGGGCCATTTGTAGTCCTCCGACTGGTAAATTTTGTTCGCACCATCTTGCTCGCCTCGACGGGGAGTATCGAGAGTAAGTATCCATGTTTCTGTAGCTTGAACTAGGTGACCAATGTTCTAGTAAAGATCTTAGCTTCGAGATAAAAGAGATTGCCCAATACTGCCCTCTCAAAATGATACATGAACCAACGATAAAGGTTCCATGGGTCTCGCAAAACCTTGCCATTATCATGACGCGAACCAGCCTGGGTGGCCATGAAGGCTCGCACAAGGAAGGGGACAAAGAACAATACTTGAAATCTAATGCAAGCTCTGGGATCCTACTCCTTACACAACCACTGAGTTATGTTTTCCCTTCAATTCTTAATGATGACCTCGATATGGCTGCCACACGTTCCTTTGCATGAGCGAGCCCATATGGTATCACTAGGATCATTCATCGTGGCTTGTGTCGCCATGATGTAAGCACCCGTTGTGGGGGTGATCTATGTGTCATTTATTTGCATTGTGCGTTATGTTATTATCTCCACTTTTACATTACACATCTAATATCTTGATACACTTTATACATGTTGTATTTTTTTAGGAAGCGATCATTTTAAGGGTGATTAAATTGGTTACATCTTCATTAAATATTGTTACTACACTTGTATGTTTAGAATGCATCTTTAAAGTATTGCTATGTAGTTATCTTTTAAAGTATTTCTATCATCATCTTTTCATGGTAGCTTATGAGAGATGGTTGCTCAAAGTATATATTTGCACCGAGAGGAGCGAGGTGCTCTACAAACCAGTATAGGGGAGATGTTGTAATATCCATAGTTGGATATTCTCAATTAGTTAGGGTTGAACCCATAATTTCTGAAATAACCCACATATCCGTAGATATAAAAATGATATATAAATTGATAAGATAAGATGATGTCTTTTACAAGATAGACTTTCCCGTATTTATAATTGTTTAAAGGGTGCCTAATGCAACTCTTCATAAAGAGTTACACCATTTCACTAATTAATTATATTATTATATTATTCTTGTTTGTTGTTATTATTATATATATATATATGTTGATGTTTATTTTATTATTATTTTATTCATAACATTGCCTCTCTCTTAGAAAGGCTTTGTCCTCAAAGCCTTATAACGTTGTCGCACCGTTCCTTGTGACGTCGTAGTTGACGAAACATGTCGGTACGAACTTCTAAGTGTAGAACATAACTTTCGATATGTTGACGGATCAATCCAGCCAAAATTGATTTGTTGCCGACTGTTGGGATTCTCTATTGATCTGTTGTCAGGTGCTTTGAGCACATTAGTACCATTATCATTCGACAATTCCCACTTTTTAGGATACTGGTTTATATGGTTGGGGTGTCGATAGGGAGTTATTGTTGTTTGTTTTTTTACAAGATTGTCTTCTTTCTAAACTGTGACGACGACTGAATTTGTATTTGCTTCTTTTTTCTCAACGTAGATTTTTGAGTCCAAGGGCTTTGATGTCCTCTTCTGAATTTGCTCCAACTTATTGTCTAACGAGTCTTTTTCTTTTTTAAGATTTCGGGTCATTTCTTCTTGCGCTTTCTTATCATCTTTAAGCTTCTGAATTTGATTCATTAGATCTTGTTTGTGCTTCTTGAGGTGACCATTTTCGTCAATGTTTTCTAATAGTTTCTTCTGGAGATCTTGATTCTCCTCTTCTAGCTTTTGATTCTGTTGTGCTTTATCCTTCGTCTTTTTTATTTGAAGAAGCAATTTCTGATTATGATCTCTTAAATAAGAGATCTCTTCTTCTTTATCCGTGACGATTTTGTCAAATTCTGACTGCATCTTTTGATCTGACTTCTGATTACCCTATGAAATCATCTTTGATATATCCTTGAAGTCTTCAGATGTTGGAGCTTCTAAATCTGTCTTTATTGTAATATCTTGAAATGTGATTCTCTTTTACTTATAGGAAAAAGTAAGAAATTTCTTTTCAGCATTTAAAATGAAGGTCCCCAATGTTTTAATCCAAGGTAACCCCAAAACTATGTCACCATTGGAACTCCATAAGGAACTAACAATGAATTGAGATATGACCATATAATCTCCGACATTCAATTCTAATCCACTTATTTGAAATTGCTTCCTATTCCAAAGGTCGAGCCTTTCACTTATATTTGATTCAGGAATTACTAAACGGTTAGCAAATTCAGCACTAATATAATTATTTCTTTCACTAGGGGTAATAGAAATGGTGACATCCTTCCGTGCAAGTGTCCCTTTAACTCTAAATAGTATTGAGACATTCATCAGTGAGGTGTTAGGAAACCTTCCCTTCTTTTCAACCTTAAAACCCATCTTCTTGAGTTTTCTTTGAAATTTATTCAATATCTCCTTCTTTTTTATAATAAACAATATTCAATATAATTCTTCTTCTAATATTATTTTCCCCTTAATATATGTAAAATGGTGTAGATTGGATGGTTGGGAGGAATGATTGTTACCTTCCCCACCTAGGTTCAAATCTCACTTTTTGTTGTTGTTGGGGAATAAAACCAAAACCACTTATTAAGAAACCAAAATTTATGTCGGCTCATTATGAGACCATTTGATTAAATTTTTATACTTTAGTGAAAACATTTTAAACCTAGCTTCACGTGGTTTTTTTTTACATATATGATTACATTTAACTATAATATTCATGTTGACTTGACTCCAAATGCAATATCCATGGCGTACTAGAACTCCATTAAAGTAGAATATTCATATTGACGTTATTCCAAATGCAAGATCCATGGCTAACTAAACTCCGATATCCATGGTTATGGTTAACTAAATCTCGATATCCATGACTAACGCATCCATGGTTATGGTTAGCTAAATCTCGATATTTATGACTAACTAAGGTATATTCACGTGGCCCCTATTGAACACTTCCTTACCAAGAATGCTAAAATGATGGAAGGTCAGCTCCTAATCTCATCCATTGAGTCACATTTGGGTGCTGGGGCTGGATGTAACCGACCTGTATGTCTAGGTTCAGACGTTAAAGTGAATTAGCTGAATCTAGCTGAGAAGTGTGTTCAATTTCAAAGGTTAAAGTCACATTAAATTAATAAAATTGGAGCATAGCCAATTGGGTCAAAGTGGTTAATGGCCCGCTCAATAATTGTCTTGATTCCTTTTACAAGGATTTGATTCCTTTCATGAGGATTTGTTTCTTTCATGACGATTTGTTTCGTCATTGCAAATATGTTTTGAAAGTATTAAATGTTATTTTAATGTCAAGTTTTTTAATTTTTAATTTTTAATGTTTATATAATTGGTGTGATTTACTTAATTAAAGTTTTCTAAAACATAATAGTTCATTAGTTATAATTTAAGTGGTTGGGAGGAATGATTATTGCCTTCTCTTTCCTTCTTTCTTTATATTATATTATATTCCATCACATTATTAATGCGATTAGTAAATCTATTGGAGTGTGGTTTAATTGTAAGTAGTAAGGTGATGATCAAGTTTAGTAAGGTGTTATATGCAGGTTGAATATTAAAAGAGCAGTTTATTTATTCTACATTTTGGACTTTATGATTGGTTTTAGTTAAAATCTGGTAATTTTTTTTGGTAAAATTCAAATTTGAAAGTGTTTAAATAGTGTTTTTAAATTCATATTTTTAAATTTAGATTTTACCCATTTTTTTTTATCATACTAAAAACTATAAACAAATTTCAAAACATAGAATAAATATACTACTACCAAGTCTAAAAGCTAATAAACTTATAAAAATTTAAATAATATTTTCCATTTTTTCTTGTCTCTATTTTTTTTCCCTTAAAAAACTTAAACTAAATTAATTTAATTTTGTAACAATTTTCCTATAATTACTATCTCAATTTTTTACTGATTTCACTTAAACATAACAAAAAAAATTAAATAAGATAATTAAAATTTTGTAACAAACTTTATATAATTATTGAAATTAACTTAAAATTGAGGTCAAAGTTCCAATCCATTTGAAACTCTACTTTATGATAAATAAAATTAAATCAGAATCCAGGAACACTCCTATTAACATTTTTCCACCACCATAGACGGAACTCATACATTAATATTTTACAAAGTATGTGATTTTTTTTTTACTACAAAAATAATAACAATAAGGTGGGCCCGGGATTTGAGCCAAAAAAAAGGCTGAGTCATCCTATCCGCTGGCGTATGCAATGACAAGGCTCTTGCGAGCGGTAATGGAGACGTGGAAAAGCATGGGCTAGCAGGAGTGGTTGCTTTTTCTTTGGGGCCATTGGGTGGCGAATGCATTTCCACTCATCTTTTTGTAGCAGAGTAGCCGCTTCCATTGTTGTCGAGGAGAAACAGTCACTATTAAAGGAAGGCACAGCCGTGGTCGACAAACATTCTCCTCGCACTACTTTTGAACTCTCTTCCTCTCACTGGGGATCTCGACTCTAAACTTGCAGGTTAAGCTTTGCACTTTTTAGTTTTTATTGCTATAACTGGATTTCCGAAGCTTTAATTCCGGTTATACTGAAAATGGGGATCTTAATTTCAGTGCTAGGGTTTTGCAGGAATCGACTGTTAAGGTTTTGCACGAATTCTTCAGCAGCAATGTCTAGAAAAATGAAGCTGGAGGATGGCGTGGAAGAGGCGGTGCAATATGACTTCGATCTGTTTGTAATCGGTGCCGGAAGTGGCGGGGTTCGATCCTCGCGCACTGCTGCTGGCCTTGGAGCCAAGGTAGACGCGGTCCTTCCTTTTTTTTCAAGAACTTCGCTCTGGATCTTCGCATCATCTGTATTTTGCAAACCCTGTAGTGGTTGAGTTTGAGAAAAAAATAAAGAATATAGTTTATAGATGAAAACAATTTGAGATTTAGCCTTACATTTTAGAATTGCGGTGGTTACATTAGAGAACATGCCAGCATAGCTAAACCTATATATGTGATCAAAATATTCTAGTTGAATCGAGAACCTGGGTCGGGGAAGACGTCGGTGTGTTTGTGCGTGGAATGCCAGTAAACTGTCAAGGATTGTTCCCTTAAACATGTTTATTAGCGTCGCGCATTCAATGCCAAGGTGGAATTGTCCTTGATACTAAGGATAGTTGCCGAGGGGGAATTGTCGTTGATACCAACTACCAAGGATGGGAATTATGTCCGTCGCGATGCCCAGCCCTTTTATACAGCCATTACAACTCCATACCACACGCTTTAAGGGAATTGAACATTACTGTGGGAAATTGGGAATATCCTCATCTCCTTCTCACCAACCAGTGAAGCCAACGTGGTGTAATGTCGATAAATTAAAACCAAAAATACTTAAAAATTAAGAAAATACATAAGGTTCTGAAAAGCCACATAATATATATTTTACCTGCTTTATTGAAACAACATTTATGAATAAATTAACATGGATCCATCTGTATTCATATCTGTTACTTGTTACCCATCAAGAGGGATTAAAAAAACAATATTCAAGTCTCAATGTTTATGAACCACATTTATGAATAAATTAGTATGGATTCATCTTAACTTCATATTTATTATTTATCAAGAGGGATTAAAAAAGCAAGGTTCAAATCTCAATGTTTATGAAACGATATTTATGAATAAATTAACATGGATCCATCTTGACTTCATATCTATTACACATTAAGAGGGATTAAAAAAACAAGGTTCAAATCTCAATATTTATTAAATAGCATCCCAAGGTGAAAAAACATTGATGTTGGTACATGAGTTTATTATTGTTTTTGCTGCTATCTTACTTATCATATTTAAATAACAACTATAAATAAATCAATATAGAATCTAGATCCATCTTAAACTTGGATCTATTACACGTCAAGAGGGATAAAACAAGATGAGGTGCAAACCTATGTTTGCCAAATATTATATGAGGGTACAAAACCACTGAGATTTACATTTGATTGCTCTAAATATTTAACAAATCTAGGACTAAGATGGATGTATGATAGCATTCCATCTCAGGAAACAACATGACCTGAACAATTGTCATTCATTGATTGCATGTTTTGAAAACATATTCTCCAATTGTATTTTATGTGTGCCTTTTGGTTCTCTAGGACTTTTGTCTATGTTTTTAAAGATTTTCTAAACACTGTAATTATCAGTCTTACTAGATTAGCTAGGTTTGACCCAGAATCGTGAATCCAACCCAGCCAAAACAAGCCATTTCAATGCACCGAGGAGTCAAACTAACAAGAATGTGTTTGATTAGTGAGTCCCCATGGCCAAACTCAAACTTGCTTACTACTTGTAGCTCATTCATTGGACAACGAGTTTGATTCATTAACTTGTCAGGAAAACTTTCATCTCTATAAAACCCAAAAATTGAGCTATTTTGCTCTTTTTCTCTTTTTTTTTTCATTATTCGAAAAAACAAAATTTATATATTTTTATATTAGCCAAGTTTTCTCCACACTGAGTTAAACTCTTGACTATTTTGCCTGGCCAAGTTTTTTGCCAAGCCAAGTTTGGTGACGCTACTAATTACTATTCTGATGTCTATACGAGAAACAAGTGTTAAAATTCTTTAGCACATGGTAACAATCCTAGTCTCATTTCTAACCTGCCTACTTAGGAAAACAGAAAACTGAAATCTGAAATCTCTATCAAAACTGCAATCTGAAATCTACTAGATACTGGAACAGTTCCCAGTAAAGAAAGTAACAGCAAGTACACTAATATGAAACTCAAATCACATCACTGTTTATTGCTCGTGAAAACACGGAATACACTGAAAGCTTCAAACTCGACCATTATCTCACTGCTTCTACTTTGAAAAACTGAATAAATAAAACCTATACCCCTGCGGCGGCCCTGCCTTCTTATATAACTGAAGAAGAGACTCTAGGGTTTACAAAGACAGAACCAAACCTCCCAATCCAAAACTTGATCAATCCCGAAATAAACCTAAATCCAAGATCTATTCCTGGCCTAGGGATTAATGCCCTCAAACTCCATGACAGATTTATTCCTAGGAAAGTGCACCCACCAAAAGAGTGCAAGTATGCATGCATGCATCTCTCTTCTAGGGATCTGTGCCCCATCTAGTCTTGGAACCTTTACACATGCAAAACGTCTGAACTAATTGTGCATGCAACTACTAACTAAAGCAAACTACTAACTAAAGCAAACTGAAAAATAGAACTGAACTGCTAAATATAAAAAGCATCTAAACCAGAACTGAACTGAGTATGGCACATGCATGCCATCCATTCACTCTCTATTTCTCTCTCCACCATAGATGCCACTGTGCCCTCATTCACTGCTTTACGGATCTAGTATGGAATCTTTGTTAGAGGGTTTCCCTTCTACTGTACGGAGCTGCACACCTGTCACATGTACCTTCGCTGTATGTGCCTAAGTCTTCTTTGCTTGCTGCTGCCACAAATAGCACTCTGCTGGACACTTATTAAGGCACTAAAAGGCCAACACTCCCTCTTACCGAGGAAAGTGCTCTCTGCCAAATACGAGATAATACCCCTACATCTAATATCTCCTCTCTGCTAGGGGCTTGGTCAAACAGTTGACCATCAACGAACTTGAAGAAACATGAATCTGCATCATTGCTTTTCTTGTACTCTGAACTCTCTTCAGAATCTTCAAGGTGAAGACCTTCTGCACATGGAACACTACATAAACACACCAACCTCCTTTGTCCTTCATGCCATCTTCACTAGTCAAAATCTTATCGCACCACATCATGCATTGTTCAGGACTTCCTGCTAAAATGAACTAATTTATATACAGGGCCAAGACAAGTGTATCGGATCCATCAAAACTTTCAATTCCACTTTCGCTGCCCTCGTTCCAAAATCAGATAACCCAAGACTATCACTCAAGAACAGTTTTGTCTTTCTGGCTGGAAGGCAAATTCATGAAGCTGTGGGAGTGGGATAGGAAGTATTCCATACATACTATAAAATCTAAGAGGCTGCCAGCTAGGTGATCAAGGTTAGGTGATTCGAAACCATGGATTATCCTTATCAAAAAATGGCTCGATGATCATTGGTCTTTGGTTTGATAGTCATCAGCTACATCCCCCAACTGTGAGCTCGATCAGTGAAACTAATATATTATTATATACATAACCTTGACAACAGATCAAATTGATGAGAAGAGTGCTGCTTGCTCTTGAGTTCTCACTGGAATATATCAATCATGTTCTCATGTGTTCTCTCGTTCTTTCAATCACTTCCTCATGAGCAGAGCAATCGATTTCCATTTTCTCAGGATCACTAAAATGATTAAAAAGCCTTGGTAGTCTTGAACAATTATTAAATTGAGATCATCAAGTTTTTGGTTGGTCAGTGGTGATTCCTTTCCCTTTTTCACAAAAAATAATATGATGATTGATGCCTTTACTACTTGATGATTTCTATTTCGAATAACGAATTGAAATCTGTGCTAAACTCGTAACAATCCAACATGAGTACAATTTCATTGATACTGAATTCCAAAACTCGTGGACCCGTGGTGCATGCATCAACCCATCTAGGGCACTTCACTCTTCCCGGGAGAATCCTCTGACAAATGGAGTAAGATTCTTATCAAGGCCAGCTCCCTCTTGTTGAGAGTAATGTTATTAGAACTGGATCGCTCACTGAACCGGTGGACCCCAAAAATTGGAAACCGGTCAGAACCGGAAAAAACCAAAAAACCAATTGACCAAAAAATACAAAAAAATTCAAATTTTGATTAAAAAAAAATTCATGCACATCCTTTGATTCCAAACCATTAACACAAATTTGCAAAGCTTTCTCATGCATATAACAAGGGTGCATATAACTAAATATCACCGAGTGCAATCCGGATATATTTGACCCAAAATACATAAACAAAGGGGTTTTAAATGGCCTCTAGAATCCAAAAGCATCATGCTACAACAAATAACTACATATCATCAAAATCATTGCATATATTTGGATCCTATTCATCAATAGCACCCTTTGCCCCTCTCCTCTAGGCTCTAGTCCTCGCCTCTACTTCGAATCTCTAAGTCGATGCCCTAAGGACATTAGTCAACACCCTCCAATTTTGATGAAACTTCCTAATCCAAGAGTTAAAATAAGGTAGAAAAAACTCCTAATAAGTGATTTTGCTTGAGTGAAGGGCATATTTTTACTAAGGTACAATGGCCTAAATGGCCTCTAGAATCCAAAAGCATCATGCTACAACAAATAACTACATATCATCAAAATCATTGCATATATTTGGATCCTATTCATCAATAGCACCTTTTGCCCCCCTCCTCTAGGCTCTAGCCCTCGCCTGTGTCACCGGATTCGGCGCATTTGAAGGTTAAAATTCGAAAATCGACGAATTTCATGGTGTGCCGAATTTAATCATTGAAATTCGATGGAATTTGTAAACCCTAGCTTGTCGTCCGCGCCCGAGGATTTTAGCTGCCCACAATCCGGTTCTGTTGACTAACTAGCAACTGCACCAGTGCTATCGTGGACGCTACCTCCATTGTCGAACTCGAGACACGAGACTCGAACTTTATTTCTTGTGCTACACACCTCCATTGTCGCTCGCGTGGCGCATCTCGCCTTCATCCTCCAGTCTGCATGCCTCCATTCTTGCTCATGCGGTGCACCTCGCCCTCGCTCTCCAGTCACCACTGTAGAACCACCTCGTCCTTGCTCTCCACTCTCCACTGTCGAACCACTCGCCCCCGCGCACATGTTACTCCTCGACACATGACTCAAAATTGAAATATATGTTTAATAATTTTAATTTATGATTAATGTTGATATGGTTTTTTAAAATATAAAGTGTTTTTATAAATAAAATATTATTAAATGTGTAATGTTACATATAAAAAATTTATGCACTTTTATTATTTTTTTTACCTTATAGTTAAAGTGAGTTAGCAAATGATATATTAATGTTTTTATTTTCATTTTTATCATGTTTTTAATTAGAATATTGAATTTTATTAAAAAATCTCATATATTTTTTATTTTCAAATTTAATACTCTCTCGAATTTAATGCCGAATTTTATCACTAAAATTTTCATTGCCGATTTTTTGTCGAACTTCAAGGTCGTCGAACTCGAACACGAATTCGAACCAGGTGACAGAGGCCCTCGCCTCTACCTCGAATCTCGAAGTCGATCCTCTAAGGACATTAGTCAACACCCTCCAATTTTGATGAAACTTCCTAATCCAAGAGTTAAAATAAGGTAGAAAAACTCCTAATAAGTGATTTTGCTTGAGTGAAGGGCACATTTTTACTAAGGTCATGAGTATGACAAAGGAGCTCAACAATTGCCACTGCCAACATTGAGGCACATAGAGCGGTTGATGCACCTGATTAAATGCAAATCCCATACCTTCATGCATGATAGAATCTAGTGGAGACGTTGCAATCTTGAAACCCTGAAAACTGTCAAGTCTTTTGAATTTTGAATGGGATCTAATATTCTGCTTTTTGCATATAAAGTTCGATGAGGTTGGAACCACTCTCAAACATCTTGAACAATTAATGGTAATGTTAAAGTTTAAGTAAAAAGATAGAAAGGGAAAGATAAGGAGAATGCCAAATTTTTCTTTAAGAATTTAATATTACCATTGATTACTTGGGTCTAGGGTTAGTCTTAGGGTTTTTGTGTTACCTTATTTATTTATTTTTAATTTTTTCCTCGAAATCGTCATCCCACGCACATCGTAGAGACTTGTACAAAGCTGCCTGGTTTCATACAAAATCGGTTGGTTGAGGAATTTAAGGTTGTTCCATACGAAATTGGTTGGTTCAGGTACAAAAATGACCGGTTCAGTACGGAATTGGCCATTTCCAATTCAGGGCCACGATTTGGACCGTTTAGGTCTGTAAATCGATCGGTTTTGGCAACATCAGTTTAGTTCTTTAGTTCTAGTAACATTGCTAAGAGAATCCATTTGTAACAATCTTATCATGTTACTTTTCCACACTCCCATCAACCACAATCAATGAATCAATCACTGATTCCATAGTTGGTTAAAGAACTGTCTCCTCAAGTCCGGAGGAACCCTTCTCCATCATGCCATCTTGCCATATTTGCTCTATTGGATCTATGAGTAACCTATAAAACTATGTATACATACACATATATGTATATGTATATGTATGTATGTATACATACATAGATGTATATTTATATGTATCTATGTAAATACATGTGTATTTAGATAAATAGTATATATATATGTATGTGTACATACACATATATGTATATATAGATGTATGTATGTATACACATATAGATGTATATATGTACATATATGTGGTTAAAATTCACATAGATGAGATAGAGCATGAGATGTATACATCTATGTAGATGTATGCATACATATTCATATATATATACATATACATATATATATACATATACATACACATACAAGATGCTATAGACCTTGAATCCAGTGCCATTAAACCCATTGAATTCAAATTTAGCAAACACATGTACTTACATAGATAAAATGGAGCATGGCGTGGTGTCATTAGAAAACACATGGATGAGAAAAAGCATGGTGTGGTGTGGTTAAAACTTAAAACTGACATAGATGAGATAGAGCATGACATGGTGTTGTTAGACATCTGGAACACAGTGTGGAAGCCCATACTTGTAAACGAAACCCATGGATGACTGAATGGGTTCAAGTTTGTAAAGGATGGGAAAACTCACACAAAATTCATAGAGAGGCAAATTTAGTGTCTAATCATTGCAACAAGAGAAGTGATTGGTCAGTGTACCTTAATTTTTTTTAATAAAAGGCTCCAAATGCAAAACCACCCTATTTGGAGATGTGTGAGTATGTTGAGCATTGGCAATGATTGTCTAAGCATGGTCTTCCTCTAATAAAAGGCATCAAGCACACCATCAATTTGCGGTGAACTGTTGTACTGTTGAACATTGGTCAATAAGCAGTTTCAAGGAGAAATGGCACGTCAGATGGGACCTCTCCCTAAAAAGTTGCTGTATTAGTTCCAAAGGGTAGTGTGTGGCGAATGTGCATCAACTTCAGAGTACTACATAACATCAGTACCAAGAATAGGCAAACAATTCCTTGCATAGAACAGGTGGCCGATGAACTATATGGCTCTAAGCACTTCACGGAGCTAGACCTGAAATTGAGAAACCACCAAATGTGGGAATGATTAGACTGTAAGGTCATTTGGTCTCACCATTGCATTGAATAAGGATGATGCCTGAGTATGGTTGACATTGTTACTGAAAGGATAACATCTTCACTGAACATTATATTCTGTTGAAAAATGACGGATCCTAGTACTAGGTAATGAACACGAATGTAGCAAGTTTGATTTACTGCAGGTGATTATGAATTATTTCAGTCATGGTTCTGAATCTGACAACAATGATGCCTGTTTGTGTTAAAGGAACCACTGGACCTTGGGATGGTACATTTACATAAATAAAAACACTATCCTTATGTGCATTAGTATTTGTCTAGTGGGACTTTATTAAAACTCTCTTTCTGGTACTGTGAGTATGGAATAGTTTCTTTTTTTCCAGTTAATATTCATTTTATTAACGTAGACTTCCACTTTCAGTATTGGTTGATTTGTTCTTTTAATTTACATCATTTTTTCTTTTAAAGGGCACATTTGGCCTATCTCCCCGGCCTTTGTATTAACTCTAATAATGGATAGTAAGCTTTAGTAATATTATTTTTTTCCCAGGTCACTGCAAGCTTTAGTAATATTATTTAATGATTAAGCATTATCTTTTGTTGCTTGTTCACATTGGAAAAAACATTTACTCTTTTGATTTTGTAGGTTGGGAAAAGTTTTATATTGTATAGTTAGATTGAAACTTGTAGATAGATACAAATTGAATATTGCTGTTAATATATTTCGTTAATTAGATCATGAATTAACAATTGAGGAATTTGCTGCTGAAGGTTGCAATTTGTGAGCTGCCCTTCAATCCGATTGCCTCAGAGACCATAGGAGGTGTTGGTGGAACGTAAGTCATTTTTGATGATATGCACCTATTTATTTGATTTGCTGGTAGAAACTGCTGCAAGAGTAACTTTTATCTGTCTTACAAATTTTTAATTTCTAAATCATTTCCGGGTTAACGCTTTCTCGGGTGCTCAAAAGCCTTTTTATGGTGGCGGTTACATGTTGGTATAAAATAATCTTAAATGTACTGCAATCTATGATGCTGCTGTTAGTTTTACTATGATGCTGCTGTTAGTTTTACTATCATCTAACTTTCTAAAACTTATTTGACCCTTGCACATTTAATTGAACTAGCTGCATTTGTTTGCTTAAACACAAAAAGAAAATCAAAAACAATTTTAAGCTGAGGGCCAAAGTTGTTTTGAAGTATGGTACTTTAGTCATTAACACTTCCGAAGTTACATTCATTTAAAAGATGATGTTATTTCCTTCAACAAAGCAGGATCGACAGTTAGCAATACTCACTGAAGTAGGTTCATGGAAAGTTAAAAATTTCAGAGCCAAAACTTTAAAATACATTCTTTTGCTAGATTATTCATTAGATTGATATCATATGAAATCTCTGTCAAATTGCTGTGCTGATTTGTCATTTATGTATCATTTGAATGGTGAAGTTTTTGTGGCAATGTGCATTTAAACTAACTGGCTACATTTTTTTGCTTAAACATGAAAACTGTTTTAGAAGTATGTGTCAAAGATGTCTGGAAGTAAGTTGCCTTGGTTTTGAACTTTTATTTCTCAAGAGTACTAGGTTATAATGAAAACAATGTTGTTCTTTTCTTCAGCAGACTAAAATCCACATTGGGAATTATTTATGCGGAGGTTGAAGGTAGTATTTTCACCACACACATGCATATATACCAAAGTACCATTTGGAAGTATGGTATTTTAGTCACTAACACTCTTGAAGTGATATTCATCTAAAATATGATGTTTTTTTCTTCAACATAGAAAGATCAACAGTTAGCATTATTCACTGAAGTAGGTCCAGGGAAACAATTTCAGAGCCAAAACTTTAAAATACATTCAAGTATTGAGGGGTTTTCATAGTCCAACATATGATATATTATTTTTGGGATTGTTTGTGACTTTGTGTAGTGTAAGTCATTAATCTATGATCCACATCCCATGAGTATAGTTGCAAGTTGGAACTGACCAATTTCTCATGGTTTTGAAAAGTCCACTTAGCACTCATTGCATTAGGCGTTGCTCACAGGGGTCAAGAAGTGGGATTGAGACTAGTGAAATGATTCGCGTAGCATCAATAATCACTTCTGGGGCTTGCACACAGTAACCAGGGTTTCTCGGGAGGTCACCCATCCCGAGACTCCTCTGGCTCAAGCATGCTTAATTGTGGAGTTTTTCCCCACAATCAAGCCCACTTAGCTTGCTAGCCCATTTGCAAAACCTTAGCAAATATTGTGCCTTATGAACTATTCAGTTCGAGCTCCCTTGAATATTTTTGTTTATGCATTGAGGAGTTTTTATAGTCCAGCATATGATATATTATTTTTGGGATTATCTGTGTAGTGTGGTCATTAATCTATGACCCATATCCCATGAGTATAATCCCAACTAACCAATTTCTCATGGTTTTGAATAGTCCAATTAGCACTCATTGCATTGGGTGATGCTCACACGGGTGAAGAAGTGGGATTGAGACTAGCGAACTGAATCGCAAAGCATCAATCATCACTTATGGGGCTTGCACCCGGTAACCAGGACTTCTCGAGAAATCACCCATCCCAAGACTCCTCTGGCTCAAGTGCGCTTAACTGTGGAGTTTTTCCCCACAAGTAAGCCCACTTAACTTGCTATCCCATTTGCAAAACCTTAGCAAATGCGCCTTATGAACTATTCAGTTAGAGCTCCCTTTACTCTTTTTATTTAAGTATTGAGGGGTTTTCACAATCCAACATATGATATATTATCTTTGGGATTATCTGTGTAGTGTAAGTCATTATCCTTTTGCTAGATTATTCATCAGTTCGATATCATATGAAATATTTGTAAAATTACTATGCTGATTTGTCGTTTATGTATCATTTAAATGGTGGATTTTGTGTGGCAAATGTACATCTAGACTAACTGGCTACATTGTTTTGCTTAAACATGAAAACTATTTTAGCAGAATGTGTCAAAGGTGTCTGGAAGTAATTTTATAGATATTTCATATTGAGGGGTTTTCACAATCCAACATATGATATATTATCTTTGGGATTATATGTGTAGTGTAAGTCATTATTCTTTTGCTAGATTATTCATCAGTTCGATAGCATATGAAATATCTGTAAAATTACTATGTTGATTTGTGGTGTAGGCTTTTCCTTGTTCATAGATGGGAGCCTTTGAGCTCTATTGACAGTTCTCCAAGACAACTGAGCTTTGGCTTCTTCATAGTTGGGAGCCTTTGAGCTTTATTGATAGTTATCCAAGACAACCTGTTACCTTAGTTTTCGTCCCATAGATCTGGCCATTTGCGAAAACCGTTCTTTGCCAACCTTTTTCTAGCAATGAAAGGAAATCCTTGTTCTAGAGATTACAGAACATTAGTCAACAAATCTCTCAATGTTGCTATCATGAGGCTATTTGAGACAATGATAGGGCAACACTATACAACTTAGGGACTTTTTGACTTCATCAGGGGCAACATTGGGGTCAAGTAGGGTATCCCTGTAAATTTCCTTTAAATCCAATCTTGAGATAAAGTATGCCAGATTATTTTAATTAACCCAGTTACTACTTTTAACCACAAATGGATTTCTTCACTATGTGGCGGAAAATAAAACACTGAGAGAAATATAACATCAATCACATCAATGAGAACACATCTTTTTGGGTATAAACCCCCAGATAAAACCCAAGATGGGAAAACCGGTGCAGCAGTCTGAGAAGATATTTTATTATGAAGATATGAAACAAGTACAATCCAAAAAATCGATTTACCCAACTTGGCAAAATCGAACCTCTGCGAATCACTGAGAAACACCCCACCGACTAGTACGGCCTCTCCGTGTTAGCTGTACGGCCCTGCTGTCAGTTGTACGGAATCCGTACGGCTTTGCGTTAGCTGTACAGACAGATTCCGTACGACCCCTGCTCACACGTGTGGCCCCTCTGCGACTGACCTGCTGTACGGCTCTGCTGGTACGACCTCTCTCTCTCAGCAAATCCATATGACTCTCTTGCTCGACTCGATCACTTTGTCGATTTCCTGAATGATTGCTCCTTCGTCTTCTCTGCAAATTTCTTCCTCAAACTTTTCTTTCTCACTCTCCGGCTGAATGCTATGAGTATGAAATCTCTCTGTATCTCTGTGTGTCCTCTCCACCAAATCGATCCTCCTTTTAATTCAATGGTCAAGCGAAAACCCTTACATCTCACTATGGATCAATGGATGTAATCCTCCAGTGAGATTAATGGCCAAGATTAGATTAGCCATCACTTAAATTATTTTCACTTGAACTTTATAAAAGTGACTCCATAAAGTCAATTAATAATTAGATCACTTAATGCACTTTTCCTAAGTCTAAACTTTGGAAAATTACATTAATACTTTTGGCTTCCTGTTTTATGTCTTCTAGCATGCAAGGACACATGCAATGATAGAAGACCTTCCTAGTTGCCACTTTCTAACAACCCCTCTCAACGAGGAAGGGATTCGGTAACAACCCTAGCTTGTCTCTGAACTTCACAAACTTGAGTTTGCAAAGTGCCTTGGTGAATATGTTCGTCACCTGCTCATCTGTCTGAATGTACTCCAACCAAATGGTTCCTCTCTGAACACAATCTTTGAGGAAGTGATACCGGATGTCAATGTGTTTGCTCCTGTCATGGAACACTGGATTCTCAGAAAGGTTAATACCACTCTGATTGTTACAGCGAACTATAGTAGTCTCCAACTCACTCTTGAATAACCCTGAGAGCAACTTCCTCAGCCACATCCCCTCACATGCTGCCATACTAGCTGCCATGTACTCAGCCTCTGCCGAGCTCAATGCAACTGACTTCTGCTTCCTGCTGAACCAAGAGACAACCCCTGACCCAATGCTGAAGCAGCGACCTGAAGTGCTCTTCTGCTCTTCTACACATCCTGTCCAATCAGCATCTGTAAAGCCTGCTAATTGTATACTTCCACTCCGCTCATAAACCAATCCATGCTCCACTGTGCCTCTGATATAGCGAAGTATGTGCTTTGCAGTTGTCCAATGTACTCTTCGAGGGTTCACCATGAATTGACTCAAAGAGTTAACTGCAAAGTTGATGTCTGGTCGTGTGTTGACCAGATACATAAGCGACCCGTTAAGCTGTCGATACAATGTAGGATCAAACTCCTCTGATCCTGATACATCAATCTTCCTCCAGTTGGTAACTATAGGCGTGAACATAGGCCTACAGTCCTCCATCTTGAATCTCCTCAAGATCTCAACTGCATACTTCCCTTGACCAATGAAGAAGCACCCATCTCTCTGCCAAACCTCTAGACCTAGGAAGTAATGCATCAACCCAAGGTCTTTCATCTCAAAATCCACTGCAAGATTGGACTTGCAGTCCCCGATCAGCCTCTCATCTCCTGTAAGAAAGAGATCATCCACATATAGTACCAGTATGAGAGGTACCTCACCTGACAAGAAGTACAGGTTATGGTTTGCCTCACTCCGCTGGAAACCCATCTCTCGTAGATAGTTGTCGATCCTCTAGCACCATGCTCGAGGTGCCTGCTTGAGCCCATAAAGAGCTCTCTGCAACCTGCATACATGTGAATCCTTGCTCTCCACCTCAAACCCCTCTGGCTGCTCAATGTACACCTCTTCCTCTATAACTCTGTTGAGGAAGGCAGTCTTTTCGTCCATCTGATGAACGTGCCAACCCTTCTCTGCTGCCAATGATAGGATAGTCCAAATAGAAGAATACCTGGCGACATGGGCGAAGGTTTCCTCATAGTCAATACCTTCCTTCTATGAATACCCCTTAGCCACGAAGCGTGCCTTGTACTTCTCCACACTTCCGTCTGCTGCACGCTTTATCTTGTAGATCCATCTGGATCCCACCACCTTTTTACCTTCTGGCCTCGGCACAACCTCCCATACCTGATTCTTCATGATTGAGTCATACTCCTCAACCATGGCCTCTTGCCACACATCATGTTGTGCAGCCTCCTCGAAACTGGAAGGTTCGGAGTTAATCAACTCCGTCATCAGTGCCAAATAGCTAAGTCTATCTGGTGGTTTGCTCCGCCTCATGGAGCTCTGTGGAAGACTCACCTGCCTGGAATCTTGAACTGTGGACTTGTACCACCTAGGTCGTGGCCTAGTGTCTACCTACTGCGGCTGCTGGATATCCTGCTGCTGCTGCTGCTCATCCTCCACATCATTGATAGGAAGATCTTGTCCACTTGACTCCCTCTAACTACCAGAACCTGTGCCCTGTGTCTGTACCTGTAACTCCTCCAACTTGACTCCCAAGTCCTCTGTTGGTAAGTCCATAGATCTTCTTAAGGCTCTGTCCTCATCAAACTGGACATCCCTGCTCACAATGATCCTCTTGCGAGTTCTTGAAGAACGATTTATGTCCTGTCATATGACAAGATGCACCGCTGTCCACATACCAGATGTTGTTGTCGATGGAACTTGCCATGCAAGGTATCAGACAAAAGTCCTCATCAAAACTCTTGCTGAAGTCATCCACCTTTGTTGAAGCTGTCATCTGTGTGTTGTTCTTCTTCTTTCTATTTGGGCATTGGGAAGCAAAGTGTCCATTCTTGTGGCATATGAAGCACTTGACCTTTGACATGTCGAGGTTCTTCTTACCAGCTTTCTTCTTCTTTGCCTTCCCCTTGCCTTTGCTTGTTAGGGCTAGAGCCTCTTCATCCACGATCTGTGGGGCATCGCTGGATGACCTTGAACCTTGACCCATACGGGTCTCTTCCTGCACGAAGTCATCCCACAATCTCTACCAGTCAGGGAGCTTCTCCCTAGCCACCACGCCTTTAACAAAGACGTCCCATGGCTTGGAAAAGCCATTGAGAGCTATATGAACTAGCTCCTCATCCTCAGTCTTAGAGCCCACTACTCCAAGCTCATCCCTGATCTGTGCGAGCCTTGTAAGATAAGGCACCACTCCTTCACCCTTGGCCATTTTGGTACTACGCAATCTATCCTGCAGCACCATCTTCCAGTTTTTGTTCTTGCTTTGGTAAAGACTTTCCAAATCCTTCCACATCTCTAATGCGGTCTTCTTCCCAGATAGGTGAGGGACTATGTGGTCCTTCATCCCATCCAAGATGATCAACATAGCTATGGAATCTATCTTCTTCCACTTTGCCAACTCTGCCGGATCTATGGGAGCAACCTTCTGGTCATCAATGTGCTCCTCAGCATCACTAACATCCAGGATCTTGGTGATCCTCTCTTTCCAAGTAGGAAAGTTCTGTGCCCCCTGGAGTCTATCCTCAACTCTCAATTGTACGACCATAATGAAGTGTACTTGTAAACCCTAGGATAGATATGCCCCTGATCTATCCAACCAATTGTTGCTTTCTCTAAGATCTGCTCAGAAGAGCTCTGATACCATGTAAATTTCCTTTAAATCCAATCTTGAGTTAAAGTATGCCAGATTATTTTAATTAACCCAATTACTACTTTTAACCACAAATGGATTTCTTCACTATGCAGCGGAAAATAAAACACTTAGAGAAATATAACATCAATCACATCAATGAGAACTCAAATGTTTTTTGGTATAAATCCCCGGATAAAACCCAAGATGGGATAACCGATGCAATAGTTTGAGAAGATATGAAACAAGTACAATCCATAAAATCGATTTACCCAACCTGGCAAAATCGAACCTCTGTGAATCACTGAGAAACACCCCACCGACCAGTATGGCCTATCTGCGTCAGCTGTACGGCCCTACTGTCAGTTGTATGGAATTCGTACGGCCCTGCGTCAGCTGTACGGCCCTACTGTCAGTTGTATGGAATTCATACGTCTCTACGTCAGCTGTACAGATGGATTCCGAACGGCCCCTGCTCACACGTGCGGCCCCTCTGCGATTGACCTGCTGTACGGCTGAGCTGCTGTACGGTCGAGTTGTTGTACGGATTTGCTGGTACGGCCTCTCTCTCTCAGCAAATCCGTACGGCTCTCTTGCTCTGCCCGATCACTCTGTCAATCTCTTGAATGATTGCTCCTCCGTCTTCTCTACAAATTTCTTCCTCAAACTTTTCTTTCTCACTCTTTGGCTGAATGCTATGAGTAAGAAATCTCTCTGTATCTCTGTGTGTCCTCTCCACCAAATCGATCCTCCTTTTAACTCAATGGTCAAGCGAAAACCCTAACATATCACTATGGATCAATGGATGTAATCCTCCGGTGAGATCAATGGCCAAGATTAGATTAGCCATCACTTGAATTATTTTCACTTGAACTTTATAAAAGTGACTCCATTAAGTCAATTAATAATTAGATCACTTAATGCACTTTTCCTAAGTCTAAACTTTGGAAAATTACATTAATATTTTTGGCTTCCTGTTTGATGTCTTCTAGCATGCAAGGACACATGCAATGATAGAAGACCTTCCTAGTAGTCACACTAACATTGTGAGAGTCCCAAAGGCAATCCCGGAGGGCAGAAAAAATACAAAAATAGATAAATAAAACTAGATACATCACTATGTGAGAAGAAAGCCAGTACTCTGCACTGCCAATAGAAGTAGAAGTAGAAGAGGAGCTATTGTGAAGAGATCTGAACACATGACTACCAAAATATGTGTATGAATGCCTGCACGACACCTGTATTTCTTCACCAAAACAGAAGTATTTTGATGCCTGTATGAAGCCCTTCACTGTAGAGCAAGTCAGCTCCAAAATCAAGCTTCCTGTAAACTATCACATACTATTATCAGGAATAACTTAATCATTACATTTTCCATCCAATAATATGCATGTAATGAAGCAATTTGGTTCATAACTGAATATCCAAAATAAACAGGAAAACAATGAGAAATTCAATTAGGATAGATATAATGTATTGGATATATTATATAAACGATTGAATGAGTTACAATAGCAAATGATGTTGTGTATAAATATGCATTGAATGGTCACATACGTGAATAGACATGTCTTTTAGACACGGTCCATCTGATTACTACTATTACTACTACTACTACATGTACTTTATATTTGTTGCAATGCAACTCTAGTATCTTAGAAAAACAAGGGTGTAACCAATCTATGATAATATTCTTTTAGCAGGATTTCAAGACTGTAAGCAGAGTAGAGTATGTGCGTGAAAGAGTTTTCCATCCAGATCATCTCAACCATTTATATGCTCTTAAGTGTTTGCCTTATGATAAATGCCATTGGACATATGCATAGCATGTGAATAATGGAGTTTTCTATCCAAATCACTTTAGATTCTGAACCCTTGTGCACAATTAAAGCATAGTGATCTGGTCAACTTAACAGTGTATGGAAAATGCTCAAAAGTGAATTTTGTATGGAATCGTGCCACACTTTGAAAGGTTTCTTGAAAATATTCAGTAGGCTCATGTGAAATGTTTTGCATAATCTAGATTCTATTTTAAAAAGAGAATAATGCAAAATAAAGGAAATAATATTATACAAATAGGTGGACTGATGTTATTTAGCAATGCTATTAAGGTATTTAACAGAAATATAGTGCAAAACAGAGGAGAACAAAAAAGATTATGATTGAGGATTGAAGAAATTCTGCCTTCAACTGCCTGCTGGTTTAATGCTTGGTTTAAGGTGTTTTTCACCTACAGCCTGTTTTGCATTGGCTGTAGGTTACTTAATGCACATTTAAATAAACAATAAACACACAGCAAAGGAATTTAACAGGCTGCAAACTAATCTACCAACATGCACACATAATTTGACACAAGAGTTTTTGGCCAAATCGAGCCCTGGAAAAACCCCCACGGGGAAAACCAGATGAGAGAGAGAGATATTATTTCATCAGCAAATTATTCATCACAGCATTACAATGAAGAGTTTAACTTATCTTCACCACTCAGCAGGATTCTTCTAGAAAGATGTGCACCAAACAGAACCTCGAAGTGTGTGCCCACAGCCTCGAATTCTGTGCAAGAATTTACTCATAAACTGTGCTGGAAAATACACAGTCTGTATCCCTGAGTTCTCCTTGAGATCTGAGCCAAGTGCCTCGAATTCTGGGTAAAGAACACTGACAGAAATCACCCTAGATTTCTGTGCTGATAGCTCCTTGAACTCTGTGCTGATATCCTTTAGAAATATTAGTGCTAATACTGTGAAACCTGTGCCCTGACTTTCACCACAATCTGGGCAAACCAGCCTAGGAAATGGTGCCCAGATTCACTATCTTGAACCCGAGCCTGTCAAGGGAATGGAGCCTGTGAACTAGCTGGAAACTTGAGCTGGTATTCACTGTGAATGTGCCAGGAAATACCTCGATCCCAGTGCTGCTGTTCTCAGACTGCGTGCTGCTGTTGTACAGGAGGTACCACGGATTTGATGTTGGAGATGACTGCTGAAATCACGGTTCACATGCTGATGACTAAACTGCCAGTACAGATGCCTTGAATCTGAGCTAAACCTGAAACCTGGTGCCTAGAAACTCGTGCTAGTGGAGTCACAAGTTCAGAAGCTGCGCCCTAGCTCTGTCTCCTTCAAGCTCTCGTGCTCTCTCCTCTTCTCATTCACCATCACAATGATTTAGGTATTCGAGCCTCCCTCCCTTTTTGTCCATCCCTAAAAGGGAATCTTCAGCCAATGGTGGAGATTAAAACAAATCAAGGGCTAAGATTAGATGTGAGTAAAATCACATTAATTAAGTCTCTTAATTAATTATTACTCACCCACTTTATGACTTAGGACAAAAGTGACTTTATAGGCTCATTAATTAATTAATTAATGTGAGGGTCCCATCACCCCCTTTCTTAGTGACTTAGGCCAACGTCACTAGGGGGAACACATCCATGGCACAAAAACTAACACTCCCTCTTACCGAGGAAGGTGTTCCGCACCACTCCCAACTTATCTCTGAAGAAGACAAACTTCCCCCTCCCCAAAGATTTCGTTAGGACATCTGCAACCTGCTGATCAGTGGATATGTACTGTAGCTCAACTGCTCCTCTCTGAACGTAGTCCCGGATGAAGTGGTATCTGATCTCAATGTGCTTTGACCTGTCATGAAAAACTGGATTCTTAGAGAGCTGAATGCAACTCTGATTGTCGCAGTAAATCATCGTAGGCCTCAGCTGCTGATCAAATAAATCAACCAATAACTTGCGAAGCCACAGTGCTTCGCAAGTCGCCTGACTGGCTGCCATATACTCAGCCTCAGCAGAACTCAATGCAACGGACTTCTGTTTCTTGCTGAACCACGACACTGTTGCCGAGCCCAAGCTGAAACAGCAACCGGAAGTGCTCTTCCGGTCCCTCACACAACCTGCCCAATCTGAATCTGTGAACCCAATCAAACTAACTCCACCTGAACCCCTGTAGTCCAGACCATAATCCACCGTCCCTGCAAGGTATCTCAAGATGTGCTTTGCAGCACTCTAGTGTACACTCCTAGGCTGCACCATGAACTGGCTAAGAGTGTTGACTGCAAAGCACAAGTCTGGCCTGGTGTTGACCAGATACATCAACGATCTGATGAGCCGACGATATAATGTGGGATCCACCAACTTACCATCTGAAGCATGAAGTTGCTTCAAGATGGTGATCATGGGTGTAGACATGGGCCTGCAGTCGTCCATCCGAAAAGTCTTCAGGATCTCTGCAGCATACTTCCCCTGTCCTAGGAAAATATGTCCTGGCTCCTGCCATACCTCCATCCCCAAATAGTAATGCATCAGCCCAATATCTGTCATCTCATACTCAGCTGCAAGATCTCTCTTGCACAGAGCAATAAGACGCTCATCTCCAGTGATAAATAAATCATCAACATATAGCAGAAGAATGAGCAGATCTCCACCAACCACAATGTAGTATAGGTTGGGATCAACCTCACTCTTCTGGAATCCCATCGACATCAGATATGCATCTATCCTGGAGTACCAAGCTCTAGGAGCTTGCTTCAGACCGTACAAGGCTTTCCTAAGCCTGCAAACATGTGAATCTCTCCCATGTGTCTCAAATCCCTGTGGCTGCTCCAAGTACACCTCCTCCCGCAGAAGACCATTGAGAAATGCGGTCTTCACATCCATCTGGTGGATCCTCCAACCCATCTCTGCTGCAATCGATATCACTGCCCTGATGGAGGAATACCGAGCCACTGGAGCAAAAGTCTCATCATAGTCGACTCCACTGCCATCAGCTGCATGCTTGACCTTGTAGAGCCACTTGGAAGTCACAACTGACTTCCCCTCAGGCCTCGGTACAATCTCCCAAGCATCATTCTTCATGATGGAATGGTACTCTTCCATCATGGCATCTCTCCACACCTGATGCTGAGAAGCCTCCTCAAAAGTAGAAGGCACTGAGTCACGAAGACTCGCAACAAGGGCTGACCCATATCTATCTGGCTCAAAAATAGTCCTGATCTGCTCCTGAGGTCTACCAAATGCCTCTGCTTCCTTCAAGGTGTCCTGAAGCCACTTGGGCTTCTTCTTCCTTGAAGGCTCCTCTGAACCTGGTGTAACCTCCTCTGAGGGTGTGTCAGAAGCATGAGGTCTACCACCACTAGGACCTGTAGCTGATGAACTAGTCCCAGAAGACCCTGCAATCTGTGAGCCAGAAACCGGTGATCCTGAACCTGTGGCAGTCCCTGTACCTGTAATCTGAACCACTGACCCTGTAGAACCTGTGCCTGTACCAAGTGATCCAGTCACCCCAGAAACCTGTGGACTTGTAACCTGTATCGAAGAAGCCTGTACCAACTGAGGTGTGGGAGCTAGTGTCTCCCCCTGCTCTAACTCTCTGGACTTCCTGAAGGCCCTCTCCTCCTCAAACTTTACTTCCCACCTAACTACAACTCGCCTCTGGCCAGGAATGTAAAGCCGATATGCCTTGGAAGTCTCGTCGTAACCCACAAAGATGCCTCTCTCTGCGGTGGGCTCGAACTTCGTCCTCCTCTTTGAGGGGACGTGAGAGTAAGTCAGAGAGCCAAATATGCGAAAGTGGCTCACCTTAGGCTTCTTGCCTGAATACATCTCCTCTGGAGTCATCCTCCCCATGGCACGGTGGGGACTCCTGTTCTGCAGGTACACTGCAGTGTTGCAGGCCTCAGCCCACAGGAAGAACGGTAATCCCTGATCATGAAGCATGGCCCTCGCTGCTCCAAGGATCGACCTGTTCTTCCTCTCTGCTACTCCATTCTGCTCAGGAGTGTAGGGAACTGTCAACTGACGCTGTATGCCCTCCTGTCTGCAGAATGCACTGAACTCCTTGGAGGTATACTCACCCCCGTTGTCTGACCGCAACATCCTGATCTTCCTCCTCGTCTGCTTCTCCACAAGGGCTTTGAACCCTTGGAAGACACTCAATACAAGTGGGGACTTCTTGCCCCGCAAGAAGTAGATCCAGGTCTTCCTGGAGTAGTCATCAATAAAGCTGATATAGTACTCATGGCCACTCAAGGATACTGAGGACATAGGACCACATATGTCGGTATGAATCAGATCGAGCACACCTGCTGCTCTCGTGTCACTGCTAGGAAACACGGTCTTGGTGTACTTTCCCAAAGCACACCCTCTGCATACATCACTCTGCTCAGAGTCAAAATCAGGTAAGCCTGTGACCATGCTCCGCAACACTCCCAGAGCGGGGTGATGTAAATGGGCCATCCTCCTGTGCCATAACTCACACAGCTCATTACTGCTGCTGCTGCTGTGTGCTAGAGCATGCTGCGGCTGAAACAAGAGCTTGTACAGTCGTCCACATCTAACTCCAATATCCATGGGAGTAGATACACCTGTGGTCTTGGGAAATATCTGCACTCTCCCATCTGAGAAGCACACCCCAAGACCCCTGTCCTCAATCGTGGAAACTGAAACAAGGTTCTTCTTCAGCCCAGGGACGTACAACACATCCCTTAGTGTCATGGGACTCATGGACTCCCTCTCAAATATGACTGTCCCCTGACCCACTGCTCTAACAATGGTGTTGTCACCAAGCACAACCTCCACCTCTCTCTCTGTCCGTGATAACTCAGAGAAGAACTCCCGAGTACCTGTCATGTGCCTCGAAGCTCCGCTGTCAATATACCACGTACCAGTGGTGGAAGGACCTGTCTGATGCCCTGTCAACAATGAGTGCTCAATATCCAAATCCATGTCAATGCTGGTGGCTAAAGAAACTCTCTCTCTCTCACTCTGTCCAGCATATAGGGAAAACTCCCTCTGAAACCTGTCACCAAACTCATCAATCTCTGTTGAGGCTGTTGTCTGCTGACCTAGTCCCTTCTTCCTCTTCTTGTTTGGACACTGAGATGCATAGTGCCCAAACGCCTGACAACAGTAGCACTTGATTTTACTCAAGTCCTTCTTCTGCCCACCCTGTGTATGATGCTGCTGCTGCTGTCCCTTGGCCCCATGCTTCTTGGGACCCTTCTTCTTCTTCCCTTTGGCTGTGAGAGCCACGTTCTCCTCATCTGCTACACCACCTGATGTACTGCCCTGTACGAGACCCCTCCTGGTCTCCTCCTGCACAAAGTCATCCCACAACCTCTCCCATGATGGAAGGTTCTCCCTGCCCACAATGGCCTGCACAAATGCACTCCAGGGCCTTGAAGCCCCATTGACTGCTGTGCGTACTAACTCTGTAGGGGATACTACTTCACCAACTGCTGCTAGTTCATCCCGAACTGCAGAGATCCTGGTGAGATAAGCTGTGACTCCCTCTCCTCCGGTCATCCTGATACTCTTGAGCTTCTCCTTGAGAACCATCTTCCTGTTCTCGTTGGAGCTCTCATACAAGCTGATCAAGGCACTCCACATCTCGTGTGCCTTGGTCTTCCCCGAAATGTGAGGGATGATGTGGTCTTTCACTGCATCTAGAATGATTCTCCTAGCCTTACAGTCTTTCTTGTTGAAGGCTGAAAGAGCGGTCGCATCTGAGCCATCTGGAATGGTAATGGGGTTTGTGGTTGTGTTCCTCACCACCTCCACCCATAACTCGTTCTCCTCCAAAAGCAACAGAATTCTGGCCTTCCAAGGCACAAAATTCTCCGTCCCACTCAATCTATCCTCAATCCTCAACCCTGTAGCCATCTGGAAATCAGTCCAAAAGAACGCTGCCCACTAACAGAAGGTAAGAACACTTAGTTTTCTGAGATCTGCAAGTTTTATGTGTGTCTGCAAATCAGTTTGTTTTCTGCCCCCTGCGCTCTGATACCATGAAGAAATTCTGCCTTCAACTGCCTGCTGGTTTAATGCTTGGTTTAAGGTGTTTTTCACCTACAGCCTGTTTTGCATTGGCTGTAGGTTACTTAATGCACATTTAAATAAACAATAAACACACAGCAAAGGAATTTAACAGGCTGCAAACTAATCTACCAACATGCACACATAATTTGACACAAGAGTTTTTGGCCAAATCGAGCCCTGGAAAAACCCCCACGGGGAAAACCAGATGAGAGAGAGAGATATTATTTCATCAGCAAA
This sequence comes from Larix kaempferi, assembly GCA_027924585.1. Classification (NCBI taxonomy): domain Eukaryota; kingdom Viridiplantae; phylum Streptophyta; class Pinopsida; order Pinales; family Pinaceae; genus Larix; species Larix kaempferi. Next base: position 9,016,442 of record BSBM01001033.1, read on the forward strand.
TTATTCATCACAGCATTACAATGAAGAGTTTAACTTATCTTCACCACTCAGCAGGATTCTTCTAGAAAGATGTGCACCAAACAGAACCTCGAAGTGTGTGCCCACAGCCTCGAATTCTGTGCAAGAATTTACTCATAAACTGTGCTGGAAAATACACAGTCTGTATCCCTGAGTTCTCCTTGAGATCTGAGCCAAGTGCCTCGAATTCTGGGTAAAGAACACTGACAGAAATCACCCTAGATTTCTGTGCTGATAGCTCCTTGAACTCTGTGCTGATATCCTTCAGAAATATTAGTGCTAATACTGTGAAACCCGTGCCCTGACTTTCACCACAATCTGGGCAAACCAGCCTAGGAAATGGTGCCCAGATTCACTATCTTGAACCCGAGCCTGTCAAGGGAATGGAGCCTGTGAACTAGCTGGAAACTTGAGCTGGTATTCACTGTGAATGTGCCAGGAAATACCTCGATCCCAGTGCTGCTGTTCTCAGACTGCGCGCTGCTGCTGTACAGGAGGTACCACGGATTTGATGCTGGAGATGACTGCTGAAATCACGGTTCACATGCTGATGACTAAACTGCCAGTACAGATGCCTTGAATCTGAGGTAAACCTGAGATAAATTATAATATAAAACAATTAATTAGGGAGACATTCCAAGGATTCGATTGGACAGATAGAGTATGTGGTTTATTAAATTATTATTGATATATTGAATTGGAAGGTGTCACTGGCGTGTTATCCTTCTGACGGTTTGAAAGGCAGGCTATGCTTATATTAGTTATTTCTTGATTTCTGGTTTGCTCTTGCAGGTGTGTTCTCCGTGGCTGTGTTCCAAAGAAAATTTTGGTCTATGGGGCAGCTTTCAGTTCTGAATTTGAAGTAAGTTTGAAAATTCTATTCAGATGTTGTACTTCAATATTTTAGATATTGTTTTGAAATGAGCTTCTAATCTGCTAGTTTCTTTATTTTGGAATTCTATAAACTCTGGTAGCCCTGAATCTCTCCTCTTAGTTTTATTTCCTGGAGTGGGTAGTGCTCCCTTCTCTCTTCTTTTATTTATTTATTTTCTGTATACATCACTTTAGAGTAAGTTTACACAAAGTAAAGTCAATAATTTATCAGGAATGTGTTGTATTTCAAGGCTGGTTGCTATTTAAGTTGAAAGGGAAGGCATGTTTTAACTGAGGAAATAGAGTTTGGTGTGTCTTATAGTATGAAAAGTAAGATGTGGATAATGCCGATGAGCATTAATTGTTTTGTGACATGAATTTGTAAGATAAGGGAAAAATATTATTATACTGCACTGTTTTTTCTTTTTGGGAAAAGTGCATCTTAAATTTCATTAATGCACATTAAAAAATACATCAAATAAGCATACATCAATGGGCTAAAGCATTAACATGTGGATTATACTGTCAAACATCATTATCAGATTTACATCTAAATTATCACTAAGCTCTAACCTTCCATTATGCTCTTAAGCTACTATAATATTATAATGTAAATATTATACAATAATACATTTATGCTTCCTAAAGTAGGGTAACCATGCAATCTCACATTCTATAACATTTCAAGATTGTTATTGTGGGATTGAAATATTGCAATGTCTCTTTTGAAAAAATGTTTCCTTTGCTCCTGTTAGTGCACACACAAATATATAAATGTAAATATTATTTCTATTTTCAGAAGAAAAATATCTGTACTTTCTCTTAGCTTAATTTAAGTCATATGGTTTGGGTTTGAGTTTGAGTTCGGCGACGATGAATTTCTGTTCGAATTTGAATTTACAGATGAGATTCATATAAGATTCACCATTAGGTTCATCCATATACATATTTCAAGACTTTTAAAATAAAAAAAGAAGTTTTTATTTTTATTTTTTTCCATTAAAAAATGTAGTTAATGAATAAAAATGCCGATTATTTTATTTTATTTTAAAATTTGAGATTTGCCTTGAAATTAGCTTGAGATTCACTTTTAAAATTTGCCTTCGAAATTCACCAAACTCCAACGAATTTCAATATTTTTGAGATTTGATGAATTTTGAACCTAATCAATAAAGTTTACTGAACCTTGTAATCTAGAGCTTAATAACCAAGGGTACATTTAATCAATTATGATCACTAGAAAATTATAGCTGGGGTGTATCTTCGACACAATCTACAGGCATGTGTATCCTAGTACATATTGATGCAAAATCTCTAGGCTTTTGTTGCCCAATATGTTTATGGCTAAAGCCAAAAGAAAGATGGAGGGAGGAAAGAGGAAACTAGTCTCTACTCGTCCCCCCTTTCATCTCCTTTCATTTTTGACCCCTTTCCAGATTTTTGTTGAAATATGCTCTACAAGTGTGTCAACAGCCGCCATTGGTAGAGTTGAGTTGAGAGGATCAAGAGTAGATGATCGAGGAAGAACCTTTGGAGAGTCGCCATCCAAGGATTCCAATTCATGCCTTCTTTTGCCAACCTGAGGGGGGATATTTAGTGATATAATCAGGGGTCTTTGTAGTGGACCAAAAATATCCATAGGAACTTTTAAATCCTCCTCGAAAGCTTTATTATTCTCTGGAGTAGGGGAGGGATGAATGCTTGCATCAATTGGATACGAGGCTAGAGTGTTGAGTTGAGAGGATCAAGAGTAGATGATCGAGGAAGAACCTTTGGAGAGTCGCCATCCAAGGATTCCAATTCATGCCTTCTTTTGCCAACCTGAGGGGGGATATTTAGTGTTATAATCAGGGGTCTTTGTAGTGGACCAACAATATCCATAGGAACTTTTAAATCCTCCTCAAAAGCTTTATTATTCTCTGGAGTAGGGGAGGGATGAATGCTTGCATCAATTGGATACGAGGCTATAGTGTTAGAAGGAGTAACTGGATCGAGATCCTCTGGACTCTGGAGGTTCCAGGCTCTCCAATGGCTGTCCATTTTGTAATTCCTCCACCAAGAGGGTTGTTTGTACTTCCTATGTATTCCCTGAGTTTCCCTTTCCTTGGGCAATTTGCCACCTTATGGACCAGCTCAAAACATGACCCGCATCTAAAGGCTATAGTCTCATAGTCAATAGGTTGACTCAACCTTGAGTCCCTACAATCCAACACGAATTGGGTAGGTAGACCTTAATGGATCAACGAAGATGCACAATCATGGATCAACGAAGATGCACAATCGAATGAAGGTATTTAAAACATTCTAATCTGTGTTGAGATCAAGAGCTATGATGCTTCTAGTGTATTCCCAATCACTTCAAAGGGAGTGTAAATTATAGAGTTTCAATGGGAGGCACCCGAGTTTCAATAGTACCTCTGTAAGAGTTTCTATTTTTGGGATGAATCTAGGGTGCCATGGCTTCATAAGACCAACACTACCCATGAACCAAGGCCATTGTCCATCTATAAGATCACGATCTTTCCTATCTTTGAACTAAATGATAAGAAATTTTTTTGCCAAGTGTTTTACTTTATTCAATCCTCCAGGATATGGTCCCATGAATTCTTGATCCAACAATTCAGTTATTTCAGTGATGGCCAAATACCATGAAATATGCAAATCAAACCAAGGTCAGAGGAAAAGGTCTTTGAATCCCCCAGGATCACAGGATCTAGCTTGATGACAAGGTCCTCCATTATTGTATCCACACAAATTGAAGGGCCTTTCCTTGATTTTAAATGCGTTGTGGGATCAGAGGCCATTGGAATAAATCCCTTTGCCTCAGATTCGAGAAGCGAATTCCTTGCAAGAAGGGTTGACTCCCTTGGCCAAGCCTTTGGTGGCGATAAATGGATCTAAGGACTTTGCACCTCCCTCTAAATGGAAAACCATGAACAGGGTAGAGTCCCTAATTATAAAATATTTTGAGAGTAATGAAGAGGTGTCTAGTTGCTTACCAATAGATATCAAACATTACATTAGGACTGGGACCCCATTTGGAGACTGTATGCACTCCATTAGAGAAACAATCAAGTTTGAGGGGGCTACGAATAGTGAACCAGATAAATATTTGGAGCGTCATTGTTGCCATGGAAACATTATCCTCAGTTGCCCTTTGTTTTGAGTAAGGATGATAAAGGATGATAAGGCTACTACATTGACTTCGTGGGCAATTGTGTGGTCCATAGGGTCCATTCCCAACACCCTTGAGGAGCTAGGCAAAGAAAGCCCACTCCTATGAAAGCTAATGGCATCTTCTTAGAGTCGAGGAAGCAAGAGAAAGTGGGAAGGCAATATTTGATGGGAGAAGAATAGGTTGAGGCCTATTGACCTGCCCATTGAATACTTCAGTGCCTAGAGTTAAGGCATTTGACTAGGAAGCTGGGGTTCCATTGCAGATGGATGAGAGAAGCTTGGAGGAGAAGGAGCATTCCATTTTTATATATGTATATATTATTTGGTGTTGGAGGATGGTGCAGGAGGATAAGGGTTTATGAAGAAGGGGTTTTCCGTTTTTATCGAAGGGCCAGGGAAGGAAGGACACTATTTGAGTTTAGAGTAGGGAGCAAACTACTTCTTCTTCTCCCTCTAAGGTATCTTTGGCCACCTCTAAGGTATCTTTGGCCACAACCTCTACGGTGGGTGTTTAGTTGAATTTAGATTGATAGGGCATTGTTTTTGTCTCAAAGGCAACAAAGTTTGTATTGATTTCAATTTTCAACATTATCTTCCTTAAGAGTTGAAAGAGATTTTCTAGGTTAGTGATTGTAGGAGGAAGATTTCCATCCCAGTGGATTCTTGATGGGTTGGCACAACTTCAGTAGAGAGTTCAGAGCAGGGAGCAAACTATTTCTTGTTCTCCCTCTAAGGTATCTTCAGTCAAAATGATATGTGCATAAAACTAAAATGTCTACTACGTATTAGCCTATGGAACATCTCTACTATGCTTATCAAAATCAATCATTGTAAGTAACGTGAAGACATCTAAAATACATCATTAAACTAAGTCATTAGTCCATAAAACATATTCTCAAGGTAAGAAATAGCAATATATGACACACGGCATGGCATCATCATGAGGCAAAGCATGGCATCCATTGATAACAACTCAGCACTTATCACATCTGCACTCTGAAAAATGAAACACAGCTTGATCTCTGAAGCAAAAATGTATGACAAAATCCCCATACACAAACTGGTATAACAGTTCCAACTCTAAAATTGGTGCTATTCATGAATAACAATAACAACTGTCGTAAAAGTTAATAAACCAAGTCACCTAAGCAACAAAACAGACATGAACAAAAATTACTCCTGTGCTGGTAAAAGCTTTTCCTCCTACTGTCTTGTTTGCCTGCTGCTAATTTTCTCAGTTACCATTTCTGATTTCTCTCAATTCATATACCAGGAATACGTCTGTTTCACTGCCACCTTCACCTCTTCACTGGAACCCAAACAGTCTAATTCAATTTGTTCTGTTGCTTAGAATCTGAGCCTTCTTAGCCTTAGGAGACGAGTATGAAAGGAGACTCAGTACAATAAATTCTGGTTCTAAAACTGGAACATTTTTGGGGATTCAGGATCCTGTGAAATGTCCTCAATCCCAATCTCATCCAGAGGACACTGTTGTCAGGAACTATGCTGTTGGGAGCGTGGAGCGGGAGCGAAGCGAAAAGCGAAATTTTCAAAAGCTCCCATTTTGGGAGCGTTTTTTATATAGTATATATTTTAATAAATTTTGATGGATTTATATTTAAAAAACATTTAGGATGTTCAATTAGTTATAGAAAACATCGACTAAACCATATAACATCAATCATCTAGTAGTTATAACTTATAACATTATCATCAAATGATCAACCATAACAACTTTTATAGGAGCTTGGAAAAGAAGGGAGGTACCATAACATTGTCATCAGATGATCAACCTAGTAAAGGAGCTTTTAGTATAGGAGAGGTAGGGAGCGCCTCAGGAGCGCCATGGGAGCGTGCTCCCAAAATTGGGAGCGTTTTGGGAGCGAGCCCGAAGGAAGCGAGCTTCGTGAGCGGGAGCGAGGGGGTAGGGGGTGCTCCCACGCAACCTAGGTCAGGAATGTCACACTCAACCTTATTTGTGTCCTTTTGGTAAAAAGTGGATTGGTTTACTTTTTAAGTTGTTCATTTTCCGAACAGTAATCGGGGAAAGCATCACATAATTCTTTTAGCTTGACAGAAGTCATATTGATATGAGAGGAATGGGAATGGAATGCTTCAGTAATTACACTGCTCATAATAGCTCTAAAAATCCCTTTATCCAAGATCCCTTGAAGAAATGCAGAATCACAGATAGAGACCCCTCAAATACCAAAAACTCTCACAGGCTTTGAACACCAAAATCCTTAACTCTGAACTGTGGGGTCTTCTTCTGTAAACTTCTGAAAAGATTGGTCTTGACTGAAAAGCTTCTCACCCCTTCTTATTCAAGTTCACAACTACTGAAATTACCAAGGGCTGTATCCGATCACAGCATATTCAATTGTGAAAGATAACAGGTTCATCTGCCACCAGGACATGAATTTAAAAAATTAAAACTAATAGGATATGATATTCTAATAGGATCATGCCTTTTTTAAGAAGAGATGGATGGCCGTTATGGTACTTTGTGAAAACCTTGGAAAAGATCAGTAGCATGGCCATTCGATCAACACAGCAAAACATGAAATTTATACAGTCTGAGAGAGAAAATGTTTAAAAGTACCACAGGAGGAAAACAGTTTTCATCACTCTATATATTTTCATAATGTACAACTGCACATTCAAAGGCTTAAAAGATCTCCAATTATGCTGTTCATGCCATCCAAAGATGCCATCTGGCAGTTTATTAAAGAACACGTAACCTAAGACTGTAAAAGCTTTTTGCTTGTGGTCATAACAAGTCTTCCCTTCACCCAGTGGTCATTTTACTGGCCTAGGCAGTCTTCTCTGCCCTACTCAATGGCAATTTTCTTCATAAAATATTTGTTTGACTAGTTTTTTCTCTTTACTATTTAAAGAAATGAGTGAATGATTCTCAGTTTGAGAAAAGTAAAATCAACAACGTTGAGATCTAATCTTCCATTGCTACTTGGTGACTGTGAACTGAGAAATACTCCCAGACAATTTTTAAACTGTTTAAATTAGTATGGCATTTTCTGTACCAGTTAAGTAGTTACAACTTACAATTCTCAATCTTGAATGCAAAAATACTAAAATGCAGGCACAGTCAAATCAAAGCAAAAAGTAATACATGGAATCATTTCTTAAGAAGATGGCTATTAAACTGCTTGACCAATGACAGCTGTCACATTCATAGTCAATAAAACTGGCATAGTAACACAGAGCCTTGAATGTTTCATTGATGAAGATCAATAAACTCAGTGCTATGTTGCAAATTTCATAGTGGGAATATGTTATATATTGTTCATCGGAGGGGTTGCAGATGTCTGACAGGGACTTGTTTTGGTAGAAGAAAAGGTTGAATATGCTAAATATCAATCTAAGATCAGATTTGAAGAGTAATGCCTGTTTACTTGATTTGAAATAGTTATTGCTTGTATGTTATAAGGACCTTTCCCTCTTTCTGTTCTTATAGGAAATACTCTAACTTGGGCTGTTCTCATATTGCTTTCAGGATTCAAGGAATTTTGGATGGGATATCAATGGACCAATCACGTTTGATTGGAAAAGGCTCCTGGAAAATAAGGTAGTCAAACATGAAGAATTTTATTAGATGCTAGCTATCTTTGATTTTAATTGGAGATAAAACGATATAGTGCAATAGCTACTATTTTTTAGTAGAATCAATCTAGCTATTTTGTTGTTCAGAGGCCTCAGCAAACTGTTCACCATCTTAAAGTTTTGAGTACTAGTTCTCACTAATCCGCCCAGGTGCATGCCCACGTGCCAGTTAGATTACTTCTTTGGTTGGCAATGAATACATGCATTGGAATATTCTGTTTGTAGCATCTTTCCAGCTGCATAGATGCCGGCTTTAGTTCTCTATTCACCTGCACATATGCTTTCCCCTTTGTACTACATCTTTTTTTGCCTACCTGTTGAGGCTCACTTTTGTTTGTACCATTCAAATCTCATTCCCCCATTGAGTATGTTTCTTTTAAAGCGGTCTTCTAAACCTACCATGTAGGAAAAAGTATCTAAAGACCTAGTCCTCTAAGATGAATGCTGGAGGAGATTTGGAGATTGGATGATCAGTGATGTCAAGCTTTTTGATATGTTTTGGGAGCTTAAATTTTTTAGTATCTGTAAATGTTGACAATTCCTTGCCTTCATGGTTCACTGAGTTATTTTTCATTTTTGTAAGAGATGGCTAACTCGTGCCAAACTTGTATTTTAAAGGGTATTTGGAAATCTTATATTTGTTACGTGCTTATTGGGATTTGCAAATTTAATTTGCCAACTAGAGTGATTGGTCCTTTAAGCAATGTAAATTGTATAATAGTATGGTGTAGCTTTATTTTGAGTCCTATCTACATATGCGTCCTGGGAGTTTTTCTTCATTTTCTGATTATATGTCAGTGTCAGTTTGCTTTTGTCAAATTGCTTATGCTGCTGTTCTGCTTACAGTGAAAACCATTAATATTATGCATTTTAAAATGTTTTTTGCTCTTTTCATAGTTACTTACTAATTGCTCAAACTTCCAAGTTTAGTTCTTCTGGATTTATTTTTATGCTCAAATCTAGAGTGCATTTAGCAGAGAGTACATTCATTACTGCATTATTTTCATAATGGAAGTAAAACATTTCCTGACAATAGAGTCTCTTCTTCTTTATCTTCATTGTTGCAGACAAAAGAAATAACGAGACTGAATGGAATATATAAAAGAATGCTAGCGAATTCTGGAGTGACACAGTTAGAAGGGGAAGCAAAGTTTGTTGATCAACATAAAGTTGAGGTGATACAGATTGATGGTACATCAAAATACTACACAGCTAAGCATATTTTAATTGCAACAGGCAGCCGAGCTTCACATCTAAATGTTCCTGGAAAGGTAAGGATGTACCATTAAATCACAGTTTTTTGTCTGGTGATTTAGGCTAGTTTGAACTTTGAAATAATCTGTGCCTGCTAAATTTGACAATATGTTGGGAATCTTGAAATGTTGTCTTGCAGTGGTTTGCTAGTAAAGTTCCTTTTATGCTTTTGTTGTGAGAACAACCTTGTCCAGACTTTCAACTCAATCTTGCAGACATTCCTGTGTGTTATATGATGCATCATTGCTCCCCTAGTAAAGGTATAGGCCCCAGGGTTCAATCATAGGCATCCACAGACAATGAACATCCAATACAAATTGGTATATGCAACTTATATTAAGGTCCAAATTTTGCAAAATAATTTTTTGAAGTCCTTTAAATTTCCCTAAGAATATGGAATAGCGTGGATATGTGTCTGTAAGAAAGATGTAGATGTAGATCGTTCGAATGTCCATCTCCTGAACAAATTTCAAGGTGTCTTTGAGAAATAGAGAAGGGGAGAAAATTTCATATAGAACTAATACCTGCAATTGCAATCAGAAATCAGCAAGATCTGTTGACATTGGTAGACTTTTCTATGTGCATTGTCTTATAAAACTTTGCTAAAGTTCTGTATTTGCTTGTTGTAGGAACTTCCTTACTTAAACCAAACATATACGGTCTTGTTGAGTCTCTTTTATGCTATTGCATTACAGAGAAAGAACACTGCTTAAACAACGTATGGTACATATGTTTTACTGACTATAAATCTTTTCAGTGCGGTAGGCTCTGTGCTTGTAAACTCTGCTCTTCATTGGTGTTATTTTCTGCTTTTTGGAGTAGCCTTTTGCACTCCTACAGTTTATGATAACTGATTGTACTTCCTAATCTTTTTGACCTACTTTTCTGGACTTTTGTGATAAATTATCTTATCAGAGATCTGTGACGTGATCTTGTTCATTAACTGGGTTTGCTACATATAAATTTATAAAATAGTAAATTCTTTTTGTTTAATGATACTCATTTGGTTATTCTTGCTTTATATGCAGGAACTGGCAATAACTTCAGATGAGGCGCTGAGTCTGGAAGAACTACCAAAACGTGCTGTAATATTTGGTGGAGGGTAAATATTTCTTTGCACTGCAAATGTTATATTTTCAGACTTCTGTATTAGATCTTTATCTTGCATATACCCTCTCTGCCAGATAATCAATTTTGTAGTGAAATTTCTCCTGTCATTAAGCAGTTTTATCTGAAAGATACTGAATGCAAAAGGGTTCTGATATTCATGTGCAGATACATAGCTGTTGAATTTTCAACCATATGGAACGGGATGGGTGCCAAAGTAGATCTATTCTATAGAAGCAATCTTCCTCTAAGGTATCTTGTTTGAAATGTTCACATCTTAGGAATTCAATGAGAGATTCTGTTACATGGGAAAATTCATATTGTTTGCTTCTTCTATAGGTTTCTTATGCTTTCTATATCTTATTTGCCGTTAATAGAGTGAAATTCCATGAGATTTCATTCACTGTGAACCAATTCAAATATCTACAAGTTGAGCAAGTTAAAATTTGGCGGCCATTTTAAACCTGAAGAAGAGCAAGCAGCAGACCTCAGGAAAATAAAGTGTTCATGAATTATAAGCCTCGAAAAGTCTTTGTTTTTTTCAGACGGACTGTAACGTTAGTGCTAGCCTTATAATTATTTCAAAATCTTCTAAAGTAGTCATTACCATCTTTAGGGTCTAGTAAATATTTTATTCGTCATACCCTGGCATGAGAGTTGAACATAGGAAATTGAATAAGCATTTGGTAAATCCCTAGATCAGACTGTGCAAAGAATATGCATGTGTTGAGTTTATGAGAAATGTCACAATCAAGAACTGGACAAGTATATACATGATCTCAGTATACTCAGAGACAACATCCCTCAACCACATCTAACTCCCTAAATGTAAGACCAATAGAGTGGGCAGAGAAGACACATACTGGTAATATATTCAGGTCACTTGGATCTCTCTTGAGTCCCTAGGTACTTGGCCATAATATGGAAGCTGCATGTGTTGAGTTTATGAGAAATGTCACAATCAAGAACTGGACAAGTATATACATGATCTCAGTATACTCAGAGACAACATCCCTCAACCACATCTAACTCCCTAAATGTAAGACCAATAGAGTGGGCAGAGAAGACACATACTGGTAATATATTCAGGTCACTTGGATCTCTCTTGAGTCCCTAGGTACTTGGCCATAATATGGAAGCTGCTATGAGTACTTTCTTCAGTTGAAGGAAAACCAATGTTATCAGAACCAGACCGGTTTTGCCAAAACTGGCCTGTTCGATTGGTTTACAGGCCTAACCGGTCCAAATTGTGAACCTAACTGGAAATGGCTGGTTCCATACGGAACTGGTCTTAAATGCTTGCACATGCCGATTCCATACAAAACTGGATGGTTCCATATAGGTCCATACGTTGGGCATGACACCATGATTTTCACCATGAAAAAAAAGGTAAAACAAAAACCCTAAAACTAACCCTAGACCAGAGTAATCATTGATAATATTAAGTTCTCAAAGAAAAAGTTGTCATTCTCCTTATCTGTCCTTTTCTATCCTTTTACTTACTTTTTAACATTACTATTAATTGTTCCAAAATGTTTGGGAGTGGTTCCAACCTCATTGGACTTCATATGCAAAAAGTAGAATTTTAGATCCCATTTAGTATTCAACAGACTTAATAGTTTTCAAGATTTCAGGATTGTAATGTTTCCACTGGATTCTATCATCCATGAGAGTATGGGATTGGCATTTAATCAAGAGTATCAACCCCTCTATGTATCTCGATGTTGGTGGTGCTAATGGTTGATCTTTTTTTTTCTCTAGTTTTTTTCCGGTTCCAGTTCAGTTTTGACTAGTTTCTAGTTTTTGGGATCCATCAATTAGGTGATTGGTTTGGTTTTGACAACACCGAGGAAAACTTCATGGTTTGTTCCGACTATGCTTGACATCATTGGCCACATGGCCTCATGATTGCACTTGGTTAGTTGAGGGTTTGATTTTAATAGCTGTGGGTCAAATCTAATCATTGTAACTTGTGGATGGTGAGGATTTGTCAATTGTGCCATCTATATAAGATTGAATCCGATGAGCATTTCATCTTCTGATTTCCCTTAATTATGAGATCTAAGGGAGATATCATGGTCTATAACATGACTCAAGAGGGTCCCTTGCTACCTTCTTTAGCTATCTTGATTAGATGTTCTTGGCTCTCTTCATACATGACATGATTACTCATTGATAGTAGGCCTTCAAGATTTATCCAGACCTTGCACTATGTGGTTGATCAACAGTTTCTTCCAACATATCTTGGTGATTGGGGGTGCTAAGTGTTGTCACCTAATACGCACCTTGGGTAACGTGGCAAAAATATTCAAGCCACTGGTTGCGTCCTTGGGGGCAAGTCACGAGTCAAGCTTGCTATCACTTAACACTTGACTCCTCTGTCTAGGCCAACTCCTAGCGAATCCAAGGGGGGTGGTCCCTAAGAAAATAACTAAGGCTGATTAAGTTAAGTTACCCAAATAAATCTAGGAGCTTGAAATATTGAATACAAGAGAGCAACAACAATGAGTTTAAAATAGCAGCAAATAGGATTCACCAGCACATCATGTCACATTTATAAGAAATTTAGATTATACATGCACGAAGTAAGTGATTCGTCGACATAGGGTTCTATTGATGAATAGGATTCCAATATAGGCAATGATTCGTCAACATGCATGATTTATGATTTATGTTTCACAGTCATTTTTTTAAATGTCCTTGCTCATCGGAAACTCGTCCTCGTTTCCACGTTTCATGCAACTTAAAATCTAACCCTAACCCTAAAGCTATAAGATGAACCCTAACCTCGTGCTTCTAGGCATTCAACTAGTACTACTACTACTATGTAGTTGTAGATGACCTTGAGGAGTCTGAGCTTGAGCCAGATGATGATGCCATTGCTTATGCTATTAGTCCTAATTCTAGTTCTACTTCTAGTTCTCGCAGTGGTGATGAGTTTGATGATTGATCATGTTGATGAATGACATGTATGATGTATGATGTAGTTGCATCACAACATGTTGGGTTTTGGACTTTACAGGCCATTTAGGCCTCATTGATTATGTATTTTGTTCTAGATATGTATTGCACAGTTGCATAGTACACTTTGTGCCATTTTGATATATACACCCTTATATGGTATATACATAGTAGACTTCAGATATTTTGTCTCTAATGCTTTTGAATCATGGATCAGAATCTTTAAAATATTGTTTTTCCTTAAAATTTAAATATTTTATGCAATGTTTGAAAAATCGAAATCGGACTCGGAATCAGTCGAGGGTCAACTCCGAATCGGTCGATTTGAATTTAATGAATCGGGTTGCAAAAAAATACATAAAATATTTAAATTTTTAAGAAAAACAACATTTTCAAGATTCTAATCCATGATTCCATAGCATTAGAAACAATTAACAAAATATCCAATGTTTTCTCATGTATATACCATATAAGAGTCAATATATCAAAATGGGACACAGTGTACTGTGCAATACATATCTAGGAGACTGGAACTGGAACAAAATACATAATCCATGAGGCCTATAGGATATATGGCCAGTAGAGTCCAAAAAATAACATGTTATATAGTCAACTACATAATAGTGAGTGTGAGTTTGTGACTACTACTAAGTATTGAGTCCTGACTGTTGAAATTACAGGTTAGATACGTTTTATCACATATGAAAACCTTGATACAAGAACATGTAAACAATTGTACTGCTTAATTAAAATTAAACTGTGTTAAAAACAGAAATAACATAATTCTCATCTCTTTCAACTTAACACTCCATTTGGTCATTGCGTTAATGTTGGTCCTCGAGAATCATCAAATGCTAAGTTCAGAAAAATAAATCTCAAATAACATTTACAGTAAAAGAGTTATGTACCGGAGAAACTGCATTAAAGAATTAAAACCAATATTTGGATCCAACTTATACTCAGATAGTTCTGAGTTTGATCTTGTCATTGAAAGGACAAGTCAAAGTTTCAAACAGGTTATCCATATACGTACCTTGAGAGAGAGAGAAGACTCAGGTAGAAAATAAACAGACCTCAGGTCCTACAATCTCAGTCATAAAACATGTAAGTGATCATGGGTAAGAAAAAAAAACACACAGGTGCTGCAGAGATAACCGTGAAGGGATCAGCCACGTGAGACAATGCCAGAATAAAAAAACGCAGAGATAAATACCCTGAGTGGTCACTCACATGAGACAGCTCAACAAAAAAAACACACAGAGATAAATAATCCGTGAATGGTCAATTACATGAGAGCCCAACAAAAAAGACACAGAGATAAATAAACTGTGAATGGTCAATTGCATGAGACAGACCAACAAAAAAAAACGCAGAGATAAATAAACCGTGAATGGTCAATTACATGAGACAGCCCAACAAAAAAAACGCAGAGATAAATAAACCGTGAATGGTCAATTACATGAGATAGCCAAAAAAAACGCAGAGATAAATAAACCGTGAATTATCAAGCACCAAGGGATGAACCCGTGAGACAGATTGAGAAAGGATGCACCCATGGATGAAGAAGCCGTGAGAGGAGTGGGGCTGTGAATCAACCTGTCAAACCCGTGGAGGAGAAATGAAAAACCGGCTGGAGCATACACGTGATTAGAGTAGCCTGGGGCAGAAAATAAACATGTACAGGCTCGTCAAATCCGTAGAGGAGCAAACCAAAAAAACAAATGCCGGAGGAGAAGCACGTGAAGAGTAAGTTCACAGATAGATAGTTTTGGAGCATAAGTCTAATAAAATTTATATAGTTTAAAGTTAGAAAACTTAGGATTAAAAAGTAGGAAAAATAAATAATAAAAGAAAAGGTCAAAGAGATAACGTACCAATGGTCCAAGGTTTAAAAAGGGAAATTTAGAATAAGGTTAAATGGTCTAAGAAAAACTTTATCAATAAAGTCTTTATTAATAAAATCATAAAGATTTTATTAATAAGACTAAAAAATAATATTTAATGAATTTAACATAAAGTGAAAGTTCAAAGGTCCAATATAAAGTAAGTCGACCAAAAATATAAGTGGGTCAAGTGCCTTTTAACAAAACATAAGGTAAGTATAATAATACATGGTCCAATGGTCTTTAATATACCCTTAGGTAAAAATACTCCATAAGGTAGGAGTCATCATAGTCAAATGTGCACACAAGTGAGAGTGCTAGGACCAAGTAAGAATAGGACCATGAGTCAACAACCACAAGACCAAAGTGGACAAGCAATCAAGTAGGACCAACAAGATCAAAGACTTTTCTCTCTCTCAAGATACATAGTTTATATATTTTTTGTCATCACTGTATAAGGGAAGATCCAAACGGATGGTACTATCCTTTTGTCCTTAACACTGCTCCTAAGAGTTAGGTACTAGAGACATCGTCAAGGGGTGGCCAGTCCCTTGAGAAGCAACCTAGCAATAACCAATTAGGAGAGGGGACAACAATATCTTCCATTCTTAATGAATGGCTTTCAGCCCAAGGCTGAGCCTCAGTCCTAGACTGGGACATGTTGATCAACCATCTGGTCCATGACCAGGATCTCCATTCTCCCAGAAAATGGTCCTCAGCCCCAAGCTGAGCATTCAGTCCTAGATTGAATGTTGATCAACCATCTACAGGACCTAGGATGTCTCTGTCTCAACCTGCAGGATCTGCTTGGTCATCATGACCAAGAAACCGTCTGGTTCTAGACCAGAATACCCTAGAGACAAATAGGGGCCCTAGCCACATGTGAGGGACTTTGCCATGGCATCAACCTGCTTGGTCCTCGACCAAGAGCCCCAGGAGACAGTTGGGGGCCCTAGGGTACCTTCTAGGGTCTTACTCATTACTCTGCCTGGTTAACTTGACCAGGAACCCTAGTTAACTGACTAGGGTACCATTCTCTCTGAGAATGGGTCTCGTAGCTGCACTAAAAATTAACACTGACTACATAGCCAGCTATGTCTGTCATAAATCGTCGCTGATCAATCATCATGATCAAACACATCATCATTGCTACTTCTAGGAGTAGAAGTAGAACTAGAACAAAAATAACCAAAAGGACTAGCAAAGGCATCAACATCTGGCTCAATCTCGGGCTCCTTAGGCTCAGGCGCACGGTCATCTACTACTGCAGTAGTAGTACTGGCTGAATGCCTACATCGTTGTCGCCTATAAGTACGAGGTCCTGGTCCAATAGTGCCTGCCGTGCCTGAAATATCGGGATCGACACCTGTATGAACTAATGGCATCGACAATAGAGGATTTGAATCTATATGAGGCTCCGGCAAGTCCTCCATCTCAACATCCAGATCATCACCAAACTCTAGCTCTGCGGTCTCCACTACCCAATCTGAGGTTGGATCTATATCATCTAACAGAATGGGATCCGTATCAGGTCTTTTGTTCATCAATTGGTTGCGTCTGAGTCGCAGCAATCCATCTGATATTTCCCCACTCGGATCTTGATCAATGTCATCTCTATAATGATACCTCGGGTTCAGGAAATACCCAGCTGCATGTATAGGGCGATGGAGTTGATTGTTCCATCTCCTAATACCTCGGGTTCAGGAAATACCCAGCTGCATGTATAGGGCAATGGAGTTGATTGTTCCATCTCCTATCAATGATCTCCCAAATAGGCCCATTCTTCGCTACTCTATATTTGTATGCTTCCTTTCTTTGCTCCTTTGCCTGATCCATAGCTTCATAAATGTATCCTATGGCCAATTTTTCCCCATCCACCAACCGCAACATCTTAACAAGTGGCCCAGTAATTGCCACAACCTCTGTTGCTTTTTTCCAAAATGAAGAGCTTTTAATTTTCTTCTTAGTGTCTTTTCCATCTTGTGTGCGAGCCCAATGAGATGAATTCCATTCATCACTTGAAAACATCTGCTCCAAGTTCTGTGCTTGGGAAAGGAGAGATTGCAACGTGAGGAAGTGAGTTGAAAATCTAGTAACTGCAAGCCTAACAAGCTCCCTGCCCCGTGTGTGTCTCCTCATCAAGCTCAATACCCAACCGTGGTTGTAGATGTACTTGGTGATGCTTTTGGCATACTCGACAATGGACTTGATCCAGTCCTGTTTGCATACATCCTCAAGCATGAGGTCTATGCAATGTGCCGCACTTGGGGTCCAGAATATGGTTTTATGTTTTTTCTCTAACATCTTACCAACAAGAACATAGTTAGATGCATTATCTGTGATGATTTGCACAACATTAGCTGCCCCCACCACCTCAACAATCTCATCCAAAAGATGAAATAACAAATTTGCATCTTTCACTTGATCAGATGCATCACATGATCTCAAAAATATGGTTCCCCATGGGCAACAGACAAGAAAGTTTATAATGTGTCGGCCCTTCTGATCTTTCCCTCCATCCGACATGATAGTGCATCCTGTGTGTACCCATGAAGCTTTGAAATCCTTTAGGTATTCATCTATGGAAACGATCTCTTTTTGCAAAAGAGATCCCCTCAAGTCATGCATACTAGGGCCTTTGAAGCCCTTACCAACAGCTACAACGACATCCCACATAGGTTGGTAATAAGAAGAGTGGGCAACATTGAATGGGAGATTAGCATCATACCACCATCTTGCTATGTACTCATGGGCAACTTCTTTGTACTGCTTCTTCCAGTGGTCATCTAAGGTGGGTTGAATTTGTGTTGGATGTTGCAACTGAGAAGCATTGACACTGGCAGAAGTGGTGGGAGGTGTGAAATAGCTTTCAATGCTACACCTCTTTTTGGCTTTGCCCTTATCTTGTGTAGTTTCGGAGGGTGGAACATACTGGAAAGGATCCCTAAGAGTGGTAGAAGGGATAGATGAAGAACCTTCTTTTGAATTTGAACCAGGGGCATAGGTCCCACCCATCATTTCAGCAAGCCTCCTCTTCTTGCCTACTTCTTCCTCTATCTCTCTTTGCTTAGCCTTTCCCTCTTCAAACTTCTTAAAATGTTCTTGCATATGAGCTTTAATTTGTCCAATAACATCTAGTGGGGCTTCACATGCCTTAACTTGGCCTTTGATGGCAGCCAAGTACTGTTTAAGCCTGAAACTTTCCCCACCCTTAATCAATTTCTTGCAATACTTGCAATATATGTCCCCCTGAACAACATTTGCATTGGATCCATGCAGGATCTTTTGCTTTTGGAGCCATGAGTATAGAATACAGATCTGGATTCTGAGTTGGAAGTTGACTGTTGAAATCGATTGTATTTGTCATTGAAGTTTGAAGTTGAACATGCAAAGACAAAAGAAAATTCCAAACATAATAAGAAAATATGAATTTTTAACTTCTGTTTAAAAGTTAAAATATAAAATTTCTGTGTAATTGTATTGTAAATTTGTAAGTTAAAATTTCTGTGTAATTGTATTGTAAATTTGTAAGTTAAAATTTCTGTGTAATTGTATTGTAAATTTGTAAGTTAAAATTTCTGTGTAATGTGTATTGTATTGTATTGTAATTTCTGTTTAAAATTTAACATATAAAATTTATGTTATAAACTTAAAACTACAAACTTAAAACTACAACTATTTACCTTCGAAAGTTCTGTGTGTTCCACAGTCCACTCCCACACAACAGACTCTCCCGGGTCTCCCCACAGTCCCGACCACAACTGACTCTCGAGTCTCCCCACAACGGCTTCTCCCCACACAGCGGACGCCTCCACACTGCACAGCCACAGTCCACTCTCTCCTTCCGACTATGACCACTCCACATTGCACAGTCTACTTTCTCCGAAGTCTCTTGCTGGCCGCGGTTGGTATTGGTAAGTGTAACAAATTACAATGTGAATGAATAGGTAGGGGTTGGGTTGGGGGGAAGTCTTAGGTTAGAATAGTTTTAAAAATTAAAAAAACTTTAAAAAATATATTTTTTTATTGCCCCACGGGCCCACAAAAAATCCTGAAAAATCGACCGATTTTTCTCGTGGATTGGTGGATTGGACCAGTTCGGTACTGAACCAATTCCTCAACCGGTTTGAACCAGTCGGGTAATAAATCGGTCAATCGGCCGAAACCGAAACCGATTTGACCAATTTTTAAAACATAGATTTTATGTATTTTTGAGTAAACCAAATCATTAAATTCAAATCGGCCGAGTCATTACCGATTCATTACCAATTCCGAGTTCGAGTCCGAGTCCGAGTTGACCCTCGACCGATTCTGAGTCCGAGTTCGAGTTTTAAAACATTGTTATCACCAACTGGTCTACACCCTAGGCTTATTTATCTTATACTTTTACTATCTATACTTTTATTTATATATAATATTCCTTTTCCCTTTAGAAAGGCTTTGTGCTCGAAGCAACTTGGATGATTTTGTCTTCCCTTGTGGGGAGTCATCTTGATTTTGGATCGTGGTTGAATATCTGTGAGGTTTGTTTTGTAGCATCACGCCTTTTCAATGATTGGTTGTGTTTTTATATTTTATATTTATATTTTTAATATTTGTTTTTGTAAGCTAATACCCACAAAGTTTCGTACCGATGACCTATCACAAGGAGTGCCTTAACAGTACACCCATTCACCGTCTATTCTACACCCCATGGGTATTTATATTTTTTATATTAATTATATTGTTTTTTATTTTTATTTATTTATCTTTTACCTTTACTATATACTCTATGTATCTTTATTTATATATATAACATTCCTTTCCCCTTTGGAATGCTATGTTCTCAAAGCAACCTGGATGATTTTGTCTTCTATTGTGGAGAGTCATCTTGATTCTGGATTGTGGTTGAATATATGTGAGGTTTGTTTTGTAGTAGAAGCATGAGATTTGTGTGTTCTTTTAGTGTATGATATAGGCTTCCTAGCCCTTATAATTTGTAGTTTTTCCCTTGCCATTTGAATTCCATAAATTGTTCGTGCAGGTGCCCAATTGAATCAATTCTTCTGCTCCCAATACCATGTCCATCCCATTGAATATAGAGCACAACATCCTGTTTGTAGTTTCAAACCTTGTATTTGTACTTAAACTTTATGGCACTTTCCTTTTCCCTTGACTTGTTGACCATCAATGACCGTAACAATGATATCCTTCAAAGAGTATACAAAACAGTTTAGTTTTTTTGCGAGATTGATATCCACGGAATTGTGAGTACTTCAGGAGTCTCTAAGGATCATGATATTTTTATTCTTTATGCTTCACTTGAGGTTTAATGTCTTTGGTTCCATGTTTCCTTTAATTGCTGCAAGCAATAACATGGGTCTTTCGTCTTGAATGCTCTGGCTATTTCCATTATTCCTTAAATGAGATGGGGTATATATGTTGCTATAGATGGTTGCACCTCTTTTATTTGTCCTCTAGCTTTATTACAAACCTGTGATTTTTCTTCTTTATGAGTCTGCCCAGTGCATGTGATTGTTGCCAATGATATCTTTGGTGATTTTTCATCCTTGTTAGAGTCTAACATTTCTTCTTTAGTGGGGCCCTCTACTTCCCTTCCATTTATAACTTTCAGTGATATAAGTGATTGCAAACATATCTATGGCCTATAATCCAATTCTTACCACATCTATGATAGTTATTTTCCTTTTTTTTCCTTCTTCGTCGGAGTTGCTGATGGAGGTGTTTGATTCTCTTTCAGCTTCATATTTATGACTTTTGATTGCTGCACTTGTGTCCTTGTGACCACTTTTCTCTACAATATCTGCATTTACCCTCCTTTGGTCATTGGTCTTCCAAATTGTAATTGTTCTTCTCTCTGAGATGTTGTGTAGGATATTTTAAAATTTTAAAATCTGTGGTTTGGGGTGGTTTCCACCTTGAATACACCTTGTTATAATTATGGTTTGACCTTTTAAACTTATTTTCAAGGACTTCTGCTTTATGTCTATCTTTTTCCATGGTTGTATATTATGCATTTCTAATTCATCCGTAATGTATGGCTCAAGTCCATGCACATATGTTTGAATTAGTTGATTGTCTAATAAGTCTGATATGTGCGTCACCAGTGTTTCCCATTCATGTGTGTATTCATCTGCATCACCTTTTTGCTATATCCTAGTGAGTTTTGCAAAGAAGCCCTTTTCTGTCACACGTTGAAACCTCTTAAAGAAATCGTTTTTGAATCTGGCCCAGTTATAGGAGCATACATTGGTCGTAGACTTCCACCACATGAACCAATTATAAGCATTTCCTTCAACTACATCGATGCATACTTTACAATTTTCTCATCGAAGGAAGACTATGTATGTCAAAGAAATCTTCTGCTTTATTAATCCAAGCCACGCTTTGCTTTTCGTCTCCAATTAAGTTTCAATAACTCTAGCTTTAACATCATTGGGCATTCGATATTGGTTCAGCTAGGGAAGGTGGAGGTTGATGAACGATTTGGAAACCATTGGGACACATGCTAGGTTAAGGATCAGCTGGTGTTGGAGAGCTCAGGTTAGTTGTACTTGAAGAGTTTGGTTGTGGGTTAGCTGTATTTGTGGAATTTTTGTTGCCCACTGATTCCTTGTCCCTGATGAATCTTTCTAGACCATTGATCACCGACTCTAGATCTTGTTTCAGATTATCAATGCCTTGTTGTATTTTCACCCTAATTAATGTCTATTACAATTTTGTAGTCTTCCATCTTTAGAATGCACAGTTCCTTGAGTGTATTTGGGCGCAGGCATGGGAGGATTTCCAGATTTAGGAGGGTGCAGATTTCTAGGCAAGAAGGCATATACATGCTTGCATTGACTTCTCTCCTAGTGAGCACTCTATTCTAGATAGTGTTATTCATGCATAAGGGTGTATCCTTCTAGATGCATTAAGGTTAAGATTTGACACAGTCAAGTGATGCGCTTCACTTGCCTGTCCAAATTCAGTGTAACCTTAGTCAAGTACAGTTTTTGTAGGCTTCCAGTGGGTGTGATGCTTCATTGTATGTATTATCTTTAGATGTGCTAACTTCATTGGGTGTGATTAGGTGCACTAATTATATTGTCTTCCATCTTTAGAATGCACAGTTCCTCGAGTTAGATGGGGTGCATGAATGAGAGGGTTTCCAGATTTAGGAGGGCGCTGATTTCTAGGCAAGAAGGCACATGCATGCATGCATTGACTTCTCTCCTAGTGAGCGCTCTATTCTAGATAGGGTGCATCCTTCTAGATGCGTTAAGGTTAAGATTTGACACACTCAAGTGATGCACTTCACTTGCCTGTCCAAATTCAGTGTAACCTTAGTTCCTCCTTATTCTATAAATGTCTAACCACTAGCTTGGTTAGACATTTAGAGTTTTGAGCTTATTGTATTATAATTCTTTCTTTTAGTTGATACAGAGTGATGTGATAGTGTGATATATGTTATCACACAAACTCTAGCCGCTGAAATAAGGTGTCCCAACAGGGATGGTAGAGGGCGCGCAGCTAGGAAGGTGTAACAAGCAATGGCCAAGTCCTCCGCTCATTGAACGGAAGCAACACCGGACAAGGCTATTGTCACTTCAGACGAGGCACGTAGCCATGTTAGGGGGGAGACCCCACTCAACTAGTGATGGTTGAGACTCAACAATCAGACACCCAAGCCAAAAGATGAGCAAAGCAAGACACAAGGTGAATGCCTAAGTGTGAGATTTCTTCCAGCCTAGTAAAATCGAGATTCTGGATTGGAAAATAGACTAAATGAAATGATCTCAGATCTGATTATGAGTGTTTAATGATGAATACTTTGAAGATTACAAGGCTGGAAACTAAATCAGAAAATGGAAATTGACTAGAAGAGTGACTAAACAAATTTGCCTATGGGGAATGAAACTCAATATGACTACTCAAGCATGGCAGTAGTAAATTAAGCGATTAAAACCAGTGAAGCACCACTCGGGGCATACACGCGAGTCTTGCCGAGTGGATTCCCTCCCCACGTAACCGTCGAAGACTCGTCTTCATACTCGCAGACTCGGGTTGACTCGTGGAACTTGGTCATACTCGACGGCATACTCGCCAGTCTCGGCTAGCAAAAAAAAATCGCGTCTATTTGTTGTTGCTGAGTTCGAGTGTCTGCAAGTTTGCAACTGAGGAGTGAAGCTGTGTGCCGTGATCCCTGAAGCTGCCGTGAAGGAGTGAGGAGTGAAGCCGGTGTGCCGTCTTGCCGCCGTGAGGAGTGAAGCCATGAAGCCGTGAAAGCCGTGAAGCCGTGACCGGGTTAGTGAAGCCGTGAAGCTGCCGTGAAGCCGTGTGCTGTGTGCCGTGAAGCTGCTATGTGCTTTACTATTACATTAAACTAAATTTTTAAGCTGTCGTGAAGCCGTGTGCTGTGTGCCGTGAAGCTGCTATGTGCTTTACTATTACATTAAACTAAATTTTTTATAAAATTTATCAATGCATTACATATTATAGACTATGAATTATGTAATATGTAATATGTAATACATAAAGTAAATTTAGATAATATTATGTAATACGATAAATTTAGTTATTATGTAATACGTAATAGTAATACTATTTAGTAATTTACTTGTTTTAAACTTTATGTAATATTCTATTTTAAATGTAATAGTTAATGCTAATAGTTTAAAATTAAATTTTATACTTTAAGTTTAAACTTTAAACTAAATTGAAGTTATTTAATTTCTTTATTTTTTTAAAAATTTATTTTTTTATTGTTTCTATTTTTTTTTTTTTTGACAAGAGCGGGTAGGTTTTATATTAATAAAACTGTGGCTGAGCCACCCAAAAAGATACATCTGAGAATTCTGGATGGGAACAAAACTTCCTCATCACTGAATGAGTTCTGAAAACTAAAACACAAAGAAAAACTAGTAGAAATAGTGCTTCTCATCGGAACCTGAAAGACAATGCTTGCTGAAGTGCAAAGGTATGTCTGTCAGATTTATTTCAGAGACCCAGTTTGACTACGTGTCTGGACTGGTTGCCTTGTATGGATTGTCTTTTTCTTCTTCACTACTTTAGTCCATTCCTTGGACTGCTCTTGAGAGCGTGAGGCATTAGATTCTTCTTCTTCTTCTGCTTGATCGGCCCAGCTTTGGGAAGCAGGCGGTTGAGGCGCCACATTTCCTTGATCGGTCGGCAAGGGAGTAGACTGCTCAGATGGTTCTTCAATGGCACTTTCAGAATCGGGGTCGGGCCCTTTCGAGATGAACTGATGAACTGGCTTCGCACCAGTCCACCAAGTTGGCTTTCGCTTTGACTTGGATGCTTTATGCTTCTCTGGGAGTTTTTTGCAGCTTTGGGCTAAATGCCCTGTTTCAAAGCAAATTCTGCATCTAAAATTAATATGCTCATAGTCTAACTTCTGAGTCCATGACTTATCTTTACTTTGAAGGACGATTTCTGCTGGAAACCCTTTGCTGAAGTCCATCTCTACGCAGATTCGAGCATAGGTTGTAAATGCAGATTCTGTTTCTGGACTTCTGCTATGAAATTTTCCAAGGGCATTGCCAATGGATTCCAGAGATGCAAGGCCCCAAAAATGGAGAGGCAGATTTGGCAACCTAACCCAGACTGGAGCTGAGGCGATGACAGCAGAAGAGGCATCAAAAGAGGAGGTCCAGGGTTGAATGGAGAGACCAGATCTGCCCCAAAACCAGGGGCCAGATCTAAAGATTTGATCCCTATCTTCTGCAGATCCAAAAATGACTATAAAAAATCCTCTTGCACAAGGGCAAATCAGAGCTTCCTCCTTTAGAGACCAAGCAGAGGAGGTCCAAGAATGCAAATCTACGAGCTTTGGCCACAAGCCATTAAACCTGCACACCAAAGCTCTTTCGGAGAGGCGTTCCTCATCATCTAGGGCTTCTTGGATGACCGGGATAACAAGGGCTGGAGCCTCTTGCACCACGAGGTGGTTTGGAGAGGGCCCTGCGTCAACACAAAGCCGATCCGTTTCGCTCGAGCTCGGAGGAGGAGCTGCTGCATGCTGAGAGAGATCAAAGGAGACTCCACGGAAAGGGTTCTGCTGGGCAGAGGAACTAGCTCGCGGCGAGGAGCCAGCAAAGCCAGGAGAGGGCGCCGGATCAGAACCGTCAGGAGGACACCTTCCTGCAACTAAATCGGCGAAGGAGGGAGCCATGCGAGCTACAGGAAGGAGCAGCGAGGCTGCTGAAAGCCGGAACGGCTAGGGTTCCTGCAAAAAAATCCGCTGTTTTGAATATTCAATTTGTTTCTATTTTTAATATATTATTTTTGAAGTTTTATTTTTTATTTTAAATTGTTTTTTTAATTTTTTTCAAATATAATTTTAATTTATTAATTCGCTAGGTAACTTAACTTAAACTTAGGTTAGTGGTTGATTTTTTTTAATATATTATTTCTATAATTTAATTTCTTATGTAATTTTTTTAATATATTATTTATGTAATTTAATTTCTTTATTTTTTTTTATTGTTTTTAACTTTTTAATATATTTGGTTTATTTTTTTTAATATTTTCTTTCTGTAATTGTAGTTTTATAGCTTATATGGATTGGAAATGCTTTTAAACTCTTTTTTTGGCAAAAAATGTACAATATTTTTATTTTTTTCCTATTTGCTGAGTCTTCCCGAGTCTGTCCCGAGTCTTTCCCGAGTCTACGAGTCATATGCCAGCTGAGTATTTGCCGAGTTTGAGTTGTGCAACATTGATTAAAACACACCTTCTAGCAATTATAAATTGATTACTAGCTGATTTAGTACAAAAGAAATGCAAACCAGCAAGAAGTGAAATGAAACTGCCCAAGACAGTGGTTAATCAATGAGTTAAATGGATCTAGGGTAGCGAAAAAAATAGTGTTTATAATCACTTTCAGCAAACGATACTTGATTCCCTAAGGTAAAATGACGTTTTAAACTCGAATCAAGAGTACCCACAACCCAAAAAATTACCCAACAGCGTGTTTGGCCAGTTTGCCCAAGTGGAGCGAATTCAGAAAATGACTAGTGCCTGGTTAAGTGGGAAAATGGAGTCAGAACTTAATAAAACTTGGAATATAGGCTTCTAACATTGTTTCATAAGCGGGTTTACAAGAAAAACTAAATCTAACGGTGGAATTTCAGTATTTTAATTTTTTAGGGTTTAAATGTAAATTTCTGCTCAACACACATTGAAATTTCAAATCTACGAGACCAACAAGAATAACCTACTTGAGAATGAATGGATGGATGAGATTGCCGAAGACTAGCCCTCCAAACTCAATTGTTGAGCAGCAGCGTGTTCCCTTCGGCGTTTTGAGCTCCCAATGACCAAGTGCACCCTAGTAACCTGCCACAAACAAGATCAAGTCAGTGTATGCAGCAAATAGCAAGAAAAACCAACAAGTAAATGACTGAAAATGAAAGAAATTGAAAGGCACAAGGCAATAACAACTCCCTTTGTTGATACTCTGAAGAAAACAAGCAGTTGTGGGGTTCCCACTCCAAAAATTGCGCCCTCCTCCAGATGTGCTCTTCACCTGCAAATCGTTGGCCAAGGATAAGATGGAAACAATGCACTAACAACACAACAACGCTAAGGAAAACTAGATATCAGTCAAACAATACATATCCATCCACAAACTCTCAAGTAACTCGGTGAAAAATGGCTCTATATCATCAAAACTCAAGTGTACAATGTGCCAAGAGGGGAGGCAATGGGGATGCTTCTCTCTTAAGTAGAGAATGCCCCATCTCAAAACCTAATTCCCTCCAAAATGGAGGGTTGGGATTTAATCCCCAATCATCAAATCGAAGAGTGGAGAGAGAGCTACAGGAGGGGGTGTGAATTGCCCTCTAGAGCGCACAAGTGGAGTGAGGGGCCCATTGTGGGGCCATACAATATATTGGATAAGGTTGGGGGTGTCTATATGGTGTTTTATCCCCCCAACTTAATACATCAAGGTCCTACATACAACAATACAACCAAATCGAAAATACCAAGGTGGAGAAAAATGCCCCCATGGGCAAATTCGACCTCTATAGTGAGCTATCCAATATGAGGGCCCCACCTCAAAAATGTAATGTCCAAACATCATGAAATTACCTTACAAGTCACCCTTATATTAGCCAGCCTTTGATTTTGCCATTTGCCATAGTTGCCTTTGCCAAATTTTGATTTTTCCTTTACTTAACTGCTGGTTTTTATTGCTGAAGGTGTAAATTGGGCTTTTGACCCACTTATAGTGCCCGGATTGTTTAACCGTCTGTTGCAATGCGATCGTGGATCCCAAAAATAGTAGATATGGTCACTTGAACGACCACGATCCATCACTTGGGCACTGTTTGCCCAAAATCCATGATTTTTAATTAAAACAGGTCATTAACGACCAATAATAATTAAAAATCTCATTGCTGCCTCAACCTTTTCAAATTCTGATGCTTGGAGGTTCATATGGGACCCCAAGAGAATACAAATGACCAAAATCGAAATCTTGATTGCAATATTTTTTCAGGCCCATTTTTGGCCTAGTCAACATAGTTTGACCAAGTCATATCTGGTCAACATGGTGCTGGATGAATACCTGTATGCAATATGAAGCGATAGGCTTCCTTATACAAGTTAGTACATCACTAAACAATAAGATGTCAATATGGTGATAAAAAATACATAATATCTCAAAAATACGAGGCCCCTGGTGAGGTGGGCCCACAACATCCAAAAGACTCAAATTGCTATGCACAACCTATAGACTTGACCACCTAGCTGACTTTGGGTGATGTGGAAAACAAGGTGAAAGGTAAGGGATGACAAGGACAATGATCATGTGACCCTTTGGATGAAACGGGAAAGCGGAGCCCACTGAGATAAGCATACCATGACAAAACACGGGGAAGGGCGGTGCCTCACAAATGGGTATAGTGCAGGGAAACCGCCACTGGTCATCTAACAAATACCTCACAACTCACATCCGTGCCTTAAGAAGACTCCATGAGGATCTTTACTAGAGCCGCCAAACTGGGTGTCTGGCAAACCGTAATTTGAGACTCTAGGGGACAATCTTGAGCTTGTCCCTTGCTCCCTCTCACCTCCTTGCCCCGCAGGACTAGGTGAGGAAATAACCACTACAAAGCTGATATGTATGGCTGACTTGTGTCCATGTGTGTTTACAAACACATTGCATGGATTTTACATTACATTTCATACTTAGCCTTTTTGGCTAGATTTTACATTTACATTAGCCTTTTTGGCTTGCTTTACATTTCTTCATTTCTTCATTTCTTTTTACATCAATGCCCTTTTGGGCTACATACATATCTCAATAGATATAATCAAGGTGCTCATACTGCAAAGTAATGGGGGTGAGCATACATGCTTCGATGACCAATGGGCAACACCCGGTGAGGCTACACACTCCTATACTGCATTGCAACATCGGGGGCAACTGACATGAGCAAATCCCAGGTTTGAGGGTGCATCTCACACACTAAAGAACCAAGGCACAAAAGACAGGGAATCATGGCATATTCAGAGGTCAGTGGGGAAGGGGATCCTCAAGGTCACAGATCAGAACCCAAGTCGGGAAAGACCAATCATGAATGAGTCGGATGGGTGGAGAGAGTGAAGATGGATCCAAAGTCAGCTGCCTAGGGGGACTAAGTGACCAAGTCTATACCGATAAAAAGGGATATGATCCAGTGTGCATAGACAGGAGCCTACTGAAAGGGGTGGACTGACATCACCAAGGGCCAAAGACATCATAATAACAACTAGATCACCACATCAACATAATATGTAAAGTCAGTGTACTATCATGTATAAACAAGTCTAATCAACAACATAAGCAATAGAACATCAAATGCTATACCTGCTGCACCATATACCTGCTGCTGAAGCTGACTCTGAAACTGGATCTCTACTGAATCCGGGCAATAAGTGGTCAACCAGCAATACTCTGTACTCTCAATAAAAAATATGGCTAGTCAACTGTCTCAATGGGCTTGTGCAAAGCCTGGCAAAGAAGGGTGCCTCTGTAGGCAATAATGTATGCATGTCTGGACAATACAATAAACCATCTGTCCCCACTGATATCTCCGCTCGGGGCAATCTGAACAAAACTGTGTGCCTCCTCTAAAGGCATTAGATCTCTGATCTGGAAAAAAAAGTATAGTATGGTCCCTGACCACACAATCTGCAGCATGGTAGCTCCAGCTAACATGGATGTCATAACAATATAAAAGGCATCTGAAGGGCTAGTTGTGTTTTGTTTTTGTAATACAGTAATGTACAACTATGACCTATGACCTATGTGCATGATTGAGTTGTGAATGTAATGGACATCCAAACAAGGATACTTGGGAGCGGGAGCAAGAAGCGAAATTTTCAAAAGCTTCTGGTTAGGAAGCGTTTTTTATATAATATATATTTTTTATATATTTGATGCATATATGTCAACACATGCATATAGAATGTTGAATTATTTATGGAAAGCATAAGAACATGAAATAAACCATAATACCATATAACATCATTCATCAATCATTTACTAGTGAATTCATCAACCATAGGTCCAGTATCCATGATTCCATAAGTTATAACATCAAGATTTAACCTTAAAGCTTCAAATTTTCAATATCTAAACATTTTGTCATCACTAGTACTTGTAACCAAAGTTACCAAACTATAGTGACATAGTCTATAACTCTATAACAGAGAACATCAACCATAAAATGAAAGTTGAAACAATTCACGAAGCGTCATATTCATTACCAAAGAGTTATAATATGCTTTTATGTAGTCAATGATTCAATCATGCAAAGTTGCAAATGGTGAACTTCAAAGATAGGTTCAACTTTAAACTTCAAACTTCAAACTTGAATTGCCATGTAATGTTTACCAAATATACCATAATAATTATAAAAGAGTCAATAGTGCAAAAACTTGAAAGTACTGTAAACAAGAAAAGACAAGAAAAATAGATTTTATGGATGTTTCCTCTTGCCACGGGAAATTTCCATTTTCTTTTCTCGTGCTCTATGAACAATGGGAGTGGGATTATCATCCCTAGTAGCCAACAATGCTGAGCCATGTCCAAGACTCGGTCCTGCACGACCCCCCCTCACCGATGCAGATAGAGGTCGTGAAGTTGAACCTCTAGGAAAATATGGTGCATTTGGAAACAAGGTAGAAGATGGCGGTGGCATTGTTGTTGCATGGTCATCCTCATCGCCCAAAAGCTCTTCCTCCAAGCGCTCTAAAGCTAAGGCTCCATCCTCCAAGTTATGCTCCTCTGGATTGTTGTCCCAAGTGACATATGATCTATCAGTTTTAACACGCTCACAATGATGAGTCAACAACCTCAAGTTGTAATGTACATAAACCAAGCTTTCTGCTTGGTTTTCATTTAATCAGTTTCTTTTCACTGAGTGGATGACACTATAGGTGCTCCAACACCTTTTTGCAGAGGAACTGTTAACCACCTGTGAAAGCATTCTGACTGCCAATTTATTCAAGCGTGGGCATGTTGAGCCATACATGTTCCACCATTTGATAGGAGGTGCCCTATCTCGATCTCTGATTGCTGCAAAGTACCAAACGAATCAACTTCACTGAGGTATTTGCTTAATTCACTGCGCAATAAGTCACATTCCTCTTCATCATGGACCAACTTGTCTATAGCAGCCATGTACCCAACCTGTACCTTTGGATCTGTGTGGGGCTTTCCCCTAACCCCACCCCCAGGTGCTGGTTTGTCCAACCAAGATGGAGAATAATATTTTGGTGTTAACACATACGCTAAGGCATGTAGTGGAACGTTGAGATGTTCCCACCTTTTGACCACATGTCTATGAATATGGTCATACAAGATGGGATCTTTCTCTTCAAAAATATCTTTAATTTGGCCCAACATGCTATCCATCTGTTCATACACCTCCCCAGTCACCGACTTATCTGTATCTGCAAACCAAATCATGTAATAAATGGACTTTGTGAAGTGCAAAACATACTTGACACTTGCCCAAAATTGACAATCAAGAACGGTGTCCTCCACCTCTTGAAAATCAAGCCTGTCAGATGTGGATGTAGCCCTATCTTTCAAGACTTGCCATGATTCACTTGATACCATGCTAGCCAATGCCTCCCTTACTTTCAAAAGGCGTCTGAAAGTGAGGCAGTAGCTAGAAAATCTAGTCTTTGCTATCTTCAATAGCTCCAACTTTGAGTGACTGCAGAAAATGCCGTGGGCATTGCTATGGTTGGTAATAAATCTTATCATGTACTTGCCCTTTTTGTACAATTCACCAATCCATTTGTAATCATTCTCCTTCAACTTAATGATGTCGTGCATCAAAAGGTTCAATGTGTGAACCAAACGCCTAGACCAAAATATGTTAGGGTATTTATCTTCAATGAGTGCTCCCGTTTCCTTACAGTTAGCAGCATTATTGGTTATGACTTGGATGACATTGTATGGACCAATAGCTTCAATAGTTTTGAGTAAGAGTTCTGCAATGTTCACGCCGATCTTGAATTTATCTGAGTAGTCATGGGCTGAAAGGAATACTGCACCAGTAGCAGACACACCAAGAACATTTATCAATAGATTGCCTTTTACATTTATCCAACCATCTGATACAATTGATACCCCAAAATCATTCCAAGCATTTGTGAATTGCCCCAAAGCATTTTGGATCTTGCCTCTTTCTTTGTCAAGCCCCATAGTTCTAGCTTTGTCATACCTAGGGCTCTTGTATCCTGCTGGAGTAGTGCGAATGGCCTCTATCATTTCATGCCAATAGGGTGAGCGAAGGACATTGAATGGTATGCCACATGCATAGAGAAACCAAAACACGTTTGCATCTACGTCATCCCTACCACCTTGGTCAAGGAAATTTGCTATTGTCTTGCGTGACCCCATGGGTGAGAATCCATTACCTTGGGTGGATGGGCCTCCAGTTCTCGGTGAGTTTGAGGGGTCCTGGTGAACCCTTGATCCTTTTGATTTGTTTTGTGCTTCAAATTATTCCTTCTTACACATGGCTCTTTGTGTTGATGGCACATTTGGGCAAACACAAACTCCTATAGTTTTGTTTTCATCACATGGCATGTGCCCAGATAGATGTCTTCTCACACGGGTATATGAACCCGTGTAAGTCCTTTTACAATGGGGGCAACCAAATTTGGCGGTTCCACCCCCTTTGCTTCCTCCCTGCTTGGTTACATATTTCCACAAGGGTGTTGAGTCCTCCTTTGTTGTCATTCGGTTTCCCTCCTCCTCCTCCTCCTCTCCACGGTATGTGCCACTACCCACTTCTTTATCCTTTCCCTCTCCCTCATTCCTCCTCCGGTTTCCAATCACCATCATCAAAATAACAAATGGAACCAACAAAACAAAGTTAACAAACCATAAACCCATCATCATGTTTGTTGGAATTTGGAAGTGGAACTAGAGATTGAACCTGTTTCCCTGCAATAGAATGAGGGAGAGAGCATGGGAAAGAGTAGGAGAGGAACATCTCATTTTAGATTCTAGATTTCAAGCATTCAAATATAGATCAATGATTAATCATCAAACTTCAAGTTCAAACTTCAAACTTCAAAAGTTCAAGTCTCAAGCATCAAAACTTCAAGTTCAAACACAAAGCAAATCAACAAGAAAGGGTTTAGAGCCTACCTATTTGGCTCTCCAATGGTAGTGAGTGTGCCAAGCAGCCAACTGTCTTCAATCTCCAAGAAAAAACCAAGCTTGATGGCAGCCTAATCCTCTTCTCCTCTCCTCTTCTCCTCTCCTCTCTCTTCTCCTCTCCTCTCCTCTCCTCTCTTATTTTCTCTTCTCAAGCAAAGCAAAGTGAAAATGGAGTGTGGAGGAGGGCTTTATCCCTCAAAGGCCTTTTCCTTCCCTCCAAGATTCCAATCGTGGATCCCACCGCTCGAACTCCTCGTCATTTCCGCTGATTGACGTGGAGTGTCTTAGGAATCCACGGCAATCATTTTTGGAATCCATGCAAAGCGTTTTTAAATGCTGTCGGAAGCGAAATCAGAAGCAAGTGGGAAGTGGAGCGAAGCGATCAGGAAGCGAAGCTTCCGATCGCTTCCTCTATGCTTCTACACAGAGGCAGGGAGCGCTGTCAAAAGCCCTGAACCGTGCTCTGCAAAAACGGCCTGGGCTGGAAGCGAAATGGAAGTGAGCTTCCGAGTAGCTTTGGCTGGAATCCAGCTTCCGGAGCAGGGGCGAGGGGGAGGGGGCTTCCCCGCAACCTAGCATCCAAATATGCACATTAATCCAAATTTTGGTGAACAGTTGTGTTTGCTGGTCTCCATAAATACACTGCATGACATCAAAATGGATTCCTATTGATACATTATATTTCAGTAATTGCAAATTAACTGTTATACTTAGTGAACACTTCTGCTGGCCCTCTATCTTGCTAGAAGTACTATTTTTGCTGAATTGTTGAACATCTATACATATCGTTTCTTACTGATCATATTTGCTTCAAGTCATCACCATTGTTGTAGAATTTTTTGAACAGGGCTACCTTAAGCTGATTGCAATGTTGTGGTGTTTGTCCTTCCCTAATGGAAGTCTGCATATCATAATGCTTTGTTTTATGTTTGTTAACTGTTACTTGAAAACTCCCTGTTTACATCATTTTGGATACTGGTTTCAATAATGTCCTCAGAAGGAAAGCTATTTTTTTCATGGGTACATTCCTAAACTCTTATCAGTTGAGTTGGTTTACAGTTTCTTGCTTGACCATGGCTTTTAGAATGATTGCTATGTTCTATGCTTATTGCAGAGGTTTTGATGATGAAATGCAAGCTGTTGTGGCAAAGAACCTTGAAAATAGGGGTGTTAATTTGCACCCAAATACAAATTTGTCAAAGGTACTGTTAACTTTTAAGAACTGTGCAGAAGCGTTCTGTTTTTTTTTTTTTCTGTTTGTTTTGAAGTCTCACTAAATTAAACTTTTATTTTTTTGTCGCAGTTGGTAAAAACAGAAGAGGGCATTAAGGTCTATACAGATAGGGGTGATGAATTGACAGCAGATGTTGTGTTGTTTGCTGTTGGTAAGTTCTGCCATTTTCTGTGGAGTTTTTGCTAAATGCTTTCCATTGGCCTCAGCTTATTTTTTCTCAGTTGAAACATCATAAAATTAACCTCCTGGGGCTTTAAAGTAAGTTTGCATGTCTGTGTGTACCAGTATGCAGAAAATATTCAGGCACCTTTGAAAATAGTTTGGTTAATACTCTTCTTCTATTCCAAGGGAAGTTTCTAAAGATATGTTGCTATCTGCAAAGAAGGAAAAATCCAGGGTAGTTTATTTTTGTTGAAAATGTTTCATATATTACATTAAATATCAGTTTACATGTACAACAAGAGTAACATATCCAGGTGTCACAGAGCATTCATACTAGTACTCCATGCCAAAATGAGCAAATAAGGCTTGCATCAAAGTTATCAGACTCAGACTTGGAAAAACTGGGGGAGGCAGATGAGCCAAGAGTTTGAATTGGTTTGGGAAAAACTGAGAAAAATGAAATGAACAACAGTTCATTTACTAACAAATATCTAACAGGACGACAATGAACAGAAATCCATATAGAACAATAATATATAATTGTATAAGAAAATGAATAGATGATAGTATAGGATAGAATGATGCATTTACTGGTTCCCATGGATGATAGGTCATGTCCCTTCATTAGGATGTGACACTTCATTAATTATTATGATTTATTTATTGATGTCTGCTTATATATATTTATGTCCATTATCGTGCCTTCCTCTTAAGAAATGCTTTGCCCTCAAAATATGTTTATGGAAAAGACTTGTTTCTCATTCTTGCTTGTAATAACTTCTCATGATCCTCTGTTCTTGTAGCTGTGATTGTTGATGATACAAGATGATGTGGCTTACAGAGGGTTGAGTAGAATTGTTTCACTGTGAATGGGTTAGACCACCCTAATTCAATTTTCTGCAAAATTGTGTGGCAATGACTTCCGTGATTTGGAAAATGATAAGATTCCACACTCGAACTTCTCTTCAATATAGTAGGGTTTTTAATTACTGTCACATATTGATTGTCTCTGGTAAGTTTGTTAATGACTTGTGTAATTAGGATGAAGATAAGGCACCCTTGTATCTTGTGCCATGCTTTTGGAACCTTCATCTTTGGATACTTTTGGTGATTTAATGGTTAATAGGATTTCGATTGGATCTATATTGGTTCCTTTCTCCATTTTCTTGATTTTTAGTTTTACATCTGATGACTTCATTATTTCAGTGGGATTGATCATTGTATTTTAATTGATCGCAGGTTCTTTGTTGGTAAGTTGCTCTAACTTGTTCTGTAGAGACTTCTTATCATTTTTTAGCTTCTTATTTTGTGTAGGCAAGCTTTGATTATAAACCCTTAAGTGCGGAAGCTCTTCCTCAGTTTTTGATTTGTTGACTTCATCTTTAATATTTTAATTCTCATGCTTTTCTTCTTTTAACTTTTTAATTTGTTCCAACAAGACCAAGGTTCCTTAAGTGAGAATTTTCTTCATTTTTTTTAATAATTTATTCTCAAGATCTCGATTCTCTTGTTCTAATTTCTGATCACATTGCTTCTTATTCTTTGACTTTTTGATTTGTGCAAATTTCTTTTGACTATGATCTTTTAGGTGAGAAATTTCTTCATCTTTTTCTACTAAGTTCTTGTTGAATATTTCCTTGAGATCTTGAACTTCCTATTGATTGCATTGTTTCTCCTCTTTTAATTCCTTCAGTTGAGTGAGCAACTCTTGGTTACGATTTTTTAAGCAAGAATGATCTCCCTCTTCTATTTTTTTTATAATTTTATCCATGTGCATGTGAATTTGTAATTTTTTTTGCACTCTTGAGATTGTGCTAGTTTATCCTCTAATTTTTTTATTTGCCACATTTCACTTTGATAATCTCTTAGAGTAAATAGTGTTTCACAATTTGAGCAATTGACATCTTGATTCATGAAGGACTCTTGACATTTAAATTCCTCAGCCCAAAAGGCAATTTTGTCAAAAAGGTAAAATTCTTTGTAGAATTCATAGGTTACTACCTCTTCGATAATTTACGGGTACACGAATGCAAAGGTCCCATAAAAATGATGTGTTTTAATGGCTTCCTTTCTCACTTTAATGCTTTCTTGATATATCTTAATTATTCACTTATAAGTGTATGATTTTCTTGGGATTTGATGTAAGGCCTTTGTATTCTTCTTTTCGTCAACTTATGAATGGAGAATGTATAATCTTTGAATAACCCTTTTTGAGTAAACTTTAGAACTTGACCCTTTCTTGATTCCACTCGATGTGGCACTTTGCAATTAGGTAGTTTGGTGACTAAAAAGAACCCTTTTAATTGAATCTTTAACCATTAATAAACTTTAAAGTCAAGTAAATTAATGGTTAGGAGTTATAAAATGATGTTTGAATATTACGTTTTAATTGTAAAGTTGACAGATTTTGATTTAACCAGAAAAGGCTGCTTGGATTTGTCAGGCCCGAGGAAAAAAACTCCTGGCATGATTGCATTTCATTGGTCTCAATCACTTATTTATACATTGTGAATGTGACTCTTGGCTTTCATATTCCGAGAGTTACGTGGGTGACTCTTCACCTTATTAAAAAACTGAAACGAATGCAAATATTTACCATATTTACAAGTGCATAATAATCTTGAAGGATTAGGTATCCAACATTCGCATCCTTAATTCGAAGGGGTGTTCGTGAGTCCAAGCATTTTTCTAAATTTTCAAGCTTTTCTCTTCCAAATGCTTTGGTGAAGATGTCTGCAATTTGCTTATTCATGGAGTAATGTTTCAAATGAACTGTCTTGGCCTCTATAAGATATCGAATCAGATGGTGCTTTGTGTTGATGTGCTTGGTTGGATCATGGAATTTGGGATTCTTGGCCAACTTGATTGTAGAACTATTGTTTATCAGTAGGGGAGTGGAATTCACTTGTTTCTCCTGCAAATCTTAAAGTATTTTCTTGAGCCACACAATCTCCTTTGTTGCTTCTGCAGCAGCAACATATTTTGGCTCTGCTGTGGAATCTGCTGGAATTGACTGTTTGCATGATCTCCAAGAGACAACTGCTGATCCAAGACTCTAAAGTAGACACTCTTGTCTCTTTGTCGCCATCAAAGTCTGAATCTGAATACTTGATAAGTTTGAAGTCATCCACCTTAGAATATTTGAGTCCCATTCAAGTATCCTAGAACTCTGTTGGCAACAAACCAATGTCCTTCACAAGGTTTTTGCATGAACCTGGAAAGGATCCCAACCTATGTTGTTGGGGGCGGGGAGCGGGAGCAAAGCGAAAAGCGAAATTTGCATTTTTTATATAGTATATATTTTAATATATTTATATCTAAAAAACATGTGGGATGCTAAATTAGCTATAGAAAACATGGATTAAACCATATAACATCAATCATCTAGTAGTTATAACTTATAACATTGTCATCAAATGATCAACCATAATAGCTTTTATATGAGCTTGGCAAAGAAGGGAGGTACCATAACATTGTCATCAAATGATCAACCTAGTATAGGAGCTTTTAGTATAGGAGAGGTAGGGAGCACCTCAGGAGCGCGCTCCAAAATTGAGAGTATTTTGGGAGCGAGTTTTGGCAGTGAGAGCGAGGGGGGAGGGAGCGCTCCCCGGCAATAGAGATCCCAACAACTAATGTAATATATGGTCTGGTGGTGGTAAGGTAGATAAGGATTCCTACAAGTTGTTTGCACTTGGTTGCATCCTCAAATTCATTTCTTTCTTTTGACGTGAGCTTCAAATTTTGTTCCATTGGAGTAGAGAGAGGGTTGCACTTTGTCATGCCAAATTTGTTCAATAGCTCTCTAACGTACTTCTTATGGGAGATGAATATGTACGTGGCATTTTGAGTCAGTTAAATTCCCAAGTAGTAGTGAAGGTGTCCCAAATCTGTCATCTCAAAGCCGTTATTCAATTCTTTCTTTATGGATGCAATTAGCTTTCATTGTTCCTTGTCATCAATAGATCATCTAGATACACCGCAAGATATACAATAGATCTTCCAACTTTCTTTACAAACAATGTTGCATCATCAAGATTAAAGTGTTTGAAATTTAATCTTTGGCATAATCAACCATAATAGCTTTTATAATCACAGATTTGGCATGATTAACTATAATAGCTTTTATATGAGCTTGGCAATGAAGGGAGGTACCATAACATTGCCATCAAATGATCAACCTAGTATAGGAGCTTTTAGTATAGGAGAGGTAGGGAGTACCTCATGAGTGCGCTCCAAAATTGGGAGTGTTTTGGGAGCGAGTTTTGGCAGTGAGAGCGAGGGGGGAGGGAGCACTCCCCCGCAACAGAGATCCCAATAACTAATGTAATATATTGTCTGGTGGTGGTAAGGTAGATAAGGATTCCTACAAGTTGTTTGCACTTGGTTGCATCCTCAAATTCATTTCTTTCTTTTGACGTGAGCTTCAAATTTTGTTTCATTGGAGTAGAGAGAGGGTTGCACTTTGTCATGCCAAATCTGTTCAATAGCTCTCTAACGTACTTCTTATGGGAGATGAATATGTACTTGGCATTTTGAGTCACTTCAATTCCCAAGTAGTAGTGAAGGTGTCCCAAGTCTGTCATCTCAAAGTCGTTATTCAATTCTTTCTTTATGGATGCAATTAGCTTCCATTGTTCCTTGTCATCAACAGATCATCTGCATACACCACAAGATATACAATAGATCTTCCAACTTTCTTTACAAACAATGTTGCATCATCAAGATTAAAGTGTTTGAAATTTAATTTCAGAAGATGCTTGGTAAACTTTTCGACATTTTGTACCATGCGCAAGGTGTTTGTTTCAGGCCATATAGTGACTTGATGAGTTGGCATACCTTTTGTTCTTGTCCCTTCACAACAAAGCCTTTTGGCTGAGAAATGAAGACATTCTCTTTCAAGTCTCCATTCAAGAAAGTAGTCTTAGCATCCATTTGATGAAATTTCCACCCATTTTGTGCAACCAAAGACATTAAAGTGCAGATGGTAGCCCATTTTGATGTGGGGGAGAAAGTCTCTTCATAGTCAATGCCTTCCTTTTGTGCAAAACCTTTTGCGACATCCCTCGCCTTGTGCTTGTCAAGTGAGCCATCTGATCTGTACTTGTTCTTGTAGACCCATTTGCTACCAATTGGTTTTGTTCCCAATGGAGGGTCCACCAACTTCCATGTCCCATTCTTAATTAGAGCATCATACTCATTTTGCATGGTTTCTTTCTGCCATTAAAAACCTAATATTTAGTTTATAACATGATTGAATAGTATTGTGTTTGAAACCTAGACAACTCTTTTTCTTTATGATTCCTAATCTAATGAAAAGCCCCAATCTAAAGATGTATAATTTGGCAGAATTCACCCTTGTAAATAAGTACATTGAATGCTTTAGAACAGGATTAAAAATCAGGGAAGTAAAGTTGTTGATGGGAAACTAGAGTGCAACTGAGAATGAATTAGAAATCTTTACTTATGTAAAAAAGGGGAATAGTGCATAATTGTTTTATAAAAATAGAATGCTAGCGCATTACATCAATAATTGGAATCCAATATCAAATGCAATAATAATAAGTTAAGTTTGGTATGTAAAATAATCATTTTGAAAAAAGAAAACATTAAAAAGATAACTCCCAATTATAAACCATCGAAGTGATCAATTGGTGTTCTATGGAATTACTCTCATGATTATTTTTCTCGCTTTAAATCCAAGCAATTGATTTAATCACCATCTCTAGTAATTTTTATTTATTTTTATACCAATACCCTTTACTTATCTATGATAGTAATTTTTTTATACCTATACCCTTTACTTATCTATGAAAAGTAGTGTGTAACACTTGGTTTTGGTTGTGCGCTTCATGAAGACATGACCTGAACCATTACTGGCATAAATTTAACAATGGCCATCAAATATATCAGTGCACTTTGTGATATTGTATTTTGTTGCTACAGGTAGAAAGCCTAACACGAAGA
Organism: Larix kaempferi; assembly: GCA_027924585.1. Classification (NCBI taxonomy): domain Eukaryota; kingdom Viridiplantae; phylum Streptophyta; class Pinopsida; order Pinales; family Pinaceae; genus Larix; species Larix kaempferi. The sequence continues at coordinate 9,056,376 of BSBM01001033.1, forward strand.
GGCTCAACCTTGATGCAGTTGGTGTTGAGTATGATCATTTAGGTGCTGTGAAGGTTTGTATTCTTGTTCTTTATTTCATGCCTCCATATTTAAGCACTCTTTCTTTGTTATAGTAAAATTTATATACATTTTCAGAACATAATATTTTTTAATATTAAAGTGAGTTAATCTCATGTTCTTTTTCTCATCCATATGTTGTATTATCTAACTGTCCACAAGTATTAAGAACGGGAATGAAAATGATAGGAAATGTGTTTTTGGAAATTGACACAATAAAGGTGCAGTGAGGATAGGGGGCTCAAGGTAGACTTATTATGTGACTGGAGTAAACTAGGGAATGTCTAGGAAATGCTTTTCTGAATTGGGAAGAATATTTTCAAGTAAAATGTATTATCTATCTTTCAAATTCAAATTTTTGTTCAGACATAAAGAACCTAAAATGGAACACAAAGCAAAATGACATAAAGCAATGCAGAGGCAATTTATTTTACAGCCACAATAAGCTTTGAAGTCAGTACTCATTGTTCATATGATACAATAATATGAGATAATTTTATTAATGTCCAACAAGTGACCACACATACTTGAATGGGACTGCTAAGTACATCCATGAGAATTCAATGTGGAGGCACTAAAGTCAAGGTTACACGAACCGTGGGTGCGATCGGAATCGGATGAAGAATCCGATACGGGATTCGACACTCGTCCAAAATTAGGAATCGGGGATTTGGAACCCTAACCCTAATTTTTTTTATAATATATATATATATATATTAAAAATATAAATTTATAATTTTATAAAAAAATCACAAATTTAAAATCATATACAGGCTTACAGCCTAGGCCCTACAGGTCACAATCAACATCAAATTTCAATGCATCATAGATTCATGAATCATCAATGATCAGTGATATTGATCATACATGTAACATTTACATCATACATTCAAAGTTGTAACATGTTCATACATCGTAATCATAACATGAAACATCATAGATTCATAGAATCATACATGTAATTTTCAGATTTGAAACCAAATTTAATTTCATACAATAACAGTAAGTCCGTGACAGTAACATTATGATCATACATCAATGAGCAATAGCATCATAGGTTCATACATGTAATTTTCAGATTTGAAATCAAATTCATAAGTTCATAACATAAACCAAAGTCACAAATGTTATATTGATTATATCATATAATGTATTGCAGTTGGGAAGAATATTTTATAGGGACTACTTGTGGAACTGCCAATCTTACCAACAAACTGCTCCAGCAGCTGCTTGGCTTTAGGAATTGATACTTTTCCTTTTTGTTTTAAAAATGAATGTAGAAAAACTATGACAAGGATAAAAAGAGTGGTTAATGGCATGGTCTTTTTTAAGATTAAACTGAAAATCACTCGTTAATATATTGGGATTCGTTTTTCATTTACATGATTTAAAAGAACCAGTAAGTTTCTTTGTTGGTAAGATTGGGAATCCGCGGCCAAGTTGCTCGATGATGAGGAGAAACCCGTGTTGGAAGAGAAGAAACCCGTGGCTATGGTAGAAGAAACTCGTCTCTGTTCGCTGTTGTCCGTCGGCTCAAGCTCAAAGTCGATGAAATGGCAAAGGTGAGGCTCGAGTGTTAGGTTGCTGCTTTAGAAGACTCGGTGGGCCCTAAAAACTCCCACGTTCAACATAATCGACATTTTTTTAATGTGAAATGAGTGCTTTTTAATGGATGCAGGGGAATTGGTTCCCATTGGAGGATCCGTATCTCGAAGGTGGTAGGGATACGATTCCTCCAATGGGAACCAATTCCATGCCAACTAGATACCGAATCTCCTTGGAGGAATTGAATCTTTAGTCAGCCGAAACGGATCCCAAATCGGATCCGTATCCCCACAAAAAAACCATCGAATCTTACCTAATCCGAATCGGATCTCCGAATCCGCGATTCCCTAGCAATTCAGAAACTGATTCGGACCCTGTCTGGTCGAATCCGGTAACGTAGGCCAAAGTAGGTCCTGAAAATCATAATTCATAATACAAATTTAATGAAACAAAATCATAAATGTCAAAATGCCAAATTTTTTTATTGCCACAATAAGCTTTGAAGTCAATACTCATTGTTCATAAGATAAGATAATTTCTTTCATGTTCGACAAATGACCAAAAATAGTTCAATGGGACTACTAAGTACATCCATGAGAATACAAAATGCTTGGAAAATAATAATTCATAATACAAATATGTTGAAACAAAATCCTAAATGTCAAAATGCAAAATTGAAACAACATGGCTCTATGATCAAGTGCATCTCTTCTCTTAGGTGATGGATCAACATAAAGACAATCATTATCCTCTTACTAGAAAGCACGCATGTGCTTCCTCCTCTATTTGCAAGTAAATTCTATTAGGAAATCATTTTGTGTTGTACTTGTTACCCCTGATATTGTATAAGGATCACACGTGATTTTCGTCACATCACTTGTGAAATTTTTCACAAGGATCGAGTTTGCAGTTATTCATGGCTAGACAGTTGGATGGGTAGGGGTACACTTGTGTTCTTGACTCAAAGATGGTGCTTTTTCATGGCTGAGTGGTGGTCATGGCATTTATTTACGAGGTATGATGTGATGTGCTGTCATGTCTTCATGATGATTTTTGGTAAAGTATTATGTGCCTAACAAGTAGAACAATGCTCATAAGGTGATGCACCCCCTCGAAATGATGGTTAAAAGATACTTGACTAAGGTAGTAAGGCAATTAATGGGAACCCATCAACTTAGGGTCTCCCTAAGTTTTGAAGTGTTAATAATTGTACTTTTTAATTAAAGTGTTTAACCTTGGGTTTCTAAGGTTTTAGTGTGATTAATTAAAGTCAATGAAGAAATAGAACAAATCAAACTAATTACCAAAGTACATAAGGTTTACACTTAGGATTAATTTAAACCAATGAAGCACCACTCGTGAGAGACTCGCGAGTACTCGCGAGTCTTCACGAGTTGACTGGCCGACCGGGTAATCGTTGCAGACTCGGGAAGCATTCGCACTAACTCGTCGACTCGCCAAAACCCGTGGGCTCGGTCGGACTCGGCCCAAACTCGGCATGAAATTCCCCCAAATTCGGTCTTGAGAGAGAAAACATGGCCCGCGAACCCAATCAAAACCCAGGATAGATCTACCGGTTGGAGAAAAATTCAAAGGTCGTTGGCCGAAACCCCGTGGGCCATTAGATGCAAATCCGACGGTTGAGATTTCAAAGGACCCTCTGACCCCAAAAAAAATTCCATGACAACAAAGATTTTAAGTTGGGGTTGATCGAACAGTCCAAATCTAAGCTGAAAATTGACAGAGGGGAATGTTAAGATTTAATATGCTAAGGCAGAAAATATCAGCATTGCATTTCATTTCACAACAATAGCATATACAGGATCACTGAAAGAACAACAAGCACAACATAAACACAAGAGACACAGATTTATCCTGGGAAACCCTCATGGGGTAGAAAACCCAGCAAAGCTTCCTCAATATAGATGACCGACAAATACAAAGATGTAAACCCTAGACATGAGCTCCTTCTCCTCCATAGTAGATCTCTCCCTCACCTATGCGCTATTTACAAGTGAGTGTAGTGTCTGTTAAATGCGGAACACACCTCCTCTATTTATACACAACTCCGACTTGTCTTTTACACAAGCTAGGTCGACCCCAACATAACCACTTTACATAGTGTGACAGGGCCGACCCCACTAGGGTGGTCTAATAACCCTTTGACCCACATAACACATACAGGGCCGACCCCTCTAGAGAAGTCTAATAACCCAAGTTACCACGGAGGAATAAACATCTCCAGATACATGACAAAGTCTCATTGGAGGAATGAAACATCTCCGGAATAATAAAGTACAAATAGAATATTCTTAGAAGTTACAATATTTCAACACTCCCCCTTAACGAGAAGGATATTATAATAACATCTGCAGGAGCAAGGAGTCATCAACATCATACATGATACATCTATAAATAATTGGAAGCTTTCTTTATACATCATCAGTAACTCAAGCAGTTACTGGAACATCTTCAATACTGGAACATCAACATCTTCAGTACTGAATCTTCATCTTCTGCAGCACTCGAACAACTACAGTAACATCATCATCTGGATCCTCTCGATCAACAACATCGTCATCATATGATCATAAGCATCGTCATCACACGATCATCAGCATCGTCATCACACGATCATCAACATCGCCATCACACGATTATCAGCATCGTCATCTAGACCATCACGATCAACAACATCGTCATCTAGATCATCACGATCTACAGCATCTGGATCATCTCAATCTACATCTGGATCATCTCGATCTACAACATCTGGATCATTTCAATACACACGATCCAATTCCAGGATGATCAATCCTGCTCACTTTAATACATCTCTCATGTCTATGGACGATACAATCCAGATCTTACTTACAGGATGATCAATCCTTATCACTTTAGGACATGAGTCCAAGGACGATGCAATCCTATCACGTACATTTTGAACCAAATGTCCAGGGACGATGCAGTCCTATCATCAATTCTTGGAGACAGATGTCTACGGATCAATTCTGGGACCGAAGTCTGGGGATGATACTATCCCCACATTCTCGAAGACATCTGTCTACGGATCAATTCTAGGACCGTCGTCTGGGGATGATACAATCCCCACATTCTCGGAGACATCTGTCTACGGATCAATTCTGGGACTGTCGTCCGGGGAAGATACAATCCCCACATTCTTGGAGACATCTGTCTATGGATCAATTCTGGGACCGAAGTCCGGGGATGATACAATCCCCACATTCTCAGAGACATCTGTCTACGGATCAATTCTGGGACCAAAGTCCGGGGAAGATGCAATCCCCACATTCTCGGAGACATCTGTCTACGGATCAATTTTGGGACCGAAGTCCGGGGATGATACAATCCCCACATTTTCGGAGACATCTGTCTACGGATCAATTCTGGGACCGAAGTCCAGGGATGATACAATCCCCACATTCTCGGAGACATCTGTCTATGGATCAATTCTAGGACCGAAGTCCGGGGATGATACAATCCCCACATTCTCAGAGACATTTGTCTACGGATCTCCTTTAGAACATGTGTTCAAGGATGATACAATCCCTCTTCTTTCTCGGAGACATATGTCTACGGATCTCTTTTAGAACAAGTGTTCAAGGATGATACAATCCCTCTTCTTTCTCGGAGACATATGTCTACGGATCTCTTTTAGAACATGTGTTCAAGGATGATACAATCCCCTTGTCCACTTAGACCCTGTCTAAGGACCATTCACCAACCTCACTGTAGGTATCACCAATATAGGTATCCTCACTGTCGATGCAGGCAATCTTATCATCGATACAGGTATCCACATCTTTGATACAAGTATCCACATCATCGACACAAGTATCCTCATCATCGATACAAGTATCCACATCACTCCCCCTTTCGAGGAGGGTCCTTCTGAACGACACCAAGCTTGTCTCAAACTTTACTCGAGACAGAGGTTTGGTCAATACATCAACAACTTGTTCATCAGTGCTCACATACTCGAGCTTGATAACTCCTTTTTGCACCATATCCCGTATATAAAAATATCGAATCTCTATGTGCTTTGACTTATCATGGAACACTGGATTCTTTGCCATCTTGATACAACTCTGGTTGTCACATAGGATCACAATGGGGTCCATCTCTAAGTCAAACAATCCTGATAACAACTTCTGAAGCCATATTGCTTCACAACTAGCAGGGCAAGCAGCTATATATACCGCTTCAGTTGTGGTAGACTGCTTCCTGCTAAACCACGAGATCATGGCAGATCCCAGACAATAACATCCGCCCGATGTGCTCTTCCTGTCTGATACACTTCCTGCCTGGTCAGCATTTGTGTAGCCATACAATCTGAAATCATGATCTCCAAGATAACATAGACCAAAGTTTATCGTACCCTTTAGGTACCTCACCACATGCTTTGCAGCTATCAGGTGAACATGCCTAGGTTCCACTAGAAACTGTCTCAAGGTGTTTCACAGCAAAGCATATATCCGGCCTTGTATTCGTCATATACATCAATGACCCAATAATTTGTTTGTACAGAGTCACATCCACTAACTCTAATGAGTCATCCGCTAACAGCTTAAAGTTGGAATCCATGGGAGTGGCCATGGTTGTACATTCCAACATATCAAATCTTTTCAGGATTTCCATAGCATACTTTCCCTGGTTGAGAAAGATTCCTTCTGAGCCTTGCCATACTTCCAGACTTAGGAAGTAATGCATCAATCCGAGATCTTTCATCTCAAATTCTGCAGCTTCTTCTTTCTTTCCATGATCTGATTCTCATTCCCTGTCAGAAAGAGATCATCCACATACAGTAATAGTATGTCAGGTTCATCATCCATAACCTTAAGGTGAAGGTTAAGATCAGCTTTACTTTTGGTAAAGCCCAAGCTTTTCAAGAAGCTATCAGCTCTCCTTCTGTGACTGAACATCATCTACACTCTGCAATGAGTGTTCTTCTGCATATCTATCCGTGCCATCTCTCGTCAGATGGATCTACTGATATGACCCTCAAGATCATTTGAACTCTGTGGTGAGTTCCTTCTTGAATGTCATCTGTGTATAGATACCATCTTCAACCTTGTAGCAAAGGTTTAAATCCGCATCACCCATGGTGATCATTAAGCTCATCAAATGACTATCGATCCTGGGTATCCATACAAAGCTTTCTTCAACTACACCATTAAGAGAGTGGTCTTATCTAGCCACTTGGAGCAAACATCTCGTCATGATCCTCTTCCTCTTTCTAAGAGAATCTTCTAGTCACGAGCCTTCTATAGTATGTTTGACTTGTAAGTCTTCTTGTTGAACATCCATCACTTGTTCGATGTTCATCATTCTTCATGATCTTACCTACAAATCAAAGTTAATTACATGATTAGAAAATCATCAAATCATGTTGACATGATAATCTTATTATGTATACAAATATGATTCACATGGTTATGCAACTATCTTGACCAATACTTTGGCACGACACTTTTCCATATCCTGTATACATACAGTGGTTATCTAGATGCCTTCCATCTCTACCAGAACATACTATCGAGAGCGTGCACAACTCGTAGCATGTCGGCAAAGAGGTTTCATTCTAGACAAACAACAATGGAATGTTTGTCCAACTTACCCATCATATGCATATTAATAGTATACTGTTCAATGCTATATGAATGCTCACACTATGCATGATACATTCTAAATATGCATACAACTATTCCAAGCAATATCATTTACTATTTCATGTCAATTCAAATACTTATCTTTTATGGTTGCCTCCCGCTTGATCTCTATATGTCTTTGAACTTCTTATCCATCCTGGACCACTATGCATGCTCAACTGTGCACTAGTGTCATCCTCATGATCTCATTCATACATTCATTAGTATACTATCAAAACATGATAATCTTAAGTATGTATGGTCATGACAATTTCATACATAGGTATACTTACCTAAGATCCTAATAAAGTAGGATTCTAACTTGATATAGGAAAACATACCTGGATTATCAAGCTTGGTTATGTCTTAACATACCCAAACAATATCTTCTTTGTTCTCTTCAATGATTTAGAGACCTTGTGCTAGAACCTCCATATCTCATAAGTTAAGCATAGTAGAGTAAAGTCATACATACCTCATAAGTAGATCTTTTATGTGATCAAAGACTGTGGATGAGTCTTTGTCTTTATGTCATCATGGTCATAGAACTTGATTTGTCTTTCTTGATGTACCTGTATCTTGTTAGCAGACAACATCATCCTCATACAACACCACAAGTGCATTAGTACAATCATAAGTGTCATAACCTTAATCAATGAATGCCTTCTATCATTCACATGCATTCATTATCAAACAATCATAATTGTACTAACCTCAATAACATGAAGACAATCATATCATAAACTTAATCATGAACAGATTTCAAAACATACCTGTATTTCCTCAAGTCATACCTGTCAAGATTGCTTTTAACCCAATCCACTTTGATTTGCTGAAACTGGATCTGGAGCTGAATTAGGGTTTGTCAGAGAAACCCTAAAAATTCAAACTTTGAATTTCAAACTTCTGAATGGATGGAAAGACGTGGCTTTCTGTGTTGATCAAGCTGGTATAATTCAATTTTGAAAACTGCAAAATTTGACCCCTCAAAATTGCCTTTGAAACTTCTGGATTCACTGGACAGAACCCTGAACTAGGGTTTGATAAATCCCACCCTTCTTCCCAATCAAAAGGTTCGATCCAAAGCTCTAAACTTCGATTTTTCTGAGGAGCTTCCAGCCGTGGTCATAGACTTAAAAAAATTCCAACTTTTGTAGAAGGCCTAATTTTTCACCTTTCTGATCAAAGTCCCGAACTAGGGTTTGATAAAGCCCGCCCTTCTGACCAACCAAAAAATTCGATCTTGGTCTCTAAATTTCTATTTTGATGAGGAGCATTCAGTCGTGGTCTCCGATTCCAAGAATTTCAACTTTCTCGGAAACCCTAATTTCCCACAGCAGTGACGATTCAAGAATGAAGGTGCTCAAAATCCAAATCTATTTTGACAGAAATATGCACCTGATTGTTTATGGTGTAACTCCGAAATTACGAATCCACAGGGTCTGAAACTTCTGCCTGTGGTAGCCCGACCTGTCCTCTTTCCAACCCCACAGGTCTGACCTCAATTGGATTCTCTGAGAGAGATTTATGCCAAGTGTCGCAACGTGACCTGTTTATGGGATAAAACATGAGAGCGAACTTGTACGGCGTGCCACGTGTCACTGGTTCAACTTCGGCCTCTGAGAAAGTTACCTGAGAAACTACAGTCCGTGCTCTACCTGTCACTTTTTACGAAATTTCATTTAGAGCTTCCTAGCCCAAGTTGTGACCTTTTTGCCTAGGTCACCTGTTTATGACTGAGATCTGGAAGAGGCAGAAACCCTAACTTGTGCTGATCATAAATCACAAAATACAACAAATTAGAGGTTTTCCTTTGGACACAAGGTACAGGGGGATGTTATCTACGACCCGTAAAGATTTCAGATCTTGAACCTTTGCCAAAATGGATTTATAGCGAAAGTTCCACGATGACTGGTTTTTGCTATACAAAACCCTAACCTTCAAATTGTCGCAAGTGCCATACATTGCCTTCCTTTAGGTTAGCTCTGATACCATGTTAAGATTTAATATGCTAAGAGAGAAAATATCAGCATTGCATTTCATTTCACAACAATAGCATATACAGGATCATTGAAAGAACAACAAGCACAACATAAACACAAGAGACACATATTTATCCTGGGAAACCCTCATGGGGTAGAAAACCCAGCAAAGCTTCCTCAATATAGATGACCAGCAAATACAAAGATGTAAACCCTAGACATGAGCTCCTTCTCCTCCATAGCAGATCTCTCCCTCACCTATGCGCCATTTACAAGTGAGTGTAGTGTGTGTTAAATGAGGAACACAGCTCCTCTATTTATACACAACTCCGACTTGTCTTTTACACAAGCTAGGTCAGCCCCAACTTAACCACTTTACATAATGTGATAGGGCCGACCCCACTAGGGTGGTCTAATAACCCTTAGACCCACATAACACATACAGGGCCGACCCCTCTAGAGAAGTCTAATAACCCAAGTTACCACGGAGGAATAAACATCTCCGGATACATGACAAAGTCTCATCGGAGGAATGAAATATCTCTGGAATAATAAAGTACAAATATAATATTCTTAGAAGTTACAATATTTCAACAGGGAAAAGCTTAAATTCCACGAGTCGTTGATTTGCATCTAATGGCCCACGGGGTAACTTGGTAACTTGCTTCATGGAAGTGACTAGAATTTATTAATTAGAAGGTTATTATAAAACATATTTATATAGGATTTCAAAGTGGTCTTCATGTTAATATAAATCAAATTAAAGTTAATATTTGGTTTGTGGCTAATCCACATTTAAAGAATTTTTTTTTCAAATTAGAATAAAAAATAATCCTAAGATGTTACTAACACATTTATCTTTACATTGGAGAGTATTGAAAAAAATTATAAATGTATTTTAATGTAAACCCCTGAATATATATTCCAAAATCAAAATTCCTTCTTTTTACATAAAACTTTTTTAATGTGCCCAAAATTTGAAGTTTTTTTCCTATTTGCCGAGTTTGGCCGAGTCTATCCCGAGTTTTTCTCGAGTCTTTCCCTAGTTGACGAGTCCTATGCCAACCGAGTCTTTGCCAAGTCCGAGTCTTGCAACATTGATTTAAACATCACTTAAGAGGGGGACAGATGCTAGGCACAATAGTTTCTCATGCAACTAAACTGATGATTATTTCATGAAGATTAAGATTGAGGGGCTCTTAGATGGAACACCGTAGGGGATTTGAAGGCACTTGACACATGGGAAGTTACACTTTTGGAGGCCCGTCTTAACTTTTGGAGCAATTATCTTTTGACAGAGTGCTCAATGACATTATAAGCAGAGTGGCTGTGGGATTTCCGAAAAGTGGTTATAATAGATTGATAAATATTAAGGAAGTCGGCAATTTCAAAAGTGTAACTCATGTTGAAGAACACTTGGTCAATCTCTTAAAGGAGGGTCGTGCCTTCTTTTCTTGAGCTATTTTGGAGGTGTTTGCTAACTAATTACATTGTTGAAATTTTCTCATGGAGTTAGTTACTTGTAGGCTGTAGCAAGTGGATCTAAACAACTCCATTTGTTTATTATTGTTGAACTCTTCTCAAAGAGTTGGTTAGATTAAAACTATTATTGTATTATTTCTCTTGGAGAAAAAATGGATCTAACCACTAGCTTTCTATTTCTAGAAAAAATAGTTGAGCAAATAGTGGATCTAGAAAGAGAAATTATTATTTTCTTGTAAAAGAAGTTGAGCTACACTCTTTATATAAAGAGTAGCATTTCCTCATCCATTTTCATGGTTGGATCATGGGAGTTTTCCTCTCCTTGGAGCTTAATGGATATATATTCTTGGAGCATATGTGAATTGTAAGGGCTTTTTCCTATTAATGTGTGGGCTTTATGGATTAATAGAGTTATATTAATTTCTAACGCTTGTGGTTGAAAAGCTATAGTATTCAAAATAAGGCGAAGAGTTGAGTTGCTGCCCTACAAATGGATTACGGTTGTAGATTATTATCTCCCCTTAATCCTATTATTTCATTGAGTAAACAAGTTTGGCATGTAATTGTTTAAATTCCTGCTTAGTGAATGTCCCAATGAAATGTAAATCTTGAATAATAACTGAAAGTAGAATCTATTTACTCTTTTCTTACAAATAATTTGGTAATTTCCAGTAAAATTTAAGATGAAATTGACATGCTAATTTGCTTTTAGTTTCCCCTTAATGCATATGATTAAATCAGCCCTCTTGGATTAGCCTTTTACTCTATTTTCCCGTGTTGGTATAAGCACTAGTCTCTTAATCTTTCCATCACATTTTTATTGTATGCTACAACAGTATTTTGTTAAGGCTTACTCATCGTATCGCCTCGAATTTCCATGCCATAGCCTTAGGAATCTTATGTAGGGATACCCACTTTGAGTTGGAGGAGAGCCAAACTAAAGTTGGTGAGGGTGTTACTGTGGTGTATGTGGTAGCCCCTCTAAGTTACCCTTAGATTAACTTTGTTCTTCAGGGCTTTAATTTGACATGCTAATTTAGGAGATAACAATACCCAAGCTCATCGTCCTCATCAAGTTGTTGCTATACAACGACATTTGATTGATTTGTTGCACTTATCCCATAAGTTGGTTTCTTGCATTTTAGTAGTTGAAGATTGTTGTTTATTTAAACCAAATTTTCTGTGCTCTTTACAAATGGATTGTTCTTCTTCACCTAATGAATAATGGAATATGTGCTGCAATTCCTATCACATGCATAGTAGTTGGAAAGCTGGGTCACCAATTGAATAGCCAGATGCTAGGGCTCTAGAGTTTAATCTCCATGCATCGTCCACCAATCAATTTGGGCATTGTTCTTGTATCCTCTTGTGCCAAATTTGATCAAATTAATGGAAAGACATTGTGCTCTAATAAGACTACCCTCTTCTAAAAGATACATTTTTGACAAAGTTTCCATGAATCCTTCCATTAGTAATTACCCTTTCATTATCTATGGGTGGAACTCACAATTTACAATTCAATGCACAAACTACTATATGCGAAGGAGAGTTTAGTTTATATCACCTTTCATGAATAGTAGCATTGATCTTGCCATAAATCTCTTTACTTATATTGTAAGGTCCTTCAATTGCATTTCTAAATCTATCTATCACAACGACCATTGTTTCATAAAATTCTAAAGTAGGGTAATTGTCTGTAAATATCTAATGGTCTTCACCATAGGTTGCATGAAGGTCATCATATTTTCGACATCTGCCCACTGTTTCCTATCAATCATATTAGACTTTTTCCTGCCTCTTCTATTTTGGAAAGTTTTCAGCTAAGTTCCACTTAGGTGATTTCAAGTGAGCCTGTGAAGATAGAACAAGTCTACTTGTTCATAATCAGAAGATCAGAAGTCCTAGCAGGCCACCTTGGCCCATTTTTTTTAATAAAATCACATGTCCATGCCCTGCGGGGAAATTCTAAAAAATGTCATAGCATGATGGTTTTGTAAAGGACTCGGCTTTCCTAGTGAAAGTTTTCTGTGTTTTCAGCGCACCCGGTTTCAATGTCAAAATTTCAGTGTTTAATGCCAACCCAGTTTTCATGTTGGCTGGAAATTGCACAATATTTTCAGACAAATAAAACACCGCTGAAATACACTTTTAATGACAGAAAATTAAATAATAAATGCACACCATAAATTTCAGACTCAGATTTTTGGCAAACTTGCCCAGGAAAAACCCACAAGGGGAAAACCTGTTTAGAGAGAGATTTTTATTTCTTCAGCAAAATATAGAACAACAATTATAGTAGAAAATACAACTTATCTCCACCGTAATAAATGCACCCAGAAGCTTCCTCGATTTCTGTGCCAACTGCATAACCTCGTTTTCTGTTCTTGCTGCCCGATTTCTGTGCAGAAACAGAAACTCGTTTTCTGTGCTTGCTGCCCGATTTCTGTGCAGAAACAGAACCTGGAAATATGTGTAGAAAGTACAGTCCCTTGAAATATGTGCAGAAAGTACAGTCGATACAGACTGTACGGCCCTCGAAAAATGTACCTGAAACTTTCCTCGAATTCTGTGCAGTGTACGGCCTCGGTTTCTGTTCCAGTGATCTCGGGATTCATGCCCAGTGATCCTCCTCGAAACTCGTGCCCTCAATAACTGCTGTACGGCCTCCTTGGGATGCGTGCTGATTCTAAATCTCTTTGCCTTGAAAACAGTGGTCTCGAAATTCGTGCTGAAAAAAACTCGCTGCCTGGAAATTCGTGCTCCTTCTCTCCCTGCTCTCTCCTTCACTCTCTTCTCAAAAGTGTGTCTCATTTGCCTTTCCCTTGCTTTTTGTCTAAACCCTAGGTGGGTGAGGGGCCATCTAATCCAATGGCTGAGATTAGGCTAGATGGGTGGATGAGATTAAATGTTCTCATTTAAATCTCACAACTATTAATTTCACTCACCTCACTTAAATTTATCAAAAGTGACTTTAATCACTAAAGTCACATCAAATGCTCATCTCAAGTCAATTAATGCAAGGGTCACTTTATTTCCCCTTTTCAGTGACTAACGCAAAAGTCACCTAGGGGAACACTTTCCTAGGTACACAAATCAACACCTAGGACTTAGTTATCAGTCCGACAGTCGACTAGCCCAGAGTGTTTTTTCCCTTGTCAGTTATAGGTTGTTAAATAAACGAGTTATAATTTTCGAGTTTTTCATGAGATACCCTTAACTCGTCACCAAAGCAAAACATATTTACATGATATGTACATATTGAACAATGTCCAAAGAGAGTGTCAAAACAAGCTACTAGCATTGGCACTACTTGGCATTAGGTGCCATTTGAAGTAGAGGCAGATGCACTAGGATATGCCATGGGTGCCATGCTCATCCAAAAAGGTAGGCTGATGGAATCATGTTCAGAGACATTATGTGATTTAGTTTTTGAAAACTTGACTGATGATAAGGAGTCGTATGCTATTGTGTAGCAGAGAAGCACTAGCAACACTACCTCTAGGGAATCAAACCATTTTGTATATTGAGTGCAAGCACCATTTCAGTATTTGCAGACATTATCAAATTTGTAAGAGTCAACACCTCAAGTGGTCACCCTACTTGGAGCTGTTCATCCTGGTCATCAAGTACAAGTTTGCACATAATGTAATAGCCAATTTTCTATCTCAATCACCAACTAATAACTATGGCTACTTTGACTACTTGTAGCTTAGCTGATAAGGACTTCAATAACATTTTTGAATGATTAAAGTAAATTGAACAAAAGATGAAACATGGAGTACAATGATTCTCACCTTAAAGGTGAGTTAGTGTGATGTGTACCTCAACCCCAACTACTAACGTTGATGAGAAGCACACAATCAAAGATAGCAAAAAACATTGAAGAATTTGCATACGTAAATTTACTTTCCAAGATGTTGAAAAGTACTTTTGAAGTTGTACACAATGTGACATGTCAAAAATAGCAAATTGTATGTTAAGACTCCATCTCTGCACATATCAGAATCCTTCCAACTGTATTACGCTTTTCTTTAAATATGGATGTATGTTCTGTAGATTTTCAGGTTATCCAAATCAATGAATAATTTACTCTTTAAGTTAACTCAGTATGTGATTACCACCTTTCATAATTTTTTGTATAAATAGGTTGATGAATACTCTCGAAGCACGGTCCCAAATATCTGGGCAGTTGGAGATGTGACAAATCGAATTAACCTTACACCTGTGGCACTAATGGAGGGCACTTGCTTTGCTGTAAGTACACCATTTGTAACGCAACTGCTTTCTGTCTTATAATATGGATGCTTCTTCCCTTGGATTAAGATGATGCTTGTCTTCCTATTATGGTCTTGCTATTATGCACTAATACCATCATTCTGTAATTAACAATTCTTGCAGAAAACTGTTTTTGGTGGACAGCCCACTAAGCCTGACTATAATCATGTTCCTTGTGCAGTATTCTGGTAATCTATCCTGCCACTTTTGTTTTCTTCATTCTGAAGTTTATGGTTGATTGAACTGTTTCAGCAGCACTGCTTTGCTTTTGAAGCCAGCCTTTGTAGGTTATGCTATTGTTACAATCTCATAGTTTCTTGTATATTGTTTCTCAAGAGTCAAAACCTGAAAAGTACAATTTTATTAGCTCAGTGAATAAGGTATGGCTAATCAGCTAAAACTACTGTAGCACAGCTCACAGGAAGTACAATGGACTTTTCTTTTTCTGACTTTTGGTTCCTGTGCATAACTTTTATGTGGTTTGAGTGTGACATGTCATTTTTTTTAGTTATTTCTCAATAATGTTCCAACCATCTATTCCTGGTTCGAATATCTATGAAGTCTACATATCCATGGCATTGTGTTACCGGATCTGCCACCCCAGTGTGTAGGATCCACGGATCCCGGGATCCGATATGTATCCGAATCTGATCCGTCTAGAATCCATCATGGAAACGTATCCCCTACAGAAGGAAATGTATCCTGGTCCTAAGAAACGGATCCTGTGAAAAATCAAACAATTCCTGAAATTTTCAAACGGATCCTGAAACTTCCAGCTCTTCTATGACCCATTGATCCCCCCAAAAAATGTTTTTTAATGAAAAACTTAAAAAACCCTAAACAACTAATGGCTAAAAGTGTAAAACCCATTTTTGCTCAAGGTCTGATCTATCCTTATGTGAAGATCTGCTCTTGAACTCTGATATATCAATATCAAGTTCTGCTCTCAATGTTTTTATTTGATTTATCTTTATGGTCAAGGTCTGCTGTCAAGGGCTGATCTATCTTTATGTGCTATGTTGTTGCTCACTTCACCTACACTGTTATGTAGTCTTGCCATAGCCTTCAAGAAAACCACTTTATTCCCTGATGATAGGGACATGTGGATGTGGCTCACAAAAACACTACTATGACCTGCTTCAAGTTCATGCTGAAATGGTTTTTAAAATGATCAATATCAATCATGGTTACAACTCATCAAATTATCAGCTATGGTACATGAACTCTCTCTTTTGGCAATAACTTATAGTTATACTCTTGTGTTTCATGAATAGTTTTGACTCTTCACTCTATATTTTTATTTATTATATAAATATTTTTATATTTTTTTGTACTTGCCGTTTCCCCGCCGTATCCGGATACTGGGTTTTAAAAAGTCTGGCGAATCTGTATCTGGATCTGTATCCAAATCCTAGTAACTTAGCCATGGCTTTTCGTTGTCCTTTTCAATGCTTTTTATAACTTTACAACTCTCTTATGGAAAATTGAAAAACCTTAGCATATTATTTTATTCGTTGAACCCAGTTCTATATCTTCTAAAGACCATGTTTTCCAAATCACCTGAGAGTAGATTAGTTTGGGTGTGATTTTGGCATGGTTTTACTTGTCTCAGTTGCTGAGTGCGTGAGTGCAGAAAAGTGACTGTGCAGCTTAGATCCAGTCATGATTGTACTTTCCACTCCTTTTGGTTTCTCTGAACATTGCAAAATATACTACTTGCAATCCATCTCAATCATCTATTTGCATCCAAAATATTAGACACATACTAGTCGTATAGCAAGATGTGATTGAGCAATACGAGCTGCTGACCTGGTGTTTTGTATGTTTCTGCTTCATATTTAGACCCCTTAACCTTTGAACAGATTGGGAGCGGAATCAGATTGAAATGCTGTCTAGCTTTCTTCTGTGATACATAGGCAAATAGCCACCAGATAATTTTGATTCCTTCTGGTAAACTTTGCAGTTGATTCTGTGCAGTTTCTATTTATGTTTTATTTAGAATTGACCTCCAGGTTACAAACATTAGTACTATGATCTAGTGCAGAGTAAAATCAGCTGTATGGATATGCTTTCCAATTAAATTGTAACAGGAGTAAACTGAAACCAAGAAATAGAATACATAATTTTTTAGAATTTTGAATGTCACATTGACTTCATTCATGTGTATTGTGCCCATTACCATATAAGTTTTTGAGGGTAATGCTTGTATTTAATTGTCAGACAATAAGACAATTATGATAACGTTTCCATGGCTTCTTTGTTTTGAACTTTTCATATTATATGTGTGTGTGCGTATTTGATCTCATTGACTACAAGCCCAGTCTGTTCTTTCAGTATTTTCATTTATTATTTTACTTTTGCAGTATACCTCCTCTCTCTGTTGTGGGCCTTACAGAGAGGGAAGCTGTAGAGAAAGCTAAGGGTGATATCGGCATCTTCACTTCAACATTTACACCCATGAGAAATACAATATCAGGGTAAGAGAAATGAGTGTTACATTGTATCTCGAGGACTTGAAATGCTGAATGGGATTTATAAATTTCTAGGCATTTATATGGATAGTTAACAAGTTAGATGAATTAAACATAAGAAGCATGAATGTTGACCATTTTTTTTAACAAATAGAGCATTATTAGCTTCTCTAACATGACTAGTTTAGATGGTTACAGAAACAATAGTCTTTCATTGGTCTATCCCATCTACTCTATATAAGAAAAAGTTTAAAACCTTTATTAGATATTGTTTGCGTTTTTTAATGTAATTTGCATTCAGCTAGGTCCACGTAGTCTCTTTCTCAATCCTAAATATCGCTGAGTACTTTCATTTGTGCATGGAACGTTTATGCATTGGTCTAACTTTGTCTTGATTAAAGTATAATTTAGAATGCATGGTATAGGGAATAAAATCCTACAGAAAGAAGTGAGGCTGGGGACCTTGCGATTCACTATGGTGACTTCTTGAACAATGGCACCCTCATTTTTTAAATTAATTGTACAATTAATTTAAAAAATGAGGGTGCCATTGTTCAAGAAGTCACCATAGTGAATCGCAAGGTCCCCAGCCTCACTTCTTTCTGTAGGATTTTATTCCCTATAACAAACTTGAAAACTAGTTTATCGTGTACATTGGAGTGTTTCGCAAATGTATCAAGCTTTATCTCATGGGTGTTATAACTTTCTTAACATTGGCTTATTTAACGATGTGTTTGCCATCCTTTGACTGTTCTTAATTATGAGACTTGCAATTGCAGTCGTCCTGAAAAGACAGTTATGAAGCTCGTCGTGGATTCTGACACTGACAAAGTTCTTGGGGCATCAATGTGTGGTCCTGATGCTCCTGAAATCATGCAGGTACTTAAAATTTTTGAGTTTACATACTTAGCACATTGCACATGGATGGTTGCTTTGGTTCTTTAATTTTTATTTTGATTCTCATCCTGTAATATTTGTTTGTCTCCATTTCTCATAATCAATATTTTTAACTATTTTGGTATGTTGTATGGTTTTTCTAGTTTTGTTAAATCTGTTAAATGAGAAATATTTAAAATATTTAGCAATGCCATTTATTTAAGCAAGTAAAATGCGTAATCAAATGTAGTTGCAGTGTTCATTAAGTGATATGATTATTTTCAGTTTTTCTAACGAGTTGAAATGCCATTTGTAAACAGCTGTGTCATATTCGTCAAGTATATGAGAAAAATTGCCTGTCCACATTAATAGTTGATTATAATTTATAACCAAATGATTAACGTGCTTACTACATATGCATTGTTATTAAGACTTATGTTTTGTGCTAACATCTATCCTACGGGTCCTACCTTTTGATTCTTGAGCAGCCTCCCTCAAATAGCTCTCTGGTGCATAGCCTAGTTGATTTATTTGTAAGTGGGAGACGGTTGCAAATATTATAGTGTTCCTTTTGTTGGTTCTAGTTTTTAATCCTTTCAGTTCATACGTTTGGTGGCTTGACATTAGTTTTTGACATTTTGTTTTAGGCATTTGTAAGATAGTGTTTTAGGCACTACCTCCAAGCTATCAACTTTTTAGATGAATACTCAGCAGTGTTGAGCTTCATAGGTAAGCAAATACATACATGTATTTGTGAATCGATACTTGCTTGTGCAGGCATGTGGTTCTTCATCCTGACCTGTCAGCTATATTGTGTTAGATTTTAATTATAGCAGTATAATTTTCATCTCTTTCAATTTATAAACAATATAGGATCACTGAACGAACAACTATGCACAGAAACAATAGATACAATAGTTTATCCTGGGAAAACCCAAACTCGGGAAAAACCCAGCAACCCTTTGTTACTCAGAGATTCAGTACAATAAAGATAAAAGTAAAAGAAGAATAGATGCCCAAAGAAAACTGCTGCAAATGTCTTCTGCTACCCAAAAGGTCGAACTTCTCCGCTTGAGCGAACTTGCTTGAGGTGTGTTAAATGGGAGGGCGACTCCTCTATTTATACTGCACTTTTGAGTGATTTTTCCAACTGGGCCAACTTGACTTCTTTAATGGGCCTACTTGTCATTTTTCTGGGCAGTGTTGCCCATTGTTTGGGGCAGACTACCCATTGTTTGGGGCAGTCTTACCCACTGCTTTTTGTGGGGCCGACTTGTCTCTTATTTATTTTGTAGGTCGTCTTTAGCTAGTGAGAATACCTCACGTAGCTATAACAACAACATATTGCACTTCGTTTTTGGGACACCAGGATGCGTTTCAGGGACGACTGGAAGCCATTCCCTAAATTTATAGGGGCTGGGGCAAGGGAATGACAAAAAAATTATTTTAAAATTGAACTCCCTAAAAAGTTTCTAAGAAATTTAGATCCCTCTGTTTCCTCTGTTTCACATCATATTTGGGGAAAACATTTTTTTTCTCACCGTTTTCACTGTCATATGGGAGTAAACTCTTCATTAACCAAACTAGTACAAACGTTTCCTTGGACAAAATCATATATATTGCATGCCAAAATAAAAATCCCTAAGTTGCCAGGAAACTTGGGTACGGAGACGGGGACGCCACTTTTTGAAACAGGGGACTTGGGTATGCTGGGGGTACTGTAGATATATATATATATTTTCCAAATGGAAAATATCTATCACTCTAAATAAAGAGTGATCATGAACTGTCCTTTAAGGACTTACATTAAACCTTCGTGAGTATTACATCTCATCCGTCAATATGTTTCTTACTTAGTTTGCATATAAAATTTTACATAACAAAATTATATCAGAATGACAATGTAATTCTATCCTCTGTTCTTCCAGCTATCGGTGTCATTTCTTGATTCCAAAGGTTGGTTTGCAAAATTGCTTCCCTTATGAACGAGCTTTTAGGACTGGTAGCTGTCCCGTTGTTCTGCTCTTGAATCTGCTCTATATATAGCCTGGCTGTTTGCGCGATCACGTTCTTTCAAAAATAAACATCAGCTTAATGGTCCAATCCTCCTGCACAGTTTGGAATATATCTTGGATCTCAGTCCTGAGTGGTGAAGTGGTTCAGCAACTGACCTCTGCTGAATTCCTCCACTTCAATTACGCCTGGGTGAATTGCCAAGGCTAATTTAGAAAGCAAGTCTGCTTCTGCATTAATTTCTCTGTAGATATGGTTGAATGAGACTGATTCAAAATAGCCTAGCACATGTTGTATCTCTTTTAGGAGATGTTGTAACTGAGGGGCGTGTATATGTGATTTACCATTAGCCCAATCTATGACCATCTTAGAATCCCCAAACATTTGGATCTGCTTCAAATTTTTTCTTTTGGCAATTCTGAGTACCACCCAAAGAGCTGTTAATTCTGCCTTGCTATTGGTTGCTCTTCCTGGTGCATATTTAATGCAAATCTTGATGTCATCAAACAAGTGTAATACTCCTCCTGCACCTCCTAGTGGAGGAGTCTTGACTAGCACCGTCGAAGAAAGCCCATGGCTCATTTTTGTTAATGGATGGGGGAATGATTTCCCGTTTTTTCCTGTCTTTAACAATTGTCTTGTGTTCCTGTACTTTTTGCCGTAGTGTGACAGAAATACAGTCTGTTGAGATCCATCTATTTTTGAAAATTACTTGATTACGAGCTTCCCATATTGTGTAAACAAAGAGAGCGAGGAATGCATCGAAATTACGTACCGCTTCTGATTTCCACCAGTTTTGGGCGCGTTGCTCCAGTGAAGCCTCTCTTGGCGCAATCCTTGCATTAACCATTTTGATGGAGACTTTGTCCCATACCTCGCCTGCGAATGGACACAAGCTGAATAAGTGAGAAGAAGTCTCCTCGTTTGAATTGCATAAGACACAAATGCTTGGTGCATGGAGAACTCTCTTCTTTAGGTTCTCCCATGTTAACAGTTTATTGTTTAATGCTAGCCAAAGAGTTATAATTGTTTTAAAGGGACTGTGTAATTTCCATAAAAATTTCCACCACCATTTTTTCTCCCCTGCGAATGATTCCTGACAGACTGAATCATAGCCAAGTTTAGCTTCAAATTCTCCATTCACTCCGTTTTTTGACCATACCAATTTGTCGTCCTCACCTTCTTCCAGGTGAAGAAAGTTGGTCACCAATTTATTAATGTACCTATTCCATTCTTCCGCTAAAATTCCAGTTAAAGCTAAGTCATGAGGTGATTTCCAACTGTTTCTACCTCTTAAATGAGGCTATTGTAATTGAGCGTCAGCCAGGACAAATATCTGCTGGGATTTTAAGTTTTCCTTCAATTCAATTGTCATTCTGAACTCTTCACCTGCTCCCATCCATGGATTCTCACCTATCCTAACTTTCCTTCCGTCACCAATCTGCCAGGCTGTACAATTGCCAATTATAGGGAAAGCCAGGACCATCGCTTTCCAGCCAGCTGAACCATTTTTGAAGGATTTAGATGGACTGCGGAACCATTCATCTATTGGGGAGTTATTACAGTACTTAGATCTAATGACCTTTCCCCACAAGGAGTTTGGTCTTTGGGTGATTCTCCATAATGTTTTGGCAGCCAGTGCTCTGCTAAATAAATCCAAATTCTTTATTCCCCATCCCCCCAGATTCTTGGGTTGAGATAGAGTCTTCCATTGGACTAAAGGAATACCATCAGCTTGCTTGCTTGCCGTCCACATAAAAGAAAAACTCTTTTTCCTTATTTTTACCAATATTCCTTTAGGTATGTAAGCTATGGATGCCCAGTATACAAGTATACTCTGAAGCACTTCTTTCAAAAGAACCAATCTTCCTCCCCTTGCTAAAATCTATTCGTCCATAGGGAGATGCATTTTTCTACTTTTTCGTAGAGCCAAAGCCAATCCTGAAAGGAATAACAGTTAGGCTTTAGAAAGAACCCAAGATACTTAACACCTTCAGACATAGCGATCGTTGGGAAGGATAGTATCTCCTTTGCTGTGTTTAAAATTTCCTCCAAGAGTTCATTATGCGCCAAGGCCGATTTTTCTGTATTTATCCTCATTCCTGTGGCCTTCTGATAAAGAACCAAAATTGAATCAAAGGTTTTTAAGTTCAATATGTTGCCATTCCCGAATATGAGGACATTGTCGACAAATAGAGTGTGAGTTAACTCCTCCGTGCTTGTAACTTTCACCCCTTCTATTTTTTTACTTCTCTTAGCATCAAGTATCAACCTACTCAGTGCATCTGCTACTAAAATAAAGAGGAATGGGGAGAGAGGACACCCTTGTCGGATTCCTCTTGAAGTTCTGAAAAAGGACGAAGGGAAACCATTAATTAGTACTGCATAGGAAGTGGATTGGACGCATCCCATTATCCAATCAGTGACTTCTAGCGGCATTCCGATCTGAATAAGTAGCAGGCACAAGAATGTCCAGCTTACTCTGTCATAAGACTTAGACAGATCTAATTTTAAAAGCAAAGGCCTTCTGCTTCTCTTTTTTTATAGAATGAAAAGCTTCCTGTGCAAGAGAGACAACATCATGAATCCGCTTGTTGAACAAAAAACCAAATTGCTCCTCTGTGACAATCTCATTAAGTATAGGTTTTAACCTCTGAGTAATTATTTTTGCAATTATCTTGTAAATCATATTGCAACACGCAATTGGTGTGTAATCATCAAAGGATTCGTTCTTTTGCTTCTTAGGGATCAAAGTTAAGAAGGTTGAGTTGAAAGAGCCTAGCACTTTTCCTGACCTTTGCGATTCTTGTACTACTTTTAGGAGATTTTCCTTGAAATTTTCATAGAATCCCTGATAGAATTCTATGTTGAAGCCGTCAGGTCCAGAACTCTTTCCTTTATGGAAGGAATGGATGATTTGACTTAACTCCTCTTCCGTTATATCTTCCTTTAATGCCTTACTCATCTCTTCACTGATTAACTTAGGGAACAGCCTTAAAACCTCTAAAATTTCAGAAATTGGGCAGCCAGAAGGCTCTGTGAACAGGGAAACAAAAGGAACTAACTTAGGGAACAACATTTGCTTTATCTTGAAAGGAACTAACCAATGTCCCCTCTTCATTTTTAATTTCTGAGATTGTATTTATATTTATTCGATGGCTGGCATAATTGTGGAAGAATTTGGTGTTGTTATCTCCTTCCGCGATCCAGATAGCCCTACTTTTTAACCTCCATACCTATTCTTCCTTAGCCAACAATGTGTCTCGTTTGCCCTCTAGTTGCCTTACATTCACCAGCTCTTCTTCAGAGAAAGTACCAGTTTTTGAAGAAGAGTAGATCTCCTTTAATTTGGATTCTACTCTTAATTCTTCTTGGTCGGCCAACTTATGCTTCTTTTCCCATTCTTTAGACACCTTCTTGGCCCGGGCTAGGTTGTCAGCAAATTGTTGCATAAAGGATGAATTCAAAGTAGAGTTTAAGCGAATCCAGGCTTCTAGGATCTTAACTTTATACTCCTCTTTTTCCAGCCATATAGGGTTAAATTCGAATGGAGATGGAGGCTTTTTCTCCGGAATTTGTACTGATAAGATGATTGGTCTATGATCTGAGAGACCACCATCTTCGATTGAGGATTGGAAAATTAACCGTCCATTTATTAACCCCTTTGTGATCATAAAACGATCCAATCTTTTGGATATTGCTTGCTCTCCTCCTCTTTTATTTCGCCAAGTTGGTTCCACTTTCGTTGGTTGTATGTCTATCAATCCATTCTTTTCGAACAAATTGATAAAATAAGAACTCAAGGAGTTAGGTCTGGCATTCTTACCCCATACTTCTTTGGCAAAGAGAGTGAGGTTTAGATCCCCTCCTAGAATTACATTTGGGAGCTTGAGCATTCCTGTATTTCCCAGCTTCTCCTAGAAATTCTTTCTATCATAAAAGGGTCCATACACATTTAAGATGGAGAATGTGATGCCCGTTTCATTATCCTTCAACGTTGTCTCTAAAACCGAGTTAAAAGAGCTTGATGATATCAACTCCATTCCTGTTCTCCAAGCTGTAACTAAACCACCTGAATGCCCAACAGCATCCCCACTGATTTCATCTTCCAATCTCTTAGAAAACCGGATAAGATTTCCTCTGCTTTGCTTCCTTCCGTCATTGCTTCTTGTATCATTAGGACTGATGGCCTAGTTAGAGTCATCAGTCTTTTGAGGGTATTTGTTTTGGAGGTCCCCCTAACCCCCTTGCATTGAAAGAGAGGAGGATCATTTTATAACCCTCGATGGGGCCAATTCCACTCTAAGGGCCCGGTTTATAGTACTATGTTTTCCGAGTTTAATGTCTAAAGCTGTTTTGTTTTTGAGCTTTTAATAAAAAGGATTTCCTTCTAGCCTGCTGTTTTAATTTATTGTTAAGCGCTAAACCCCCAGTAGAGGTTTCATCGACTTTACGAGGGTTTTTGGATCTAAGCTCATACTCTCTCTTTTGTCTGGCAATTCTAACAGGTTTTGAAACTTCTACCCTTTGTCTAGAAGTAGACAAATTCTCATTTTTATCGATTAACGAGGAAACTATTGTTAGGATATTCCTATACTCCATCCTAGTCCTACTAGCTTTCTAGTCATTTTCATTTTCAATCATGCATGCAAAATTAGGGTTTGCATGCATTTTGCATGCATTCTAGGTCATCAGTCCCAACACCTAGTCCTCAACAAACTAGCCCCCGGAGCTTCTTTCAGATCATTTCTAGGCCTCCCAGTGACTAATGCGCCCTCCTTTGCTCCACTGCATGACAAGGGCGCCTTCTTCACCTACCAGTCCAGTTATATTCAGTTATATTGAGTTATCTTCAGTTATTTCCTTGATTTAAGGATTAACTGACTCTTTACTGAGTTTATCACTCTGTTGGACCTCCAGTGAGACTAGATTGACCATTCTGACTCCAGTTAACTCCTATGGCGCCCTCCACTGAGCCTCCCTCACTATATTAGTGCTTCCATGTGCCAGTTACACCAACCACATTCAGTTAGACTCAGTTTGACTCCCGATTGATCATTACTTGTGCATTGATGACTTCACTGATGAGAAGGTGGACTCCTAGTTAGGCATTGATGACTCTCCACTGATTATGGATCTGTGCATGAAGGCCAATTCGAATTCCTCCTAGTGAATTCGAATCCTCATACTCACATTGTATATTTACCAGTTCATTTTTGTTAATAGTAACATGTGTAAATATTCTGCCTCAATCAGAGTTTCTTTGGATCTAAGTTCTATTGCTTGTCTCTTCTTCTATTATTCCTAAATTCTTTCATTGTGAGGTTTACATCATCTCTTTGGATCTTATGTGGGCAATTTCACATGGTATCAGAGCCATTTGAGAGTATATTCTACCTCCATTCTTGAGAGTTTTTTGCAGGTATTTCGAAGATCCAGTAGTTGCAGCAGCAAATTCAGCAGCTTTCTATTTGCACTTGTTCAAGCAGTCAAGATGAGCAATTCGAATGCTCCTTCTTCTCCTATACTTCTCACTCCTTTCAATTACTTCGAATGGAAGAGTGAGATGAAGATTTTTTTGATGACAAAAGGGTTTGAAAGATTGGTTTATGAAAAAGATGCCACACCACATATAGCTAGAGAAAGAATCAAGCATCTAACCAAATTGGATGAAGCCTTTGGATACATATGCCTTTACAGGTCCAAAGATCTATTGTTCCATGCTAAAGGTTTGAAGTCTCCAAAAGAGTTATGGACCAAATTGGAGAACCTTTTTGGCAAACAGGATGGGATGAGAGGCTACACTCTTGAAAATGAATTGGCTTCTCCGCAACCTAGCAATTTCGAGAGCATTCAAACATTTATCTCAAAATTTCAGAATTTGGTTACTCAATGCAAGCATTGTGGCATCACCAAAAGTGATGAGCAATTAGTACTCTCCACTTTGAGCAAACTTGGATCTCAATTTTCTATTTTTGTCTCTACTTTCCATTCTGGGCGAATGTCAATCCCTAGATGGAAGTTTCCTACCTTGGAAAAATTTACTACCGCTCTCATTCAAGAAGAGGACAAATTGATTCAAATGGGTACCATCAAGACCTCCAGAGATCTAGCTCTTTTAGCTGGTGAATCAAGTGGAGCGAATGCAAGAGGGGGACAAAAAGGCAAAGGAAAGAAACCTTCAAGATCCAAGAATGACAAACAAAAGAGACCTAATTGTACCTACTGCAAGAGAGGAAACCATCCTGAGCATGCCTGCATGCATAAGAAGATTGATCTTCTAACCAAGCTTCTTGAACAAAACCAAATTGTTGTTCCAAAAGAAGCAAAGATGTCTGATTCTGGAAGTGGATCTGATGATTGTCATGCATTGATGGCTGGTTTTTCAAAAACAAAAGCTCTCCTCATAGATTCTAGAGCTTCCAACCACATGATGGCACAAGAAGAATCCTTCTCCTCTTTGGATCTCCAAGATGGGCCTATTCACATGGGAGACAACTCTCAGATTTCTGACAAAGGTTTGGGTACAGTTCATATGGAGCATGGTAAGTTCAAAAATGTCTTATTTGTTCCTTCTCTTACAGCTAATTTGTTGTCAGTATATCAAATGACTCATACAGGATCTCCAAAACAAGTAATTTTTGGTCCAGACACAGTAGAGATTACAGAAATCTCCACTGGAAAGGTTATAGCAAATGGGATTGCTAATCATGCCTCAAAGGCATATGAGTTCTCACACTTCATGCCCTTCTCTCCAACTATTCCTTCAGATTCTGATGAAGATCACAGTGACTTCTCTTCCAGTGACTCCTATTCTAGTGAAGAAGAAGATCAAGATTTTGATGTTGAGATCATGGTTCAAGAAGATTCAGAACCAACACCTATTCTCATTCCAGATTCAAGAGAAATATGTTCTCACACAGTCCTTGCTACTACTGATAACACAGTTGATGATTTATTTGCTTACAGAACTACTAGATTTCAGCAGCATGCTAACCTTGCATTATGCCATCCATCTCTCCATGAGAGATGCAGCATGATGATGGGATTCTCTCTTCCATCTTTTGGGAAGACTACTCATGTTCCATTCGCTCTAGATACAGAAAAAGTTCCTGAAAGACTTGCTTCATCCTCCACACAGTGGGAGACCTTCTTACATGGGATCAGCTTGCCAAGTCTTTTGGAAAAGTTTTCACTGATGAAAGCTTCTTTCTTTTCTGCATGATGGTTCTTTGAGTTATTTACTGTTCTTTTTGAGGGGGGGGTATTTTTTCCATGAGGTTTTCTCCATTTCCTCAGTTTATGGACAATTATGTATTTTATTATCATTTCATTTATTGTATGGGTGACCTTTGGTCCTAGTTACCAGGGCCCATGATGGATTAAGGGGGTGTGTTAGGATATTCCTATACTCCATCCTAGTCCTACTAGCTTTCCAGTCATTTTCATTTTCAGTCATGCATGCAAAATTAGAGTTTGCATGCATTTTGCATGCATTCTAGGTCATCAATCCTAGCACCTAGTCCTCAGCAAACTAGTCCCCGGAGCTTCTTTCAGTTCATTTCTAGGCCTCCCAGTGACTAATGCGCCCTCCTTTGCTCCACTGCATGACAAGGGCGCCTTCACCTACTAGTCCAGTTATATTCAGTTATATTGAGTTATCTTCAGTTATTTCCTTGATTTAAGGATTAATTGACTCTTTACTGAGTTTATCACTCAGTTGGACCTCCAGTGAGACTAGATTGACCATTCTGACTCTAGTTAACTCCTATGGCGCCCTCCACTGAGCCTCCTTCACTATATTAGTGCTTCCATGTGCCACTTACACCAACCACATTCAGTTAGACTCAGTTTGACTCCCAGTTGATCATTACTTGTGCATTGATGACTTCACTGATAAGAAGGTGGACTCCTAGTTAGGCATTGATGACTCTCCACTGATTATGGATCTGTGCATGAAGGCCAATTTGAATTCCTCCTAGTGAATTCGAATCCTCATACTCAGCATTATATATTTACTAGTTCATTATTCTGTTAATAGTAACACGTGTAATTATTCTGCCTCAATCAGAGTTTCTTTGGAACTAAGTTCTATTGCTTGTCTCTTCTTCTATTATTCCTAAATTCTTTCATTGTGAGGTTTACATCATCTCTTTGGATCTTATGTGGGCAATTTCACAACTATATCACTGTTTCCTGAATTTTGAAAGACAAGTTGATTGGAAAATAAAGACTTGTTTAAGGCCTGGTGATTACCTTGAGTTGCATGATGAAAACTCCCGTCATCTTACGTCCCGAGTTCTATCAGGTCACTTGAACATCCTTTTTCTGCGCTCTCAGGCTCTTTCTGTGGCAACAGGGCTTGATGTACTTCCTCCTTTTCCAAATCTTTTCCTTTTTTTAAAGAGATTTCTATCAATATCGGGCCTTTGTCTTTAAATGGACTTTCTGCTGCTTCCTCCTGACTTTGTCTGTTATTTTCTTCTACACTGGGAGGGGTTCGATCTTTCCGAATCCAAACTTTTCTTGTTTGGGTAACCTCCTTTTGTATAGTGCACTCTTTCTGTAGATGGCCTACTCTTCTACAATTGAAACAACGAAACGAAAGTTTCTAGTAGTCAAGCCTCTGTATCCAATAACTCCCAAAAAACTCAATTTTTATGTCCTCATGCAGTCCTTCTCTGAGATTTAATTCTACCGGCATTTTGAGGCATCTACGGTCAATCTTTGTCTCCAAGTCTTGTTCGAGGGCCATGAACCTCCCCAACTTATTTCCAATTTCCTTCAGCAATGGTTCCTGCCAAAAGACCATTGGGAGACCAGGTAATATTACCCAGACCTGTTCCATATTGTGGGGCTCTCTCCTGGCATTAAAGTCCACTTTCCACTTTTGCAGCATTAATCCTGAGGGACCCCATCTCCAGTCATGAGCTAACATTTTCTGGCCGTCTTCTTCGTTTCTCAATTTTACCGGAAACCAACCTCTTGCCAATACGTGAAATTCAGGTAGATAACCCAGAAAATCTTTCCAATTGTCTTCTATCCAGAATTGGAGTGCTTCTTTGCTCACCACCTTGCCATAGAACCTCCCTATCAGTGCTCTAGTCAGGTAATTCGGGATTTCTTCGAGCTGTATGTCCTTTCCTACTGAAAATTCCGACCCTCCCTTCTTTGGTTTAATACATCTGAAGGATTTCCACAGTTTTCCGTTATTAACTGGACTGATGTCATCCTGTACTGCTTGCTAGCGTCTGCTTTGAATGCTTGTCATGGGGGTTTCATTGGATCGAACTTCCTCCATCCGCGACATCATCATAACCCTCGACATGACCTCGTCATCAGTGCAAAAAATGGGACGTGTATGCTCCATTTCCGGTTCGTAATCAACCTCGTCAATCTGCATGCTTCCAGTGTACGGGCTGGCCTTCGACAAGTCCTGAATGTCCTATGCACAAGGGAGGTAACTAACCTTTTCACTGGCTTTTTGAGAGGTACGGTCCACCCAAAACTATCCATAATGACTCCTCTAAAAAATTAAAGGGTTCGCACGCCAACCTTCGTCCTCCCGACTGTCTTGCCTCCGCGACCTAGCACACTCCTTTGCAGAGCTCCATTCCACTCCTCCATCCCTATATATATATATATATGAAATAAATTTTTTTAGAATTCAAATCTTTTCACTAGTATTCAAAAAGTAACATGCACATTCCTTCAAATTTCATGAATCATTGATATAAAGTGGAAATTACATATGAACCTCAAGTCCAATGTCATACACCATAAAGTATGAAGGCAATTGATATATGTCCAATGTCATACAACATAGAGTTTGGCAATTCTCCTCTGCAGGCTGCCTTCCTTTCCCGTCGCCACCTCTCTCCAAGTTACAAGTTCAATGTGAAATGAAGTTGGGAGGGTAGGGCATGGTGTTAAGAGGGTAAGGGGACCCACGCCCACCCCTTCCCTCTTCAAAATGGTAAAACAAATTATAAACAAATATTTTTTTTTAAATTTCCAGTCAACGAAGTCTCCTTGGAGTCCCCAAAATCAGGGGACGGGGTCCCCAAAATCGGAGGATGGGGTCCCTAAACCAAGCGAAGTTTCCAAATTTTTTGCCAAAGGTTTTCGATACTCGGGTACTTCGACGAGGACTTCAGGAAACGTTTGAGAGGTCCCCGACCCGGTTTCCGAGACGTGGGGACAGTACCCAGGACGAGGATGCGAACCCAGCCCCTGGGGACGAGTACCCCTGCAACACAGAAAAATCCTATTGCCATTGTTTTGAATATCTTTGTTTCATACAATATCAAGGAAAACGCCTTTGAAATATGTTCCTATCTCCGCATTTACTTCTTGTGCTAATCTATCATTATAGATTTTCAAAGGTCTTCACATTTGAATTTACAGGCAATTCTTTGTGCCCTACGTGTTTCTAGTTTGATAATCTCACAACAATTCTTCATGGTGGGCCATGTTACCAACTATTTTGTACCATAGTTGGACTTCTTGTGACCCGCCAGTTTCATGAACATGTTCAGTGTTTATCATCAGTGTTCAGAAGTTCAAAAGACGTTTTCAGGGCCAATTTTTGCCCCTTTTGTAATAAATTGCATGTTCATACACCCTTGGGGGAATTGTAATAAATTGGTATAAGCATGGTCCTTTTATAAAAGACTTGGCTTACCTTAGGTTTAACCATCAGGGTGATACTCTACAGTGTTTTTTCCTTTGGAATTATGTGCTACTCTTCAGTGACGTATAATTCCTGAGTTTCTCACTCATACCTCCAAAGCTGGAGTATTTACTACGGTGGTCGAACCTAGGGAGGTTATTAAAGTATTCGTGTCTATGACTTTTTACATGCTAGCCATCTAAATTGAGTCGTATGGACATGCACTAGGTCCCCTAGGAATTTGGTTTCATTCTGACAAAAATATTTTTTAATGGTTTAATTGGAAAATTTCAAAATGTAATAAAAACTTCATCCGAAGGCGGAATTTGGCGTGGGGAGGCTCATTTTGGCGCTCAAAGCGCCCTCTTTAACCTATGACACACTTTTTCTGGGTTTTAGGCGACTAAGTGGTCATTTTGGGCAATTTTCCTAAAGGTGCTACAAAACAACACTTTTACTAACCATGCTACAAAATGCACCAAGTACAAAGATAAATAAATCAAAATATGAATAAAAATTATGGCAAAGGTTGGCATAATGTTTCAAAGAGGAGGGCGAATGCATCCTTATGTTAAAGCGTCACATTTTGTTTGAGATAAAAGTCAAAGTTTTGAATATTAATTAGGGAGAGCGCCCCACCTTCCTCACGTGGGCGGATATCCCACTCGCATGAAGTTTACAATGGAAAGGTTGGGCGAATACTCCAATATGTTGGGTGTTGTTTACAATGGAGAGGGGCGCCCCTCTCATGAGGTGGCAACCACCTCATCCATCACACCTACCAATAAACTCCAAGCCAATCAATCACGTGAATCACTCCCTAGTTTGAGCCATTCGCCCTCCTCTCCTCAATTCGCATTCCTTCTTTGTAACTCTATAAAAGCAGGCTCAAGCTCCATTATTCAGGGTGGATTGCAAGAGACCTCTACTGAGAATTGTAATGCTATTTGCTTATATTTTTGGAATAAAAGTGGAAGACTTTGGAGGTCCATGGGTGCAAGGGTTCAAATGGTGAATGCATGTTTAAATTATTGAGGTGACACCATTCTAATCTCCTTTCCTCTTATGCAAGTGTAGTTATTTAATCTAGCTTAGAAGACTATAATTCTAATCCATAGAGTAATCATTTGAAGGCTTCAAGTTGTTTACTTGTGCGAGGTTTTCCAAGATTTTAATGAACAAATTGTATTAAGTTGTACTGATGTTGATTAAATCTTTGTTTATTTAGCATACTAGTCTTTGATCTCACTTGCTTTGAGTTCTTTTGTAGATTTGCAAGATCACCAGGTGTGAAGACAAGCTTGAGCTCAGCTGCATCTTGTTTGGCTTCATTAAAAAAATATTGTGGATCTAATCTCCTTGTGTTTGCAGGATCTCCAACCTCTCCTTCTCGTTTCAAAACTGAGCTAAAGGGCTCCTTCTTTCACCTTTTAAATCAAAATTATCAATCTCTTTTCCCTTGTTGTTGTTACAAAAGCAAATTGCTCTACTTCTAAAGTGTCATATTTCATGCATTTCGCTCTTCTTGAGGCAAAGTAGTTTTAAATTTCAAAGGTTCTTTCATTCAAACCCTTTCGCTCTCTTCCATACAATAGGTAGTTCAAGCTTCAAGTTTTATCCTTCTAGCATATTCTCTCTCCCTAAAGAGTTGGATCCTTTACTCAAGCTTTTCATATTCTTGATCCTTTCGCTCTTCCTTAAGTAGTTCAAAGTTTAAAGAGTTTTTCATCTTTTGTTGATCTACTTAGCATCTAGATCTTATTTTAAAGCTTTACCTTTCTAGATCTAGTTTGTATTCTTTTGTTTATACACTAACAAATACTAATTATTAATTAGTCTTTGTTCAAAGCTCTTTTTTTTTTTTTTTTTTTTCCATGTGGTTCACTTTAATCGGCTTAGCCGACCGCTACATCCACGAAATAATTTTTCGACGGACCCGCCCCGAAGGGGTTTCCGCCCTGCAGCCACTGCGTGCCTAACCCCAAGAGGGTCTATGAGGATGGATCCCGTGACCTCGCATGCTGGGAGGCCTAACTTCCGAGAACTCAACCGATCGAGCTAACTCTTGGGGCTCTTTGTTCAAAGCTCTTATCTACAAGAAAGCAAGAAGGCAAAGCAAAAATCCCAAAGGCTAAAGCGAAAGCAAGAAGAGCAAAGCAAAGCAAAAGGGCCCAAAAAAACTTTTATCTTCCCCCTTCTTCATCCCCTTTCTATTCCTTGTGCCCTCAAAAGGAAGATTAACACCATTTTTGTGTAAAACATTAATAAAGAGCAAGCGGGATTACGGCTCCCGCAACCTTCTTCCCCCATTTGGGGGAAGCCTGTATCGTCCTTTGGAGTTCTATTTTCATTTGCTTTATACCTGCACAAGTTAAATAAGTTGTTAGTTTATATTAGTTTCAATAATTTTCATTGCTTTAGCTTTTGTTAGTTAGATCTTTTATTGCTTTGATATAAAATTGTTAAAAGGAAAAAAAAGTCTCTTGAATCTCACTGAAAAGTGGATCAAGAGCACTCTTTGTCGGAGAGGTTTACTGCTTTTTTCTGTTAGTTAGATTTTATTTGAGATAAACTGCTTAAAAAGAACCCAAAGTCTCTTGAATCTCACTGAAAAGTGGATCAAGAGCACTCTCTATCGGAGAGTTTGTTTTACTTAGTTGTTTTAGATTTATTTTGTTTTAGCTTAGCTTGTTTTGCAAAATCTCTTGAATCTCACCATAAGGCGGATCAAGAGTGCTCTCTGTCGGAGAGTCTATGGCTCTTATGTTCATCACTTAATCAATAAAATTGGAACGAACTTATTTACTACACTGCGTATGCTCTACCCAGCAACAGTCCGACTGAGCTGAGGGATACCAGAAACAGGTGTAGCTTATTCAATTCCCTCACATTTAATCCAACTTCAACCTAATAAAATAAACTCCCGAAAAAACCAACGAAAATCCGGCGTTGATCGCTACAGTCAAAAGTGGGCAAATTCTGCCAAGGGGCGTGGGAACCACTGGGAAGAGACCTCAGAGCACCAGTTGGACTACATCCTTGTTGGTGTAGTGTTGAACACCGCTCTCAAGACTCCTTTCCAACCCACATGTCCTTGTACGGAGCCACCTAGACTGTATTCCGGACATATCTCCTGTACCGAAAGGTATATCTTGGAGATCCCCTTTTCCCACAATAATCCACCTTGTTGTCCGCCAAACTGCACACCAGCAACAAAAGTCTTTCAAAAGCTGTCTCCCTCACTGGAAAGTGGGGAGAGGTGTGGCCTTGGGGGCAAGCAATGAGCCAGGTACTGTCATCTGATCTCAGCTTCTCCGTTTAGGCTAACTCCTAACGAAGCCAAGGGGGGTAGTCCCTACAAAGAGTTTCACTAAGGCTCTTGTGTTTTTAGGTTTTAAGTGAAATGATGCGGATGGGTGTTGTTTAGGAGGTTATGTGATGAGACCAATTAAAAGATGAGATAAGCACAAGATAACAAAGCAATCCACGTTGCTAAAATGAAACAATAAGACTAACAGTATACCTCAAGATTTACGATTAAATAAAGCTTTCACAATATGAAAATTAGCACAAGGACAAATGGTCCTGCTTAAGATATAAAAAATAAATATCAGTGCCTTATGGAGTCACAGAAAAGATGATTGTGATGCTGAATGTGTGGGTCTTGAAAGAATGTTGTTTGTGAGACTGTTATGAAAATTATCTTGGTAAATTGAATATTTTAATGGTCTTTGATTATTAAGGCTAAAACCAAGGATATCAAAAGAGTGTCTGGAAAAGATATTCTAAGCGGCTCCTTTAAGAGACATGACGGACCTATCTGGATCACAGCGAGGCGCGCAATGATAACCAGCCACTGTGTCACAGAATGGGCAACTCGGTGCCTCCCCTGAGAACTACTTTGAATACTTTTTGAACAACGCCGGTTCGTTGGTTATGGAGGTGAAAGTTTTAATTAGTTATCACTTATGAGCTTAACAAGTCCTTCACCTTTCTGAGTACTAGTCCGACCGTTTCCGGTTGGCAGAGCATACGGGTGTTGGACAAACGACCAAAGTAAATTAATTAGGGGGAATGTGGTTTGAAGTATTTTAATTATTAAGAGCACTTGTTCAACCCTCCGACAGAGAGCGCTCTTGACTTAGTCTTAAGACCACAGTTCAAGAGACTTTTGTGATGCACCTGCAACAATTAATTAATACGAATATGCGAAATAGTAGAAATGACAGAACTCGGAATCACTTTTATATTGATCACAGGCCACTTCGAGGGGGCAACCTCCTATGAGCAAGCTCAATACAAATAACTTCACCGTGCCTTCATAGGTCTCAACACACACTTATATACTAAGTCTAGGCGCCAATACTATGGGTCAAAACCATGGGCCGCTACAAACTATGGATCAACAATACTACGGGCGACTTACAAAGCATATGCGCCAACAACAATAACACAAACTATTGATCAACAATTACTACGGGACGACTTACAAAGCATATGCGTCCAACAACAACATACTAACAAAGTAAAGACATGGGTTCCTAACATCCCCTCCCCCTTAAAAAAAGCTTTGTCCTCAAAGCTTTAGATGTAGAAATTGTTGTTGAATTTGAAGGAGTGGTTCCCATGTAGCATCCTCTGGTTGCATGCCGTGCCACTGAATTAAGACCTCTGTGATAGAGCGAGAGCGAAGCTGACGCGTGCGTCGATTGAGGATGGCCTCTGGCTCCAAAAGGATGGATCCTTCATTATCCAGTTCGGGTAAAATCGTTTGTCCACTGATGTTGGTGCCAAGAACTTTCTTCAGACAAGAGACATGAAAGACTGGATGAATGCGGGAAGGAGGAAGTTCCAATTTATAAGCAACGGACCCAATCTTCTGAAGAATCCGATATGGCCCATAGAACTTTGGAGCGAGCTTATGATGCCCTTTGAGTTTCAAGGAGGATTGTTTGTACGGCTGGAGACGGAAAAACCATATCGCCGACTTGAAAAGTGCGCTCAGAACGGTGCTGATCAGCTTGTTGCTTCATGCGATTTCTTGCCATGTGAAGATTGTCCCGCAAAATGCGAAGAATCTGATCACGGTTTCGAAGGACCGTGTCAACTTCCTGAACTGGTGAACTGGTGGGGGTGTATGGAAGAAGAGCTGGAGGTGCCTGACCATAGACTGCTTCATATGGGGTCATTTTAGAGGCGGTATGGTAAGAGGTATTGTACCACCATTCAGCGAGAGGAAGCCACTTTGCCCACTGATGTTGTTGTTCCGAGGTGAAGCAACGAAGATAAGTTTCTAAGCATTTATTGATAATTTCAGTCTGACCATCTGTATGTGGGTGATACCCTGAACTCATCTTCAATTTGGTGCCAATGTGGCGAAATAGTTTTGTCCAAAAATGACTGGTGAAAGTCGCATCACGATCCGAGACAATGGAAGAAGGGATGCCATGAAGACGAAAGATCTGGTCCAGGAAAATTTGAGCGACGGAGGAGGCTGTATAGGGATGGCTGAGAGCACAAAAATGACTATATTTGGAGAGGCGATGAACCACAACGAGAATCACTGTCTTCCCGCCAGATTTAGGGAGCCCTTCAATGAAATCCATAGAAATATCTGTCCAAATCCGTGTAGGTATGGGCAAGGGTTCAAGCAATCCTGGAAGGAGTGCTGTTTCACCCTTATTGCGCTGGCAGGTATCACATTCGGCCACCATCTGTTGAATTGTCCTTTTCATGCCCTGCCAAAAGAAGTTACGCTGTGCTCATTCATACGTTTTGAGGAACCCAGAGTGCCCTGCCGATGGAGAAGCATGGAGTTCATAGAAGACAACCTGTTGAAGATCTGTGCTCTGGGGAAGCACCAGACGACCCTTGTATCGCAGAGAAGCACCATCCCAAGAGTAATGTGGTACAACAGAAGGGTTGTTGGTCAAGCGTTGGATGATTTGAGATAAGGAAGAGTCATTGACATAACCCTGTTGAACAGATTGCAACCAATTTGGAACAGGCATAGAAATAGCTGAAAGAGAACCTTGGGCATCAAATGTGCGAGAAAGAGCATCTACCACAATATTGTCTTTACCCTTCTTGTAAGTGATCTCATAGTCATAACCCATGAGTTTGCTAACCCATTTCTGTTGTGCCGGGGAGGAGACACGCTGTTCCAAGAAATATTTTAGATTCTGGTGATCAGTCTTGATGCAGAAATGATTCCCTAATAGGTATGGGCGCCACTTCTATACTGCATGCAAAATAGCCATCATTTCCTTCTCATAGGTAGAGGCAGCTAAATTCTTACCTGAAAGGGCTTTGCTGGTGAACGCAATGGGGTGTTCATCTTGAAGGAGAACAGCACCAAGTCCATTGCCGCAAGCATCACTCTCAATAGTGAAGGGCTTGGAAAAATCGGGCATAGCTAGCACAGGTGTAGTACACAGAGCTTGTTTTAGTTTGTCAAATGCACACTGAGCAGCAGGTGTCCATGTAAAAGCATCCTTTTTCAATAGAGCAGCTAATAGAGCTGCAATCTTCCCATAATCCTTGACAAACTTGCGGTAGTAGCCAGTCAACCCCAAAAAACCACGAAGGCTCTTGAGTGTCTGAGGATGTGGCCAATTGTTCATGGCATCGATTTTGGCAGGATCCACGCGAACCCCTTGTGCTGAGATAATGTGCTCGAGATACTCAACTTCCTTCTGTCCAAAAGCACATTTAGACTGCTTGGCATGGAGATGATGGTCAGAGAAAAGTTGCATGACAAGATCCAGATGCTGGAGATGTTCATCCCATGTTTTACTGTAGATGAGGATATCATCAAAGAATACCAGAATGAATTTCCGCAAGTAGGGTCGAAATATGTTATTCATTAAGGCTTGGAATGTGGAAGGAGCATTAGTGAGGCCAAAGGGCATGACCAAAAACTCATAATGGCCATCATGTGTGCGGAAAGCTGTTTTAGGGATATCATCCTCATGAACCCGAATTTGATGATACCCATAACGAAGATCCAACTTGGAGAAAAAGTGAGCCCCATGAAGCTCATCAAGAAGCTCATCAACAACAGGAATTGGAAACTTATCCTTGATGGTGAGGTGATTAAGTGCTCGGAAGTCAATGCAGAGGCGCCATGACCCATCTTTTTTGCGGATAAGAATAACTGGAGAAGAAAAGGAACTAGTGCTTGGGCGAATAATACCTTGCTTCAATAAGTCCCGAACGAGCATTTCAATCTCCGTTTTTTGGTGAAATGGGTAGCGATAGGGCCTGATGTTGGGAGGAACGCTGCCAGGAAGGAGCTGAATACGATGGTCTTCTGGCCTGGAAGGTGGCAATCCCACTGGTTCAGCAAAAACACCTGTATATCAATCCAGAATTTGTTGTAGATCCAAAGGAGTAGTGGAGACCGCTAATGGTTGCATCTGAATGGAATGGATCTGAGCGATGACACCATGTGAATTCTTCTTGAGGAGTTTTTCCATGCGATGTGAACTGATGATGCTGAGAGAACTTGGTTGTAATCCTGTCAATGTGTGTTTTTGTCCATTGAGGGAAAACTGCATCCAAAGTTCAGCAAAATCCCATAAGATAGGGCCAAGTGTGCATAGCCATTGAGCACCCAAAACCACATCACATCCGCCCAAGGGCAAGGCAAACATGTCAGAGCGCAAGGTATAATCTCCCATAGAGATACGCACATTTCGACACTTCCCTTTGCAAGGTAAGGTGCCCCCATTGGCAACCATGACTTCAAAGTTGGAGCAAGGATGGATAAAACAATCAGCTTGTTTGGCGATCCGAGGGTCAATGAAATTATGAGTGCTACCAGAATCAATGAGTATTGTAAAAGGAAGCTTCTTGAAGTAACCCCTGACCCGCATTGTTTGGGGGGTGGTGATTCTAGCTAAAGCATGGAGAGATATCTCTGGCTGGTCATCCTGAGACGGAGGGTCAATAGGCGGTTCTTGAATGTTGACCGGAGCATCCAGTGTTTCTGGATCTTCGTCACCAATTTCAGAGGCAGGCGGAGACTCCACATCGAAGAGATAGAGCTTTTGCTGAACACATCTATGTCCCCGAGTGAATTTCTCATCACAATTATAGCAAAGCCCCTTTTCTCTGCGTGCTTGCATCTCTGTTTCAGACAAACGCTTGATAGGAGTCGGTCGAGGAGCCTGCGGTATAGGTGGTCGCTGAGAACCCATATTTTGGAAGGGAACAAAAGTGGGCTTGGAGCGTTGTTGGGCTGCAATCTTGTCTTCTGCCAACTTAGCCAACCCTAGGGCTTCCATCATTGTGGTGGGACAGAACATTTTGACCTCAGAGCGGATGGCATCCTTTAGACCACTGATAAAACAACTCCGGTAAAAGTCATCAGACAATCCTTCGGTGTGGTTGGCTAGGTTCTCAAATTCGGTTTGATACTCTCTCACAGTGCCAATTTGGCGAAGTTTAGTGAGGGCTCCGGTGAAGTCATCAAAAGCACTAGGACCAAATCGTTGCAAAAGGAGCGGGCAAAAGTCTGACCATTTGGGCTCTGGATGAGCCTTGATGTACCAATGGTACCATTGAAGAGCTTCCTATTCCAAGTGAAAGGATGCCAGCGGAACTTTGTTGACATCAAAAGTATATGCAGACTGAAATACTGTTCTGCACGATAGATCCATCCAGTTGGATCAGTACCATTGAAGCGAGGAAAATCAAGCTTCGGACCACGGAAATTGTTGGAAAAAGAGAACCCATTGTCTGATGAAGACTCGGACTGCCGTTTGTTGTTCATAGCTGAATGTTCAAGATGGAGGCCGAGAAATTTTTCATCCAGATCCTGGAGTTTGGCTTGGATGGCTGCAAGTGCTTCTTCCATGGTTTTTGCTCCTACACAGGCGACAACCATAACCAGGAGTTTATTTTTATTTTTATTTTATTTGACTGGGTAGGAAAACAAAAACATAAACTGCTTCAGTAAGGGAAAATCTGGACTTGGGAAAAAATCTGAAGGGTAATTGGGGTTTGATTAGGTGTTGGACACTGTCGACTAGACAGGGAAGCAAAAATGAGGATTTCAGAAGCGGGGTGAAAGAATGGGAAAATTTGGCAGAGGGGGACAAAGAAACAGAATTCAGAAAGGAACTCTGTGGTAAAATTTGAAGGTGATTGGGTGAAATTTGAGGAAGTTATGGCAAACCCTAAAAATAGACAAATGTGGGCTTTCGGGCTTTGGGAAGGGGAATTGGGGATAGGGTCCTCAGGAATGAAATGTGCAGAATGGGATGACAGGGGTTCCCCGAAAATTTCAAGGGAAACAGAGTGAAAACAAGGGAGATAAGGACAAAAAACTGGATTTTATACTTTTTATTTTTTATTTTTTATTTCAGACTGGAGCGGCTACGGCTTGGAAGGGATCTGAAACAGCACCGAATGGATTGAAAACGACTGGATCTGGAACGGCTTGCAAAATGGATCTGAAACGGCGCAGTAGTGATCGATAATAGTTCAACTGAAAGTAGATATGGACCTCAAGTATGTGCGACTTCCTAACATTTCAGGGGTTTCACTCGGCCACCAATGCTGTCTGA
Source organism: Larix kaempferi (assembly GCA_027924585.1). Taxonomy (NCBI): domain Eukaryota; kingdom Viridiplantae; phylum Streptophyta; class Pinopsida; order Pinales; family Pinaceae; genus Larix; species Larix kaempferi. The sequence goes on from BSBM01001033.1 coordinate 9,096,990, forward strand.
CGGCTTGCGTATTGGGGCAGTACCCCCCACTCCACGGCTCAGGTAAAACTGATAACCGCTTTGCCACAAACGATAGCTCTTGGTTTACCTCACAGGTGGGAACTAGTCAATCAGGTAGGGGTTGTTGCCCTTTTCGCTAGCAGGTCCTCTCAATGGGCCAGCTACTTCGGGGTTCCTGTGGTACTCCTCACAATGAGTTTTAGGGCTTATGCCCAAGTACTTCCCATAGTTAAGCGGATAGGGATTATTCCCAAATCCGAACCTGCAACAGATGTGAAAAAAAAGTTGGCAGAAATTTCATCCAGCGAGCCCAAGAAAGTGCTCTGATACCAGATGTGATGCACCTGCAACAATTAATTAATACGAATATGCGAAATAGCATAAATGACAGAACTCAGAATCACTTTTATATTGATCACAGGCCACTTCGAGGGGGCAACCTTCTATGAGCAAGCTCAATACAAATAACTTCACCGTGCCTTCATAGGTCTCAACACACACTTATATACTAAGTCTAGGCGCCAATACTATGGGTCAAAACCATGGGCCGCTACAAACTATGGATCAACAATACTATGGGCGACTTACAAAGCATATGCGCCAACAACAATAACACAAACTATTGATCAACAATTACTGCGAGACGACTTACAAAGCATATGCGTCCAACAACAACATACTAACAAAGTAAAGACATGGGTTCCTAACAACTTTCTACTCTAAAATTCCTAATGCAAGGGAAAAAATGCAGATCTACGATGCTCTCCGACAGAGAGTGCTCTTGACTTGGATTTGGCCAAGTTTAAGAGGCTTTGTTTATTTTATGAAAAAGTAAAGCAGTTGTGAAGAAACAGAAATGAAGCTTTGTCAAATTAAAACATGTGATAGCTCAAATGATGCAAAATACAACTAGCATGCTACTTGCGAAATAAAAGAAAAGACTTAGTGTTCTAGCAACAAATTTAATCTAAGGTGGGGTTTTCCTCCGAACAAGGTCAACCACTAAGAATCGCTAGCACTTGAGAACTTCCCAGTTAGCTGAGATTTCGACCAAGGCAACTAACGGGGAGAAAGGAGTAACCACAAAATTATGTGGTCTTGCCCTTGAGATGAAATCCGAAGGATACTACCTCCGGTCAAAACTTGGAAGAGAAAAAGTGAAATAAAAGAGACTAATCTAAAGCATGAAATAACAGATCTAAGCTAACCAATCACAACACTCTTCCCCAAATGGAGAAGAAAGCCAAAAAGGTGGAGGCCTCCTCCACTTGAAATTTTATTAAAATGGTTACAACTTGCCTTGGGAATTTACCCTTGAAGGACTTTTGAAAGAAATGAACTTAGAACAATGATTTAAAGAAGCTTTGTTAAATAGCTTATACAAAAAAGAGATTGATAGTTTTGCTTTGGTTTCAAATGTGCTTTGGATTCAATTTCTCTTTGTTTTTTTGTCCTCCTTATTCTCCTCTTGCTCTTTGCTCCTCAAAATTTGTTTTCCTTAGCTCTCTTTTTCTTCAACACCTACAAGAACTCCATTACACTTAAACCACATGCCCATTAGACATTAGCAAAATAAAATAACAAAAATTGAACTTAACTAAGTACAAGTTTGAAATTTGAGATCTAAATGGTAAAAAACATGAGATTTATATGTTGATTTTATGAAAATAATCAAACAGACCAGCAAGCAAACGTGTTCTAGAAATGGTAAGGAAGAGATCTACACTACAAAATAGAATGAACTACTCAAAATGCAATTTTTATTTATCTTGGATGAGATTGCAAAAATGCCAAAATTCACTAAATGCAAGCCCCTAATGAGATCTTGATAATGCCTAAACTAACTTCTCATAAAGAAAACAAAAATTTCAAACAACTAACTATCAATGGGATCTAAGATTTAAAACTTTGAAACCGTTTGTGAGATTTTAATATTTCAAGAGACTAGATATAAACTAACAAACAAATCGAATACTAACTTTAACTTGTTTTTGTTGTTTTTTGTGTGTTACTTCAAAGGTGAATGAGAGGGCTGCCAAAAGAGAGAACAAACAGTCAAATGAATGGATAGTTGGCTGCCAAAAGAGAGAACAAACAGTCAAGTGAATGGATAGTTGGCTGCCAACAGTAGGGTGATGGACAGTCAATAGGTAGGCAGCCAATGAAGTGGCTAATGTGCAGCACACAGTCCAATAGGTGGGCAGCCAATGAAGTGATAAGTGGCTGCCAAAAGATGAATGGGACAGCAGCTTAGGATGGACGAATGGAAGGTATGTATGAGAAGAAAAACGAATGGGAAAGGTGAAGGTGGATGGTAGACAGTGGGCAGCCAAACGAATGGAATGGACAGTATGGAGAGCTTGAAGAGTGTTGCCGCCTGGTTCCACACCTGGGAAAACACAGCAGAAGTCTTCAAGCTGCTGGTGTGGCCTTGGGGGCAAGTCAGAGTCAAGTGCTGTCACTTGGGACTCGACTCCTCCGTCTAGGCTTTCCTAGCGAAGCCAAGGGGGGTGGACCCTAAAAAATAAAAGAAACTAAGGCCTCTAACCTAGGAGTTAGGAAAATAATTTTTGCAACCAAGAATAAACACTACATACATTTGTCAAATAAAAACATCATTTATCATTTACTCCCATTTAGAATAATCATCATTCAACTGCATACTAGTCAACAATATAAAATGAAATTTGCAACAAGACCAGTGCCTTATTATGGAGTCAAATAACAAATGCATAAAAAGGTAAATGTTGTGGAGTGTTCTTGGTTTATTTTAAAAAATTTATGTGATGGTGATCTTTTTATTAAGGCAGGTGGGTTCCCGATATACGCAAGGTACGGGGGAACATGTCCGGAAATTTGAAGCGTGGCTTCCCTCTCAGGCTTTGGGCTGAATCGGAGTCTCGAGGAGGTGTTCAGATACTATACCAACGAGGGCAAGCCTAACGGTTTCCAAGAGGTCGCTATCCAGTTTTATCTCAAGCCTTCTGGGAAATTTGCCCACGACAACAAATTGCGTGTTGTGCCGGATTTTCACAAAAAGGATTTTTTATTTGGGTGGTGTTAAGTCCTATTACTAGTCATCCACTCCTTTCTGGTGTGTACCAACTGGATCAGACTAAGCTGCAAGTTGGCCACAGAGCATACGGGAGAAGACCTTGGTATTTTTTATAAAATTTTAAGAACACAAATTTTATCTTTTTTAGAACCCCAGGAGTCTCTTTTCAGGCATGTATTTCGGGCAAGCCCTCATACAAAACCCTACTTCGGGAAAGCAAGGGGGGCGTTATGAGTTGTAAAAAAAAATGTGAAAAAACTAGGTTGTGAGTGAACTTGTGGCCCGCCAGTGGAACGGACCAACAAGGTTTATTTTAATCCTAATTTATTTTATTAAATGCCGGAAAACAAAAAAAATAAACTACTCTAACAATCACGCCATGAAAATGAGACGACACAGGCCACCCCTGGGGGGATGGGGTATGGGCGCTGGCTAGCCCACTTGCTCTCGTTTAAAAATGTTTACAATGATAAAGAGAAGTGCCCCAGTCTACTTAATGTGACTTGGTGGCTTACAATATTATAGGAAAAAATGACCGGTTTTGAAAAATATGGAAATTTGTCCTCCGGATCGCCTGGATGCTCGAAATTTCGCCAGCACTTCCTCCTACCTGCTCATCTTTTGCTGCAAACCAGCAAGCAATAATTAGTGTAAGATGCCCAAAAACACTTTAAGAGTGTCTTTGGAACACCTCCTAAAAACCCAAAAAATTCTAAGTTAAAAAACTAAGTAAAAATGACTAAAAATAACCAAGTAAAACAAGCTATGGGGCTTGTCTACTTGGGATCTTTGCTAGCCCTTTAATGGCTGCAAATTTCAAGCTCTAGGACAGCCAAATATATCTTTCATATCAGCACTATAACAACTCAACAAGACTTAAAAGAGATATGACGATTTTACTTGCAAGCCTTTTGAAAAGTAGATGCTAAATGAAGGAAAGTCTAACAGTTAGAGATATAAGCTTTGTAACTGTCTAAACCAATCCTTTATGAAAATACTTCTGATCTATTTGAAATATAATATGAGCATATAAATCAGAAATTTTTTGAATGCAAGTAACCAGTAACCAGAAAATTTGATTTTAATTAAGTTGAGAGAGAGATGAAGCAAATCTTGGTTGAAATCCGAAGCTTTGAAGGTTGTGTTTGTAATATTCCAAGGGACTGCATCTGCAAACAAAGATTAGAAGGGAGGAAACAAACAAGATCCACCTACTTCCAGTTGAGATAACCTGCACATCACACACTTTGCAAACAAGGATCAAGTGTAGACATATATTCAAAAGAAATCAATGCTGCATACTCATAAACAAATGAAAACATACAAACATGATCTCTTAATAAACATATATCAATAAGCTAAGACAATAAACAAATTGAATTAACTTATCTCATAAATTGTTACCAATCTTTCCAATGAGTACAATAGATGCAATAAAATATCAAAGCTTATGCACAGGTTACCTCTATTAGACAAGCCAAAGATGGTTCATCCACTCACACAACAACACCACAAACTTGACCTCCAAAGTCTTCTTTATTCAAATTCAAAATGATATGAGTATTACAACGATAAGTCAGCTGCTCCAATTCTCACTAGTGAACAATGGAGAGAGAGCTGCATTATATAGAGAAATAACAAGGAGGGAGGGCGCACTTGGTGAAGGAGACAAAGGGGGAGTGGTGGCACGATTGAGGGAGAGATAGGGGCTGCCATCCCTTGCATTGGGCTGCATATACCAGCATAAAACGTGCCCACAATAGTCAGCCCCAATAGTGCTGCTCCTACCTAAAAACGTGGCTGCCCACAATAGCAAGTGCGCCCCTCTCTTATGGTGAATGCGCCCCTCTCTCATGGGCATAAATTTCTCCTTGTTTGGGGCTGCCAAATACCTTCAAAATCAGCCTAATATCCTCCTATAACAATGCTGGTCCAAAACTGAGTTGTCATTACTCCCAAAAATAATTAATTTTTTAAGTCACTTTTTCACTTTTTTGATTTTTTCATGACTTTTTTGGGATTTTTTGATTTTTTTGATTTTGACCAAAGTAGAAGCACCCAAACATTAGGAAAAGTGGGTTTAGGGGTTTAGGGGGTGCTCTGAGTTAGAAAACGAGCACCCCTAAGGCAAAAAATACCTCCAGACGCCCCAGATAGGCCAATTACAAATTTTTTAATTGAACCATTAAAAAATGGCCCAATTTACGGAAAAATTAAAACTTGCCGAAAAATAAAAAACAACCTAGGGGGACTTAGACATGTCCATATGACTCAAAATTAACGCCTAGCATGTTCATATACATTGACCCATAGACTCTAATAATTCCCTAAGGCCCGTCAGCCTCCCCAGGCATTCCAGCTTTGGAGGAGCAGGAGAAAAACCAATTAATTATGCAATGCACTGATGCAAAACATAATAGATAGGTGAAAAAACTCCTTGGAATACCTGACTTGGCCAAAAAGTCCTAAGGAACCGAGTCTTTTACAAAACACCATGCTAGCACGTTTTGTTACAAACCCCGCAGGGCCATGGACATGTGGAAAAAAAATTAAAAACGGGGCCCTTTAAAAGGCCAGCTGGACATCAAATCACCAAAATTGAACATGTGTCATGTTCCACTTTGCCCGCTCGCTTGATAATCCAACCAAGTCCAACTTAGTTGGCAACAAAGAGATAAGCCCAAGGAAACAAGTAACCAAGTTGAAGTAGAAATTTTGTTTTTGATGGAGGGAAGGCTAGTCTCTAGTAGTGTTTCTTTCTTTGAGAATAGAAAGACTTGGAGGACCTGCAAAAGAAAAAATTAGAGAGGAAAAAACTAATGTATAAATAAAGATTAGCTTGATTTCTAAGCCACTCTCCACCTTGGAATATCTCTGCAAAACCCTTACATTCATGCACACAAATTCGAACAAGATATGCACACAAATTCGAACAAGATATTTCTAATGCTATATTAGAACATATATTGAATAATGACTTGCATAAAAAAAACATAAAGTGAGAGGGATATCACCAAAACAATGTGAACCAAATCCATGAACCATGCATAGAACCTCCAAAGTCGATGTTTATTCCAATAGCATAAAACAAGTGTTACAATGATTTTGGCAGAGTGTTCTTGCCTAAAATCTCCATGAGAAGAGAGTCAAAATGGCTTCTCTTTATAGCAAACTAGACACACCTAAACCCTAATTCGAATTGGCAAGAGAAGAGAGCCAATCCCAATCGAATTCCAATCAAAGGTAAGTCAAATCTCAATCAAAGGCGAGCTTGGAGTGAGATCCAATAGTCTAGCACTGAGTTGTGGTTGTTGGAAGTATCACCATCCAATGAGCATCCTCCAAATAGATTGACGTGAGCTCCAAGGGTAAATGCGTGAGCTTTGAGGAGATTGACGTGAGCAAACAAGGAATGCGTGAGTCAAGCTTGGAGTTGGTAGTTGTGATAACTCCAATTCGTTGGAGTTAGAACCTGTGATGTGGCCCCAATTTGGGGAGGGCGCCCATCATTCCATTAATGCAACACCAACCATCCATCACACAATCGCCACATAGCCAATTCGTGAGGAGGCCCACGTGAGGAATGTTCACGTATTCTTTGAAATGAAACCTCAAACCTTATCCAAAGTTTAATTTCAAATAAATGAAATGGCAAGTGCTTTAATACTTGCAAGTGGTCGCCCACCACATCATGGAGCACTCACCCATCAATGAGCTCGTGAATACAAAGAGAACCACGCTTTTCCAAAGCTCACGTCACCTCCACTAAGTAATTCATAAAACCAATGTTTATTAAAACATGTGTTTCAATCCTCTAATGTGGTCGTACAACCTTTGAAATTAATATTCAACCCTTTTCATGGTTAAAAAATTCAATTTTTGGCTTATTTGAATTTTGTCACTTAGTGAATTTTGTCATTTTTTAGTCAAAATGATGCATTTTTAGCCAAAACTACTCCTGGGGTGACGTAACTGCCTGAAAACTGACAAACGAGGGTGCTAGGGTAAATAGGACGCTCTGAGCGTCAAAACGAGCCTCCCCACACCCAATTCCGCCTTCGGATGAGGTTTTTATCATTTTTTGAAAATTTTTAATTAAACCATTAAAAAATGGTCTAATTTTATGAAAAAATTATTTTTGTCGGAATGGAACGAAACTCCTAGGGGACCTAGTGCATGTTCATACGACTCAATCGAGATGGCTAACACGTAAAAAATCTTAGACACAAGACTCTAATAACCACCTTAGGTTTTGACCACCATGGGAATACTCCGGCTTTGGAGGGTTGAGTGAAAAACTCAGGGATTATATGCCACTGATGAGTAGCGCATAATTCCCAAGGAAAAAACACTCTAGAGTATCCCCCAAATGGCTAAACCTACGGATAACCAAGTCTTTTATAAAAGGACCCCGTTTAGACCAACTTTTTACATTTTCCCCATGGGGGTATGAACATGCAATTATTACAAATGGGGCAAAATTGCCCTGAAATTGACTTCTGAACTTCTGAATGCTGATGATGAACATGAATCATGTTCATGAAATTGGTGGCTCACGAGAAATTCAGCTATTTGTACAAAATAGGTGATAACACACCTCACTTTTAAAATTTACAATAAAATTCATCAAGATACATTTGCAAAACATCTCCAAGCACTCCAAAGACGGTGACTCCATTGGCACTGATCCTTCAAATAACGACAATTTTTTCAATCTCTTTATTTGCTTATTATCCATCTTGAAATTGTTGTTCATATTATGATATCATGCCGTGAATGTTATATTTGATTAAATCATACAAAGCTGTTGTTGTTATTTATCATCATATATTGTGGTTGTGTTTTGTATCTTGCAAATCTATACTTGGATATAATTTTGTTGTAAATTGTCTAAAAAACTCTTAAAAAACAATCTTCACATAACTAAACACTCAAAAAACACTTAAGAGCTTTAGTAACTCTTTGTAGGGTCTACCCCCCTTGGCTTTGTTAGGATTTTGCCTAAACGGAGGAGTCGGGATCAGGCGATAGCACTTGACTCTTTGTTTGCTCCCAAGGCCACACATTCCCAAAAGTAGCTTCGAAAGATTTCCGCTACTGTGTGCACATCGGCAGGCAACATCTCTGGCGCCGTTGCCGGGGACAAATGTTTTGTTCCTAGACGACTTTACCTTAGTTTTTTCCTAGTTTTTTACCTTAATCTTTTTGATAGATTTTTAGTCTAAATAACTCTCTGAAATTAGACTTGATCCATCTGGCGACTCCACTGTCTTTAAACATACCAAGGTATTCAACAAGAAGGAACTCTGTAGGCTTGTTTGATTTCATGCCTGAACCTGAAAAGGTTTATCGGAGGAGATTAAACAGGTTATCTTCTCGTAGGATCCTTGAGAATTTAGGATATGTGTCTGTTTCGGACATCCATCGTCTTTTCATAGAAAATAATAATGTTTCTCTGATATAATGGGCGAATTTTTCAACCCCCTTAACACTACTCAGATAGCAGGTCAACCGCATGATTTGCCAGACAAAGGTATCGATAAACTGCCTAACTTCACTGGCACTGATGCCATTTCCGCAAGTCGTCATCTAAAGAACTTTTCCAAATGTCTCAGTAGTTGGGTCGAGGATCCAACAAACAAACATAAAGATGTCTATATGAAGCCTTTTGCCCTATCTTTAGAAGGAGATGCTGGTGATTGGTTCATAAACCTACCTGACAACTCTTTTGCAACCTTAGAGGCCTTCAAAACATCCTTCACCAACAAATTTGGGGAAAAGAAAGAGCCGCGTCATCAGCTAGTTGCCTTAAACAATATCAAGAGAAGCGAAAATGAAACTATGGATAAGTTTAACAAGAAGTTCACAGACTTAATAAACAGTATGCATGCAGACTTCAAACCTTCAGTGCAGTCGATTTTGGTTTATTACATTGAGGCACTAAGTGGTGAAATGCAATATCAGCTTAGAGACAAAGAGCCCACCACCCTTTTGATGGCCCAAGATATGGCTGTTAAAATTGATAGAAACATGCAATCATCTTACAAGTCCAACATTCCTGGCTATTCAAGGGCCTTGACTCCTATGAAGCAAACTGAACCTAAGGAAAAGGCTTCCTTTTCTCAACAAGATATTTATGAAATAAAGATGTTTGAGATGAGTGAAAAAATGGAAAACATGGAAATGAAACATCTTGCTCAAATAAAGAGATGCAAAATCGAGTCATAGCCATGGAGAGATCTCAGACCCAACCCATTCAGAGAAATTACCCTCCAAAGACGAATTGGCCAAAGAAGGGTCCTAACCATGAAAAGAGGCCTCCTAACCAGTTGGAAGCTGCTAACATGGTTGAGGACTATACACCCTTATGTAGGGCATTTAAAGATTTCCATGAGGAATCCACTTGTTACTTTGCATGTTATGTTCAAGAACATGGGTTTCCGGAGAGTAGCAACAATGAGCAGGTTTCAAGTGAGCCTGATTTTGTCAATGCAGTAGGTGATATCCATGATATTCCTAGGGAAAGTTGGAAGCAAGCTAGGCAGTATAGTCAAGAAATAGATAACTTGACCAAAACCATAATTGAGCAACACCTCCATGATGATTGCATTGAAGAAATTTATCAAAGTCCAAATGTTGTTGAAAATCCTCCTCATGTCCCCATAACAGAGAACATTGAAGATTTGGGGTGCTCTCAAGTTTATTTCAATAATGATATTTTTTCAACTAGCCCTCATAAAGAAACCATTACAAAAATTGACAATTACGAAGAAATCCATGAAGATTGTAATGTGTATGATGTGTATGATGATGTAATGTGTATGATGTTCTAGAGTCACCATGACTGGGTGTCCGACGAATCGTAACTTGACACTCTAGGGGACACTTAGAATTAACTGTCCCTTACTCCATCTCACCTCCTTGCCCCGCAGGACTAGGTGAGGAAATAACCACTACAATGTTGATACATATGGCTGACCTGTGTCCGTGTGTGTTCAAAAACACATTGCTTGGACTTTTACATTTGACTTTCACACTTCTTCGTATAGCCTTTTTGGCTTCTTTTACATTTCTTTATTTCATTACATTTCAAGGCCCTTTTTGGGCTACATACATATCTCAAAAGATATAACAAGGTGCTCATACTGCAAAGTAATGGGGGCAAGTGAACATGCTTCGATGACCAATGGGGAGCACCTAGTGAGTTTACACAATCCTATACTGCATTGCAACATCGGGGGCAACTGACAGGAGCAAATCCCAGGTTTGAGAATGCATCTCACACACTAAAGAGCCGAGGCACAAAAGACAAGGAATCATGGCATACTCAGAGGTCAATGGGGAAGGGGATCCTCAAGGCCACAAATCAAGGTCCAAGTCGAGAAAAATCAACATGAATGAGTCGGATGGGTGGAAGGAAGTGACAGGTGGATCCAAGGTTATCTGCCAAGGAGGACGAAATGACCAAGTCTATACTGATAGTGGGGTAGGGACCAGTGTGCATATACATGAGTCTACTAAAATGGGGTGGACTGACATCTCCCAAGGTTATACACATCATAATGAACAACCGAGATCACCACATCAAACATCACATGTCAAGTCCGTGTACTATCATAAATAAACAAGTCTAAACAACAACATGTGCAATAAACCATAAAGTGTTATACCTGCCATACCATATACCTGCTGTTGAAGTTGTCTCTGAAACCGGATCACTACTGAATCCGGGCAATAAGTGGCAAACCATCAATACCCTGTAGTACTCTCATCAGAATATGGCAAAGCAACTCTCTCAAATGGGATCATACAAAGCTCGATAAGGAAGGGTGTCCTTGTGGCAACTGCTCTGTAGTAAGTATGGACCAATACAAAACCATTTGTCTCCACTGATATCTCTGCTCGGGGCAATCTGAAAACAATGAATGCCCCCTCTGTAGGCATCTGATCTCTGATCTGGAAAAAAAAATGTAGTATGATCCCCAACCACACAATCTGCAGCATGGTAGCTCCAACTAACATGGATGTGATAACAAGGACTTGGAGAAGCAGTGTGGTGAAGATCCAGATTGGGTACAATTGATTGAAGATATATCTCAGCCATCATCTTCACATGCGGATGTTCCTTATGATTTGGAGTAGCTTGGGGCTTGTGCTTTTACGAGAAGTTATCATCAGAAGAGCCCGTCAGATCAACATGGTGAAGCAGTTAACCTGCATCACCATTCAAATTTTTTTATTAGTCCTATCTAGTCGTGGATAGAAGAAGCCTGCAGGAGGACTTGCCAGTTTGGGAATCAGCTCAATAAAATTTTCTCTTACGATCCCCCATACAACCCTTCCATCCATAAATCTCACGCAGGTTTGCATTTTTAAAATAAATTGTCCTTGCTTTGGAAGCTAACCAAAAGCAAGGTTAGAAACTTTACAATTGATGAAATGTTAAGTTGGTTACATTGGATTTTTCACTTTACTTAACAATTTCATTATGTTATGCTTAGAGTAGAAAAATAAAGCTCCTCAAAGTGAGCCTTTACTTTCTGCATTTCATTTTCAGTGTTTTCCTTTGTGTACTTAGAAGTTTTTATTAGTTTTATTCTTTCAAATAAAACGAAGCTTGTGGTTCATTGGCTTTTTTATATAAAATTGTGCTACTGAAGGTTTTTCTTGTCAGAGTTGAGATGTTTTTACAGGTTATATAAAACCAGAGATTCTGGTGTTCTCGTATCCTCTCCTTGCCTGAAGGCCAGATCGAGCACACGTCTCGTAGTTGGAGCCAAATGTTACCAACTATTTTGTACCATAGTTGGACTTCTTGTGAGCCGCCAGTTTCATGAACATGTACAGTGTTCATCTTTAGTGTTCAAAAGTTCAGAAGACGTTTTCAGGGCCAATTTTTGCCCCTTTCATAATAAATTACATGTTCATACCCCCCCGGGGGAATTGTAATAAGTTGGTCTAAGCATGGTCCCTTTATAAAAGACTTGGCTTACCTTAGGTTTAACCATCCGGGTGATACTCTAGAGTGTTTTTTCCTTAGGAATTATGCGCTACTCTTCAGTGACGTATAATTCCTGAGTTTTTCACTCATACCTCCAAAGCTGGAGTATTTACCATGGTGGTTGAACCTAGGGAGGTTATTAAAGTCTTCGTGTCTAGGACTTTTTACATGCTAGCCATCTAAATTGAGTCGTATGGACATGCACTAGGTCCCCTAGGAGTTTGGTTTCATTCCGACAAAAATATTTTTTTTCCATAAATTAGACCATTTTTTAATGGTTTAATTGGAAAATTTCAAAATGTAATAAAAGCTTCATCTGGAGGCAGAAAATGAAGTGGAGAGGCTTGTTTTGACGCTCAGAGTGTCCTCTTTAACATAGGACACACTTTTCCTAGGTTTCAGCCAACTAAGTGGTAATTTTGGGCAATTTTCCTAAATGTGCTACAAAACAACACTTAATTACTAACAACACTATAAAATGCACCAAGTACAACGATAAAAAAAATCAAATTATGGCAAAGGTTGGCATAATGTTTCAAAGAGGAGGGCGAATGCATCCTTATGTTAAAGAATCACATTTTGTTTGAGATAAAAGTCAAAGTTTTGAATATTAATTGGGGAGAGCGCCCCCCTTCCTCATGTGGGCGGATATCCCACTCGCATGAAGTTTACAATTGGAAGGTTGGGCGAATACTCTAATATGTTGGGCGTTGTTTACAATGGAGAGGGGCACCCCTCTCATGAGGTGGCAACCACCTCATCCATCACACCTACCAATAAACTCCAAGCCAATCAATCACATGAATCACTCCCTCATTTGAGCCATTCGCCCTCCTCTCCTCAATTCGCATTCCTTCTTTGTAACTCTATAAAAGCAGGCTCAAGCTCCATTATTCAGGGTGGATTGCAAGAGATCTCTGCTGAGAATTGTAATGCTATTTGCTTATAATTCTAATCCATAGAGTAATCATTTGAAGGCTTCAAGTTGTTTACTTGTGTGAGGTTTTCCAAGATTTTAATGAACAAACTGTATTAAGTTGTATTGTTGTTGATTAAATCTTTGTTTATTTAGCACACTAGTCTTTGATCTCACTTGCTTTGAGTTCTTTTGTAGATTTGCAAGATCACCAGGTGTGAAGACAAGCTTGAGCTCAGCTGCATCTTGTTTGGCTTTATTAAAAAAATATTGTGGATCTAATCTCCTTGTGTTTGCAGGATCTCCAACCCCTCCTTCTCTTGTTTCAAAACTGAGCTAAAGGGCTCCTTCTTTCACCTTTTAAATCAAAATAATCAATCTCTTTTCCCTTTTTATTGTTACAAAAGCGAATTGCTCTACTTCTAAAGTGTCATATTTCATGCATTTCGCTCTTCTTGAGGCAAAGTAGTTTTAAATTTCAAAGGTTCTTTCATTCAAACCCTTTCGCTCTCTTCTATGCAAAGGTAGTTCAAGCTTCAAGTTTTATCCTTCTAGCATATTCGCTCTCCCTAAAGAGTTGGATCCTTTACTTAAGCTTTTCATTTTCTTGATCCTTTCGCTCTTCCTTAAGTAGTTCAAAGTTTAAAGAGTTTTTCATCTTTTGTTCATCTACTTAGCATCTAGATCTGATTTTAAAGCTTTACCTTTCTAGATCTAGTTTGTATTCTTTTGTTTATACACTAACAAATACTAATCATTAATTAGTCTTTGTTCAAAGCTCTTATCTACAGGAAAGCAAGAAGGTAAAGCAAAAAGCCCAAAGGCTAAAGCGAAAGCAAGAAGAGCAAAGCAAAGCAAAAGGGCACAAAAAAACTTCTATCTTTCCCCTTCTTCATCCCTTTTCTATTCCTTGTGCCCTCAAAAGGAAGATTAACACCATTTTTGTGTAAAACATTAATAAAGAGCAAGTGGGATTACGGCTCCCGCAACCTGCTTCCCCCATTTGGGGGAAGCCTGTATTGTCCTTTGGAGTTCTATTTTCATTTGCTTTATACCTGCACAAGTTAAATAAGTTGTTAGTTTATATTAGTTTCAATAATTTTCATTGCTTTAGCTTTTGTTTAGTTAGATCTTTTATTGCTTTGATATAAAATTGTTAAAAGGAAAAAAAAGTCTCTTGAATCTCACTGAAAAGTGGATCAAGAGCACTCTCTGTCGGAGAGGTTTATTGCTTTTTTCTGTTAGTTAGATTTTATTTGATATAAATTGCTTAAAAAGAACCCAAAGTCTCTTGAATCTCACTGAAAAGAGGGTCAAGAGCACTCTCTATCGGAGAGTTTGTTTTACTTAGTTGTTTAGATTTATTTTGTTTTAGCTTAGCTTGTTTTGCAAAATCTCTTGAATCTCACCATAAGGCGGATCAAGAGTGCTCTCTGTCGGAGAGTCTATGGCTCTTATGTTCATCACTTAATCAATAGAATTGGAACGAACTTATTTACTACACTTCGTATGCTCTACCCACCAGTAGTCCGTCTGAGCTGAGGGATACCAGAAACATGTGTAGCTTATTCAATTTCCTCACATTTAATCCAACTTCAACCTAATAAAATAAACTCCCGAAAAAACCAACAAAAATCCGGCATTGATCGCTATAGTCAAAAGTGGAAAAATTTTGCCTGGGGACGCAAGAACCATTGGGAAGAGACCTCAAAGCACCAATTAGACTACATCCTTGTTGGTGTAGTGTTGAACACCGCTCTCGAGACTCGGTTCCAACCCACATGTCCTTGTACAGAGCCACCTAGACTGTATTCCGGACATATCTCCTGTACCGAAAGGTATATCTTGGAGATCCCCTTTTTCCCACAATAATCCACCTCACTTTTAAAATTTACAATAAAATTCATCAAGATACATTTGCAACACATCTCTAAGCACTCCAAGCACTCCAAAGACATTGACTCCATTGGCACTGGTCCTTCTAATAACAACAATTTTTTCAATCTCTTTATTTGCTTATTATCCATCTTGAAATTGTTGTTCATATTATGATATCATGCCATGAATGTTATATTTGATTAAATCATACAAAGCTGTTGTTGTCATTTATCATCATATACTGTGGTTGTGTTTTTTATCTTGCAAATCTATACTTGGATATAATTTTGTTGTAAATTGTCTAAAAAACTCCTAAAAAACAATCTTCCCATCACTAAACACTCAAAGAACACTTAAGAGCCTTAGTAACTCTTTGTAGGGTCTACCCCCCTTGGCTTCGTTAGGAGTTTGCTTAAATGGAGGAGTCAGGATCAGGTGACAGCACCTGACTCTTTGCTTGCCCCCAAGGCCACACATTCCCAAAAGCAGCTTTGAAAGATTTCCGCTGCTGTGTGCACATCCCATGGTTTAGAAATCATCCCATAATCATCCCATAGATTTCATCTCTTCTTGTGTGAAATCATCCCATGATCTTTCCTAGTTGAGAAGATTCTCTCTAGCAACAATTTCACAAACGAAAACATCCCATGGTTTAGAAAAACCATTCAAGGATGTTCTAACCAATTTTGGATCCTCAACCTTCTCCCCAACAGCAACCAACTCATCATGGACTTGTGCGATTTTAGTGAGATAGGATGCAATTGTATCATAACTAGACATCTTCATGCTGTGAAGCTTCTCTCTTTGCACCATTTTCCTTTTTTGGTTACCACTTTAATAAAGCTTCGCCAAGGATTCCTGCATCTGGAAAGCATTCTTCTTCTTGGTCACAAGAGGGATTATATGATCCTTCACAACATCTAAGATTATTCTTTTGGCATTCACATTCTTCTTTTTGTAAGCATCCAAAAGCACTGCATCGGTAGGAATAGTCTGAGTTTTCTCAACAATATCCCATAGCTTATTTTCCTCTAACAACAATGCAATCCTTTTTTTCGAGGGGATGAAGTTTGATGCCCCTTCCAGCCGGTCCTCGAATCTCAAGCCAGTAGCCATCTTCCCTTTCCAACTGATACATTGAGCCCACAACCTCCTGGTGAAAATAAACCTACAAACCTCTCCTGATACCTGTGCCAAAGTCTTTGGTTTTCTCTCAAAGACAAAGCTCTGATACCATGTTAACTTTCTCTAAGCTCAGATTTTATCTCTAATTCCAATAGAAATTAATTTATTCTCAGATATGCACAGAAAACAATAAAATTCCAGATCTGCTTTTTATGAAAAGAAATACATTGAGTTTATTAATAGTAAACGCGCAGCAGTAAAAGAAGACCAATCAAAAAAATTGACACAATAATATTTGGGTAAACACCCCTGGAAAAACCCTGAAGAGAAAACCAACATATAAGAAAGATTTCTTGATTATTGTGCCCACAAAGAAATCTGAAAGTTACAAATTTTTTTTACAGCAATAAATAAACATGTACATTGCCTTGGGAATTGTGCCAACAGTTCCTAGCTCTTGTATAGCCTGTACGACCCTGCAAATCTGCCTTGCATCCTCTGCAAATCGACCAGCCTCCTACACGTGTTATACGACCTACCTACTGTTGTTGTACGACCTGTTTAGTACTGTTGTACGGCCCTGCAAAACAACCTTCTCGGTTTGTTTGCTCTACCAAGAGGATCGCCCTTCCTTTCTTCTTGCTGTGAATATTTCTCTCGCTCTTTCCTTAGCTCTTCAAGACTTCCTTCTCTCTCACTCGGTATGTCTAATCTTCTCCTTAGATCTCCTTTTATAACATTATGATGACCAAATACCTAAACCTAGATCTCCAAAGTGATTGACGATCAAGATTAGATCTTGAGCACTTGAGATCTACTGTTGTGACTTAATCTGTCGTTGACACAACTTAAGTCGCTTTTTGGTCAGTATAATATAAAAGTGACTTTAACTTTATAATATAAAATTAATATCTAGAGAAGACCTTTTTGAACCACTTCTACAGGCTAGATAGACATCCTGCATAAGTACCTGTCCGAACTACAAAAATCAACTTATACAAACTTTTCTTTAGACCCAATCATACATTTTCCATGCTAAATAAAAATCCTATTGCCATTGTTTTGAATATCTGTCTCATAAAATATCAAGTAAAATGCCTCCAAAATCTCTTACTATCTCTGTGTTTACATGGTGGGCTAGATGTTGGTTACTACTAGAATGTCATGTTTTCTGGTCTTTGCCATATGGTTATAGTGGTTTAACCACCTAATCTTTACATATTAGTTTTCCATTTTAAATTTGGGCACATGTATAATGTTGAACATTAGTAAAATAACACATATTTGTATGTGATATTATGCCGAAACCACATCAAACATAATTTTCTAACACATTAATAGCCCCTCTTGATCGTAAGTTCTAACTTTTACAAAGAAGAATAACAACATATAGACTATTTGCTGCTACTCTCCTCAAATAGACCTTGAACCAACCATCACAGATCCAACCATTGGTGTTCCATCAGGGTGCAATCATCCTCACATATCCTCATTTTGAAGGTAGAATTCACCCAGACAACCATCCATATTAAGCAACTCCTTCCAAAGTTCTCTTTACCTGAAGGTTGGCTCAATAGGCTACCTTTTAAGCAGTCATCACCATCTATGTCATTGGTAATACTTTCTTCATCCACATGAATATGGTGATATTCCTAATCCTTTTCCTATGTTTCACATCATATTTGAGGCAAACAATTTTTTTTTTTCTTACTCTTTTTTTATTGTCATATGGGAGTAGACTCTTCGTTAACCAAACTGATACAAACTATTATTTGGACCAAATGATACATATTCCATGCCAAATAAAAATGATATTACCATTGTTTTGAATATCTTCCCTTCATAAAATATCATGGAAAATGATATATTCTTAATAAGGGTAATTATTTTCTGGTGCTAGTGTTGTAGTGATTATGGCCATAGAGTCCTTGTTGCTCACTGTGCCACCACTGCTATTGCTCCCATGAAAATGCTTGGCAATGATGGAGAGTACTTCTTTGGTGTCCTTGGCTGCAGAGAACTTTCTTAGCAAAATCTAGTTCTGAATTAACAACACAGACTGGGTGCCACTGGAAGAAGGCCCACCAATTCCCCTTGTGTTTTGAAGTTGGGCCTCCAGTCTCAAAACCCTCGTTCTTTGCAGCTCATCCCGTTAAAGTTCTCGGTACTAGGGAAAATCGAAGGAAGCTCTAGTAGTAGAAGAATTGGTTACAAGTACAATCAGTAGTGCTCTGAAGATTCCAGTGCAGTCTGGTGAGGGTGAGTATGATGTTTAAGTGATTGACAAAGAATTGAAGGGCCAATGGATATTCAGAGCCATGATCAGCAGACCAACTTGAGTGGAAATGCATCTTCAGTTATGCTTTTGAATTTGAAGGAGGAGTAATGGAGAACTTGGTGCATTGTCTCTAGGTGAAGCAATGCAAACCCTAGAAGATTTTTCTGCAGATTTATGACTAGTAGATTGCACGGATGACTCCTCAAAGGGTATGCATATCTTCGAATACACTGGCTCATGTGTTAACGGGGTCATCCTAGAAGATGAGACATTGTTGTTCCACGAAGGTGATAAGGAGAATGCTTTTGTGGAGGCACACAAAATTTTTGATTTGGAGGTAGAAGTGGGTTCAGTTGGCGGATGTTCCTATTGTCAGACATAAGTTAGTTTACATGTCAACATAGAGATATTGGAGGGTACAAAGGATGAATCCGCAACAATTGACATTAATATTCTAGGTCCTTGATCTGCTGCAAATAATGGGTGTAACCTTCTTAGGGTTTTGGTGCAAGAGTCGGGATTTCTGCCTGGTAATTCCATTGTTGTTAAGGTGAGTGATTTTCGTGGTGGAGGCTTTGTTGGTGATAAACTAGATCTAGCTTGATTGGTGGGGGGTGAAGACAATACTCAAAATCCTTTTGTGGAAGTGAGTGGGGATTAACCAAAGAAGGGGAAGAAGGTTATTTTAGATGGAAGGCAGGGGGAATTTCACTGGTGGTTGGTGAAGATATCAGGGTGGAACAAATTTTATCATATTTAGGTGCAACCATAGTAGCATAATTCGGCCGTATTGGTCTTTTGTGTATAGAAATTCGGAATTCAGACGAATTCAGAATTCGTCGAATATTCGGTGTAGGTGTAATATGAATAAGGGTTCCTACTAGTGGACAACTGAATTTTGAAAACCATTTTCAAAAAAACAAATTTTAATTATTTCATCACTATCAAGTATAAATAACATTCAATTTCACAATTTCTTATAAAATTAATTATTAGTAACTAGTTGCTATCTCTCACACGAGCGGTATCCAGTTCATTGAGATTTTATATTTTTGTTTTTAAATAGTAATTTTTCGTTTTAAATAACATGTCTAAAAATAAACGAATGATTTTTAATGTACATTTATGCTATATTAGTGTATATTTGATTAAAAATATTTTATATAAGAAGTCTACTTCCATATTTTATCCGTCTTTGATTTTTTCGTTACGTATTTTTTCCGTATCGAATCGTATTCGTATCCTTATTTGTACTTGAATTATGCTACTATGGGTGTAACCCTTGTAGGAAAATTTTTGGGAAGGTAGAGGGGTGGATGCGAAGTCAATGGACTCCAATGATAGGATATGGTCTGACCTATCATATGCTCTCTTGTGGTTGAATGGGGTTTGTCTTTTGGACTGAAGTTAGAACTGGTGTGATTTTAGGGGGGTGTTGGTTTCTTCCTTTCATCCTTAGATGTGAGGGGAATTTCAATTGACTGCTCCTATTCTCCCTCTATGCCATCCCAGTTGGGGTTTCTCAGCTCTAGTTCTCACTAGAAGACATTAGAAGGTTTTGCATGGGCTCCATCATGGTGATTGATGATGACAATGATATCTCATCCCTCCTCTTATAATTCTATCTCTGACATTTAGTCTTTTTCCTCTTTTTCCAGGATGTAACTTTCCAGTTCACCCTTTCTCATGTATTTCTCTTTTGTTCTTGTACTTCTATCTTTTAGCATCTAGGATTCTTGACACTCCCATGTTCCAGTGTTCACTGATTGTATTCTCTAGTCCCATTAACCTATTCTTCGGTCATTTATCGACATTAATAAAAATTATACTATCTCATATATGCACATAAATTAGATTTTTTGTTCTCTCATAAATAAGCTTGTTCCTTTTACTGAAGTGGATATGATTGTAAGTGAATTACTTATTTACCAAGAACCAACAGCTTCAAGCCTTGAGATAATAAATGCACAAGAAGCTTTCAAATCATTGGTGCTTTGACCCCATACATCCTCTACCATCTAATGGGATTCACTTGCACCATAAAACTTCTATCTTCCCCCACTTTAGAAGTAAGTGAGGCTACAAAGTGTTGTGAAATCAAGGAAAGGTTGTTGGATCATCCTTGCTTCATCAATAAACCCTTGTTTCACCTCATGATCATCTAGTGGTGAAATGCCACCTAACTTTATACAATTTGGATTAAACGCATAGGTAGCCATAAGAACAGGGGTGTTCAACTTGTTCCATCTCTTCTCAATCTACTTTTAGTGTTCTTAAAAAATTGTATGATTTCAGAATTGGTATCGATACTTTCTAAACCTGCATTTCATCAAATTTCCGAAACCCAAGTTCAAAAATGCAAATGTAGGGCAACTAGGGATTCCCTAATAGGTTCACTGTTCAATCATTACCAATGTTTTAAAACTCGGACTCGGAATCGACCGAGGGTCAACTTGGAATCAACCAAGGGTCAACTCGGACTTGGCCATGACTCAGACCGGTTTGAACTTAATTACTTGGTGTACTAAAACATACATAAAATATTAAAATTTTAATGGAAAGAGATTATTTTAAAGATTTCAAACAATTAGAGACAAAATATGCGAAGTCTGCTCATGTATGTACCATGTAAGAGTGAATATATTAAAATGGCACCAAGTGCAATACAAATGTGAAACAAAATACATGATCAACAAAGCTTTAAATGGCCTCTAGAATCCAAAACACAATGTGCTACAAGCCTACAAGGTACTAGCCTACTACATATCTCTGATCAACATGATCGATCATGAAACCTATCACCACAGTTGGAAATGGGATCCTCGGCATGGGCTATAGGACCATCCTCCGGCATGTCTATTTTCTAACAGTTCTATATTTCGCAGGTGGCATGTAGTCGAAGAGTAGGGTGACATTCGGTGTCTTTTCATGGTTTACTGGCCTTATCTTCAGTTTGGTACAGTTTAGTTAACTGGAATTTTGAAAACTACTAACTGTACTGCATTTTGAATGTGATGTGAAATTCTACTTTCATCGGATGAGGTCCGATGAGGTTGGAACCCCTCTCAAACATCCTAAAACAATTAATGATAATTGATAATTGAAATTTTTTAAGTAAACTACCCTTTTACTTTAAGAATTTTATATTGCCATTCCATGTTATCTTGTGTTATTGTCAAGTAGTTTTTTACCTCAAATAGTGTTATAATTTATAAGAATCCTACAAAGCAGGCTGACTTGACAATGAAGTAGGCTTAGACTCTTAGGGTTTAGGTTTCTAGGTCAATTTAGAAAAAGAAAAAATGAATGTAAGTGTCATGCGACTGACTTGTGCAGTCCCACATTGACTTGGCCGAGTCGTTAACGGTTACAGACTCAGCCGAGTTGACAGGTTTGGTACTGAATTGGCCGAGTCATACCCTGACTGGGACGGTTCGGTACTAAACCGATCACCCAAACTGGTTCAAAGGTGGACTTGGCTTGATTGGGGGTCGACTCGGCCAGAGTTTTAAAACACTGGTCATTACAATGCTGTTAGAAAATAAGATTGATGAAACAAGATATTTTTGTGTTTTCTAATGATAAAATGGTACATCCTGAAAATACTATTGCCTTGTCTTAGGGTTGTGGAGGTTAAGGAACCGATGGAGCTCCGAAACATGTGAAAAAGGACACGATAACCCCCTTAACAGCGATATTATCAGCCATACCAGTTCTGGTATAGTAATAACAGCCAACTGCAATATACATTAGAAGTACAATTATATGATTTCAAGAAATATGATTTTGGGGTTCTTCAAAAAATTATATGATTTCAAGATTGGCATTGTTGCCATCTAAACCTACATTTCATAAAATTTCCAAAGTCCGAAGTACAAAAATGCAAATATAGGGCAAACAAGGGACTTCACCAAATGTCACCACAGTGAAAGTCCTCTCTTTAGGTTGGTATTTTTCCAATCAAGGGGGGAATCCCTAATAGGATCACTAATCAGTCGTTACAATGTTGTTAGAAAATCAGATTGGTGAAATGGGATGTATTTGTGTTTTAATGATAAAATGGTGGATCTTGGAAAGACCAGTTTCTTGTCTTAGGGTCATGGACTCTAAGCAACCGGTGGAGCTCTAAAACATGTGGAAAAGGACGTGATACACTTCCTAACAGTGGATATTATCAGTCCTAACAAATCTGGTATAGTAACAGCCAAGAGAAACATACTGACACATCCATCAACTTATCCCAGCTGTATATCCATCAAATCTGAAATCTGAGTGAAGAAACAGCCATATTTAGTGCATAAACATCTCCTTAGTACATCATAAAACAGATTTGACAAGAAAGAGTGGAAGAGGGCTGCTGAAACTACCCTTCAAACCTTTTTTGTACAGTGAACAGCCTGATAATCAGAATAGAACAGTCCACTTACAAAAGATATGACAGCAATGAAATCCAATTGTGACCTTACAAATATACCAGCTCTATGAGACTAAATGAAGAAATTGGCAGCTTCAAAAGATTCAACCTTCCAACAGCAACAGCCAAGTACACCCAGTCTTCTACTCCACTGAGAATCACACTCTTTATAGTTTTCCCTTCAAACCCTAGAGTGATTAGGTTAAGGTATAGGAAATAATAAAATAATAGTTATTATTTTCCTCCAGCCTTCTCATTAAAATATTATTTGAGAAAGACCTAGAAAATCCTTCTCCACCTTTTCCTCCACAAGAAAAGCTGACACCATCTGTAAAATAATATAAAAATAGCCTTGGAGTCTTCCCCAAGGAGGGTGTTCCTCTTCTAGTGGTGTCCTATTGCCATGACTTAAGGTTTGAAAAGGTCAATCTAGCCACATGTCATCTTCATATGCCAGAAAATCCCTCATTATATTTCTTTATTGCGGAACATTCTTCCAGATGACTGCAATCTTGCTTGTGAAGTGTGCCAAAGGATCCATATTAACCATCCTAATGGTGAAATGTGCCTCCAAATATATGGAACATGCCTTGAACAATCTATCCTTACCCACAAAGACCTCAAAGGTGAAATATGCCTTCAAATATGTGGAAAATGCCTTGAACAATGTGTTCTTACCCCAAAGTCAATCAAAAGTTAAACATGTCTCCAAATATGTTATTATGTAGAAATGCATCAAATAACATGTCTTAAATCCAAAAGGAGTCCTCAAAGGTGAACTATGGCTCAAAACACGTAGGAGTTTCTCCATCTATGTTGAAATACCCTGATTCATCATGTGAATGGGGTCTTAAATGAATTCTCACTCTCATCCATGTTTAGCTCACCTCATCTAGGCGTACTTAGTTTTTACCTTCCTTGACTTGATCGAGCCCTGAAAGTTGAATGCAAGTTTATCTGGTCCACGATCATACTAAAAGTGTCCTCCAAGTCATTGCTCATCATCTGCAACTGTGATTGATCTTTAACTCTGTACAAGGCTTCACTTTTTCATGCACTTCATACTAATCTTAGGAGTCTTTCTAAGGTAGAAAAAATGACCATTCACTACTTTGAAGTGTGAAAAAATTGAACTGTGTATTTTCGGGTGGTAACAGGCATAAGGAGCAATAAGAAAGGCTGTTATGCCAGATTGACTAGGCTGCCTGACTTGAGCCCGTTTCTTTAGTTGGTGATACTCATAGGTTCCAAGTTTTTATAACCTATGTAATTGGGCCGTGTACTTTTCAACAATTCTATATTAGTCCTCTGGACTTCAGCAAATGCTTGGTTAGGATTTTTAATTTCTTTTCTATTTCAGTATCTCAAAATAATACTGGGCACTAGAAAGGTTCAGAACCTAGAACATCTAAGATTTAGACTGTTTGAATTATGTGTTTGTTGGTAGCTAATTAACTTCTAAGTTTCAGACGCAATTTTTGAAATATGTAATGATTCCTAATAAACTGCCCATGAGCTGACCAATTTATGCTTCTGAAAATTAACATGATTTGTGAGATATTTTGATGCAATAACTTGTTTAAATCGAATTTGGGTTATTCTGTTTCAGGTTCAACTACTAATTTAGTAAATAAACATCTTGTTTGACTTTCTTGTTATGATAGGGTATTGCTGTTGCTTTGAAGTGTGGGGCTACGAAGGCACAGTTTGACTCGACTGTAAGTTGATATGGCCTGGTGGTTGTGATGATTAAATAAATATTTCAGATGTTTTAAGATTAGATGTAATGTGAAATCTATATAAAGTTTAGATGATATAAATACGACAAGGGATTTTTTATAGAGAGAAGAAGCAAGAGACATGAAAAGCCAAGCAACATTGTCTTTTCAGCCATTCGCAAATTTCTTAGAAACATGATAACTGAATTATTTTCTATTGTGCTTGTGTTTTTTAGGTTGGTATTCACCCGTCAGCTGCAGAAGAGTTTGTTACCATGCGTACTATTACCAGGCGTATTGCCGCTGGTAGTCAAGTAAAGCAGTGAATAAATTTGTTATACGTGACATGTATCTTATCATTTTTCCTGTTAGACACTCATTGGTTAAAGGGTATAGTTTCTCTAGCTGATTGGAATATATCTCTGCTGTAACCAATAAAAGGTCCTGTAGTTCCTATTGCCAATGTACTATGTTGCAAATAAAATATCATGTACGAATGAAGGCGTTGAATAAGACGCTTTTAAGTGCCAAGGGAAGTTACAAATGCATGCTCTAAAAGATCTCTTATATTTGGTATGTCAAAGAGTAAGTTTGTTTATTTCCCTTTTCCCTTCCATGAAGATGGAACATTATTGTGCTGTATGTCAAAGAGTAAGTTTGTTTATTTCCCTTTTCCCTTCCATGAAGATGGAACATTATTGTGCTGTTGCTTTTGTCGTCATATTTGGTATGTCAAAGAGTAAGTTTGTTTATTTCCCTTTTCCCTTCCATGAAGATGGAACATTATTGTGCTGTTGCTTTTGTCGTCATATACACATTCAAATAAATTATTTGGAGGCTCATTAATAAATATGCTTCAAGACCAAATTGGCTTTTGAATCAAAGCAAAAGTTGGAACTAGAAGTAGTTGACTTGAGAGCTAATATAGGATTTCCAAGTAATGTGGATATATAAAAAATGTTTCATCGGACTTATCAGTGTAAATCCATTTTAACTCTGGATCTATCGAGCATCGAGAGAGATAAAATTTCGAGGTATAAATCTTTTGATGATTTAAAATAGATTTATGCTGGTTGTAGTCTCACTCAAATTCGTAAAATTCAAAATTCACAACTTTTTTTTCAAAGGAAAATATGTATTTTTTATTCCAGTTAGAACCAAAACGACATTCTTCAGGTGCTCTTGACACAGTTCAAAAAGGTACATTTTCCCCCTACCTATCTATAAAATGGAAACAACTGCCAGTATAGTCTCATATGAGCAGTGACAAAAAATACTAAAAGGTTTCAACCTTAACATAAAAAATAATATCTATAAATAGTCCATGAACTATTTCAATCATCCAATGTCAATAGAAAACTGAGTACTATTCCTCCATGGAGACCTGTCTAGACTCCACTGTATGCCCCACATGAATTTCTTCCAGAACCAACCGATTTGCCTGCAAGAGTAAGGCATCCTTAGATAGAAAATCTGCTATTGTATTTAATTCTCTGAACAAGTCTGTAGGAGATCCTCTGAAACTGCCTTGAGATCATCTTCAACTGCGCTGCTAAGGGAGACAGAGATATATCTGGGATCTGCAGCTGATCACTCATAAGAGAGTGACCACCGTCATAAGAGAGTGACCAACCTGTAAATGAAATATGTCTTTATCTAATGCAGATTTGAGAAGAAAAAGCAGAGCTTTTAATTAACCCACATTATTTGTTCCTCTGCCTAAATTTGCTTTAACCTGGATGTAATGATCATCAGAAAGGAAACCAGCACTACACGTCGGACCTAGGCTTGACAAGCCCTATCAAAATATCCCAAGCATAGATTATGTCAACTATAACCTTCTGCAATCCCAAAGCAGATATTAGCTTTGGGACTTCTTTATAAAACTCGAGTAATGCATTTACCTGTGAAACTATCTTAAAGGGAGGAATGACTTTCTCCTCAAATAGCCCAGCATTCCTTGCTAGCCAAATGCCCCATAATAGTAGCAATAGAACAGTCCTAAACTGCTTCAGCTCCCTCCTAGAAATCCACCCTATCAAGCAACCTTCGGTAGTGTCTTCCTTCTGGAGATTGACTGCACGCAACCACTCCTCTACTTTTGTCCAGATCTGTTAAGAGAAGGAACAGGTTAAGAAAAGATGGTGGCTGTTCTCCTCACTCTTCCTACAGAGCATACAAATGCTAAGCCCAGCCTTCTCTTTTTGCAACATTTTCCATGTCAACATGTTTTTAAGCCTTTATTTTCCAAATCTCCCCCCACCACCACTTGCCATGCTCAAAAGGAGTCCCTTTTAAAACATTGTATTCTAATTTTGCAGTATAGGATCCCCCTGCCTTTTCCATTATCCAAACTAGTTCATCCTGAGACCTAGGAAGTCTAATATGTGTCTTTTTTAGTTCATTCGAACGATAGTTTCACTGCAAGGCCCCTTCTCCTTCCACCCCAATGTCCTGGAAGTCTAATATGTGTCTTTTTTAGTTCATTCGAACGAAAGTTCCACTGCAAGGCCCCTTCTCCTTCCACCCCAATGTCCTGGAGATTTAACCAGCCTTGCTTCCATAATGTAGTTTCCATTGGATTATTCAGTAAATTGAGAGTAATGTGCCAATTGACTGAAGATGGGGTGTCAAATTTTATGAAAGAAAGATTCCCATACCACACCCCATAGCAACATCTTCTCCGACCCTCACCTGTGAGCCACCACCCACCTTCTAGGCCAGAATGGGGCCTAAGATTGGGAAGGCCAAACTTAATGTTTTCTATCGGTTTGAAACATTCTGGATACTCTTCCTCTCCTTACTCCAGTCAATAAGAAGTGTGTCTGGGGCAATCTATTTTTGAATTATGATTCTCCTCCAAATGTTTTCCTTGGTCAATAGGTTCCACAAAGACTTGGCAGCCAAGGCTTGACCAAATAAGTGTATGTTCTTTAAACCCCATCCCCTGAGGGCTTTTTGACTTGCAATGACCTGCCATTTTGCCAAATTTGAGCCTTTGAACTCACTAATTCCCTTCCATAGAAAATTAAAACACATCTTTCTTATTTTCTCCAAAAGTCCCTTTGGGATGTAAGCCAATGGATGCTATTATATTGCTATTGCATCAAGCAATTTTGATAAATATAACTCTTCCTCCTCTTGAAAGCCACATGTTGCACCAAAAGCCTATACGCTTCTCTATCTTTACAAGTAACCGATACCAATCTGCCTTTCCATACTTATTAGGTTCCAAAATGAAACTTAGATATTTCACCCATCATTCAGGTCTAAGTGTTGGAAAGAGAAACGTGTTTCCCAACTTCTTTTCATAGGCTCATCCAAGTTCAGGGAATACAAAGTTGATTTCCCCACATTAACTTCCATCCCTGTAGCAGCGTTATATAACTGAAATAATTGATGATAACTAACTCCTTCCCTTTTAGATCCATAACCAAACATCAACATATTATCAACAACGAGCATGTGTGTGAGGTATTTAGTTCTTCCAACTTTGACCCCCTTAAGGTTCCTCCCTCTCCTAGCCTCTATATATTTACTTAGTCCCTCAACCACCAAGAGAAATAGATAAGGAGACGAGGGACAACCATGTCAAAGCCCATGAGAAGACTTAAAAATCTTAGAGGTTGAGCTATTAATGAGAATTGCAAAAGAGATAGGGGATACACACCCCATTATCCATTTGACAACAGGCAAGGAGAAGCCAATGTGAACCAGCAACAAATGAAGGTATAACTAAGATACATTGTCATAGGCCTTTGATTAATCAAGCTTAATCATTGTTGCAGGGGCTTGTGAATTTATCATTGAGTGTATGCCTTCATGAGTAGCTACAACTTCGTCGTGAATTTAACGTCCCTCCCAAAACCTAAACTATTTAGATGAGATAAAACGAGAGAGAATAGGTTTTAATATAACAATAATAACTTTTGAGATTATCTTGTATAAGCAATTGCTTAAACAATAGGCCTAAATCCATCAAATGAGTTTGGGAAATCCACATTAGGTAAAAGTGTTATGAAAGTGGTTTTGAAATTCCTAAGCTTTCTACTAGATAACCTTATCTCCTCAACCACCCTCAACAAGCCATCTCCTAAAAATTCAAAGAATCCAATAAAAGATTCCACTACCCATCCTTTTGGTCCACGACTCTTGTCCTTGTGGATGGAATTTAAGATTGACAAGAGCCCATCTTTTGTGACTGGCTCAAACATCCTTTCCGTATCTTCATCCTCCACAAGTATGGGAAGAAGGGTTAGAAGGGCTATTATTAATAATATTTCTTAGATCCCTTCACAACTAGTCAAAGGCATTGTGAGGAGAGGTTGAGACTAGACACCTCATCTTCGTAGAGAATTCTTCTTTGGAATTGAAGAGTGGATACCATAGTTTTAATGAGAAGTAATCCATGTGAATAAACCACCTTTGAGGATTCTTAAAGCCTCCTCCTATGTCCTAGAAATAAATATGATGGAAGACCAATCCATAACCAATCATCAATAACCACTCCAACTACAACCAATTTTTTATCCTATCCATCGATATTCTTCCTTTGAGGAGCTTCCCTACTAGCACTTTCCCAGACAATTGAAGGATTTTATCCACCCTCAATGTTAAGTTTTAATAACCAGATTTGATTGCAATTTATTCATGATTTTTATACCCAGATTTATAATGCATATTAAAATTGAATCGAAAATTACAACACACTAAGTACTAATGCATAATGGAATAAAATAAACAATACCATACACTGCACAAGATATACCCTAGAAACCCCAATCCCTAGGGAAAACCAGTAACCAGTTTGTCTTTTATTGTAGATTTGTTACAACACTTACAGTTTTAGGTTTTTGGATATAACACACTGGATCTGAGTCAATGCAATCCTGAATAATCTCAAACCTTCAACAATATGACAAACCCTAGCTTGAATGAATCACTCACTCCAAAGCCTCTAAGAGAATCCCTCTCTTAGATCTAATCACTCATTGATCACTCACTATCAATGTGTCTCACTAGCTCTCCCTCAAACTCTTTTATAACATTCAGTTTATACAAATACTTGGGCTCAATACCATGGACCCTCAAATACCACGTGCCCTCCAATACCATGGGCTAATTGGCCTTTTACATAAAGTATTATAGAGGTCATTTTTACAAAGAGAGTTATAATTTGAGGATACTTCCACGTGCTAGACACAAGCCAATGTAGAAGCACCTATTCTCACTACAAACTTCAACACTCAAATCCTCTCCCACCACTAACAAAGCTCCTCCACCAACAAAGCTCCTCCACACTTATTTTTAATACCTTTTGACACTTCCTTGGAATACTTTTGGCTTAGGATATCACCTTCTTGCCTTGAAAATGCTCCAACTTGAGCCTCATTCCTACAAATCCTTCATCTCCTACCTCCATTGTAGCCTTCTCACGAGTTGCATCTGATGTATATTGACCTTCAAGAGGGAATCAAAGGTCGGATTAGAGTCTACAACCACAAATCTAGGGTTTTCAGTCCACGAGATACCTGGACCAGGCACCAAAACACTATCAATTTCATCGTCCTTTCGATTTGATGGGCCATTAAAGGACACCTTATCCGACAACTGAAGACAAGTAACAATACTTTGTCCATGTGAGTAGCCTCCATTTTTAATAGCAAATCGAACAAATTTTTAGCCAAAGTTTTCAAGTGTTGATATAGAGTCATTGTACATTTTCCCCATCATACCTGGAAGTTTTTTTAACTAGGGTCTCAATACTAGGGTAAGAGACAAAAAATTATCTTTTTAGAATGAGTTCTCTGAGTAATCAATAGGTTGTGAGTTGTATCCCATCCTCACTATCCTCGCTAGTTTTGAGCCCTACTTATTCAAATATGGATATGTAAAAATATAATTAAGTGTAATTTTTTTTTATCATTTGAAATGGATTTAGGACTCAACTTGGTATAACTCAAAACTTTAATATGTAAAAATATAATTTTGATTATTGTTAAGATATTTATGTTTATATTTAAATATCGTATCTATAGTATTTATATTTGTGTAAATCTGGTATCTTTTTACTTTAATACGTAAAAAATATAATTTTGGTTATTGTTAAGATATTTATATTTCTATTCAAATATCGTATTTATAGTATTTTTATTTGTGTAAACCTAGTGTGCGTGTGCGTGTGTATATATATATATATATATACTATCTTCCTATATAACAATTTTTATATTAGGTGTACATATCAAATCCATCTCTTTAATATTTATATATAGAGAGATATTTTTAGTTATGTTTGTACATATAATATTATTATTAATATTTGGTATAAGTATTCTATTGTTTTTGAAGTTGACATATCATCATGTGACACATTAACATCATTTTTATCATATTACATTGTATATGCACCTCAGTACCCTTAGTGTATTGAGGCGCTCCTATAAAATTAATCAACTTGGTGTATTGTTGTTGTGCATAAATCAGTTGGACATTTCACAGATTTGTGCCATCACATAAATAAATTAGATCTTATTTTCCATAATCATGTTTGTTGTGAAAATTGTGTCTTCCATGTTAGGCCATTCACTTGTTGGACTTGCACAACCTTGAACAAGTTTCCCATGCTAGAAAGAAGAGAGAAAGTGAAGCCATATTCTATTGCTTTCCAGTCTTGCCTATTTGAACACAAGATAGGAATAAGTGTGGCTATTGTATATGCAACATTTGCATATTTGAACACAAAAATAAGATCAAAATACAAAATGTTTATATAGCAACTAGCTATTTGAATACAAACACATGATTAAGTACAACGAGTATGTGTGTACAATCATAATAGAGTTCTCACTATCAAGGAGATTATTGTAGTCAAGCTCACTCCCTGTGTAGGTAGACTAGTACCCTCAACACGCCCAAGACTAATTAAGTAACATGCTCATGTGGAGGCTTATGAGGATGTAAATCACCGGCCAACAATTATTAGACACTCAATGTAGTCAAGCTCACTCGATGTATAGGTAGACTAGTACCCTCAACATGTGCAGGAATAATTAAGTAAAATGCTCATGTGGAGGCTTATGAGGATTTGAATCGTTGACCAACAATTGACAGACACTCACTGCTGGCCAATTGGTCTACTAGTGGGGATTAGGTATAGCGATTATAGGAAACTACAACCATATCATCCCATTATCCCTTATATAGGAGCTCCATAAGTAGATCAGTTAGCAAGAAAGTTATCTATTGATAGAGGTGAAAAAGTGTGGCAATTAATATTTGAAGCAAGCCTAAACTAAGCTTTCCACCAACTATGATACCTAAACTTTAAAGATGTGATAAAGGAAATGCAAAACTACGAATGTGTCACACAAAAATCCAAAATGAAGAATATTGAAGGAACATTATAGCAATTTGTTTCATGTTGCATATTGAGATAGTTTTCTTGATTCTTTTTTGTCAATATGCTTTTTGGATACCTTCATCACTTAGTTTGATGGGAAGCCATTGTTGACAAGGAAAATATATGCCATTGTTTACAATGCTACAATACACATTCGTATTACAATGCCTTCTTATAGAGCGATTACCATGGGAAAATACTATGGAACACCCAATACCATGGGCCCATAAATCACCCATTATTGACCAAGTCATCACTGTGAAGTTACAACATTTTACAAGGCATTTTTTTCTGAAATTTTCGCTATGGGGGCATTGCCCCCGAACCCCCGCCAGGGGGTGCTCCCAAACTAGTCGCCCCCCCCCCCCCCACCATGGCGACTATTTTGGGGGGGCAAGCCCCCCCAAATCCCTCGTCATGGGATATGATGCAGACACGGCTGAAACACGACTCCTGAATAAGGAAGATGAGGCTCCACAACCAACACATCGTACCTTGTTCTTTGTCATGCAAAATAAAATGCAATATATATATATATAAACATGGTCTCACTATGGAGTACAATGACATTGTGGCTTAGGATTCATTGCTACATGGTCTTCTTTGCTCTATTTTGATATCCCTCTCCTTTGTTTTAATGAGCTATGGAACGATTAATTATTATAATAGGAATAAAACCCCTTCCTTTGCTTGTAACTCAATTTTAAAATACCCCAATAAAAATTTAGGGTTATTTTTAGGTTTTTTGCTTGCTCCAACTCCTAATTAGTGTTATGTTTTGGACCCTATAGAATCTCCTTGAATATTCATGTGACTACTTCCACATATTTGAGTACTAAGTGTTAACATGGTATCCACTTGGGACTATGGTGGTCAAAGCATAATTCAACTTGTCGAAGTCATAACTCTCTCATACCATGAGTTTCCCTTTAAATTGATGGAAATCCCTCAATAAGTAAAACAATGTTGAGGCATTGGGAACTTTTGTTGCAAAAAGTTGACCCAAAAACAATTGTCAAAGTCTGAAATAGGGTCTACAAGTTTGAGACCCAAAATCATCGAATCAGTATTGACCTTAAGATGGACTTGAGAAGGTCATGGTTCTAGTTTTTTATCCCAAAATTTTACTCGAATGTATGAAAAAAACAGTGATCCATCTTGGATCATACATCTCCATTTTGGGAGGCTTTTGGTCCCTAAAAGTTTCACTGAAGGGGACAAGGAAATCATTCCTCAAATTTCTCCTTGGAGTATCACTTGGCCTTTCTTGGAGGTTTTCCTTTTAACCTAACCCACTAGATCTCTTGTTTCCCTTGTTTAGTTGATCTGGACTTCTTTTGCAAAATCATATCTTCACCTAACCCCTACTTGAGATTCTAGGGTAATGTCCAATAAGGTGCATAACACTTTCCACTTTTTTTTCCTTGTTGAGCTTGGATAGCTCATAAAGTTATAGATTCTCCAAATTCACAGTTGAGTAAATGTGCATGTATGGAGGTATAATGAGTATGTAGGAATTATCACCTATATATTCCAACACTTCAAAAGGACCATATCCTATAGCCTTGATATTTTTACTAGGTCCTGTAACATCTCTTTATTCAAGTGCAATGATACTCTATCTCCTCCCTTAAATGTTTTCTCAACCTTGTGTTGGTCATGCTTGACCTTATACTTCTCTCATGATTTCTTCAGCGTCTCCTATACCTACAAATGGTTATGCCTAATGTCATTGATAATTTAGTGTTCAATGCTTCTATTGTTGCTTCTTCCCTTTCACCCAATCTTGTCCACATATAACATCTACAGGTGAAGGTGGAAAATAACTAAAACACGTTTCAAATGGGACTCATCGATGATAGTGTGCATTGCTCTACTATACTAGTGATGAATGCAAATTAGATTCTCTTCCCAAGTTTTTGGATGCCTTTGATTGTAACTCAAATGATTAACTAATATTTTGATCACCACTTATGTTTGTCCATTCATTTGTGGATGGAATGTTGTTGATCTCTTTAGCATGGTGTCCATATTTTCCCAAAGTGTAGTTAAAAAGGAACTTAAAAATATGACACCTTTGTATGAAATCACGCTACTAGGTATCCCAAAATGCACCTAGGCTTCCTCAAAGAACGTGGGTGATAAAACTTGTCCCTTGATGGTTTTGTTGCAAGGCATGATGAAAATGCATTTCTTGATAAATTTGTCGATTACCACAAATAAATAGTCATGTCTATGCCTAGTTCTTGGCAAGCCATCGAGAAAATCTATGGAGCTGCTCTCCCATGGCTTAGTAGGTATAAGGGATGGTATACATCATTTAATGAACATGTTTGCATCTTCTTGTGCCATGGGCTTGTACACATACCTTTGGAGGTTGCAAATTGTTTTCCCAACAAAGATACTCCCCCATGGCCTAGTAGGTATAGGTGAAAAATAATATAGACCTTGCTTCAATCATTATGTTCATTGGTATGACAAAGTATGCATCCTCTAATGAATCAAGCTACGTCCTGAATTTTGTGTCAATGCATTTATCTTTAAAATTTAGTTTTTGTTTTCCCAACACCAAAATGCCCTGCAACTTTTGAGGTGTGAGCCTCTCTTATAAGTTGTGTTCTTTTACAAAGCTTATGAAACATTGAGATCAACCCATCTTAGAGATGGTAGTCAAGCTTGTTTTCACCTTATTCATAAAACTAGGTTTCCATTTGTTGCAGTATCCACTTGGAATCCCCATCTTATGTGTATCCTCTTTTTATGCATCACTTGTGAAAAGATCCATGTGCATGAGAGTACCCAATGATATGATATTTGGTGCAAGTGGCCTTGACAATGTGTTTTCCAACTTGTTAGTTTTTGTCTTCTTATACCTGATGATAAGATGAAATCACTGCAAAAGTCCCATTCATTTATAATGTCTTTCTTGGTTAAGCTTAATCTAGGCCTACACTTATCATAGAACTTGGTTATCTATGTGGATGATGGCCTCCTTGCCCATCATATTGTGGTTCCATTTCTTAACTGTGCACACCAATTTATAAAGCTCCTTTCACGTGTGTGGTAGTTTGGGACCACTTTATGGAACAATTAATAATGTTAGCAAACTAACTTACCTCCTTACATCAAGTTTACTCCCAAAACATATCAACTTACATTTGTCTCCACTGTGAAGGGATTCTACAAATTGAGTAATGTGAGAACTAGTGCTTGACTAATCTTTCGTTTCAATTCTTCAAAATTCTTATGACGGTTCCTTCTTGACTGTAAACTCTTATTATTGGTTGTTACAACATGGAGTGACATGACCACTATGGAAAATGATGCTATGAACATCCAAAGGTACTATGTTGCACCCACAAAGATTTTAAATTTAGTGACATTGGTAGGATTGGCCATTCAATGATGGAAACCATCTTCGTAGGGTCATTCTTGAGTTTCCTTGCATCAATCACATACCCTAAGTACACCAAGGATCACTGGGAAAAATCATATTTCTTAAGGTTTGATAGAGTTTAAGCATTCTCATATTCTCTAACCCATGCATTAGACTAGAGATATGTTGTCCTAGGTAGAGTTAAATATTAATATATCGTCCATGCACACCATTACAAATAAATTTAGAAAGGGACACAATACATCATTTATCAATCACATAAACAAAATTGGTGCAATGCATAAACCAAAAGGCATTACCAATCGTTCATATAGACCTTGTCAATCTTATCAAATATTCCATATGCCTTCTTCTTTGACTCCCACCTAGTTGTATCTCGATTTGAGATCTAATTTGGTGAAATACTTGACATGTTGCAATTGATTTAGTAAGTCATTGATCCTAGGTCAAGGGTATCAATTCTTGATTATGATATTATTACAACCTTGTAGTTGATCCACAAGGTAGTCATGTTTCTCTTGGGAATTATGATGATAGGTGACCCATAAGGTGAGGTTCTTGGTCATATGAATCCCTGCTCCAACAATTGGTGTCATTGTATCTTCACTTAATCTTTGTCTAGTATAAATAAATTAGAGTGCTATGTTCGATAATGGAGAATCCTAAGACATTTGTATCTCATGCTCCATTTCCATCTTAGGTGGTAATGCTTTAGGATTTTGAAACAATTATGAACATGCTTACAAAATCCTCTCCATTTGGTGTTTTTATTTTATTTTTTATATATCCATCTAGAGATTCCCTTATTGCAACTGACACATCTCATTGTTGAAATTCTCAATAAGAGTATCACAATTTTTTTTATTTAAGCTAATCAATGTCTTGGCTTTATTGGCACTTAACAAGAAGATCTTGGGTTTACCTTTGTGTGTCGATGAAGGATTTTCCATCCTTGACAAGGTGGTATTGGTCTTCTCTTCTCATGCAAATTGCATCCCTCATGTACATGTACGGGCTTCAAGCACTACATCATACACATCAAGTGGCACCACATCTTCCTCCACTTTGTCCATGTAGTCTGAATAGATGGAAATATGATATTGCACTTCTTAGTAACACTGATCATTACATACCCATCCTAGTGGGTATGGGTAAGGATGGTCGTGTACTTCCAATACAAGGTTACTTGTGAAGATGCTCACAGTAGATCCAAAGAGATGATGTAAACCTCACAATGAAAGAATTTAGGAATAACAGAAAAAGAATAGAGCAGAAGAATATAGATCCAAAGGAGCTCGGATAGAGGCAGAATAATTTCACATGTTGCATTAATCTGAATAGTAAAAAGGTAAATATACAATGCTCAGGATTCGAATACACTAGGTGTGATTCGAATTAGCCTGCATGGATAGATCCATAATCAGTGGAGTGTCATCAAGTCATAAGTAGGAGTCCAACTCATCATCAGTGAAGTCATCAATGCACAAGTAATAGTCAACCAAAAGTCAAACTGAGTCTAACTGAATGTGGTAGGTGTAACTGGCACATGGAAGCACTAATGTAGTGAAGGAGGCTCAGTGGAGGGCGCTCATGGAGCTAACTGGAGTTAGAACAGGCTATCTAGTCACACTGGAGGTCCATCGGAGTGATAAGGTCAGTTAAGAGTGAGTCAAGCCTAAAATCAGGGAGAGAACTCTTGTTAACTGAACATAACTTCACTGGTATGTGAAGAAGTGCGCCTCTCTCACGCAGTAGGTGAAAGGAGGGCGAACTAGGCACTAGGAGGGCTGAAACTGATCAGGAAGAAGCTCTGGGGGCTAGCTAACTGAGGGCTAGGTGCTGGGATTGATGACTAGAATGCATGCAAACCCTAAAAGTGCATGCAAACCCTAAAATACTGAAAATGAAAATGACTGAAAAGCTAGTAGGACTAGGATGGAGTATAGGAATATCCTAACATTACTCACCAAGGCCTTTACTACGAGGTTGGCTTATGAACTTGAATTCAATAGAGAATCCACCTTTTTCCAATGACTTGTATCTTGATATGGAATAATTTAGTCATCTCATTCTTTTCCTTGTGATGGACACTACTCATGTTCACCTCCCACTGCATTGTAGTGCAAGAAATATTTTCATCTACATTTGACTTGTTCTTTGCTTGTTCCACGAATTCATGCCTAACATGTTCTTATTGGCTTTCTTGTGATTCATTGAATTCAGAGAAGGATGTAACTTCCAGTAGTTATCTTCATTATGACATCAATGTTGCAATGCCAATTACAATGATTGTTTGGATCTTTGCATTGATATACAATGGTGACATCCTTCTTACCCTTTCATTTCCATTTATTCCCCTCCTTAGAAGTGTTTTGTTGCTCTGATTGCTTGGATTCATTTCATCTCTAGATATTGTGCTTGCACATAGCCCTCGTCAAAGGTATTAGGTTTAAAGAGCATCACTTGCCTCCTTAATTGACTATGTAGACACCTAAGTACTTAAGCACTGGAAAAGTGTCCTTAGATACACAATTTTTATTAATAAAAGAAGAAAAAATTACAACACATAGCCGTGAGGGCTAAGAACCAAAATCCACCTCACGCGAAATACGAGACGGGTTTAAATAACCCAAAAACTAATAACTAAAAATATTGTTACTAAAACTGACTTGGACACCTCACATAATCACGTGAGTGTGTAGGTGTCCTTTTACAATAATGTTTACTAAAACATTTATTAAGATAAAGTCCTAAACTTAACATTCTAGATCATAGTTTCTAACAATCCCCCGTTTGATCCAAAATTTCTTTAGAGAAGATACCAAGTTCATTTCTGAATGTAGTGAATTTAATCCTTCCAAGAGACTTTGAAAATATCCGCAGTTTGATCTTCTGATGGAAAATACTTTGGCTTGATGATGAGATTTTGAATGTAATGATACTTGGTATCAACATGTTTTTTCTTCGAATGAAAAACTAGATTTTTGGCTAACTTGATGGTTGATTGACCATCTATGAACAATGAAGTAGCTTCCTTTTGAACAACTTTAAGATCATGTTAAATCCTTCTTAGCCAGACTATTTCACAAGATGCTTCCCAAGCTGAGATATATTCTGCTTCTGCTAAAGAATTTGCAATTGTGTCTTGTTTTTTACAACTCCATGACACAACAATTGATCCCATACTCATTAAGTAACTTGAAGTAGATTCTCTAGCATCAACATCTCTGGAAAAAAATGCATCTGAGTAGCCAACAAGTTTAAATTTTTTGTTCCTTTTAAGTTTTGATCCACGAGGGTGATGGTTGGCATGCATTCCTCCATTCCAAACTTTTTCGATGATTTAGAAACATACTTAGTTTGAGAAATACATATGCTTCTTTCTCATTGAATAAATTCAATTCCAAGATAGTATTGAAGCAAACCCAAGTCTATCATTTCAAAACATGTTTGAAGTTCTTACTTCACTTGAGAAATGTGATCATCTTTATTATCTGTTATCAACAAATCATCAACATACATAGCCAAAATGATTAATTTGTTTTCTTGTATTCAAATATACAAAGTGTCATCTGAGTCACTGTGGAGAAAACAAAATTTCTCTAAATATGCATCCATTTTAGCATACCAAGATATAGGAGCTTGTTTTAACCCATACAATGCCTTAACCAATTTACATACCTTCCTTTCTTTTCCTGGAATCTCCAAACCAGGAGGTTGAGTCGTCATATATACACCCTCCTGTAAATCACCATTTAGAACTGCATCTTCACATCCATTTGGTGCACTTTCCATCCATTTTATGCAACCAAAACTAGCACAACTTTGACAATATTCCACTTAGCCGTTGGAGCAAAGGTCTCTTCATAATCAATCCCTTCTTTCTGAGCAAATCCCTTTGCCACTAATATATCCTTGTACTTATCAACTTCACCATTTGCCTTATATTTAATTATATAAACCCACTTACAACCAATGTGTTTTACATCTTTTGGACATTCAAAAATATTCCAAGTTTGATTTTTTATTACTGTATCATAATCACATTGCATCGCTGCCCTCCATTCATCATGTTCAACTGCCTCTGCAAAAGTGGATGGCTCAATAACAAAAAGAGAAAACATTTATGAACCCAAATTCCATTGATTCATTTCAGAACTTCGTGTACCTGTTTTATGTTTCTCATCAGACTTAACTTCCCGAGGTAACTTAGTTCCCCACTTTGGTGTCTTTTGTGCAACTTGAGGTAGTGATGAAGTAGCTTCCATAGAATTGTTATCAATGTTAACTTGAGTTGAATCTTCTAATTTAACTTCATGTGAAGAATTTGGTGAATCTTCATCTTCAACTTGTTTGTTTGAAGTCCAAGTCATGTCAAACCATTGATTATCCCTTGATTTGTTTAAGTGTTGCATCGGACAAACTGATGAAAGTTGGATTTGGCATAGAAGATTGGGACACATCAATTTTGACAACCTAGTCGGAATCAACAGGAAACAAGCAGTAATAGACATTCCAAGAATTACTAGGCCATCAAACTCACTCTGCAAGCATTGTCTACATGGGAAACAAGACATAATTAAGTACCCCACGAAAGAGTACACTACCTCAAGACCCTTGGAGTTGGTTCATTCAGATCCATGTGGTCCAATGAGAACCATATGAATAAATGGTGAAGAATACTTCCTTTTGTTCATAGATGATTTCACTTGAATGACGCGGGTGTTCTTTCTTAAGGAAAAATCAGAAACATTCGAATGCTTCAAAACTTTTAAAGAAAGAATCAGTTGAGAATGAAACAAACTTAAGAATAAAGTGTTTGGGGTTTGATAATGGAGGAGAATATACATCAAACAATTTTGATAACTACTGTGAAAAAGATGGAATTAGAAGACAATTTTCAACAGCCAGAACACCACAACAAAATGGGGTGGCAGAAAGAAAAAACATAGCTGTACAAGAGATGGCCAGGACAATGTTAAAGGAATCAAGGCTATCAGATATGTTTTGGGAACATGCCATTCATATAGTTGTACACATTCTCAACATATGTCTGATTAGAATGAACAATTGCGCAACACCATATGAACTGTGGAAAGGAAGACCAACTACAGTTAAGCATTTCAGAATATTTGGAAGAAAATGCTACATTAAAAGAAATGATAATACTCTTGGAAAATTTGATTCCATATTAGATGAAGGGATCTTTCTTGGTTATTCCTGCAAGAGAAAAGCTTAAAAGTGCTATAATTTGCGACTCATAAGGATACTTCAAATTCCTAAAGTAAACATTGATGAAGTACTGAATCATAGAAGAATTGAAGAAGATGATGATCTACGCTTACTGGAACAACCAAACGAAGAAAATCAAGATATTGAAGTTCCACAGGAGGGAGTGTATCAGCGCGAATTAGAAGAAGGAAGACTAGACACAAAGGGCCCCTCCAGATATGTCCAAAAAAATAATTCAGAAAATTTGATTATTGGAGGCAAAGATGTTGGTGTAAGAACTAGAAGGAGTCTAAGCAATCCAACTGGAAAAGTGCATTTCTCATTACTGTCTCAAACAAAACCAGAAGGAATTGAACAAGCCAAAGCTGATGAAGGCCATGAATGAGGAATTAGATCAAATTAAAAAGAACGATACTTGGGAACTTGTTCCAAGACCTAAGAATAAGAATGTAACTGGAATAAAGTGGGTATTTAGAAATGAACTAAATGAAGAAGGACAAGTTGTCAAAAATAAGGCAAGACTGGTGTGCAAAGGGTATGCGCAGATCGAAGGAATAGATTGTGAAGAAAATTTTGCTATAGTAGCACGAATGGAAGCAATCAGGCTATTCCTGGCCTTTACCTGTGCATAAAATGTCAAATTATATCAGAGGGATGTTAAAACAACATTTATGAATGGATATCTTGAAGAATAAATATACATTGAACAAACATATGTTTTTTCACTTTCGGGAAACAAAGATTATGTGTGCAAGCTGAAGAAAGCATTGTATGGACTCAAACAAGCTCCCAGGGCCTAGTATTTGAGGTTGGACAAATATCTACAACGTCAAGGTTTCAGAAGGGGCAATGTAGACAACAATATATACATCAAATTTAGAATGAAAAGATGATAGTGGTGGACGTATGCGTAGATGATATCATTTTTGGGATCAATGATGACAAAATGAGTCAATAATTTGCAAAATACATGCAAAAAGAGTTTGAAATGTCCATGCACGGGGAAACATATTTTTTCCTTGGGTTACAAATTTCTCAATTAAATGATGGAATATTCATCTCTCAATCTAAGTATGTAAAGGAAATGTTAAAGAGATTCAACATGGAAGATTGCAGGCCTGTCTGTACACCTATGGTCACTGGGTCCATGTTAAGTAAAGAATATGAGGCTAAGGAAGTTGATCAGAGGCTTTACAGATCTATGATTGGAAGTCTTCTATATGTGATTGCTTCAAGACCATATATCATGCAAGTTGTTGGACTTGTAGCAAGATTTCAGTCAGCACCCAAGGAAACACATGTTCAAGTAGTCAAACGAATTTCTAGGTATTTGAAAGGGACCATGTATCTTGGCCTATGGTATCCATGTAACAAAAACATAGACTTAATAGCATACATTGATGATGACTGGGAATGAACTATTGATGATAGGAGAAGTACTAGTGGTGTTGTGTTTTTCTTAGGAAATTGTCTGGTGCCTTCAATCAACAAAAAACAACCATCAGTCGCATTATCCACAACAGAAGTGGAAAATATTGCAGTCACTACTTGTTGCTCACAAATATTAT
Source organism: Larix kaempferi (assembly GCA_027924585.1). Lineage (NCBI taxonomy): Eukaryota > Viridiplantae > Streptophyta > Pinopsida > Pinales > Pinaceae > Larix > Larix kaempferi. The sequence goes on from BSBM01001033.1 coordinate 9,138,974, forward strand.
GGATGAAACAAACATTGAGAGATATGCATGTAAATATTGATAAGCCGATACAAATACTATGCGACAACACTAGCGCAATCAATATCTCCAAGAATCCTGTTATGCACTATAAGACTAAGCACATTCCCATCAAATATCATTTTGTAAGAGAGAAAGCAAATGATAACGTAGTCAAACTTGAATACATTGATACTGAGGATCATATTGTGGATACATTTACTAAACCTCTTCCACAAAGTACATTTGAATATATTGGGGAAAAACTAGGTGTGGTTCTCAATCCACAACATAATGAGAACCCAAATAAAAATGTGCAAGTCAAGAAAGAATTGGCACTGCACAGTTGGCACGATAGGAAGTATGTATGAATCACTATGCAAGGAATAGTGGCGTGTTGTGACGGGAACAAGAAATCAAGATGAAGGAATAATGCAATGTATGTTTCAAGAAAAAAATCAAAGATAATTATTAAAGGACATCCATGTAGTATTACAGTAGAGAAATTAAGCATGAAGACAGGGGGAGTCATCCCTAGAGATAGATGAGGTTGATGCCAACAAAAAAACAAGTAACAAAAGAATATACATTGAGCAAGTATTGGCACCTCTTTTCCAGTGATGTCAAAGGGGGAGCAATACATGAAGTTGTCAGACATGAAGCTGAAGTAAGGAGAAATACATGAAGCTGTCAAGCATAAAGCTGAAGCAAAAAGAAATAGTTGAAGAAAATAAATTGGAGAAATGGATTGATGATGATTTAATATATGGTATGCACAGAAGGAACAGAAAGCAACATGGTTCGCGCAGAAGTAGCAGAAGAATTGACATCATACAACGCAGTAGCCAAAATCTCAGAGAACTCAGGGGGAACACTGCGACAAAGTACATATGAAGCATATAGTTCAAAGAGGATCATGCACATATTCATAAGGTGTTGACATCAATGCCAAAGGGGGAGATTGTTGAACTTTTGTTGTCATTCATGTCAACTAATGTCAAAGAGGATGTCAATTGATTCAATTTGAGTAATTGATATCAACTGATGTCAAAGTGGATACAACATTCCTATAGAAGTGTGAAGAAGTGCATGGAAACCAATTTGAAGAAGTATCTGCGCAAGATGGTGAAGGGCATGGATGCCAGTGTGAAGAATTATATCTAGATGCAGCATCCATTCTGAAGATATGTGGCCAAGGATACATCATGCATGAACAAGGTGAAGAAGTACATAAGAAAGGTACATCATGAAATGTATCCCACTTCAAGTAGTACCTGCACAGAATTCAAGTCCACCATGTCATACACTTTCATGGTAGCAACCAAAAGACTAGTTGTACAATGGTACATGTGCAAAAGCATCCAAGGAGTTGGTTGAGAAAATAATACAAGTGTGCAAGCATGTTGAAAGAAGTGTTTGTTATGCGCAAGCATTGCTTGGTTAAAATTCGGAAGTGCGCAAGCAGTAAGAAACAACAAATGGTTGGACTGTCGTGAAAGCGCGCAAGTTTAGACATTCATAATATGATTTCAGTTAGTGGAACAGGCGCAAGATCCTAGAAGGGTACACTGGTTGAAGTAAGTCTATGAGAAAATTCCACAGCCAATGGTACAAAGGTGTTCAATTCCCACAAGTGATGACACGACACGTGTCAAAGTATCACCAAGTAGAAGTTGGAGTATGCACAGATTCTGTAAAGAAGCAACACATCAAGGGTGCATTACCCATAAGGGATGGTACAAAAAAGATTGAAGATACACCAAGTTGAAAAGAAAGGATGCACACATATCTCAAGCGATGGTACATCAAGAGCGCAAGAGTACACCACTAAGGTGTAAAGTCCCACTAAGTTGTGGACCATGAAGGCGCAAGACACACAAAGGATGATACATCAATAGCGCAGAAGATGACAAGTGGAAAATGTACTATCTGTGAAACATGGAAGACGGGTTTCAACGACCAACTTGTGGACATACAATCCGTGCATGACCTATATAAATAGAGATGCAAGTTGGAGATTTTAAGTAATCTTGATTGTGAGAGAATAAGAGATTCAAGTGTTTGTTGTAGTTTGATATTAGGGGCATCAAAGCGCAAAACATAATGATCTAGCGAGGAGCCGAGAGACACATGCAACAAAATGCAGAATTGATGGTGTGCAATATGATGTCTTAGATCTGTGACAAATGCGCAAGTACTGAAAGGAAGAAATATTGAAGCATTAGAGAAATTTTGAGGTCAAAAAAGGGCCTCAAAACAAAGAAAATGTACTATAAAATACAACCAATCACATTCTAGTAGATGACATCATCCCCCTTGGTGAGGTGGCATTGCATGAGTTAAGAATGCTTATTTGTCAAATTTTCTATGGTGGATGAAAACACATAGTTAACCAAGGTAGTGGTGTAAATACTTTAAGTCATAAAGTAAAGTACTCATAATGATAGTCTTTTCATAAAATAATATTATTGTCATTTTCAAGTAAAGTACTCATAATGAATGTCTTTTCACACTTTCACATAAAATAATATTATTGTCATTTTCAAGTGAAGTACTCTTAATTCATAAAGAAAGTTCTTTCACATTTTTTTTATAAAATAATATATTATCATTTTTATGTTTTTAATTTTAAATTATATATTCACTCCATTCTATTTAATAACATAATGTCAAACTAATAAAGAATAATAATAGATTTAATAAATAATAATAATAATAATAATAATAGTAATAATAATGCAATGTGGATTATAATAATATTATTGACATTTTACATGTAAATAAATTCTCAATTAAATTACATTATTAAATTCATGAGAAAAGTACTAAATATAAAAAGTCAACATAAAATTAAAAAAAAACTCTTAAAAATGTTTTTTATTATTTAATTTCATTTGCAAGTTCAAGACAAATAAATGTTAAAGGACAATACATTTTTGGGAATTTACAATGAATCTTAGTCACATCAATGTAGTCTTATTTTATTAATTTTATTTCTAGTGAATTTTGAAAAGTTTTGAAAAGTAACTCAACCATGGTTATTTATATTGTGCATAGCAAATAGTGTGGGAGGTGACTTGTCATATATACCTACACCATAAAACCCCCAATTCATAATATTTTAATATATCTCATATTTTTGTAGTACATCTCTTAGGAGGCCCTTTTTTGACCTCAAAATCTCTCTAATGTATGCACAAGTGCGTGATGTTTTGAAGGATAGAATTACGGGTGATATGCAAATAGTCACAGATGTTGAAAGACAGAAGTGCATAAACATAATTGAGATACATTAGATAATGCACAAATGTCTAGCTGATGCATATGAGCATAAGTGAAAGTGTGCGAAGTTGAGAAGATCATCTGATGCGTGGGGACAGAAAAACATCAAGATCCAGTAAGCACGTCATGATGCATATGATCTGAGACAAGTGTGTTAAAACGAACATACAAATCATTTGATGCACAGGTTGTCACATATTGTCTAAGAAACTGTAGTACTTAAAAAGAACATACATATCAGTAAGTGCATAGTTCCATCTGTTACTAGTTCATTATTTCAGAACATCAAACTATCAATTGAAAGCACAATATCAGTTGGTGAAAGTAGTAGCGCCGTATCAGAACGACAGAGCATACCTCAGCGCGGGCTGCAGTATCATTGAGCACAGAGTACACAAAGTAAGACATCGACAAAAGTGTGAATTGAGAAGAATGGGAAGTCAAGTTATGTATGCAGCTCAGTGATAGAGAATCTACTGCATATGAAGGAAGTGCACAACATAACAATTAGCAAAAGATCATAAGAGTGCGCAGAGTTGAAGTTTAGTAAGACATAACAATACTTTTGACATCAGGGTGGTAGGAAGAGACAAGGAGACATGGAGTTGGAGCTTCCTTCAGGTTGGTTCCTGTAAAACAACAAGGATACATGGGGTTGTATCCTCCTTCTAGGTTTTTCTAGAGAAACACAGGGAGTCAGTGCTTCCTTCAGGTCGGAGCCATAAAATCAGGGGGTTTGTGCCTCCTTCCAATTGGTACTGGAAAATACAAGAAGTTGGTTCTTCCTTGAATGTATTCTTTCTCATTATAAAGAAGCATTCCATGGTTTTCTCCCGTTTTGGTTTCCACGTAAAAATCCTGTGTGTTATGTGTTCTTGTCTTGGTGAATGAATGGATGAATGTTTTATTTATTGATGCATAATTGAAGATAAAAATTAAGAAGGTAAAAACTGTTGATAACTGCACTAATATTGATTCACCCCCCCTCTCAGTATTAAATCGATTCCAATTCACCCCCCCTCTCAGTATTAAATGATTCCAACAATTAGTATTAGAGTGAGTTGCTTCAGTAACATACTAACATCTGGAAGTTAGATCCTTGCGCAGAACCCAATAAACACGAATTCAATATATGAACAGATGGATGAAGTAGATTTTGAAGGAGAACTAGTCAGTGCTCTGGATGAAATAAAGAAGTCAAGGAAGAAAAGCAAGCTCTTGTAGGAAGCTCTTATGATATTGGAGGAAGAAACCACCAGGCAGTTAAAGTTGAAGGATGACAAGTGTGAAGGACTAGAAGTCTTTTATGTTTTTCATCAGACTTATCTTCCCGAGGTAACTTAGTTTCCCACTTCGGTGTCTTTTGTGCAACTTGAGGTAGTGATGAAGTAGCTTCCATAGAACTGTTATCAATGTTAACTTGAGTTGAATCTTATAATTTAACTTCGTGTGAAGAATTTGGTGAATATTCATCTTCAACTTGTTTGTTTGAAGTCCAAGTCATGTCAAACCATTGATTATCAGTTGATTTGTTTAAGTGTTGCATGGGACAAATTGATGAAAGTTGGATTTGGAACAGAATATTGGGACACATCAATTTTGACAACCTAGTCGGAATCAACAGGAAACAAGAAGTAAGAGACATTCCAAGAATTACTAGGCCATCAAACTCACTCTGCAAGCATTGTCTACATGGGAAACAAGAAATAATTAAGTACCCCACGAAAGAGTACACTACCTCAAGACCCTTGGAGTTGGTTTATTCAGATCCATGTGGTCCAATGAGAACCAGATGAATGAATGGGAAAGAATACTTCCTTTTGTTCATAGATGATTTCACTCGAATGACGCGGGTGTTCTTTCTTAAAGAAAAATTAGAAACATTCGAATGCTTCAAAACTTTTAAAGAATCAGTTGAGAATGAAACAAACTTAAGAATAAAGTGTTTGAGGTCTGATAATGGAGGAGAATATACATCAAACAATTTTGATAACTACTGTGAAAAAGATGGAATTAGAAGACAATTTTCAACAGCCAGAACACCACAACAAAATGGGGTGGCAGAAAGAAAAAACATAGTTGTACAAGAGATGGCCAGGACAATTTTAAACGAGTCAAGGCTATCAGATATGTTTTGGTAACATGCCATTCATATAGTTGTACACATTCTCAACATATGTCTGATTAGAACGAACAGTTGCGCAACACCATATTAACTCTGGAATGGAAGACCAACTACAGTTAAGCATTTCAGAATATTTGGAAGCAAATGCTACATTAAAAGAAATTATAATACTCTTGGAAAATTTGATTCCATATTAGATGAAGGGATCTTTCTTGGTTATTCCTGCAAGAGCAAAGCTTAAAAGTGCTATAATTTGCGACTCATAAAGATACTTCAAATTCCTAAAGTAAACGTTGATGAAGTACTTAATCATAGAAGAATTGAAGAAGATGATGATCTACGCTTACTGGAACAACCAAACGAAGAAAATCAAGATACTGAAGTTCCACAGGGGGGAGTGTATCAGCGCGAATTAGAAGAAGGAAGACCAGACACAAAGGGCCCCTCCAGATATGTCCAAAAAAATAATTCAGAAAATTTGATTATTGGAGGCAAAGATGTTGGTGTAAGAACTAGAAGGAGTCTGAGCAATCCAACTGGAAAATTGCATTTCTCATTACTGTCTCAAACAAAACCAGAAGGAATTGAACAAGCCAAAGCTGATGAAGGCCATGAATGAGGAATTATATCAAATTAAAAAGAACGATACTTGGGAACTTGTTCCAAGACCTAAGAATAAGAATGTAACTGGAATAAAGTGGGTATTTAGAAATGAACTAAATGAAGAAGGACAAGTTGTCAGAAATAAGGCAAGACTGGTGTGCAAAGGGTATGCACACATCGAAGGAATAGATTGTGAAGAAAATTTTACTGTAGTAGCACGAATGGAAGCAATCAGGCTAGTCCTGGCCTTTACCTGTGCAGAAAATGTCAAATTATATCAGAGGGATGTTAAAACACATTTATTAATGGAGTTCTTGAAGAAGAAATATACATTGAACAAACATATGTTTTTTCACTTTCAGGAAACAAAGATTATGTGTGCAAGCTGAAGAAAGCATTGTATGGACTCAAACAAGCTCCCAGGGCCTAGTATTTGAGGTTGGACAAATATCTACAACGTCAAGGTTTCAGAAGGGGCAATGTAGACAACAATATCTACATCAAAATTTAGAATGAAAAGATGATAGTGGTGGACGTATATGTAGATGATATCATTTTTGGGATCAATGATGACAAAATGAGTCAATAATTGCAAAATACATGCAAAAAGAGTTTGAAATGTCCATGCACGGGGAAACATATTTTTTGCTTGGGTTACAAATTTCTCAATTAAATGATGGAATATTCATCTCTCAATCTAAGTATGTAAAGGAAATGTTAAAGAGATTCAACATGGAAGATTGCAGGCCTGTCTGTACACCTATGGTCACTGGGTCCATGTTAAGTAAAGAATATGAGGCTAAGGAAGTTGATCAGAGACTTTACAGATCTATGATTGGCAGTCTTCTATATGTGATTGCTTCAAGACCATATATCATGCAAGTTGTTGGACTTGTAGCAAGATTTCAGTCAGCACCCAAGGAAACACATGTTCAAGTAGTCAAACGAATTTCTAGGTATTTGAAAGGGACCATGTATCTTGGCCTATGGTATCCATGTAACAAAAACATAGACTTAATAACATACACTGATGCAGAATGGGAAGGAAGTATTGATGATAGGAGAAGTACTAGTGGTGCTGTGTTTTTCTTAGGAAATTGTCTTGTGCCTTGAATCAACAAAAAACAACCATCAGTCGCATTATCCACAACAGAAGTGGAAAATATTGCAGTCACTACTTGTTGCTCACAAAAATTATGGATGAAACAAACATTGACAGATCTTCAAGTAAATATTGATAAGTCGATACAAATACTATGCGACAACACTAGCGCAGTTAGTATCTCCAAGAATCCTGTTATGCACTACAAGACAAAGCACATTCCCATCAAATATCATTTTGTAAGAGAGCAAGGAGATGATAATGTAGTCGAACTTGAATACATTGATATTGAGGACATCCAGTAGTATTACAGTAGAGAAATTAAGCATGAAGACAGGGGGAGTCATCCCTAAAGATAGATGAGGTTGATGCCAACACAAAACCAAGTAACAAAAGAATATACATTGAGCAAGTAATGGCACCTCTTTTCCAGTGATGTCAAAGGGGGATAAATACATGAAGTTGTCAGACATGAAGCTGAAGTAAGGAGAAATACATGAAGTTGTCGGGCATAAAGCTGAAGCAAGAAGAAATAGTTGAAGAAAATAAATTGGAGAAATGGCTTGAAGATGATTTAATATATGGTCTGCGTAGAAGGAACAGAAAGCAACATGGTTCGCGCAGAAGTAGCAGAAGAATTGACATCATACAACGCAGTAGCCAAAATCTCAAAGAACTCAGGGGGAGCATATACACAGGGGGAGTACTGCGACAAAGTACATATGAAGCATACAGTTCAAAGAGGATCATGCACATATTCATAAGGTGTTGACATCAATGCCAAAGGGGGAGATTGTTGAACTTTGGTTGTCATTCATGTCAACTAATGTCAAAGAGGATGTCAACTAATTCAATTTGAGTCATTGATATCAACTGATGTCCAAGTGGATACAACATTCCTACAGAAGTGTGAAGAAGTACATGGAAACCAATTTGAAGAAGTATCTGTGCAAGATGGTGAAGGGAATGGATGCCAGTGTGAAGAAGTATATCCAGATGCAGCATCCATTCTGAAGATATGTGGCCAAGGATACAGTATGCATGAACAGTGTGAAGAACATAAGAAAGGTACATCATGAAATGTATCCTGCTTCAAGTAGTACCTGCGTAGAATTCAAGTCCACCATGTCATACACTTTCATGGTAGCAACCAAAAGATTGGTTGGACAATGGTACATGTGCACAAGCATCCAAGGAGTTGGTTGAGAAAATAATACAAGTGTGCAAGCATGTTGAAAGAAGTGTCTGTTATACACAAGCATTGCTTGGTTAAAGTTCGGAAGTGCGCAAGCAGTAAGAAACAACAAATGGTTGGACTGTCGTGAAAGCGCTCAAGTTTAGACATTTAGAATATGATTTCAGTTAGTGGAACGCGCACAAGATCCTAGAAGGTTACACTGGTTGAAGCAAGTCTATGAGAAAATTCCACAGCCAATGGTACAAAGGTGTTCAATTCCCACAATTGATGACACAATATGTGTTAAAGTATCACCAAGTAGAAGTTGGAGTATGCACAGATTCTGTAAAGAAGCAACACATCAAGGGTGCATTACCGATAAGGGATGGTACAAAAAAGGTTGAGGATACACCAAGTTGAAAAGAAAGGATGCACACATATCTTGAGCGATGGTACATCAAGAGCGCAAGAGTACACCACTAAGGTGTAAAGTCCCACTAAGTTGTGGACCAGAAGGCGCAAGACACACAAAGGATGACACATCAATAACGCAGAAGATGACAAGTGGAAAATTTACTATCTGTGAAACATGGAAGAAGGGTTTCCACGACCAACTTGTGGACATACAATCCGTGCATGACCTATATAAATAGAGATGCAAGTTGGATATTTTAAGTAATCTTGATGGTGAGAGCATAAGAGGTTCAAGTGTTTGTTGTAGTTTGATATTAGGGGCATCAAAGCGCAAAACATAATGATCTAGCGAGGAAACGAGAGAACACATGCAACCGAATGCAGAATTGTCGATGGTGCACAGTATGATGTCTTAGATCTGTGACAAATGCGCAAGTACTGAAAGGAAGAAATATTGAAGTATGCACAAATGCGTGATGTTTTGAAGGATAGCATTACGTGTGACACACAAATAGTCACAAATGTTGAAAGATAGAAGCACATAAACAAAACTGAGATACATTAGATAATGCATAGATGTCTAGCTGACGCATATGAGCATAAGTGAAAGTGTGCGAAGTTGAGAAGACCATCTGATGCGGGGCGGCATAAAAACATCAAGATCCAATAAGCACATCATGATGCATTTGATATGAGACAAGTGCGTTAAACCGAACGTACAAATAATTTGATGCACAGGTTGTCACATATTGTCTAAGAAACTGTAGCACTTAAACAAAACATACATATCAGTAAGTGCACAGTTCCATATGTTATTAATGCATTATTTCATAACATCAAACTATCAATTGAAAGCACAATATCAGTGTTGGTCTTGGCCCAGATGGGGCATTTTTGAACAGGAAGAATTTTGAGAACTGCGGAGCTAAGCGCAGTTAAGTTGAACAATTTTGGGATAAATTTGGTATGCTGCGAAGTTGCGCGCATCACAGTGTTGAAGGAGCTGCGAGGAGTACAACGCCGCGATGTGCCACGTCGACGGAGATCCAGCTAAGCAGAGCATGGACAGATGAAGGCAGTTATTTTGGTTAGGTCACAAAAGACCTATTTTTGGCAAAGATCGTCGGTAACTACCAAGCAATGGGTAGGTGTAGATCGAAGGTACGTGACTGATCACAACAAACATAAGACTACTACTACTCGAACCAATCATCTAAGGTCGTGAAAGAAGGAACAACTCAGTGGAAGCAACCTATTGGATCTATGAGATAACCACACAACGATTGGTTAGAGTTGAATCGTGATATCAAACACACAGCACTCGCATCACAAGGTTGTGGAAACCTGTTTCTTCAACCACCCCCTCCAACTTCGCCTCGGGTGAGACCATCAGATTAGAATTGATCCAGCCGATAGGCACAAAACCACTTTTGCAACAGAATGGGGGTCATTCCAGTATACAGTGATGCCTTTTGGTTTGAAGAATGCACCAGCCATATTTTCAAGAGTCGTGATCGCAGCATTTAAAGAATTCATACACAAATTTTTAGAAGTATACTTTGATGATTTGACCATTTTTGGGTTACTAAAGAACCATGCCGTGAACCTCAGGATGATGCTAGAAAAATGCAGACAACATCAGATTTCATTGAATTTGAAGAAATGTATTTTCTGTGTTCCTTATGGGATTCTACTGGGACATATCGTGTGTAAGAAAGGGTTGATGGTTGATCCTGCGAAGATAGCAGTTATTGTAAACTTGCCTACACCAAATTCAGTTAAGAAATTGTGCACTACACTAGGGCATACCGAATACTATAGGAAATTCATAAAGGGGTATGCACAGATAACCGTAGCAATGGAGAAGCTTTTAAAAAAGGATGCACAGTTCATTTGGAATGAGGACTGTGAGAAAGAATTCGACACATTGAAAGAGAAAATGGTCACTGCGCCGATCCTAGTTTTTCCAGACTGGGAAAATCCATTTCATGTACATGTTGATGCTTCATGTATAGCATTGGGTATTGTTCTTGTGCAGCTAGGAGAAGGAGGAATTGATCATCCCATTGCATTTTCGAGCAGAAAGCTGTCATCTGCTGAGAAAAACTATACCACTACTGAAAGGGAAGGACTTGCAATGGTATATGCACTACAGAAATTCAGACACTATTTGCTTGGTGCACACTTCTCAATGTTTACCGACCATTCTGCATTAAAATACCTGGTCAATAAGCCAGTGTTAGGGGGGCGAATTTGCAGATAGCTTTTACTCTTCCAAGAGTACGATTTTGAAATAATAGTCGAACCAGGCAGATTAAATTTAGGCCCTAATCATCTATCAAGGATTGAGTCAGGACAAGAACCAACGAATCTAGAAGACAATCTTCTCGATGCCCAATTGTTTGCTATACAGGTTGCCGATGATTATTATCAGGATATCATTGACCTTCTAACTACCGGGTTCGCACCTACTGAATTCACTACCCAGCAAAAGAAGCAACTGATAGTGCGAGCCGCAGACTTCACCATTATCGCAGGACAACTCTACAAGTTAGGACCTGATGAAGTGCTGCGCATATGTGTATTAGAAAATGAGAAGCCATTTATATTAGTTGATGCGCATTCAGGAGTCACCGGAGGCCATTATGCAGGAAGGGAAACTGCGCAGAAGACATTGCGCGCAGGGCTATGGTCGCCTACGATTCATAAGGACTCCAAAGAACATTGCCAGAACTGCGATGTCTGCCAAAGGACAGGGAAACCATCAAGAAGAGATGAAATGCCATTGAACCCTCAACTGACCTTGCAGGAATTCGACAAATGGGCAATCGATTTCGTGGGACCTATTAACCCACCGGGAAAAAGAACTGGTGCGAGGTAAATTATAACTGCAACTGACTACCTCACCAGATGAGCAGAAGCAAAACCAGTCAAAGACTGTAGCGCAGCTACAACCACGTAGTTTATCTTTGAGAACATCCTTACACGATTTGGATGCCCGAAAATTTTGATGAGTGATCAAGGTACTCATTTCCTGAACAAAACTATTGAAGCTTTAACTGAAGAATTCTACATCCATCATTAGCGCAGTACGCCTTATCACCCACAAGCGAATGGAACTATTGAAGCATTCAATAAAGTACTTGAGAATGCATTAACCAAGATATGCAACGTAAACCGCGATGACTGGGACCTGCGCATTCAATCTGTATTATGGGCGTACAGAATGACATCCAAGAAATTAACTGGACATACACCTTTCAGATTGGCTTATGGACAGGAAGCAATAATGCCAATGCAATATATTATACCCAGCTTGAGAATAGCTGCATTTACAGGGATGGCAAATCCCGCAGCACTAGAAGAAAGGCTGTTACACTTGGTTGGTTTGGAAGAGGATCACTTCATCCAGGATTCCACCAACAAGTACAAAAAGAGCGTGAGAAAGCATGGCATGATCGCCACATCAAGAATAAGTCTTTTCAGGTAGGTGACCTAGTCCTCCTATATGATAGTAAATTCATGAAGTTTCTAGGGAAATTTAAAATGCATTGGCTTGGACCAGATACTGTAATAGATGTTACTAATGGTGGTGCAGTCCAGTTAGCTACTTTAGCCGGTGATACATTACCGAATTTGATAAATGGAAGCATACTAAAGCTTTACCGTGATAGTCCTGCTTCGTAGCATGCAATGATCACAAGATAGGAAACGTTTCTAAGTGCCAAGTACAGTTGGAACTGGGCACTATGAACAATCTGTACACAAAACTTGTAAAGATAGATCTATGTACACCGCAGCGTTATTGAAGTTGCGCGAAAAAAAAGAAAAAAGAAAAGAGAAAAAAAAATTATTTTGAGCTGTTGTGCCACTCAAAATGCAACACTGAGGAAAGAAATAAATCAGACACCACGAAGTAACTCCGCAGAACTAAAAAAAAATACCGCACTGTTCGACACAGAGCTCCAGAAAATAGCCGTTACAGTGTTGGTTTGAAATATAGCTGTTATACAGTACTTTCTGACTGACTGCTAGAGCATTTAAAGAACAGATAGCCATTCTAAACAACTTAATGATGGAAATGACCGAATAATCTGCCGAAAATTGGCCTAATGGATACTGCATTTAATGCTTATCTAACCGTTAAGGGGCGCGGAGAGAGATCAACTGCGGCTATATATAATGCATCAAGTAGATTCGTGGGCATTACCAAAGCACTTAGAAATTCTTGCAAATACTGTTTTCTGAGTTTAGACTATATATTATCCACTGGTTAGCCGAGTAAGTGTGCAAGCGAATGACACAGAGGTCCTTTGTTGACAAAGAGTTCACGGTCGAAGAGACTGTGAAGCTGTTCAAACACGGAGGAATTGACGGATTAATGAGAACCTCAAGGAAGAAAGTCATCACAGAATCAGAGCAAGCTCCAAGGAGATCACCAAGACACGGCCCCTCAATGCAAGACAAAGGAAAAAATCCAGTAGCGCCGAGATCAAAGCTACCGCAGACAAGTTCGGTAGGACCAAATAAACCCATTGTAGATAAAGAGATACCTCTAACTATGACACCAGACTATGTCTCGCTGTGTGCAGTGGATGCACCGGCCATTAAACTACTCAAGAGTCCAAAGTTTGAGATACCACTCTCGACGATATCAAAACATGTTGAGGTGGACAAAAATCTATTAGGAAAGATTCCAGAATGTAAATGGGAGGACTATGATTTGCTAGCAATGCAAAAGAACAAGCCCACTGAACCAAGTTTCCCATAGTTCCAACCCGACAAATACATGTGCTGGAAGAAGACTGCAAGGGGAGAACTAAATTTGGTCACTGAAAGTTGGTTGTCCGTAGTAGTCAAGTAAGGGCTGCTCAACCTGCTCAGATTCCCACATTTTGGCAGATCACTGGAGCTCAACGCGGTGGTGTGAACTCTTATGGCTTGCATACACCAGGGATATTTATGGATGGAACAAAATATCGACCTGACAATCGACTTAATCCATCGGATAACTGGATTGAGCAAAAGGGGAGCAGACCCAAGGAAGTTCTTTCAGGGAAAAACAAAGGATAAAGAGGTAGCTGCATTAATGAAGCAAACACAGTCTATTGTAAAAGGGAAGCGAGGCTTCCAGATAGACGGCATAAAGGATCAGGCAATAAGATTTGTCACACAGCTATTAGCAGGTAAGATTCTAAGAAAATACAGACCACTAAAAGTCAATGCGGGCGCAGTACTACTTGGTGCTGCAGCCGTCGAGGGAGAAGAATTCAATTGGTGTCAATTTCTACTAAATGAGTTCCTAGAGGAACTGAATGATACACAAATCAATGGTGGATACTTCCACTTCACCTGGATAATCGTCATGATCGCCTTCCTAGGCTGGAGGGAGCTGAAGCATTATGTCGAAGTAATCACGGACACTTCGGACTGCAGAGGTGCTCGCTTTCAGAATCTATGGGAAAATTTGAATCCCGACAGACAACACAAGACAACGCTGGTCTTCTATACATATTATGACTAGCTGCGCGGGGCCATCATGCTTACACCTCGCATACCAAAGCAAGTAACAAGCAAATATATCCACATTATCAATTTTTATGCTGCGATGAAATGCATCTCCATTTTAGCCAAAGAGCAGACGAAGAATGCTGATTGGTACCCAGGAAATTACCATATGTACGAGGAAGATATTGAGAATATTATGAAAGAATGGCCAGCTGAATTCCGAGTTGAGGTCATGGATATCCAAACTGATTTTGGCAAAGATAACCCTATCCCCTGTCCCATAGTAGAAGATAAAGAGTCAAGCAAAAGGAAGGACATTGGGAGTTCTTCGGGGCACAAGGAAAAAAGGAAGAAGCATAAACCACATAAAGACCAATTAGACACAATGCTTTGCGAAGATGACTACTTAATGATCGTCGCGAAGGTCACTGAGAAAATGGAGGAACTTTCGACAAACAAAGAGAAGAAGGAAAAGGTAATACAAGACAGCTTAAACCAGAACCTGACTACACTGCAAGGGATATCCCAAAAATTTGATGAAGTAAGCAGAAGATTACCCTTGCACCATGAGACAATAGCTAAAAAAGGATCCGCGGGAACTTCGCACCAGCAAATCACAGTTCCCGCGAGGTCCCATGTTGTCCATTTGCAACCGCTATCTATAAGATTGCCATTACCTGATCTAGCAATGCTAGATACAAAGAATGTAGAGCGCGTGGAGCTTGATCTTGCAAAGATACCATTGCCAGGACTACATTACTTACAGACGCAAGTCAACGAAGAAATGCATGATAGAACCATAGAAGCACTGAAAGGACAGGCAGAGTTGCAAGCAACTAACAGGAAACTCAAGGAAGATAGCTCACGAAGTACTATGCAATTACAGGATGAAAGAGATCGTTGACTAAGATTGGAGACCACGATCACTGCGGTTGCAGATAATATAGATGAATTTGAAATACAAATAGAACCAACAGATACTATTGTAAATATTGGCGATTTGGTCAATAGTCTTAAGAATGAGAAGGAAGACATGGAGATTCTCCATGAGTCTGAAATTGCTGCCCTAAAAGCGCAGATCAATCCATAGACTCCACCAGAGGAACAACAGTTAAGACA
This sequence comes from Larix kaempferi, assembly GCA_027924585.1. Lineage (NCBI taxonomy): Eukaryota > Viridiplantae > Streptophyta > Pinopsida > Pinales > Pinaceae > Larix > Larix kaempferi. The sequence continues at coordinate 9,154,301 of BSBM01001033.1, forward strand.
GGGAGTAGTGAAGACCGCGGCACAGAATATTGCTAACGAAGTAACTAAGTGCCAGAGTATATTGGAAGCAGCATTGAAGGCATTTAATGCCCTTGAAGAAGATCAACAATTACTGGAAGTAAGGAAGGAAGTGAAAGAAAAACAAGAAGCACTAGAAAAGATGGGTGAGGAGGTTAAGGCGCTACCATCTAGAGAGAAACTCCTCAAATACAGAGAAATCAATAACCTAAAGAAGGAAGTAAAAGCTTTGCGTGAGAAGGAAATAGAAATGGGTGATAAGTCGCAGCCATTATTAGGGAAGCCGACACGATCTCGCAAGAGATCGAAGAAAAGTTAAAGGAACTGAACCAGAACCAAGAGCAGGTGGAAGGCCAGATCAGCCATGAGATAACACTTGAAATGATAGAAATAGTTGGGAAAATTGAACAAGATACGAAGACCACGGTAGAAAAGCTGATGGAAACATTCAACGAGTTCACTGCAAAGATCATCCCACAATCGACGGAACACCTTCAAGGAATTGCAAGTGGCTCGGGGGCGAGCCACATGTAAGTGTTAGGGGCCTATTGGGCCTGGCCCAGATGGGGCATTTTTGAACAGGAAGAATTTTGAGAACTGCGAAGCTAAGTGCAGTTAAGTTGAACAATTTTGGGATAAATTTGGTATGCTGCGAAGTTGCGCGCAGCATAGTGTCGAAGGAGCTGCAAGGAGTACAACGCCGCGATGTGCCACGTCGACGGAGATCTAGCTAAGTAGAGAATGGACGGATGAAGGCAATCATTTTGGTTAGGTCACATAAGACCTATTTTTGGCAAAGATTGTCGATAACTACCAAGCAATGGGTAGGTGCAGATCAGAGGTAGGTGACTGATCACACCAAACAGAAGACTACTACTACTCGAACCAGTCATCTAAGGCCATGAAAGAAGGAACAACTCGACGGAAGCAACCTATTGGGGTGCGCGTAACAGAAGATCCGCTGCCAGATACCAGTAGTTCGGTTTTGGGAAAACCGTGATAGTTTTGTAAACCTACGGGTTTGGCCTTGGAAAATGTAAAGACATGACCTACGGGTCTTGATGTATAAATAAGGCAATTTTGTAAAGGAAAGGGTTAACTCTTTGTTTTGTTTATTAGTATTGAATATTGTTAGATCTTTCAGATTGAAGCATTGTAAAGGCTCTGCAGCTGAGTGTGTAGAGACCTAATTTTGAGAGAGAGAAAGAGAAGAGCGTCTGCAGCTGAGTGCGCAGACGAAGAACTGTTGTACCCTTTCTTAAGATAATAAACAACAGTTCTTGTGGATGTAGCTTCCCATCCGGGGGGGTGAACCACGTTAAACCATTGTGTCATGTGATTGTTGTGTATGATTATCATTAATTTGTGATCTAATTTACTTACAGTGCATGCATGAAGTTACTATTGTCTGTTATATGTTTACTGATATCTGTGTTCACCATGGAAAGGATGGAATGAGATGCTAGTAGTTCATGTATGGAGGAATATTAACAGTAAAGCACCTATAATTTCTCAATTGAATGGATCTATGAGATAACCACACAACGATTGGTTAGAGTTGAATTGCGATATCAAACACACAACACTGCGCATCTCACATATTTGCATAAGTTATAATGTTTATCAAGCTATCAAGCTAAGTAATGATGAATGATTAAGGATTATCGAATAAAGTTGAATAGAAGTGATCAGATCTCATAACCCACTGCACGGCTTGCGGACGCGCTGAGGGTGCAAATATATTTGTTCCTGAAGGTACTCAACGTGGAGTAGAAGACTTCACATAGTCATTGACCGCAGCGCACATTCTGTCACCGCGCTACGCATTCCCAAGCTGAAACACTCGCATCACAAGGTTTTGGAAACCTGTTTTTGCAACCACTCTCTCCAACTTCACCTTGGGTGAGACCTCAGGCTGCTTGCAGTCTGTTGCTGAAAGGGCCAGTGAATAGGGGTTTTGTTGGTATCTTGTACCGCGAAGTACCTGGGTCTACATTGGAAAACCTCTAGAACAGTGTTGTGACCAACAATTCGTTGGTGAAAGTAGTAGCGCAGTATCAGAACGACAAAGCATACCTCAGCGCAGACTGCAGTATCAGTGAGCACACAATACACAAAGTAAGACATCAACAGAAGTGTGAATTGAGAGGAATGGGAAGTCAAGTGATGTATGCAGCTCAGTGATAGAGAATCTACCACATACGAAGGAAGTGCACAACATAACAGTTATCAGAATATCATAAGAGTGCACAGAGTTGAAGTTTAGTAAGACATAACAATACATTTGACATCAGGGTGGTAGGAGGAGACAAGGAGACAGGGAGTTGGAGCTTCCTTCAGGTTGGTTCATGTAAAACAACAAGGATAAATGGGGTTGTATCCTCCTTCTAGGTTTTTCTAGAGTAACATAGGGAGTCAGTGCTTCCTTCAGGTTGGAGCCATAAAACCAGGGGGTTTGTTCCTCCTTCTAGTTGGTAGTGAAAAATACAAGAAGTTGGTGCTTCCTTGAATGTATTCTTTCTCATTATAAAGAAGCATTCCATGGTTTTCTCCTGTTTTGGTTTCCACGTAAAAATCCTGTGTGTTATGTGTTCTTGTCTTGGTGAATGAATGGATGAATGTTTTATTTATTGATGCATAATCGAAGATACAAATTAAGAAGGTAAAAACTGTTGATAACTGCACTAATATTGATTCACCCCCATCTCAGTATTAAATCGATTCCAACAATTGGTATTAGAGCGAGTTGCTTCAATACCATACTAACATTTGGAAGTCAGATCCTTGCGTAGAACCCAATAGACATGAATTCAATATATGAATAGATGGATGAAGTAGATTTTTAAGGAGAACTAGTCAGTGCTCTGGATGAAATAAAGAAGTCAAGGAAGAAAAGAAAGCTCCCGTAGGAAGCTCTTATGATATTGGAGGAAGAAACCACCAGGCAGTTAAAGTTGAAGGATGACAAGTGCGAAGGACTAGAAGCCGACATTGTTTCTCTGAAAATTGAACTCCAAAAATTAAGCATTCAACTAGAAAAGGAACAAAGATGTAGAAACAACATTGACGAAGAATCAAAATTTGTTAAAATTTATGCAGATGCTCTCAAGACTCCTTTTTCAAGAACATATCAGAAATGTGAGACAGAATATAGAAGGCCAAATAATTCAGAAAACAAGCTCGCGTAGCCTCCGGGTTTTTGTCCTATCAGGTACCAAAACCGTTTCTTGGGAAATTGCTATTACTGTCACAACTTTGGTCATAAAGAAATACATTGTAGTGCTCGATGTTGGTTGTGGAGCCAGATATTCTGTCTCATAGATGATGATTCAACCGTGTTTTAACCCCAGGTTTGGTTATGATCCCCACACGATCCCCAGGGGGTCCGGGGGCTATTTTTGCCAACAATTTATGGGCCCATGGTTTTGGGTAACCCGTGGTATTTTCCCATTGTATTTCCCTTATAAAAGAAAGACATTGTAATACGGCTAGGGTTGAAGTATTAGGTATTATTCATTGTAAAGATCTTTGAGATTGAGAAGAGAGACCGTGAGAGAGTGTGAAGAGGAAGTGCAGCGGCTGTGCTGCAGGTTGTATCCCTTCACTTTGCTGGACGGTATAATAATAAGGACTGAAAATTTCAGTGTGGACGTAGCCCATCTTGGGTGAAACACGATATATTGGTGTCTCTCTTGAATGTGTTTGTGTGATTATATTTTCATTTATGTTTACTGTTATTGCTCTACGATCCTGTTTTTCTAACACTCGGGCATTAGCATACGCCAGGCGCAATCGTTTGTGAAATCAGATGAATTCTAAATAGAGCATCCTCTGAAAACTGCCTGAATTTTTGAATGAAGACCCCAATCCCTTCATCATTTTAAGTTCGAAAGACAAATGTTGTAAAACCTCAGAACATGATACTCAACAACAACCCACGCAATTCATTATGACAACTGAAGAACATAAGGATCAAGTTCATAAGGAAGCATGCATCCTAGCCTTACATGCACATAGTAAAAGGGGGAAATGGTATATAGACATCAGATGTTCTAAGCACATGACAGGAGGTAAAAACACATTTCTGAAATTTAAAGAAGATAAGGGCGGCAATGTCTGTTTTGGGGATAAGCAGATCTAAGAGATGATGTATCTCACAAGAGAATAATTATGATTAAGCAAGAAAATAAAAGAAGAGTGATACATGCAGTATAATGAGCAACAGAATAATATGGTACAGTAGAACTCAGATAGAAGCAATAATACTTCGGTCATACTAGATTATTAATCACAAATGGACATATAAATAGTACAATGGTAGAGAGGATTCGAATGCCTAAGGTGGAAATTCGAATTAGCCTCTCAGAGTGATCATAAGATCAATAGAGTGTCATCGGAGCACAACTAGGTGTCCTCATGATCATCGAAGCGCAACTGGAAGTCTTCATCATCATCAGTGGAGTCATCAATGCTCAAGTAACTGTCAACCATCAGTCAAACTAACTCTGGTAGGTGTAACTGAGTGTAACTCAATGTAACTGAGTGTAACTGAATGTAACTGAATGTAACTTAGTGTAATTGACTGTAACTGAGTGACAACTGGACTGGTAGGTGAAGGAGGGCGAGTTGCTCCCTAAAATCAAGGAAGAAGGGCGCATTAAGCAACTGGAGGGATAAAACTGAATAGTGAGAAGCTCCTGGGGGCTGGCTAACTGAGGGCTAGGTGCTAGACTGATGACTGGGATGCATGCAAAATGCATGTAAACCCTAGAATGCATGCAAACCCTAAAAGGTGCATGCATGACTAAAAATGTAAATGATCAAAATATTGGTGGGACTAGGATGGAGTATAGGAATATCCTAACACCCCCCCTTAATCCATCCCGGGCCCTGGTAACTAAGACCAAAGGTCACCCAATACAATGAATAATAACAATCAATAAACCAAGGAAGTGGGAAAATTTCATGGGAAACATACCCCCTCCTCAAAAAATAGACTGTAAGGCACACATAAAAAAATAAAAGCTCCAAACTCAAGCATGTGTGATGCTTGGTCATATGTCTGGAGGTATCTTCTTCTTGGGAAGAAGTGGATCATGCTCAAAAATCATGTGCTTGTACTTGCTCTTCAGATCGAATGTGATGAGAACAAATCCAACAGTATTAGAATGATCCTTGAACCTGTGATTCGAATCAGCTGAGGTAGGATCAATTTTTTTGAATGTGCATATAGTCCTTTGTCTTCTCCTTCGAACCACCATGGGTGAGATTATGCCAAAAAGAACTATTACATGTTTGCTTGAAATCAAAATCAGATTTAAGACTTTCAAAACAGTTTCTTGAGATCTCCTTTGAACCAGCAGGGGTGAGATCAAAACTATCATATGCATGAGAAATTTTCCCAAGCAGTAATTGCTTAGAACCCAAATTAGATACAAGACTTGAATCATGGCTTCTTGAGATCTCCTTTGAACCATGAGAGGTGAGATCAAAACCAGTAGATGCATGAGAAATTATCCCAAGCGAATGGCAATGGCCATATTCTTCAATGACCTTCTGAAATCATGGAATTATGATCATATAGTAGTATAAAAGAGGAGATAGCTGGAGAGGAGCGAATGCATTACCTTCAAAAGCTGTTTTGACCTCTGAAATAATCATGTGATCATGATGCAAACCAACAGACTCTGGTGCAAGAGAGGATTTAGGACCTTCTGCAATATCTAGAGTGTGAGCTGGCACAGAAAGAGAAGAAAGTTTGAGCATGAGCGGAGAATCTGCAAGTTCTTTGTCAACAACTTCAATATGAGATGATATTGGTTCATGATCTGAGAGACCATCAAGAGGAGCGAATGCATCACTTTGTTTTCTTTCGAATGGGTTGGGACCAAGTCCTTCATTCTCTCTGCCAAATTTTCCATCCAGGTGAGCCCATATCTCTTTTGGAGTCCATAACTCTCTTGTAATTTCAACACCATCAAGGTATTTGAATTGGAATCTCTGGTATGCACACAAAGAAAACATTATTGCTGCAAAGTTCATGTCTCTTTTATTTAACCAGTCAATCTTCTCTTCAGGGGATTCGAACTCTCTTTCAAAATAACAATAAAAAAGATCATGGATCTTCAAGTCTGCTATCATTCTTGGTTTCCATTCATCATAGTTGAGTGGATCAAGAGGAGTAATTCTTGATGAATACATTGAAGCTGTAGAGGACCTGCAAAAACAATATAGAATAACTGCAACTGCTACTGCTGCAAAAATGCAGAAACTGCTGCAAATGCTACACTCGAAATCTTGGTAATAACCTGCAAAAAAAACTCTCAAGAATGGAGATAAACAATTCTCTCAACATGCTTTGATACCATGTGAAAATCCTCACAGCAGATCTAAGAGATGATGTATCTCACAAGAGAATAATTATGATTAAGCAAGAAAATAGAAGAAGAGTGATACATGCAGTATAATGAGCAACAGAATAATATGGTACAGTAGAACTCAGATAGAAGCAATAATACTTCGGTCATACTAGATTATTAATCACAAATGGACATATAAGTAGTACAATGGTAGAGAGGATTCGAATGCCTAAGGTGGAAATTCGAATTAGCCTCTCAGAGTGATCATAAGATCAATAGAGTGTCATCGGAGCACAACTAGGTGTCCTCATGATCATCGGAGCACAACTGGAAGTCTTCATCATCATCAGTGAAGTCATCAATGCTCAAGTAACTGTCAACCATCAGTCAAACTAACTCTGGTAGGTGTAACTGAGTGTAACTCAATGTAACTGAGTGTAACTGAATGTAACTTAATGTAACTGAGTGTAACTGAGTGACAACTGGACTGGTAGGTGAAGGAGGGCGAGTTGCTCCCTAAAATCAAGGAAGAAGGGCGCATTAAGCAACTGGAGGGATAAAACTGAATAGTGAGAAGCTCCTGGGGGCTGGCTAACTGAGGGCTAGGTGCTAGACTGATGACTGGGATGCATGCAAAATGCATGCAAACCCTAAAAGGTGCATGCATGACTAAAAATGTAAATGATCAAAATACTGGTGGGACTAGGATGGAGTATAGGAATATCCTAACAGTATTTCCCTTATAAAAGAAAGACATTGTAATACGGCTAGGGTTGATGTATTAGGTATTATGCATTGTAAAGATCTTTGAGATCGAGAAGAGAGATCGTGAGAGAGTGTGAAGAGGAAGTGCAACGGCTGTGCTGCAGGTTGTATCCCTTCACTTTGCTGGACGGTATAATAATAAGGATTGAAAATTTCAGTGTGGACGTAGCCCATCTTGGGTGAACCACGATATATTGGTGTCTCTCTTGAATGTGTTTGTGTGATTATATTTTCATTTATGTTTATTGTTATTGCTCTGCGATCCTGTTTTTCTAACACTCGGGCATTAGCATACGCCAGGCGCAATCGTTTGTGAAATCAGATGAATTCTAAATAGAGCATCCTCTGAAAACTTCCTGAAGTTTTGAATGAAGACCCCAATCCCTTCAGCATTTTAAGTTCGGAAGACGAATGTTGTAAAACCTCAGAACATGATACTCAACAACAACCCACGCAATTCATTATGACAACTGAAGAACATAAGGATCAAGTTCATAAGGAAGCATGCATCCTAGCCTTACATGCACATAGTAAAAGGGGGAAATGGTATATAGACATCAGATGTTCTAAGCACATGACAGGAGGTAAAAACACCTTTCTGAAATTTAAAGAAGATAAGGGCGGCAACGTCTGTTTTGGGGATAATGGCTCAGCCAAAATTCTAGGAAAAGGCCTGGAAAGCCTAGGAAACAAAAGAACTAAGGCATAAAATGTTCTGTTAGTCGAGAACATGAAACAAAATATTCTAAGTGTCAGCCATATGTGCGACCAAGGACACACCCTCACGTTTGACTCAGAAAAATGCAAAATAAAAAACAGGAATAGAGGCAATATTGTGGCAACGACCTCCAAGACTCCTAACAATGTGTATATCTTGGATGAAGAAAGATAAGAAAAATATTGCATGGGACAAACCGATGAAAGTTGGCTCTGGCACAAAAGATTGGGACACATCAATTTTGAAAACCTAGTCAGAATCAGCAGGAAACATGCAATAAGAGACATTTCAAGAAATACTAAGCCATTCAACTCACTCTGTAAGCATTGTCTACATGGGAAAAAAACAAGAATTAAGTAACCCACGAAAGAGTACACTACCTCAAGACCCTTGGAATTGGTTCATTCAGATCTATGTGGTCTAATGAGAACCAAAGGAATGAATGGTGAAGAATACTTCCTTCTGTTCATAGATGATTTCACTCGAATGACATGGGTGTTCTTTCTTAAGGAAAAATTAGAAACATTTGAATGCTTCAAAATTTTAAAAGAAGCAGTTGAGAACGAAATAGACTTAAAAATAAAGTGTTTGAGGTATGATAATGGAGGAGAATATACATCAAACAAGTTTGATAACTACTGTGACAAACATGGAATTAGAAGACAGTTTTCAGCAGCCAGAACACCACAACAAAATGGGGTGGAAGAAAGAAAAAAAAAACTTTCCAAGAGATGGCCAAAACAATGTTAAACAAGTCAAGGCTATCAGATATGTTCTGGACACATGCCATTCATATAGTTGTACACATTCTCAATAGATGTCTAATCATAATGAACAGTTGTGCAACACCATATGAACTCTTGAAAGGAAGACCAACTATAGTTGAGCATTTCAGAATATTTGGAAGCAAATGCTATATTAAAAGAAATGATGATACTCTTGGAAAATTTGATTCTAGATCAGACGAAGGGATATTTCTTGGTTATTACTGTAAGATCAAATCTTACAAGTGCTATAATTTGTGACTCAAAAATGATAGTTGAAATTCCTAAAGTAAAAGTTGATGAAGCACTGACTCATAGAAGAATTGAAAAAGATGACGATCTACCCTTACTGGAACAATCAAATGAAGAAAATCAAGATACTGAAGTTCCACAGGAGGAAGTGTATCAGCACGAATTAGAATAAGGAAGACCAGACACAAAGGGCCCCTCCAGATATGTCCAGAAAAATCATTCATAAAATTTGAGTATTGGAGACAAAGGTGCTGGTGTAAGAACTAGAAGGAGTATGATCAATCCAACTGAAGAAGTGCATTTCTCATTACTATCTCAAACAAAAACAGATGAAATTGAACAAGCCAAAGATGATAAAGGTTGGATGAAGGCCATGACTGAGGAATTAGACCAAATTAAGAAGAACGATACTTGGGAACTTGTTCCAAGACCTAAGAATAAGAATGTGATTGGAGCAAAGTGGGTATTTAGAAACAAACTAAATGAAGAAGGACAAGTTCTCATAAATAAGGTGATATTGGTGTTCAAAGGGTATGTGCAGATCGAAGGAATAGATTTGGACGAAACATTTGCTCCAGTAGCACGAATGGAAGCAATCAATTTGTTCCTAGCATATGCCTGTGCAAAAAATGTCAAAGTATATCAGATGGATGTTAAATCAACATTTATGAATGGAAATATTGAAGAAGAAGTATACATTGAACAACTAGATGGTTTTTCACTTTTAGTAAACAAATATTATGTGTGCAAGCTAAAGAAAGCATTGTATGGACTCAAACAAGCTCCCAAGGCCTGGTATTCAAGGTTGGGAAAATATTTGCAACATTAAGGTTTTAGAAGGTGTAGTGTAGACATCAATCTCTACATCAAAATTGAGAATGAAAATATGATAGTGGTGGAAATATACATAGATGATATCATTTTTGGGAGCAATGATGACATAATGAATCAACAATTTGCAAAATATATGCAAAAAGAGTTTGAAATTTCCATGCTCGACGAATTATCATTTTTCCTTGGGTAACAAATTTCTCAATTAAATGATGGAATCTTCATCTCTCAATCTAAGTATGTAAAGGAAATGTTAAAGAGATTCAACATGGAAGATTGCAAGCATGTATGCACACCTATGGTCACTGGGTGCAAGTTAAGTAAAGAAGATGAGGCTAATGAAGTTGATCAAAGGCTTTACAGATCTATGATCTACAGTCTTCTATATGTGATTGCTTTAAGACCATATATCATGCAAGCTGTTGGACTTGTAGCAATATTTCAGTCAGCACCCAAGGAAACACATGTTCAAGCAATCAAAAGAATTTTCAGGTATTTGAAAGGGACCATGTGTCTTGGCCCGTGGTATCCACGTAGAAAAATCCTAGACTTAAGAGCATACACTGATGCATGCTGGGCAAGCAGTATTGATGATAGGATAAGTACTAGTGGTGGTGCGTTTTTCTTAGGAAATTGTCTTGTGTTTTGGATCAACAAAAAACAACCATCAGTCGCATTATCCACAACAGAAGCTGAATATATTGCATCCGTTACTTGTTGCTCACAAATACTATGGATGAAACAAACATTGAGAGTTTTGCAAGTAAATATTGCTAAGTCGATACAAATACTATGTGACAACACTAGCGCAATTAGTATCTCCAAGAATCTTGTTATGCGCTGCAAGGCTAAGCACATTCCCATCAAATATCATTTTGTAAGAGAGAAAGTAGCTGATAACGTGGTCCAACTTGAATACGTTGATACTAAGGAGCAGATTCCAGATATATTTACTAAACCTCTTCCATAAGTACATTTGAATATCTCAGGGAAAAACTAGGTGTGGTTCTCAATCCACAACATAATGAGAACCCAAATATAAATGTGTAAGTCAGGAAAGAATTGGAACTGCACAGTTGGAACGATAGGAAGTTTGTATGAATCATTGTGCAAGGAATAATGGAGTGTTGTGAGAGGAACATGAAATCAAGATGAAGGAATAATGCAATGTCAGTTTCAAGAAAGAAATCAAATATAATTATGAAAGGAAATTAGTGCATAATTACAATAGAGAAATGAAGCATGAAGATAGGGGGAGTCATCCCTAAAGATAAACGAGGTTGAGGCCAACACAAAACCAAGTAACATAAGAATCTACATTGCGCTAGTAATGGCACCTCTTTTCCATTGATGTAAAGGGGGGAGAAATACATGAAACTGTCAGACATGAAGCTGAAACAGGGAGAAATACATGAAGTTGTTGGGCATGAAGCTGAAGCAAGAAAAAATAATTGAAGCAAATCAATTAGAGAAATGGCTTGAAGATGATTGCATATATGGTCTGTGCAGAAGTAACAAAAAGCATCATGGTTTGTGCAGAATTGGCAGAAGAATTGACAACATGCAACACAGTAGCAAAAATCCCAAAGAACTCAAGGAGAGAATATACATATGGGGAGCACTACAACAAAGTACAGATGAAGCATACAGTTCAAAGAGGATCATGCATAGCTTCATAAGGTGTTGACATCAATGCCAAAGGGGGATATTGTTGAACTTTGGTTGTCATTGATGTCAACTAATGTCAAAGAGGATGTCAACTAATTCAGTTTGAGACATTGATATCAACTGATGTCAAAGTGGGTACATCATTCCTACATAAGTGTGAAGAAGTATATGGAAACCACTTTGAAGAAGTATCTGCGCAAGATGGTGAAGGACATGGATTCCAGTGTGAAGAATTATATCTAGATGTTGCATCCATTCTGAAGATATGTGCCCAAGGATGCATCATGCATGATCAATGTGAAGAAGTACATAAGAAAGGTAGCAGTCAAAAGACTGGTTGGACAATGGTACATGTGCACAAGCATCCAAGGGGTTGGTTGAGCAAATAATACAATTGTGCAAGCATATTGAAAGAAGTCTCTGATATGTGGAAGCATTGCTTGGTTAAAGTTCAAAAGTGCTCAAGTAATAAGAAACAAAAAATGGTTGGACAGTCCTGAAAGTGCGCAAGTTTAGCCATTCAGAAGATGCTTTCAGTTAGTGGAAGGAATGAAAGATCCTAGAAGGATACAACAGTTGAAGTAAGTCTTTGAGAAAATTCCACATCCAATGGTACAACAGGTGCTCAAGTCCCACAAGTGATGACAAGGCATAGTTCAAAGTCCCACCAAGTAGAAGTTGGACTATGCACAAATTCTATAAAGCAACAACAGATCAAGGGTGCATTACCCACAAGGGATGGTACATCAAAGGTTGAAGATACACCGAGTTGAAAAGCAAGGATGCACACATATCTCAAGCGATGGTACATCGAGAGCGTAAGAGTACACCACCAAGGTGTAAAGTCCCACTAAGTTGTGGACCATGAAGGCGCAATACACATCAATAGCACAAAAGATGAAAAGTGGAAAATGCACAATCTATGAAACATGGAAGAAGCGTTGACACGACCAACTTGTGGACATACAATCCGTGCAAGACCTGTATAAATAGAGATACAATTTGGAGATTTTAAGTAAGATTGATGGTGAGAGCATAAGAGCTTCAAGTGTTTGTTTCAGTTTGATATTCGAGGTATCAAAGGGGTTGAGGACAGAACATAATGATCTAGTGAGGAGCCGAGAGCACACATGTAGCAGAATGTAGAATTGATAGTGCACAATATGATTTCGTAGATATGTGACTGATGCGCAATTACTGAAAGGAAGAAATATTGAAGTATGCATAGGTGCGTGATTTTTTGAAGGACATCATTACAGACGAAATGCCAATAGTCATAGATGTTGAAAGACAGAAGTGCGGAGACAGAACTGAGATACATCCAATAATGCACAAATGCCTAGCTGATGCATATGAGCATAAGTGAAATTGTACGAAGTTGAGAAGACCATATGAAGCACGATGTAATAACAACAATAGGATCTAGTAAGTGTGTCATGCTGCATATTATTTGAGACAAGTGCATTAAACCGAACAGATGAATCAGTTTATGCACATGTTGTCGTAGATTGTCTAAGAAACTGTAGCACTTAAACATAACAGACATATTAGTAAGTGCGCAGTTCCAACTGTTACTAGTGCATTATTTCAGAACATCAAACTATTAATTGAAAGCACAATATTAGTTGGTGAAATCAATAGCGCCGTAGTAGAACGAAATAGCATACCTCAACGCAAAATTCAGTATCAACGAGTACACAGTACGCGGAGTAAGAAATCAACAGAAGTGTGAATTGAGAGGAATGAGAATTCAAGTGATGTATGCAGCTCAATGACAGAGAATATATTGCATACGAAGGAAGCACACAATAGAACATTTATCAGAAGATCATAAGAGTGCATAGAGTTGAATTTCTGTAATACAGAACAATACTTTAGACATTAGGGCGGCAGGATGGAGAAAGGAGACATGGAGTTGGAGCTTCCTTAAGGTTGGTGCCTGTAAAACAACAAGGAGAAAGGGGGTTGTAGCCTCCTTCTAGTTGGTGTTGGAGAAACATAGGGAGTCGGTGCTTCCTCTAGGTTAGAGCATGTAAAACCAGGGGGTTGGTGCCTCCTTCTAGTTGGTGCTGGTAAATACAGGAAGTTGGTGCTTCCTTGAATGCATTCTTTCTCATTATAAAGAAGCATTATGTGGTTTTCTCCCATTTGGGTTTCCACGTAAAAATCCCGTGTGTTATGTATTCTTGTCTTGGTTCATGAATGGATGAATGTTTTATTTATTGATGCATAACTGAAGATAAAAATTAATATGGTTAAAATTGTTGATAAATGTGCTAATACTGATTCACCCCCCTCTCAGTATTAAATCGATTCCAACAATATTGTCATAATAAACTTTGCAATTGGAGGCATAATGTCCAATCTTATTACATCGAAAACAAGTTACATGTTTCTTTCCTCTTCCACTTCCAATGTATTGTGAATGTTGTTTTTCTTCTTCTTTAAAACTATTCTTATTCCTAGTCATATCACCTCTACCTCTACCTCTACCTCAATCTCTTCCTTTTCCACAACCTTGACCGCGACCCTGATTTGAATACTGAAATGAATTGTGTTGGTGTTCATTCCCTTTATGATTATTAGCTTTGGTAAGATAAACACTCTTTCATGTGAATTGTTTGCTCAAGTGCTAGCAACCGATACATCATCTCCCGATTGATTCGACTTACCAAAAGTTTAATCATGATTAGATAGCAGCCCACTGAGTCTGTCAAAAGTTATGTTGTCCAACTTATTTGTAATTTGTAATGTTTCCAAAAAATGCGTGTATGATTTTGGTAGTCCCGCTATCAAAATTGTAACCATCAAACTCTCTTCAATTTACCAAAACCAACCTTGGTAATTTCTTATTTGATATTTTTAAGTCTTGAAATTTATTCCATGACATCTCCTCCCCGAGTCAATTTTTGTTGAAATAAATTTAATTGGAGATCAATTTTCCTAGCCTCATTTCTGAATCAAACAAATCTTTGAGTGTTTTCTAGGTTATCCAATCATCACCAAAATTTTCAATGTGCACAAAAGCATCATCTGAAACAATGCTTTGTATGAGTGCTAATTGCTTCTTATATTTCAACTCCCATTTTTCTAATTGATGAACATTAGTAGGTTTGGTAGATCATGAATTACAAATTCCCTTCCATAATTCATTATAAATAAGTGTGCTTTGAATGTGCCTACACCTCACTTTGTAGTTCTTTGTCCCCTATAACTTGTTAGAGTCATTAAAAAGACTTACGACTCTAGACATTGTAACAATGATGAAGTACAAATTTAGTTATGGTTTGAATGAACAAAATCTACATAGTATGCAACAAGATAAGTACCTTATAACTCAAAAAATGCAACAATATAAACCTTAAATCTCCAAAAGATAATGACTGACACCTTATTTCACCATAAGAGAATAAATAAATTCCTTATATCACCAAAAATTATGCACCTCAAATAATAATGTTTGCAAAGTGTGAAAATTATGCAATTGTTGCACCACCATCAAAAGAATAAAACCACCTTGAAAAAAAGAAAACCATGCAAAGAATACCCCATGTTACCAACTGATTTGCACACAGTTGGACTTCCAAGTGAGACACCAAAGTTTGCACAAGTACTTGTGCATTTCAGTGTCCAGAAGTTCAAATTAGGCCTTTTCAGAGCCCCCTTTTAAACTTTTTTCACATGTTCATGCCCCACGAGGTTTGTAATAAAGTCTACTAGCATGGTGAATTATGTAAAGAACTTGTCTTCCTAGAAGTTAACAATCAATCCGGGTATTCCAAGGAGTTTTTTCCTTCTTAATTACGCTTTGTGTCTTAACATAGTATAATTTTCAGGTTTTTCTCCTGCTCCTCCAAAGCTGGAAAGCTCGTCTTGTGGGTTAGGAATTAGGAGGTTATTAAAGTTATCATGTCAATGTATATGAACATGCTAGACACTATTCTACAGTCATATGAACATGGGCTAGGTTCCCATAGTTTTTTTATTGTTTTGGAAAAATAAAATTTTCCCGCAAAATCAAGTCATTTTTAATGGTTTAATTCGAAAAATTGGAAATGTAATAAAAAGTGGTTTGTGGGTGAAATTTGCTAATGGGATGATTGTTTTCTAATCCAGAGCACCCATTGAACCCATAAACCCACTTTTCCTAAGTTTTGAGTGAATAGTTATCACTCAATTTAATATTTGCTCGAAAAATGCCAAAAAAGACAAAATAAAGGCAAAATGCATTTTCCTAAATTAATGGAAACATGTATGGAGTATGTCTGGAGTTGAACTAATATGATTGGAAATCAAATCCTAATCACCTCAACCTCTGATGTGATGAATCCAATCAACTCCAATGAAGATCTAGTTGTATCCTCATCAAGGATTGCGCCCTCTCCAAGCTTGGGTGAATTTCCACATGGCAGTAGTGCATTGGTTGTGATGTTACCAATGTAGGGATGCGCCTACCTCTCTTGATGTGGAACAATCCCCATGGGATTGAGTTCCAGTCATCCCACAATTATCTCCTTCAACTCCGAGTTGAATTCCCTCTTCATGGATGCCCCCCTCCTTGAGATTTGCGCCCTAGTTTGCATGCAAAAGACTATAAAAACAACCATCTTCTTCATTGTAAAGGATCAAAAGGTTGAACCTCTGCTTTCACTTGTTGTACTAATTTTATGTTGAGAGTTAATAAAAGGCTTTGGAGGCTTACTCTAGTGTTGTCTTCGGTGTTGGATGTTCCATGCTTTGATAATATGAGGTAATCTGTATCATTGTTGCATGCTTGTAATTGTTGGGATTCATTTGTCTTTGAAGGGAAATTATATTTCATAAAGAATAGTAAGTGATTCTTTATAGATTACTTTCTTTTGTTAATGATAATAGAATGCTAGAGATAATAGGATTTCTTGTTTGAATCTTTCATTTCATATGTTTTCTTTTAATCATTCACACAAGTGATTTTAATCCCCTTTGCAAGTGTTGTTGTGATTTTGCAGGTTTCCTAAGATGGAAGAGGTGGTGAGCATGTTAACTCTATATTTTTTGCAGTAGATCCGAACAAAAGCATTCATCCCTCCGGTGCATCAGGAAGGAGATTCCATTACCCAACGTTTGCTGCTCAACCCCCATGGGTTCATAACCTATTGATCCACTTCTTCTGAATTTTCTTGGTTACAATGTTTTCCTATTTAGATCTATATTTCAAAGGTTCATTTTAAAGTAGATCTAAATATTTGCAATCTAGAAGTTTTAAAAGGGTTTATCTTACATTCTAGATCTAACTAGTTTCTTCTATCTTTGCAAATTTTAATTCGTAGATCTAAAAGAGAATAATAGAAGAAAGGTTGAGGTTAATATTTTCTATCTAACAATATAATTTATATGCATTTTCTTGCCATCTCTTAAAGAGGCAAGCAAAGATCCTAGGAAGGCGAGCTTTCTAGCTTGCCCTAATTAGTTAATTTTTTCCTTTTTATCATTAGTTTACTCAGAAATTTTTTTTAGTATTTCCAAAGACACTCTTAAAGTGTCTTTGGCCATATTTACACTAATAAATATTGTTTTTTTTTCAGACATTAGCGAGCAGGTAGAAAGACATGCTGGCATTTTTTGAATTTTGGAACCATTCAAGACCATCCAGACCCCATGTGCTACCTTTCTCCTACTTTTCTGAGATATTGTAAGTTGTCTAGTGCCTAAATCATAAAGGACCAAAAGAATTTATTTTTAGTTGATTGTAATAATATAAAAGATCAAAGAAAGCAGGCTACCCAGCTCCCACCCCCATCCCCTAGGGGGGATCTATGTCTTTTTCATGTTTTTTTGCTTTTTGTCAATTTTTTTTGTTTTAGAATAGTTTCTTTATTCAAGTATTAGATTGAAACAACACACACACACAATCCGTCCTAAACGGGCTGCATAGTTAGCTTTTCTTTATTTATTTTTGTTTCATCATTTACCTTTTTGCAAGCTAAAATAAACACCCTTGCTTTCCCGAAGTACTGCACTAGTCGAAAGAGCTTGCTCGAGTAAGTGGTGTGTGGAAAAGAGACTCTTGGGATTTAGTTAGTTAATCAAGTCACAAATAAAATTTACCAAGACTCCTTCCCTGTATTCTCTTGACCGATGTAGCCTAGTCTGACCAGTCGGCCAATCAGAAAGGGTGGAGTGGTTAGAGTAATAGGAAAATCCAGATCACTTATCTTTGAGAACTCGGGAGGCACTTATCTTTGAGAACTCGGGAGGTCATGAATGGTGACTACCACAGAGTTAGGGGGATACTTTAAGAAGGTTATGCATCGCCCCGTTGGAAACTTGGTAAAGTTGCTTGAAACGCTCAGTTCAAGAAGTGAAGCTCATTTGGGACAAACTTTCAACTTACACACTCCTTAATCACTCATCATTAATAAATTAAAACTTACAACAATACATCAACAGTACATTCCCAACACACCAACAATTTACACATCTCGGCACTGGTCCATTATACAATTTCATTATTTTAAATCAATCTACCAATATGTTGTGAATGCCATCTTAATACAATGTTGTTGATTTAGTTTATATGTGTATGCTCTTATTTCAGTATTTTGTTCATCCATCTTTAACTCTTAGAATTTTGCTTTTCCTTTTGTAGTGTAAAAGCCATAGTTTCATTTTTATAGGGACCACCCCCCTTGGCTTCGCTAGGAGTAGCCTAGACGGAGGAGTCGAGTAATCAAGTGGAAACACTTGACTCTAACTCTCTCCCAAGGACACACCGAGCGGCTTGAATATTTCTTCCGTGTTGCCCCATGTGTGTATTAGGCGGCAACACTCCACACACCATGAAACAAGAGATCTATAGGGGCTTGGACCTGACCCACGTATAATCTCATCAAAAGTAATCGAGTGAGATTTTAATGTACTCTAATAAATTCTTGTAAGTGCAATATTGATAATTTTTACAATATGAGAAAATACTTCAACTTCTTCTTCTTTTGGCTTAGTTACAAGAAACCAAAAAATTTCTTGTGTATACTAGCTTTTAAAATTTAATACAATTCTTCACATTATACAAAGACTGGACAAGCTTAAAAATTAGGGTTTTGCACTCCTTGTGACCTTGACCAATGAGAGTATAGAAAAATCGTTTTTAGCTTCTGCATTTTTTATCCAAATTGAGCGTAAAAGATCCAAACTGAAACCTGCAAACAAGATATAAATAATGATGTGACTTGATACTGCATAGTATTTTGGTTATCTGCTAAGGTTTATGAATTTTGACCTCCTTTGTATTCATATTGGCAATTTTAACTTGCTTCATGTGAGATAGAATCGAAAGAAGGTCAGACATATTGTGGCATTCCTAGAGTCACAAGCATGAAGTGGATCCACATAAATTTATTTAGTGTTTTACTTCCGCAGTTTACTATCATAAACTATGTATTACTCTTGTATTTCTAGATCCTATTGACCCCAAATATTAGTCTGGCCATATTCCAATTCATTGTACCGTCATTCTCACAATTCTAACAATCTTCGGCCCTCCGATCTTTTGCAGGTCAAATGGTGACAGGTTTGGTACAGAGAAAGGTGAGATATAATATAGTTTGAATGGTATTCCTGGAGCATTGTTTGTGGAGGAGGAATCTCACTAAAAGGGTTTAATTTGGAAAGAAAACCGGGAAAGTAACGTCAATGCTTATCATCAACCTGGAGGAGTTAGCGAAGGCGATTATTTTGGACAAATGGAAGAGGGCACAAGCAATATAAGCGAAAGTGGAGGATGTAAGTTTAATGAGAATAAACTCTTGTATAAGAAGCGCATATGGAATTATGAGTGTTTAAAAGGATTCATACACTTCTTAAAAGACCATCCAATATTCAAACCCAAGATGGGAAAGAGATGATTGAAAAAATTAGGTATTAAAAAATCGCTTGTTTTAAAAAACACCCAAAGCATCAATTTTTCCTTAGACAAATAAAAAATTTCTAAATAAATCACAATTAAAATTTCGCTACTCCAAGACCCAAAAATTTCCTCCACCTTCAATGGGAGATGTAGACTTCAACCTTCAACATCTTCCAACCAAATTGAGCAAAACCAAACCAAGCTCGGACACCACTTTGATAAAGTGTCCTCAAACACACAATTTTTATTAATAAAAGAGGAAAAAATTACAACACATAGATGTGAGGGATAAGAGCCAAAATCCACCCCAAGTGAAATACAAGATGTGTTTAAATAACCCAAAAACTAATAACTAAAAACATTGTTACTAAAAATGAATTGGACACCTCACATAATCCCGTGAGTGTGTAGGTGTCCTTTTACTTGGTAGTGTACTCTTGCACACTTTGTCCTTGTTTTTGTCTCTTGTGCCAACAAATCAACTAGTCCTCTACATAAGAAATGGGATAAAACAAGAACTTGATAAGAGTTTTAAACACATTCCACTTAGTTATCGGTGGATCACCCTCTAGTCTAAATATCTATGTATATATTTCCCACCAACTTTGGGAATGACCCTCTAATTCAGTGGGGTGAGTGATATATTTTTCACTTCTCCTACGTTAGGCACAATAAAGTAAACTCAAATCTATTGAAACCATTGTTTCAACATCACAATGTCGATGTCACCTTAATAGATATGTATGTTAGTTTTTCAGAATTTACTTCAATCTGATCTAGGATCTTAACTGAGAAAACAACATGTACAGCATATCTACAACATATCAAACATGCACATAATAATGCAAGCACACAAGAGACAATAGACACACAGAGTTTCACTGGGGAAATCCATAAAGGTGAAAAACCCCACAACTTCCTCAGAGATAGCTAAAGCAATGATACAACCCAAATACAAGAGATAGTCCTCCTAGCAGCAGCTTCTCCTCCTCCACAAGTGCACCACTCTCCAATGAGAGTATGAGTGAGAAAGTGAATGATCAAATAGAGTGCCTCCCGCACTCTATTTATACTTGACTTGACTTGCCTAATAACCTTTACTAGGTCGGCCTTAACTTAACCACATAACATAATGCTGACAGGGCCAACCCCCAATAGGGTGGTCTAATAACCCTTTGACCCACATGACTTATATAGGGCTGACCCCATCAAGGTGGTCTAATAACCCATCAAGTATACGTTACGACACTTACAATATAAATGACGACACTTCCGTATAGAGAAATAATACTATCTCTATACGAGTACAATATACATATGTGAAATACATTCCGAAGTTACAAATACATCAACACTCCCTCTTAACTAGGAAGGTATTTCTCGACATAGATCTGCTAGCACAAGTCTTCTTCTCTGGATCATCATCACTGGATCATCAGCATCGAATCATCGTCATCGTCACTGCTGCTGCTATCTCAATCAATCTCTGATCTACTCGTCATAGGAAGTTCTACAGAGCCAGTCCTTTTTCATACTTGATGTAGGCCTGCCGCTTGCAGGTCTTCATCATCTACAGAGCCAGCCCTTTTTCATGCTGGATGTGACCTAGAACAAATCTAGGATTTCCACCACAGAGCCAGTCCTTTTTCATACTGGATGTGACCTGGAACAAATCTAGTATTTTCCACCACACAACCTCGAAAGAGCATCCCAAGACTTATTACGGACACACAACCCAACCTATCGGATCTCCCAGGACTACATTACATGTGGTCATGGCAAAACTTCGAAAGAGCATCCCAGGACTTATTACGGGCACACATCCCAACCTGTCGGATCTCCCAGGACTACATTACATGCCATAGGACAAAACTTCGAAAGAGCATCCCAGGAGTTATTACAGGCACACAGCCCAACCTATCGGATCTCCCAGGACAATATTACATGTCCTCCTAGAGAAATGCCTTGAAAGAGCATCCCAGGACTGATTACGGGCACATAACCCAACTTGTCAGATCTCCTAGGTCAACTTACATGCTCATCTGCACAACTTGTCCACGGCCACAGAGCATCAACCTGATACTCATCATACATCATCCTGATGTACATCATCACATGATCATCCTGATCATACAATGTATCCACCTGATACATATCATCTGGAGCAACATCCTGAAGCTTGTCATCCATGATCATCCTGATCATACAATGCATCCACCTGATGCATACCAAGTATCTACCTGATACATATCATCATACATGATTTACCTGATCATACAATGTATCTACCTGATACATTCACAAATACATGATCCACCTGATCATACAATGTATCCACTTGATACATATATAAATACATGATCCACCTGATCATACAATGTATCCACCTGATACATATACAAATCCATGATCCAACTGATCATATCAAGCATCCAACATGATGCATATACAAATACATGATCCAACTGATCATAACAAGCATCCAACATGATGAATACAGAGCAGTAATTAGAGCATCATCCTGATGCTCATCACATAGCGCTTATATCCACAGCCATGGGAAGGATCCTCCTCTCACCATACTTGGAATGGATCCTGCAAATGTGTCCATCACTTCTTCCTCGAAGTGTCGTCAATCTGAAGAACACCAAGCCTCTCTCAGAAGTACTCAAACTTCACTCTGGCTAGTGGTTTCGTCAACACATCTGCAACCTGCTCATTTGTCGCAACATACAGGAGCTTCACTGCTCCTCTCTGCACCATATCCCTGATATAGTGATATTTGATCTCAATGTGCTTCGACCTGTCATGGAACACTGGGTTCTAAAAAAGCTTCACACAACTCTGGTTGTCACAAAAGATACCAGTAGCCTCTAATGGGAGATCAAATAGCTCAGAAAGTAGTTTTCGAAGCCATACTGCCTCACAACTAGCTGAACAAGCTGCAACATACTCTGCTTCGGCTGTACTCAGTGCTACGTAGGACTGCTTCCTGCTAAACCAAGAGATCACACCTGATCCCATACTGAAGCAGCACCCAGAAGTGCTCTTCCTATCTGTAGCACTGCCTGCCCAATCTGAATCAACATAACCTTGCAGGTTAAACTTTTGATTCGCATCATACTTGAGCCCATAATCAATTGTACCCTTTAGGTACCTCAAAATATGCTTTACAGCAACCATGTGAACACCTATGGGATTCGTCAGGAACTGGCTCAATGTGTTCACCGCAAAGCAAATATCTGGTCTCGTTTTTGTCAGGTACATCAAGGACCCAATCATCTAACGATACATAGTGACATCAACCAGATCAGATGAAGCATCACACAGAAGCTTCAGGTTCAATGCCATAGGTGTGGCCATGGCCTTGCAGCCCATCATCCCGAACCTCTTCAGGATCTCTACTGCATACTTCCCTTGTCCAAGGAAGATTCCATCTGCACTCTTCCACACCTCCATGCCTAGAAAGTAGTGCATCATCCCCAAGTCCTAGGATCTTGCTTCAAGCCATACAAGGCTTTCTTCAACCTGCACACATATGACTCTCTATCATGTGTCTCAAAACCAAGTGGCTGCTCCACATACACTTCCTCCTCAACTACACCATTCAAGAAAGTTGTCTTGACATCCATCTGGTGTATCTTCCATTTCATCACTGCAGCCAGAGCAAGTATTGTTATGATGGAAGTGTATCTGGCTACAGGAGAAAAAGTATCTTCATAGTCTATTCCCTCTTTCTGGGAGAAGCCACGAGCTACAAATCTCTCTTTGTATTTCTCTATGCTGCCATCTGCAGCATGCTTGATCTTTGGAAGTCACAAC
The DNA here is from genome assembly GCA_027924585.1 of Larix kaempferi. NCBI lineage: Eukaryota > Viridiplantae > Streptophyta > Pinopsida > Pinales > Pinaceae > Larix > Larix kaempferi. The sequence continues at coordinate 9,177,383 of BSBM01001033.1, forward strand.
AAACTTCCCATCTGGTCTTGGGACCACATCCCAAACATCTTTCTTCATGATCGACAGATCATGGTATTCTTCCATTACTTCATTCCGGATCCTGGGAACTTCAATATCTTCAATAGATAGATTTGTTGCTGGAACAAATGTTGTAGTCCTTCTTTTGTAGGTGATGGTATACGATCTTTCCCACAAGACAAGTTAAATTGCATGATTAGAGACATCTCATAGTTTTCAAAACAAATTCTTATATGTAAAGAAATATGTTATACATTCATGCAATTATTTTAGCCAATGCTTCAATACAACATTTATCCATATCCCGTAACTTTCTAGATGCCTTCTAATCTCTACCAGAACATTGTTAAGAGTGTGCACAACTCCCAACATGTTAGCAAAGGGGTTTCATTCTAGATAAGTAGCAATGGAATGTTGTATAGTTCCATAGGCCACTTACCCATCACATGCATATTAGTAGTATATTGTTCATTAATGCAATTATTATAATATGCATAATACACACCCTAAGTCTAGGAACATAAGAATATACATCATTAAGCAATATTATTTAAACAAACACGTATGCAAGAAATGACAATTCAAATACTTATCGTTGTTTGGTTGTAGGGTGGACTCCCTCTCAATATTTGCTTCCTTGCAGGAACTACTGGAGTGTGCTCCCTCTTGATCTTTGCTTCCTGGATTACCTGTCTTTGAACTTATATCCATCCTCGATCACTATGCATACTTACTAGTATCATCATTGTGTTCATACATAATCATACATAGATAATTTATCACAATTCTTTTACTTATGCATATTCCTATTTGACCATAGGATTTTTTTGGTTAGTCATATCATCAATCAAAGTAAGAAGCATAATATGCCTAAAACCATGATTACTAACTTCAATGAATAATCATTATCAATCATGCCATGTATACTTATATAAGAGATCCTAACACAAGGTAAGATTCTAACATGATATAGGAAAAACATACCTGGATTAGCATGCTAGCTAGTTATGTCTAACATACCTGCATAATGTCTTCTTGTTCTCTTCAATGACTTGTGCTAGTAACCTGCATATCTCATAGGTTAACCATTATAGAACCAAGTTATACATACCTCGTAAGTAGATCTTCTATGTGATCCATGACAATGGATGAATCTTTGTCTTCATGTCACCATGGTCATATGTTCTTGAACTAGAACATGATTTGTCTTTCTTGATGTACCTTTCACGTTAGCGGACAACATCAACCTCATACAACACCACAATGCATTAGTACAATCATAAGTGTCAAAACCCTAATCAATGAATATCTTCTATCATGCATTCATATTTTTATTAAGGTGATACGACAAGTCTAAAATTAATCAAGATTGTACTAATATTAATGAAGACAAACATAAACTTAATCATGAACAGATTTGGAAACATACCCGTAAGTCATACCTGTCAAGTTTGCTTGTAATCTTCTTATGTAAGGCCTTAACCTCATCTCCCTCTGAAACTGGAACTTCTTTACTTATGCAGGTGACCAATCCATTCTCTTATAGGATTAACCCTATCCACTTGATTTGCAGAAACTGGATCTGGAGCTGGATTAGGGTTTGTCAGGGAAACCCTAAAAATTCAAACTTCTGAAAGGATAGAAAGATGCGCCTTGATGAGCTGATCAACTTGGTATACTTAGAATTTGAAAACTGCAAAGTTTCACCCCTCAAATTTGCTTTTCAATCTTTCGGATTCACTTGGGAGGACCCTGAATTAGGGTTTGAGTTTCCCGGAGCTTCACCCAACCAAATAGTTTGATGCAAAGCTCTAAACTTCGATTTTTCCAAGGATCTTCCAGCTATGGTCACAGATTTCAAAAGTTCCCATTTTTGCAGAAGCCCTAATTTTTCACCTTTCCGATCAAAGTCCCAAACTAGGGTTTGATCAAGCCTGACCTTCTTCCCAACCAAAAAATTCGATCTTGGTCTCTAAATTTCGATTTTGATGAGGAGCATTCAGCCGTGGTCTCCAATACAAAAATTCCAACATTCTCCGAAACCCTAAATTCCCGGAGCCATGAATGAAGGTGCTCAAAATCCAATTCTGTTTTGACAGAAATATGTACCTGATTGTTTCTAGTGTAACTCTGAAATTTCAGATCTACAGGGTCTGAAAATTCTTCCTATTGTAGCCTGACCTGTTGTCTTTCCAACCCCATAGGTATGACCTCAAATGGATTCTCTGAGAGAGAGTTATGCCAAGTGTCGCAACGTGACCGTTTTATGGGATAAAACAGGAGAGTGAACTTGTATAGAGTGCCACGTGTCACTGGTTCAATTTCGGCCTCTGAAAATCGTACCTGTGAAATTACAGTCCATTTTATACTTTAGAATTTTTACGAAATTGCATTTGGATCTTCCTATCCCAAGTTGTGACCTTTTTTCCTAGGTCACCTGTTTATGACTGAGATCTGGAAGAGGCAAAAACCCTAACTTGTACTGATCATAAATCACAAAGTACAATGAATTAGAGGCTGTCCTTTGGACACAAGGTACATAGGGATCTTATCTTCGACCTGTAATATTTTTAAATCCTGAAACGTCACCTAAATGTATTTATAGCGAAAGTGCTACAATGACTGGTTTTTTCTATATCAAGCCCTAGCTTCGCAAGTGCAACAAGTGTCATAAATGCCATACCATGCCTTCTTTCAGGATAGCTCTGATACAATGTTAGTTTTTTAGAATTTACTTCAATCTGATCTAGGATCTTAACTGAGAGAACAACATGTACAACATATCTACAGCATATCAAACATGGACATAATAATGCAAGCACACAAGAGACAATAGACACATAGAGTTTCACTGGGGAAAACCATAAAGGTGAAAAACCCCACAACTTCCTCAGAGATAGATAAAGCAATGATACAACCCAAGTACAAGAGATAGTCCTCCTAGCAGCAGCTTCTCCTCCTCCACAAGTGCGCCACTCTCCAATGAGAGTATGAGTGAGAAAGTGAATGATCAAATAAAGTGCCTCCTGCACTCTATTTATACTTGACTTGACTTGCCTAATAAACTTTACTAGGTAGGCCTTAACTTAACCACATAACATAATGCTGACAGGGCCGACCCCCAATATGGTGGTCTAATAACCCTTTGACCCACATGACTTATACAGGGCTGACCCCATCAAGGTGGTCTAATAACCCATCAAGTATAAGTTAGGACACTTACAATATAAATGATGACACTTCCATATAGAGGAATAATACCATCTCTATAGGAGTACAATATACATATGTGAAATACATTCTGAATTTACAAATACATCAACACTGTAAACACCTTCCACTTAGTTATTGGTGGTTCACCCTCCAATCTAAATGTTCATTAGATGAGCATCTAGCATCAGTGGGGAAAATTATATATTCTATTCTCCTATATTGTGCACACTAAAGTAGGCATATATATATATATATATGCCTAGTTTAGTGTGCACAATATAGGAGAATATATATATATATATATATATATATATATATATATATATTCTCCTATATTGTGCACACTAAACTAGGCATATATATATATATATATATTGTAAGCATAATTTTAGAGTTGCAACGATGATCTCACCTTGATAGGGCTTGATGTCCATTTGCACTTCCACTTTGAATAGAAATTGGGACGATGTGATTTTAGAAACTGGCCTCTCCTTCTTTGATATGAAATGAATCAATATATCATTTTTCACCTACTTGAGCTTTTTGGATCTGAAGATTGGCTGAATTGGCTTGTAGGGTCCATTTTATGGGCAAGTCTCATTTTGCAAATTTAGGGTTTGGAACCTTCCAAGGCTTGTTTGAGGGTCTAAATGATGTTTTTTGGGGTCAAAAGTTCATCACTTCTACCATGCACCTTCATGTAATTCTATACTCTGAGACATTTCCAACTGTCCAAAAATCGCTTCAAATGGAGTCTGTATGCAAAAGTTATGCCTCCCGCAAGTTGACCTATCCAGTTTACCACCATGGTACAGAGTGGATTCCACTTCAGCTCTCATTTCTCATCACGCATGAACCTTTAGGAACATTCTAGAAGGACCAAAACCTAACCCTAATCGAGAGTTGGGGTAAGAAAAAACCCTAAAATTAACTCTAGATAGCTATCAAGCTATGTTAAATATTGGGCTATTAGGATAGGAATGTGGTTCCATTCTTTCGATGTATTATATTGTTCCATAGTTGAGCAATAGCACGAGAGTGAATGTTAGATAATAACATGGGAGATAGGAGATCCTCTAGTAGCAATTTTGGCCACATAGTCATTTGTAACTCCATAGATAGTACCATTTCCTTTGTATTTGCAATTTGACATAAAGAGAAGGCCTAGTCCTTATTTGTGGCTAGATTTTTCCCCATAGTGGGTTTTCCCAGGGTATTTCTTGTGTTATTGTGTGGATTGTGTACTTATTTTCTCTAGTTATTCTTGTTTCAGTTCTAATTATTTGGCATTCAATAAAAATAAGCTAATTAAATAAGAACTAAGTTTTAAGATCCATTGTGATGAACGTTTCCAATGGAATATCCATGGCAGTTTATAGATCATATTGGTATTAGAACAGGTTTTTCTTTGGGTTTTGTGGGTAATCATAGAATCCAATAGTTGGTGAAAAAAGTCTTCAAACCCTAGCCATGATGAATGAGTCTGTTCAAGGAGTAGTGGATGATTATGAGCAATGATTTTCAAAACTGGAAATACAAGTCGTCGTTATCTCATGCAACATATCAATCCTCACTGCGGCTTTGGATATCAACTTCGGGCCTTTCGAGGATTTTGGAGGGTCTAACTCAAATTTCATATATGAGGAAAAATTGGAAGCTAAAAGTGACCCAGAAAAGGAGTTGACGAAAGATCCCAAGAGAGAGCAGTTGAGTTCCAGTACCAATATTCCTTCTTAGTCTCTCTTCAATATGGAAGCAAAAGTGGACATCAAGCCGTATCAAGGCAAGATCGATGCTCTAAAACTAAATCATTGGTTGCAACAAATGGAGTTTTATTTTAGCATCCATCAAATAGATAAGGATCAAAATATATCATTTTCCCGACTGAAGTTAGAGGGCCATGCATTAACCTGGTGGGAAAGCCACATGGAAGCGCTTAGGATGGAGGGTGATCTACTAGTAACTAAGTGGGAGGACTTTAAAATCCTCATCAAGTCCCAATTCTACCTAATTGGCCCATGTAGAGGACCGGTGGAAATCCATTTGAATTACTTTAGGAAAATACCAGGATAAAGTGTGCATGAATACACCAATGAAGTTAGGAAGATGGCTATCATGTTGTATATCTCACCCAAGAACTCGGATGTACCCCTCAAGTATCTAAGGGGACTACACAGTCACATATGGAGTCAGGTGATGCTCTTCAAGACCAGGTCAATTGGTGAAGCCTATTTACAAGCAATGGCCTGGAAGACGTAGGCCAAAAGAAAGGAAAGTGGTTCAAAACAAAAAGAGAACCAAGATGCTACCAAGGAGGGTTGAAGAAGAAGTGGAAGGGAATGGAGAATAATACTACAACCACAACACATCAGTGAAAGAATTCAAAAAACCACTATAACCATTTTAATATTGATGGCCACACTAAAGAGAAGTGTTGGAAGCTACATCTAGAGTTGAACCCCAAGAATCAAAAGAAGGATGCCAAGAAGAAGAACCTTCTAGCAACAGAGTCAAGAAAGGAGTTAGAAAGTAGATCAGATGTGGATGAGAAGATTATTTGCACCATAGTGAAAAATGAGGTGAATCTGAGTAGCCTTCACCCCAAGGAAGAGAAAGAGACGATGAAACTCTTCCACATTAAGATCCAGTTTAAGCAGACCAAGATCAACACTCCATTCGATTATAGTTCGCAGGAAAACCTCGTAGCAAAGGATATAATACGTAATCTTGGATTAGAAGTACATGATCATCCCAGTCCATACCCATTGGGATGGGTAAACAAGGATGCAGAAGTCAGAGTCACAAAACAATGCAATATCAAGTTTTCCATAAGTGCAGAGTATGTTGATGAAGTGGAGGTAGACATAGTACCCCTGTATGTTTGTGGTGTAGTGTTCAGAATCCCCTACATGTATATGAAGGACGTGATCTTCATGAGGAGATCCAACCAATACCGCTTGATCAAGGATGGGAAATTATTCATCATCAACATGCACAAAGGTAAATCGAAGATCTCTCTAGCAAGTTCCAACCAAGCGAAAAAAAAAATATGATCAATTCAAGTAGGAAGTTTGTATTGCTTTACTTAAGACAAAATTAACAAGAAGGTGAATAGGTAAAAGTGAAGGAATCCTTGCAGGGATGTACCAAAGAGAAAAACATCAGTTGGAGGGTCTTTTGTAGGAATACATAGAAGTGTTCCAAGAAACTAAAGGGATACCTCTTAAGAGGGAGGTGGAGAATGAGATACAATTATTACTGGATTCTCCATTGCTGAACATCATACTATACATACATTTTGTCATAGAAGCATATGAAGTGAAGAAGCAATTGCAACACTTATTGGAGTAGGTCATGATCCAACCAAGCACCTCACCTTGTGATTCACCTATCATCCTAGTACCCAAGAAGGATGGGACTTGGAGGATGTGCATCGACTACAAAACATTGAGCAATATCACACTCAATAATCGATACCCTCTACCTAGGATCAATGATTTGTTGGACCAGTTGCATCATGCCAAGTAATTAACCAAGTTGGATCTCAAATTTGGATACCACCAAGTGTGAGTGAAGGAAGAAGACACATGGAACGCCACCTTCAAGAGTAGGCAAGGTCTATATGATTGGTTAGTAATTCTGTTTGGTTTATGCAATGCACCAACTACATTTATGCATTTGACGAATGATGTATTACACCTTTTGTTAGACTTGTTTTTTATAGTATATATAGATGACATATTGATTTAAAGTGCTAGCTGGGAAGAGCATATATCACATTTCAAGCAAGTGTTAGAGACCTTGAAAAAACATCAATTGTTGGCAAACCTCAAGAAATGTGAATGTTTCCAACTATCCTTGGTGCATTTGTGGTATGTGATTGGTGGATGAGAACTTAAGATTGATCATGCAACGATGGAGGTCGTCACTAAGTGGCCTACTCCTACAAATGACACTGAAGTTAGGATCTTTTTTGGCGGAAGTACAATACCTTCAGAAATTCATATATTCCTTTTCGACTGTGGATGCACCTCTCCATGCCATAACAAACAGCAACACGGGGTTCCAGTGGGGGAAGAATCATCAGAAATAATTTGAAGAGATCAAGCAAAAGATCAGTTGGGAACCTGTTTTCGCATTACCTAATTTGCAGAAGCCTTTCAAATTGGAGAGAGATGCAAGGAGGGAGGCTAGTATGATATCATTCTGAAATGTTCCATGGCGGTGTCTTGAAATACCATACACATGATAAGGAACTCAATTCCTTGGTTCAAGATGTTAAGAAGTGGAAGCACTATCTGATGGGAAAGGAGACCATCATTCACACTGATCACCATCACTACAGTGTTTGCAGGCCCATAATAAGATACAAGAGGCCGAACATTACAAGTGGATGGGATTCTTACAAAAATTCCATCTAATCATCAAGTATAAGCAGGGAAATACAAACAAGTTTGAAGACATGCTCTTAAGACCAACTACAACCAATATTACAACTTTGGGAACTCTTATGCATATGGAGCCTTTCACCCATGATGCATACAAGGAGGAATACACAAAATATGAGGACTTCAAGGAGGTATTTCAGCAACTTCAAGGCCAATTCCATGTAGAAGAAGGTGACAAAAAGGATGATTATCATATCTATGATGGTTTACTCTAAAATATGGACAAGCTTTGTGTTCCTAAAGGCGATATATTACAACTTATCAGAGAGGATCACACCTCCAAAGTTGCAGGGCATTTTGGTGTAGGGAATATAGTTGAAAACTTACAGAGGTATGCTTATTGTCTTAGAATTCAAGATGTATCTCAGTTGACCAGAGGATGCATACTTTGTTGTATAATCAAGCCCAATAATAGGAAGCGAGGTCTATACCATCCCTTACCTTTTCCTATGAGACTATGGGAGAGAATATCCTTGGATTTTGTGGGTGGTCTTCCAAACACTAGGAAGGGACATGAATATTTATTTTTGGTGTTTGAAAAATTGAACAAGATGTGCATTCGTATGCCTTGTAAAAAGACCATCAAAGGACAAGAAGAAACAAACATGTTCTTTGAACATGTCTCGATGCACTTTGGGAATCACTTTGATGAAGTGTAGTCTCAATTTGCAGATTTGGGGTCTGAAACCTTTTGGGGCTTGTTTGAGGGTCTAAACAATGTTTTTTGGGTTCAAAATTTAATCTCTGGTACCATGCCACTCCACATGAATCTACACTCCTTGTAATGTACCCAACCCCTATTAGGCACACTAACTCAGAATTACAGAAAACTTGGATTCACGGGAGAGGGATTTGACACTAAGCTAACAAATTGGGCTCAATAGGATGTATGATACACACCGAGAGCTGAAAATATCGTGGAATCAAGGCCAATACTTCGACAATGCACTTCCGGGAGTCTGTCACACCCGGGTAGACTCATTGGGTTAAACCCAAGGCTTCAAGGCGATTTCCCACAGGACTTCTGTGGAAACTCCACTACTTCTGGTGCAGTCTAGAAGTAATATAGCCTTATATAATCCTAACTAACTTCCCCTAACTAGATCTAGACTCTCTCTGACTTAGCAACCAAGATCTAGCAGTAAAGGAATCTAACTAGGTGCAAAAGCTAGACTTGGACTAGTAGAGGTGAGGATTTACACATGAATTCGAATGGACTGGGGAGCTTCCCAATTTTTGTTCTGGAGACATATCTGGGATTTAATACACCTTATTTGACTGATATAACCTTCAAAACTGAGATTAGTAAGACACAAGACCATAAAATGCATTGAAACATAAAACTAGACAATTTGGACTTGCTAGGGTGCAAGCATTGAAACAGTACATTCCAAATAGTAGAAAAGGCTCATGAATTCATCCACAAGACTGATATATGAGATAAAATACATGTATATGAGTAGAAACAAGTTTATATCAAAGTTTTATAGCAACAAAAGATAGTAAACTGGAACCAAACTTACAATGAGTCCTCAATCCTTAGGATTTTACAATATAGAAGCAGAATATTGAGTATGAGAAAGAAGGAAAGGACTTTCACCACTAGATCAAAGCTATGGGAAGTAAATGATCATATTTCATCTCATTGAATCCATAGGAGCAGCTACTCCAACTCACTGGGGAGCACTTCCTCAGATTGTTCACTTCACTGGACAAATCTCATCACAATCACAAGCACTCATGCTTCAATATTTGTACCAACTCTGGAGACTCAAATCCTTCAAGATGTGGGATGGATCAGATCTGAAATTCAGAATCTAATGGTTTCACTGACACTGTGAATATTACTGGAACAAGTTTGCAATGGGGCACATCACCCAAATATGGCTAGGGGCTCATCTCCCAAGCCTTTGAGATGTAGAGCTCTCAAGACAATTATCAAAAGTGGAAAAAGATGTGCACTGGGGAAAACCTCCTTCTTTTATAAGATTATTTGGTCTCCATATGCATTGAATGTGGTCCATCCTCCTCCACCAATGTACCCTCATTGCTAATTTTTTAGCCTGCATCTGTTACCTTCTTTTTTTCCTTGCTTTGTTTCCTTTCTGCTTTGGTCTGCTTTTATGCTTTTGGAAACATCTTGCTTTTCCTGGATTTTCTCTGATTTCCTACTTTTCCATGCTTTTTCCCACCTTTATGATTTCTTATGCTTTTATGAACTTTCCTACTTTTATCCTGCTTTCTACTTTTCCGAGTTTTTTCCCGCTTTTATGCTGCCCCATCCTTTTAGTGGCTTTATGGATTTTTCATGATTTTCTTCTAGTTTCCATTGTGAATGACAACTCAATGGGTCCACATATCTCATATGCTCCCTCCTTGACACCTAATCATGTCCACCCAACATAAAATTAAATAATAATGAATTATTTACAATTAATATGATGCACACTTTTCCTAAGTTCCAAAATTAATTAAACTATGACAATTAATATATTCAAAATTAACCCATATACTTATTAATTTTTTTCCAAAATCTCTAGGGATTGAAAAGAGTGAAGAATGGTCATGGAACCCTCAGGGAGGGGAAATTACAGTCCTCCCCTCCCAAAATTGCTTGTCCTCAAGAAATTGTAGTTTAGAGTGTTGCAACACTTGGCCATTCTCCCATCTGGCATCTTCAATGGGTAGGCCTTTCCAAAAAAACAGATACTTCTTGATAATCCTATTCCGCAACTTCCTTTCTCTTGTTTTCAAAATTCTTTCTGGTACCAATATTATTTTTCCATCATCTAGTGGTGGAAGCTCTGCTGACATGGTCACCTGTTTCCCAACAACTTTCTTAATACATGAGACATGAAATATATTGTGGACTTTGCTTCCTTTTAGAACATCCAATTCATAAGCAACTTCTCCTACCTTCTACACAACTCTGTAAGGACCATAGAACCTTGGCTTTAAATTTTCAACCCCTTTACCTTTCAAGGATGATTACTTGTATGGTTGCAACCTCAAATACACCAGATCATCCACTTGAAAGCTACGCTCAGTTTTTCTCCCATCTGCATACATTTTCTACTGATTTTTAGCAGTCTGCAAGTTGTCCTTTAGTGCCTTCAAAATATCTTGACTTTCTTGGATCCAATCTTTTGCCTTTGGTGCCTTCAAAATATCTTGATGACCTCCACTTGAGGGGGGACATGCCAATATACATGTGATAAGTAGTGTTGTAGTAGAATCCCCCCAAATGCAGCCATCTAATCCAAGTCTTTTGCTGCCCTGTAACATAGTTTTTGAGATATCCTTCCACCCATTGATTGACCCTCTCAATTTTCTCATCAGTTTGAGGGTGGTAGCTTGTACTAAGATCAAAATATGTCCCCATCAATTTAAACAATTCTTTCCAAAAAGCACTTGTAACCCCTATTAGAATTTAGATTGCACAACAATCAGAACACTAGGTTCTGATACATGTGACAATCCAACCTAGATCTAGATAGCAAAAACAATCTCACTCTTAGAATTATTTGCACAAAGAGATAACAAGAATAGAGAAGAAATATTGAACATAACACTAGAGGAAAATCACTCCAGTGGGAAGAATTCCACTATGATATTATTCATCAACATGAGTACAATATATAGATTCTCTAAAGAGACAAAATCGAGAGGCTTAGTGGCAAGTTCAGTAGCTCACAATAATGAGGCTTACATTGGACCAATTTACCCATCAATGACATGAGGCCAAGTGTAACTCATAGATTGGGCCATAATGAGGTTAAATTAACATAGATGGACCATGAGTAGGTTAGGCTATTCAAAATATTGTGAAAGGTACTGTAGCACTCCATAATTTTTATGTTAAAATTTCTCCTTGTAGCATTGGAAGTGCAAAATAAAGCATAAAGCATTTTTCATAGTAGAAGTTTCAAACTCGACCGAAAACAAGCATTATTCCTCGGTTGGCAGCACCAGGGTTGCAAAAGACAAAAAATATGGCTTTGAGAAGATTTATGTGTTTCTCTTGGGTTCTATTTAGAAACTTAAAAGTAAAGTATTTTCATCAACATTATTGGGGACCGTAGCAACACCTAATCTTCATTAGTCCATGAGTCAAACCAACAATATCGCAAGCCAAAGCCCAAGCGCTCAGCTAACAAGGTATATATATTACTTATATCTCATTAAGATGAATGGTGAAACTTTGTGTATTTAAAAACTAAAGAGCGATTTCAGTCTTGTCAATGTGGGATAAAATCCCTTAAATAAAAAGTGAAACATTGCGTTTGTATGACAAGCACCAACGTCAAGTTTAAAGAAGAATATCACGCCATGTGTCTAAAATCCAGTTTGCAAAGAAACTTGATGTCGTGTTGGTAATTGAAGAGGCAAAATAAATCTGTTGGCATATACAAACTGTTGGGAAGGGAGGCATTCTCATCCTCTACAATCGTATGCTCAATTTCAGTCCACTCATGATAAATGCAACGCCAAAATTTTCCAGGACTGATTGTTGTCTTTTATAGTCAAAGATCGCCGGTGCCGAAGCTTGGTAGGAAATGCAAATGTTAAGAAATGAAATTCCAAATATGGGTTTGACCATGGAATCCACTTGTAATGTTGCTTGTCTTTTTGGGTATTCAGATCGACAAATTCCATCTTTTGAAAATCTAGCTGCGGTTAATTGAACGACAGACTTTACTCAAAATTTTACTGTTTAGATATCCAACAAGATTGTGAAAACCAATGTAGGCCGTGGCACATGTGCCTACTGGTATAAATTTGGCTAAGATTGTTCTTTTCATTATTTGCGTCTCTTGATAATATCAATCTTGTGATAAAATCAAGCTCATACTCGCATGAAAGAGAGTTCGTTTGTTCATTCATTTGAGGTGAAGCTTAGGTAACGTATGTCCAAACTGATCTTTAAAGGAGGGAAATATTAATGTTGAAAGAAATGTCAACAAAAGATGTGTCACAGCAGTATGGCGAATAATCTCACAAAGAGGAATGGAAAATGGCAATTTCGGTGTACAGTGATAATGTAGAGTTCCACTCTTTCATAGTGATATGAAATATGCTAATATCTATGCATAAGAATGAGGTGAATTTAGTAAAATTCAATGAATAACGATGCAACAATCATATTAACAAGGTGACTGCACAGGTTTTCAAAGGAATAGTTTGAAAATACTGTAAATTTGTTTTCAAGATACAGTTTTATTTGTACTAAATCCTAACGCCATCTGTCAGAACAAATTACCAAAAAGATGAGAAGCTGTGCTAATTCAGCAAATGCCGAAAGAAATGCATATCAAGTGTAAAATCAAAAGTAGATGCCACAAGGTCTGAGATCAAACAATCCACTGCAAGAAAGAACTTTTCAGCACCTAATTGAAAAGGATTATGACGAGTTACTCAAACCAAATACTATTGATGTCACTCATATTGTTTTTGACATAAGAAAAGATTATACTGCTAAGCTGGAGCAGTCAGAGAAGTGGACAAGGGATTTATGTGCTGAGTTGGTTGTTGAAGAACAACGCGGCTAGGAACTTGCAAGAATAGTGGGGGAGTTACTCCCAAAAATCAAAAGCATCTAAAACCAAAAGACCATATTGAACAAGAAGAAATAGTGCAAACCAGAAGGATATGTCTAAGTGTTTAAATGAAGAAGCACAAAGGTACTTTGATGAGTTTATAAACATATCAAATTTTGAAGACTCGGAATTTTCATCTTTTGAAGGAGAACGCTGTCATGCACCCGCTCATTGCATAAAGACATAAGCAATGAAATATCGACGGTTCGTAGCCTTCCGCGACAAATACTTGCATAGAGAAATGATGAAAAGGGTGGTTGCGAATTCCAAAACTACTGCACACGTGGCGGCGTTGAGGAATTTCGCATGGAGGAAAAAGGGTATTGGAAACCGTTCAAATGCCATGAGAAACCACCTCGGCATTCCGAAATCATTTTCATTTTATTTGACAAACTCACCGTTCTATTTTGTATACACACTATTCATTAAATTCTTCTGGAGCGATTGGACAGTTTGTTAGATAGTTGATAATACATCGCTTTCACTACTTGCTCAATGGTTAAAAATGGCGAACTATGCGATGGAAAAACCAGGGAGTTTTACATGAATTGATATCACATTCAGAAAATGGTCAAAGATGAAGAGGACGAGAGCAAAGGAATGAGCAAAAACATACGCGGTTGGCACATAAACAACAGGTAGTTAAAGAAAAGGAACATAGGTGGTAGGAAGATCCAGATTTATAGGCACTGAATTAGCAAATAGAAGTTCATTTCCAGGATACTCGACAGATTTATAGGCACTGAATTAGAAAACAGAAGTTCATTTTTAGGATACTCGACAGGTGGAAAATAAGGATGATTTTAAGCCCTGGAATTAGCAGTTTGAAGAAAATTCCAAAATTCCTCTATACTCTTTCACTCGAGATATTTTGCAACCGCTCCAGATTTGTTTTATTTGTAAACAATTGGTTAGTTTATTATTCCAAGAAGCTATTTTTAGAAATACAATTAGTTAGGGTTTGCTCATGGAGCATTTTTGTATAAATTATGCATTTTACAATTAAAGGGGGTTCGATTTTCAGTAAGAATACCTACGGAAGGTTCTGAGTCATTTTCAGGCTTAATAAAATATTGCAGAGCTAAGCAAAGATTTTTTGAAAAAATAGAGATTCTCGTATTGTGGTGTTTACAGTTAGTATTTTTCCCTCCTTATTTGTGCATGTTTACTTTCTTTGTTTAATCTTTTCCATTATGTTTTATGTCATACTTGAGTAAAAGTTATAGTGAATTGGAATTCATACTCATATGCTCCGGTTCATCGTATTCAAGTATCCACCAAGTTTTTCCTTTCAAGTTAATATTGGATTCATCCTAGTTTGATGCCCATATTAATGGACTGCTCATCTTTCTTCTATTATCACCAGAAATCAAGAAACTGACTGTAAAAGTACAACTATCCTGCTTCTAATGAAAAACCATAATTGCCAAAGCTCTACATATCTTTCATATTTCATGACCTTGACTCCATTTTCCTAATGGTATCTTTATTTTAGTTTATCTAACCACATCATTTAAAGTCTATCAGTTTTTACTATTATTTTATAAATTTGGCCATTGAGTTTATTGTCAAGCAGCTGTCGTGGTGACATTGGATAGTATATTTGCAGAGAGAGCCCTATGTGACTGAAGGAGGCCAACGTTCAGTCTAAAGATTGGTTTGAGGTTACCTTGGGGTTTTCTTGATACAACCCAAGGTAAAATCCGAGTGCTAACAGGTACCATTATGAGGGTGCATGGGTGAGTAGTTGGCTAAGTAGTGGCCATTAATGCACAAGTTGACCAAATAATTAAGAGGGTGCACTTCATCTCCTTAAAATAGGGAAATGCAATAGCTCCGACATAAATGCAAGATAGTGGGGCACATTGACTCCTAAAATGGTGTAAATGAGTGGATAAGTGGACAAACAAGGCTTCATGGATATATCACTAGTCTAAGTGGTCAAATGTGGACAAACTATGGTCCAAGACACTAGACTAGGCACTACTGAGCCAAATAACACTAGGTAGAACAACATGAAGGTCCATGGCATATCTATGATGGTGATATTGTTCTAACACCCCCCCCTTAAGCCAAAATGGTAGTGAGCATGAGAAATAGGGCTCAAGCAACAAAGGATTATGGTCACCCTTTACGTTATTAATCCATATAAAATGAGGAAAGAGGCAAAACCACATGGGGAAAATCCTCCCTAAAAAATGGACATGAAAGAGAAACAAAAAATTGAATACTCTCCAAACTAGATGAATATGTCTGGAGGAATATTATTCTTGGGAAGAAGTGGAGTGTGCTCAACTAGATCAGAAACATGTACAACTGCATGATGGAAACTGAAGCCATGTAGAACTGTTGAAACATACTGATAGTAGAGCGAATGCATGTGCTCTTCGGGCTTGATTTTTGAACCAAATAGGGTTCCAGATCCAAAAGAGACTTGAGGTGCTTGAGAATGTGAACCAACAGTGGTGAAAGTGGTCCCAAGTGAATCATAAGTCTCTTGAAGCATCAACTTCGAATCATGAGAGTTGTAATCGGCTCCAAGAAAGAGGAACAAGAGTCCCAAGTGTGCTAATGTCATGGCTAAGGCTTTTCCATATTCTGTGCAACTCTGAAAATCGGTACTAGCAATCATATAGGAATAAATTAGAAGCATGGATCCAAGGAGGGAGAATGATACAACTCTAAGATTTGATCCTTCTTCCATAACATACAAGAGATCACTCTTTCGCACACTAGCAAAATCAACAGAAGAATTGAAGAACAATGATGAGAGATGGAAGGACTTCTTTTCAACAATATTGATGGCAACAACTCGTATATTATCTTCATGAAAAACAGCTTCATGGAAAAAATAGGAAGCCACAAAGGAAGAAAGTTGAACTGGATCATTGAGTCTTCTACCATTTATTCATGTACCTGCAAACAACAGTACTCTTTGAATTTCCTTACGGAAATGGTTTTGCATTAGACTAGCTTTGATACCATATTAGAATTTATATTGCGCAACAATCACAACACTAGGTTATGATACATGTGACAATCCAACCTAGATCTAGATAGCAAAAAAAATATCACTTAGAATTATTTGCACAAAGAGATAGCAAGAATAGAGAAGAAATATTGAACAAAACACTAGAGGAAAATCACTCCAATGGGAATAATTCCACTCTGATATTATTCATCAACATGAGTACAATATTGTTAGATTATGGTAACTTCGGGATGTCCTCCATGATTTAGATGCCTTGCATGGAGGTACATTAGCAGTATAGGCATTAGTATGGAGTAGAGAGTGAGATACACTCTACTCAGTGGCATGAGCCCAGTGGTGGATGCATGCAGACCTTCCGGGGTGATTTGACCTTTGCATGACCTGTCAGCGATCATTGGATGCATGCAAAAGTGACTTTTGCATGCACCGAGAATTAGGGTTTTGGTAAACCTAATTCATCGGTGAGATTATATATAGAGGCAAGGGGTCGCCAGATGTGGTTGCTCAGTTGATTTATCAAAGAGTGATAGATCATGAGTGAGGGCGCACTTGTGCATGCAGGGCGACTTTCTGAGAGAGAGATGAGTTGTTGCAGGAGCTAGGGTGATCAAATTTGAGTTAGCTAGGGTGATCAAATCTGAGTTGGATCAGTGATAACCAGCTCCAGAGACACTAGGCACTCAGGTCTGTGGACTGAGACAGTCCATCAGAGAGATTTCAACTCAATTTAGAGGAGGACGTGTTCCCTTGGAGGAGGGCACAATTCCCAAGTAGAGAGGAGCTCATTCGGAGCCTGATTGATCGATTTTGAGTCTGAGACATTTAGGGTAGCCTTGCCTCAACATTCGAGGAAGGTTCATGATGTTCAGAGCTCAAATCAGCTGAGATTCGGTCCGGTAAGAGCATCAGATATCCAGAGGCGAGGGCGCACTTCTGCATGCAATGGAGGGTGCATTCTTCATAGGAAGTCTTCAGAGAGAGAAGATCAGAGCAGTGTGATATAGAGAGGCAGATCAGTTAGAGGCACTTGCAGAGATACTCAGATCCAGTTTACTAGTTAGGGATTACTCTTTCAGTGCATGCATCGGCTGATGCATGTAGATCTAGAGTCTGTCTGGTTCATGGATTGAGTTACCTTTTAGGTAATATTGTATTGTACTTGTCCATTTATATATATGCTCTGGGTTGGAGAGAGAAGATATCCCCACAGTTTATTGGTTTTCCCCGGTTGGGGTTTCCAAGGTATATTTGGTGTTTATGTGTGATTGCACGTGTTTCAGTTTGGTAAGGAGATCTAGCTATTGAGCTTATATTTATATGAGCATGTATGGATATCGAGACTCAAACTGCTTGAGATATCAGGGTGATTCAGAGGGAGTAGTGATATCTGAATCAAATATTTACATGGTATCGGAGCCCTGGTATGGGTCAGGGACATAAATCACATTGTGATCAGTGAAGATAGAGACCAGATCTACCAGATATGAAGAGTAGATCTCAGATTTGAGGTTGTAGAGGTCATATCTATCAGATCTGTGGTATTGGAGACTATATTTGAGATAGATCTAGTAGATCAATGAAGATAGAGACCAGATCTACCAAATCTGAAGAGCATAGCTCAGATCTGAGGTTGTAGAGGTAAAATCTATCAAATCTGTGAGTTTGGAGGCGAGATTTGAGATAGATCTTTCAGATTTGGAATCAGCAGAGTCCAGATATGTGGCAGATATATCAGATCTGAAGAATAGTGTTTAGATCTGTGAGAGCAGAGTCTAGATCTGAAGAGCAGAGTTCAGATCTGTGAGAGCAGAGTTCATATCTGTGAGTGCAGACATCAGATTTGTTAGGATAGATACTGGATCTATCAGATCTATGAGTTCAGAGGTTAGATATGAGATAGATTTGCCAGATCTGTGATCAAGAGATATTCTTGTTTCACTATGGGTTACAGTATTTCAATTTTGCAGAGTTATGGCCACTAGCTTGAGAGTAGAGTACATGTTGTTGGGAAAGCCTGTATTTGGGTCCAGGGAGACCTTGGATACAGTTTCAGTATTGGTGACAAAGGGAGAGCATGATACTTCCATGAATATGACATTGATAGAGGAGGAGCACATATTTTCATATCAGAGTGTAGCAGATGCAACCAGACAGTCTTCTAGTTCAGCGGGAGTAGCTGCGGCAGCATATGATGTGTTTGATCTTGGTGGATGCTTCTCTAGCAATACCTTCCTCGCTGAGAGGGAGTGTCAGTACAGAGATGTGCATGAGATATGCATGTTTCATATGCATGAGATATGCATGCACATGAAGACTGAGAGATGGTTGATTATGGATGATCAGTTAGCAGCAGCAGAGGAGGTGGATGAGTTTACTTCTTGGTTTGAGAGGGAGTTCTCAGTAGCCTCATATCAGTCAGGGCATGGCAATTGTCATCCAGAGGATCAGGGTGATCAGAGATGGATGGTTGACTGTATGCACAACAGTCACATGACAGGGATGTGAGATGCATTCCTCATCCTAGAGCACTCACCCAGGAAGATGGTTAGGGATGTGTAGGGGACTGATTACTTGGTCACCGGATTTGGTAGAGTGAGATTTCTACTTAACCATGGAGAGCTCTTGGAGGTATCAGGAGTTCTGTTTGTTCCAGGATCGAGAGGGATATTTCTCTCAATGGCAGATTTAGGAGCTGCTGGTTACTCAGTTGTGTTCCAGCAGGATCTGATTTTCACCTATCCCAGAGGAGTAGACCCAGTCTTGATGGGTCACAGGATCGACAGTGAATACTTGGTTCAGGGACAACCTACTATGGGCACATCAGTATGGATAATTACATCTGATTCATATTCAGAGGGGGATGATCAACGAGATGCTCATAGCAGAGATGAGGCCAGGAGGAGTGATTTTGGACAACAGATGGGTGGGAGAGATGCTCACCATGGTGAGGATGATCAGGGGAGTGATTCTGGAGTTCAGATGGATGAGCGAGATGCTCTTGATAGTGATGAGTCTCAGGAGATTGAGCCCTTGGGCTCATATCAGATGGATGAGCATGCTGCTCATGCAGGCACCAGTTAGAGATTGCGCTGGCATGAGATGGTTGAGATGGACTTAGATTAGGAGAGACCTGAGTCAGCTCAGAGATAGAGGGAGTTGACTTACAGAGCCGAGTCAACTCAGGGGCATAGATAGATCTCCTACAGAGCAGTGGATCCACTTGACAGTAGTCTTCAGGACTAGTTACAGCAACAGAGATTCGAAGGGAGTCTAAATCAGAGTGTAGTGACAGAGTCAACAGTGGTTGATCAAGGGGCTTCTTCTGAAGCCACACTTATGGATATTGATCAGGGTTCTTCAGTTCAGAGGGCAGCAGTGACAGGTAGGTCATTTAGATTAGTGTCAACAGTAGGGGACTTGTTAAATCCAGGCATCAGTGGTAGGACTTCCCTCGTTAAGAGGGAGTGTTAGATTATGGTAACTTCGGGATGTCCTCCATGATCATATGCCTTTCATGGAGGTACATTAGCAGTATAGGCATCAATATCAAGTAGAGGGTGATATACACTCTACTCAGTGGCATGAGCCTAGTGGTGGCTGCATGCGGACCTTCCGGGGTGATTTGACCTTTGCATGCATGAGTTTTGCATGACCTGTCAGTGATCATTGGATGCATGCAAAAGTGACTTTTGCATGCGCTAAGAATTAGGGTTTGGTAAACCTAATTCATCGGTGAGATTATATATAGAGGTAGGGGGTCCCCAGATGAGGTTTCCCAGTTTCTTTATCAGAGAGTGATAGATCAGGAGTGAGGAGGGCACACTTGTGCATGCAGGGTGACTTTCTAAGAGAGAGAGGAGCTGATGTAGGAGCTAGGGTGATCAGATCTGAGTTGGATAAGTGGTCACCAGCTCCAGAGTCACTAGGCACTCAGTTCTGTGGACTAAGACAGTCCATCAGATAGATTTCAGCTCAATTGAGAGGAGGACGTGTTCCCTTGGAGGAGGGCACAATTCCCAAGGAGGGAGGAGATCATTCGAAGCCTGATTGACCGATTATGAATCTGAGACATTCAGGTTAGCCTTGCTTCATCATTCGAGGAAGTTCATGACATTCAGAGCTTAGATCAGCTGAGATCTGGTCCGGTACGAGCATCAAACATCCAGAGGGGAGGGCGCACTTCTGCATGCAGTGGAGGGCGCATTCTTCAGAGGTAGTCTTTAGAGAGAGAAGATCATAGAAGTGTGATATAGAGAGGCAGATTTTAATTCCCATCTATACATTTTATTTTTAAACATTAAGAATTTAAATTTAAGTTTTTTTGTATGCCGAACTGAGAACAATAAGCATGTTTATCAAACTTGTAAGCCATTTAATATGTCTATAAATCATGTATATGCTTTAGCTGTAATAAAATTCCATAGCTTCTTGCTAGTGGAAGTATTGTCGAACATTTTCAAAGCACCAGTTTAAAGATGTGAGACAACATATTAGAAATCGACGGGAGAATACCGACCGAAAAATAACACTATGTTCAAATTATGGGTAAAGAGCCATTGAGTGTGGTTGGACAAGTCAGGAACAACGGAGTGTTGGAAAAAAATTTCTCCCACCATGTTGTGACGTGGCTGATTGTGGTGGTGGATAGTGCATAGCTCAAATTTTTTTAGTGGTTCGAGGTAATGTTTGAGTCATTGTATGTCGGACCCATTGGAATCGTTCGGCAAGCCCTTTAGGCGATATTGCCATGCGTTTCCTTTCTAACATGAAAATATTATTGTATATTTATTTTTATTAATGAAACGTTTAATGTTTTTCAGGACCATTTTTTCCCACCCTTTACTGATACGTATCCTTTGCCATCCCCAATAAATAAAAAAAATAACAAGAAAATTTTGTGATACAATATATTAGAAAAAATTCTGAGAGATTCATACTTGCAATTTTCATTCCATGCATTTTTAAAATATACAAACAAAATACATAAATTATAGGCCTACAAAAAACATGCATACAAAATACATAGCCGAATAAACTAGCATGAAAGAAAAATAGTATGAAAAAAGTGGTATCCCCTAGCCCCTAGTGCACATATATTTAGAACCCAGGTGCTTACCTTCGTCGTGCACTAGGTCTAGGAGCATTGTCTCTTCGTGGTGCGTCTTCTAGTTGCACTGAGATTTTTGGTACCCTATAGCCTGCACTAGTGGCAATGGGTGCCCCAAGAGTCTAAACCAAATTTAGCATTCTATCCATGGCTCTCTTCTGCTCATCAGCTCGAAGCTTTAGAGAGTCGATTTTTTCTCCATACTCATTAGATAGTGCTGTGATTTCTTCTTGCTTTAATCCCTGTTCATCCTTTCTACTGCTGAGAGATTCTACAGACCCTCTGAGGCTAGGCACCTTAAGGGAAAGTTTCTTCATCATTTCTTCTAGACACAGGTCAGCCATTCAAATTTGTGATTGAATATCTAGGGTTGGGTTGCAAATATGAAATCAATGTCTTAACCTCACCACCCAAACAACCATCGATTTGGTCTGGGCATATCTCTTCCTTATAAACACCACCACCCGTGCTAATGAGTGTGACTGCGATTTGACAATTATTGTTTATCACTGCAGACAAATCTGCAAATGGATCCAACTAGATCCATATGCCGCCCTAAACCCTACCATAATTGTCTCACAATCCGACGACAGGATAATCAAGCATTTAGCATGGCTAATCAACATTTAAATGTTATTTTAATTTGCAGCAAATTGATAAGTTTCAATTCGAGGCATATGACACATTTTGGATTTGACATTCAATGACGAGTTTTGTACACAATGCTTCACCCCAGGATAGATTTTATGTGTGCGAAAGAGTAGATCAAGCTCCAGGACCTGACCGCACTCCAAAGTTCTTCATGTGCGAAACTTGGCCTAGGTATGCGCTGTCATACTTCTGAAGAACATCAAACATTAAATTGGTGTTGACACGCTATGAAGTACCATATGTTTTAATAATAATAATAAAGAACTAATGGTGGCATTGAAATTATATATTGTACTGGATATGTTAGTCAAATCACCGTATGTTTTATTAATAAAAATCTAATTTTGACAGTGAAATGATACAAATAGCCACGATAAATTTTCGAGTGCGATTTTGCCCTAGATCTTGTCTGTTCAGATGTTAATTTTTAACCGCTAGTCTGTCGGCTCTGAATATCATCGATGTGATGTGAATCGGAGAACCTCCCTTTATTCTGTGTAGCCTAAACACTCGATGATTTCAGTTACCGAAGATGGTTCATATTTTTTTTTTAAATAGTCGGATTACAATCAAAATGTTTAGACTTGTTTTCTTTATGATTGCAATTTGATAAACATAGGGAAGCCCACTGTGAAACTTCCTTCATTATCCTTTTCCTTATTTTCTTCTTTGCCATAAATTAGGTTTTCTTCGATAAACCCTTCATCTTTTATTTTTTATCCTACAAGACTTGTATTGCATCTCTCCTCTCTGGAATTGCAGATGCATCTGGGACTGTTTGTGACGCCATGGACTAGGATGTGTTTGGTTTTATCGCGACAGACTATGGTCTAGAAACCAATCCGAGAAATTTAAGGATGTCTGACACTGGTAAGTTTCGTTTTCCCAGTCCTCTGTTTCTAAACCCGCATAAAATTCTTGTTCTGTGTCTTCGATCTGTGGTCCAATACAATTTGGATGGGAGCAGTCTACGCTGCTCGATCTCCCTACTCCCCCATGGATACCAATTTACTACTTTTGAGCCACTCGAGATTAAGAACATTGGGAGAATATTAAGGAGAATGAGTTCTCAACTGGAGGTATTGAAGGAGTCCATTGTCCATATCAACAACCGCATGGACGAATGGGACAAGAACCATGATCGGATTGAAGACAAAGTCAAGGAACAGGGGCAACAAATAGAAAAACTTCACATTTCCAATGATTTGAAGATGCATTTCAATATTGTATCCGTCTTGTCCGTAGGAATCCAGTCTCGTGTTGGGTTCTGTATGGAATCGAAAGAAATAGAAGAGGAGACTGTCCAGCAGAATCCTATCGGGAAATGTCAAGGTCCAAGTTCTCAGGTCGAGGCTTGGGATCATAATGAACAATTAATGGATTAAAGTCATAGTGGCCATGGATTTTCATAAATATTTCTTGTTTAAATGTTTTTAATAGTATTACTAGGACAATTTAGCAGACAACATAGATGTAGGAAGTTTTTATATATTTTGTGTGCAATATGGTCCTACAAGGATGAAGGATTTTTGGAAGATTTTGTCGAACTCTGGGCATAAATTTTGTTATTGAAACCATTGTAAATCTTGGGTTGTTAAGGATTTCCTCGGCCTTTTAATACAAATTGCTATTACATGTTTCTAAAAATAATCTCTCTTTGGCTATATTCCAACATAATATTATAATTATCATCATCTGAATTTCCATTCATCCACAAGGACCATACACTTCCAACCAAAATGAGCTCTATGCATGCTCCAAACTTTTGATTGTGGGTTTATAAATATCATTGATAATTTTTTTTGTTTGAGAAATCACTATAAATCAAATATCAGATATAATAAATCAATTTGGTTTGTTATTGAAATCATTGTAACTCATGGGCTATTAGGGATTTCCTCGATCATTTAATACAAATCCAACATATAATTGACATCATATGAATTTACATTCATAGACAAGGACCATCCTCTTTCATTCAGAATGAGATCTATGAATGATCCAAACTTTTAATTGAGGGTTGAGAAATATCATTGATTAAATTGTTTGTTTGATAAACTTCTTAGTGAACACCATTTATATCAGAGATAATAAAATAAAATTGGTTTCGTATACTGCACATATGCTTACATAATTACCAAAAATAACTAACAATATAATTAAAATACTGTATTACATAACAAGAACGTTAACCATGAAATCAGTTTCCAAGTCTCTAAAATGAATAACTAGGAACAGTTTCTGTAAGCATTTTCATTTTCAAGTATCTCTTCATGCCTATTTTATGTTTTTGGTGGGATGGCTTAGAAAATTTCAAAGATTGGACCATATAAGTCCATATCTCTCCAAAGAACCCTCATAACCCCAATTGGGAGAGATTTTAAAACAATTTTCCTCTCTATTATGCCCACTATGATACCTAGCTTCATCTGTAAAAAATATGTTTGATTTCTCATATATTTCCTCATAAATATCAAACATTTTAGATATGTTCTTCTGGTGGGTAGGTAAAAAGTTTCCATCCTGACTTCTTTTGCAATGGTTCATTCCACGTTGAGATTGACCCCCCAAAAATACAAATCTGGCAGCATTCATCCAATTGAACTTGTGAAGAGTAAAAATGTAATTTGTGTTAGGATATTTCAATACTCCATCCTTGTCCTACCTAGCATTATTTATTTTTCCTAGTTGTTGATGATGTCATCCCCTCCCTAGTGGTGTGCATATGTCATCCAGGATCCATCTATCACCTTCTGAACCCTACATGCATCATTTTAGGACCACTTCAGTCAATTCCCTATTTTATAGGAACCTACTGAGTGTTCCAGTGCAATCCACCTGAGTTAGCTGAATCTTGTGAGGGGTTAGATCTCTGGATGACACTAATTGGGGCCTCATGCGCCCATTTCTAATTGACATGCATGAAAAAATCACTATTGCTCCCTCCTTAGTCAGTTAACTAATTGTGACTTCAGTTAGCTGAGTTTAGGTTCAGTTCAGTTGATTTTGAGTCTTCCGGAGCACTCCAGTGGTGATAATCCCTATGCTAGACCAACTGAGGTTTGAATTCTCCTGTGTGATTCGAAGTCTCCCCATTGTAACATCATTGTTCATTATACTGATTATTGGATCATGTGACATTATTATTCTCCTATCTGAGTTCTGCTACATAATTATTCTTCTACTCTTTTTTACTACAGTTTTCACTCTTATTCAACTTTTATACTCATTCTTTCTTTGTGGGGTATCCTCAGCTCTTAGATCTGCTGTGACTTAGAATTTCACATGGTATTAGATCCATTCATCAAATAGGTTGAGAAGTTGCTTTCGTTAGTGCACCAGAAGCCTCTGGATTTCTACATCAAATCCTAGTGCCATTGCATTGAATTCATTGGAGAAATCCAATGAGGTCTAACCAGGTGTGAAGGATCCGAATAAAATTTCCTCCTGTCCTAAAGCAGTTCTCAGTAGTAGTCTACCTACATTATTGAGTCTACCTCCCACTTATTTGAGTAACGAGGAGAAGGATCATTGACCCTTTCAGAACATTTTATGGTTAGAGTGATGACGAGTGAGTAGGTGGAGAGGGTAAACTCACCTCGGGGAAGGTGGCATGATCCTATCTTGGTCGTCGACGGGGGTGGACCTCTAATTTGGTTTGTAAATCTAGTGAAGTTTTCCATGCACATTTTAAAGGAACCTAGGGTGATAGGATTGGATTCATTACATTCCATTTTAGGTATCCATCCCTTGGTCATAGCTGGATTGGATTACTAACCTAAAGTGTTGCATTGAGTGGTAGGGGGAGTGGCAATATTGGCCATTTCTCAGTGTTCTAAATAGGCTAGCCTTTCCTCTAACTTCTGAAATTCGAGTAAGGAGGAGAAGGACCACTAGCCCTTTCAGAACATTTTATGGTTAGAGTGATGACGAGTGAGGAGGTGGAGAACATAAACTCTCCTCGGGGAAGGTGGCATGATCCTATCTTGGCCGTCAACGGGGGTGGACCTCTGATCTGGTTTGTAAATCCAGTGAAGTTTTCTATGCGCGTTTTAAAGGCACCTAGGGTGACAAGCTTGGATTCATTGCATTCCATTTTAGGTATCCCTCCCTTGGTCAGAGGATTGGATTACTAACCTAAAGTGTTGCATAGAGTGGTAGGGGGAGTGGCAATATTTCCCCTTTCTAAGTTTTCTAGTTAGTTTATTCTTTCCTCTGACTTCTGAAATTCGAGTAAGGAGGAGAAGGAGCACTGGCCCTTTCAGAACCTTTTATGGTTAGAGTGATGAGGACTAGGTGGAGTGACCTCTATTTTTCAACTAGTGTGTAATTTTATGACAGAAGGAGAAACATGGGTCACTTCTCAAACACTTATCATTTATCAAACTCTTGTCACGAGTGAGCAAATTATCCCTTTCTCTAGCTCTAGTAGTTTTTGGGAGGAAGGTTCAAGGAGCACTAGCCCTTTCGCGCACTTGTTCCATGAAAATGAGTAGCATGGGAATAATCTCTCTCATAGTTTTCGGAGGAGAAAGAGCAATGTCCCTTTCTCAAACTTTTGTAGTTTGAGCGAGCAACTGGCCCTTTCTCAGGCACAATCTCCCTTAAATTTTTGGGGGGAGAGAGAGCAAGGGACCTTTCTCAAACTCTTGTAATTTGAGAGAGAAACTAACCCTTTCTCTAGGCCTAGAGAAAAATTCTAAACCAAAATAATATGCAGGGAATAACCTATCCCACTGATGGTAGCAAACTTATAAACCAACAAAATTCCCATGGAAAATATGTTGCTTAATATTGGTTTGAAAATCCAAGAAACCGTTCTCAAATTCCAATGCCAAATTAAGGCCTCAATATAGTAAAATAATTTAGAGAAAAAGTAATTTTACTCCCACATAATTCACTGATATTGGCTACACATTTAAATGAATGAATGGGAAGAGGATAAATTACTGAAGGATACACAAAACATAATATTAATGAGATAAACATAAAGCATATCTTATCCTACCCAAGTTATGTATCACATATATTCAGATTTCTGAAAAATTAACATTATATATGTTTTCTGTAGTTCGAATAAGAATTAATTGGAAAACAGAATCATGCATTCATAAATAGATAAAATGCACATATTATAAAACACATATTCACAATATAGCCAAGAAGTCTGAAGTAGAGTCAACAACAATCCATTAACCAATACAAAATTCTACAAAATTTCAATGTAGTAGCGGTTTCCCAACGGCACCTCCCCTTTTGCCTTCAAATCCATGGGACGAATGAATTAACTGTCCAAAATTGAAATAATTGTCTCTCTTTCTTAACAAAAAATTAGAAAATAGAAATAATTATAGAAAGATAAAATAAAATAAACAGGAGTATCGTAATTCAGATCATTCCCAGAATTTCTCCCACTGTGTATGCCAATCCTTGTTATTGTAATAGCAACAATCTTGCAGTTCAAACTGAAATTCAGCTTTCAGAACTTGAGCCTCAATTTCCCTGTCTTACTCTGACCTCATCAGGTTTGTGAAACCATTTTTCCATGTCACTAATTCTGTAGGTTGGTAAGTGTAGTCGTTGAGTACGTCATGATCAACCTTGGTCAATTCTTTAATCACTAGTTCGCTTGCATCCATTTCAGATTTAATACAAGATATATTTGTCCCTATCAACTCTTCCACCTCTAACTCATCGAGAGTCGACATGTCGAACCTAATCATCGCATTATCTGCGGAGCTCCAAACTCATTTGCATATCTATTCCACTATTAGAATAGCTCCGTTTGCATCTGCTTGCATGGAATCTCATGCATTTTTCTAGGCTCTTACTTTTTCCAACTCTTTCTTGTCAATTGTGGGAAGATTCGCGAGAACTTCCTCACATTCCTACTTCCATTTATAAATGTCCTTTGCATATTGTTGAATAACTTTATATTCATCTCCGAGCAACTCGGATTCAGGTGCGAGCTTTCTCAAGCTCACATAGTAATGTTGCAATTCCTCTAGGTGAAAAATAAAATTCTTCTAAGTCTCCATAAGCTTCAAATTAATTTTGATGGCCTGTTGTTTTACATCTCCCAAAGGCAATGCATGTTCTTTTATGAAAATATCGAGTTGAAACTGTGCTTCATCTCTAGCCATCTCCAATTCCCTCATGCGCTCCTCATGTTCTACTTTCAATAGATCCAAATCATTCTCATGTGCTTCTTTCAACTGCTCTTGTTCCATGACCGACTCATGATGAACTTCATTGAAACGGCGCTTCATTTGTTCATACAACTGCTTATATTGCTATGTCTTCTCACTGCATTGTTGCACATGTTTGATCAGGTATTTGGTTGAAGACACATTGACATTTGCAAATACTCCAATCAAGGAGGCAGTGTCAGATACAATTTCACCCGGTTCCTTTCCTTCCATGTCAAACACTGTCATGTTACTGGTATTTCCTTTGTTCCTCTGTCTCTTGGACAACATTTTTGAAATACTCTTGCTTGCTGAATCAAGAAAATAATCTCCCAAGGATACGACTGTAGTATCTACATCCATGGGTTGAAGGTACCCTCTAGATCTCATAGCCAGTGGAGTTACTGGATTGATGGGGGACGTTTGCAAGACAACCTGATTGTCCTTTCGTTGTTGTCCAAGTTTTTGCAATTTTTCTTCTTCCCATCTTTTTCTTTCCTCATCGGCCTTGCGGTTTTCCTCCTGCTAGTTTTGCTACTATTCCTAGAGGAGTCGAAGCTTTGATTCTTCTTTGTCAACCTCTTCTTTCCATTTTTTCTCTTCCTACACTTCTTGTCAGATCTCTTCTTGTTTTATTTTCCGTTCTTCTTCTTATGTGGTTGCAGCCCTGCTACGTTCTTCCTCCGCTTTGCGATGTTCGTCCTCTGAGGCCTTGTGGCATTCTACATCCGTTGTGTTTTGAGCTTCAGCCTCTTCTGCCCGCAGAGCATCTTGTTGAAATTTTTTATTGGATTCATTTTTCAAGTCCTCTCCCCAGGATAAAATTTGTTTACCCTTTCCTCTCTCTTTCTTCTAGCTTGGTTCTTATTCATCGTATCTTTTTCTGCCTCAATTGCGAAGGAATCTCTTCTCTCAGTTATGACGGTATCCTGAAGGGCTAACTGCCAGTCATGCAATGTCCTTTGCTCCCATTATGGGATTTTCTATAAAAATTCATCAAAGGAAGTAGCCCCTTGAAACATAGTTTCTCCAGGGTCTTCCTCATGTATGTAGTTATAATGTAACGACAATGACTTGAAATGTTCTTCAATTACCCTCTTAGGGTCATGCCCTTTCTGCTTCAAAAATAAAAGTTTCATCTCTTCCAATAGAGTCACTTCCTTATAGGCGTGTTGAGAATTAGCTAATGTGAAGGAGCCTACGTGAATGGGGAAATTAGGCCAACCTTTCTTACTCATGCAAGACAAATTGGATGCGACGTTGTTTACAATGGTTTGGAAAGCAACTTCATGGGAGAGCAATCGGTCAGGAACATACATTGGTAACAAATGGGGGGACGCATTCACGCCGAAGACTCGAATTTAGGTAAAGAAATCCATGAAATACTAGTCACCAATTTGTGACAGTGCTTCCATGGCCTAGTTAGTTAGCCTTGGTATGGGTTTTCTAAAAATAAAAAAATACAGAGGTGCGAAAAAATGGGTGCAAATATCGTACAAATGGGGTTTATAATAGGACAACCACAACTCTTTGCAGTAAACATGAATGGGAAATCAATATTCCTTCTAGTTCCAACTCATGGATGGAAATGCATTAGAAGAAAAAATAGCATCAAATAGAAAATCAATCATATGAAACTTTCGACCACTAGGTACATTTTTTTGCGTATTTAAGGTCTGCAAATAAGTTATTGGACAAGATGTTTTCCCAGTTGAAAACTTCTCTTTTTTCTATCACATGATGCACCAAGGGTGCCCAATCCAACAGGAAGTGTGTAGAATGTTCAAGGTTATACAAGCAGCATAGCATTTCCATGATTAGCCTATATGGCCTCCAGAAATACTGTATCATATACTTCTTATTGGACTTCTTTGTGAAGGGACGTTCCTCAGACCACTAGTCCTTGATGATTTCGACAGGATTTGGGTGCTTACTGATAAAATTTCCGATGAAGACGTGGTCCATTAATACCCCAGGTTCCTTTAGCTTATACATCCACTAGAATAATTCATGCTTGAGTGAGGCGATTACTTGTCCTTGTGGGTCCATGACCACTCCATTTTGTGGATCGACGTGGTCGAATAACCACCTGAATGCGTAATTCAATTTGAATAGCATCAATGTCGGCCTTGCTACAATGGCATGCACACAAATCTTCTGTATGTTCTGATATGTGTCCAAATATTTGTCATCTGGGGGAAAATCCCTCTTAGATAATATCTGATAGATTTCTTCCCAGTCTGGATCACCTTCAAACCTAGTCACTGCACTGGTGTCTGATAATATCAATCCTTCTGTCTAGGATGGCGGAGGGATTTCCTCTACATCCTTACTGGCAAGAGCTCTGCGTGAAGCTACCTTTGACATTTGGTAAAAACACTAAAAAAAATGAGGTGCTTCAGACACTGAGCTATCGATAGTGAGTTGAAGCACAAAAATATCAAATAAGCAAAATCTTATTCCAAATTCCATATTTAGCCACTAAAAGAAGGCGATTAATAGTCACCCTGTAGCATTGCATTTAATGATCCAATGGTTACATATACACAATTGGATGTCGTTGCATCCAACAGTGTATATGCACCCGACTCGCTCATTAAATGGCGCCCTATGGATTGAAAGTTGATTGAGATCCAACGGCTAGCAGTGCTGCCACATCAACATCAAATGACATGTGGCATGATAAATAATTTTGGCCGTTTAATTAAGTAAACGAGCAGTAGCACTATTTATTCATGATGACTCTTGTTTCCAGAACATTGGGAATTGGATTCGTTGCATGTGTGATATCGTGAAAGGATATTAAATGTGTGATCATGCGTAATCTTTGAGAGGGATGTATGTTTAATGGTATGAAGGTAAAGTGCCTAAAGGATGATAGCTTTCTCTACGAATTTTCCTATGCGGGCGCAAAAACCACGACTCGTATAACAGACGGGGTAAGCACTGAATAGGATGGGTAGCGTTTCTTGATAGGTCTGTCATGCGGCATCGCGGTTATCATTGGATTAAATGCAATTAAATTACTTTTCATTGCGTAGTAGTCTATATATACCTTTTACATGGTATCCATATATATATATATATATATATATATATATATTCTCCTTACATTGTAAATCATGGAAGCATATTGTATATGGTGTATTATTAAAGCATTACATAGTATATATATATATATATATAAACCTCATCTTATTAACATAGTATTATTTGAAGGATTACAAATATTTATATAACAGATATAATATAACACGATCGACGTGTCATATCAAGATGTAAGATAATATAGCACACCAACTCTTGGTCGACCTGGACTTTGTTTATGAGGTGTTCACTGTTGAAATTTGGAATCCATGCTTATGAGTTGACGAGAGTTGTATCAAGGTTACTTAAATTTTTTAGTGTTATTACTTCTTCCTAATACTCAGTTCCTGATTCCTGATAC
This sequence comes from Larix kaempferi, assembly GCA_027924585.1. Lineage (NCBI taxonomy): Eukaryota > Viridiplantae > Streptophyta > Pinopsida > Pinales > Pinaceae > Larix > Larix kaempferi. The sequence goes on from BSBM01001033.1 coordinate 9,209,036, forward strand.
ATAAAGAGTTTCTAATGTTCAACGAATTAACCTCCAAAACTATATTTTTTAGTTTAAATTTCATTTGCATGGGGAATTTTGTTTTTACTTCTATAACAATCTAGAAGGTTCTTGACTGGAAGCGATGACTTCTTTTTTTATATCCCTTCATTTTGTTACTAAAAATATGCATCAATACAAAGTATTTTTAAGGTTTAAATATACAATTCAAATAATGAATTGCTTGAATTGTAGATTGTCAATAATGAGGTCTCCAAAATTCATGGATGGAGAAGGGGTAGACTTATTTTGGAGAAATTCAAAGGTTGTAGAAGGAAAATTCTACCCAAGTAGGAAGCAGCTACATTATAAAAAAATCAGATCTGACTGCTTTGTTGGCAATGTTGAAAATGTTCTAAATGGATAGGTTCCATTTTCCAGTCCTATCGAAGGACTTAAGACATTGGTTGACACACGTTGTGGAATGTACTTTGTTTCTTGGTTGATTGTGCAATTGTTTAAGCATGGTGAATGCTTGGTACCTCAAAAATATCTAGGTTCAATGGGTGATTCAATGGATACTGATTCAAATAATGACAGTGATACAAATCATAACAGGGCTTCAGATGATGAAACAACTCCAGGGGAGGTTTCTGCGTTAGAGTGTGAATATATAGGGGAACAAGAATATTCTGTGAATATTGGTCCCAAAGAAAGGAACTAATTCCTTTCACACCATGTCATACTTAAGCATATATGTTCAAATACAGAGGAGCACATAACCTTGGGTTTTATCTCAAATGTGCTCGAGGACCACAATATTCAAGGAGATATGTTGGGATTATGTAATTTTGGTGTAATGGAGATAAGAGTTCTATCACATTGTGACAAGTTCTCCCGCTTAGTCCAACCTATGAATATAATATCTTGGCCAATAGATAAACTGTTAGACCAAAAAACTGGAACTTTATTGCAAGTTCAAGGTATACACCAATAAAAACAATCATCCTCTTCCCACATTGAAGATCATAACTTGAATTTTAAGGGAATATTAGTGAAGCTAACTCATATATTCTCATCTGAGAATAAATATGTTGTCGAGGGGACTATTACAAATGTGCTTGAAGGAGAAGTGGTACAATTATCCAGGTTAGATGGTATTCATTTTGGTATTCATATCTATAAAATATTCACACATAATTGCAACCACTTCAATCTATCAGAAGGTTCTTTGATAAGGTGGCCCATTAACTAGTTGGTGCACCTTAGTGTTGCTAGATTAGACGTGAAGTTTAAAGAAATGACACTGGAGGTAGAAGTGAATATGTGGAGTGCAGTGGAAGATCATCTTCCACAGTTGGAATATCCCATTGGTATTAATTATTGCTCTTACATCCAAGTAGTGACAACCATACCATACAGTCACCACAAATGCCCAAGGCCAAATTCATCTCATGGATGTGCAATGAAAATAGGTTCTAGTGAAGATGAGGATGAACATCGCTTCATCAAGCGATTGAGAAATAAAAGATGTTGTAAAGATGAATGCATCTCTAAAATACCCAATGGCGCATGATTAAAGCCAAGGGTGAGAATGAAAGAAGGGAATTTGTGCTCAAATCATTGGAATCAAATGAAATTATAAATAGGAGTGAAAACATAAAGAAAAGGAGCTTGATTTACATGAAATTTGATGGCATTGAGGATTTTCAAAATGCATGGTATTTAGCTTTTTGTATACCAAGATACACCTTCTTTGACTATAAGAGGAAATTTGTAAATGGTGATAGAAGGTCAGTAAATGGAAATTGTGGGTCAACAAAGCCAAGGTCTAATACTAGCAACAATAGCTAGTCTAAGAAACATGGCCAATGAAAATTTAGATATAGCTCCCACCAAACCCGATTAGTGCGTCCAGATGGAATGAGGACGCCTCTTAGATTATTACCTGTGGATTATACACATAAAATAGTTCTTCAGAAGTGCAATGATGACCTTGCCAAGCTTATGCTTCCTCTAGTGTCACATTCCAACTTTAGCAATATATGGGGTAGGAATTTCCCAGAGGTTTCAATTAAAAAGAACATCTACTTTGCATAGTGTGATGAGTGTTGTGAAATTTTACTAAAACTCAGAGGCATGACAGACCCAGCAATGATAAAATATTGGCACCAAGTCTAGAAATTTCACAATGATTACATTACTAGCTGTCACGCAACATATTATGCACATCGATCGGAATCAGAGCGTAACCCAAGAAAATGCTTGATCATTGTGCACGACAAGATGGACAAGATGAAGACGTCCATACCAAGGATGGGAAGGAAGCCAAAGTTGGTTATCACTTCCTGTAATATCCCAGTTCATCTAACTGGCATGCTTACCCATGGGCACAGGTATGGGGGTTTTGGTCACTTTGGGCTCCCTTATCTAGATGGCGGTTTGAACTACACTGTATCATCCATATATTTATGCTTGAGGATGCTAGAGGACCCGTTGGTTGATGAATTTGGGCACTTGTTATATGAGAAAGGGTGTTCAATGCATCCATTGCATGATGCACTTCTACAAAATGAATCCTATGGAAAGCGCCAAGAATATAAAAGTGAGGCCATGCAGGCTTTATCAATGCAAAGTGCTTCCTTGAACAAACTTCCACCAGTTTTATTCTTGCAGCTCAACAATTGTGGAGGTGAGAATAAGAATCGTTACCTATTTTCTTTTGCATCCATGGTCACAACAAATAGTATTTTTACAAATGCATATGTAAGCTTCCTTCTAGTTAGCCACACTCATGAAGATATAGATGGAACATACGAGAGGTTTTCGGCTCAACTGAAGAGACAAGATATATTATCACTACCACAAATCATGGATAACTATAGAACAATCCAATATGATTGTAATTTCACTCCATACCTGATCGAGGAGGTTTATGACTGTAAGGCCTCCATGGGAAAACACCTATTGGATGGAAGTCAGAAGATTGTGGGTTTCAAATCCCCCTATTACTTCAAATTCAGTATGGTTGATGGCACCCATGTAATAGAATATAAGGGAACTATTAGAGATGAACATTGGTCTCATTGCATAAATATATGGAAAAATGGGGCCGACGGCAAGACAGACTTGCCTTTGGGGCAACATTCATTGTCCCCATTCAAAACACTAAAAGACATTGAAGATTTGAAGAAAGGAATAATTTCATATATTTCTTATTTCAGTGCAATAATGGAATATGGAAGGGAAGAATTTCGGCTTCCGAAGATAACATACTGGAAAAATGTTTTGGGGGATTTATATGTGTCGTTAGTTAATTAGGTAAATCTAGGAGGTTCCTTTTGGCCTAATACAAGACAAGAATCAAACACCAACAACAATATTCAACAACCACCTTATCTCATGGAGGATTACTTGGGTCAAAGAGTCCCTACCAAAGATGAAATATATGTGGGTCCTTCCTGCAACAAGCCCACAGAAGAATTTGATCCAAGAAAATATGTGAAGAAAGGTCATATTCTCATTGTACGACCAAGTGATAGTAATTCAATATGGTTGGGGAGAGAATTAGGTGATGTCTACACAGACATGGTTGATGATGATATGGAGACACACCAGGTTATAGTACAATGGTGGAAACCCAATGGAGGATATGCATGTTGGGATCAAAAAAATAAAGAGTGGACAGTTGGACGAGAGAAAGACAATATCATTGATGTGGATAGTATAATATGAGCCTGGAAATTACGAACGGATACAAAGGAAGACAAGGTAAAAATAAATGAAAAGGGATGCATGACTATTAATATATATCAATAGCAAGTGGGAATCAAATCTGTGTGATGCTAAAGGAGGCATTCTTGCTATGTTTGAAGAAATATAACAAGCATATTCCTCTTGATGTGAAATGTAATTTATGTCCAAATTACTAGTGCCGTACCATGCAAACAATTTGTAATATGCTTTATTTATCAATGAAAAATGAGATATGGGTTTTTATTTCATTAGTTGTATAATTTCCTTCCAATTTACTATTGCCATATCAGACAAACATTTTGTAATATGCTTTAATTATCAATGGAAAATGAGATAGGGGTTTTTATTTTGTCATCTATATAATTTTGGTCATAGTAAAGCAATAAATCTTGAGGAGAAAGAGCACAAGCCCTTTCTCACAATTTAGTAATTCATGTGAATGGTATTAAAATTTAGGAACCTTGGTGGCGAGAGGAAAGAGGACGTGTCCTTTCTCACTATACAAGATACTTTCGGCATTGTAAAGGAATTAATTATGTGAATATTAAAAAATACATGTTGAACTCGTGAATCCAATAATGAGAGTAATTACACTTATTATGAGTAAGATTTTAAAATGATAATGAAATTTTTGGAATTATTATTCATCATCACAACATTGGAAACCAGTATTCACACTACTGGAAGCCAATAATGACACTTTAAAAAACCATTAATCATACTTTTGGAAACCTAACATCACACTTACAGAAACCGATGATTTCATTTTTGGAATCCGATAATCACACTTATGAAAACCGATAATCACACAATGGAAAATCTATAGTCACGCTTTCAGAACATGTTGTAAGTCCAGATTCTCACTATGAAGTCTAAATTTAATGAAATGGGGGTTTTGTGAACTTACTGTCTCTATCACTGACTATTGTTTTTGGCAATCCATGTAATTTGAACACTTCTTTAGAGAAGAGATCATCAATTTGAGTTGTTGAACTAGTTGATGGAACATCAAATAAGTGCAAATTTAGTAAGTCTATCTACTACAACAAAAATATAGTATTTTCCTTGTACCTTGGGTAGAATAGTGGTGAAGTCCAATGAAATGCTCTCCCACTTCTGCTATGGAATTGGTAGTGGTTGTAGTGGCCCAGATGGATGTATGTGCTCAATTTTATTCTGTTGGCATGTGCTACACTCTCTCACATGCTTCAACATATCCATCTTGAGGCCCTTCCATGAGAACCTCTAACTTTCTTGTAAGTCTTCAAGTAACCAGGATGTCCTTTCAAGGGTGAATCATGGGCATATTCCAAAATATTCTTCTTCAAATTTGATCCCGGAACCAAATAGATTATGTATTTGTAATAGATGACTCCATATAACACTTTGTACAAATCATCTCGAATCAAGCCATCTAATACTTCACATGCAAATTTATTCTTAGAGTACTCTACTGCTAACTGAACTTTCCAATCAACAAGAAATTCCATTGAAGTAAGGGCTAGTCTCCTAGAAAGAGCATATTCCACTACATTCATCTTACCCTTCTTGAACTCTATGTCAAAATCATAGGCTTGAATTTTTCTCACCCATTTTTGCTTCCTATCATTGAGCTCATTTTGTGTCATAAAATTCCTTAGACTATTGTGATCAGTCTTGAAAACAAACTTGTTCCCCACCAAGTACTTCCGGAATTTGGACAATGCATGCATTATGGCCATCATTTATTTATCATAAATGGATTAGTTCATTTCATGTGGCTTCAACTTTCTTCTCTCAAAATCAATGGGGTGCTTATTTTGCATCGGGACTGCTCCAATGCCTTCACCGGAGGCATCACACTCCAGCACAAATGGCTGAGTGAAATCAGGTATGACAAGGACCGGGAATCTACTCGTCACTTCCTTCATATTGTTGAAAACCTTCTCAGCTTCCTCGGACCAAAAAAAATCCTCCTTCTTTGTCAGGTCATTCAAGGGTGCTATCAACTGAGAGAATTCCTTGACAAATTTCCTATAGTAAGTGCATATCCCAATGAATCCTCTCAATTCAGTCGCATTCTTTGGGATTGGCCAATCAAGAATATTTTGTATCTTCTCCATGTGTACCTTTAACCCCTCTTTCCCAATCACATGGCCAAGGTACAACATCTCCTTCATTCCAAACTCACATTTGGACAGCTTTGCATACAATGATTGTTCTGCCAAAATTGTCAATACAGCTTCCAAATGTTGCAAGTGTTCATCCCAAGTATTGTTGTAAATCAGAATGTCATCAAAAAATACTAACACATACTTACGGAGCTTCTTACTGAAAAATATATTCATGCAATATTGGAATGTAGGTGGAGCATTAGTCAAGTCAGAGGGCATGACTAAAAACTCAAAATGTCCATAGTGACAACAGAAGGTTGTCTTTTGAATGTCTTCCTCCCTCATTCTGATTTGATGGTAACCAGAAGGGAGTTCTATCTTGGAAAAGAATCTGGCCCCATGCATCTCATCCATCATCTCATCAATTATTGGGATTAGGTATCGGTTCTTAGTGGTCCTCTTGTTTAGATTCAGGTAATCTATGCACATCCTCAATGTGCCATCTTTCTTCTTCACTAGCACTACTGAAGAAGCAAAAGGACTTGAACTTGGTCTTATGAGTCCCAATTCAAGAAGTTCCTTAATATCCCTCTCAATTTCATCCTTGAACTTCTTGGGGTTCTTATAGGGCTGATTCATGATGGGCTGAGTTCCCACCTCCAATTCAATCACATGCTCTACTCCTCTATCTGGTGGTATGCCATGAGGAAGGTCTCCAAAAACCTTCTCATGTTTTATGAGAAGTCTCTTGATGTCCTCCAGGTGTTTTGATACATCAATGGTGGTTCCTTGAGTGGTGATGAGGCATTCACCAACCCACTCAATATATCCATGACTCAAAATTGATATCATATTGTGTGAGGAGACCACTTGATTTGGATAAGTGTTGATACCTTGCAAAACAATATGCTTCCCATCAGAATATTGGAATCGTATTTGGGGAACCTTATAATTTATGGAATTATCCCCAATGGAGTACAACCATTGCACTCCCAACACCAAGTTATTATCAGCCACATTCACCACATAATTTTTTTTGGTCAAAGTATAATCTCCTATGATCACTTGCAGCTTCAGAATCCACCTAGTACAGTACATGGAGTTATTGCCTGGTATAATGGCTATGAAACCTTCAAAGGTTTCAGTGGGAAGATTCCTTCTTTCCACTAGGACTGCATGAATGAAATTATGGGTAGCACCTCCATCAACCAGAATTGAAAACTTATATCCTTGAACCACTCCCTTGAATATGAGAGTCTGGAAATGAGGCACTCCCTCCAAGACTGCAATATTTCCACTTGCTAGTGGAAGTTGTTCTTCATTTGCAATCTCATATTCACCATCAACTTCAACTAGATCTTCCTCATCTTCTGATGCAGAAGCATCGGGGCCTAGGAAGATCAATCGAAGTTGATCGACATAAGGGAGCCGACCAGAGGGAGTGCCGATGATCGCTAGTGTGTGAAGCAGATTGACTTGTCGAAGTCAATAAGTCAAGCAGAGAACTATCGAAGTCAATAAGTCAAGCAGAGAACTGTCGAAGCAGTCGATGGGAGGAAAGAGGTCGAGAGTCGACATGTAAATGTCGATAGGAGACAAGTTGCCATAGAGTCGTAGGAAGGTCGACATGTTGTCGAACCACGATATCGACAAATTGGGCATGAGCCAAGCGAGGAGGAAGGGGCGGACTGGCGAAGCCTTGGGTTGCGAAGGAAACAGACAGGTGAGTCGAAGCTAACAAAGGAAAGTATGGCCGACGTGATGGTTTACTGTAGCAGTTCAGAAGGATGCGTAGAAGTCAAGGAGAGTACTTGTCAACAATTCGGGGTTGCTAAGGAATTTAATGGCAGTTATTGAAGGTGGGTGAAGACATGACAGATGTCGTCACAGGTAGAGGCTGTACAGCACGGTAGGGGCGCTGACAGTTGCAGGTCTACAGGATCATGGAAGGATCGGCTGACGGGAGGATGCATGTCTTGGGGATCGCAGTGGTATCAGGAATAGCAGCAGTAGAGTAGAAAGCTTGTGCGTGGACGCAGAGCAGGGGACAGTTCCATTTTGTTGGAGTTGCAGAGCAAAGTTTGGGGAGAATTTCTGTAGATTGGAGAGAACAGCCACACAGCTTCCGAATGCAGAGAAGATCGATCCATAGCTCAGATTTCCGCAGCGAACCAGGAGAGGGTGAGGTCGACACACTAAGAGAGCACACCACAGTTACTTCTATATTGTAACAGTTGAGGCCGACAGATAGTTAGTTATTTGTACTTACAATTATTCCACATTGTAACCGATTGGTAGAAGTAATATAAGCCACCTATGGCATCCTGTTTTACACCTTATTTGTGTGAACATTGTGGTCGTGTCGTGTGTAATGTTAAGCAAGAACCTTGTTGTGACGAGGCGGCCTTGCGTCATCTTCTCTCTCTGAGAATACCTCAATGTAATGTGCCTGGCAGGTGAAACATAACTTTCTCCTCCTCAATTCATCTCAATCTTTGGAATTGTACTCCTTGTTGAAGGTGCCAGTAAAATTCCTCAAGGGAGGCCTTTGAATCTTGAACTTGGTAGGAACAAGAGCCTTAGGAGGAAATATGGTTCTTGGGATGGCATCCTATAGATATCTAGTTTTGCTCATTGCATCCTGCATACTAGATGGTCTATAGGCTTTAACCAACCACTTCAATGGATCTGCTAATCCTTCTATGAATAAGAGGATAAACTGGGCTTCTGATATATCAATGACCATTACAACTAGCTTCTGGCACTTAGACATATAGGCCTTAGGAGTTCCTGACTATCTCAGATGCGCTAGCCTCCTAAATGATATCTCCGGATCCTCCCGATCAAACCTCTCTGCCAACCTCCTATTGAACTCTTCACAGGTTGACACTTGGTCATGCCCCCAATGTATTATTTCCATCTAACCACCAATCATTAGCCTCTCCATCAAGATGAAAGGTGGCCATTTTCATGGCATCCCTTTTAGTCATGGGGTTCAATTGAAAATAGGTATCCAATTTCTGGATCCATGCACTGGCAGTACACTTGGATGAACCATCAAAGTATGGGAGAGATATCTTACCAATGACATTCCTCATATAAAACTTTTGTGCAGGAATCTTGTTTCTCCCTCTTGGATGGGCTTTGTATTGGTCTTCACATAAATCCTTGAAATGAAAAGCTCTTCTGCAATATTCACTCAAAGTTTGATACTCTGCATAGAAATTATCCCATGTAGCAATGGATTCGCTCTGCACTTATGGTTCCTCTTTATTCTCTTCAGTGAATTTGGGCATGGTATGTCTTGGTTGACCATTGATCTCACTTTTGAATTCATGGGGCCTATTGTGAGGCCCTGTTTTTTAAAATAGAGTCTCCCCAAAGATATTATTCCCTTCATGTTGAGAACCACTACTGCTCCCTTCTCCATCTTTGTTTACCAACTGCTTGGCAAGGAATTCTCAAGTATCTTAACCCGAATTGATGATGTTCTGAGATATGTATTGCATGCGATTTAGCATGATCTTAACAAAGTACTTGAACTCTTTTCTTTCATCCATGTTATGCATGTCTTTGTCTCCTTGAAGCTTTCCTTCAGTGGAGTCAACCTCCTCTTCAACAAGAGGTTCTTCTGGAGCTTTCCCTTTGGGAGGTGCATTTCTCTTAGGACTCATCAATATGATCAAGATCAGGTTCAGAGGACCATGCTCTGATACCACTATAATGCACCCATACCCCTATCAGGCACACTAACTCATAATTACAGAAAACTTGGATTCACTGGAGAGGGATTTGACACTAGGATAAAAAATTGGGGTCAGTATGATGGATGAGACACATTGAAAACTGAAAATATGGTGGAATCAAGGCCAATACTTCAACAGTGCACTTTCATGAGTCTTTCACGCCCGGGTAAACTCCTTGGGTTAAACCCAAGGCTTCAAGGTGATTTCCCAAGGGACTTTTGTGGAAACTCCACTGCTTCTGGTGCAGTCTGGAAGTAATATATCCTTATATAAGCCTAATTAAATTCCCCCAACCATATCTATACTCTATATGACTTAGAAACCAAGATATAGCAGTAAACAAATATAACTAGGTGCAAAAGCTAGACTTGGACTAATAGAGGTGAGGATTTACACATGAATTCGAATGGACTAGGGAGCTTCCTAATTTATTTTCTGGAGACATAGATGGGTTTTAATACACCTGATTTTACCGATATAACCTTCATAGCTGGTATTAGTAAGACATAATACCATAAAATGCATTGAAACAAAAAAACTAGACAATTTGGCCTTTCTAGGGCGCAAGCATTGAAACAGTACATTCCAAACAATAGCAAGGGATCACGAATTCATTCCCAAGGATGATATATAAGATCAAATACATGTATATGAGAAGTAGAAATTTTATATCAAAGTTTTATAGCAGCAAAAGATAGTAAACTAGAACCAAACTTACAATGAGTACTCAATCCTTAGGATTTACAAAATAGAAGCAGAATATTGAGTATGAGAAAGAAGGAAAGGAATGCCACTAATAGATCAGATACATGGGAAGGAAATGATTATATTTCATCTCATTGAATCCATAGGATCAACTAATACAATTCACTGGGGCACACTTCCTCAGATTGCTCACTTCACTGGACAAATCTCATCACAATCACAAGCACTCATGCTTCAATATTTGTACCAATTCCGGAGACTTGAATCCTTCACTATGTGGGATGGATCATATCTGAAATTCAGAATCTAATGGCTACACTGAAACTATCAAGATAACTGGAACAAGTTTGCAATGGGGCACATCACCCAAAGTTGGCTAGGGGTGCATCTCCCAATCCTCTAAGATGCAAAGCTCTCAAGAAAATGATCAAAAGTGGAAAAATAGGTGCACTGGGGCACACCTCCTTCTTTTATAAGATTATTTGGTATCCATATGCATTGAATTTATTCCATCCTCCTCCACCAATGCACCCTCATTGCTAATTTTTTAGCCTGCTTCTTTTGCCTTCTTTTTTTCCTTGCTTTGTTGGCTTTCTGATTTGGTCCACTTTTCTGCTTTTGGAAACATCTTGCTTTTCCTGGATTTTATCTTCTTTCATGATTTTCCATGTGTTTTATTTCCTTTCTTCTTTCTTATTCTTTTATGAACTTTCCAGCTTTTATCCCGCTTTCTGTTTTTCTAAGTTTTTTCCTGCTTTTATGCTACCTCCATCCTTTTAGTGGCTTTATGGATTTTTCTTGTTTTTCTTGCAGTTTCCATTGTGAATGATAGCTCAATGGTTCCACATATATCATATGATCCCTCCTTTCCATCTAATCATGTCCACTCAACATAAAATTAAATAATAATTAAATATTTACAATTAATATGATGCGCACTTTTCCTAAGTTCCAAATTTAATTAATCTATGATAATTAATATGTTCAAAATTAACCCCTATACTTATTTTATTTTTTACAAAATATTTAGGGATTAAAAAGAATGAATAATGGTCATGGAACCATCAGGGAGGGGACATTACACTCCTATACCTTTCAAACGGTCCAAAAATCACCTCAAACGGAGTCTATATGCAAAAGTTATGCCTCCCGCAAGTTTACCTATCCAGTTGACCACCATGGTACCAAATGGATTCCACATCATCTCTCACTTCTCACAAATGTGGGTCTAATCACGTGTGTACTTTCAATAACATTCCATATGGACCAAAACCCTAACCCTAAAATTAACCCTAGATGGATATCGGGCTATGTTAAATATCGGGTCGTCAAGAGAAGAAGGGGGTTTCGTTATTTTGATGTATTGTATTGTTCCATAGCTGAGAAAAAACATAGGAGTGGATTTTATAGAAGGACGAAGGAGATAGTGTTAGTATATTCCTATACTCCATCCTAGTCCCACCAGTATTTTGATCATTTACATTTTCAGTCATGCATGCACCTTTAGGGTTTGCATGCATTCTAGGGTTTGCATGCATCCCAGTCATCAGTCCAGCACCTAGCCCTCAGTTAGCCAGCCCCCAGGAGCTTCTCACTATTCAGTTTTAGCCCTCAAGTTGCTTAATGCGCCCTTCTTCCTTGATTTTAGGGAGCAACTCGCCCTTCTTCACCTACTAGTCCAGTTGTCACTCAGTTACGGTCAGTTACAGTCAGTTACACTCATTTACATTGAGTTACATTGAGTTACATTGAGTTACATTGAGTTACACTCAGTTACACCTACCAGAGTTAGTTTGACTGATGGTTGACAGTTACTTGAGCATTGATGACTCCACTAATGATGATGAAGACTTCCAGTTGCGCTCCGATGATAATGAGGACACCTAGTTGTGCTCCGATGACACTCTATTGATCTTATGATCACTCTGAGAGGCTAATTCGAATTGCCACCTTAGGCATTCGAATCCTCTCTACCATTGTACTATTTATTTGTCCATACTGTGATTAATTAATTAGTGTGTGTGAAGTATTATTGCTTCTATCTGAGTTCTACTGTACCATATTATTCTGTTGCTCATTATACTGTATTGTTCACTCTTCTTCTATTTTCCTGCTTAATCATAATTACTCTTGTGAGGTATACATCATCTCTTAGATATGCTGTGAGGATTTTCACATGGTATCAGAGCATGTTGAGAGTATTGTTTATCTCCATTCTTGAGAGTTTTTTGCAGGTTATTACCAAGATTTCGAGTGCAGCAGTTGCATCAGTTTCTGCATTTTTGTAGCAGTAGTAGTTGCAGTTATTCTATATTGTTTTTGCAGGTCTTCTACAGCTTCAATGTATCCTGAATTAGAAGAAATCACTCCTCTTTCTCTATTCAACTATGATGAATGGAAACCAAAAATAATAGCATATTTAAAGAGCCATGATCTCTTTGGTTGCTATTTTGAAAGAGAGTTCGAATCCTCTACAAAGAAGATTAAATGGTTGAATAAAGGTGCATGCACATTGGAAGAATGAAGCTTACTATGATTGATTACATATTGTACCCGACCATCATTGATATTGAAACTCCAAAAGAGTTATGGGCTCATCTGGATGAAAGATTCGGCAAAAAGAATGAAGGATTTGGTCCAAATCCCTTCAAAAGCAAGCAAGGTGATGCATTCGCTCCACTTGATGGTGTCTCAGATCATGATGCATTCGCTCCTCCTGATGGTCTCTCACATCATGTTGCATTCGCTCCCCTTGATGATCTCTCAGATCATGAACCAGTATCATCTCATATTGAAGTTGTTGACAAAGAACTTGCAGATTCTCCGCTCATGCTCAAACTTTCTTCTCTTTCTGTGCCAGCTCACACTCTAGATATTGCAAAAGGTCCTAAATCCTCTCTTGCACCAAAGTTTGTTGGTTTGCATCATGATCACATGATTATTTCAGAGGTCAAAACAACTACTGAAGGTAATGCATTCGCTCCTCTCCAGCTATCTCCTCTTTTATACTACTATATGATCATAAATTCATGCTTTCAGAAGGTCATTGAAGAATATGGCCATTGCCATTTGCTTGGGATAATTTCTCATGCATCTACTGGCTTTGATATCACCTCTCATGGTTCAAAGGAGATCTCAAGAAACCATGATTCAAGTCTTGGATCTAATTTGGATTCTAAGCAATTACTGCTTGGGATAATTTCTCATGCATATGATAGTTTTGATCTCACCCTTGTTGGTTCAAAGGAGATCTCAAGAAACTGTTTTTTAAGTCTTAAATCTGATTTTGATTTCAAGCAAACATGTAATAGTTATTTTTGGCATAATCTCACCCATGGTGGTTCGAAGGAGAAGACAAAAGACTATATGCACTTTCACAGATTTGATCCTACCTCAGCTGATTCGAATCACAGTTTCAAGGATCATTCGCATACTATTGGATTTGTTCTCATCACATTCGATCTGAAGAGCAAGTACAAGCACATGATTTTTGAGCATGATCCACTTCTTCCCAAGAAGAAGATACCTCCAGACATATGACCAAGCATCACACATGCTTGAGTTTGGAGCATTTATTTTTATGTGTGCTTTACAGTCTATTTTTTGAGGAGGGGGTATGTTTCCCATGAAATTTTCCCACTTCCTTGGTTTATTGATTGTTATTATTCATTGTATTGGGTGACCTTTGGTCTTAGTTACCAGGGCCCAGGATGGATCAAGGGGGGGTGTTAGGATATTCCTATACTCCATCCTAGTCCCACCAGTATTTTGATCATTTACATTTTCAGTCATGCATGCACCTTTAGGGTTTGCATGCATTCTAGGGTTTGCATGCATCCCAGTCATCAGTCCAGCACCTAGCCCTCAGATAGCCAGCCCCCAGGAGCTTCTCACTATTCAGTTTTAGCCCTCCAGTTGCTTAATGCGCCATTCTTCCTTGATTTTAGGGAGCAACTCGCCCTTCTTCACCTACCAGTCCAGTTGTCACTCAGTTACATTGAGTTACACTCAGTTACACCTACTAGAGTTAGTTTGACAGATGGTTGACAGTTACTTGAGCATTGATGACTCCACTAATGATGATGAAGACTTCCAGTTGCACTCCGATGATCATGAGGACACCTAGTTGTGCTCCGATGACACTCTATTGATCTTATGATCACTCTGAGAGGCTAATTCGAATTTCCACCTTAGGCATTCGAATCCTCTCTACCATTGTACTATTTATTTGTCCATACTGTGATTAATTAATTAGTGTGTGTGAAGTATTATTGCTTCTATCTAAGTTCTACTGTACCATATTATTCTGTTGCTCATTATACTGTATTGTTCACTCTTCTTCTATTTTCCTGCTTAATCATAATTACTCTTATGAGGTATACATCATCTCTTAGATCTGCTATGAGGATTTTCACAGATAGGAGATCCTGTAGCATCCATTCTGGTTGCAAATTCATAGGTAAATCCGATAGAGAGTACCATTTCCTTTGTATTTGCAATTTGACATAAATAACAAGACATAATCCTCATTTGTGGCTGGGTTTTTCTCCATAGTGGGTTTTCCTTGGGTATATCTTGTGTTATTGTGTGAATTGTGTACTTATTTTCTCTAGTTATTCTTGTTTTAGTTATATTTATTTGGCATTCAATAAAAATAAGCTAATAAAATAAGAACTAAGTTGTAAGATCCATTGTGACAAAATGTTCTAGAGGAATATCCACGATAATTTATAGATCATTCTATAGCTCATGTTTATCTTCAAGGTTCCCATTAGAGCTAGTGTTTGGGTTTGCATTGTTTAGTTCCTTGAAAGCTTATAACTTGCTTTATAGAGATGACATTAATAACACCATATTGTGGGAGATGTTGAAGCCTTGCACTTCGAGTGTTGAAAATTCTTGGTTTGACTCATATTTTATGATTCTATTATATTCATCCATTATGGATAGGATTTGACATTACTTTCTTTATGTCAATATCATGACACCACAATATTTCACAAAAACTACAAAGAAAACTATTATGATACAAATATGATATCAGTAAATTGTCATGGATATTCCAATTGACAATTTATCACAACAAAGCTTAAATGCCACTGCAAACATTGTGGGATCGTACTCTATTATGCAATGATCACTTATGATTAAAATCTAATATTAAAAGTATAATGGTCAAAATATTGGAATACACAGAGAATATAAGAAAAAAATACAATGGTAAAAATAATGCTTTCCATTAACACATTGAGCACAAGATGTACCTTGGAAAATCCGATGTGGGAAAATACCAACAAGAAAATGTGTCCTTCAATTTGTTGCAATAGGGTATTCTTCTTCCTATGTTTTACTTTGATATCTCACTCCTATGACTTTCCTAGTTATGTAACAGTAAATCATTGCAAAAGGAACAAAACCCCTTCCTTGTGGCTCAATTTTTAACATGCCATTGTTGGAAACCAGGGAATTGCAAGAGTAACTATGAATTTTGAGAGAGAGGTGGTGTTGAAATATGAAATGCTAAAGCACAAGTCAGAGTAGATAAACATATGGAATGGATAATTGTAGGTGTATGATAGACCAATCCAAGTGATCATATCTACATATACCCAAAAGTATAACTAAGAGGAAGACTTGATCCACTTTGATCACCTTAGGTGTGTTTGAGATCCTAATTTCATGTCTCAACCTACGCAATATTCATCCTATTCCAAATCACTTTTAGTCTATTTGATCATCCAATCGACCTTTGATTATCAATAAAGAGACACCCATTGTCTCTATAAAATCTAGAATTAGGAATATATTTATGCTTTAACATCCCCTATCAATGCAACTCTTAAGAGGGGCGAGAGGTGAAATTATCTCTACACGTCCCCCTTGTAACTACAGTTTCCTAAAGCTCGAGCATAGTCCAAAATTGGGGAATCATTTGAAGTTTGAAACTTTCTAGGGCTTGTTTGAGGGTCTAAATGATTTTTTTGGGTTCAATTTTTCATCTCTAGTGCCATGCCCCTTCACATGACTCTACGCTCCTAGACCTTTCAAAAGGTCCAAAACTCAACTCAAACAGAGTCTCTATGCAAAAGTTATGCCTCCCGCAAGTTGACCTATCTAGTTGACCACCATGGTACCAAATGGATTCCACACCATCTCTCATTTCTCACACACGTGGACCTACTCACATGTGGAACTTCAAGAACATTCTATAAGGACGAAAACCCTAATAATAATCAGGATTTGTGGTATGCAAAAACCCTAAAATTAACCCTCGACGGCTATCAGGCTATGTTAAGTATCAAGATGTCGAGAAAAGAAGGGGGTTCCATTCTTTTGATGTATTTTATTGTTCCATAGTTGAGAAACAACACATGAGTGGATTTTAGATCAGAACAGAGGAGATAGGAGATCCTGTAGTAGCCATTATGGCCATAGAGTCATAGGTAGCTCCATAGAGAGTACCATTTCCTTTGTATTTGCAATTTGACATAAATAGCAAGGCATAATCCTCATTTGTGTCTAGGTTTTTCCCCATAGTGGGTTTTCCTTGGGTCTATATTGTATTATTGTGTGGATTATGTACTTATTTGTTCTAGTTATTCTTGTTTTAGTTTTAGTTATTTGGAATTCAATAAAAATAAGCTAATAAAATAAAAACTAAGTTGTAAGATTCGTTGTGACAAAATGTTCCAATGGAATATCCATGATAGTTTACGAACCATTCTCTATCTCATGTTTATCTTCAAGGTTCCAAGTAGAGCTAGTGTTTGGGTTAGCATTGTTTAGTTCCTTGAAAGGTTATATCTTTCTTTATAGAGTTGGCATTAATAACACCATACTGTCGAAGATGTTGGAGACTTGCACTTCGAGTGTTGAAAATGCTTGATTTGACTCATATTTCATGATGATATTATATTCATCCATTATGGATAGTTTGACATTACTTTCTTTATTTCACTGTCATGACACCACAATATTCCACAAAAACTACAAAGAAAACTACTTTGATACATATATGATATGTAAATTGTCATGGATATTCCACTTGACAATTTGTCACAACAGAGCTTAAATGCCACTGCAAACATTGTGGGGTCATACTCTATTATGTAGTGATCACTTATGATTAAAATGTAATATTAAAAGTATATTGGTCAAAATATTGGAATGCACAGAGAATGTAAGAAAAAAACTACAATGGTAAAAATAATGCTTGCCATTAACACATTGAGCACAAGATGTACCTTGGAAAGCCCGATGTGGGAAAATCCCAACAAGAAAATGTGTCGTTTGATTTGTTGCAATGGGCTGTTCTTCTTCCTATGTTTTAATTTGATATCTCATTCCTTTGCTTTGCCTAGTTATGGAACAGTAAATATTTGCAAACGGAATAAAACACCTTCCTTGTGCCTCATTTTTTAACATACCATTGTTGGAAACTAGGGAGTTGCAAGAGTAACTATGAATTATGAGAGAGAGGTGGTGTTGAAATATGAAATGCTAAAGCAAAAGTTAGAATAGCTCAGCATATGGAATGGATAATTGTTGGTGTATGATAGACCAATCCATGGGATCATATCTACATATACCCAAAAGTATAACTAAGAGGAGGACTCAGTTTGCTTTGATCACCTTAGGTGTGTCCAAAGATCCCAATTTCATGTTTCAAACTACGCACTATTCATCCTAGTCGAGATCACTTTAAATCGATTTGATCATCCAGTCGACCTTTGATTATCAATAGAGAGACACCCACTGACTTCATAAACTCAATCATTAGGAATATATCTATGCTTTAATATATATATGCTTTAAGACCCCCTATCAATGCAACTATGAAGAGGGTCGATAGGTGAAATTATCTCTACATGCCCCCCTTTAACTGCAATTTCCTGAAGCTCGAGTATATTACAAATTTTCACATAGATTTTGTGAATGATGCTTTAAATATATCAACACTTTGATCACCCGTCCTACAATAAACAAGAAACAACTCTCTTTTACCATGACAAATAATGTGCATGAATATCCACATGCTTCATTTTACAGTGAGCAATAGAGTTATCAAATACTTATATTGCATTTTGATTGTCACAAAACATTATAATAAACTTTTAAAAAGGAAATATGAGCTCACCCACCAGGTTTCAATCCACACCGCGTATGTTCTAACATTAGCTACACCTCTATATTCAACTTTGGTGGTTGATAAAGAAACAATATTCTACTTCTTACAAGACCACACCATGGGCTAGAGCTAAGATGAAACACATAATCATAAGTTGATTTTGTGTCATTTCTACTTCTTTCCCAATCATAATAGATATCACCAACCAACCGGTTCACATTCTTGCTATGATATTTTATAGCAAGCTAATATGTACACTTGATATAATGAATAATTCTCTTTGTGGCCTTCAAGTGGCTTTCATTCCGATCCTGCATTAACTTGGGGACCACATATCATGTATATTGTGAATCAAATAAATTAGACTACCAACAAGCTACCTATAGATAGTAGAAGAGACTCCTAAGTTAGCATTAGTTCCCACTACTATGGAGCATCTTTGGCCCTATAGTTGTCTATGCATAATTGATTTGAAATATTCAAAGCATACTTAGGTTGAGAGATAAAGATATATGTTGATTGAGTTGTCATTGATTCCAACATGGAAATGCAGTGGCCCTTTCTGTTTTCATTGACACCACCAAGATCCTCTGTAGTGGATAATCTTGATGGACAGGTATGGACTTAATAATGGATACCTGCACATATTCATGGTATCTCTTGTGGGGTACTTTGCACAAGTTGGAGTCTTCTTCCCACACACAGTGGCCAACTGGATGATAGCATTCACAGGTGTCAGCATGTTGGTTGCATGGTACTAGTACCCTCACATGTGGTACCTTGGCCCTTGGAACCCACATACATGATGGCATGTTGCACATGATACCTTGATGTATATGGTTGATTGCTCTTAAAGTTCGTGCTATGATGAGTGCATGGTGGAGCCCTCTTCTTAGTTGACATATCCTTGAGATATGGTTCCTTGGTTATGATGCAACCATACATGGTTATATACTTGGTTGAGATGCCCTTATGCGCCACTTGCATAAAATGAGGTTTGGCATCCTACCCTTGGTGGTCATGATTTGATGCAAATGATCATGGTTCTTTTGCTTTGGAGGTTTGGGCCTTGAAGCCCCACACACATGGCCCTTTGACATATGTTGAAGTCCACTTGATGATGACCATGGTCACATATGGAGCTTGTGTCTTAGGATCGACACAATTGATGGCATGATCATATCCTTGCATTTGGCTACACATTGACATAATGACCCACTTATATATAGTATGACGCCCTAGTTGATGATGCGATTCAAGATGGATTTCTTGATTATGATGCCCCATTCATGTTGAATGAGGATATCATCCTTGGCTCATACTTTATGATGTGGAAAACATCTTGGATAAATGCATGTGGTTTATTGGGTCTTGGAACCCACGTATGTGGTTTGATAGTCTTTGGAGCCACTACATACTTGCCTTGTGGAGTTTGATGCTCATTTGATGATTTCCTCGTGGAGTTTGAAGCCCATTTCAAGATGTCTTTGAAAGTTCCTTGCTTGATGGTCTTAATCCCACAAGCTTGGTAAAGATCTAGCTCATTAGTGGACATAGCCATTGTACCATGAAGAAGCCCAAGGCTTATGTTATTGATGCCCTTATACTTGTAGGGTCCTTGGTGCCTTAATCAATCCCTTTCATCCTTGAATAAACTCATTGAAGCCCTCACTCTTAGGTATGAAGTGGAAACTTGGAGCCCACACACATTGTGGTTGATCTTTTGGAGTTCATGATGATGATATGCATTTCTTGGACATTCTTTGTGGTCATAATGTCATTACATGGATGATGAAGCACTTGACAAACTCTCTTGAAAAGATGACATGGAATCCCTACATAAGCAAAATCTGTGTGTGACGATTCCAACCTACTTCAAAAAGAATGAAAAATAATTAAAACAAGTATATATTTGTAGGTCAGCCCAGCTCTTGACATGAAGCATTTTTAATGTTTATTTTGAAACAAATCAATGCAAGGTCGGCCTGCTAAAAGGAGAAGATATTAATTATATTTAATCAATTTTAATTGATCTTTTCATAGGTTGGAAGTCGTCCAGTCAAAATAAAAAAAGGGGGGGGGCTAAAAACAGGTCGGTCAGCCATCTCTTATCCTCAACGACCTAGGGCATTCTCATATAAATAAAACCCTTGTTCAATCCAATAGATGCAAGCTTTGGTTGAAAATTGAGCTCTGAAATTCGTGTCTCCTTCACTGAGGTAGCCGCAGCAAATTGAAGTATCTCAAGCTCTGATTTCGGTGGTCTTTACTGAGGCAGCCACAGAATACAAAGGATATATATTTTGGTGGTCTTTACTGAGGCAGCTGCAGAATACAAAGGATATATTTTCGGGTTGTCTGCCAAAAGGGAGAAGGCCGCAGGTGATGACAGATATGTTTTTGAGATCAAGTTTTAAATGCCTTTGAAATTCGGGACATAATGATCAAGATGCAAGTTTATTTGATCGTCTAAAATTTCGGACAAGAGGATTATAGAAGCAGCATACATTTTGGGTAGCATTAGTGCATGTGGAGGTCTGAGGAAAGTTCAATGAAGAAATAATAAAGGACAGAGATAGCCACAGCACTCTGAGAGGGTCCAAGCTTGCACAGTGTTGAAGGATTTGAAGTTGTCTTAGAACTTGTAAATATAGTAGCACTTATCAATAGTCAAGGCAGATTGAAGTTACTTCTACGCATCCGAATTTGAACAACACCCAAGGTCTGATTAACCACTGATTCAAGGTGATTGCAGCACTGGTTTGAAGTTCTAACTTGGGCACTAAGGCAGCCACAGTCACCTATCTTTTGGGATACATAAGTCATGGTTAAAGTCTCTTATCAATAGCAGGAAGGAGTGAAGAAAGATACCTAAACTGAAGATACTGATCTAAACTCATCCAAACAGCTGTGATTTGAAGCTACATGTCTGAAATTGTAAGTTGTATGAAGACAATGAAGTGCAGAGATAAATTCGTCTAAAATGTCAATCTCATACTCAGTCACAGAAGGTTGGTGAAGTGCCTATGTTACAGCATAGACTCTCCATTCAAGTAAGTATGGCATTACCTTAAGTCTCAAGCTCCTTTTGAAGTAAGTTTAAGACACCTTGTACAGCCTATTTTGACAAGAGTGAGAAGCTCCTTTTGAAGTAAGTTTAAGACACCTTGTACAGCATATTTTGACAAGAGTGAGAAGCTCCTTCACCCTGATTGTTTTGAAGACTCCTTGTAAAGCTTTGATATGACTTGGACCAGGCAGCTTGAGTTACTTGTAGACAAGTTGGAATGAGTTGACTTGACCTCTTGATCAGTATATGAGCAGACCATTGATATCTTGGCTAGTATCAATGCATAAGCAGATCCTTAAGGTCTTGGAATGAACAGAGTATGAGTAGATTCTCGGATGACTTGATATGATTGAGAAGAACTTGTGAAAACATGGTTGAGCAGGCTTGACACCACAACAAACATACTTGAAATGACAACTGACATACTTGACATGACATCAAATATACTTGACAGTGTTATGAGCAGGAGAGAGATGACTTGACTCTTTGAGCAGCAGAACAGATGATGATGAGTAGCAGTTGATTGAGTTGGGACAGTGGACAGAGTGGTTTCAGATTGATATCGGATTTGCAAGCAGTGTCTTGCATGTTTGAGGATTGGACTCCTCACCCATTCTCAGTTGTAGCTAATAAGACCAGGCTGGGTCTTGGATTGAGAGTTGGTTCCCTTCTTATCAGTTGGTGTTGATTGTAATCGCGAAGATTGGTGTCTTTCATTGTAAATCATATCAAAACATAACTAAAGCTTTCATACAATTCTTGTGTTTCTCTTGTGATGTGTTTGCTTCTATGATTCACTGATTTATGCTTATATTACAGTATGACATGTGATGATTGTTTAATGAATGTAATGATGTATTTGTAGCATAATTCTTTGATAGACTCTGCTTAATTTGTAGAAGTGAAAAAGGGTTTAATTTCTTTCACACTGATTCACCCTCCTCTCAGTGTGATCATTGTGTTCAACAAATATTATCATCCATTTACAAGAATTGGATGCATAGAAAAAAATGCAGTGATGAGTAACTATCAACATACAGTGCAACTATTAAAATATTATCTTTTGCACGTAAGACATAAATATTGTGATCTGATTCAAGCATTTGAAACAAGATTGAGAAATAACCTAACAATATTTCATACCATGAGCTTAAGGCTTATTTAAAACCATATGAGGAATTTTGTATACAACACAAAAGCTTCCATCCTTTTCAAAGCATAGGGTTTGCCTCATATAAATATACTCAATGAGATCACCATATAAGAAAACACTCTTGACATCCATTTGATGTACTTCCCATCCAAACAAAGTAGTGAATGAAATAATAAGTTAAACATGATTCATCTGTGCAATTGGAGACCTTTTGATGTCAATTTAGTTTTGTAGACCCATTGACATTTAACCACTCCTTTTTCTTGTGGACGGGGAACCAATTCCCATGTCTTTTTTTCATCAAAGGACTGTACTCTTCAACCATAGCATTCTCCCATTCAAGTTGGCAATATGCATCTATTGTATGTATCGTATATATCAAGATTGCATATCTCGGGGAACCAATTCCCGTGTGTTTTTTTCATCAAGGGACTGTATTCTTCAACCATAGCATTCTCCCATTCAAGTTGGCAATATGCATCTATCGTATGTATCAAGATTGCATATCTCTAATGCATGTGACATCGAAGCAACACCTCCACGTTGTTTCTTTCCTTCAGTATTCCTTGATTCATTTACATTCCCTACATCAACATCGATAACTTCAATTGTCTTAGTCATCCATTGGGGAAGACAAATATCCCTTTTAGAGGGATTTCCTGTAGAAAATTCACCATGAGAACTCAGATCAGTCAAATAATTAGGAGTTACATTGCTTGTAGTCGATTGTATTGAAGAGGGTCGATTGCCAGTGGTATCGATTGCAAGAGTAGAGTGAAAGTTGACAAACTTGTTCCATGCAAGTCAATGCATTATACAGATAAGTGGATCCAGAATTTCTCACAATTTCAAATGGATTACAACTTAGAATGCCAAAAGAGGAGTTCAATAAGGTAACACCTAAACTTTGTTTATCAAAGGCAACATGCATCTTGCAAATAACTTCACGTTTCGTTGAATACATGTAATGAACCAAGTGGTTCATATAACAAATATCCAAAATATATAGGACAATATTTAGAAATCCATATAGGATAAATATTTGTACTGAAAAATATAATTGATTGATTTATAAATAGATACATTGACCCTTGTGATGGTATAATTGATTGATTTATAAATAGATACATTGACCCTTGTGATGGTATAATTGATTGATTTATAAATAGATACATTGACCCTTGTGATGGTATACTTTATAACCATTGACTAGTGATGAAGGTGAAAGATTGTGTCCCTTAATTTATTTAAGTGGCATTATTATTATTATTATTATGACATTGTTTGCCTTCAAGGATGCTTTATCCTCTAAAAGTATGCGTAGGATTCTCTATTCTTGACATTGTGATGGTTGGAGACATGAGGTGATGTGAGATACAAAGTGTTGAACAGAATTGTTGTATTGCGAAAAGGTCAAACCACCCTAATTCAATTCTCTATGGAACTGTGCAACAACAACTTTCATGATTTGGGGGATGATAATATTCATCATTGAGCGTCCTTCCAATAATTGTTTTTTAATTAAATTTGTCTATAATGATCAATTTGTTAAATAATACAATAACTATTATAATTATTATGACAATAAGGCTTCATTTTATCTTGTCTTGTTTTTTGAAATAGTTGTCTTTTGATACTTCTAGTGATTTATGAGTTGAGTTGATGACATTTCAATCTAAATATAAGCATTTTTCTACTTTTCGTATGTCCAATGGATATGTATTGGTTCCTTTCTTCTTCTTCTTCATTGTTTGGATGTTACATGATTTCTCTAATTCAATTGGTTTGGTCATTGTCTTTATATCTATCATTGCTTCATTGTTGGCAAGTTTATCTAACATTTCCTATTGCAACTTCTTCTCTTTCTTCAACTTTTTAATTTATACAAACTTTGATTATGATTTTGAAGACAATATTTTTTTCATCATATTTTAACTTATCAATTTATTTTGTAAAATCTTAATTATTTTGTCTTTGGTTTTTGAATAAAGTCTTTTTTTCATAATTTTGCAATTTTATCTTAAAATCTTAATTTTAGTTTTAATGTTAAAATTCTTCATATTAGTATCTTATTACTTCATTTTTTTAATTTATCAATTTCTAAAATATATATATATATATCCTTAAAATAAATCAATTTCTTCTTTCAGTTGCTTTCAATTATACACATTTGTTATTAGAATTCTTTGCCACCTAGGGGAGAGGTGTCTATTGTTGAACAGGGACTAGTAGTTGTTATAGTATTGATCCCACACAGCTACAAAATGATGACATAAAAAAACTCAAATATTTAACATAAATACTTCATATTAAGTGCAGTAAAACTTTAAATTATGTCCAAAAACTGTCCATTAATTGATTAGGCCAATATGTGTCCATAAATAGTCTTTATGTGGAAAAGAGTACAAACCATCTTGTCCCAACTACCTACAGATCTGCTTGAACATACAAAAGCAGAGGAACTACAAAATATCCCTTATAGTATTTGCCACCAGTGCAAGGTACCCATCAAATCAACCCCCACGGATCTCTATTGGAGCCATCACAGAATCTACTGGTAGTAAATATCCGATGGCACATTCATACCTGTGCAACAAAAGTCGATTGAATGTCAGCCATAACTGCATGGTAGTTCAACAATTCAACCCACTGTGTTCAATAAATGACACCTACCCATTAAAAGCACCAATTAAACAGATGAAAGCACAAGGATCGACCATGAAAAATTCCCAGCCATTGGATCACATTTAAATCAATCCATAACACACATTCAAATTTGAGAGATTGCAATCCATGTGCACCCTTGTTACCAATCGAATTCAACAACAAATAAGTATAAAAGAACCTAAACCCTTACTGAAGTTGCATTTCAAACATTCAAACTACTCTGGAAACATACCATCAGATAGTGTGTGCACAATGGAGACATACCATCATAGAGTGTGTGCACAGTATAATCAGGTAACTACATAATATTATTGTTATTTCTATTTCTGTTATAATCAGCTTCAATTTTTCAACTTATATTTTCCAAGTTTCAACTTCTAGTTTTCTAGTATAATCATCTTCCCTTATATAATCAAGTTGCCTCATAAATCTGCAAGTAGTTGCAGCCATGGAAAAAGTCAGCAATGCAAGAAGAACAAGTAGGCGACTGAGCAGGGGTGCCCAGCTATGCTGCACCTCATCGGACAAGGAGAGGGTGGATCATGGAAATGCAAACAATGCTTCTAGCAATGTTGTTGAGAATGGCCATGCAGTGGTCGAGGACAATGTTGTCTCACCGTCAACCACAAAGCCACTATCAACCACAGTTCAAGGTGCAAGTTCAACCAAGAAAATCAGTGCAATAAGAGGCTGGACAAAACAAGACATGTTAGCTATGATTAATGACATAGATTTTAATGGATATTCCATTCGTGCAGCTGCTAAAAAACATGGGGTTTCTACCTCATAAGTACATTATTGGATAAATGGGCTCACACATAGAAAGCACAGAGGGCCTCTTACAGTTATGAGTGAAGAGGAGGAGGCCGAGCTGGTTCAGTGGTGTAAGGAGATGATCCAAATGGGACATGGGCTAGAGCTGATACAACTAAAATCCACAGTAGCTCAAATCTATCAGGGGAGTCCAAACCCCTTCAAAGATGGGTTTCCTGGTAAGTCATGGTGGTTTGGGTTTAAAAAAAGGCATATAGACCTTGTGTTATGTACAGTCGAGGGCCTAGATAGAGACAGGGATTTAAATAGACGCCCTGCAATTCTGACTAAGTTCTATGCCACTCTTTCTAAGGCATACGAGAAACATTCTTATGCTCCAGACCATATATGGAACTATGATGAAACAAGTTTACAGGAATGAAGGAATTGTGGCATGCAGGTAATTTCCAAGAGAGGGAGTCGTAATGTGCCAAATGTTTTTCCTAGGAGCAGGGAGTGGATCACTATTCTATGTTGTGTCAATGCAATTGGTGCTTCAATCCCTGGATTTTATCTATTTAAAGGTAAAACTCAACTCAAAAACTATATACAAAATTGTGAACCAGGTGCATGCATGGCTGCACATCCCCATGCATGGATGATTAAAGAACTCTTTTTGAATTGGCTTACTCACTTTGATGCATCTATACCAGGCAGTGTCTCAACTATAAATAGACACCTGCTGGTTTTAGATGGACATGGAAGCCACATTGCTGTGCAAACAATTAAGGAGGCTAACAATTTGACACTGCCTGCTCATACCAATCACAGATTGCAACCCCTAGATGTAAGTGTGTTTGGGCATTTCAAGAACTATTTTAGGGGTGAGCGAGCTTCTTGGATGGAAAAGAATACAGGGGTGGAGGTAAAAAATTTTGAGCTAGCCGAGCTTGCAAGTAAAGCCTTTAAAAGGGCTCTCACACCTTCAAATATCAAGGTTGGGTTTAAGAGGATTGGAATATGGCCACTGAATATCGATGCTCTCATGCATGATACTAGTTGTATCCAGGCATTTGATGTGGATGGTCAAGAAGAATGGGATGTCCAAGCACATGTTCATGGCCAAGAAGAAGTGGAAGTAGAGGAAGACGTTGTTGTTGTTGATAATATGATATCCCTCTCTCAAGGAGGCCCTTCTGTGGTGATGATGATGAACATGTAAGTGAAACACAGTATAACAATGAACCAATTGACAGTAACATGGAGGTTGTTAGACCAACTGAGACACCTGCAACTTCTGCATGTGATATTCTTAATGACTCTATTGATCATGCAAATGTCAATGAGAATGTAGTTGATAATGACAACGTTGATATGAATGTAGTTGTAGGTGATCATGCTCCAGGAAGAAACAATGGATAATTGACTTTGTCAAGCCAGGTAACCCCACCATCATGGCTGGCAGAAGCGATGATGAATTTGTACAAAAATAATGTCTCAAGAACCAATGAAGAAATCATGAACATGCCTTCACAAACAAGAGAGTTGGAAGATGAAATTGTTCACTATTTTTTGGACAATGGAAATCTGGAAGAAGGTATTGTCCATAATGAGGTTCCAACTGAAGAGGACAATATGTTCAATTAGATGTCCAGAATATTCACCCAAATATTGAAAGGCAAGTGTCAAGCAACGAGCATCAAGTGTCAACGAAGGGCCAGTTGCTTGGTCGGTTCCTAAAGCTACCAGTAGAGAGAGTGTCACTGAAAAGAAGGCAAGGAAAAACAAACAATCTTCGTCTATGCCAAAGTTCATAGTTACTCACCTCAGAAGACTATATAAAACTATTAGTTGAGTCTGAACAAAAGAAACTTAAAATCCAGGATCTAAAACAGAAAAAGAAGGATTGAGCCGAAGAAAAGAAGGCTGCAAGGATTGCTGCAACAGAACTTCGAGCGCAGGAAAGGCTTGAAAGAGAGAAAGAAAGACAAGAAAAGGGCCATCAAAACAGTTGGCAAGGTAGGAAAAGGAATTAAGAAAGGCTCAACAATTGCTTCAAAAAGAACAAGGGATGGCAGAAAAGGTTGCCATTGATGCAAACATAATGGAGGAAAGTAGGATGATGCCAAACACATTGGAACATATTGCAGATAATACACCATGTTTCCAAGACCTACTAAACATCCAAGTCCCCCGCTGTCAACGAGTGCGCATGCCCACTTTAATCCCTCCTACCAGTACAAGTGTCAATCGTATGTATGATTATCAGGGGGCTCCACGTAATGCAGGGGTTAGTAGCACAAGTGTGCACTGTGGCTACTCAATTCCTCCATGGCTACAAGAAGCAAATTGGATATCATATGGAGGCAATCAACCACAACCTATTCAGCCATTGTTAGGTAGGCCAACCAACTTGGCTCAAGCAGGAAACTCAACAAGATTGGGAAGTGAAGATCTTGGAGTACATCAAGCATAGGGTGTCATATAGGGGTGTCATAATTTTTGCTGTGACCACATTGCGATGTGGATTTTGTAATGACTGACTATGTTGTTTGTAACATGACCATTTTGGATACAATCCTAGGTCATAGCATTCCCTACCTTTTGCAGCATTGTAATCAGGGATTTATCATACAGTTTAATATACCAGTTATGGGTTATTAGTTATTAATGTCATTTGCTTATCTCACGCAAAACATGTAAAACCTTCAATTATAAGGACTGACTATGAAAACTATTATCAATTATTCAACCCATAAAATCTTCATGCAAAATGCAATTTCAACACTTCAACAGAACTCTGTAATGTTCCCTAAATATACATTTCAGCAACAATTTTGCCATGAATGCATAACAATTTTGCCATGAAAACTATTATCAATTATTCAATCCATAAAATCTTCATGCAAAATGCAATTTCAACACTTCAACAGAACTCTGTAATGTTCCCTAAATATACATTTCAACAACAACTTTTCCATGAATGCATAACAATTTTGCCATGAAAACTATTATCAATTATTCAACCCATAAAATCTTCATGCAAAATGCAATTTCAACATTTCAACAGAACTCTGTAATGTGCCCTAAATATACATTTCAGCAACAATTTTGCCATGAAAACTATTATCAATTATTCAACCCATAAAATCTTCATGCAAAATGCAATTTTGCCATGAATGCATAACACAAAACTTTGCAATGTGCCATAAATAGACATTTCAACAATTTCCAGCATAACCAGACGAACCAGATCATTCATTATTCCCCATAATTCCCAACATAATAAGGAGCAAAAGGATTATTTCCATCTAGCAAAAGAATTACGATAACCAGTAGCTGAACCAACATAATTTCCATAGCTTTAAAAGAACTATAATAAATTAAATCAGCAGTTAAATTCACATCATAACCGTTTGAATCGACAGCAGACCAAGCATCACAACTGGTAGCACAAGGATTCGCAGTAGGCCAATTAGAACAAGCACAAGCAGGAGCAGGCCTAGCATAATAATTCCCGGCAGCCGCAGAGCGCATAACATTATAGCCATAGCTACCATTCCAAAGTGTGTTATTTTGCTTGGGCCTAGTGTGTGGTCGCATAACATTATAGCCATAACATTCCAAATCAAGCATGACCCGTGAAAACAGTTCAAACTTGAGCCATCAAAACCCTACTGCAGCGAATGCAACATAAACCCTACTATAGCGAATGTGCTAAGAAATGCATTGACCAGTACCGCAAACACCAGCGTAAATGCAACATAAACCACAGCACAAACCTAGAAATGTAGCAAAAAAGGTCCACACAATTCCCAGCAGGTTGAAAGTGTTGAAAAACAAAGTCGCAGAGATAGCTAGTAGGAGATTCCTACCATTGAGCCATCGAATGAAGCCACCGCCATGCCACCGAACCCACTAGAGCACGAACGAAAGCGAACCCATAGGAGCAGGAAGCCAGCGAACCCACTAGAGCAGTAAGCCAGCAAACCTTCCATCTCCACCACCAAACCCACTGGAGCACGAACCCACTGGAGCACGAAACCATTGGAGCAAGAACTCCACTGCAACCCACAAAACTTCCATCTCCACCATCGAACCCACTAGAGCATGAACGCCACTGCAACCCACGAAGAAACCAGCTACACGAAGCCATAAACAAGTTGCACGAAGCCACCAAACGAAATGGAGCAGGAAGCCACCATCTCCACCACCGAACCCACTGGAGCAGGAAGCCACCATCTCCACCACCGAACCGACGGAAATCTCCAACGGGGTGCACTGCAGACGAAATCACCAATCGTTGGTGTGCCACGATCATGGGGCAACACTCCATGTATTGAAGACCAGTAAACCAAAGCAAGCGAAACATTGAACACCTTCCAACTGCAACCGAGGCAGAACCAGAGCAGGATACCACCAGAGCAGATGATGCACTGAACAGGTTCTGGGGTAGCAGAGCGACCACACACCAGGCCCAAGCAAAATAATATGGGACTGTGGAGCAACCACGGGAGAAGGGCGATGGGACCATGGAAAAGTGCGCCGTAAAGATTCGCATTAAAGCGCCCACCCACCACGACAGGTGGCGCTGCCATCTCATCCCCCAAACGACACGCGCCAAGGTCACCACGTGGCATGGGGAGTCAAGCCACATGGGGTGTCCAATTACTAGCATCCTTCCCCTTTTTTTTAACCATGGGAACAACAACCTCCCAAGGGTATATCCAACAACCGACAAGCCAGATATACCAGAAACTTGTGACTCAGCAGGGGCCGAGACGTCCCAAAACCCTTTATCCCATGGGAGAACCTCTATCCCAGAGATCGCGTACCCTCTGACATCCTTCCCCTAACTAACATACAAATACAAATAGAAGGTCAATGTAACATTTCGTCTTTTTAATACTTTCAGCTGTTTTAACTTTATAAAATAATATTTTATTATGTCCTGACATTAGCGGTCGGGGACATTAATCCTGATCCATGTCCAAATTTTTGTCTCGACTAAGGTTTTTGCATAGTGTGAATGAATTTTGATTTTAATTATCTATTTAAAAAACAATTTTACTAATGAATTTTGATTTTAATTATTTATTTAAAAAGCAATTTTACCAGCTGTGACGTCTTCTTAGGGCTCTGTGCCCTAGGCCTGGCAACGTGATGATGTCATGTTAATTTAACAATGTTTTGTACATTAAATGTGATTCAGACCATGAGATGCAAGAAGGCCTGGCTATCCAACCCACGTTTATTTTTGATCATGTTTCTCCAAACTTTAACAATCTCCCGGGCTGGAACAGCAGCACTGTCGTCGTTACCAAAGATGGGTAAAAGGGATTCCAACCCGTCTGCTGGCAGCATGAGAGAAATCAAAGCTCTCCAGAGCCCTCACCGCCAGCTTCACCACATCGAGGTCGTTATTGAACGCCACCGACAATTCCTTCCGAAGGGTTCCCCCTTTTTCTTTTTCTGTGCAATGTAATTTATGAGAACAATTGATGTTTTGTTCTTTGTTTTTTGGCCCTGGTTGCGTATTTTTCTGGTTTTTCCTCCTTGATATTTAGGGTTTCGTGCCACGATTGCAGGGCTTTGTGGAGGTCTGGTAATACTCCATCAGGTTCTTCCGCAGGTCGAGGGCTGACTCGTTGAGTTGTCTTTGCAAAGTTGGGACAAAGACTCATGGATGGATACCATCAACGACTGAAGGCGCTAGACAGCTTCGAACACCGGATCTGCTGCAGCCATTGGCCCTCCTTTGAAAGCCAAACATCCAAGGTTTTTCGGGAGCTGAAACACTAATAAGAAAACAAATTATTTGGGCTGTGGATACAGCGAAGGGAATATGTGTATATCTAGGCCTCAATGCCATTTATAAGCACCTGGCCCCATCCGGTTTCTCAGGTTTATCCCGTCCTAGGGAGTCGGACTGCCACAAAGAATGAAAAGTGGTTTTATGAGGAGGAACCGAGGGCACTATATGGTGGTGTGAACCTGTCTAGAAGTTCAACTCCCTTCGGAAGCATTTTCAAAGCAGGTAAGCCAGAGAGCAGTGGAGCAGGGAAGCAGGAGCACGCTCGCCGTTGGAGCCCTTGAGTGGTTTCGCAAGTCATTGTGGTTCATTTCACAACAATCCCCAACTTCTTCCTTTCACTGTACTTATGCAACTCCATAGTTCCAATCTGTTAGCATCCTTGAGTTTGATTGGACGCAGGATGCATGACTACTCAATGGGTAGCACATACGATGTTCAAAAGATTTAGGAAAAGTGACACTGATTTCGCACTATCTATAGATGCATATGTTATTTGTTCTTACATGTCAGTAGCCAGTCTCAAATCACTTGAAATTCTTGTTGAACCATGCTTTTTCAGGTTCTTTCAGATAAGATTGTAGTTTTTTTCGAGTAAGGTAATCACCCAGGAAGGAACCCAAGAATATAAAAATTGGAGATGCTTATCCTCCAGCTCACGTTCTATAAGCATGGCAGAGATTTCCGAGCTGTTTTAAGCAGATTGCGACTACGAAAGCTAAGCATCGAGCTGCCCAGCATTGAATGCGGCAACTTAATGCTTAGGATCGGTTGGATTCTCTAGATCCAACGAACCTTAAGCATTGAGCCGCCACATTAAGCTGCCGCATTCAATGTTGGGCAGCTCGATGCTTAGCTTTGGCCGATTGCCACAGCCAAGACTGTTTGGATATGTTCCAAGAAGCAGAATTCCTACATCAGCTATGGTTCCTGGAAGCAATGTAAACTAGTGTTCTTGGTTGTATGTAAAGCTTATGCTCTGGCATTATAAACCTTTTAACTAAAAATTTGCAAAATAGAGATAATTTGCAGCAATTAAACCTAGATATACAAATTTTCTCTCTTCGTGGTCAACCACCATATATGAGAAAACTTGACTTACCTGAAGTTGCAGAAACTTCAAAAATCTTAAATATGGTCGGCTTTAGGGGGTTTAGCATCGATATCTACGAATTTAACATTCACTAATCACAAGCTAGGAATTTAACATTCACGAATTAAGGGGGCAATTGTGGCATGTATATATATTATTCATGCGATTATATAAACCAATATAGATTGATGAAATTCATCAATCTATAAAGCAAATTTGCCAAGGCTTATCTTACCTCGAATGCCAAGCTAGGAATTTATTAAGGGGACAGTCACGGCCTGCATAGATATTATTCATGTGATTATATATACGAATAGAGACAAATGAGATGAGAATTATCGTCCCTTTGAAATGGATTTTTGGTGATTTTACCTTAATCATGTAAAGGAATGGTTACCATGACCTTAATGAAATTAAAGTCATATTATGAACAAACATCATTATGTTTTCGAAGAGGATCATATATGTATCATTAAACACTTATTATTTTGTTTTAAAACTTACAAAAATTTCTTTGAATTATATATAAAAACTATAGTTTAATTTATTTAATATTTTTTCAAATTCATATTTTTCAAAAACATTGGTGGCAGGAGGTGACGTCGTCCTCGATTCTCCCTTCCCAAGAGGGGGTTGCGGGATGATGTCACATCCGCAGGTTAGTTAATGCATGGGTTTTATTTCTCTGTTTCCGTCTTGCCTCTACAGGCAGCCTATGGGCTGATAGCTCCCTGCACTGCAGTCCATGGAATTCTAGGATGTTGTAGTCGATGGCTGATATCGTGACAATTTGTATGTAAAAACCAGGGATCTGCACCTGTTCCTGCACTTGTTGATAGCTCCCTACACTACAATCCATGGCATTCTAGGGCGTTGCAGTCCATGGCCAATGTCGTGGCAATCTGCATGTAACAACCAGGGACCTGTAATTCACACCATAAATTTAATCTATGCTCCGACATCCTCAATCCCATGGTTTCGACAATGGATCTCCAGAGAGCCCCGACTGCATTTCTTGAATGGCTGCCATCTCTCTCTGCAAATCTCTGTGTGCCTCTCTATACTTTCGTATGTGTTATCTATCGATTCCTTTCTTGTGCCAGAACGGTCATGCCTTTCTCTTGCACGTGGTGTTTCCTTATCTATGAGCTACAATGGTGTATCGAGTTTGAGAGAAACGGTGATTCTCTATTCCCAGGTTTTTCTGCTTTGTGTGAGCATTCACCGGTGCTCTCCTCTGCCTCAAATTCATGTATCTCAGTGGATTCCTACTATTTAGTTGAAATGTCTGCACTCTCTGACTACTGCCACATTCTGGAATATTCAATCTTTAGTTGTGCCTCAGTTTTTGGTTTATAAAGATTGCATGTTTTATGTGGATACCTAATAAATCAGCAGTTGTAAGCTGAAGTTGATGGTCGTCTGAAGAAATCAGCAATTGTAGAGGCTCGTTAAATTTCAGCTACCCTGGGAAGTCTGGAAGCTAAACCAACTTCCTCTTGTTAAATTTCAGCTACCCTGGGAAGTCCCTCGTTGAGAATTTATTTTGCTTAGTTAAGAAATATTTAGAGACAGTTTCTGAAAATTGATTTCCTTATCAAGAAAGTTTCCGAGCAGGGCTTAGTACAGTGCAACATACTCTAACCTTGAAGGCGGTAGGCATCTTAAATCATGTCATAGCAGCAGCTTGTCGTTGCAGGAACGGCTAAACGAATCCTCTACATGTTGTTGCGATGCTTTTGGCATCCCCTCCTAGCCATATTGTTAAATTTTTAGTATTAAATCACAATACTATAGGATCTTTGCTAAGAGAATAACATCTACAGTATATCAATGCATGACAAGCATCACAAGCATCACAAGAATCAAAAGCATAGAGACAAGAGACACAGAGTTTCCGTGGGGAAAACCCTAAGGTGAAAAACCCCACAACTTCCTCAGAGATAGAGAGAGCAATGGCTCAACCAAAATACAACCAAATAACACTGAGATAGTCTCCTAGCAGATGATCCTCCTCCTCCTCACTAGTGCGCCACTTTTCAGAGAAAGAGATAGCTACTTTTCCGAGTGAGTAAAATAGAGATCTCCTATCTCTATTTATACTCACCTTTTTGCCCAGTGACCCAATGGGGCCGACTTGTCTACTTAGATACATCCACATTATATTATATATAATTCTGGGCCGACCCCAAATGGTGGTCTAATAACCCATCGGCAAGTACACACACTTGCGACACTTGTCAATCCACATGACGACACTTCCTTATAGAGGAATAACACATCTCTTATAAGGGTACAATAAATATATATAAAATATACAGATGAAATACATTCCAAAGTTACATATACATCAACACTCCCTCTTAACTAGGAAGGTATTTCTCGACACAGATCTGCTAGACAAGTCTTCTTCTCTGGATCATCATCATCGATGCATCATCATCATCATCGTCACTGCTGCTGCTATCTCAACCAATCTCTGACTCTACTCGTCATAGGAAGTTCTACAGAGCCAGTCCTTTTTCATACTGGATGTAGGCCCGCCATCTGCAGGTCTTCATCATCACTGGCCATACTGTGGAATCCTCAGGACTCATTACGTGCGTCACAAAACCTGGCTGCAGCATCCCAGGCTATTACGAGCACACAGCTCTACCTGTAGGATCTCCCAGGAGCACATTACATGTGACCCATCACAAAACCTGGCTGAAGCATCCCAGGCTGTTACGAGCACTCAGCTCTACCTGTCGGATCTCCCAGGAGCACATTACATGTGATCTCACCACAAAACCTGGCTGAAGCATCTGAGGCCTTTTTCATCCTGTCCAGATCTCCCAGGAGTAAATTACTTGTGGTCATGGCAAAACCTGGCTGAAGCATCTGAGGCCTTTTTCATCCTGTCCAGATCTCCCAGGAGCAAATTACATGCCATAGGACAAAACCTCGCAAGAGCATCTGCCAGATATCCCAGGGCACCGAATTACATGCCATAGGCAAAACCTCGAAAGACTATCTGCAGATCTCCCAGGGCACAAATTACATGTCCTCCCAAGCAAAACCTCGCAAGAGCATTTGCCAGATGTCCCAGGGCACCGAATTACATGCCATAGGCAAAACCTCGAAAGACCATCTGCAAATCTCCCAGGGCACAAATTACATGCTTTCCTGCACAACCTGATCCACGGCCATAAAGTATCATCTGATAGTCATCAAACATCATCCTAATGTACACATGATCAACCTGAACATCATCACTGCAACATCCTGCTGCATGTCATCTGGAGAAGCTCGTCATCCACGATCATCCAAGTATCCACCTGATACATACATAGATACATGATCCACACAATGTATCCATCAGCATACATGATCTACCTGATCATACAAAGATACATGATCCACACAATGTATCCATCAGCATACATGATCTACTTGATCATACAAAGATACATGATCCACACAATGTATCCATCAGCATCCAACATGATGCGTTCATACAAAATACATACACATGATCCATCTGATCATATCCAGCATCCAACATGATGCATATACAAAATACATACACATGATCCAACCGATCATATCCAGCATCCAACATGATGCATTCACAAAATACATAAAATGATCCAACTGATCATATCCAAGTAGAAACCAGAACATCCTCCTGATGTTCATCATTCAGCGCTTACATCCATAGCCATGTGAAGGATCCCCCTTCCAACATGCTTGGAATGGCTTCAGCAAATGTGTCCATCACTTCTTCCTCGAAGTGTCATCGATCTAAAGCACGCCAAGCCTCTCTCTGAAGTACTCGAACTTCACCCTGGCTAGTGGCTTCGTCAGCACATCTGCAATCTGCTCGTCCGTCGCAACATACAGGAGCTTCACAGCTCCTCTCTGCACCATATCCCGGATATAGTGATATTTGATCTCTATGTGTTTCGACCTGTCATGAAACAATGGGTTCTCGGACAGCTTCACACAACTCTGGTTATCACAGAAGATACCAGTAGCCTCCAACGAGAGATCAAATAACTCAGACAGTAGCTTCCGTAGCCATACTGCCTCACAACTAGCTGAACAGGCTGCAACATACTCTGCCTCAGCTGTACTCAGTGCTACACAGGACTGCTTCCTGCTAAACCAAGAGATCACACCTGATCCCATACTGAAGCAACACCCAGATGTGCTCTTCCTATCTGCAGCACTGCCAGCCCAATCTGAATCAACATAACCCTGTAGGTTAAACTTTTGATTTGCTTCATACTTGAGCCCATAATCCACTGTACCCTTCAGGTACCTCAGAACATGCTTTACAGCAACCAGGTGAACACTCCTTGGATCTGTCAGGAACTGGCTCAATGTGTTCACAACAAAGCAAATGTTTGGTCTCGTGTTCGTCAGGTACATCAAGGACCCAATCATCTGACGATACATAGAGACATCAACTGGCTCAGATGAAGCATCACATAGAAGCTTCAGATTCGATGCCATCGGTGTGGCCATGGCCTT
The DNA here is from genome assembly GCA_027924585.1 of Larix kaempferi. Taxonomy (NCBI): domain Eukaryota; kingdom Viridiplantae; phylum Streptophyta; class Pinopsida; order Pinales; family Pinaceae; genus Larix; species Larix kaempferi. Next base: position 9,246,506 of record BSBM01001033.1, read on the forward strand.
GCAATCCATCATCCCGAATCTCTTCAGGATATCTACTGTGTACTTCCCTTGACCAAGGAAGATCCCACCTGCACTCTGCCACACCTCCATACCTAGGAAATAGTGCATCATTCCCAAATCTTTCATATCGAATTCAGCTGCAAGCTTCCTCTTAGTATCTGCAATCAGTCTGTCATCTCCTGTCACAAATAGGTCATCCACATACAGTAGTAGAATCACAGGATTCCCTTCCTCAACCTTGTAGTAAAGGTTGGAATCCGCTTTACTCTTAGTAAATCCCAAACTAGATAGGAAACTGTCCATCCTACCATACCAGGTTCTGGGAGCTTGCTTCAAGCCATACAAGGCTTTCTTCAATCTGCACACATATGACTCCCTGTCATGTATTTCAAAACCGAGTGGTTGTTCCACATATACTTCCTCTTCTACTACACCATTCAGGAAAGCAGTCTTGACATCCATCTGGTGTATTTTCCATTTCATAGCTGCAGCCAGGGAAAGCACTATTCTGATGGAAGTATACCTGGCTACAGGTGCAAAAGTTTCTTCATAATCTATTCCCTCTTTCTGAGAGAATCCACGGGCTACGAATCTTGCTTTGTATTTCTCCACACTGCCATCTGTAGCATGCTTGATTTTGAAGATCCATTTAGAAGTCACAACAGACTTCTCTTTAGGTCTTGGGACAACATCCCAAACATCATTCTTCATTATTGATTGGTATTCCTCAACCATTGCATCCTTCCATTCTTTCTTTTCCGCTGCCTCTTCATAACTGGAAGGCTCTTTGTTCATAATGTCACAAAGTAAAGCAACATAGCTGGTCTGTGATCTGGTTCTCTTCTTTGCTCTGTGTTCTTCTTCTGGAATACCAAATCTTTCTGCATCTTGAATGAGCTCTCTAGCCCATACAGGTTTCCTCTTGTGAGAGTTATCCTCACGGGGTGGATCTACAGGTTCTTGTGGATCTTCAAACTCACGAACAGCTTCTGGAACTGCTTCAATCATGGTAGTGTCCTGAAATCTTGTTTCCTTAGGTTCTTCATAAACTTTGGTAGGTGTCTTCCTTGATTTGATGAATGCTGAGTTTTCATCAAATGTTACATCCCTGCTGACATCAATCTTCTTGAACCCTGGAAAGTATATTCTGTAAGCCTTCGAACTTTCACTGTAACCCAGAAAGATACCCTTCTTTCCTGAAGGATCTAGTTTAGTTCTCTTTTCCTTTGGGACATGAGTGTATACTCTGTTAAATTTTTAGTATTAAATCACAATACTATAGGATCTTTGCTGAGAGAATAACATCTACAGTATATCAATGCATGACAATCATAATATGACAAGCATCACAAGCATCACAAGAATCAAAAGCATAGAGACAAGAGACACAGAGTTTCCGTGGGGAAAACCCTAAGGTGAAAAACCCCACAACTTCCTCAGAGATAGAGAGAGCAATGGCTCAACCAAAATACAACCAAATAATACAGAGATAGTCTCCTAGTAGATGATCCTCCTCCTCCTCACTAGTGCGCCACTTTTCAGAAAGAGAGATAGATACTTTTCCGAGTGAGTAAAATAGAGATCTCCTATCTCTATTTATACTCACCTTTTTGCCCAGTGACCTACTGGGGCCGACTTGTCTACTTGAGTACATCCACATTATATTATATATTAAATAGGGCCGACCCCATAAGGTGGTCTAATAACCCATCGGCAAGTACACACACTTGCGACACTTGTCAATCCACATGACGACACTTCCTTATAGAGGAATAACACATCTCTTATAAGGGTACAATAAATATATATATAATACACTGATGAAATACATTCCGAAGTTACATATACATCAACACTCCCTCTTAACTAGGAAGGTATTTCTCGACACAGATCTGCTAGACAAGTCTTCTTCTCTGGATCATCGTCATCGATGCATCGTCATCATCATCGTCACTGCTGCTGCTATCTCATCCAATCTCTGTCTCTACTCGTCATAGGAAGTTCTACAGAGCCAGTCCTTTTTCATACTGGATGTAGGCCCACCACCTGCAGGTCTTCGTCATCACTGGCCATACTGTGGAATCCTCAGGACTTTTACGTGCGTCACAAAACCTCGAAAGAGCATTTGCCAGATGTCCCAGGGCACAGATTACATGCCATAGGCAAAACCTCGAAAGACCATCTGCAAATCTCCCAGGGCACAAATTATATGTGACCTCACCACAAAACCTCGAAAGAGAATCCCAGGACTGATTACGAGCACACGGCTCAACCTATCGGATCTCCCAGGGCACAAATTACATGTGGTCACCACAAAACCTCGCAAGAGCATCCCAGGACTGATTACGAGCACACAGCTCAACCTATCGGATCTCCCAGGGCACAAATTACATGTGGTCATGGCAAAACCTCGCAAGAGCATCCCAGGACTGATTACGAGCACACAACTCAACCTATCGGATCTCCCAGGGCACAAATTACATGCCATAGGACAAAACCTCGAAAGAGCATCTGCCAGATATCCCAGGGCACAAATTACATGCCATAGGCAAAACCTCGAAAGACTATCTGCAGATCTCCCAGGGCACAAATTATATGTCCTCCCAAGCAAAACCTCGAAAGAGCATTTGCCAGATGTCCCAGGGCACAAATTACATGCCATAGGAAAAACCTCGAAAGACCATCTGCAAATCTCCCAGGGCACAAATTGCATGCTTATCTGCACAACCTGATCCACGGCCACAGAGTATCAAACTGATACTCACCATACATCATCCTGATGTATCCATGATCATCCTGATCATCATCATTGCAACATCCTGCTGCATGTCATCTGGAGCAACATCCTGAAGCTCGTCATCTATGATCATCCTGATCATCAATGCATCTACCTGATGCATACCAAGTATCTACCTGATACATATCATCATACATGATCCTCCTGATCATCAATGCATCTACCTGATGCATACCAAGTATCTACCTGATACATATCATCATACATGATCCTCCTGATCATCAATGTATCCACCTGATACAAATACAAATACATGATACATATCACCATACATGATCCACCTGATCATACAATGTACCCACCTGATACATATACAGATACATGGTCCAAGCATCCAACATGATGCATATACAAAATACATACACATGATCCAACTGATCATATTCAGCATCTACATGATGCATACATACATACAAAAATGATCCAACTGATCATATCCAGCATCCAACATGATGCGTACATACATACAAAAATGATCCAACTGATCATATCCAACATCCAACATGATGCGTACATATATACAAAAATGATCCAACTGATCATATCCAGCAGAAACCAGAACATCATCCTAATGCTCATCATCCAGCGCTTACATCCACAGCCATGTGAAGGATCCTCCTTCCAACATGCTTGGAATGGCTTCAGCAAATGTGTCCATCACTTCTTCCTCGAAGTGTCCTCGATCTGAAGAACGCCAAGCCTCTCTCTGAAGTACTCGAACTTCACCCTGGCTAGTGGCTTCGTCAACACATCTGCAATCTGCTCGTCCGTCGCAACATACAGGAGCTTCACAGCTCCTCTCTGCACCATATCCCTGATATAGTGATATTTGATCTCTATGTGTTTCGACCTGTCATGAAACACTGGGTTCTCGGATAGCTTCACACAACTCTGGTTATCACAGAAGATACCAGTAGCCTCCAACGGGAGATCAAATAACTCAGACAGTAGCTTCCGTAGCCATACTGCCTCACAACTAGCTGAACAGGCTGCAACATACTCTGCCTCAGCTGTACTCAGTGCTACGCAGGACTGCTTCCTGCTAAACCAAGAGATCACACCTGATCCCATACTGAAGCAACACCCAGATGTGCTCTTCCTATCTGCAGCACTGCTAGCCCAATCTGAATCAACATAACCCTGCAGGTTAAACTTTTGATTTGCCTCATATCTGAGCCCATAATCCACTGTACCCTTCAGGTACCTCAGAACATGCTTTACAGCAACCAGGTGGACACTCCTCGGATCCGTCAGGAACTGACTCAATGTGTTCACAGCAAAGCAAATATATGGTCTCGTGTTCGTCAGGTACATCAAGGACCCAATAATCTGACGATACATAGAAACATCAACTGGCTCAGATGAAGCATCACAAAGAAGCTTCAAATTCGATGCCATAGGTGTGGCCATGGCTTTGCAATCCATCATCCCAAATCTCTTCAGGATATCTACTGTGTACTTCCCTTGACCAAGGAAGATCCCACCTGCATTCTGCCACACCTCCATACCTAGGAAATAGTGCATCATTCCCAAATCTTTCATATCGAATTCAGCTGCAAGCTTCCTCTTGGTATCTGCAATCATTCTGTCATCCCCTGTCACAAATAGGTCATCCACATATAGTAGTAGAATCACAGGATTCCCTTCCTCAACCTTGTAGTAAAGGTTGGAATCCGCTTTACTCTTGGTAAAGCCCAAACTAGATAGGAAACTGTCCATCCTACCATACCAGGTTCTGGGAGCTTGCTTCAAGCCATACAAGGCTTTCTTCAATCTGCATACATAAGATTCCCTGTCATGTATTTCAAAGCCGAGTGGCTGTTCCACATATACTTCCTCTTCTACTACACCATTCAGGAAAGCAGTCTTGACATCCATCTGGTGTATCTTCCATTTCATTGCTGCAGCCAAGGCAAGTACTGTTCTGATGGAAGTATATCTGGCTACAGGTGCAAAGGTTTCTTCATAGTCTATTCCTTCCTTCTGAGAGAAACCACGAGCTACGAATCTTGCTTTATATTTTTCCACACTGCCATCTGCAGCATGCTTGATTTTGTAGATCCACTTGGAAGTCACAACAGACTTCCCTTTAGGTCTTGGGACAACATCCCAAACATCATTCTTCATAATTGATTGATATTCCTCAACCATAGCATCCTTCCATTCTTTCTTTTCTGTCGCCTCTTCATAACTGGAAGGCTCTTTGTTCATGATGTCACAGAGTAAAGCAACATAACTGGTGTGTGATATGGTTCTCTTCTTTGCTCTGTGTTCTTCTTCTGGAATGCCAAATCTTTCTGCATCATGAATGAGCTCTCTAGCCCATACAGGTTTCCTCTTGTGAGAGTTATCCTCACGGGGTGGATCTACAGGTTCTTGTGGATCTTCAAACTCACGAGCAGTTTCTGGAACTGCTTCAGTCATGGTAGTGTCCTGAAATCTTGTTTCCTTAGGTTCTTCATAAACTTCGGTAGGTGCCTTTCTTGATTTGATGAATGCTGAATTCTCATCAAATGTTACATCCCTGCTGACATCAATCTTCTTGAACCCTGGAAAATATATTCTGTAAGCCTTCGAGCTTTCACTATAACCCACAAAGATACCCTTCTTTCCTGAAGGATCTAGTTTAGTCCTCTTCTCCTTTGGGACATGAGTGTATACTGGACAGCCAAATATTCTGAGATGGCTGACTTCAGGTTTCTTACCAGAAAAGACTTCTTCTGGTGTCTTGTTGTCCAATATCTTGTGGGGTGTTCTGTTCTGCACATATACAGCTGTTCTAGTTGCTTCTGCCCATAGATGCATAGGAAGATCCTGGTCATGCAACATTGCCCTAGCTGCTTCCATGATAGTTCTGTTTTTCCTTTCTGCAACTCCATTCTGTTGAGGATTATAAGGAGCAGTCAACTCCCTCTTAATCCCTGAATCACTGCAAAGCTTCTTGAAGTCATTTGAGGTGAATTCTCCACCATTGTCAGATCTGAATGTCTTGATTTTCTTGTCAGTTTGATTCTCCATCAAGGTTTTGAATTCCTTGAATTTATCAAGCACCTCATCTTTGCCCTTCAAGAAGTATACCCAAGTCTTCCTGGAGAAGTCATCAATAAATGACACATAGTAAACATACCCACTTAGGGAACTGGATGACATGGGGCCACATACATCTGAGTGGATGATTTCTAGGATGTCTTTTGCCTTGCTTTCACTGCTTGGGAAAGCCTTCTTAATGTTCTTACCTTTTGCATATCCTTTGCAAACACCTTCATGTTTGGTCTTGATTTCAGGAAGACCTTCTACAGCCTTGCTTGCAATTGGAAGTGCTCTATAGTGCATGTGAGCAAGTGTCCTATGCCAAAGTTCACTTGGCTCCATGGATTCATGTATCATGGCATGTTCAGGTTGACCCTTTAGTTTATACAAGCCTCCCTCTTGCTCTCCAATCACTACTGCATCATCCATGGTCTTTCCCTTTGGCCACATTAGTACTTGGCCATCAACAAATGCAACCCTCATACCTTTTGCATCTAAAGCAGAGATGGAGAGTAAGTTCTTCTTGAGTCCAGGTACATAGAGGACTTCCTTCATCTTCAGAGATTTTCCAGAATCTAGGTTGTAAGAAGCTTCACCACTTCCTTTGATTGGATATTGATAATCATCCCCAAGTTTCACCTTATGGGGTGATTCATGTTCAGAAAGGTTCATAAAAGATTCCTTGAACCCAGTCATGTGTTTGGAAGCCCCACTATCAATCAACCAATCATTACAACCATGGGAGATGGTACCAGTGAGTGCAGAGATTAAGACATACTCTTCTTCACTTGATGAGTCATCATCACTACTGCTTTCTGCCTTAGCCTTCTTCTTTGGGGGTTCATCATCTTCGGCAGCATGAGCATGAAATCTTCTTTTGCTGCCCTTCTTCTTCTTACTGAAGTTGTTGTTGTCTTTCTTCTTCTTGGGACAATCTGAAGCAAAATGTCCCTTCTCATTGCAAGTGAAGCATCTGAGTTCTTTCTTATCTTTATGATAATGATGATGGTGAGAGAATCTTCTATTATGAGATGATTCCTTCTTGGATTTACTTCTTTTAGTGTGAGCTGCAAGAGCTTGATCTTCACCTCCCATCTTTTCCTCACGAGCTATAATTCTAGCTTCTTCTTGAGAACATTCTTCCCGAAGCCTACTGAAAGAGATCAACTTCTTCCTTGCACAAATTCCTTGAATAAAGGAATCCCATGACCTAGGTAGGCCATTTAGAGTAGTCATCACCACCTCACCATTCTCCACCATTTCCTCTACTGCTTCTAATTGTTCCTTGATCTGAGAGACCCTTGAAAAGTAAGATTGAATGGTTTCTCCATTCTGAAACTTCACTGCTTTCAATTGGTTCCGCAGGGTCATCTTCCGATTTATGTTCTTTCCTTCAAATAGCTTGGTCAAAGATTCAAACATCTCTTTGGGTGTCTTGAGAGAAGACACATGGGGAATGAGATGATCTTTGATAGAATCAGCAATGATTCTCTTTGCCTTGACCAAGTTTTTCTTGTGCAATACCTTGGCCTCTTCATCCTCTGGGATAGGGATGTCTTCTTTCACATATGAGTCCAACTCATTCTCTTCCAGGATTAGCCCAATCCTATACTTCCAGGCTCGAAAGTTATCAGCCCCTTCAAGCTTATCCTCAATCTTGGTGTGAAGAGACATCTTTAAGAGTACTTCAAATGGAAATAGAAAGGATTTAGAACTTACCACTTGAAGTGCTGAAAACTGGATCTGGTCCCGGATTAGGGTTTGTCAGAGAAACCCTAAAAATTCAAAATGTGAATTTCAAAATTCCGAAAGGATAGAAAGATGCGCCTTGGAGAGCTGATCAGCCTAGTACATTCAGAATTTGAGATCAGCAAAGTCTTGCCCTTCAGAATTGCCTTTTTGTCCTCCCGGGTTCACTGGGGAGAGCCCTGAATTAGGGTTTGAGTTTCCCGGAGATCTACCCAGCCAAAAATCTCGATCCAAAGCTCAAACCTTCGATTTTTGCAAGGAGCTTCCAGCTGTACCTTCAGTTTCCAGAAATTCCTATTTTTGTGGAAACCCTAATTTTTAGGGCCAAAACTGAAAATGCTCGAAACTAAAATCTGATTGGACAGAAAGATGCGCCTTGATGAGTAGATCCAATCTACTATACTGAATTTCAAAAATCTGTGGAGAGAAACCCAATAAACAAGGAATACAAGCTTCCGTCACTGTAAAATGTCTTCTTCTCAGTTAAGCTCTGATACCAAGTTAAATTTTTAGTATTAAATCACAATACTATAGGATCTTTGCTGAGAGAATAACATCTACAGTATATCAATGCATGACAATCATAATATGACAAGCATCACAAGCATCACAAGAATCAAAAGCATAGAGACAAGAGACACAGAGTTTCCGTGGGGAAAACCCTAAGGTGAAAAACCCCACAACTTCCTCAGAGATAGAGAGAGAAATGGCTCAACCAAAATACAACCAAATAATACAGAGATAGTCTCCTAGCAGATGATCCTCCTCCTCCTCCTCACTAGTGCGCCACTTTTCAGAGAGAGAGATAGATACTTTTCCGAGTGAGTAAAATAGAGATCTCCTATCTCTATTTATACTCACCTTTTTGCCCAGTGACCTACTGGGGCCGACTTGTCTACTTGAGTACATCCACATTATATTATATATTAAATAGGGCCGACCCCATAAGGTGGTCTAATAACCCATCGGCAAGTACACACACTTGCGACACTTGTCAATCCACATGACGACACTTCCTTATAGAGGAATAACACATCTCTTATAAGGGTACAATAAATATATATATAATACACTGATGAAATACATTCCGAAGTTACATATACATCAACATACTGGACAACCAAATATTCTGAGATGGCTGACTTCAGGTTTCTTACCAGAAAAGACTTCTTCTGGTGTCTTGTTGTCCAATATCTTGTGGGGTGTTCTGTTCTGCACATATACAGCGATTCTAGCTGCTTCTGCCCATAGATGCATAGGAAGATCTTGGCCATGCAACATTGCCCTTGCTGCTTCCATGATAGTTCTGTTCTTCCTTTCTGCAACTCCATTCTGTTAAAGATTATAAGGAGCAGTCAACTCCCTCTTAATCCCTGAATCACTGCAAAGCTTCTTGAAGTCATTTGAGGTGAATTCTCCACCATTGTCGGATCTGAATGTTTTGATCTTCTTATCAGTTTGATTCTCCATCAAGGTTTTGAATTCCTTGAATTTATCAAGCACCTCATCTTTGCCCTTCAAAAAGTATACCCAAGTCTTCCTGGAGAAGTCATCAATAAATGAGACATAGTAAACATACCCACTTAGGGAACTGGATGACATAGGGCCACATACATCTGAGTGGATGATTTCTAGGATGTCTTTTGCCTTGCTTTCACTGCTTGGGAAAGCCTTCTTAATGTTCTTACCTTTTGCACATCCTTTGCAAACACCTTCATTTTTTGGTCTTGATTTCAGGAAGACCCTCTACTGCCTTGCTTGCAATTGGAAGTGCTCTGTAGTGCATGTGAGCAAGTCTTCTATGCCAAAGTTCACTTGGCTCCATGGATTCATGCACCATGGCATGTTCAGGTTGTCCCTTCAATTTATACAAGCCTCCCTCTTGCTCTCCAATCACTACTGCATCATCTATGTTCTTTCCCTTTGGCCACATTAGGACTTGGCCATCCACAAATGCAACCCTCATACCTTTTGCATCCAATGCAGAGATGGAGAGTAAGTTCTTCTTGAGCCCAGGTACATAGAGGACTTCCTTCATCTTCAGAGATTTTCCAGAATCTAGGTTGTAGGAGGCTTCACCACTTCCTTTGATTGGGTATTGATAATCATCCCCAAGTTTCACCTTATGGGGTGATTCATGTTCAGATAGATTCACAAAATATTCCTTAAACCCAGTCATGTGTTTGGAAGCCCCACTATCAATCAACCAATCATTACAGCCATGGGAGATGGTACCTGTGAGAGCAGAGATCAAAACATACTCTTCTTCACTTGATGAGTCATCATTGCTATCACTTTCTGCCTTAGCCTTCTTCTTTGGGGGTTCATCATCTTCGGTAGCATGAGCATGAAACCTTCTTTTGCTACCCTTCTTCTTCTTGTTGGGGATGTTATTGTCCTTCTTATTCTTGGGACAATTTATGGCAATATGTCCTTTCTCATTACAAGTGAAGCATATTCTTCTTTCTTTGAAGTGGTGTGAAGATCTCTTGGAGTGAGATGGCTCTCTCTTGGACTTTCCTTTCCTGGTGTGAGCTGTGAGAGCCTGATCTTCATTCCCCATCTTTTCTTCTCGTGCCACAAGCCTTGCTTCTTCTTGTGAGCATTCTTCCCGAAGTCTACTGAAAGAGATCAACTTCTTCCTTGCACAAATTCCTTGGATAAAGGAATCCCATGACCTGGGTAGGCCATTTAGAGTGGTCATCACCACTTCACCATTCTCCACCATTTCATCCACTACTTCTAGTTGTTCCTTGATCTGGGAGACCCTTGAAAAGTAGGATTGAATGGTTTCTCCATTCTGAAACTTCACTGCTTTCAATTGGTTCCGCAAGGTCATCTTCCGATTTATGTTCTTTCCTTCAAACAGCTTGGTCAAAGAGTCAAACATCTCCTTGGGTGTCTTAAGAGAAGACACATGGGGTATGAGATGGTCTTTGATAGAATAAGCAATGATTCTCTTTTCCTTGACCAAGTTCTTCTTGTGCAATGCCTTGGCCTCTTCATCCTCTGGGATAGGGATGTCTTCTTTCACATATGAGTCCAACTCATTCTCTTCCAGGATTAACCCAATCCTATACTTCCAGGCTCGGAAGTTATCAGCCCCTTCAAGCTTATCCTCAAGCTTGGTGTGGAGAGACATCTTTAAGAGTACTTCAAATGGAAATAGAAAAGATTTAGGACTTACCACTTGAAGTGCTGAAAACTGGATCTGGTCCCGGATTAGGGTTTGTTAGAGAAACCCTAAAAATTCAAAATGTGAATTTCCAAATTCTGAAAGGATAGAAAGATGCGCCTTGGAGAGCTGATCAGCCTAGTACATTCAGAATTTGAGATCAGCAAAGTCTTTCCCTTCAAAATTGCCTTTTTGTCCTCCCGGGTTCACTGGGGAGAGCCCTGAATTAGGGTTTGAGTTTCCCGGAGATCTACCCAGCCAAAAATCTCGATCCAAAGCTCTAACCTTCGATTTTTGCAAGGAGCTTCCAGCTGTGCCTTCAGTTTCTAGAAATTCCTATTTTTATGGAAACCCTAATTTTTAGGGCCAAATCTGAAAATGCTCGGAACTGAATTCTGATTGGACAGATAGATGCGCCTTGATGAGTAGATCCAATCTACTATACTGAATTTCAAAAATCTGTGGAGAGAAACCCAATAAACAAGAAACACAAGCTTCTGTCACTGCAAAATGTCTTCTTCTCAGGTTAGCTCTGATACCATGTTAAATTTTTAGTATTAAATCACAATACTATAGGATCTTTGCTTATAGAATAACATCTACAGTATATCAATGCATGACAATCATAATATGACAAGCATCACAAGCATCACAAGAATCAAAAGCATAGAGACAAGAGACACAGAGTTTCTGTGGGGAAAACCCTAAGGTGAAAAACCCCACAACTTCCTCAAAGATAGAGAGAGCAATGGCTCAACCAAAATACAACCAAATAACACTGAGATAGTCTCCTAGCAGATGATCCTCCTCCTCCTCACTAGTGCGCCACTTTTCAGAGAAAGAGATAGTTACTTTTCCGAGTGAGTAAAATAGAGATCTCCTATCTCTATTTATACTCACCTTTTTGCCCAGTGACCCAATGGGGCCGACTTGTCTACTTAGATACATCCACATTATATTATATATAATTCCGGGCCGACCCCAAATGGTGGTCTAATAACCCATCGGCAAGTACACACACTTGCGACACTTGTCAATCCACATGACGACACTTCCTTATAGAGGAATAACACATCTCTTATAAGGGTACAATAAATATATATAAAATATACAGATGAAATACATTCCGAAGTTACATATACATCAACACATATGTGCCAGGCATGCTAGGCTACGGCTTCAAAGTTCAGGGGTTGGTGCTGAAGCCACCAGAAATAGAAATGATGAGATTAGAAGACTCATAGAAATCCTTCTAAAGCTTAAGAAGAAGAATCTGATTCTCATAGGGGAGAAAGATCCCGAAGCTGTAATAAAATAACTTGTGCAGAGAATAGAAAAAGGTGAAAACCCAACGCAGCTTCAGGATGTACAGATTCTTCCTATTGAAACAAAGATATCTCCTTTCTGTTCCGGAAACAAGATAAAAACCACATTGCTATGAAGTTCGGGGAATTGGACCAAACGATGGAAGGGCATTTGAATAAGGGTATAATTCTTAACGTGGGTGATTTAAACTGACTTGTAGAGCATCCCAAGGCAAGAGGAGCATCGATAGGGTTGTCAGTATCATCTTCTGGCAACAAGTTGTTATGAAATTGAGCCAAATATTAGTTCGATATGGAGGAACTGGTCGACCATAGCTGATTGGGATTGTGAAAATCCTCACAGCAGATCTAAGAGCTGAAGTATACCTCACAATAAAAGAATTTAGGAATAAGATTAAGAGTGGTCAATGCAGTAAGATGAGCAACAGAATAATAATACAGTAGAATTCGGATAGAAGCAAAAATACTTCACAAACACTAATTCATTAATCACAATATGGATAAATAAATAATACAATGCATGAGGATTCGAATGCTAAGGTGGCAATTCGAATTAGCCTTCATGGAGTGATCAAAATATCACTGGAGTGTCATCGGAGCACAACTAGAAGTCTATCTCATCATCAGTGGAGTCATCAATGCTCAAGTAATTGTCAACCATCAATCAGACTGAGTCTAACTGAGTGTGGTAGGTGTAACTGAGTGTAACTGGAACTAACTGAATGAAGGAGGCTCAGTGGAGGGCGCATGAGGAGCTAACTGGAGTCAGAATGAGCAGTTTAGTCACATTGGAGGTCCATCGGAGTGGTAAGGTTAGTTAAGAGTGAGTGAAGCCTAAAATCAAGGAGAGAACTCAGTTAACTGAAGACAACTGGATCGGTAGGTGAAGAAGGGCGCCTTTGTCAAGTGGATGGTGAGATGTGGGCGCATCACTAGCTAGGAGGGCTCAATCTGAGTGGAAATAAGCTCCCAACTGCTAGAAGACTAGGGACTAGCTGCTGGAGGTATCAACCTGATGACTGGGCAACATGCGGATGCATGCAATGCATGCAGAATGCATGTAAGACTGAAAATGCAAAGGATGAAAATGCTGGTAGGACTAGGATGGAGTATAGGAATATCCTAACACCCCCCCTTAATCCATCCTGGGCCCTGGTAACTGAGACCAAAGGTCACCCAATACAATGAATAATAATAACAGTCAATAAACCAAGGAAATGGGGAAAACCTCATGGGAAAAATACCCCCCCTCAAAATAGACTATAAGGCACACACAAAAATAAATGCTCCAAACTCAAGCAGGTGTGATGCTTGGTCATATGTCTGGAGGTATCTTCTTCTTGGGAAGAAGTGGATAATGCTCAAAAAGCATGTGCTTGTACTTGCTCTTCAGATCGAATGTGATGAGAACAAATCCAAAAGTATGAGGATGATCCTTGAACCTGTGATTCGAATCAATTGAGGTAGGATCAAATCTATGAATGTGCAGATAGTTTTTTGTCTTCTCCTTCGAACCATCATGGGTGAGATTATGCCAAAAAGAACCATCACATGATTGCTTGAAATCCAAATCAGATTTAAGACTTGAAGAATAGTTTCTTGAGATATCCTTTGAACCAGCAGGGGTGAGATCAAAACCATCATATGCATGAGAAATTATCCCAAGTAGTGATTGCTTAGAATCCAATTTAGATCCAAGACTTGAATCATGGTTTCTTCAGATCTCCTTTGAACCATTAGAGGTGAGATCAAAACCAGTAAATGCATGAGAAATTATCCCAAGCGAATGGCAATGGTTTCTTGAGATCTCCTTTGAACCAATAGAGGTGAGATCAAAACCATGATATCCATGAGAAATTCATCCCAAGCAAATGGCAATGGCCATAATCTTCAATAACCTTCTGAAAGCATGAAATAATGATCATATAGTAGTACATAAGAGGTGAGTGATCAAGGAGAGTGAATGCGTTACCTCCAACGGCTGATTTGACCTCCGAAACATTCAATAGATCATGATGCAGACCAACAGACTCTGGTGCAAGAGAGGATTTAGGACCTTCTACAATTTCTAGAGTGCGAGCTGGCACAGAATTTGAAATAGAATAAATTTGGAGCATGAGTGTAGAATCTGCAAGTTCTTCTTCTTTGTGGACAAATTCAATATGAGATATGTTTGATACTGGTTCATGATTAATAAGATCATCAAGGAGGGCGAATGCATCACTTTGATTGCTCTCGAAAGGGTTTGGACCAATCCCTTCATTCTGCTTGCCAAATCTTTCATCCAGGTGGGCCCATAGATCTTTTGGAGATTCAACATCAATGCATTGGTGTACCATGCATCGAGGCATAGCAAACATCATGGTTGCACGGACATGGTCACCTTTATTTAACCAATCAATCTCTTTTTCAGAGGATTCGAACTCTCTTTCAAAACAATAATCAGAGAGACCTTTTCTCTTCAAATGTGCTATCATTTTTTGTTTCCATTCATCATAGTTGAATGGAGAAATAGGAGGGATTTCTTCTGAATACATGGAAGCAATAGAAGACCTGCAAAAACAATAGAAAAGTCTGCAACTGCTACTGCTGCAAAAAATGCAGAAACTGCTACTCTCGAAATATTCATAATAACCTGCAAAAAACTTTCATAAATGGAGATAAACAGTACTCTCAACATGCTATGATACCATGTGAAAAATCCTCACAGTAGATCTAAGAGCTAATGTATACCTCACAATGAAAGAATTTAGGAATAATATTAAGAGTGGTCAATGCAGTAAGATGAGCAACAAAATAATAATACAGTAGAACCCGGATAGAAGCAAAAATACTTCACACACACTAATTCATTAATCACAATATGGACAAATAAATAATACAATGCATGAGTATTCGAATGCTAAGGTGGCAATTCGAATTAGCCTTCATG
Source organism: Larix kaempferi (assembly GCA_027924585.1). Classification (NCBI taxonomy): domain Eukaryota; kingdom Viridiplantae; phylum Streptophyta; class Pinopsida; order Pinales; family Pinaceae; genus Larix; species Larix kaempferi. Next base: position 9,261,514 of record BSBM01001033.1, read on the forward strand.
GAGTGCTCAAAAGATCACTGGAGTGTCATTGGAGCACAACTAGAAGTCTAGCTCATCATCAGTGGAGTCATCAATGCTCAAGCAATTGTCAACCATCAGTCAAACTGAGTGTGGTAGGTGTAACTGGAACTAACTGAATGAGGAGCTAACTGAAGTCAGAATGAGCAGTCTAGTCACACTAAACATCCATCGGAGTGGTAAGGTCAGTTAAGAGTGAGTCAAGCCTAAAATCAAGGAGAGAACTCAGTTAATTGAAGACAACTGGACTAGTAGGTGAAGAAGGGCACCTTTGTCAAGTGGATGGTGAGATGTGGGCTCATCACTGGCTAGGAGGGCTCAATCTGAGTGGAAATAAGCTCTCGAGTGCTGGAAGACTAAGGACTAGGTGTTGGAGGTATCAACCTGATGACTGGGCAGCATGCGGATGCATGTTGCATGCAAGACTGAAAATGCAAAGGATGAAAATGCTGGTAGGACTAGGATGGAGTATAGGAATATCCCAACAGGGATTGCGACATGTGAAACATATCTGCGTTGTAAAGTATATCATCCTTTTATGGAGAATGATTGGGACCTGCAGCCTCTACCTATTGTTGTTTCCAAACCAACTCTAGGATTGTTTCCTAGGTTCTCCCTTGTTTCTTCCTTCTGCTTTCCAAGTTCTGCAGTTATTTTACTGTTTAGAAGATCTGTCTTGAAATGCATCAAATATGCCATTATTTTTTTTTTTGGGAGCATAATCAACATTTTGAATTTTAGTTTCTATTTTTTGATTGATCTACATATTTCAGAAGCACAATAATGACCTAATTTCCTAAACATTGTCCATTGATGCACTTGAGCTGAGGGTTGTGTTGTGTTTCTAATTTTGTTTAAAAAATATTGTATGGTAGTCGATGTCCAATTTATGAATGCGTTTTGTGTTGCATTTTTGCGAGTATTTCCTGGTTATTAAATAATATTGATGTTTCCTTTCGAAACAAATATTTTGCTAGGACTTATTCTGATATAATACCATAGTCACCTTGTTGCTTTGCATAGAGGCTTCTATCTATGCTAATAGTCGTAGATTGTTATGGCTATCGTAGGATTTAATGCTCAGCCAACTGATTTCTCTTTTTGAAATTGGATTTGTCTTCTTGTTTACAGCTTAGTGGTATTCATTTTCTGGCTTTTGCATTAGACTTTATAAGGATGATTTCTAATACCAAAAGCATCATACTTCACAAAATTATGAGGTTAAAAAAAAACGTATTTATTCTACATACCCATCCCAAATCCATTTTAGGAACAAATTTATTCAAGGTATGTATGTTTCCCAGTTGAATGTTGTCTGTACCTAGAGTTAATACAGCCCATGCCATTCTAAGAAGAAAATTTAGAGATTCCCATAAAAAGTCCTTAACAAAAATTAATTTTAAAATGCAGTCAAGTAATGTAGTAATTCCATAAAAAGTCCTTAACAAGAATTAATTGTAAAATGCAATCATGTAATTTAGTGATTCCCATAAAAAGTCCTTAACAAAAATTAATTGTAAAATGCAATCAAGTAAGCTTGACAATATAACGCTGGGCATATTTTGAAAGCCTAATGTGTAGTCGTCTGGTATTACTTGTATGTTCAATATTTAAAGTTAGTATTTGATCATGTATGTGACTTATCTAGGTGAAAGAGTGCTTGACTGGTATATACTTGTTTCCTTGTGTTTACCAATATATGTTTCCTACTAACTTGGGTAGATAATTTTCACCACAGTAGTTTTTGTCTCTTGGAAAAGTTGGGCCTTCCATTCCACGTTCTTTTTTCCATTCCCTGTACTTGTTTTCACTGCAAGTAAACAATGCACAAAACTGTAGTGTTGCACTTAACAGAGTAGGCTTCAACTATTGCCTGTATGTACCATAAATGTTTGTGGTAGGACTCTTAAGCATATTATTGCTTAGAAGATTTTAAAGTACTCTTTTTCCAGATTGTTACATCACTACATGGCTTTTCGACATTTGGAAGAGCTGGATGATGATGACCTTATAATATTCACATTAGTGAATTTCTAAAAGTGTTGAGAATCAAGATAGGATACTCCACTATATTATTTATCATAAGATTATTGAGAGTGCTTGGGAAAATACTTCTCAAGAAAAGGTTTATTGGTTGAAAAATGAATTTTATTTATTCAAGTTCATTTTAGGCAAAAAGACTAATTTGGGTGGTAGCTACTTGAGCGCGTTCCCTTCATGTGAAAAATACAATTGAATGGGAAAAAAAAACTCGTTATTGCCTTTCTCGTTATTGCACCAACTTGTACACAACTTACCTTCAATTTTAATGGACAAACAAATAAGATACCATTCATATGTTTGCATTGATGTTTACAATTATTTTATTTTATTTCTTAATTATTTTATCTTTTTTCTTGAAGATGTCTTTTATGTTTTTTGGGAACACTTTTGAAATATACAATTGTTTTCTTTCTATAAAGATATAAATATATTTAGTTGACAATTCTTTAAAATTCGAATTATTGAAAAAGACTAGTATATATCTTTTCGTAGAATTTTGAATTTAAAAATGAAAAGATAATATAAATATTTACCTTTGTGGATGACATATTAGTGATTTGTTTCAATTTCATATTATTACAAGTGGTATGGCGTTCATCATAAACTTTTTTTCCTGTAATTTTTCTTTTTTATTTCTAAAAAAGCACTTCCATTCCTTTGAAAGAAGCTTGGTGCATATGAATGTAAACAAGGTCACCAATTTTTTTTTTTTTTAGTAAACATGATGATAATGTCGAATTCTTTTATTCTGGTATAGAGGGAACTCTTTTGGAAAATGTTGGAAGGATTTATAAGGATGGGACATTAAAAAAAGGTTGTGAAAAATCCAAATAGTCCATAGAAGTATAAGATAAAAGACAATTTAAAATTTATAAAATTGTAGAAAGTTTTATTTTATTATTGTAAACAGTTTTATTTTATTAGGTTTTAAACAAAATTTAAGTTTCTTGATTGACAATCTCCAAGATTTTTGTTGTCATTTCTAATAGTGCACACTATTATAAATAATCATGTCCAACATTGTTGTTATTTGTTAGATTTTTAAACAAAAGTTAAGTTTCTTTGTTGAAGATTCTTGTTTTCATTTCTAATAGTGCACACTATTATAAATAATTATGTTCAAGATTCTTGTTATTATCATTTCTAAGAGTCTACACTATTACATCTTAAGGGAAAAAAAATGATTATCTCTAGGGTTTTTCTTTTTATCATTTCTAAGAGTGTACTATTATATATTGACCAAGTAAAAATACACAAGTATGAACCATTATGAACAAACATCATTACTCAAATTGTTTGTGTTGATGTAGACTAGAGAATGCTACTCTTGAACTTTCCAACTTCAAGCAAATAAAGGTGTCGAGGACATTGCCACCTCATGGCTCTTGTTACTTAAATTGTCTATGTTGATGTGAACTAGAAAATACTATTGTACTTTGAATAATTTTTTTTTACTTTATTCTTTAATAGTATTCATCCTCCTTACAAATGCATATACAAAATTTTCGAATTCAAACAAATAGCATGGCTCTTGTTTAATTAATTTATGTTGGATGATATTAGTTGAAAATGTATGGGATTTTAATACCCACCTTAGTTACTGTTTGAAAGGTTTTATTAAGAGGACTTGACCCCTAAATTGGTGTCAAATCATGATTCCATCATAGAAAATCAGTGGCACAACTTCCATATGCTGATTTTCATTGTCGATTATTTTTCTCAATGGCTATGTGTCTACAAATTGTCGCGGCAAATTGCGATTATTGTGTGAATTGCATAATGGTGGCACATTATATTATATAAACTATCACAAGCACAAATGTATATGCATATCCAAATGTTTTGAGATTTTTGACTGGGGTGTTTTTCTACTCCTTTTCTCAAGAGGAGTCTTGAGCATTGAACGATGTGTACCAAAAATCTAATTGGCATACCTTTGGCCTAAGAAAATATGTTGCCATTTAAATCAAAGTTTTGTTATTCCTTGAAGCAACATCAATATTTTAACACATATAAGGTATAGATTTCTATCAAAAGATACCATTAAGTGACAAGAAACCCTAAAATTCCCTATTCTTGTATTCTCTTCCATTATCAAATCTTAAACATTTCATAGGTTGATTACATTGCCTTTTAACCAAGTCCTAAATTATTTGAACTTTCTAAAGACTGTCTTTATTCTTTAAGAGATATACCCAAGTGCACATGGAAAAGTCGTCTATGAAGGTCAAAAGATAACTTTCACTGGTGAATGATGATTGGTTCAGTGTACGAAGGTAACTATGGATAGGTGTCCACTGAGTCTTCGATCTCCAAGACTTTCTTCTCTAAAATGCAACCCAATGTGCTTCACGAGAACACACCCTTCACATACATCATTAGGAGGAACTACCTTTGGTAATCCATTGACCATATTAAACTGACCATGAATTTCATACTTTGGGAATTCATATGTTTGAGTCACTCGTGCCAAATTTAGTGTCGATCATCGACCCTTGTTATGAGTGCTTAGAGAATTCACAAAAATTATAGGACCTATCCTTAGGTTCAAGAATAACCTCATCAGCAACAACGAAGACATTGTTAATATCCTTCAGAACTAATTTATCTATCCAAAATTCAACCTTCTTGTTACTTTAGATTAGTTTGGGTAGAAACAACAGATTGGCACTAAAAGTTGGTATATGATACACATTAGTGATCACACCATTCTGACATTTAATCATACCACAACCAATGACAATAAGTGCATAATCATTTGCAACAAATACTTATTCTTTTGTGTCTTTATTCAATGAAGATAATAGAGAAGCATGCTTAGCCATATGATGGGTAAAACCAGAGTCGACTATCCACTCACTTTTATAAGCGTGAGCATGTAATGCTTGAGAAGTACTAACCAAGAAAGTGTAGTTATCTTCCTTACATCTGGAGAGTCGACGTTGTAGGTCATTTAGACAATTAGTAGACCACTCAACTTTAATCATTTTTACCTGTTCCTCAATGTCATTGGTCTTCTTCTAACAAATCTTCTCGACATGTATTGTGTTTCCATGGTACTTGACAATCTTCTGATAACTCCAATGCTTGAATGAATAGTATTGATGTGAACCTCATATAAATACATGATAATATCACCTTTGGTTTCATCTTCCAAGAGGTTGTTTCCTATTACCCTACATCTCTTCATATTTCATTATTTTAATAATAATAATATTTACATTGTAACCATAATCCCTATGATTAGGTTTCTAACATCCCCCCTATTCTAAAGGGGTGTTTGTGAGTGCAAGCATATTTAACCACTTATACTATGAAATGAGAATTTGACAGAGTTCTCGTTTTTCTCTCTCCTAATTTTACTAGTTATTTTTACCTGTATTTCAAAAAGGGTTGATACCAGTATCACACATTTTAATTTTGAGGCAGTTTTTTGGGCCTTTGAATTATCTTTGTCATAAAATATATTTAATTTCTATTTTCAAGTGTGTTTTTAGAAATTTAACAAAATAATATAAGCAATTTATAATAAAAAACATATACATTTTGCAATTTTTTCTATAAAATAAGACATTTTTATGAACAAAATAAGACATTTTTATTCACAAAATTGTTAAAAATTTCAGAAAATAAAGGCATTTAAAACCATTTTCAATGAATTTTTAGAGATTTTTTGTATAAAAACGATACTATTTCATATTATTTTCCGAAAAGTGATGATTCACATAAATTCAAGAAAAACTATACCATGTATTTGTAAAAAACATATTAGAAATTTTATATATAGAAATTTTATTTCTAAAATAAAGTCTAAAGGTCAAAACATTACTAATGTATCTTATCAAAAATTGTCAAATTTAATGTTTTCTTCAAGACATGAAACTAATCAACACTTTAAGTTATTAGGTACTTTTAGTCTCTTGTAATATTGATTGGAATGAGAATAGCTGACACACACATTTATCTTCAGAGATTTTTGTATTACTTTGTGGTTTACAATCTTTTACTATTTCATCCATTAATAGAATTTGGATTTTTTTATATTACTATGTTCTTTGCAATATCTTCTTTTGTATATTTCCATTTTATCTTTCTTCCTTTATTCTATGAAAAAACTAGATCAAACATCTCTTCCCTATACCATTGATTTTTATGAACATGATACATTATAAACAGGGAAATTATATTTAATCAATTGGAACACAGATGTCTAAGTGTTAAGACTCCATAGGAAGCTAAATATTTGTATTTTATCAATATTAGAAAGAAAAATATATGATTATAGCAAGTGACTATAATTGCAATCACATTAGAGAAAACAAATAATTGGTAGAAAGACACAAAGCCTAGTTCGTGGCTTAAAAATTTAGACATGGAATATATCTATATATCTATGTAGAAAGGTTGAACACCACAAACTTCACAAGGAGGGTTATCTTAATTGGCAATATAAAATATGCTTTTGCACCATTCTTAAAAAGATATCTAGAAAGTAAGAACACTTCAAACTTCACAACGAGGGTTATCTTAATTGCCACTATATGCCTGTTCACCACTCTTATCAATTGTTTCTTCGAATATAATTTTATTGATTTTATTATAAAATATATAACAAAATTCTTAAACTATTGAAAACCTATGTACAAGATTGTGGAAATGAGGTATATATGTTTGTGAAAATATCATAACATTGAGTTAAAGAGATACCTATGTACAATAAATATTATTTTTACTAATATTTATATATAAATTAAAACCTTTTACACATTTTATAAAAAATCAAAATAATTATTAAACATTAATAACCTAAATCTTTCTATCTTTGGAATGATGGAAATAATCTAAATCTTTAATATGAAGATAGTTGTATATATTTGATAATTTTTCTAAATGTAGTTACAAGTTCAAGTTCCTCTGTTATAATTTATTTTTCTAAATCTTTACAAGTTCTATTTGTGGTATTAAAATACATTTAGATCATTACAGTGTTAAAATGCTTTTTAAATTTGTAATCGCATCAAACTTCTTAGACGCAAGTGAGCGGGAGCCGCTCACTTGGGCGCCCAAGGGCCACCCTCACGGCATGTGCGATGCCCGCTGTCATCACTTACCATTAGACTTCCGCGAAGAATGAAAGATTTTAATAACGTCCACGACGCTGATCAGCCTAAGGGACCAAAAGAATCACAACTCTAAATCCTCTCCATATTCTTTTCCAAGTCAGATTTTCTGCTGCAGATCTTGACTAGAAGACTTGCAATCTGGTTGATCTTATCTTTTTCAAAAAGAAGGTGCATGCTCTCAACTTTTAAGCTGTCTTCTTATTGAATGCGGATATCCTCGTAGGCTGCACATTCCATAACAAAGTGCCACTTTGTCTCCACCACGCCCTTGTTGCAGAAAATGCAAGTTCTCTCTTCCCACTCTTCCTTAGGCACCGTCCACCTACCCGTCTCACATCTAAGGCGATGCGAACCCGTCCTCACCTAAGCAACTAACATTTTTGCTTTTCTTTTGATAGTTGCCCCTAAATATGCTTTCTCCCCATGCTCGTAGTTTGGGTTAAACTCTTTGTTTTAGTAGTCTTTTTTACACCCATTGTGATTGGTCCACATAGCAGTCCTGAATTTTTCAGTCACAAACATTTTTATTTCTTTCTTGGTGTTAGGACATTCATGTGGCTTGATATTCCACTTACTTAGCCATGTTTCGTAAAATGACTTGAGATTCCCGGAGCAGTCGAACGTTCTCGGCCGTGTCTATCAGGCAGTTCATTAACCCAACGTACCGCGTCATGGAGTCGCCACCGCGGCTGGAATTGAACTCGAAGGAAAGCATGTTCCTAAAGAACACTTCACTCTGCATTTCGGATACGGTGATCTGGGGAAGGTAGAGCGTACCCGAGTATTTGTCGAATCGGATCTGATAAGACTTCTTGGAAAAAAAATTGAACTTAATGCCTGCCCTTTTCAACTCCCCCGCGTTGTATGAGTTCAGAATATCATGTCTTCCTTCCTTGTATGGATGCTTCACGCGGACAACAGAAGCAAAGACTGCTCCAACAAACTGTTCCAGAGAGCGCTTCACTCTTCGAAACGAAGTCCACTTTGGCGGGTTCTCCTCTATTTTCACCTGCACCAGTGGCGAAATGACTGCGTGGACGCAACCCAACAAATGCCCCTTATCATTGATTTGTGTTTTGGCATCATTATTTTCTATGTCGAATTGATCGAAAGGAGACAACTTCTTGTAAGTCCTCTGCAGCAGTTTACTGAAGGAATCCTCTGTATCATTTAATTTCCCGAAGTCGAATAGATTTCTCAAGACAAACAGCGGGATCTATTCTCCAGCTTCATAATGTCTCACTTTATAGAGACTTCAAGCCTTTTCATGCCATCATCTGATGCTCCAACTCATACTGAATGCGTAAGAAATGCAACAGAAAAGATGAATCTATGGCCATCATGAGAGCGAAGTGCCCAGGGTACTCGCCGTCCTTATTAATTGGCCAGTCGTAGAAATCCTCAATCTGTTGCTGCATCTCTCTTATATCTTTAACTATGTCTTCTAAGCTCGTGTTCGACCTATCCCGCCAGAACATGGCCGCGGGCTGGACTTTGTACGCCTCCATGGATGACATCTTCATATCGTGATACTCATAACCATATCCGCAGATGAAGAGACCGCAATCTTTTTCTCGAGCGTCCAATGGTGATAAGGCCCTAGGGAGACAAAGTGTGGTATGTACGCTTCTGGTTTCGCATCCAGGAGAGGAGTAGCCACACGCCGAATCTTATCCACGTTTTCTAAAGATTTCATGAAATATCTCAATTACTTGTTCAGTACACTCCTTCCGAAACACTAGCGGTGCTTTCCCTTCCGCCATCGGTAGTCAGATGATCAGAGTCGAATCCAGTTAACAGGTAAAACTACTTCTCTGAACGTAGAGATCAACAAGAGAGCAAGACTGTTCTTACACTGTCATTCCACCTGCACGGGAGCCGCTCACTTGGGCGCGTAAGGGCCGCCTCGATGCAGCCCGTGAGGGCTGCCTTATTTCCTAGAAGATGAAGGGCACTTTGATGAACAATGTTGATGGGAATATCTATAATGAAAGGTTTCGATGAACATGATTGATGCTGAGACTTATAATGGATCACTTGTCAAATCATATTCTTTACATCAGGGGTTCAATACTCTCATTTTGGGTCGAAGTCACTAGTTGTGTCTCCTTTGTTGTTTCTTCCATTGAAAACATGACTTGACTACATATTGGTGATCCAGATTGTGTACATATCATCACAATAGTTAGATCATTGAACTTAATAAAATAGAGCACCATTTACCATTTTCCTTTGACTTAAATGAGTGTAATGCTTTTTCTCCTCTACACTTAGACACTTGACAAAGTTTAGTTTTCACCAGTAACTTGCATATAACTTGCATATAGATAAAAATAAATAAAAAATTGTCATCTTTAGGAAGAAAGAATCCCAAAAATGAGAAAGGTATTTGTCAATCACCTTGTAATTTCCCTCTTTCAATTGTAGATTTAGGTCAAGGTCATTTAAAATGTGTTTTCATATGTGAAATATATTGGTTTTTGATATAAGACATATAGTGGGATTACACACTGTCTTTCTAGTTGTAAAAGATCATTTGGTGTCAATATCACATGAGATATTAGTGTTGTACAAGATCACATTTCAAAATGTACATTGAAGACATTGGAGTTGTATGAAATCATGTTTCAAAATTCAATATCAGATTATCAAAATATGTAATGGTATAGAAGATAAAATGCTACTATATATTACATAATTAAAATGCATAATAATTATACTATGTCAAGTATAAAAAATTTATTATTTGCATTATCATCGTCCTAATCCTTTTAATTACACCAAAGTCTCTATGAATTTTTTTTCACTCTTTGACTTTTAATTCCAAAACAAAAATTTCATCTCTTAACTAGATGTTTCCGAGATCTTAACCATGTGAATTTTCAGCCTTAAGGATGTTATGAAATATAAAAATAATAATAATAAAAAATCAACAATATTTCAATCCACTAGGCAATTTAAGAGATAAGATATCAATGTGTTCCAATAAGTTTCAACCTTTAAATAAGGCAATCTTGTCACACATATCACATATCCGAGAACACTTATAACACTTGGGTGCCCAAGTGAGCGGTTGTAGTTATTATAAAAAATTAAAATCATTATTAAACATTAATAATGATTAATAAAAAAACATTATTAATGTTTCACTTTTTATAAAAAAAAATCAAAATCATTATTAAACATTAATAACCTAAATCTTGGCCTCCTCTTGGTTGTAAACTTGGACATAAAAAGCAAATCCTAACTTTATATTTACATACATATATAATATGTAAAACATAAGTTGGGTACAAAAAATGTTGCAATTAATGTATGTTTCATTTTTAAACTTGTAATGTCGGAAACAATACTTTTGATTAACTATAAAATTTTGTAGTTTAACTTTTTTTAATTGATAATTTTCTTGTCATTTCAAATCTTATATTTAAAATTTGTAAAAATAAAAATGAGTTTTAACCTCTAAATAAGTTTTTGAATATTTATATGAATTATTTGTTCTTGCATGGTCTAATATATTATTTCATTATGAATGGCATCATAATTTCTTTGGTTTTTTTTGTTAGAGTGGTGAAATTATTTATGAATTTTTTTTGTTTGTTTAATATGCAAGTTTCAAAAAAGTCGTAATTTATCTCTTGAAGAAAAAAAAATCCAATTTAGGGGTTGATTTTAAAATTTTTGTAAACAAGAATATGAGATGTTTAGACCATGGCTCTATTTTTTAACAACAAAAAAAATCGTGTATACTGGTATCAACACTTTTCTATTTGGGGGGTGTTTTTGGTGGTTTTTTTACAAAAATCAACGTTTTTATGTCTAGAGTTCTCGTTTCATAGTATAAGTGGTTATTTAGGAACATTTTAATCTTTTCTCTTCCAAACATCGCTTTGGTTAAGATGTCTACACTCTTCTTGGAATGGAAATTCCAAGTAATATATATTTTTATTGATAAATGATGATGAAATTACAATAGAATTTGTATGTCTATATACAATGTGAAAGGACACGCATCAAACAATGTGTCTCTACAATGTCAACGATAACATAAATATTCAATAGCAATATTTAATTTATTACAAGTTATCCCTCCTTGAAATACTCCGTCCTTGAAGTATTGGTTAAGATAAATGTTTCAATCTAAAATCTTCATTCTCCCAAGTAGATTAATTTTCTGGCAAGTTTCTCCACTTGACAAGGTATTCTTTAACAGATATGGAATTAAGCGTTTTATTTTTTACTTCTAAAATGCATTCGGGTTTTAGTACCAACTTCCCTTCTTCATCTAGCAAGGGTAACTTTGTTTGTATGTGGGTTGTTGGACCCAAATTTTTCTTTACTAGCATGAAACATGGAAATATCATGTAGTTTCCCTTTGTTTGGTATATATATAGCATATGCCACTTGTACTAATCGCTTCTGTACTTGATAAGGACCATAAAACTTTGGCGCAAGTGTATGATTTTTGAAATTTTTGAGTGAGGTTTATTTGTATGGTTGGAGACAAACAAATACCTAATCACCCACCTCAAATACATGATCAGTTCTCTTTAGATCTGATTGTTGCTTCATACGATTCCTTGCTTGTTCAAGATGGTCCTTCAAAATACGAATGACCTCATCGGAAGTAGTTAAATAGTATTTTATTGCAGGAACCTTAAAATTGTTGATAACATATTCTTTAGATGTCATAGGTGGATAGCCATATAAGGCTTCAAAAGGAGTCATTTTTATCGAGGTATGGTATGTACTATTGTACCACCATTTTGAAAAGTGTAACCAATTGAGCCATTGTGAATGGCGGCCATTCACGAAATTTCCAAGGTACCCTTCAAGGCATTTATTAACCACTTATGTCTGTTCATCTATCTGGGAGTGGTAAGAAGTACTCATAGTTAATGAGTTCCCAACTTGGTGGAACAATTCCTTCCAAAAATTGCTAGTAATCTTGGGGTCCCTATCACTGACGATAAATTTGAGAAACCCATGGAGCTTGAATATATTTTCTACATAGATATCAGCAATTTGACTAACTTTGGCCTTTGATGAAATCCCAATGAAATGGGTATATTTGGTTAATCAATATAGGATTACAAATATGTTATATTTCCCTTTAGAAATAGGAATACCAGTGATAAAATCTATGGATATTTCAGACCATTTATGAGCAGAAATATGAAGAGATTGGAGAATCCCCGGGGGAGCAATTGTTTCAAACTTTTGTCGTTGATAGGTATCATATTCAAACACATATGTTTGGATATCATTCTTCATCCCTTTCCAAAACAAGGATTGATGTATATTATGGTATGTTTTGAAAAATCCAACATGGTCTGTTGTCGATGAATCATGGTTCTCTTTTAAGACTTGAGTTTTGAATTTTGAGGAGCTAGGAAAATATATCCTTTTTTTGTACCACAATATGTCATTCTCCCATGAGTATTTGGAGTTTTTTTCCTTGTTGCTTTCAATTTCCTCTATTAGTTTCCTTATTTTTGGGTTTTTGGCGTACTCAGTTTGGACCTATGAGATCCATTCAGTAATGACTATGGAATCGGCACATTGTGTGGCATCATTTTCATGCTCTCTTGATAAGTTGTTTGCAACCAAATTTTCCTTGATAAGTTGTTTACAAAATGTCAAAATCAAAAACCTGGATTTTACTCTCCCATTTTTGTTGTTCCGATGAGAGATTCTTTTGGGTTAGGAAATACTTTAGACTGTTGTGATCTGCTTTAATGATAAATTTAGCTCCCAACAAGTATTGTTTCCACTTGACCAAGATGCATCATTCCCAACATTTACTTTTCATAATTAGATTTTGTTTGCTCATTTGGTTTTAAGTTTCGATTTTAGAAGGAAATGGGATGATTATCTTGCATGAGCATGGCTCATACGCTTGTTCATGAAGAATCACATTAAAGGATAAATTTTTTTGTGAAATCTGGGGATACCAAGACTGGAGTGGATTTCATTAAGGTTTTCAACTTTTCAAAACAAGCTTTAGCATTTTTATCCCATGTGAAGGCATCATTTTTTAATAGCAATGTTAACGGCACCACAATTTGTGCGCAATTACGAACAAACCTTCTATAGTAAACTGCGACACTTAGGAATCCCCTAAATGATGTGATTGATTTGGGGCTAGGCCACTCAATAATTGAAACAGTTTTCTTCGGGTCTACCTTGATGCCTTCAGTGGAAACAATATATCCAAAAAACTCTATTTTTTTTTTCCAAAACTGCATTTAGATTTGTTAGCGTAGAAATTATTTTCTTCAAGGAGCTTCAAAACTATCTCTACATGTTTGAGGTGTGAGCTCCAATTTTTGTTGTAAACAAGGATATCATCAAAGAATACCAGTACAAAATTCCTCAAGTACGGATGAAATAAGTCATTCATCACATCTTGGAATGTTGGAGGAGCATTGGATAGTCCAAAATGCATGACTCCAAATTCATATAAGCCTTCATGGGTGCAAAAAGCAGTTTTGGAAATATCTTCCTCTCAAAATATTTTTTTTCTCTTCTTTTTTTTCTTATGGTTTACAGCCTCGGAAATTATGGTCGGGGATCGCTACATCCACAGTAATAATTCTAGGGGGGCCACCTGAAGGGGCCTCACCCTGTCGGCTCTAGTTTTGGGAGACTAAACCCGAAGGACCCAGAGAGTTGGATTCGTGAGAATTGAACCTCCGACCTCAATATCAAACGGTCTTTGGACTTGGACTCCAACCAACTGAGCTAACCCTCGGGGATATCTTCCTCTCAAATTCTAATTTGGTAATATCCCAATTTTAGGTCTAACTTAGAGAAGTACTTTGCACTGTGGAGCTCATCCAATAATTCATCAACAAAGGGGATGGGAAATGTATCATTTATGGTAACTTTAATGCACGATATTAAATACAAAGTCTATGTGATATGTCCATATTCCTGACAAGTATGACTGGGGATGAGAAGGGACTCTTACTAGGTATAATCATTCCAAAGTCTAATGATTCTTGCACCAACCACTCAATCTTTGATTTGTTTCTATGAGACTCCGTGTATGATTTTTTCCTAATTGGAGCTAAACCTAGAATCAACTCTATGATGTGATCCCTAGAATGCGGTGGGGGGAGGCCATGAGGAGGGTCTTGGAAGATGTTACTATGTTTTCCCAGGAGTTGCTCTAATTTACTTAGATCATAATTTTGGCTTCCATCAACCATTCCTTCCATTGTATAGCAATGTAAGAAAATGGATTGAGCTCTCTTTTTAATCTTTTTTTCCATTTTATTTGATGAAACAATTTGGGGAGGAGGGAAGTTGATACCATACAGCTTGTACTTCTTACCATTTTCAAAGAATAGTATAAATTTTTCTTGTATATTTACGCCCATTGTACCGAGTGTTTCCAACCATTGGCCTCCTAAGACAACGTCGACCCCTCCAATTTCCATAGCATACATGGGCGATTTTAGTTTGTGTTCATTAATGGATAATTCTACCTTATGGAATTTTCCATCACATGAGGTAGTCTTGTTCCCTGGTATTGAGACTTGGAAACTGGAGGTAAGGTATATGAATATGTTTAATTTCTTTGCTACCCTGGACTCTATAAAATTGTGTGTACTTACACTATCATCTAAAACTGTCACCTTAGTATTTTTTTATGTAGCCAAACCTTTTGAGAGTTTCGGGTTGAGCGATACCAGTTATTGTGGCTACCGAGAGTGTTGGAGTTATGTTGGTTGCCTCGATGTTGGATTCGTTGACATCTATTTCTGAGTCCAAAGAAGATATATTGCTTGCCTCCTCATCATTATTATTGTCATTATAATTTTTTTACATAAGAAGAATTTTTTGCTTTTACCCTTATGTCATGGACGCCAATTAGGAGCATTACACTTACGGCACATATTGTTGTCCTTCTTTGCATTTGTTCTTAGGTGAGGGGGATATAAGTAGTCGATCAATATTCTTTTTATTTCTTCAATCAATTTCACGTTTTGATGTGCATGTTCAACAACATCCTTGACATCTAGTCATTTAATCCCGTTATGTATACTTGGTTAAACCCACCAATGGCAATTTGTAGAAGGCGCTCTTTAGATACATCATTGACGCTTGTAGCCAACACCAGGAAATTGTTAAAATATTCGTCCATTGTCCCATTTTATTGTAAACAAGTGAGCTTGGTGTAGATTTCGTCCTCTTCCATATCTTGAAATCATTTAAAAACATTTTTCTTGAAGGTATCCTAGTCTCTTACCATGCCTCCTCCACATTTAAAATCCCACAATAGAAACCAATCGCAAGCCGATTTGTCCAGGTACATTGTCATAATGTTTATTTTTCCGTATTCAACATAAATTTGGTGCATAGCGAAATATTTTTCAATTTTACTAATCCATCGAGTGCCATCTCGATTATTTTCGCTGTCAAACTTCGATATGTCAATTTTCACTTTTTGTATGACATTATGGTATGTGCATGTATGTGATTGGGAGGATGAGTTTGGGCTACTCATTCCCACGCCTCTGTTTTTAGTGAGTCGAGTTAGCACTTCATTATAGGAATTTATTCATCTTTTTTATCGTATCTTTTTTCAATTTGTTACATTAGGGTTGATAATATACCTTCAATCATTTCCGTAAGTCTGTTATCCACTTAATCGTCCACCCTTCTTGTTGCATCCTTAACTTCAGGTGGATTCCTCTCCATATTCCTCGTATTCATCTTGGAAATCTTGGTAGGCAGTTGATATTTAACTATTAAAAATTATTATTATAATAAAATAGTTATTATTATAAAAATAAAAATGTATTATATAGTTTTAATAGTTTTTGAGGGGGGTAATTTTAAAATATTGTAATAATAATTAATAATAATAATAATAATAATTAGCCCCAAGATTTAGCTCAAACGGTCGAGCACCCGTAGTTAGGCCTCCCAGCATGTGAGGTCGCGGGATCCATTCTCCTCGACACTCTTGGGGTTAGGTACGCAAAATGTGCCAAAGGTGTGAGGCCCCTTCGGGTGGGTCCGCCAGCTATTATTTCGTGGACGTAGCGATGCCGGCCGGTGGGACCGGTACGTGAACCACATTGAAAAATAATAATAATAATAATATAATATATATTTTGAAGTGGAACGAATTAGGGTTTTGAACCCTAGGCAATGGTAAGAAAATAGAGGAGAGGGTGTGAGGACTAGAGTGAGGGACAGTGTGTAAGGATGCGTGGGGTATTGTTTTTGGATGAAGGAATGTGGATTGGGAGTTGGTGAAGAGTTGTGTGCGCAGATGGGAGGGCGTGGTTGCGAGTAGCATTGGTGGCGTTGACTGGTGGCTGCGAGTAGATGTGTGAGGAAGGGCACGCATGTGCCATGTGAGGTTAAGCAATGCATGGAGGTGTTTATTTGAAGCGAGTGCGTGAGGAGGATAAGGGATGAGGAATGACGTGGAAGAGGAAGTGTGCGGTGAAAGCATGGGGGATGTATGAAGCATAGTAGCATAATTCGGCCGTATTGGTACTTTGTGTACAGAAATTTTGAATAAATTCAAATTCGTCGAATATTCGATGTAGGTGTAATACGATACGGATTATTAGTGGAGAATTAAATTTTGAAAACCAATTCAAAGAAAGAAAGAAAAAACATTAATTATTTAAACACTATAAAACAAAAATATCATTCAATTTCATGCTTACTTATTAAAATAACTATAAATAGGTAGTTTCCCTCTCTCACACTTCCATATGCGAGGTTGTTGAGATTTTATATTTTTGTTTTTTAAATATATGTTAAATTTTATTATATAAATGTCTATGTATATTTATGGTATATTTGTGAATATCTGATTAAAAATATTATATATAAGCAAGCTACTTCCGTATTTTATTCGTACTAGATATGTTTATTACATATTCGTTCTATATCGAATCGTATTCGTACTCAAATTATGCTACTATGGTATGAAGTGCAAGTGCGGGAGTATGAACAAAGTGTGGAGGGCGAGCTTAAGTGATTGGGGCGAGTGGAAGTGAGGACATGGTGTGAGGGAGAGGAGAGCAACGATTTGGAGAGAGTAAGATGGGGGTGGATGAAGAGCATGGAGGATGTGAGGAGAGAAGAGATGGATAGTGGGAGAGATGGTTGATGGCATAGAAGAGCATGATGGAATAAGGGAGCAGTCGAGGAAGTAAAGGAGAAAGCGAGAATGGCCTGTAGAATTCTTCAAAATCAACTAGGATAACTTGGCAAGCAGTCTTCTAGTATTCTTCCTTAAAATCCATGAACAGACTCGGAGAAACAAAACCTAGCTCTGATACCAGTTGGAATGGAAATTCCAAATAATATATATTTTTATTGATAAATGATGATGAAATTACAATAGAATTTGTATGGATATATACAATGTGAAAGGACACACACCTAACAATGTGTCTCTACAATGTCGACGATAACATAAATAATTAATAGTAATATTTAATTTATTACACTACTCACTTGTGGAACAATGTATCAAATGAATGGCCTTGGCCTCTACATGATTTCAAATCATATGGTACTTCGTGTTGATGTGCTTTGTTCGATCATGTAATCTAGGATTCTTATCCAACTTGATTGCAAAAGGGTTGTTAATCAAAAGAGGAGTAGGATTCACTTGTTTCTCCTACAAGTCCTCTAGTGTCTTCTTGAGCCACGCAATTTCTTTTTTTCCCTTTGTAGTAGCCTAATATTTTTCCTCTATAGTGGAATATGTTGGAATAGAATGCTTGTGTCATCTCCAAGAGGTAGTTGTTGACCCAAGACTCGTGAGGTATCCTAAAGTAGACACTCCATTCTCCTTATCACCATCAAAGTTTGAATCTGAATATCCAATTCATTTGAAGTTATCCATTGAGTATTTGAGTCCAAAGTCTTGAGGCCCCTTCAAGTATCTTACGACTCTCTTTGTAACACACCAATTTCCTTCATAATTTTTTTGCATGAACCTATATAGGATTCCAACTACAAATGAAAAAACTAGGTCTAGTAGTGGTAAGGAAGATAAGACTCCCCACAATTTGTATGTATTTAGCTGTGTCATCAAATTCATTCCCTTGTTTTGATGTTATCTTCAAATTTGGTTCCATTGGAGTAGAAAGAAAATTACATTCATGCATGCCAAGCTTGTTCAGTAATTCTCCAATGTACTTCTTTTGGGAGATGAATATATAATTTGGATTTTGAGTCACTTCAATACCCAATTAGAAGTGAAGATATCCCATATCAGTCATCTCAAAACCTTTGTTCA
The DNA here is from genome assembly GCA_027924585.1 of Larix kaempferi. Taxonomy (NCBI): domain Eukaryota; kingdom Viridiplantae; phylum Streptophyta; class Pinopsida; order Pinales; family Pinaceae; genus Larix; species Larix kaempferi. The sequence goes on from BSBM01001033.1 coordinate 9,279,982, forward strand.
ATTCTTTCTTTATGGATGCAATATGGCTTTCATTGTTCCATGTCATCAATAGATCATCTACATACACTACAAGGTATACAACAATTTTTCCAACTTTCTTGACAAACAAAGTTGCATCATCAATACTAAAGTGTTTGAAATTCAATTTTAGAATATGCCTAATTATCTTTTCATACCAGGTGTGAGGTGATTGTTTCAGGCCATACAAATACTTATTGAGCTTGCATACCTTCTATTATTCTCCCTTCATGAAAAAATTCTTCATGTCTATTTGATGAAATTTCCACTTATTATGTGTAGTCAAAACCAATAAAGTATGAATCGTAACCCATTTTCTTGTGGGGGAAAAATTCTTCTCATAGCCAATGCCTTCATTTTGTGCAAATCTTTTTTCCACAAGCCTCACCTTGTGCTTTTCAAGTGAGCCATCTTATTTGTACTTGTTCTTGTCGAACCACTTGCACCCAATTGGTTTGGTTCCAAATGGAGGTTCCACCAACTTCCATGTCCCATTCTTGATGAAAGCATCGCATTCCTTCTACATAGCTTCTTTCCACTCATCATGAGAGGCAACTTATTCAAATCAATTTGGTTCATTGTTAGCAAATAAATTCAATTCACAATCATATGAAACATCCATTTCATTTACATCGAAACTTGAATTTGAATCATATGCATCACCTCCATCTTCTTGCCTTGTTGAACTTCTAGTTCCTATATTTCCAACCTCATCGGGATGAACACTTTCAAGTGTCTTTGTGACCCACTTTGGAAATTTATGTGAGATTCCAGGTTGCTCAAATGTTTGAGATGGTGTTTCATTCTCATCAAGATTCAATCTTCCAATCCTCTCAATCACATCATCCAATCGAAACTCTTGTTCTGATGAAGTGGATATAACTTGTACATGAGGGGGATATGGTGTTGCAAAATGAGAGTGATCCAATATAGGGATCCCCCCTTCAAGATGTGGAATTTCATTAGCAAATTCATGATATGTATTTGCATGGATAAATCTATCTAGATGATCAAAATACCTATCAATAGTCTTCTCATTTGTATTCATTTCAAGAAAAAACACATCTCTAGAAATAATAAATTTTTATTTAACTCATCAAAAAAATGATATGCCTCAGTGGTATTTGAATACCACAAGAAGATGCACTTTCAAATCCTTGCACCATGTTTTTTTCATTGTTCCTTAGAATTTAAGGCATAACCTGTGTAACCAAAAACCCTGAAATGCCTCACTGAAGGAATGCAACCATTCCACATTTCATACAGATTCTTCTTGCCGAGAGCATGAGACAGAGAATATTATGCAATTGAAAGTATGGGGATCTAGGCAATTTGATCCCAATGGTGCCACTATCTTCTACATTGTCATTCAATTATTCAAATAAGTCTTTCCTAAAAGTCATGTGGCATGTAGCTCTAGTGTCAAATAACCAAGTATCTCTTTAGGAAGTAAATGAAGTATTGAACGGAACTTCATTTATACAAATATTGCAATGTGTAACAATGAAATGAGCATATTCAATAGATTTACTTGATTCGGGATATTTACCCTTTTCTTCTTTTTGATCATTCTTTGTGATCTTCTCCCATTACATGTGTTTGCCTCATGTCCATTCTTGCCGCAACTAAGAAAATGAATATTAGATCTCTCATTGCAGTTATGTATACCCCCATGCATCTGAAATTATTTCTTCCACATCCTCTCTTACTAACATCTCCTCTAAAATAATCATGTGATTGATTCTTCCCTTTCTGAGTAAGGCACATAGTCTCTCTAGTGATTTGAACTACATTCTTTTCCAATGCTTTCTCTAGTTCTGCAATTTTCTCCACCAAAGAGTTAAATTTGAGGGCCTTCAGTTGGCCACTAGCTTGAAGTGATTCAATATAGTGTGAATATGTGGTGTGGAGGAACTTTATGAAGGTCGTGAGATAAATGCATATCTTCACACCAAAGGCATCAATTACATGCATAATGGATTTAATTTCTGATGCTAAAGCCATGGGATCATTATCGTTCAACTCTAGGTTGAAGAGCTTCAACAGCAATTGAATGAGCTCTAATTATAAGTGTGGGCCATACAAATCCTTCAATTTATTCAAATCCCCATAAGAATATGTAATAGGTATGATATGATGACTCACCTCTTCACTTATTGCAGCAACAATCAATGTGTATGCTTTCTTGTCTTTGTTCTTCCATATTGCAAGCTCTTGTCCTTTGTGGGTTCTATAGGTTTAGCGACATTATCTCCTTCACAAATATTATCTCATGGATCATTAAAATCAAAGTGTTCTTGATCCTTCTTGACCATTATAGGTAATTCTCTTTTCCACTAAGCACTACTCCAACAATTGGAACAAGATAAAACATCTTCAAGAACAAAATCACTTGAGAAAAAGATACAAATTCGACAATACAATCTACAAGCTTTGCAACACAAGATACAATCTATTTGAATACAATCTTTGTAATAAGGCGCTATAATGGCTATATGTAGAAATGATAACATGCATATGTAATGACGCCAATAGCAATAACACTTTTGATTACATCAAAGATAACACTTCTACCAATAGCACACACGATACCAATAGCACACTTAATGAGGGTGTGCATTTTCAAATGAACTATGGGCCTACTTGGGATTCTATTCATATCAATCAAATCAATGACGAAAATGAGATTCAACTTACTTTGGACAAATTGACAAGTATCAGCTTCCAATCATCAAGTACATATCTATTAGGACACTTCACCATGCATATGAAGTTGGTTTCAAGTAACTCTACAAGCATAGTCAATGCATTCTATAAGTCTCACAAACTTCTCAACATAATGAGATAGACTTTGAGTTCCTTAGGTTTGATCCCACTAAATACATCCATTCCTACGTGGTGCTAAGAGGGAATACTAGCATGCAGATCGATCCAATGGAGTTATTTACAAAGGTAATATGCAACAGAGAGAATAATAACAAGTGATATGCACCATATAGAAATGGAATGTGATAGTAATATGTGTAGAGAGAATGCAACATTATGTGTATACCAACACATACAATGCATGCAAAAGGAGTCTAGAATAATGCAGACAAAGGTGGAGAGAAAATTGCGTCAAAGATATGGAGTAGTCACCTTTGCATCTCGATATACATTCAATTCAAAGGTGTGCGGGTAAATTTGTTGTTTCAAAATGAATCAATATATAATTTTTCATATATTTTGGTGCTTTCTGGGTGGAAAGATTGGATGAATTGGCTTGTAGGTCCCATTTTAGGGGAAGATATTACTTTGCATATTTGGGGTCCATAAATTTTGAGGCATGTTTGAGGGCTTAAACGATGTTTATTGGGGTCAAAATTTTGCAAGCACGGATTCCATCCCCTCGGCGATGTTCTACACTAAGGGATTTTGGACAGTGTGAATATCACCTCAATTAAAGTCTGTATGAGGAATTTATGCCTCTAGTGAGTTGACCTATCTTGTTGACCACCATGATACTGAGTGGATTCCATATTAGCTTTCATTACCCATACATGTGGAGGTATTCACTGTGAACTTTCAAAATATTATAGAGGGTCCAAAACTCTAACCCTAATCGGGAGTTTAGGCATGCAAAAACCCTAAAGTAACCCTAGACAACTATTGGGATATGTTAAATACCAGGACATTAGAAGGAGAAGAGGTTCCATTTTTATGGTATTATTGTATTTTTTCGTAGTTGAAAAATATCTAGGGAGTGGATGTTAGACTGTACCAAAGGAAGTAGGAGATCATGTGGTATCCATACATGCCATAGTGTCTTAGGTAACTCCATAGAGAGTACCACTTTCTGTGTATTTGCATCAATGCATATTGGAGAAGAAAAGAGAAAGGTAGAGTCCTCACTTTTGGTTGGGTTATTCCCCATAGTGGGTTTTCCCAAGGTATATCTTGTGTTATTTACATGTGGATGTGTTATTTTTCTCTAGCTATTTTCTTTTCAGTTTCAATTTATTTTAGGATTTTTTGGAATTAGGCTAACACAATGAACTAAGTTGTAATATTTGTTGTGGCGTGTTGTTCCAACGGAATATCCATGACAAATTATGGATCATTTTCACATAGAATATTCACACATCTATACCAGCTCTAAAGTTGGTCTAATGCTTACACTTTGTTTCTAGAGTAACATAACCATTGGAATCGAGGAAACCTAATCTACATGGATAGTAACATATACCAACATTAGGTTATGATGCTCTAAAATGGATAGAGGATTAGTGTAAGAATGTGTGGTGTCCCCAGACCCTAAACCAAGGCCAAGGACACTCGGGAACCCAAGGGGAATTTTGAATCAAAGTAATGCATAGCGGAATAAGGGTAACTAAGGTTAGGCTAGCATCCCAAAATCCAATAAAATAAAACAATTAGCCTTTTAAAATGAAATGCACGAATACAACTGCAGATCATTCCCCAAAGCACATGCTATGCAAGGTAGAATCAAGCATGAAATGAAACCACATATGAGAAAGCTATTAACATGATTTCAAACATGATATATCAAATCTATTATATTCATTTAAACTTTAAAATAATTATATGTGAAATCCACCAATGTAAATAAATAGATCTACAGGCTACCATGATCAATGATATTAATAGTGTTAAAAATAAGATCTACTGACTGCCACCTACAACCATATTAACATAAACAAAACCAGATATGAAGGATTCCATCTATATCCATATAAACTATAAATAGATCATATTCCATGGATTCCACCTACATCCATGTAAACGACAACAAAATCAAATCCATGAGCACATATATATCAGAAATTGCAGTAAATAAACATATAACAAAATACTCATATTAATGAAAAGCAACTTACTTCAACAGGAAAAAATTCCACCTAGCCATAGACATTTCGTTCTCATGCATATTTCAACATGACATTCACACCCGATCTAAGGCCATATATCCACAAGAGAGGTACTCTCAAACCAAAAGGTATGGTGCGATCATCTCAACACGACGAACACTACCACACAAAAACAATTGTATCTCAGTCAAACAGAAACCTTTTTCAATGAAAAAAAATTATTTCTTATTGTAAATGATGTTCCAAGCACAATGGAACAGGTCTCACAACCTATAAATGATCAGAAATATTTAAACCAGGACATATGATTGTGCCCTTCTCAACAGTGTGAGAATACCACAACTACAACTTTCACCATATCAACTTTCCCTTCCATCTACACTACCTAGTGATTTGTGATTCCCATCACTACAAAATCCCTTGGGATATCACCACCCTCACCTAGGATTTGCGAGCTATATTGGACAGAGTCAAGCAATGGGAGAAGGACTCATGTTGTGTAAGCATAGATCAATCTTCAATCCCCATTACAGGGTCTTCAAACCTCATTACAAGGCCTTCAATATCCCTGCATTACAATGCATCTCCTACTCAAGAGCATGTATTTCCCATACAAGAGAGCATTTCCCTACATTGGAGAGCTCAAAGAGAGAGAAGCAGAGTTAAAAAGAGCCAATTCGAATCCTTCTATAGCCATTTTAATTCCCAAGGGAGTGACTCGAATTCCAAGAGAGGTAACTCAAATTAACTGGGGGTTACTCAATTCATGAGAGAGAGGTTACAATTAGATATTCCCTTTCCCAAAATAGAAAAAGGTGAAACAAGATGGAAGTTACACTTTTTTTTCAAGTAGTGCAGGCTAAAAATAGTTAGTGAGGGCGCACTAACACATGAGAAGCATCACAATAAACTTTCAATATCCAAGGAGGGTCCACTAGCCAAGAGGATCCCACCAAAAATTAAAGAGTGTGTAATAGTACCTACATAAACAAAAATAAACAAAAATAGGGTCCAACAAGTAATGTTATGGAGAGCAACAACTCTTAGTCCTCAACCCCCTCACATATGGAATCCATTGCCTCCCATTCTCTTTAGTTGTCCATGTTGAAACTAGTTATTTAATTAAATAATAATAATAATAAATTCCATAGTCCCAGCAGCTAGTGCCCAACAATAAACAAAATAATAACATATGTCTGGGGCTTAACAGCCGGGGTATTACATCATGGTTTTCTTAGTGCCTTACAAGGAGAATTATTGGAAAACTGATATACCAACACACATAATTATGGAAGTTATAGTTTACATAATACTAAACATGGATAGGTAACACAGCAAGCAAAATATGTAGCAAGGCACGCCATCCAATAATAATGTATCAAGCCATAACAATTGTGGAGTTATCTAAAGACGCCAAAGATTTGATACCAATAAAAATCATAGGATAACACCAATTGTTGAATAAATAGTTTTGATGTGAACTTCATATAAATACATGAAAATTTGACCTTTGGTTTCATCTTCCAAGAGGTCGGTTCATACTCTCCTATGACTCTTCATATTACTTAATTTACTGATAATAATATTTACATTGTAAGCATATAATCCCTAGGATTAGTTTTCTAACAATATCAACATGTCTTCTTCTTCTTACCTTTCTTAGTCAATGGCCAATCATCGTTATTCCTTTTTTCGATCTAGTGAACAGAATCCTTACCATGGAAACCTTCATCATCTCTATCTTAATTGCATCCATGACCTCTCTCCTAGTTTTATCCACCCTTGCTCTTAAGGGCATGGAATTGTTGTTTATTCTCAATTTTACCTTCATCAAGCAAATTTTGTGTGCCCTAATTATCTACAAACACATAAAGAATCAAAGGTATAGTACTTACCATCTTCTTCTTTGGAATCCCAACTAGCATTGAGTGTCAAAAATAAAACATCATAGAGTGTCTTTAGATTCATTAAGGTCGGTTCTATATGTTGATCATCTTTCAAAAAATCCATTTCACATTCACCCAATATCAAATATAATGCCTTCGTGTAATCCATATGGTATTCAATCCTATCAAAGGAGGGAATATTAAGAGCAATCTACATAACTTGACTCTCATCAATATTTTCAAACAGAGTCTTCAACTTCTTCTAAAGTTGATTTGGACAATAGATCTCACCTATATAAAAGTGAATCTCCCTAGCCTGAGGTAGGTAGTCATTCCTTCTAAATACTCATCTTTATTCCCATTAATAAAGTTTTTTTGTATTCATCATTGGGGTCTAGAACCACAGTATTTGTAAACGACCAAATAGATTTACTCTATAATATTGTGCCCACATGCCATAGTTGTGGCCATTTAAAACCATTGGCTCTTTCTTGGAACTAATAATTGTTGAACTTTGGTTGTCATTAATGTCAACTAATTTCAAAGAGGATTTCAATTGATTCAATTTGAGTCATTGATGTCAACTGATGTCAAAGTGGATACAACATTCCTATGAAGTATATGGAAGCCACTTTGAAGAAGTATATGTGCAAGATGGTGAAGGACATGGATGCCAGTTTGAAGAAGTATATCTAGAAGTTGCATCCAGTCTGAATATGTGTGTCCAAGGATACATCATGCATGATCAGTATGAAGAAGCACGTAAGGAAGGTACATCATGCAGATCCAGTTCAAAGAAGAACATAATCAATGTATCCTACTACATGTGGTACCAATGCAGATATAAAGTCCACCAAGTCATACTCTCTCAAGGAAGCAGTCAAATAAATGGTTGGACAAATGTACATGTGCACAAGCAGCCAAAGAGTTGGTTAAGAAAAGGTACACGTGTGCAAGCATGTCGTGAGAAGACTCTAGAATGCGCAAGCATTGCTTGGTCAAAGATCAGGAGTGTGCAAACAGTAAGAAACTGAATGGTCCTGAAAGCATGCAAGTCTTGCCAATCAGAATACGCTTTCAGTTAGTAAAGGGTGCACAAGTTCCAAGAAGGGTACAACAGCTAAAGTTGTTTATGCGCAAACCCCACAAGTCGATGATACAGCAGATGCGCAAGTCCCACACGTAATGGTACTACAAGGGTCAAAGTACCACCAAGTAGAAGTTAGTTTATGTGCAGATTCTACATTGCATTAATACATCAAGAGCGCAAAACCCACAAGGGATGGTATGGAAAGGATCAAAGATTCATCAAGTTGAAGAGCAAGGATACGCACATACCTCAAAGAAATGGTACATCAAGAGAGAAAGAGTACATCACTAAGGTGTAAGTCCCACTAAGTTGTGGACCATGGATGTGCAAGACCCACAAAGGATGACACATCAACAGCACAGAAGATGACATATGGAAGAAGGGATGCCACAACCAACTGGTGGACATATAATCCATGCAAGACATGTATAAATAGAGATGCAAGTTGGAGATTTGAAGAAAGCTTGATGGTGAGATCATAGAGCTTCAAGTGGAAGATACAGATTTATATTCGGGGCATCAAGGGCTCGAGGAAAGTATAGCATGATTTGGAGAGAAGACGAGTGCACACATACAGAGGAATGATACAGCTGATGGTACACAGAATGATGTTGTAGATTTGTGACGAATGTGCAAATACTGAAAGGCAGAAACATAGAATTATGCGCAACTACGTGAATATTAAATGACAGGATTGCAAACAACACGCAGATAGTCACAGATGTTGTGAGTAAGGAAGTAGCGCAGAGACAGAACCAAAGTATATCAGGTGATGCGCAGATTTTTGGCTAATACATGAAGACTGAAGTGAAGTGTGTGAAGTTGAGAAGTAAATATAATCCGCGATGACAGAGCAGCAGCAGCACGATACAGTAAGCGTGTCATGATGAGGATGATCTGAGACAAGTGCGTTAAATTGAAAGGACGAATCAATTGATGCACGACATGTCGTAGGTTGTCTAAAACACTATGGCACTTAAACAGAACAGACACATCAGTAAGTGTGAAGTTCCATCTGTTATTGGTGCATTATATCAGAGCAACAAACTATCAATTGAAAGTACAAGATCAGTTGGTGAGTGCAATTGCGCAATAGTATATCGATGGAGCATACCTTAGCATAGACTATAGAATCAGTGAGCACACAGTACATGAAGTAAGAGATCAACAGAAGTGTAAAAGTGAGAGAAATGAGAAGTCAAGTGATGTATGCATTACAGTGACAGCGGATCGTCTACATACAAAGGTAGTGCACAGCAGAACTAATATCAAAAGATCAGAATTGTGCACAAGTTGAAAGTTCAGTAAATCAAAATCGTATATTGGATATCTGAGCGACAGGACAAGGCAAGGACCAGGGGGTTGTAGCCTCCTTCTAATTGGTTGTTGATTACACAGGGAGTTGGATATTCCTTCAGGTCGGTGCCTGTAAAACCAAGGGTTCGGTGCCTCCTTCCAGTTTGTGCTGGTAAATACAGGAAATTAGTGCTTCCTTGAATGTATTATTTTCATTCCAAAAGAGCATTTTGTGGTTTTCTCTCAATTGGGTTTCCACGTCAAAATCATGTGTGTTATGTGTACTTTGTCTTGGTGCATATATGATGAATGATTTTGTTTAAAATGGATTCATAACTAAAGATCAAGATTAATTCAAGACTAATATATTAAAGAAGGTAAAAACTTATGATAACTGCCTTAATACTGCTTCACCCCCCCTTTCAGTATTAAATCAATTCCAACAATAATCACTCCATGAATGTTATCCAATATGAAAGTCTAAAATTAGTAAATATACCTCAAATATATAACTCGAGAAGGATTTCATATACAATTGACAACCTACAAAGTAACCTCTAGAAAAGAAGGCTAGATTTTGAAACTCTAGCTCTGATACCATGTTGGAAAACCAAGGAATCACAAAATTTAATGACTATGAATACTAAGAGAGGGAGGTGGTGTCAAAATATTTGTATATCATGAAGTGCAAGTGAGCATAGATGAACATATGGAATGAATAATTATATGTGTGTGAATACTCAGTCCACTTTGATCACCTTAGGCATGCTCAAGATATTGATTTCATGACTCAACCTATGTGCCAATTGACATAATTAGGACCACTTTTAGTCGGTCCGACTAACCAATCAATATTCCACTATGGATATAAATACACAAACTAACGTCATAAATTCCAAATATGAGAAGACATTTATGTTCTAATTATCATGATAGTCGTCTAAGGTTAAGGTTAAGCTTTTTGCATGATCCAACTTTTGATTTAGGTTAGGTTTTTGGACTCTCTAGATCATTTTCAATACTCCACATGTGACTAGATCCACATTTGTGAACATTGAGATATAGCATGGAATCCACTTCATACTAAAATGGTTAAAGCACATGTGAACTTGCGAGATGTGTAACTTCCTCATATAGATTCTAATTGAGGTGATCTTTGGATTGTTGGAAAGCTCTCAATTAGTGAAATAATGTCAAGGGAATGTGAAATTTGTTCACAAAGTTGATCCCAAAAATGACCATTCAAATCCAGAAACAAGTTCTAGAAGTTTTAGGACCCCAAATCACAAAATCAAGATCAACACTTAAGATGAGCCCAACAACGCCATGACTCTAATTTCCCACCCCAAAAATTAATTGAACAAATGAAAACTTATATATTGATACATTTGATCACATATATAAATGCTGAATATAATGGGATATTATACTACTACAATGTACACATGGGAATAAATAAAAGTTTTGGAAGAAACATTTTCCACAAAATTGGAAAAGGTGCACAGGAGGATAGCTATTGAATTGACAAAAAAGATATTGCAAAACGTGAAAGTACCCTTCCATGATATTTATTTTTGGTGATCTATATTTTTCCAAATTAATGTTCCTTGAGGTTTGTTTAATTCAGTTTTATCTAATTCTAATTGTTTTGGTTGACTTTCTATTTTCACATGAGGGATTGATATCTTTGCACCTTTGATTTTCTTCTTCAAATTTTTCTTTATATTTGATTTGTTCTTCAAATTTGTAGAAGAGATCATCTTTCTTCAACAGAAATTTTGAACTTTAAATAGCCAAATGTCGATTTGTGGCCAATGACCGAAAGTTTTTGGAAAGAAACATAGTTGTGAAAGACCGTGTGGATAATAAGGCAGAGGTTGCAGAAACAGTTAGTGACTGCAACCATAACAAGTCCACTCCCATGACTATATAAAGAACACAAAGCAAGTGAGAAAATAGGAGATAGATAGAAGGCTGGTAGAGAGACATAAGAACAGAGCTTACAGTCGAATACATTCTCCCAACCAAGTTTGATTTTTGGGTTATGTATATGTGTCATGGGATTGTGGGTTTTGATGATGTACCTAGATCTGTGATGGGACATTCCACAGACTAGAGATTAAGGCTATAGAGTTGCTTGCATGTATTGTATCTCAGATCCACGAATGAATACAAATGAGAAGATTATTGGACCCCTTTAATTTTCAGTGTAGATGATGAATGGTGATGTCTATTCTTTACTTTATATCTATTGCACAACCATGTTATAAGTATCTTTTCATATGTATGATAAATCTATGTTACATTATGGTAAATAAGTAGATTGTTTCCCGGTATGTCCTCATCATAAACAAGTCTAAGATGTGCTTCGGGTGATACCTTTTCCTTTAGGGGATTGAATATGCCAGCACACTAGACTACAATGACCCTGTTTGTTGGCCCCTGCACAAGAACCTTGGTCTCATATTTGCGCCAAAAATATATGTATGGACAAGGATCGGTATTAATTAATTCTCTACTAGGGAATGTTTCTCTCCTAATAACAATTGAAGTGCCTTGGATGGGGCTCTAATACAATATAATGCACCAAGAATTCCATATAGAAAATAATAAGACAATAACGAGAAATCTATTTAGGATTAATATTTGAATTAAATAATATAATTGATTGGTTAATAGATAAGAAGGTAGGTAGATTGAGACTTGTGACAGTATACTTTAAATCATTCAATGTGTCATGAGATAAAAGGTTGTCACTCTTCGTTAGTTTGTGTCCCTCTATTTATTTTATTATTATTATTATTACTATTTTTATTATTTTCATATAGATCATATTCATTACAATCAAACAATTTGTATGCTTCTGACTCATCAAAGTAACCCATCGTAATACAAGCATGGATTTTCACGTTCAATTTATTATGCCTATCATCTAGAATATGAGCCACAGTATACATTAAAATGTTTTGAGATGCCTAAAAAATGTTACTTTTACTCTCCATCTCTCAGGAGGAGGAGTATCCCACGGAACTTGGGTTAGAACCATATTCAGAAGATAACTCAAATAGTAGACATCATCTACTCAAAATCTAGCTGGCATACCTTTCGCGTAAGAAATTATCTTGCCATTTCAACCAAAGTTTTATTCTTTATTTCAGCAACATCATTCTTCTAAGGTATATAAGGTACATATATATTCCAAGAAATACGATTACGTGGCAAGTAACTATGAAATGCCCTCCTCACAAGATATCTTATTCCATCATTGGATCTTAAACATTCCATAGTTCAACCACATTGCATTTCAACTAATGCCCTAAATTCTTTGAACTTTCTAAATACATGGTCCTTATTATTCAAGAAATACACCCAAGTGTACCTAGAAAAGTTATCAATGAAGATCAAAACATAACTACCATCGACAATTGATGGTCGATTCATTACATAAAGGTCATTATGGATAAGTTCCAATTGAGTCTTTGGGTTTCCAATACTCCTTGTCTCAAATTCAACCCGATGATACTTTCCAAGAAAAAAACCTTCGCATATATCATAAGAAGGAACTACCTTCATTAATCCATTTACCATCTTAAATTTAACCATTAATTTCATGCTTTGGAAATTAAGATGTTTGAGTCTCTTATGCCAAAATCAACATCAATCGCCAATCTTGGTTATGAGCGCAAGTATTCTTGGATCCTACTTGGATAAGTAATAAAAATTATACAACCCATATTTAGGGTCAAGAATACCCTTGGAAACGACAACAAAGTCATTGGTGATATCCTTCACAACAAAACTATCAGGCTAGAATTCAACCTTCTTACTAGTTTAGTTTAGTTTGGGTATAGACAAGAAATTGGATCTAAATGTTAATACATTATACACATCAATTATCACACCATTATAATATTCAATCCTATCACAGCCGGCAATAATGAGTGCATAATCATTTGCAACAAATATTTATTCTCATATGATGGGTGCAACTAGAGTCAACTATCCACTTGCTTTTAGAAATGCGAGCATGTAACTCTTGAGAAGTACTAATAAAAGGATGTACTTATCTCCCTTACATTTTGAGAGTTGATATTGTAGGTTGTTTAGTCCATTAGTCTATCCCTCACCTTCAATCCTTTTTACCTATTCCCTAAATTCATGATATTCTTCTACCAAGTCTTTTCAACATGTCTTGCCTTTCTATGGTATCAATATGTCTTATTCTTCTTACCTTTCATAATCAATGGTTGATCATCATTATTCTTTTTGTCATTGTAGATGTCAATGATCCTTATCATGGCACCCTCCATCATCTTTCTCTTGATTGTGTCTACAACCTATTTGTTAGTCACTATCAACATGTTTCCTCAAGTAGATGGACCTATTGTTTACTCTCAAGTTTGCCTTCATCAAGCTACTTTTCGTGTGCCCTAATTAGAAAAGCATGGAAAGAATCAAAGGTACAGTCCTCACCATCTTATTTTTTGGAATCCCAAGTAACACAAAAATTTGAACATAACACATCATAGGGTGTCTTTAGATTCATCAAAATCAATTGTATAAGTTGACTATCCTTTTTAAAATCCTTTTCACATTCACCCAATATCAACTATAGCTCCTTCATGCAAGAAACATGGTCTTCAATCCTAGCAAAAGGAGAATTAGGAGAAATCAACTTTTCTCAATCTACATGATTTGACTTTTTCTCATTTTTTTATTATCATAAGGTTTCGCCTTTAACAAGATATTCCTTGGAATCCTAGCGTCAACTACTTGGTTATGATAATTCTATAAAGAACCAAAAAAAACAACACTATCTCCTTCCCAGTATTATGAGTTCATATTGTAGAGGTTGATTACCTCACTAATAGAAGAACGATGCAATTGAGTGAAGGGTTCATTTGAATAAAATTGGGGGCATATCATTGCATTCCCCTACTGTGATATTAATACTCATTAAGTTTGTGATGGAAGTGATGCAGAAATGGCCATACATGTAGGATCTAAAGGAAGAGGATTTATAGTACTCGCTCTCCCTTCTTCTCAATGCATCAAGGTACCAAAGTCATTGATTATGTAAGGAATGGTTCATTCCTACATGTGATCTTTTTATTATGGTTATGTGGATTTGGAATGCATTTCTCCCCTTCCTATCAACCCCTAGATATTTTAATTTGAGTATAGAGGTTATATTGAGGCAAGAGTGTAGATTGTTGTTTTATGAAAGGGTATTGTAGCCTAGTGGAATTGTTGTCTACTCTAGATATTACTCATCTTGGACTTTTCAATGGCCCATAGTAGGAATGACAGGTGTGTGTTGTGTGAATTGGATAAAGTTATGCAAAAGATGAAGAGGTGCAAACAAGGAATCTGTGAGGTTCAAAACAAAGTGGTCAATTCAACCCTTCAAAGGAGCCAATGGCATGAGACGTGGGAAGGAAATTTGTTGGTTGAAACTAAAGAACAATGTAGGTATGTTGTGGAGATTGTGGCTTAGCTAAAAAATTTGTGAGAAATGGAAAAGAGATTATATCCTTCATGCATATTCAAACAAATGAGTATTTGTAGTTGGACTTGAAGTTGAATACGATGGTTTCTTTAGTTGTTCATATTTTCCATTTTCTAAACCTATCCCCCCACTCGCCGAAGGTAATTCATCCCATCCCGGAATTGACCATTGGTCCAATTGGTGAATAATCTTCACATGGCTTTTTGGGACTCAAGGTTAGGGAAATTATGATCCAACACTCTTCCTTTCTAAAATTGGACGTATTTAGGATGGATCTTTCTCCAAGGATCTCCCAATCATAGAAAATTACAAGGGGGAACTTGTTAATGAGTCTTAGGGGACCAAAAGAACCCTTAAGGGGCCAATGCTCTAATTTTCCTTTTGTATGAAATTTGATGTAATTTTTTGTTAATTTTGGGTATCTTCGTGGTAATATAATATACGTGCCAGTTACTTCAAGTCTTGGTTATCTAGCTATTAGGTTTTTGGAATAAAAACTTGGTAATTTTGATATTGGCTACAACCATCTCTCTCTATGTTTATATTACAATGCAAACTAGTTAGGTCATGGTTTTTTTCTAAAGTAGTGATATTGTGATTTTTGGGTCATATTTGTAGCTATGAGTTATAAAAAAATTAGGAGTCAAGATTTAGGTTCAGGGGTTATGGAGGTTAGGTTTCTTAAGTGTTAGGGTTTACGGTTTAGGTGTTAAGGGACATAGATGTTAAGGTTTAAAGGGGTTATGGGTTGGTTATAATGGTTATTAGTTAGGGTTTGTAGTTATTATGATTTTGTAAACATGAGTTCAAGTGAGGTTGACTCATAATCAGGATAATGACATTAATAACCGGATATTCCTTGCTACAGATTTATATGAAGCTTGATCATAACCAAGAGAATAATGGCACTAACTTGATATTTTCCCCTATCAACTTCCACGAGGCTTGCTCATAATGGGGAGAATAATAAAAATAACTTGAGATTTTCCCCTATCAACTTCTATGAGGATTCCTCATAATGGGTAGAATGATGAAAATAACTTGAGATCCCTTCCTATATTTTTTTATGATGCTTACCCATCATTGGGAGAATTACAATAATAACTTTAGATTATCACATATCATTTTCTATGAGGCTTGCAAACAATCCGTAGAATGACAACAATAACTTGAAATCTACCATATTGATTTCTATGAGACTTTCTCGTGACTAGTAGAATGATGGAAATAACTTGAGATCAACCCCTATTAGTTTCTATTACAATCTGAAGAAATTTCTTGCAATTGATAAATGTTCTAGATAGAGGCTCATCATGGATTATTGAATAAACAATGTACATGAATTTATCAATAGAAGTCTTGAAACCATTCTTTTTAAATTTCCTTCTAAATATATGTGTCCAATCAATGTCCAACAAGGG
Source organism: Larix kaempferi (assembly GCA_027924585.1). Taxonomy (NCBI): domain Eukaryota; kingdom Viridiplantae; phylum Streptophyta; class Pinopsida; order Pinales; family Pinaceae; genus Larix; species Larix kaempferi. The sequence continues at coordinate 9,296,070 of BSBM01001033.1, forward strand.
GTTACCTTGTTGGTCAACTTCAATTAAACTTAAATGTTCAAAGTGAACAACCTGAATATACAAACAAGATAGATCCAAGTATGACCGATAACAAAACATCTCAATGAAGAGAACTAGACCAATTGGCTATTAATGGCATCTGATAGGTGCATTGGGTAATTAAATATTTCAACTTGCATTATTTTATTCATAAACAAAAAATAACCTCATCTACAGTGCCAACATCATCATACCCCAAAATCAAACAAACCATAGAAAAATTCCCTTTCAAAATTTTGAGAATATGCAAGTTTAGAAAGGAAAAATAGTCTCCAAGACATTGTGACTCCTTCAAAAAAGAATTTAGGAACCAATTATCCTTTTTGGTTTGATGTTAATCAATTGAATTCAATGGATAATGCATCCCCGTCTAATAGGGTAAGATTATTAGGTAATAAATGAATTTCGGAAATAACATCGGGATTATTAGGTAATAAAATCAATATTTTAAGGTCCAATAGGAATATTGCAGTAGTTACATCATTCATGGAAATAGTTCAAAAGCTACATGGAACCCCCAATATTATTGTAAGTGATAGAGAACCAATTTTCACTAGTAATTTTTTGAAGGAAGTATTTTCTTGTTTGGGCACTCAATTGGCTCACGGATCATCTTACCATCCTCAATCTAATGGGAAAACTCATATTGTGAATAAATGCTTAGAAATGTATTTCGTTACTTTCCATCTGATAAACAAACACAATGGATCAAGTGGTTTCCATTGACAGAATGGTGGTACAACACATCTTTCCATACTTCATAACAAATGCCACCATTTATGGAACTTTATGGCTATCATCCTCCTTCCATCACATCATGCTTGAAAGAGAAAGCTAAGGTTCAAGCAGTGGAGGATCACATAGAGCACCAACAATAAGTTCTCCAATTATTGAAGGATAACTTGGTTATATCACAAAATAGGATGAAACAACAAGCAAATCAACACCGTACTGAAAGGGAATTTGAAGAGGGATATTGGGTATTTTTTAGGCTACAACCATACAAACATATGCCCATCAAGCAACAAAATAAGGACAACAAATTAGCACAAAAGTACTATGGTCCCTATAAGGTGTTGCAAAGGATTGGAAGTATGGCTTATAAATTGGATTTACCACCAACTTCATGTGTACATCTAGTCTTCCATGTTTCTTTCCTAAAAAAGGTAATTGGTGACAAGATCTCATTCCATATTATTTTACCTATATCAATGAAGAATAAAAATTAATACTAGAGCCTGAAAAATCATTAAGATAAGGATCAAGAAACTACAAAATCGAGCAATTACTAAGTACCTCATCAAGTGGAAGAACTTGCCAATAGAAGAGGCAACATGGGAATATGAGTTCTTCATGCATAAACATCTAAAGTTAATCAAATGTTGAGGACAACATTTTTTTGAAGGGAAGAGTCATGTTTATCCCTATATATTGTGACATTACATTTATATTAGCATATTAGTATTATCTTTATTAGTCGGATAGGACCAAACTATTGTAATTATATAGGCTCTGGAATTGTAATTGTATAGTTTAACTCACACACACACACACACACCAAGGAGATCTAGGTTAGAATCATCCCATCTCATCTTGTTTTTTATCTAAAATACATTGTAAAGGAGGTTGATTCCTTGAAGAGGTTGGTTATTCAGCTTTTTATTGCATTATTAAGGCGTTGGAATACTACCTCTTCTTGTTTTATGTTATTTTTTGGAATTTATTGCATAACAAAGTATGTGAGAATTATCCAATATACCATTTGACAATTATTCTTGTGAAGGTCCGTTGATACAATGAAATCCAAATTGATTTTTCCATGACATTGTTAAAGGAACACCAGAGATGAAACGTCACCATGTGGTTGGATGGTCACCATGTGGTTGGATGAGGACTCTAGATGAACCTTCAAACATCAATATGCTAGATGGTAACTTGGTAGGCATGGCCAACCAAATTGAATCATGGAGGATGAGGTCATTAATGAGACACACCAAGTTTGGAAGGTTCAAACTAGCCATATAGTACATGGTTTGGTCTCCAGTAATGGTTGCAAAAATGTTGAATCAAAGGGATGTGTTGTATGAGTTGGTTTCCAAACTAATGTCCCCAAAAATTTAACAAGTTCGCCAGTGGTGTGAAAATGGTTCTGAAGTGTGTTTTGAATGGTGACAAAAATGGCATTGGTAACAAGTTTTCTTGGTGGATGGCATAAATGCATGCCTAACACACACTAATGGAACACAAATAATTTACAATGTGTAACTAGGCCTTAAAAATGTCTCAAATGGTGGTGATTAAGTCCACCAATGACACAGGTGAAGTTGTGACAGATATAGTTATAGTGATACACCCAATGGACTAAAATCCAAGAGGATGGCAATGATTTGTCTCATATGCCTTCTCAATCCCATAAAATCCACTTAGTGGAAAACATATTCCATGGACATTAGGATAACTCTTATCAGATCATGGACAAGGGATTATCAGCTTCAAACAATAAAGGGGCAACACATGGCTTGGAAGAATTGGGAGGGTTCATCAAACTACCAATCCTAAACTAAGCATTTAACATTCAAAAGAGAGTGTGCGCTAGTGTTGAAAAACATATCCCCTAGAAAAGCATTTCTAGTTCTTGTTATAATAATAATAATAATAATATAATTAACCTAATGAAAGGTCAAAGGGAACATACCCTTCACCTCGTGACAAGTCAATGCATAAAACTATACCATCACAAAGCTCATTAATCATCATTATATCAAAGTCTTATCAATCATTTTCAAATTAGAGATGCATATATCAATGTTGAAGATACTTAAAATATCAATTAAAATATTGGAATTGTTTAAATTTCAAATTATTAAAGATAAGTTGCAAGCAAGATTGACTTTCTTTTGTTTAAATTTCTTATTTTTTGTGTTTTGTAATTCTAATCATTCTTATATACATATAATTATTGATTTATAGAAAACTATTAAATTTAGGAAAAATAATTTTACCTGTGATTATTTTTTTAAATATACAAAGCTTTTGAAGAAAGAAAAAAAGTATTATAAAGATAAAACGATCCCATATTTAAATTTTATATGAATTACTTTATTAATGTAACAAATTTGTAAAGTAGCATTATTTTAAAGTCCATAATGTTGAAATTGTCCCTAGTAAGTGTTCTCCTAGTCATTTTATGCCTAAGTAATTAATGAGGGAAAAGGGGACATGACCCTTGTATTAATTGCTTGAGATGAGCAATTAATTAACTTTATTATTATAAAGTGACTTTTGGTGTATTTAAGTGGTAAATGAATAAATTTAATTTATGGAGAGAATTATGAGATTTTATTCTCATCCATTGATCTAAACCAATGTGGGCACTTGGATTAGATGACTCTTCAATTACCCTTGAGAGGCAAACCAAGAGACAAGAATTTTGAATTAAATTGGATTTCCCTGTTTCATTTTGCACACATCCCAAGAGAGTTGGAGAAGTGGAGATTATCCCAAGAGAGTTGGAGAAGTGGAGATTATTCCAAGAGAGTTGGAGCAAGTCGATTTTGTGAGGAGAGGAAGGAGACTTTTGGAACGAGTTCCAAGGCACTAGTACAGCAGTGAGACAATACCGTACAGCAGTTCTAGGCACGCTTTTTGAGAAGAAAAATAGTGGCATGCATTTCCAGTAAGCGACATGAATTTCGAGACAGAGCAAGAAATCCATACAGTGTGTACATATGTATAGTCCTTACATATGTACATTATGTACCGCACGTACAGTCCGTACATTGGCATGCAAATCGAGGTCTGTTGAGATATTGTAACTTCTAAGAATATTATATTTGTACTTTATTATTCCGGAGATGTTTCATTCCTCCGTGAAGATCTTATATTATATCCGGAGATGTTTATTCCTCCATCGGATTGTGGTAACTTGGGTTATTAGACTTCCCTAGTGGGGGTCGGCCTTGTATGTGTTATGTGGGTCAAAGGGTTATTAGACCACCCTAGAGGGGTCGGCCCAATCGGTTGTAATGGGGTGTTTAGCCCAGTAATTAAGTTGGGGCCGACCTAACTTGTGTAAAAGTCAGTCGGGAAACAAGTATAAGTAGAGGAGGATGTTCCTCACTTATCACACTCATTCATTCTCTTGTGAGTGGCGCACTTGTGAGAGAGAGGTCTTCTATGGAGGAGGAGGAGCTCTGTCTAGGGTTTGCATCTTTGTATTTGCTGGTCATCTATATTGAGGAAGCTTTGCTGGGTTTTCTACCCCATGAGGGTTTCCCAGGATAAATCTGTGTCTCTTGTATTTATGTTGTGCTTGTTGTTTCTTCAATGATCCTGAATATGCTATTGTTGTGAAATGAAATGTAATGCTGATATTTTTTGTCTTAGCATATTGAATCTTAACATGGTATCAGAGATGACCTGAAGGAAGGCAAGGTATGGCACTTACAACACTTGCTTCACTTACAACAATTTCAAGGTTAGGGTTTTATATAGAAAAAACCAGTCATCGTGGAACTTTCTCTATAAATCCATTTTGGAGCAATTTCAGGATTTGAAACCTTTACAAGTCGTAGATAACATTCCCATGTACCTTGTGTCCAAAGGACACCCTCAGATTCGTTGTACTTTGTGAGTTATGATCAGTACAAGTTAGGGTTTTTGCCTCTTCCAGATCTCAGTCATAATCAAGTGACCTAGGAAAAAAGGTCATAAATTGGGATAGGAAGCTCCAAATGAAATTTCGTAAAATCTAACAGGTAGTACACAGACTGTACTATCTCAGGAAACTTTTTCAGAGGTCGAAGTTGAACCAGTGACATGTGGCACTCCGTACAAGTTCACTCTCTTATTTTATCCCATAAACAGGTCACGTTGTGACACTTGGCATAACTATCTCTCAAAAAATACAATTGAGTTCAGACCTGTCGGGATGGAAAGATGATAGGTCAGGATACCACAAAAAAAATTTCAGACCCTGTGGATCAAAAATTTCGGAGTTACAGCAGAATCAAGCAAGTACATATTTCTGTCAAAACAGAATTATTTTTTTGGAGCACCTTCATTCATGGCTTCCAGAATTTAGGGTTTCGAAGAAAGTTAGAATTTTTGGAATCGGAGTCCACGGCTGAATGCTACTCAGTAAAATCGAAATTTAGAGACCAAGATCGAATTTTTTGGTTGGGTAGAAGACCTGGCTTGATCAAACCCCAGTTCGGGATTGTGATCGGAAAGATGGAAAATTAGGGCTTCAGCAAAAGTTGGAATTTTTTAATTATGTGACCATGGCTAGAAGCTCCTCAGAAAAATAAGAGTTTAGAGACTTGGATCAAACCTTTTGATTAGGAAGAAGGGTGGGCTCCATCAAACTCTAGTTCAGGATCCTGTCCAGAAGATCCAGAAGTTTCAAAGGAAATTTTTGAGGGGTCAAAATTTTGGAGATTGCAAAATTGAAGTATGCAAGTTTGATCAGCTCAGCAAGACACATCCTTCCATCCATTCAGAAGTGTGAAAGTCAAAGATTGAATTTTTAGGGTTTCTCTAACAAACCCTAATCGAGCTCCAGATCCAGTTTCAGGGGGAGTTGAGGCTAAGGCCTTACATAAGAAGACTACAAGAAGTCTCGACAAGTATGACTTAAGAAGATACAGGTATGTCTTGAAATCTGATTCTTGATTAAGTTCATAATATGTTTGTCTTCATATTATTTATTAGTACAATGTTAGAATTGTCTTATCGCCCTAGTAAAAGTATGTGAATGATAGAAGACATTCATTGATTAGGGCTATATGATTGTACTAATGCACTGTGGTGTTGTATGAGGTTGATGTTGTCTGTTAACAAGATACAGGTACATCACAAAAGTCAAATCAAGTTCCATGACCATGATAACATGAATACGAAGACTCATCCATAATCCTTGATCATATGGAAGTTCTACTTACGAGGTATGTATGACTTTGTTCTACTATGCTTAACCTATGAGATATGCAGGTTCTAGCACAAGATCTCTAAATCATTGAAGAGAACAAAAGAAGATATTGTGTGGGTATGTTAAGACATGACCAAGCTTGATAATCCAGGTATGTTTTCCTATATCAAGTTCGATTCCTACTTTGTTAGGATCTTAGGTAAGTATACCAGTGTATGAAATAATCATGACCATACATACTTAATATTATTTAGAATTATAATGTTCTGATAATATTGAGATTATACTAATAAATGTATGTTTGTGTATGAGATCATGAGGATGACACTAGTGCACACTTGAGCATGCATAGTGGTACAGGATGGATAGAATCTCATGACATGGAATGGAAGTCGAGACCAAGAAGGATGCAACCTCACAAGACATAAAAAGATAAGTATTTGAATTGTTATTTGAATTACTGAATAAGTCTATGATATTGCTCGTAATAGTTGTATGCATATTTGTATTCCTAGAATATATCATGCTGAGTGTAAACACTCATATAGCATTGAACAGTATACTACTAATATGCATATGATTGATAAGTTGGACAAACATTCCATTGTTGATTGTCTAGAATGAAACCTCTTTGCTGACATGCTGAGAGCTGTGCACGCTCTCGATAGTATGTTCTGGTAGAGATGGAAGGCATCTAGATAGCCACTGTATGCATACAGGATATGGAAAAGTGTTGTGCCAAAGTATTGGTCAACATAGTTACATAACTATGTAAATCATATATGTATTCATAATAGGTTATCATGTCAACATGATTTGATGATTATGAAGTATTACTAATCATGTACTTAATTTTGATTTGTAGGAAAGATCATGAAGAATGATGAACACCGAACAAGTGATGGATGTTCAACAAGAAGATTTACAAATCAAACATAATATAGAAGGCTCGTGGCTAGAATATTCTCTTAGAAAGAGGAAGAGGATCATGACGAGATGTTTGCTCCAAGTGGCTAGATAAGACCATTCTCTTAATGGTGTAATTGAAGAAGAAGTGTGAATCAGGCTCTGTACGAGTACTTAGGATTGATAGTCATTTGATGAGCTTAATGATCACCATGGGTGATGAGGATCTCAACCTTTGCTACAAGTTTGAATATGGTTTCTATACACAGATGACATGGATGCAAGAAGGAACTCACCACAGAGTTCGAATGATATTGAGGCTCATATCAGTAGACCCATCTGACGAGAGATGGCACAGATAGATATGCAAAAGATCACTCAATGCAGAGTGTGAATGATGTTCAGTCACAGAGGGAGAATTGACAGCTTCCTGACAAAGCTTGGGCTTTACCAGAAGTAAAGCCGATCCTAACCTTTACCTTAAGGTTATGGATGATGAACCTATCATACTATTATTGTATGAGGATGATCTCTTTCTGACAGAGAATGAGAAACAGATCATGAAAAGAAAGAAGAAGATGGCTGCAGAAATGAAAATGAAAGATCTCATATCGATGCATTACTTCCTAGGTCTGGAAGTATGGCAAGGCTCAGAAGGAATCTTTCTCATCCCGGGAAAGTATGTTGTGGAAATATTGAGAAGAATTGATATGTTGAAATATCAATCCATGGCCACTCTCATGGGTTCCGACTTGAAGTTGTTAGTTGATAACTCCTCAGAGTTAGTTGATGTGACTCTGTACAGACATATTATTGGATCGTTGATGTATCTGACGAATACCAGGACAGATATATGCCTTGCTCTGAACACCTTGAGTCAATATCTAGTGGAAACTAGATGTGTTCACCTGATAATTGCAAAGCATGTGATGAGGTACCTAAAGGATACGATAGACTTTTATCTATGTTATCTTGGAGATCATGAATTCAAATGTCTACACAGATGTTGATTCGGCAAAAAGTGTATCAGACAGGAAGAGCACATCGAGAGGATGTTATTGTCTAGGATCAGCCATGATCTCGTGGTTTAGCAGGAAGTAGTCTAGTGTGGCTCTAAGCACAAGCGGAATATATGGCTGCTTGCTCTGCTAGTTGTGAAGCGGTATGGCTTCAGGATTTTTTGACTTAGAGATAGACCCAACTGTGATCCTATGTAACAAATAGAGTTGTATCAGGATGGCAGAGAATCCAGTGTTCCATGATAATTCAAAGCACATAGAGATCTGACATTTCTATATACAAGATATGGTGCAGAAAGGAACTATAAAGTTCGAATTCGTAACAAGTTTCCAATGTACTAACCAAACCTATACCTCAAGTAAACAAGTTACCGATGTACTAACCAAACCTCTACCTCAAGTAAACAAGTTATCGATGTACTAACTAAACCTCTACCTCAAGTAAAGTTTGAGTATTTCCGATACAAGCTTGGTAGGACTCTTCTCAAAAGGGGGAGTGATGTAGACACTGATGATGAGATTGCCCGCATCAACAGTGAAGTCGATGATGAGGATACCTGTATTGATGATATGTATACATGTATTGATGAGGGTACCTATGTTGGTGATGCCGACAGAGAGGTTGGTGGATGGTCCTTAGACAGGGTCTAAGTTGACAAGGGGATTGCATCATCCTTGAACACATGTTCTAAAAGGATCCCTAGACAGATGTCTCCGAGAAAGAAGAGGGATTGCGTCATCCTTGAACACATGTTCTAAAAGGATCCGTAGACAGTTGTCTTCAAGAATGAAGTCCTTAGTGGACAGGTGGGGATTGTATCGTCCCCGGACTTCGGTCCCTTGAATTGATCCGTAAACAAATGTCTCTGAGAATGAAGTCCTAAGTGGACAAGTGGGGATTGTATCTTCCCCGAACTTCAGTCCCAGAATTGATCCGTAGACAGATGTCTCCAAGAATTAAGTCTTGAGTGGACAAGTGGGGATTGTATATTCCCCGGACTTCGGTCCCAGAATTGATCCGTAGACAGATGTCTCAGAGAATGAAGTCCTGAGTGGACAGGTGGGGATTGTATCTTCCCCGGAATTCGGTCCCAGAATTGATCCGTAGACAGATGTCTCCGAGAATGAAGTCCTGAGTGGACAGGTGGGGATTGTATCTTCCCCGGATTTCGGTCCCAGAATTGATCCGTAGACAGATGTCTCCAAGAATGAAGTCCTAAGTGGACAAGTGGGGATTGTATCTTCCTCGGGCTTCGGTCCCAGAATTGATCCGTAGACAGATGTCTCCGAGAATGAAGTCCTGAGTGGATAGGTGGGGATTGTATCTTCCCCGGACTTCGGTCCCAGAATTGATCCGTAGACAGATGTCTCCGAGAATTGAAGATAGGACTGCATCGTCCCTGGACCTCGGTTCAAAAGGTACGTGAGAGGACTGCATCATCCGTGAACTGGGTTCAAAAGGTACGTGAGAGGACTGCATCGTCCGTGAACTGGGTTCAAAAGGTACGTGAGAGGACTGCATCGTCCATGAACTGGGTTCAAAAGGTACGTGAGAGGACTGCATCGTCCGTGAACTGGGTTCAAAAGGTACGTGAGAGGACTGCATCGTCTGTGAACTGGGTTCAAAAGGTACATGAGAGGACTACATCGTCCATGAACTGGGTTCAAAAGGTACGTGAGAGGACTTCATCGTCCGTGTGCCTTTGGTTCAAAATGTACGTGATGGGATTTCATCGTCCCCAGACATGAGACTTGTCTTAAAAGGATAAGGAATGATCCTCCTGGAAGTTGATCGAGATTGCATCGTCCCTAGACATGAGACTTGTCTTAAAGTGATAAGGATTGATCATCCTAGATCTTGATCTGGATTGTATCATCCATGGACCTATGTACTAAAGAGAGCGGTATTGATCATCCTGTAATATGATCATGTGTATTACAGAGTATGCTAAGATGATGATCCAGATGCTGTGGATCGAGATGATGATCCAGATGCTGTAGATCGAGATGATGATCCAGATGTTGTAGATCGAGGAGATGATCCAGCTGCTGTAGATCAAGATGATCCAGATGTTGTAGATCAAGATGATGATCCAGATGTTGTAGATTGAGATGATGATCCAGATGTTGTAGATCGAGGAGATGATCCAGATGCTGTAGATCAAGATGATCCAAATGTTGTAGATCGAGATGATCCAGATGTTGTAGATCGAGATGATCTAGATGCTGATGATCGTGTGACGACGATGCTGTTGATCGTGAGGATCCAGATGATGATATTGTTGTAGCTATTCAAGTGTTGCAGAAGATGAAGATTCAATACTGAAGATGTTGATGTTCCAGTATTGAAGATCTTGAAGATGTTCCAGTAACTGGTTGAGTTACCGATGATGTTGAGAAATCTTCCAATGATCTATAGATGTATCATGTATGATGTTGATGACTCCTTTCTCCTACAGATGTTGTTATAATATCCTTCTCGTTAAAGGGGAGTGTTGAGATATTGTAACTTCTAAGAATATTATATTTGTACTTTATTATTCCGAAGATGTTTCATTCCTCCATGAAGATCTTATTGTATATCCGGAGATGTTTATTCCTCCGTCGGATTATGGTAACTTGGGTTATTAGAATTCCCTAGTGGGGGTCGGCCCTATATGTGTTATGTGGGTCAAAGGGTTATTAGACCACCCTAGAGGGGTTGGCCCAATCAGTTGTAATGGGGTGTTTAGCCCAGTAATTAAGTTGGGGCCGACCTATATTTTGTAAAAGTCAGTCGAGAAACAAGTATAAGTAGAGGAGGATGTTCATCACTTATCACACTCATTCATTCAGTTGTGAGTGGTGCACTTGTGTGAGAGAGGTCTGCTATGGAGAAGGAGGAGCTCATGTCTAGGGTTTGCATCTTTGTATTTGCCGGTCATCTATATTGAGGAAGCTTTGTTGGGTTTTCTACCCCATGAGGGTTTCCCAGGATAAATCTGTCTCTTGTATTTATGCTGTGCTTGTTGTTTCTTCAGTGATCCTGAATATGCTATTGTTGTGAAATGAAATGTAATGCTGATATTTTCTGTCTTAGCATATTGAATCTTAACAAGGTCTGAGTTGGACACGATTTTCAAGGGAAGATTTAATTTTGTTTTTGTTGTAGGCACGAATTCCGAGAAGGAAGAAAAAAATAATTGGGCACGTTTTTCAAGGACAATACAGGATGAAAGTTGACAGTTTGTATTCTGCTGGGTTGACACAAATTCCTAGACGGTTTGCACAGAATCATGGGTAGACTCTGCATTGTTTTTGAGGAAGCTTGTTTGTCTGTTGGTTGAGATAAGTTAAACTTGGAATCTTGAATTTATTGATGTACAAATTATTTTAGCGGAAGAAAATAATAAGAGAATCCCTCCTTTCAGAGGATTTCCCCTTGTGGGTTTTTCCTGGGCCATTTTGGCTAACATTTCTATGTCTGAAATTTCATGAGATAAATGTGTTTTCTACTCTGAATTTTAATTAGTAGAAATTCTTTATGTGCTTTAAGTTCAAATGGTCCATGAGTAAATCTTGTTTGCATCTAGTTGAATTAGATTTTAAATATTGAACTGAGATTATATGTGCATTAGCTTAAAGTCTGTTTAAGAAGTGAAATTTCTACATGGTATTAGAGCCCTATTAAGAGCAGATTAACAGTCATAAATTTTCAGACTTGTGGGAGATTTAGTCTTTGTTCACCTAGCAGATTTGTTAGACTGTTATTCTCAGTGAGATGGACACTAGTTTGAGGTTGGAAGACATATTAGAAGGGGCTGGGAACTTTGTTCCTTGGAAGGCGAGGATAGTGCTCATATTGCAAGAGAATGAGCTGTGTGATGAAGTGGTGAACCACACACAAGCTCACCCAATTCAAAATCCCTCAGCCACAGATGCAGCAGCATTACAAGCCTTTAACAAGAAGGACATCAAGGCTAAGAGGATCATCCTTGATGCGGTAAAGGACCATGTAATCCCACATTTGTCTTCTAAGTCCCATGTTTATTTAATGTGGGAGGATCTAAAAGCAATTTGTACCGAAGCTCTAATGAGAACCAGAAGATGGTTTTGAGAGAGAAGTTGAAAGGCACATGGATGGCAGACTCTGAGAATGTGACTACTTACCTTACTCGGATCAACCAGGTGAGAGATGAGCTAGCAGCTGTTGAGGAGGTTTTGCAAGGCAACGACCTAGTGAGGACGACAGTTAATAGAGCATCCAAGCAGTGGGTTGTCTTCGTGGAGGCGATTGTTGCACGAGAGAACATGCTTTCCTGGGATCGTCTATGGGATGACTTTTTGTAGGAGGAGACTTGGAGAGGATTTGTGCAGGGGAGCTCTTCAAATAGTAAGGAGGATGAGCAGAACGTTTCCTTATTAGCTAAAGGAAAGAAGTCCAAGCAGGGCTTGAGAGGGGCTAAGTAGCAAAGGGGTGAGTAGAAGAAGGACCTGAGTAGTTTCAGGTGATATGCATGCAATGATTTTGGTCATTATGTTGGACAATGTCCTAAGAAGAAAAAGGGAAAGCAGGAGAAAGAGGAGCAGGTTGCAGCTGCAGCAGAGATTGAGTGGTTTGCTACATAGTTCGAGAAAGAGTTCTCTCTTGACACTATTGTTTCAAGTTGTGGTAGTAGCGGACTAGTTGATACTGGGAAGTGGATTGTGGATAGTTCCTACTGCAGTCACATGACTGGGAGGCGAGATGTCTGCCTCACTTTTGAGACTATTCCAGAGAATCTCGTACAAGACAGAGATGGGACAGTGCTTCCAGTCAAAGGATTGGGACAAGTACGGTTCCAACTTGAGTTTCGAGAGATTCTAGAGATTTCAGGAGTATGCTATATTCCAGGGTTGCAGGACAGCAGGATTTCAATTCCATCCTTGGAGGGAGCAGGATATGCAGTATTGTTCAAAAGTGAACACATCTTCATTTATGTATTAGGAGTGGATCTCGTTGACCATGTGCTTATAGGTCATCGGAGAGATGGAAAGTATGTATTGCGTGGTCAGCCTACGGCAAGAGGATCTGGGTGGATATCAGAGCCTAAGTCTGAGACAAACAGTGAGGGAGATTCTTTGAGGATTGATGTGGCGTCGAGTAGTCAGTCCACAGTTCAGAGGAGAGAGCAAAATGCTCCAGAGATTATTGTGGTACCTAGTAGTTCATCTTCTATTCAGAGGATTCAGTGAGAGGTTACTTCCTCCAGTGTTGGCAAGAGGGTCAACTGGTATCACTTGTCACTGATGGATGAGAGATATGAGATGTCTCGACATGAGGCATCAGTGCAGGATGCAGGACAGCTTCTAAAGACAGGGGGAGCTTCTACTGCTGACAGTGTGAGACTGGAGTGTGGTTCTGGTGGAGAATATGCCAGAAGGTCTTCCCGCGTGAAGCAGAATCACTGAGCTTTGTAGCTTAGGATTATGCCCTTCATGTGATGATGTCTAACATGAAGGGACACTTGATTTGACCTCTCTAGAGAAAAGTTTAGAAAGGGTGGGAATCTTCAATATTGTGCGAGAAGCGCATGAGCAGACTTTGATAGTGTGCGAGAAGCACATGAGCAGTTTACCAGCTTTGGTGGGGAAGCATGTTATCTTATTCAAAGATGAGTTGGTTTCCAGTGAGAACATCTTCCTTGGTAAGGGGGGGTGTTGAAATTGTACCTAGGAAGTGTTCTCCTAGTCATTTTATGCCTAAGTAATTAATGAGGGAAAAGGGGGCATGACCCTTGTATTAATTGCTTGAGATGAGCGATTAAGAGTCACTTTATTATTATAAAGTGACTTTTGGTGTATTTAAGTGGTAAATGAATAAATTTAATTTATGGAGAGAATTATGAGCATTTATTCTCATCCATTGATCTAAACCAATGTGGGCCCTTGGATTAGATGACTCTTCAGTTACCCTTGAGAGGAAAACCAAGAGACAAGAATTTTGAATTAAATTGGTTTTTCCTCTTACATTTTGCACACATCCCAAGAGAGTTGGAGAAGTGAAGATTATCCCAAGAGAGTTGGAGAAGTGGAGATTATTCCAAGCGAGTTGGAGCAAGTCGAGTTGTGAGGAGAGGAAGGAGACTGTTGTCACAAGTTCCAAGGCATTGGTACAGTAGGGAGACACGACTGTACAACAATTCTTGACACGTTTTTCGAGAAGAAAAAAAGTGGCACGCATTTCTAGGAAGCGACACGAATTTTGAGACACGACAATAAATTCGTACATTTCGTACCGCATGTACAATCCATACAGTGGCACGCAAATAGAGGTCTAAGTTGGGCATGATTTTCGAGGTAAGATTTAATTATGTTTTTGTTGTAGGCACGAATTCCGAGAAGGAAGAAAAAAAATCTGGGCACATTTTTCAAGTACAGTACAGGCTGAAAGTTGACAGTTTGTATTATGTTGGGTTGGCACAAATTCCTAGACTGTTTGCACATAATTATGGGCAGCCTCTGCAATGTTTTCGAGGCAGCTTGTGTATGTTGTTTGAGATAAGTTGAACTTGGAATCTTGAATTTATTGTTGTACAAATTATTTTAGCAGAAGAAAATAATAAGAGAATCCCTCCTCTCACAGGTTTTCCCCTTGTGGGTTTTTCCTAGGCCATTTTGGCTAAAATTTCTGTGTCTGAAATTTCATGAGATATATGTGTTTTCTGCTCTGAATTTTAATTGGTAGAACTTATTTTTGTGCTTTAAGTTCAGATGGTCCATGAGTAAATCTTATTGGAAGCTAGTTGAATGAGATTTTAAATATTGAACTAAGATTAACTGTGCATTAGCTTAAAGTCTGTTTAAGAAGTGAAATTTCTACACATAATTTTAGAAAACCTATGTTGTGACTGCGTTCAATATGAAACTATTTTACTGAAGTGTATTCTCTATGAAGTTCATGACCATGCAAGCCATGCTTTTGGCCACTTCAAGCCCACAAATATACAATGTTAAAAATCGTAAACAACTTTGTTTTCCTATCCAGCTCTAATTCTCATAGATCAGTCTATCGTATTAAATGCATCCAATGCATTGTTGAGATTCCATGGACCTCTACATTTATAGGTGTATACATGTATAAATATTGATAGAGGATTCATATAACAACAATAAAAAATTCGTGTGTGTGTGTGTGTTAAATTCGTCTGAATGTAAAATACTTTGTTTTTATTCGTGCAATCACTTTCATTAGGTCTCCAAAATGAATGTTTATCCATGCAATGATAATCAATTTTTAAATTTTAAATTTTGCAAATATAAAATAAATACATATGTAAAATATTGATAAAATATTCATATGATGGCGATATAAAAGTTCTGTATAGACATTTTCACCAATTTTTAATTCAACACAATGATACATTTTTTAAATTTAGTAATTTAATCAATTATATATATTTTAAAATTTTAAAAATATACTTTTTCATATATTTAGTTTTAAAAAAAAATTACTAAATTTTATTTTTGACAATATAGCTATCCAATTTGAAATGAAATTTGAAACCAATAAAATACTATACAAAATATTTTTCGATCGAAATTCAAAAACTTATTCCACATGAATTGAAAAACATATAATTCTTCATATATATATATATACAAACAAATCTAAATGTTTATAACTTTAATACATTAAAATTTATATTTTATATTTAGTGAAATACTTTAGAAGGTTTTATAGTTCAATGAAAGATTCGCCAAGACTTTTACAAGGTTTTATAATTATATGAATGATTTGCCATGATTTTACAAGATTTTATAATTTTGTGAAAAATTCAGATTTTACAAGATTCTGTAATTCCATGAAAGATTCGTCCAGGTTTTAAAAGATTATATAATTCCACGAAAGATTCGCCATAAAATATATACATATTATGTTATTGATAAAATAACATTCACACTTTCTTATGTATCATGGGGATTCGCCCATTTATTATACATATAAATTTAAGGGGGTTCTTAAAATTTCACCTGATGTTCACCATCCTAAAAGGGGTACTTTTGCATTATATTTAAATGTGGGCCCACATGACATGTGTAAATTACTAACTTCACCAAGTCATCACCTCTTCCTTTCCATGGGATTTCTAAGGAGCACTCGGATGGCTCATTTGGCCACTCGTAATTCATCATATAGCTCATGGAAATCAAGACTCGATGGTTGTTGATCTATTGTAAAAATTGTTTCTCATTATCGTATTTCACGAATAACATAAGTCTCACATTTGGTGTGGAAATATTCTTTGGCGTATATATAGAATAGGGCTACCATTAGAGGAAATTTGAGGTCTAAAACGGGCCTCCTAAGGAAAATAATAAAATAATAGTTAAAATAATAAAATAGTATTTATTAATTTTGGACGAAGAAAGAAAAAAAAACAATTTTTTTGTTCATATTTTCAACATATCTCCCTGTGTTTTTACTCAAATTTCGAGCGGGAGGACTCGTTGGATGCAGAATTTAATTCCGCATCCAACGAATGCCCACACTGCATACGTTTGACAGACCCTGCTTCCCCAAAAACAAGAAATACCTGGAAAAACGTCATGATGATGTCATCATGACATTTTTTGGGTATTTCTTTTTGTCATCGCTGCCCCAAAGAAAAGAAATGCCTGGAAAAAATGTCATGATGACATCATCATGACATTTTTCAGGTATTTCTTTTTTTGGGGGAAGCGGGGTTTAACAAACATATGTAGTGTGGGTACTCGTTGGATGCGGAATTAAATTTTGCATCCAACGAGTCCTCCCACTTGAAATTTGAGTAAACACACAAGGAGATATGTTGAAAATACAACAAAAAAAGTAGTTTTTTATGACAAATATCTCAAGTCAACAATTATAGTTGACTAATTTTATTGAAATTCTATTGGTTCTTGAATTCCAACTCATCAAGAAATTATGGTTGGTTCGTTTTCTTATAAGGCCCATTTTAGACCTCAAATTTCATCTAATGCCCTTTATAATCAGGTAAAACACCCATCCTATATTATCCTCGTCGGCCATATCTACCACACAAAAAATAGAGTCTACCTATCATGCTTTACCTAGTTTCCCTAAAGTTGTTCAACACTGCTCATGTGCCAAACCTAGATCATGCCACCTAACATATTCTTATCTATTTGTCAACGTTGTTGACCAATTCTTATGTCTCTTGTCTTGTCTTTGTCCTCAATGCCTATGTGAAGCAAGGATCAAGTGCGAGGCGAGGTGAAGTGCTTTGCATTCCATGTTCTATGTTGGGAATGTGGGAATGTGGGTTTAACAAACATATGTAGTGTGGGTACTCGTTGGATGCGGAATTAAATTTTGCATCCAACGAGTCCTCCCACTCGAAATTTGAGTAAACACACAGGGAGATATGTTGAAAATACAACAAAAAAAGTAGTTTTTTATGACAAATATCTCAAGTCAACAATTATAGTTGACTAATTTTATTGAAATTCTATTGGTTCTTGAATTCCAACTCATCAAGAAATTATGGTTGGTTCGTTTTCTTATAAGGCCCATTTTAGACCTCAAATTTCATCTAATGCCCTTTATAATCAGGTAAAACACCCATCCTATATTATCCTCGTCGGCCATATCTACCACACAAAAAATAGAGTCTACCTATCATGCTTTACCTAGTTTCCCTAAAGTTGTTCAACACTGCTCATGTGCCAAACCTAGATCATGCCACCTAACATATTCTTATCTATTTGTCAACGTTGTTGACCAATTCTTATGTCTCTTGTCTTGTCTTTGTCCTCAATGCCTATGTGAAGCAAGGATCAAGTGCGAGGCGAGGTGAAGTGCTTTGCATTCCATGTTCTATGTTGGGAATGTGGGGATGTGGGGATGTGGAGATTTGGATGAAGTTGGGGGTGGAGGATACCCCAGTTTGGATGATGTTGGGGCTCATGTGCCAAACCTACATCATGCCACATGACATCTTCTTGTCTATTTGTCAACATTGTTGACCAAATCTTAGGTCTCTTGTCTTGTCTTTTTCCTTGATGCCTACGTGAAGCAAGGAACAAGTGTGAGGTGAGGTCAAGTGATTCACACTCCACGTTAAATGTTTGGATGTGAAGATTTGGATGAATTTGGGGGTGGAGGATACCCCAAGAATGGAAGAAAAGCGAAAAAAGGGAATGCAATCCATGTTTTGTATTGAGAATGTGGGGATGCTGAGAATTGGAAGATGTTGGGGTGGAGGATACCCCAAGAATGGAAAAAACGGGGACACACTCCATGTTCTATGTTGGTAATGTGGGGATGAAGAGATTTAGATGGTGTTGGGGGTGGAGGATACCCCAAGAATGGAAGAAAAGGGGCAAAAAGCGACGCAATCCACATTCTATGTTGGGAATGTGGGGATGCGGAGAATCGGGTGATGTTGGGGGTGGAGGATACCCCAATAATGGAAAGAAAGGGAAAACAAGGGGGCACAATCCACATTCTATGTTGGGAATGTGGGGATGCGGAGGTTTGGATGATGTTGGGGGTGGAGGATACCCCGAGAATGGAAGAAAATGGAAAAAAAGCAGATGCACTCCATGTTATATGTTGGGAATGTGGGAATGCATAGATTTGGATGATGTTGGGGGTGGAGGATACCCCAAGAATGGAAGAAAAGGGAAAAAAAGGGGAGAAGAGAAAATATAAGAGAAAGAAGAGAAACCCATAGACTACTAAATTGAAAGATTTTGCCTAATTAGCCATAAAAACATTGAACGTGTCATTTTTTGCACTAACGGGAACCAACATGATCACAAATCCACAAGGTTATGAACTTGGGTAGATGTGCCTTTTATCTAATAACTCATGATTGTGTGTCTTGATCTCTTCATTCTCAAAAAATGAAGTCATAAAAATTGCCTCATTAACTATAACAAATCCCTCCTACAAGCCTATTATATTTTCATTAGTGTGGCTTTGAGGCACACCCTTGGTACCTAGAACAATTCAAAATAGCAGTGAAACAAATCACCCCACTTCTTTTTCTTGCATGACTTCTCATGTGCATTGAAACTTCATATAATGAGTTTTGGCATAGATTGGAAAATGCAACTTTATTTACCCTCTTTAGTTGCAAAACAATGAAGCAAAATGTACAGAGGCTTTGATGGGTTTGCACTTCAACTACCAAAACTAATGCTCTATATGTTTTGTCACTATATAAGCTTGGCCATCTTTGAATAACCATTGTTGCTTCTTACATTGTTGGTAGATGACATCTTAATCCCACATGTTCATAAAATTTCCTCCATACAAATCCAATGGAACAACATCACACTCTACTTCATCTATTGAATCAATGAAGATGGAAAATTTAATCTTGCTCGTTACTAGTGTCAAGAGTAGCGAATAAATGCTCTTTTTAAGTTGGATCTTAATGGAGAATAACTTCTTGCACTTTTTGACAATGAGATGGACAATTAGCATCAAATGCCTCACTAGAGGAATCTTGAGGTCAAAAATTAGCCCAAAAAAATGTACTATTAAAATCAACTTTATAAAATCCAATAGGATTCAAAATGATGATGTCAACCATAAAGGTAAATAGTTTCGGAGGGAAAGGGAAAAAAATTATTTTTTAATCGTATTTTCAGCTAATCTCCTAGTAGGTTTACTCAAATTTCGATTGTGATCACTCATTGGATGTGGAATTAATTTCTGCATCCAACAGCAACGAGTAGCCACTTGGAATACTTTTGAAATTATGCATCCAACAAATAGCCAATGGGAATACTTTTGATAGACACTTGGTAGGAAAAATCTCGAAATACATAAGAAAAAGATGTATTCCCTTTACGAAAAAAAATTAAAAAACTTGAATACATTCTTTTATGATTAATTAGAGTTTTTTCCTACTAGGGGTCTGTCAAAAGTATATTGTGTGGGTACTCCTTGGATGCGAAATGTAATTATGCATCCAGCGGGTGCTCACAGTTGCAATTTGAGTAAACCTATAAGGAGATACATTCAAAATACAACAAAAAAATAAAAATAAAAATAAAAAATATTTTTTCCTTTCCCTGAAAAATGTATAGCTCTTATTTTATTATTTTAACTATTAGTTTATTATTTTTCATAGGAAGCCCATTTTAAACCTCAAAATTCCTCTAATATCTATCACAAGCTCAAGTACTAACAATTCTTGAAAACTTCTAACTATTCTCTAGATAAAGTTTCTAACGATCTTCTTTCACATGCCATCTATGAATAAAATAAGTGTATAATAAAAATTTATTCTTTGATGTGACATTTTGTCCTTCCTTTGACTCAGTGTTCTCTTACGTGGTTCAAATGAATAATGGTTTCTCTGGCACACCATGTGAAGAATTGTGCCCACAATTATCAAACTTATTTGCATCTATTACTAAGCCAAAAGGTATAGTGGTTGCATTCGTTCTTGTATGTAACTACCATTTGATTGGAGTTTTGTTGTAGACATATTCTTATTGTTTTTCCTTCAAGTAGTTGATAGGATATTTGAACTTGTTCTACATCATAACTTGGGTGGCACTTAATGTCTATGTATGGTTAAATTCTTTAACCATAACCAGGCTTATATATTCATGTATGCATTGTTGCACCTCATAATAGGAATCATGTTGCCTCAACTAGTCATAGAATTGCATAACATCCATTTAATTATCTAAGGGTAGAATTTATGTCTTAGACTCCAATTTTAGAGAGGATCCCATATTCAATAATGGAGTGATAATGTTGCTCAGTTACTGAAATAGATCAGAAGAATTCTCTATGGATTACTCATCCAAAGTGGTGAGATGAAACTTGTCGAACTATGTACCATGTGGCCATTTTCTCATCCATGTTCCCCTTATTTCCATTGAAATTGGCAATTTCCTTTCCCTGAGCAATGCAATTCATCTTTGTGAATCATCTTCCATCTATTTTATTTAAGAGTAAATGTTTACATAAATTGTGTATGAAGCTCCTACAAGTACATGTGAAATGATGCTCTAATGTCAATTTGATCCATTAGGAAGTACATTAGCAAAAGTACCAACTTAACACAATTTAACATATGTTATTATTTTGCATGTAATGCTTAACTTCAGGCACGGCTAGTGAACTTATAAAAAAACATATTTCAATGATTCATCATAGAGATTGGCATAATTAGTTCACCATCAAATTGGGATTAATTGAATAAAAGATGTACAAGCTCTATGAAAAACGTGACACCGCAAAAACTATCCAACCATTTGTACTCTCATATGAAGACAAACTATGGTCGAACTTAATTTTAGTGTAACTCCAATAGTTTGGAACTTAATCTCTACTCTATGATCAACCACATAAGTCGAAACAAAATGTACAAAAATTAGAGGGTGCCTTTTGCTCAAATGCTTGGGTAAAAGGAAAACATCTCTAGCTCTTGTCTCACCATATCATTTTGGGCTACAGTTGAACACATGTCGGGTTGTTGAATGAACTTGGTTGAGAAGGACTTAGTTGCATTTTATGGGTTGTAGTCTAAACAAAGTTATGGGAAGAACTTGGAGGCATAGTCTAATTGCACTAGATGCATGCTGGCCAAGCCCCTACTTCCAGGACAAGACAATGCCACAACATTAGATGCCAAAACTAAGTTTAGAGAGTGTAGGTCCATGACAATCCCTCTCTTATTCAGATCATGCCAATTCAAATGCTAACATTTCATATTTTACCCTCCATTTCTATATGCTCTACAACTATTCTTTATGGCAGACACATACATATACCTTCACCCTCTAGATCAATGGGTGGTGAGGGGTTGAAGGTATATGTGTGAGGGAATTGAATGAGACAATGTGATTTTGAAAAATAAGAACAAATGTGTACCTAGAGTGAAATTTGCATGTACTTGATGGAAGAAGGGTTTATATATTTATGTGGTTAATTAAAAATAAAAATAGTGTCTTAAATATTAAATTATTTAATATAAAATTAAAAAATAACGTGCCAATGTCTTTCATCGCAAAGAACTTCGTGACATCTTATTTTTAATACGCAAAGCACGAGAGAATATATAAGACTTTGTAAGGCACATTGATTTTCTCCAAGACAAAGGCATATTGGAGACTCTATTCCCTGAACCAAGCCAAGCCCAAGTGAAGTTATTAGTGATAAAACCAAATGCATAGTGGAGTATTATTAAAGTCAAATTTTGGGTAATATCAAATTTTGAATCATTCTTATTTCACTAGAGAATTCTTGGTACATTAAGCTTTATTGGCTTTAAGAATGAATATTGAAAACCTTGATCAACCGATAAATTAAAATAAATGCAATTAAATGTTAACAAACAGGGAGGTATGACAACCATAGTGACCACACATCCATCCAATTGTTAGTTGCATTGTAATAAAGCCGAACATAACACGGTGGGATAATCACTAGTCATTAGTCATTGTTTGTGAATCTTGTACTTCCATATAAAGTCCATGTGGCATTGATCCTTTGCATATCATTTTTCTGCTGCTGCTGCCATATATGTTTGTCTTTAGAGTCTGCAAATCAATTGTCCATATATGTTCTACTCTTCTCAATTTATCAGACATATATGTTCTACTCTTCTCAATTTATCAGACTTTAGGGGTTCTTTATCAATCTATGTTATATCACGCCCAACAACCACTTAATTAATGACGAATTTAGATATATTCCCAACTATTACAAACATGTTGTGCTTCTACATAGAAATATTACCACCTTTAATACTAAGAAACAGGCAAGGTGGGTGTGGTTTGACCTGAATGGGTTCAATAAGATGCGTTCATATAATAGGGACTTGAATGCAGATGTGGCGCACAGTTTAAGCATATTAGAATCATATATTGGAACATTCTACTTTGGTGGGTGAATGGTCTTCATCACTGTAAAAATGCAATACATTGATTAATGAATTTCATATAGCAATCCATATCCAATCAAAATGTTGACGCAAGTTGGCATTGGACTAATCATTGTAGTAGCTTGTTCCTACTGTTATCTTATTATAATGCTCGAATGAATATATACTGGAATTTTTATAATAGATTTATCATTAATAAGTGGCATGCATCTACTTTAGTGGGTGAGTGATTAATGAATCTCATATAACAATCCATATCCAATCAAGTAGTTGACGCAAATTGACATTGGATTAGTCATTATAGTAGCTTGTTCCTACTATTATCTTATTAAGTTGCTCAAATGAATGTATATTGCAATTTTTATATTAGAAATCTCATCAAGAAGTTGCATGCGTCTACTTTGGTGTGACTGGTCTATATCATTATCGTAATACATTGATTAACGAATTCCATATAGCAATTCATATTCAATCAAGAAGTTGATGCAAATTGGGCTTGGACCAGTCGTAGTAGCTTGTTCCTAGTATATTAATTATGGTGCAATCGTATGATGATTATGGTGCATTCGTCACTAGTTGATATGTTAACAAGCTGAACGAAGCTCCAATAAGCAGATACTAGCAGGTATATAATCTAAACCTATAAGCTTAACACGGTAGTAATGGTGATATTCAACATGATACCAATGATACGAGTGAGCGTATGTTCTAGCAGTAACATGATCAGTCTGAACTCCATATCATTGAAATAGGGTGATATTACGGTACAAGACCAATGCCCAGTACTAACATAGGATGTGTATTATGAAGATACCGCCCATTAAGGTTGCAAGCTAATACGCTATTACTTAGTTCTAGTGAACACGGTTTATCTATAACTTGAACCGGTCAATTTGGTTGGGCACATAGTAGTAGTAGCTTGTTCCTACTGTTATCTTATTGTGTTGCTCGAATGCATGTAAACTAAAAATTTTATATTAAAATTCTCAATAATAAATTACACACGCAAGACTGCTAGAATTTCATAGTAAAAGGTGTTATTTTTCTTTGCTTGAATGATTCCAATTTGCAGCTAGACATACAATTTTAGACAAATTACCTAGAAAATTAAAATTGTCACCACTGCACGAAAGACATCATAGCACGTTAAACACGGCTGAAAATGATTGTGTTCCTGAATTCTCCATAAACGCAGTTCTCTGATGTCAACTTCCATGCATTCCAAATGGAATCAATAATTTTTCACAAATATTTAATTAAAAATATACTTCAAAGCTTGAAAATTGACATTACCAGAACAATCCGAATAAAATAAGTTGTCTTCTATGTTTTTTATTCTCAAACTTGACAATAAAGTTACACCTCAAACAACGGAAAATTTGAGCCATGTAGAAATCTTGAACATGTCCTTGAGAACACAAGACTACTAGAATTTCCCATTTTCCACATTTCTTCCATCTCTGAAATGCGTAGCATTTAATACAACTTCATTCGTTTCAAATGGAATCAATCACTTTTCGCAAAAAATATACTTCAACGCTTGAAAATTGACACTAACAGAACCATCAAATAAAATGAGTCGTCTTCTATGTTTTTAACTCTCATTCTTGACAATAAAGTTACAACTCAAACAACGGAAAATTTGAACGCTGTAGGAATCTTGAACAATTCCTTAAGAACATGAGACTACTTGAATTTCCCCATGTTCAACAAATTCATTCCATCTCTGCAAATGCTTAGCATCCCTAACAAAACAATGCAACCGCATATTCTGATATAGAACAAAATACAACTGAGGAATTTGTAAAAATCCCCTCGTAGATTGGATGTTACAACTCATTAACAGGTGCATGTGACTACTCCTTTAACGCCATGAATGATTTTTCTTGCTTATTTTCTTTTACCCTTGCCCTTGAATGTCTTCTTACCACTGTGACCACCCTTACCACCTTTAATTCCCTTTCCATTGGTTCCTTTTTTACTAGAACCGAGAATCTGTTTTGTAGCTTTTTGTTGCCTTTGTTTACGAACCTGCTCAACACCTCGGAGTTCATCGCGGACATTTGCATTGGGAATTGGTCTCTGCCTTTTATGCCTATGGTAATCTCCACCATTTCCTCCTCTTGCTTGATTCCCTACAAAAGGCCAGGAAACATCACCTAGTGAATTATACCAGAGCACTATGAAATAAAATAAAAATACAAGATATAGACTCTCTAATGTCCCTCAATACTATTCATTTCATAACCCATGTCCCTATGACAAAGAGATGCCATTTCATTAGCGGCCAACATTACAGTATAACTAGATCAATGGGACTGTGAAAACAACATCTAGATCAAATACTAAAAGCAGAAAAGAACAAGAACCAAATGTCTAGCTAAAAGCTAAATATTTGACCAAGAAAATATCGAAAAGTTAATTTTATAAACAACGGAATAAAGAAAATGGTGGAACTATGGAGAAAGGACAGCTGGAAAATATATCTTGAAAGAAATAATAGAAAGAATATAACTGCAATAGACCATTGAGACCTGAACAAGGATGAGGAACAAGTAAGATAAATTAGTAGAAACTTATAAAAGGAATAAAAAATCAAACATGTAGGCACGTAACTAACATATATTTAATATTTATAAACAACAGTTCGGAAAAAAAAATCGATCAAAATTTCTAATCAGACTGAGATGAAGGGATCCCAAGTTCGGAAAACAAAATCGATCAAAATTTCTAATCAGCAATCTCATGCCATACCAGTTTCCTCAAGATATTGGCATACTTTTGGTGAAGTGTCAAAGAACAATATTACCAAATCGTGTATCTTACTTGTCTGTGTAACAAAATAATTAAAGAGCTCATGGCACTGCATACTCAGCAAAACCTCGGGTCTAAGAGGATCAGGAATATTTATAAATGAAGATCTCATTCCAAAAGATCAAGTTGAATTAAGAAAAGAGGTCCAAAGGGTTAAAGAAGCAAGGAAGGAAAATGGGCATTAATTAGAAATAGAAAAGTTGTTATTCAGGATAGAGATCAAAAAGATGATAATAAATAGGAACTTGGCATGCTCCGGATCTTCTCTTGGGACTGTCAAGGCTTTTCATGGAACAAAGGTCCCATGTTAAGTTGGACCCTGAGTGAAATCAATATAATATCGCTTGTTGAAACTTGGGAGCACCAAGAATCTAAGGTCCCTAATATAGAAGGGTTCGTCCTATGGTTGATATGGAACAAGAGATCCTATCGTACGGGCATTGGAGGTATGGCTTGTTACATTAAGCACATTTCCCCCCATGTGAGGCTTTACAAGAAAGACCCCTTCAACCAATACATTTGGATGGAGATTACTGGCATTAATGACAAAAAAAACCTACATTGCAATTTGTTATTTTGCCCCTATTAATTCTAACTTTTATAAGAAAAATAATTTAGATAAAAATGTCCTCACAATGGCTTAGAGCATGATATTTCTAGCCTAAGAAACGAAGAGAACATCCTCTTAGTGGGTGACTTTAATGCTCAAAGTACAAGTAACCAAGCTATTCTTTTAAGAAATAGCAGGTACAAAAGAAGTTCTGAAAATCTAGGTGAAAATTTGTTATATCCCGAGCTAGTCAAACTTTGTAGTGCTCAAGATCTAATCATTTGTAATGGTCTAATTGTAGCGAAGTGGTCAAATCCTAGCCAGATGACTTGTATTCATGGGCTTGGCAAGTAGTGCAGTAGATAATGTAAATATATGATACCCCTTTACATAACGAAATACTAAATTTCAACAACTTAAACAACCATGAGCTTGACTCAAATCATAGACCTTTAACTGTAACTTACTTTTTCCATGCATAGTGGTTCCATTGATGAAAATTCTTATGGCCAAAAGCACTTGATCTTCAATAGAAATAGAGATGATATTTTTCTGAATGATTTAAAAAATGGGTTATTTCCTTTATCAAGTAAGGACAATATAGAAGACCATTATCATAATCTTACTACAACCCTCTTATGTTCCATTAACAAGTTCTCTATCAAGGTCTAAGTTGCACTGAAGCGGATACGGAAAAAGATACGGATACGGGGGGGGAAACGGATACGGCAAATTTTCAAAAAAGCCAGATACTATACGGTGGGGAAACGGCATATATATATATATATATATATATATATATATCATTGTACATCATCATCATCTTCTGACACTACTATCGAATATAATTAATCATACATGTAACATGATACTATGAAACTTTTAACTAATATCATATGAATCCTCATGCTCAAAGTTAGAGTCACCATCTAGGTCCTCAACAAAAGTAGATCGAAAATAGGGATCCTGAGCCAGGTTTGATTCCCCTGGGCTTGAAGGCACCTGTCCAATACCAATGTTCACATCCTCTGGCTATGGAAGTGGGTCCAAGTCCATCCAAGACAGAGGAGATCAACAATCAACACCACCAACATCAAGGTACACAAAGGGGTTGATGTGCTTGATTGAATGCCAATCCCATACCCTCATAATATATGATAGAATCCAGTTGCAACGTTGCAATCCTGAAATCTTGAAAAGTTTGTTGAATTTTGAATGGGATTAAAAATTCTACTTTTTCCATATGAAGTCCGATCAGGTTGGAACCACTCTCAAACATCTTGAAACAATTAATGGTAATGTTAAAAATTTAAGTAAAAGGATAGAAAATGAAATATAAGGAGAATGTCACTTTTAGGCTGAAACGTATCCGTACCAATCTAATACGTATCAATGACGTTTCAAGGCCGTATCCACTCCGTTTCAGGATCCGAAACGGGGAATGACGCTTCACCAAGGTTGCTTAGGTGTTTCCGGTAACTTAGATCAAGGTATAGGGTAAAAAGGGAAATAGCAGAACCAACCCTTGGTACGATAAAGATTGTAAAAAATCAACAAAAGAAATCAAGGAAGCTATTGATGAGTCCCTAAAAGTTGAAAGAATAAAGAGGGACAAAGCCCTAATTAAAAAGAAAAAAATGTACTACATAAATTAGTGTGGAAGACATCATGTCGACGAAAATATCGCCGAGGGTCTAGAAACACAACTTATCGACAACATCGGAGAAAATATCGACACACTTCAAAAAAATAAAAATAAAATAAAATAAAAAAATATTCATTTTTTTCAAATTTTTAAACATTTAAAGCAACAAGAACATCAAATAAACACATTGCCACAAATATGAAAAGAAAATAGATATATATGATGTATAAGATGTCTAACGATACAACATGCATCAATACTAAATCATGTCCCAAGTCCTGACTCCTAAGTAGTGAGTAATGATTCTACTGACTCCTGAGCCTCAAAATATCATTAAAAAATAAAATAAATGTATCTCATCATCATGAGTCAACTCAGATCTACATACTATATAGTACAATGAAATCAAATAAATAAACTAGTGATTCAACTAGTGCAAAGAAAAAAGGAAGACGAAATTCAGATTCAAACTTGAGCAATGAAGATAGTAAATAGTAAGATACATTGAAATTTGCTCCACAAAAAAAAATATAATGCTGCAAATAACAAAACAAACCTAGATTTTGCATAAATGGTAGTAGATCTCTCCTTAAAATTTGGCAAGAAGAGGGAACATTGATAACAACCCCAAATCTATAAAAAATTTACCAAAAAAAACAAAAAAATGATGAGCAAATAGTTACACAATGATACACAGCTACAAATTGGGAAACCACTGATGGGAATCAATCCCAATCTAAAAATAACTCAGTGATGGTAGGAAACGCAATGAATCTACTCCTTGGCTCCAAGAAAAATGATAGCAAGCTCCTTTGCTCTCCAAACCCCTCAACTAGCAAGCAAAATGACCAAATAGAAGTAAAAAATCTGGTTATAAGCCAAACTATCTGCAACCTCGATGATATTTTGCATCCTCTCGCGACTTTTTAAGGAAACACTAGCAAAAATTGTGATCTTTTGCCCCCTATTTATCGTTTTCACTTTAAAATTGCAATATATTGTGATGTCTGCGATATATCGCCGATGTCATCCACACTAATCTAAATAAAAAGCAGGAGAAGCTTTTAGACCTCTCTAAGATGGCTCCTAAAATTTTCTATAGACATTCTAACTCGCAAGACTAAAGAAAATAATAGGATTGTTTTGAAGGACTGGAATTCCTATCTTAAGAAGCTTTATGAGTCTCGTGATGTCGTGGGTAACATTCAAACCCTCCTTACAGCAAAAGAAGTTTTTTTTCTAGAAGACAAATTTTGGGGTAAAGCGTCTAGCAAATGGAAAAGCTAAGGACATTGAAGGCTACCAAGCAAAAATCCTAAAATTGGAAAACATGTTCTCATCCCTCACATCCACAAGCTCTTCAATCTAGCGGTCAAGCAAAGATTCCCTAAACCACGGACTCAAAGCCTCATTGTTCCTATTTTTAAAAGTGGTGATAAAAATAACCCCTCTAATTATCGGACCATTATGATTAGCCCTCTCTTAGCCAAATTATATGGTATTATTTTGGAAAATAAGATCAACATGTGGTTAGAAAATGAAGGTAAATGGGCAAAAGGCTAGGAAGGTGCTAGGAAGGTTTTAGAAGGCATCATTCAACCACAGACCACCTCGTTATGCTCAGGATCATTGTGGAGGAGTGACGTAATAATAAATCCAATCTCTTTTGTTGCTTTGTGGACTTTATAAAAGCTTTTGATAAAGTTCCTAAAAATAATCTATGGAATAGATTAGAAGAGTTAAAGGTTCCTTTCGTGTTGAGAGTTGTTGCGATAAGGTTATACAAGAGTTGCATTGCCAAGTTTAAGAATATTGAGGGGTGGTCGAAAGATATTAACTGTAATATTGGAGATAAGCAAGGGTGCCCTCTCTTCACCACCATTTTTGGCATATAAATCAATAAACTAGAAGGTTGTTTAAAAGAAGCAAGTTGCACTACCACAACATTAGCAAGAATAGGCATCATCCGTCTTCTCTATGTGGACGATATTATTCTTATGGCAAGGTGTCCCTTTGATATCGATAAGCAATTAAGAATCCTCCAGGATCTCTGCTCTAATATGGGTATGACTATTAACATCGACAAAACAAAAGATATGATTATCAAATCCAAGAGGACCACCTATGCTAATTTCATATATGGCAATAGCAACTTGGAGGAAGTGACTTCTTAAATATCTTAGAATTGATATCCATCACAAGCTAAACTAGAACTATAGCATTGAGAAAAGGATTAATGGACAATGGAAAGCTTATTTTTCTCTCTAAAACAATTGTAAATCAACAAACCTTGTGATGTGGGATAAAAAGAAGTTTGTCTTTGAAACCCTTGTCAACACCAATATCATGTATGGGTGTGAAGTTTGAGGTTGTGGCATCTCTAGAGAATCTTGGAGAAAATTTGAGCAAATCCAAAAGTGTTTCATAAATTATAACATCAAAATTAAAAGTCATATGTCCTATCCTATTCTCCTCATAGAAGTGGGGCTTTCCCCCATCGAGAGCATGGTTATGAATATGTACTTGACATACAAGCAAACCAAATAATTCCTTTGTAGGGTTCGATAGAACAAGTTGGTTTTAGTGGTCTCGGTGGACATTAACCATTATCATCATCATCATGAAATGAAAACATATCAACATCTGCAACTTGAGTAA
The DNA here is from genome assembly GCA_027924585.1 of Larix kaempferi. NCBI lineage: Eukaryota > Viridiplantae > Streptophyta > Pinopsida > Pinales > Pinaceae > Larix > Larix kaempferi. Next base: position 9,326,506 of record BSBM01001033.1, read on the forward strand.
GGAAACTGAACTAAAAAGAGATTTATCTATACCTTGCTCTGAACCCTAGCCACAGTCGCTTTTCTTTTCCCTAACATGGTTTTGCCCTCCTAGTCATGGTGTCAAGAAGGGGAAGCCATCCAAGCTTCCCAAAACCCCCTAGTTCAACACAAGCAATCGCCTTCCAAGGTTTGGTTTCATTCTCAGTTGCACAAAACATGTACTAGTTTCGAAAATGGGAGCCCATGGAAACATAAACCCCCACCCTACCACCCAATGCCCCCCCGCCCAAATCGGTACGTCAAGGGAAACGCAGTACACACACACGCGCGCACATTTTAAATAACACATTATCTTGCAATAAAATAATAATGATAGGTTCAATTGTAGGTAGGTATAGCAACATATTAGAGGTTAATTGGTCTTCATTTTTCATATATTAGGATATTTTAGACTTCCTATCGGGCCCACACACCTCAATGGTACTTGGGGATTTCCAATTTTCTGGTATTGTAACATGGGTAGTTTATGAGTTTCATGCAACAGAGGTTTCATCCCAATGAAAATCGAGAAAGAAGGCCATGCCCTCTAGATTTATCAAGAAATCAGAAGCCATTACGGATGTGAAGTTGCCCCCTACAACTTTGCACATGAAAGTAGTAGCACTGACAAATCGTACCCTTATTTGTTAGTTCACAGGCTTATGGTCTTTCTCCCAAATCCATGGCATAATGGGTGCAAAAATATTGGGACACCCTGATCAAACGTAAATATCTTACTTCTATGGAAGAGGTCTCTATGCCCAAGGGGAATGTCTCTAAATAGATGGATTATGGACTTTGATGTAGAAGTTGATGTGCCCTCAACTATCCTTGTCAAGGTTCGTCTCCCTCTTCTCCCTCTACATTGTTGAAAGGATGTGTCCCTAGAGGCAATAGAAAATATGTTGGTAAAATACATTGACAAGTCAAAACCTAAAGGAATATTTGCATACACTAGAACTTGTGTTGAAGTGAATCTAGAGAAAGGACTCCATTAAGCAATAAATTTCTCCATGGATAACTAGAGTCACCTCCAAAAATTGTACTATGAATAGTTGTCATTCAAGTGTAAAATATGCTATGAGTGGGTCATTTTACCAAGGATTGCAGACTTGAAACTCCTTCCCAACAATGCTTTGAATCTCAAGATCAATGGCACACATTCAAGCAATCTTTGGACCCTAAGCATCCAACCTTGCAAGGGACCTCAAATGCCAAAGGGAAGCCAACAACTTCAGGTAATTGCTTCTCAACTATTTTTGTTGGGGATCCCTCTACTCTTCATTCTTCTTCAACCACTCCATACTCGATTGCTCCCTCTTTAGTTGCTTCCTCTCTGATAGTCTCTCAACTCCACCCCTTCCTCTTCGATAGTCTCTCTCGGAGGAGATTAGGATGGCAGCCTATAATCACTTCAAAAAGTTATATTCAAAAGGCTCATACCCAAATCAGAAAGCCACTCAAAATTTGCTTTAGTGCACCCCTTATGTCACAAATGAAAATAATCGACATCTTCATAAGAGAGTTGAATCTAATGAAACCATCAAGACCATCTGGGATTAGAGTCCAATTAAACCTCAGGACCGGATGGTTTTTCCATTTATTTTTATAGGACCTACTACAATCTTATAAAATTCTATTTGTGCAAAATGTTGAACAAATCACTCACAAAAGATGTTAGAATATTTATACACTTGTGTGTTAGTTAAGATCAACTTGATCTAATGTGTTTTTAGGTAAAGTGTGTTTCTTTAGTATGCATTAGTATATATTTGTACTTTTCTAATCCGACAATCACGATATGTTCTAGACAACGATTCATCTTCTCCTCAATTTTAATGGCTAGATTGAACCATGGATTGTCACCTGATTGGTCCATTATCAATATTTAAATAGCATGGAGGGTCATTTGTTGGATGATCGATTGTAAAAAGCTCATGTAAATTATTTTTCTCTTTGCATTAATATCAATGTTCCCCCCCCAGTTTCCAGGTCGGGGGGAAGCGGGAGCGGGGAAACGCACATTCGGGATGCGTGGAGACCATCCCCAAATTTTAGGGAAATTTTGGGGGCACAAGGAGACGTCTCTAAAATTATAAAGATAAAATAAAATATTAAAAATAATAACCCATTTGATGTCTATCCATGATTGTGCAATGTAAAAACTAAATATATTGATTTATTTTCTAAGTAGTACCAAGTAGGGATGGTAAAAAGTGAAAATAAAGGAAAAACATAAAAAAAAACATTCGCAGGGGCATGGAGGGGGGGGAATATTTCGCCAGAAGTCCCCAAGTCCCCGGGATGCAGGAAACCTGTCCCCGAACACTGATTAATATGTTGTCTCAAGTGGTCATATGGCTGGTGACATTGATTGTTTTCCAATATAACGGTTTTAACCACATAATACATTGGTGTGTCGATCTATGATCTGTTTGTGAGCGATTGCTTAAGATGTTCAACCTGTGTGGAAATAACCTGTTTAAGTCGGACAAAAGATAAATTGGGTTGGAAAAATAACTCCATTTTTGCACTCATTCCTAAAGAGCATAACCCCACCTCCTTTGCAAAATTTCGCCCAATCTTAGCTATGCAACACTTCCTACAAAATTCTGACGAAGACCTTGGCAAATCATCTTTGTCATTTACTCCCAGATCTCATCTCTCAAAATCAGGGCATTCATGCAGCAGACCCAAATCACTAATAATATTATGTTGGTCAAAGAGGCAATCCACTCGAGCAAAATCAACTAGGAATGTGGAATAGTCGTCAAAATAGACACAGTTAATGCTTTTGACCAGGTAAGACATAGATTGCCTAATCAACAAAGCGAAGAGCCATATCTATGGCTGGAACGCCCCAACCTCCATCATGCAGTGAATTGCCCAAGTTTTTGAATTTGCACTGGTAAGCAAGTGGTCATCCTTTTGATAACTGTGAATCCCAATAGCTCTAAAAAATCAAAAGATGGACGATTGTCAATATATCGTGCAGAAAATAAAAAATGCAATGTAACAATGGGGTTCTCAATGATTGAACCCAGACAGGAAAGTGATCTTAATAAAGTTGATCGTTTCTCCCCTTTCTATCTATCAAGGATCTGCAGTATTAGCTCCAGCAAGTGTCACTCATCAGATTGACAAGGTTATTAGAAAGTTCTCATGGCAACGAGGAAATACAAACAGTTAGAAGTTTCAACTTGTTGACTGGGCTAAGGTTAGAGACCCTCTGGAAAGAGGTGGTTTAGCTATCAAATATCTGATGTTAATGAACATGACCCTATGGGTGACAATACTCTGGCGCCTGGTCAAAAGTAAACCAGAATGATGGAAGATAGAGCTCTACAAATGTATTTAAACATAGGCAGACTAAGATGCCTAGATGGCCCTCTCACAGCTTCCAGGGGCTCCCCAATATGGCAACTTTACAAAGCTTCAGCCACCCTCATTTACAATCACTTGTCTTGGGTACCTAGAAACAAAAAAATATCTCCAAATTTGTTCAGGTGGTATTATGGCAATCTTCAACTCAAGCAGAATTTTAATCTCGTCACTAATCTGTAATAAACATAAAATATAATAATAAATAATCATAAATAATCATAATAACACTAAAAGACATAACCTAAGGGACATGACCTAACTAAAGGACATGACCATTCAACCATTGTGACTAGTCAATGCATATAAGTACACTGTCACATGGCATTGTATCATTCATTTTCTATCTATTCAATCATATGTTATTCATTATTTATACATTACTTGTCCTTTATGGATTTCAATCTATTTGTACTTTTTGTGTTGGATATTCCTAAGTAAATGAACTTTTTTGGTATCAGAGCCAAGTCAGATCTTGGGTTTTGGCCACACTTTTATCGAAGTTTCTAAGATATCCAGGTCTTCACCTCAAACCAGCCTATGGCTATTTAAAATTCAGAGTTTCTGCTGCAAGTTCGAAGGAAACCAAAAATCAGAAGTTAAATTATTACAAGAAATATCAGAGAAGAAAAATCAAAAGGAAACATAGAATATTATTCCACTACTAACAGTAAAAAAATAGTCAATATAATTGTCAAGAAAAGGGGCAGCAAAGATCAAACAAAAATTTGTGCAAAATACAAAGTGGAGAATCAACGCACAACAACAAAGAACAGAGGATACAATAGTCAAATTTGTCTCCCTATTCACATGACAAATTGCTCTTTGTAGAGTGGTCCAAATCAAATCTACACTCAAATCACAGCGACTATGAACAGAAATAATTGTTGAGGTTCTACACCATATCCTTCAGATAAATTGGGTAAATTCAGGGATGCCCTGCTATCAACCAACCTAGACTCACAACGCTGTTGACCAATCCCACATCCAACGAATGCCTACACTTGAAATTTGAGTAAACCTAGGTTGCGAGGAAGCAACCCCCCCCACCAAACCGCCAGCACTCCGGAAGCTGGATTCCAGCAGAAGCTACTCGGAAGCTCGCTTCCGGCCCTGTTCGTTTTTGCAAAGCGCGGCTCGGGGCTTTTGACAGTGCTCCCTGCCTCTGTGTGGAAGCATAAAGGAAGCGATCGGAAGCTTCGCTTCGCTCTGCTTCCCACTCACTTCCGATTTCACTTCCGCTAGCTTCCGGCAGCATTTAAAAACACTTCGCATGGATTCCAAAAATGTTTCACGTGGATTCCTAAGACTCTCCACGTCAACCCACGGAAATGAGGAGTTCGAACGGTGGGGGTCCACGGTTGGAGTCTTGGAGGGAAGGAAAAGGGATTTGAGGGATAAAGCCCTCCTCCACACTCCATTTCTCACTTTGCTTTGCTTGAGAAGAGAGGAGAGCAGAGGAGAGGAGAACAGGAGAGGAGAAGAGGAGAAGGTTGCCATCAAGCTTGGTTTTTTCATGGAGATTGAAGAAGGTTGGCTGCTTAGCACACTCACTACCATTGGAGAGCCAAATAGGTAGGCTCTAAACCATTTCTTGTTGATTTGCTTTGATGCTTGAGACTCGAAATTTTGAAGTTTGAAGATTAATCATTGATCTGTATTTGAATGATTCGAATCTAGAAACTAAAATGTAGATGTTCCTCTCCTACTCTCTCTCGTGCTTTCTCCCTCATTCTATTGCAGGTAAACAGGTTAAATCTCTAGTTCCACTTCCAACTTCCAACAAACGTGATGATGGGTTTATGGCTTGTTTTGTTGGTTCCGTTTGGTATTTTGATTATGGTGACTGGAAACCGAAGGAGGAATGAGGGAGAGGGAGAGGATGAAGAAGTGGGTAGTGGCACATACTGTGGAGGGGAGGAGGAGGAGGAGGAGGAGGAGGAGGGAAACCAAATGAAAACCAAGGAGGACTCAATGCCCTTGTGGAAATATGTCACCAAGCAAGGAGGAAGCAAAGGGGGTGGAACTGCCAAATTTGGTTGCCCCCATTATAAAAGGACTTACACGGGTTCATATACCCGTGTAAGAAGACATCCATGCACATGCCATGTGATGAAAACAAAACTATAGGAGTTTGTGCTTTCCCAAATGTGCCATCAACACAAAGAGCCATGTATAAGAAGGAAGAATTTGAAGCACAAAACAAATCAAAAGGATCAAGGGTTGACCAGGAACCCTCAAACTCACCGAGAACTAGATGCCCATCCACCCAAGGTAGTGGATTCTCGCCCATGGGTTCACGAAAGACAATATCAGATTTCCTTGACCAAGGTGGTAGGGATCAAATGGATGCAAAAGTAGTTTCTCTATGCATGTGGCATACCATTCAATGTCCTTCACTCACCCTATTGAGCATGAAATAGTAGAGGCCATCCGCACTGCTCTAGAGGGATACAAGAGTCCTAGGTATGAAAAAGCTAGAACTATGGGGCTTGACAAGGAAAGAGCTAAGATCCAAAATGCTTTGGGGCAATTCACAAATGCTTGGAATGATTATAGGGTATCAATTGAATCAAATGGTTGGACAAATGTAAAAGGCAACCCATTGATAAATGTTCTTGGTGTGTCTGCTACTGGTGCAGTCTTCCTTTCAGCCCATGACTACTCAGATAAATTCAAGACCGGCATGAACATTGCAGAACTCCTACTCAAAACCATTGAAGTTATTGATCCATACAATGTCATCCAAATCATAATCGATAATGCTGCTAATTGTAAGGCAATGAGAGCAATCATTGAAGATAAATACCCCAACATATTTTGGTCTGAGTGTTTGGTTCACACATTGAACCTTTTGATGCACGACATCATTAAGTTGAAGGAGAATGATTACAAATGGATTGGTGAATTGTACAAAAGGTAAGTACATGATAAGATTTATAGCCAACCATAGCAATGCCCAAGGCATTTTCCGCAGTCACTCAAAGTTGGAGCAATTGAAGATAGCAAAGACTATATTTGCGAGCTACTACCTCACTTTCAGGCGCCTTTTGAAGGTAAGAGAGGTATTGGCTAGCATGGTATCACGTGAATCATGGCATGTCTTGAAAGATAGGGCTACATCCACATCTGACAGGCTTGATTTTCAAGAGGTGGAGGACACTGTTCTTGATGGTCAATTTTGGGCAAGTGTCAAGTATGTTTTGAAGTTCACAAGCCCATTTATTACATGATTCGGTTTGCAAATACTGATAAGTCGGTGATTGGGGAGGTGTATGAGCAGATGGATAGCATGTTGGCAAAATTAAAGATATTGTTGAACAGAAAGATCCCATCTTGTATGACCATATTCACAAACATGTGGTGAAAAGGTGGGAACATTTCAACGTTCCACTGCATGCCTTAGCGTATGTATTAACACCAAAATATTATTCTCCATCTTGGTTGGCCAAACCAACACCTGGGGGTGGGGTTAGCAGAAAGCCCCACACAAATCCAGAGGTACACGTTGAGTACATGGCTTCTATAAACAAGTTGGTCCATGATGAAGAGGAATGTGACTTATTGCACAGTGAATTACGCAAATACCTCAGTGAAGTTGGACCGTTTGGTACTTTGCATGCAATCAGAGATCGAGATAGGGCACCTCCTATCGAATGGTGGAAAATGTATGGCTCAACATGCCCATGCTTGAATAAATTGGTTGTCAAAGTGCTTTCATAGGTAGTTAACAGTTCCTCTACAGAAAGGTGTTGGAGCACCTATAGCTTCATCCACTCAGTGAAAAAAAAACAATTAAAGGAAAACCGAGCAGAAAGCTTGGTTTATGTACATTACAACTTGAGGTTGTTGACACATTACTGTGAGTGTGCCAAAACTGATACATCATGTCACTTGGGACAACAATCCATAGGAGCATAACTTGGAGGTCGGAGCCTTAGCTTTAGAGCGCTTAAAGGAAGATCTTTTGGGCGATGAGGATGACCATGCAGCAGCAATGCCACCGCCATCTTCTACCTTGTTTCCAGATGCACCATCTTTTCCTAGATGGTTCAACTTCACGACCTCCATCTGCATCAGTGAGAGGTTGTCATGTAGGATCGAGTCTTGGACATGGCTCAACATTGGTGGCTACTGGGGATGATAATCCCACTCCCATTTTTCATAGAGCGCGAGGAAACATCCATAAAATCTGCGTTTCTTGTCTCTTCTTGTTTACAGTAGTTTCAAGTTTCTACACTATTGACTCTTTTATATTTATTATGGTATATTTTGTAAACGTTACATGGCATTTCAAGTTTGAAGTTTGAAGTTGAAACTTGAACCTACCTTTGAAGTTCATTATTTGCAACTTTGCATGATTGAGTCATTTACTGCATAAAAGCATATTATAACTCTTTGGTAATGAATATGATGCTTCGTGAATTGTTTCAACTTTCAAGTTTCAACTTTCATTTTATGGTTGAAACTTATAGTTTGGTAACTTTAGTTACAACTTACAAGTACTAGTGATGACAAAATGTTTATATATTGAAAATTTGAAGCTTTATGACTAATGATTGATGAATGATGAATGATGTTATATGGTATTATGGTTTATTTCATGTTTTTATGTTTTCCATGTAAATTTCCTTAAAATCCAATCTTGAGTTAAAGTATGCCAATTTATTTTTAATTAAACCCAAATATTACTTTTAACCACACATGGATTTCTTCACAATGCAACAGAAAATAAAACACTGAGAGAAATATAACATCCATCACATCAATAGAGATACCAACCTTTTTGGGTATAAACCCTCGGAAAAACCCAAGATGGAAAAAACCGATGCAGCAGTCTGAGAATATATTTTATTATGAAGATATAAAACAATACAATCCAGCAAATCGATTTTACCCAACCTGGCAAAATCGAACCACCGAGAATCACTTAGACAAACCCACAAACCTGTACGGCCTTCTTGTGCAGATGTACGACCCCTGCGTCACTCATACTGAATCTGTACGGCCTTGCGTCAGTTGTACGGAATGATCCGTACGACCCTGCATCAGTTGTACGGAATGATCCGTACGGCTCTGTGTCACACGTGTGGCCCCTTCTGTGAGCTGTCGTACGACCGACCTGCGTACGGCCTCTCTGCGAATCTGTACGGCCTCTTTCTCCTCTGCCAAATTGCCCTGTCAACTCTCCGGATGAATGCTCCTTTGATCCCGATACATCAATCTTCCTCCAGTTGGTAGCTACAGGCGTGAACATAGGCCTACAGTCCTCCATCCTGAATCTCCTCAAGATCTCCACTGCATACTTCCCCTGACCAATGAAGAAGCACCCATCTCTCTGCCAAACCTCCAGACCTAGGAAGTAATGCATCAACCCAAGGTCTTTCATCTCAACCTCTACTGCAACATTGGACTTGCAGTCCCCGATCAGCCTCTCATCTCTTGTAAGAAAGAGATCATCTACATACAACACCAGTATGAGAGGTGCCATGCCTGACAAGAAGTACAGGTTGTGGTCTGCCCCACTCCACTGGAATCCCATATCCCGTAGATAGTTGTCAATCCTCAAGTACCATGCTCGAGGTGCCTACTTGAGCCCGTAAAGAGCTCTCTGCAACCTGCATATATGCAACTCCTTGCTCTCCACCTCGAACCCCTGTGGCTACTCAATATACACCCCTTCCTCTATAACTCTGTTGAGGAAGGCAGTCTTCATGTCCATCTGATGAACGCGCCAACCCATCTATGTTGGCAATGATAAGATAGTCTGAATAGAAGAGTATCTGGCGACAGGGGCGAAGGTCTCCTCATAGTCAATGCCTTGATTCTGTGAATACCCCTTAGCCACGAAGCATGCCTTATACTTCTCCACACTTCTGTCGACTGCATGCTTTACCTTGTAGATCCACCTAGATCCCACCACCTTTTTACCTTCTGGCCTCAACACAACCTCCCATACCTGATTCTTCATGATTGAGTCATACTCCTCAACCATGGCCTCTTGTCAAACATCATGTTGTGTAGCCTCCTCGAAACTGGAAGGCTCGGAGTTAATCAACTCCGTCATCAGTTCCAAATAGCTAAGTCTATCTGGTGGTTTGCTCCGCCTCATGGAGCTCTGTGGAAGACTCACCCGTCTGGAATCCTGAACGGTCGACCTGTACCACCTAGGTCGTGGCCTACTATCTACCTGCTGCGGTTGCTGTATATCCTCCTCCTGTTGCTGCTCATCCTCCCCATCAATTATAGGAAGATCCTGTCCACCTGGCTCCCTCTGACTACCAGAACCTGTGCCCTGTGTCTGTACATGTAACTGTGGCTCCTCCAACTTGACTCTTGAGTCCTCTCCGGGCTGCAGCTGTGCTGGTAAGTCCATAGATCTTCTTAAGGCTCTGCCCTCATCAAACTGGACACCCTTATTCACAATGATCCTCTTGTGATCCAGGACATAAACTCTGTATGCCTTAGAAGTCTTGTTGTAACCAACTAGAAGCCCCTTCTCACCAAAAGGATCCAGCTTCTTCCTAGTGTCAACATGAACGTGACAATAGCAGATACTTCCAAATATGCGTAAATGACTCACATCTGGTCTAGAACCTGTGAACAATGTTGAAAACCTCGCCGAAAAATCGACAACTTTTTAAAAAGTCGCGAGTTTTTCCCTAAGACGAAAAAATCGACTGGGAAAATTGCGATTTTTTAAAAAGTCGTGGAGGCACGACTTTTTAAAAAAAGGTTGCGACTTTTTAGTCAAAAGCGCGAGTTGACCCAAAAAGTCGCCCAAGCCTCCATAATGGAAAAAATCGCCAAGGAGGCTTTTTCACAGTTCTAAAAACTCAGGTTTGTTTAAAAAAAATTAATGAGTTTTGTACAAGTGACATTGATGTCAACAATACTAAATGATAATGTTAAATTCTTAAAGTAAAAGTGACATTCTCTTTATCTTTCATTTTCCATTCTTTTACTTAAATTTTTAACATTACCATTAATTGCTTCAGGATGTTTGAGAGTGGTTCCAACCTCATCGGACTTCATATGCAAAAAGTAGAAATTTAGATCCCATTCAGAATTCAACAGACTTAATGGTTTTCAGGATTTCAGGATTGCAACGTTTCCACTAGATTCTATCATGTATGTGGGTAAGGGAATGGAATTTAATGAAGCACATCAAGCTCTCAATGTACCTTGATGTTGGTGGTGTCGATGCCTGATTGTTGAAGTTGATTGAATTCCTCTGTCATGACCTTAATAAAAAATGTACCCTTTAGTCAAGAAAAATCACTTATTAAGCATGGGAAGCTCTTTCTACCGTATTTTAACGCTTGGATTAAGAAGTTTAATCAAAATTGTAGGGTTGATGTCCTTGGAGGATCAACTTTGAGATTAGAGGTAGAGGCAATGGCTAGAGCCTAAAGGTGGGGGAACATGGTGCTATTGATGAATAGGATCCCAAACATAGATTTTGAAGATTATGTTTTTTCAATTTTGATTTAGATATGTATTGCATTTGGTACAATTTTGATAATATTTTGTCTCTAATGGTTTGTATCTTTAATATATATATTTTTCATTAAAATTATAAAATTTCATGTATTTTTTAGCAATCTAAGTCATTGAAATCAAATCGCTCCTAGTTATTTGCATCCACTACATCTATATATCAACGCTTTCTCCATATTTATGTTCCAAGGTGTTTATCTAATGTTATTGTTGCTTTATATGTTTAAAATTCTGAAAATAATGAATGTACTTTGTATTTTTTAATGTTTGTTGACTTTTGTCGATTTTTCCCGATTTTTTTGCCGATGTTGCCGAGAAGTTGTATTCGGAACCCTTGCCGACTTTTTTCCGATGCCGACTTTTTCAACATTGCCTTTGAATACCTCCTCGGGTGTCTTCCTCCCCAAAGCTAAGTGAGGACAACTGTTCTGGACATATACTGAAGTACGAAATACCTCGGCCCATAGGAATAGTGGTAAATTGGTAATCCCTGCTCAAATAGCATGGCCTTCGCTGCACTCACCAGTGTCTTGTTCTTCCTCTCCGCCACTCCATTCTGCTGCGGGGTGTAAGGAACAGTGTGTTCCTTCTTGATCCCCTCTGATGAACAGTACTCCAAGAACTCCTTGGAGGTATACTCACCCCCGTTGTCAGTCCTCAATATCTGAATCCTTCTCCCTATCTGGTTCTGCAGTCTAAGAAGATATTTTATTATGAAGATATAGAACAATACAATCCAGAAAATTGATTTTACCCAACCTGGCAAAATCGAACCACCGAGAATAACTGAGACAACCCCACAAACTTGTACGGCCCCTGCGTCACTCGTACGAAATCCGTACGACCCTGCGTCAGCTGTATGGACTGATCTGTACAGCCTTGTCTCACACGTGTGGCCCCCTCTGCGAGTTGTTGTACGACCGACCTGCGTACGGCCTCTGCAAATCAGTACGGCCTCTCTGCGAATCTGTACGGCCTCTTTCTCCTCTGCCAAATTGCCCTATCAACTCTCTGGATGAATGCTCCTTTATCTTCTTCTCTGTAAAATTCTTCTGCAAACTTGTCTTTCTCACTCTCTAGCTGAAATCTATGAGTAAGAAATCTCTCTGTATGTATGTGTGTCCTCTCCACTAAATCAATCTTCCTTTTAACTCAATGGCCAAGCGAAAACCCTAACTTCTCACTATGGATCAATGGATGAGATCCTCCGGTGAGATCAATGGCCAAGATTAGATTAGCCATCACTTAAATTATTTTCACTTGAACTTTATAAAAGTGACTCCATTAAGTCAATTAGTAATTAGATCACTTATGCACTTTTCCTAAGTCTAAACTTTGGAAAATAAATTAATACATTTGGCTTCCTGTTTTATGGCTTCTAGCATGTAAGGACACATGCAATGATAGAAGACCTTCCTTGTTGCCACTTTCTAACATTCCATAACTAATTCAATATTCTACATGCATTTGTTGACATATATGCATCAAAATATATAAAAAAGTTATATTATATAAAAAACGCTTCCGGAACGCTTCGTAACCGGAAGCTTTTGAAAATTTCGCTTCACTCCCGCTCCCAAGTAACCTTGGAGTAAACCTATAAAGAGATAAGTTGAAAATACTAGAAAAAGTAGTTTTTTTGCTTTCCTTCTAAAACTACGAAAAAAAAAGTAGTTTTATGTATTTCCTAGAAAGACTAAGTGCATTGAAAGACCCTCGATCCAAAAGTATCAGATCGGAAAGCCACACAAGCTTATGAATGGCAAATTTGATTAGGAGAATAGGAGTTTCAACAACGGCAAATGGAAAGGAGCCAACACATTTTATTTTTTAATGGGGCCTCCAGAGGCAACCTAGGGGTGTAGGGTGGATCCTCTTCGATCTTGAAGGAGATGGATGAAAGAGTATGTCTGGGATATAGGGACAGCAATAAACAATGATGGAAAAGCTTTGGTGGTACTTCAAGTATTGCAAAGATCGAAGGCATGTGCGTTCAACCAGATCTCAGTTGTGGGGGATTCTTCCATCATCACTTGTTTCCTCCTTAAGATTCCCACCCCCAATCAACTGAGTTAAAGAGAATAATTCAGCAAATTCAAGGCCTAGCCATGCAGTTTGAATCCATTTCTTGTTTTCAAGCCTACGGATCCTAAATAAAAACATAGATTTCCTCGCCAGGGAAGAAGCTCAAATGGAATAGGGATTACAAAGAGTAAAAGGGGTCTGAGTGGCTCCAATCCTCACACCCCTCCCTTAAATTAATTGCAAAGTATTTAGGATTGAGCTATAATGGACAAGTAGAGAAGTATGCAAGGTAAACAAGACAAGGAGTTGAAACATAAGGCCCCCTTTCCCCTAAACTCTATGCACCAACTCGATGACGAAACCAAATATATGGACATGTGCTCACTAGAGTTTGGCACTGTGTGGGATTAACTATCTCTTGTGGTTTCTTCTATCTTCGTTTCTAGCACTTCCAATTTGACATGTGACTGAGGATGTGCACATCTCGACATGGCGGAAGAATCATTGTACCAGTGGAGAGGAAAATCACATTGAATCACATTGGGTAGCCTTTCATCTAGCTCGCAACATGACCCAATGCCACAATCAAAGATGAGTGATGTACGAGTTGGTGGATATCCAATGACAGCTGCAAGTTTATCAAAAAGGGATGGCTGACAACCTGACACTGAACACGATGTGACTAAGGCAACCTTATAGTGGAGTCAATGGTACCAGATCAATGTTTTAAAACTCGGACTTGGATCGGACTTGGATCGGACTTGGACTTGAATCGGTCAAGGGTCAACTCGGACTCAGACTCAGACTCGAACACGGAATCGATAATGAATCGTTAAGACTCGGACGATTTGTGAATTTAATGACTCGGTTTACTAAAAATGCATAAAATATTTAAATTTTAAAGAAACAAAGCATTAGAAACAAAATATCCGAAGTCTGCTCATGTATATAAGGGTGAATATATCAAAATGGCACAAGAATTATTATGCAATACATATCTGGAACAAAATACATAATCAATGAGGCCTAAATGGCCTATATAATCAAAAGAACAACATGCTATAATGACACTACATCATACATCATACATCAACGATGATACATCATACATGTTTTTTATCAACATGATCAATCATCAAACTCATCACCACTCCTAGAACTAGAAGTAGAACTAGGACTAGCAATGGCATCATCATCTGGCTCAAGATCGAACTCCTCAAGGTCATCTACAACTACAATAGTAGTACTAGTTGAATGCCTACAAGCACGAGGTATTAGGGTTCATCTCACAGCTTTAGGGTTAGGGTTAGATTCTAAGTTGCAAGAAATGGGGAAACGGGTTCATCAATAGAACCCTTTGACTCTCTCCTCTAGACTCTAGCCCTTGCTGCTAACTTGAATCTCAAAGTTGACCCTCCAAGGACATTAGACAACGACTCAAAACAATACAATTTTGATGAACTTCCTAATCCAATCATTAAAATAAGTTATAAAAAGTTTCCTGTGTTCAATAACTTAATAAGTAATTTTGCTTGACTGAAGAGCATTTTTATTAAGGTCATGATAGAGGGGTTCAACAATCAACACCAAGAACATCAAGGTATATAGAGGGGTTGATGTGCTTGATTCAATGCCAACCCCATACCCTCATACATGATAGAATTTGGTGGAAACTTTGCAATCCTGAAATCCTGAAAACTATTATCTCTGTTGAATTCTAAATGGGATCTAACATTCTACTTTTTGCATATAAAGTTCGATGAGGTTGGAACCACTCTCAAACATCCTAAAAAAATTAAGGGTGACGTTACAAAAAGAAGTAAATCAATAGAAAATGAAAGATAAGGAAAATGAGACTTTTACTTTAAGAATTTAATATTACCATTTACTATTACCAATTACTACTGAACAAAGCGAAATAGATTAGATTTAATATTACCAGTATTACCATTTAGGGTTAGGGTTAGATTAGGTATTATTAAAAAACAAGTTTAAGCGTATTTTTGAGTCTGCAGACCCACACACGCAAACAAAGGCTACTCAGTCTGTTCAGGTTATGACTCGATCGAGTTGGACAATTCGGTACCGAACCAGCCAAGTTGGACACCGACTCAGTCGTTTCGGTACCGAACTAGTCACCCAACCCGATTTGCAAGCCAACTTGGCTCAGTTCGGGGTCAACTCAATCAACTCCGAGTCGAAGTCAAATGATTTTTAAAATAGGGTACAAAATATGGAAGGAGAACCTCTTAGTGGAGGCTCCATAGAAAAAGAAGCATGTGATTCAAACTACGATGCAAATAAAAACCTTGTGGGCAATGGAAAAAGAAATGCAAGAGTTCATGCAATCTCTAGAAGTAAGGAATCTGGCATTAGAAGAAAACACTAACATGGTGAATGCTAAGATTTATGGTAATACAAATTTTCTAAATGCACCCTCGGAGGGAGCTCAGTACCAGTGTTATCGAAACCAAACCAAAACCGGTAAAACCAACCGATCCAACCACTTCACAGGCCCAACCGATCCGGTTTGGTGCCTGAACCGAAAAAGCAGATATTTTATTCAGACTACCCCTAAACCGGTCGGTTCCATACAGAACCGGACCAAAACCGCTGAACCGACCGGTTTTGGCCGATTTCGTACGGAATCGAGCGGTCCATACTGTGTCGTAAAGCATCGATGGGAGCCATGGATTTGAAGTTTGAAAAAAAAAACCTCTCCTAAAGCGTCTAACCTAACCCTAAGACCCTACTCGTGTTGTTGTATTTGTAACTTCGGAATGTATTTAACATATGTATATTGTACTCCTATAGAGATGGTATTATTCCTCTATACAGAAGTGTCGTCATTTATATTGTAAGTGTCGTAACTTATACTTGATGTGTTATTAGACCACCTTGATGGGGTCGGCCCTGTATAAGTCATGTTGGTTAAAGGGTTATTAGACCACCCTATTGGGGGTCGGCCCTATCAGCATTATGTTAAGTGGTTAAGTTGAGGCCGACCTATTAAAGGTTATTAGGCAAGTCAAGTCAAGTATAAATAGAATGTGGGAGGCACTCTATTTTATCATTCACTTTCTCACTTATACACTCATTGGAGAGTGGCGCACTAGTGGAGGAGGAGAAGCTGCTGCTAGGAGACTATCTCTTATGCTTGGGTTTTGTATCATTGCTCTATCTATCTCTGAGGAAGTTATTGGGGTTTTTCACCTTTATGGTTTTCCCCAAGGAAACTCTATGTGTCTATTGTCTCTTGTGTTTGCTTCTTGTGATTGATATGTTGTACATGTTATTCTCTCAGTGAAGATCCTAGAGTATATTGAATTGATGCTCAAAAATTAACAACTCGTGCGTTATTTGCACCCATACTTGCTATAAATATGAGAAAATTTGCATATTTGTGTATTAATGGTTTGGATTCACATGTATGCACATGAATACATATGTTTTTTACAAAATATGAATATTTTATGTATTTTTTAGTCGACCGATTTTTTCCCGGTTGTTCTGGTTCCGCTCCGGTTCAGATTTTGGGCTCTGCCGATTCGATCACCGGTCCAGTTCTGATAACATTGCTCAGCACACTGCACCTCATTTAGCAGGCGAGGGGACTCTGTTGGGGTTCTGAGCTGTCGAGGAGAGAAATACAGAAGCAACAGCAGAAGCATTGGACCTTGCAGCTCATCCATGAATGGAAAGCAACAAACACAATCTCTGGTGCAAGAAGGAATTTTGCATGGGCCAGCCTTCTAAATTTAATGTTAATCCAGAATGCATTGCAAGTTTTGGCTTAATTTAGGCTAATGTGTACAGCAATATACTTGCCATTTCAGAACTTTTGGCAAAAGTGCTGTTAGGTTAAGATGTTTTTTGAAACCTGGACTTGAAATTTTGGATGCAGGCTGAGACCTGCTTTCTCTATTTTTCTGTTAGTGTCAACCAGTTAGGCCGTGGCCTTTCTAATGCAAATTGTTAAATTTAAAAAAAAAAAAACACAAAGATACTGACAACAAATTACTTTAGGGACAGAGATACAGAAAGAGAATGCTTGAGCAAGCTTAAGCTCACACAATTGGACAGCATGCCCAATACACACACGGTTCATACACTAAAGAAATACATGAAAGTTTACGACGTTGCCTCCAGGGTTGAAATGCTTACACATGAAGGATATCACAAATGTGTATGAGTGTCTTATTGCCTTTTCAAAGATCAAGGAACATTCTAGCTATGTAGAAACGAACACTGTCATATACTAGCTAGCTAAATCTGACACCACTGAATGTCAGTACCGTCCATTGACTTTGAAGAACTAGTTTTCTTAAGAATTGTAAGAACCACTCATTTTAAGGATGCCGATGCTTTATATATATATATATATATTACAGGCAACTATGTGTCATGGAATAAAGCTGTCTTTCCGGAAGTTAGAATTATTATAGTAGGAACGAAGGCTAAAATAGTAAGCAGAGAAAATTGGCTATCTTTGTCCTCCAGATTGCAATTATATAAAAGGCCAAGGAAGAGAAATTTAGAACATGGATTGTTTAGGAATGAAAAAACATTGCACTAAACTGTACCTGCACCACCTTCACTGCCTTTGGCATGATTATCATCGCCTTGACCATGAGCAGATATATGCATGTGAGAACGCTCCTTCCACTTCTTGTATAAACCACCACTGCCGGGCTTTATCCTTGAACCACTTTCAGTTTTCACCTGTCAAAAATAGTCAGTGTTTATCAGCGGGAGATATTAACTGAACCTTTATGAGCTTCTAAAGCAACTCAACTTATACGTTAGCAAGAAAGAATCAAATAGCATATTAATGTTGAAATAAGTGACTAATGGGATTGAAAATACATTATATTATTCAACCAGCCTAGGTACAAGGAGACGGGAAATTTTGTCCCATCTAAAAAATTGAAACTAAGAACAAATTACCTGAAATTTTGATAATAAACATATAAGTACCAAAATCAAACACAGAGATACACATATACATAATTAGCTGGAAATAAGCACTTTAAGTACAAAAACAAACCCAAATATACACAGATACATAGCCATGAATCTGTTGTGTGTCCTCAAGCTGGCATATCTTCTAATCAAACTCTCCAATGTTTGCATGAATGATTCAGAGGTAAGATGAGCCTATAACAGGCCCTCCCCTTACAACCATAATCAAGTGGAGCCGGATACTTCAAGGAGTTTCTGGTCGATTCTTCAGAAACTGACAAGGAGTTTCCAAAAAGTTTGCATTGGTTTCTAGTGCTATAACTGCTATAGTCTCAATCGAGATGTACATGTGACCCAATAGTGCATTAAATTCAGCATACCAACCCGACTATGCCCCTAAAAGACAAGTGACAAAATTAGTGGGTATAGTAAGGATACATGTCTCTCCTACTTATATCGACCATGCCCCAAGTAGCAAAGGTTCATGGCTTGGGACACAGGGACAGGTGCAGATGCAGATAAAGTGACACCATTTTTTAAATCAAGGTGCATGGGGGGGTGCAAGGGAGGTGCAAGGAGTTGGAGTATAATTATAAAGGATCCTTTAGAAATAGTGATAGTGAAAAAGAAAAGGGGAGATTGCATACTATATTATTTTACTCATAACCAAACATACCTAAATTTCAAAACGCACTCTATATAAATGTAGGTGCCACAAGGCATATGACACATAAAAACGGTTGGTTTGCCTTTCTGGATGATAATGAAAGTCAAAGTGAGAACAGTTGCTTTAGGAGATGACAATGTACAAATCATCAAAGACTGAGGACATCCCCAATGAAGATACCTATTATAGCTATTAAAGATGTGCTTGATGTGTTTATGGTGTGCACAACATGCTTGACAAGAACCTGTTGTCAATGAGTCAAATTGTAAAGCAATGTTTCAAGATTGTTTGATAGGGACAAGTGTGTCATAAAGGAGAAAAGAACCATAACAAAGTGGTTGCAGATAGTGCAAACAGTGCTCTCCATGGATTTGCTGCTATGGCAACAGGACAGCAAGCATTAGCAGCTGCAAACAACTTCAAAATTCAACTCTGGATGAGACAAATATATTTCCTATTTTGTGTCATTGCACCAAACGCGTTGCCAATCCAGAAGCTAGCTTTGGGGTACAAGTCCCCAGCTTGAGGTGACAATGGGGGGAATTTGAGGTCTAAAATGGGCCTCCAATGGAAAATAATAAAATAACAAAATAAGAATTATAAATTTTGGAGAAACAAAAACTCCTCATTTTAAATCTTATTCTCAACTTATCTCCTTACAGGTATTCTCAACTTATCTCCTTACAGGTTTACTCAAATTTCAAGTGTAGGCACTTGTTAAGTGAGAATTTAAATTTTTCATCCTACAAATACACATTGCATACTTTTACATCAATGTTACCCCAAGCTTCCAGGATGTGGGAGTGCGGGAGTGCTGAAGTAAACATTGGGGACATGTGGAAACAACCCCCAAATTCTAGGTAAATTCATGGGGGATGAGGGTACATCTCTAAATTTATAAAAATAAAATAAAAATCCCACAAATAACATGTCATTCAATGTATATTCATCATTGTGCAATATAAATACTGAATACATCAATTCGGTTGCTAAATAGTACCAAGTAGATATTGTGTGGGGCATGGGAAGCACAAGGGGCACACCCCCAACCCTGTTGGATGAATCCTCGTAGAACACTGCTTTTAATAGATCTACTGTGAGATAAACTAGAAATACGTGAAACACATTTTTTCATGTATTTCCATTTATCTCAAGGTGTGTCTACTAAAAATATGTAGTGTGCATACTCGTTGGATGCGGAATTTCATTCTGCATACAACGATTGAAAGAAACACATTTTTTTCATGAATTTCCAGTTTATCCCACGATCGGTCTAATACAACTATGTAGTTTGCATACTTGTTGGATGTGGAATTTAATCATGTAAACAACAAGTGCCTACACTTGAAATTTGAGTAAATCTATAAAGAGATAAGTTGAAAATACAATTAAAAAACAGTATTTTTTAACTTTCCTTCCAACACTGTTTACCCTGTTAAATTTCATACATTCATAGCATAATAACATTATGAATAATAACATAAATGCATAACCAAGATCACTAGAAGAAAGACAAAGCACAAAACAACACAGAGTTTATCCTGGGAAACCCAATTGGGAAAAACCCAGCAACCTTCGTATAGAGATGATAATCCCGAGGTCAGAGTACAAATAATAAGCGAGAAAATGTGAAAATGTATTCCACAAGTAGAAACCCCAAATCTGCTTCCTTCTCCAGCTTGTGCGAAATTCTGCTCTCTCTGATGTGATGCGCAATTGTCAAGTGAGTAAATGAGATAATGAGGTGCACTAACCTCTTATTTATACAAGTGCAAACATGAAAAATCCCTAACTGGGCCGACTTCACCTAGGGGCAATTAATAAATTTAATTTTAATATTTTTCTTCTGTTTCTTTGCACCCCAAGGTGTACATTGATTCTTTCATACGTGATTACATAAAGTTCATTTCCCTTAGGAGGTACAAACAAGTACAATGAAAGTACAATAACATACAATGAATAATATCTTCCGAAGTTGCACAAAATCCAATATACCCATCATCTTAATCCTATTGGTTCTTTTAAAATTGATGTTGATGGCACATTTTTCATGTTGAGGCCCATTTTTTACCCCAAAATTTCTCTAATGCATCATCTCCCCCCTCACTCCAGTACTAACATAATGGCAGTTTCAATATCATGCCTTCTAGACAATCTTTGGCTTGTGGATTTTAATTCTGGAAATTTTAGATTATAAAATGCTTTAATGGAAGAGCTTCATTATCAAGGGATTTTCTACTTGAAAGATGCAGCCTCTTAGTTGAACAGATTTCAGTGGATTCAAGGTTAGGAGACAACAGAAAGCTTAAATTTACATACGCAGCTAGCAGAGGTATGGAATCAATATGTTAAACTGCTAAGATGTACTGCTATAAAACTAAATAAGAATGAAGATCAGCTCAAGCAGTCCAAAAAACATTGGATCTGGAGAATACACTGACAAATTGGGGTATTCAGCAAGAATCGACCCACCGTCAAATTGAGGTACTCAGCAAGACCCACCGTGAGATAAACTGGAAATACATGAAACACAAACTATGCAATGTGCATACTCGTTGGATGGGTCTACTAAAAGTATGTAATGTATTTCCAGTTTATTTCACGATGGGTCTACTAAAAGTATGTAATGTGCATACTCATTGGATGAAGAATTTAATTATGCATCCAACAAGTGTCTACACTTGAAATTTGAGTGAACCTACAAAGAAATAAGTTGAAAATATGTTTACAAAATAGTAGTTTTTTATTTCCCTTCAACACTATTTACCCATCATTTCAAAACCTATTGGTTCTTTTAAAGTTAAGTTGATAGCACATTTTTGTGTTGAGGCCCAACTTTTACTCAAAATTACTCTAATGCTTCATCCTCCCCTACTCCAGTAATAACATCATGGTGTTTTCCATGTCATGCCTCCTAGATCATCTTTGGCTTGTGGTTGTTATTTGTGTGATGTTAAAACGATATCTCTACAACATCATATGCCTATGTTGGGATCTCGTTCCACATCAATACTCCTCTTGTCAATTGTGTGTGTATGTGAACATCGTCATTGTTAGATTTTATAGCAGCATAATCAAGATCACTAAAAGAATGGCAAAGCACAGAAACAGAATGAGTGTGGAGCTCATTTAACCATGATGATAAGAACAATCATCTCACAACCATAGACAAAGCTATTTGTCTCCCCCAAGCTCACACCTTCCAACAAAGAACGATGTACATCCACATAGTAGTAGCGCAAACCCAAGAAAAATAAGAGAGAAACTTCTCCAATAGTGGAGAACCCCAAAAATCAATCTCCTAGCTGCAGTAGCGAACCTTCCTTGGCTAGAACGAATTTGTCTTCAGTGAAATGACCAAACGAGAGGTTCGACCTCTCTATTTATACACATAAAAAGTGACTTTTTCCCTTACTGGGCCGACCTGTCTTTTCTTAACTGGGCCGACTTGACTAGGGAAGTTCTGCCCATTGTTTGGGGCAGACTGCCCACTATTTTGGGGCAGTTTACCCACTAGGCCGACTTGTCTTGGGGGAATACAAAAATTAAATTTAATAATATTTTCTTTGTGTGATTTAACCCCAAGGTTTACATTGATCCTTTCAAGGGTTTTACATGATCAAATACATTGATATCTTCTCCCGTAGGAGGTACAATAACAAGCTAAAATACAATAAGAATTGTTGCCGCCGGTTTAGCACACCTGGTTAACGCAGCAAAAAATCTATGCTGCTACTCAGTGCGCCCTTGGGGGCAAGTCTCGAGTCAAGGCTGTCACCTAATCTTGACTCCTCTGTTTAGGCAAAACTCCCAACGAAGCCAAGGGGGTAGTCCCTATGGAAAGTTTCTAAGGTCTTTAGAGTTTCTGATGAAATGGTTAAAGGTGTTTGTATTTTAGGAGTTTATTGAAAGTGTCAATTAGAAGTGTTTCAAAGTAGTTTTGCACAAGTAATCTGAAGCTTGCCTTCACCAGCAAAATTAAAATGACTGCCAACAGATGCACGATACTGATATGATATTAAGCAAATGAAATGTATGATAACCAGTGCCCTATGGAGTCAAAATATCAAATAAGTAAAGCTGCTGAAAGGGAAAATGTAGTGCGAATGTCTATTGGTTACTTTTAAATTTATTATCGTTTGAAATTTATTATGGAGAAAAGGGGACTTCCGAGATACCGTGAGGTACAGGGCGGAATGTTCGGAAATTAAAGTTTGGTGGCTACTCACGAGAATGTGTGGGCTGTAATGGAGTCTCTAAGGCGATGCTCAACACTATATCAAACTAGGGTATAGCCTAACTATGCCTTGAGGTCGCTTCCCAGTTGGTCCCGCTTCCTCTGAAGACTTTCCCCAAACAAATATTAATTTGAAGTGTTGGATTTTCACTTATGTTGACAGGTAGTTACGTTTATTAAATGAGTATTAGTTTAGATGTGAAAAATTAATAAGTGGCCACAACCGTTTCTGGTTTCCCACAGGCCCAGGCAAAGTGCCTGCAAGGGAAAAGAGCATACTCTGGTTATAAACCAAATGTAAATTCTGGTTTTGAACAATTGTATTGGGGAACAAACTGAAGTACAAAACTTAACTGAAAGCAAAAGGCACAAACCTATGTGTCACTTTCTGATCATCCACCACTAATCGGCAAAGCCTTTGTGTGGTGGCGAGAGCATACTTCGTGGCAACGAGGTAGTGTTATTTCTACTTTACACTTGCGAAAATTTAAAATGAACCTAAAGCTTAGAAAAATGTTGTCAAAGTATACACCCTGCAGTTAAAGTGTGCGTGTGTGATAGTTGTGTTTGTTAGAAAAAATTTATGCACAAAAATGACACAAGTACAAATCCCCCCTAGGGGAATGGGGTGTGGGCCCTGGGTATCCCATTGCTCTTGTTTAAAAATTTACAATAATGCTCAAAAGAATGCCTCTTTAGTCCATGTTATATGTATCTAAGGGATTACAATAAACTTAGAAGTGAAAAGCTGTAAAAAGAGGTCCACGGAACGTCCTTTTTGGTACTTTTTGGCGGAAAATGGCCAGAGTTTCCTTCTGTAAATCCTCGGACCTGCTAAAAACCAGCAAACATTCCAAGTTAGAATATGATAGAAATGAGATTAAACAAATAAAAAAAATTGTACTTAGAAAAAATTTTAAATTTAAAGTGCCTGTACAAAATTTACAAACTAGATCTATCGATAAATATGCCTTTTATGAATGTAAAGATCTAGATATGCTAAGAATGCTTAAAAAATATTAGATCCGAAAATTATTAACCAATGGAAAGCTCTAGATCTACTGTTCTAAGCATGAAACAAAATTCAAAAAAAGGGGAGTTTGTTGTAATAGAGATGGATGAGGCTTTTAATCCCAATGCCCTTGTTCTTGCAATTTTGCTTTGGAGTATCTATAAGCAAAGGATGTTAGAAAAATAGAAGATGCCCAAGAAGAAGAAGAAGAAGAACCGATTTCAAATCCTTCTTGTGACTTGTGATCTGCAGCTTGCAACAAAACACTTCCAAACAAAAATAATGAGAACTAGCGTGTTAGAATAAGAAGGAATTTGAAGAACCTAAGTACATCCGAAAATTGTTGGTTACTTCGAGATCTCTTAGCATCTAAACACAAACAACCAAATTATCAGCCGTAAATGCTAATTTCTACAACATGTAAACTAGATCCATACATAAAATGAAAGCAATAATTGAAAAAACAAGATACAATATCACCTCATAAGTTTGTAATCCAACACAAATGCACAAGATGGACCTCCAAAGTCTTCCAAATGTATTAACAATAGCAACAATTTACAAATGAGCAGAGGTTCAATGCATCCATACTCAAAGTATGGAGCATTGCCTTGCTTTTATAGCCTCACAAGAGAGGGAGGGCAAATTCATAAGAGGTGGGCGAATTCATGAGAGGAGGAGCCAAGTGTTGGATTGGATCCAAACTAATCCCACAAATGGTGCTGATTGGAGATGAGTGGGCAGCCACCTAAGAGGAGCGCCCCTCTCTCCACATTGGGATCTCCACCCAATGCTTAGATGGTTGCCACCTCAAGAAAGTCACCCAAGAGAGGAGAGGGCGCAACTCCCAAGAGGAGACAACTCATAACAAGCCAATCCATGATTGAATCAATCAAAATTTGATTGATAATTACCTTAAATGCCCCTGCCAACTCAACTAGGCCAACTCACTAGACAAGAATCCACTGATATAGGAGTTTGGATTTTCTCCATATTTTTTATTTTTTATTTAAATAATTCCTCGAAAATAATTTTGAGAGAATTTTTATTTAGGTGAACAATATTCACTCAGAACTTAGGAAAAGTGGGTTTAGGGGTTTTATGGGTGCTCTGGGTTAGAAAACAAGCAACCCCATGCCAAATTTCACCTCCTAAGCACACTTTTATCACTTGTTTGGTTTTTTAATTAAAATATTAAAAAAATCTCATAAAATGAGAGAAAATATTTTTCTCAAAATGACTCAAAAATCCAAGGGGACCTAGTGCATGTCCATATGACTCATTATTGATGGCTAGCATGTTTAACAAGCATATACACATAGGCTTTAATAATCTCCCTAGGCTCGACCACCAAGAAAATACTCCAGCTTTGGAGGTATGAGTGAAAAACTCAGGAATTATACACCACTAGAGCGCAATGCATAATTCCTAAGGAAAAAACACTCTAGAGTATCCCCTTGATGGAAAACCTAAGGTAGACCAAGCATGTTACAAAATACTCATGCTTAGACCAACTTATTACAATTCCCCCACAGGGGTCTTGACATGCAAAATTTACAAAGGGCAAAAAAAAAATTTGCCTGATGAACATCTAAACTCTGGCAATGAACAATGTAAGTTGTTCAAGTCTTCGGTGGTTCACAAGTAGTCCACCTAAGTGCAACTTAGTGGACAACAAGAATAACTTCTAAAGTTAAACTATTTCCAACACTCCCTCTCAACAAGGAAAGTATTCTTCAGACACAATATTCTAATTTTATTCTTTCTTGGGTCGACCTATGAGGTGATGCCTCACGCAACTACTACTCCAACACTCCCTCTTATCCAGGGAGGTATCATCAGTATTATCATACTCAAACACATTTGGATATTATCTGTACATCACGGTTATCTCTAACCTCTCTATATCATAAGGAAGGTCTTCCAACACAGTCTCAGTCCGTCGAGAAGTGTCATCAAATCAATCTTCGTGCATCAACTCAATACAGTCCATCGGAGAACATGCACTAGCTCCACGACTCTGCCCTATCCATAGGGGAGTCACTCGTGCCTCAGCTCAACAACTCTGCACAATCCATCGGAGAGTCCAACATGCATCATCTTGGTGATCATGCATCAATACAATGTGCCTCGGCTTGACCTAGTCCTACGGGGAACATGCACAAGAACAACGTGCCTCAGCTCAACCCAGTCCTTCGGGGAACATGCACAAGAACAACGTGCCTCAGCTCAACCCAGTCCTTCGAGGAACATGCACAAGAAGAACGTGCCTCAGCTCAACCCAGTCCTTCGAGGAACATGCACAAGAAGAACGTGCCTCAACTCAACCCAGTTCTTCGGGGAACATGCACCAACTCAACTAGTCCTTTGGTGAGTCCAAGAGTACCAGTGTGCACCAGCCTCTCTATCACATCTCAGGATGTCTAAGAGATCTCATCACTCTTTTCAGAGTGATCTGGAGAATGCACTAAATCTCTCCATCATGTCCCACAATGTCCGAGAGATCTCCCCACTCTATAGAGTGACCAGGACTGTGTGTGGCCTCTCCATCCCATCAGGATGTCCGAGAGATCTCCTCACTCTATCCCAAAGTGATCCGGAGAATGCAGTGGCCTCTCCATCCTATCAGGATGTCCGAGAGATCTCCTCACTCTATCCTAGAGTGATCCGAAGAATGCAGTGGCCTCTCCATCCTATCAGGATGTCAAAGAGATCTCCTCACTCCATCCCAGAGTTATCCGGAGAATGTTGTGGCCTCTCCATCCTATCAGGATGTCCGAGAGATCTCCTCTCTCTATCCCAGAGTGATCCGGAGAATGCAGTGGCCTCTCCATCCTATCAGGATGAACGAGAGATCTCCTATAAACTTCACACAACCTTCTAATACTTGTCAATCTCTACTGTCGATGGGATCCTCCCATGTCTGGCTGAGAACCTGGACGAGCATAGGTACCTGTGTAGAAGCAAGGTAAATGTCTGTCATTGTATCATCTTTCCCTCTCAAGGAGGGACACGTTCTCTTCCACTCCAAGTCTTCCACAAAAGTATTCAAACTTTATCCTGGGAAGAGGCTTGGTAAAAACAACAGCAGTCTGGTCATGTGTTGTAACATATTGTAGCTCGACTGCACCTTTCTTCACCATATCACGAATGTAGTGATACTGAATCTCTGTATGCTTTGACTTGTCGTGGAATACAGGAGTCTGCACACAGCTCTGGTTGTCACAGTGAATCACAGTTGGCTATGGAATCTAGGCAAACAATCCCGCAAGAGTTTATGAAGCCACACAGCTTCTCGAGCTACTGTACTAACAGCCATATACTCGGCCTCTACAGTGCTAAGTGCTATTGAGGTCTACTTCCTGCTGCACCAAGAAATTACTGCAGAACCCAAGCTGAAGCAAAACTCGGAGGTGCTCTTCCCATTTGCAGCACATCCGACCCAATCTGACTGAAAATCCCTGCAATCTCAAGTCACATTCTGAAGCATATCTCAGGCCATATCCCATAGTGCCACGAAAGTACCTCAGCACATGTTTTGCAGCAACCCAATGAATTTGTCTCGGCTCGCACATGCACTAGCTGAGGGCATTCACTGCAAAACATATATTTGGTCTGGTATTTGTCAGGTACATCAAAAGATCTAATCAGCTAGTGATACATAGTGGTATCAATTAAATCTGAATCAGAAGCAAAGTCTCTCAGCTTCTTCAGATTCGCATCCATCGATGTGGTCATGGACTTATAGTCCAACATTCTGAATCTCTTCAGTATGTCCATGGTGTATTTTCCTTAACTCAAGAAAATCTCATTGTGCCTTTGCCATAATAAACTCCCTCTATGTTGGAGTATCCTGCTCCCTTTGCATTTGAGCATCCTAGTCCCTCTGCATATGAGCATCTTTCGCCCTCTATGGAGCTATCCACAGAGTGTCCTGCTCCCTCTCACTTCAAGTGTCAATCTGAGCACCAGCTTTCACAAAGCAAAAGAGCATAGTTTCTTACTAAAATGTAGGTATCCATCCTGGTGATGACCAGGTACATCAAGGATCCTCTCAACTGTCAAACTGAATCTGCTAGCAACGCTATCCATGTAGCCAGGTACTCGCAGTCATCATGTTGGATCCGCTCAGGATCTCAATTGTGTTCTTCCTTATCCTAGGAAGATCTCAACACATCACCAATAGGCCAAGATCCTCAACTCAAGGGCTAACACCCTCTTAACTTCTGGAGGCAGAGATGATCTCATCTCCTTAGGATCTATCAACTCCTCATCCTTGATCTTCAGATCAGATCCTCTCGGCCTGTGGGTCATGTATCAAATATAGCTGGATGTGTTAGGTCCTCGTCTGTTTTTTTTACTTCCATTTAATTGCTTTGTCTAGGAGTCATCCTTCTAGGTTGAGAGTCATGCTCCTACAAGCTTCCTTTGATTAATCCGGACATCATCGGGATTCATGTGTCCACCACTTGTTTATCGGAACAAGTGTCACCATACTTTTCTTGTAGGCCATATCATATGGTCTTTTCCCTACAAGTCCTATCCCATCAGATGGTTAGCAACATACCATAATCAAATTTAATCAATTCATATAACAATTGTTCACAAATATGTAGGCATCTTAGCTAATGCTTCGACACAACACATATATGGAACTATATGGATGTCCACTATCTCCGTTAGAACATACTACCAAGAGTATGCACTACTCTAAGCGTGTTAAAAGGAGATATCATCCAAGATAGGTTCATAAAAGTTGTTGTAGCATTATTGATATTTAAACAATCATATAAATAACAAATACTATATGAGCCTACTGTTCATCGATAAAGGAACCAGATCACATTGCTCTACATCCTTCCTAATTCTAGGAATATAGATCTGCATACAAATTGTTATGGAAACATATTCAAAGCCAACAGATCTAATCTACAAGAGCAATAAATCCAAATACTTATCTTTTATTGTTTTTGTGGGTGGGCTCCCACTGCCTCCTTGTGGGAACCATGAGAGTCCTTTGTTGTTCATTTTCTTGCTGGGAGATCATCGCAATCTGGATCTTCATATCATCACCTCGACGATCTGCTGCACTTTCTTCAGAATCATCATTCCTTGATTTCTTATGTGAAGTATCTTCATCAATATCAGCAATTGAGGCTTCATGTTTCCTCTTCTAGTTCTGGAACCTTTTCATTGACGAACTTCAAAAGATTACTTTCTTCTAATATGAGAAGAACCCTAGACTTCCAAGAAATGAAGTTGAAAACCCTATCAAGTCAAACTTCAACCTTCATGCCAATCATCTTGACTGCAGATCTGGACCAAAAACCCTAGCAATAGCTAGGTCAAAAATGAAGTTTGGACTTTTGTAAAACTGACTCCACAGATAGATGCACCCTATCAAGGTGAGTTGAGAGAAGGTAGGATCGAGCCAAATATGTGGATCGGACAACACAAAACTTGAAACTCTAATTTTTGCAGTAACTGCAGCAGCTGCAAAATTAGGTAAAAAATGAAACTTCTCAAAACTGGAATTTTCCTTCACCAAAAGATGTGCCTTCCCTAGGGCAAAATTTCCAATGCACTTTACAAGCCAAACTGAGAAGGGAAGGCCCAGAGATGTGAAATCCTAGTTTCTGTCAATGGCTTCTTTTGGAACTGCTCTGAACCCATGTTAGAATTTATAGCAACATAATCAGGATCACTAAGAATGGCAAAGCACAAAAACCGAATGAGTGTGGAGCTTGTTTAACCATGATGATAAGAATAATCATCTCCCAACCATAGACAAAGCTATTTGTCTCCCTCGAGCTCACACATTCCAATAGAGAACGATGTACATCCAAATAGTAGTAGCCCAAACCCAAGAAAAATAAGAGAGAAACTTCTCCAATAGTGGAGAACCCCAAAAAGGAATCTTTAGCTGTAGTAGCGAACCTTCCTTGGCTAGAGCGAACTTGTCTTGAGTGAAATGACCAAATGAGAGGTTTGACCTCTCTATTTATACACATAAAAAGTGACTTTTTCCCTTACTGGGCCGACCTGTCTTTTCTTAACTGAGCCGACTTGAATGGGGCAGTTCTGCCCATGGTTTGGGGCAAACTGCCCACTGTTTTGGGGCAGTTTACCCACTTGGCCGACTTGTCTTGGGGGAATACAAAAATTACATTTAATAAATGTTTTGTCTGTGTGATTTCACCCCAAGGTTTACATTGATTCTTTCAAGGGTTTACATGATCAAATACATTGATATCTTCTCTCGTAGGAGGTACAATAACAAGCTAAAATACAATAAGAATAACTTCTAAAGTTGCACTATTTCCAACAGTCGTTAGGTGTGGGTGTGTGGGTGTGTATTGTGCATAATTCCAAACGCATAACAATTGTGAAACATACATTGTTTACAAGACATTCCCTACACCAAAAGCTCTTCCAATCCATAAGTTGACTTTGGGGTGCAAGTCCCTGGGTTGATGTGATAGCATACTCCCTCACTCCAACACTAACATCGTCGCAATCTCAGTGTCATGCCTTGTGGGCTATCACTGGCTTGTGGCTATTATCCAAGGATAATTTTAGGGGCGAAATTTAGCCCATGGGCTATTTTTCCATGCTTTTTTCCAAAAAAAGATTCGCCAATTTGCATTTTTTGAAGCCCCATTTCGCCCAATTTTGATGGAGTAAACTTTTTCACTCTAAAAATCGCCAAATTATTATATAAACTATATAAAATCCTTCGAAATTGAAATAATTTTAGAAAAATATCGCCGAACATTTTATAATTGACATTTTAAGAATTGGTAAGATTCCCCAAGGTTTATACACTTTAA
Organism: Larix kaempferi; assembly: GCA_027924585.1. Classification (NCBI taxonomy): domain Eukaryota; kingdom Viridiplantae; phylum Streptophyta; class Pinopsida; order Pinales; family Pinaceae; genus Larix; species Larix kaempferi. The sequence continues at coordinate 9,357,140 of BSBM01001033.1, forward strand.
CACCAACAATAATGGAGCATATCTTTATGTTGGGATTTCTAGAAATTTTAACACCAACAATAATGGAGCAATACAATAATTTAAAAATTGACACTCGACTCGATCTTATCCATTATGAAAGTACATATTTGTCAAGTAAATTATGAAGAATATAGCTCAAACAAGAACATTCACATAGGTTCATTGTGAAGGTGCCGAAAGTGGTTTGAGATAACTCCATTTTGTAATTCAATTTAGGATAAAGTGAAAAGTCTTATATTTAGTTTTTGAGTCTAATAAAGTATATTTACAACATTAATGATTTAGACTAGGATTAATCACAAGCGTACATCTCACTAAGACATTAGCGTTTGAGTAGATTAGGGTTTCAACGAGTATAAAGAAGATATAGAGTTCAACCACAATCCTTGTCAAACAACTGAACAATTGAGTGGGTTAAGCAACTAGAGCACATAAACCATGGATCCAGACAATAGCCAAGCTATTCTCGTTTATGTGTAGGTCATAACTTCTCAACAGGATGCAAGCTTAGTTATAGGATGATTTGAACAAGTTGTGCAACTACTAGAATTAAGCAATTTGTGCAAGTTTCCTTCTAAGATTTGATTAAGGAATCAAAAGCCAGGTTTGAAGGAGAAATTACCTATATAAGTGTGAATTTGTTTTATGCTTCCACTATTTACTTTCCAACTATTGTGTGATTGTTGCTATGTGAAGAAGTAATATTTCTACAATTAAATAACATAATTCCATGGCCATGTTCTACTTGTTTTCTAAAGAACATAAGGACTTCACTCACCTAGGCTAGGAAACTTTACATGTTATCAAAGCCATGTTTGATTGAAGATCTTAAGAGTTTGCAACTGTCAAAACAAATTGTTGGGAACCAGGACCAATAGCTGGAGGGTTTCAAAGGTAGTGCCTACCTACCAAATTTGGGAATTTGTGTCTTAAAGCTCAAAGATGGCATCAACTAGCCTCATGCTCAAGGACGGATTAGAAATCTCCTCAAATTTTCTATATTGGAAAGTTAGATTAACTATCCTATCGGAAGAGAATGATCTCTATGAACTATCGCTAAGATTGTAGTAACTCTACTGACAAATCCATGGGATTTGGCAATTCACAAGTAGAAGAAAGTGAAAGCCATGCAGATGATCATGGATCTTATAAAGGATCATTAGACCCCTCATATATCCAAGAAGAAGACAATGAAGGATATGTTCAATCCCATGGTTAGCCTTTACTAGAGAAAGAGCATAAACAGGAATATGATATTGCATAACAGACTCAAATCTGTAGAGATGACCAGATCAAACATAGTTACCAATTATCTAATGAAGGTCACGCAAATTCGTGATCAACTTATAATAGTTGGGGAGAAGATTGAGGATAAAGGGCAAGCAAATCAGGCATTGATGGTTTCCTAGCTCAATGTGAAACATTTGTCTAGGGTGTTTGTGCTCATGAGAATCTTTCGTCCTTTGAAAGACTGTGGAATGATTGTATCCAAGAGGAGACTCCAGTGGAGTCATATACGAACACACAGGGAGATGACAGTGGCAATGCCCTATTTCGTCAAACGAAGAAGGGCGGAGGTAAAGGACCCAACAAGGGTAAAGGAAAGAGTGAGGAGCCAGCCTCACAATCAAGGAAGGTCTTGAGTAAAATCAAGTACTTCATTTCTCATAAGTGTGGACATTATGCATAGTGTCCAAACAACAACAAGAATAAAGGGAAGAATCAGCGGAATCAGGTAGTAGTCTCTGCTAAAATGCAGATGAACAAGTTTTCCTCCAAGTTTGAGATGGATTTCTCGATGGTATCTTGCCTTTCCACCAACACATAGAGATCAAATATCACTTCATATGAGACAAGATTCAAAAAGGAGCAATAAAGCTCCAAGATATTCCCACAGATTAGGAGGTAGATTATATGTTGACCAAGACCTTAGAAAAAGGGAAGCTTGATGGTGTTAGGATATTTAGACACTTAGGAGTTAGTTAAGATCAACTTAATCTAATGTGTCTTTAGGTAAAGTGTGTATACATTAATATGCATTTGTATTTTTCATTTTGCATTAATATATTACCTCGTGTAGTTGTTTGGATGGGACTGTGGACCATTTCCTTGTCTAAGGGTTTAAACCACATAAAACGGCAGTGTGTTGATCTGTGAACTATTTGTGTGAGCAATTACTTAAGTTGTTCGACCCATGTGGGAATACCCTATTTTAGTCAAACATGGTATCAAAGCACTTATGAAGTGTCGCCCCCATTGTTGATAGAGATCTTGAACCTATGTAGTCCCTTTTTCTTTAGATATGGCTTAGACAACTTGGGACAAAAAAACTTGGCCTTTGCAATGGGGAGTATCTCCCATGACTCCCTTTTGCATTTTTGCATTTAATTTATCATGAAATCCATTTTTTGGAGAGTACAAGACATTGTTAGCTTTATTTGAGGCATTCTTACATTGGAATAGTAATGAGACCACGTATTATTCCAAGGATAGGCCATTCACAAAGCGGAAATATGAAGGGGGTGGGTGAATTGGATAGCGAGATGAAAAATGGCTAGGCAAAATATGATGAAATGGATGAAAAGCACTTCACTTAGTTCACCAAGGTACAAGTTAACCTCGTACTAACACACTTATTAAGCTAAAAGAACAACACTAAGGTTAGACTAAGAGACGAGCAATAGTTTAAGTACACGAGTCATCATAAATCATATATGTAACATCTCATGCTAACATATTGTCATATCGGAAAACATGCTAAGAGTAAATGAAGGTTAGAAAATATCACACCACTAGAGGATCAGGCACAGTCTCTGATTGGGCATATCAAAGCAAATGGACCATCTAACAAGGCTAGAGGATCTCGTACACATGATTAATGGTGAAACCGTAGATCTCACATCAAAATCTATGATAAAAGACACCCCTGCTGAAAAAAAGAGGGTAACAATGGTCATTTCAAAGATGTATTATGTGTTCCAAGTCTTTCCTGCACTCTTTTGTCAATCTATCAGATCAATACCACTCATTCCGGTGAAGGTAAAAATGTAGAGTTTTCACTTCACAAATTTGTAATCAAGGATTTAAAATATCATAAGCATGTCCTAGCAATTGGAATTGTTGATAATATTACTAGGCTATACAAATTTAACAACTTTGGGTCATCATCTTTTCCATCAACATTTATTGCTCACAACGATGACTTGAGTAAACTTTGGCATGAGTGATTTGGTCATCTTAACTATCACTCATTACAACAACTATGTAATCAAAAAATGGTTATTGGTTTTCCTCTCGTTTCTTGTAGAGATGGTGTTTGTCGCAAGTGTGTTCTCGACAACTATCATCAAGACAATTTTGACAAACATGCCTCTTGGTATGCCTCAACCACGTTGCATTGTGTTCATAGTGATTTCCGTGGTCTGCTTCTTTCTCTGGGTTCAAGTACTTCTTAACTTTCATTGATAACTTCTCTAGATGCACTTCAGATTACTTCCTAAAACTTAAGAGTGAAGTTTTTAACCTGTACTAGGCCTACAAGGACCTTATAGAAAACATTATGGAAATCAAATACAAAAGTTGAGAATAGATAATGGAGGTGGATATGTAAGCAATAAATTTACACATTATTGCAAAACATGGAGCATTCAAATGCAACATATTGTTCCATACACATCACAAAAAATGGTGTTGTTAAGAGAAAGAATTACACATTAAAGGAAGTGGGAAATCGTATCATCCAATCTAAGGGATTAAGCCCTCATTTTTGGGCCAAAGCCATTAATTGTGCCAATTACATAGTCAATCATACTCCCATAAAGGCTTTAAAATTTAAAGTTTAAATGGTAAAACACCGGAAGAAGCATGGCGTATAATTAAACTAGATGTAAACCACTTTTGTGTGTTTGGTAGTGAAGCATGGGCTTGTATTCCTAATGAAAAACAGAAAGCATTACAGCCTAAGAGAGAGAAGTGCATTTTTGTTGGATATTCTGAAGATGTCAAAGGTTATAAATTTCTTCAACCTCAATCCAATGAAATTATTATTAGGAGAGATGTTAAATTTTATGAAAATCTCTCGGTTTGCAAGCTTTGATTTGACATTTGTGCTCCCTTTGGCCTACTAGCCATCTTCAATGATTGTGCATCATCAATTCCCAACTTTTATGCTAGTGATCCTACTCTAGTTTCTTCTTCAGACAAAGATAGTGAGGATGAAAATCCACCTTTGCCTGATTATGTTCCTCCAATTGGGTCTATTGAACATGAACCTACACCAACACCATCGCTTCCTAGATGGTGCACATACCACACGACAAGTAGGTGGTAATCTTGTCAATGATCCTACAGATCAATCTCGAACATGTTCACAATTCTAGCAAGCCTCTTCTCTTTTGGCTCAAGCATCAAAGACTCATGATCCAGAAACATTTCCAAAAGCTTCTTTCCATCCAAATTGGGATGCAATAATGAATGAAGAATAACATTCCTTAATCGAAAATGATGCTTGGGATCTTGTGTCTCCTTTGAAAGGAAGAAAACTTGTCATATGTAAATTGGTGTTTATGACTAAGCGCATCAGATGGAAGTGTTAAAAGACTTAAGGCAAGGTTAGTTGCCCAAATATTTTCCCAAGTTGGTGGGATTGACTACAATGAAACCTTTTCCACTATCACCAAAATGAACTCCATCTGCCTAATTCTAGCCTTGTTGCTTCACATAAAGGTGAGGTCCATCAAATGGATATCAAGTATGCCTTCTTACACGAGGATTTGCACTAAGAAATTCACATGTAACAATCTCCTAGCTATGTTTTGAATGACTCCAACTTTGTTTGTCGCCTTAAAAATCTCTCTATGGCCTTAAGAAGGTTGCTCGGGCTTGCTATGCCATGCTATGCCAAAATGGTTCTTCCTGATACCGGTTTTCTAACTATCATTCTAACCCCAATGTCTATACCAAGAAAGTAGGAACCCATCTCATCATCCTTGTTCTTTATGTTGATGACCTTATTCTTACTAGTAGTGACCCTAAACTTTTAAACCCATGTGAAATCCAATATTAAGAAGAAATTTGACATGATTGACTTAGGAGATTTGCATTACTTTCATGGCCTCCAAGTCTTGAAAACCGAAGAACAATTTTTTCTTTCTCGGTCTGAATATGCTTCTCACCTTTTTCGTCACTTTCACATCAAATATTGTAAACCAACCCCATCTCCTTTCCAATCTAGAGTCAAACCTACTACCATCTGCACTACACACAAAGTAGATGCCACCTTGTATAATCAGTTAGCTAGTAGTCTTTTGTACTTGACTCATACCCATCGTGATATTTCATTTGTTGTTGGTCTTCTTTCCCGGTATATGCAAACGCCCAGTGAAAGTCATCAGAAAGCAACAAAAAGGATACTTCAATGCAAGGTTACTTGGGAGCGAGAAAGAAGGCGAGAAGCAGGAGCGAAAAGCGAAATTTTTAAAAGCTTCCGGTTTGGAAGCGTTTCGGAAACGGTTTTTATATAATATATATTTTGATGCATATGTCAACAAAACCATGTGCATCCATTAGTATTCAAACCATTATACACAAATATGCAAAGTCTCTCATGTATATAGCAAGTAAGAGTGCATACAACCAAAATAGCATCGAGTGCAATCCATATCTAAACCAAAGTACATTAATAAATAGGCTATAAAATAGAAATCCTTCAAAAACTAGTTTTGAGGCCACTAACATCAATTTCAACAATCAACACCACCAACATCAAGGTACATAGAGGGGATGATGTGTTTGATTAAATGCCAATCCCATACCCTCATAGATGACAGAATCTAGTGGAAACATTGCAATCCTGAAATCCTAAAAACTGTTAAGCCTGTTGAATTTTGAATGGGATTGTTACACGGAATTTTTGTCACCTATACAAAACCCTGTGATCTTGACTTGCCACAATCCTTGAAGTCACGTTCATGGTGAATGAGCTCTGATTAGTTTGCCCTGCAACTTGATTTTTTTTGTGGCTTTGGCGCGCTTTGCTTTGCTAGCAACACGCGTCGAAGTCCATCGACACGCTTTGCTTCACTGCCAACTCGCGTCCGTGACACAGCCTGCATTCATGTCAACCCACGTCGAGCTCATTTGGCGTGAATTGCTCCATGTCCAAGTCGTGTCGATGTCTTCACGGGAAAAAAACTAGGTTTTCGAGAAGCTTCTAGAGCGAAATCTCAAACCATCACCTTTCCCTCCTATTGTGATGGATCTGGGTCAACTCCCACCATTATGGCGATCATATCTCATCCATTCACCATGTTTTTCTCAACCACTCCTTATCCACATTGTCCTATAAAATGAACTCTTGGGCCATGGGTGCAGGGAGGAAGATTGATAGTAGGTAAATGCTGGAGGAATTACTCTAGACTACTAGACTCTTGTATTCAAGGTGAAAGTGACTTGTTGGAGCAAGAAGAACTCATTGGAAAGAAGCTACAACACCAAGGCCTAAACAATTGTAATCTCTTTCGATCTATGTTAATACAATTGTATTTTCTTTCCCATACATCTGACGTTCTTGATGGTGTATTGTGAGATTCCTTGGTCACTCACATAGGTCAATTATATCGTTTATATGTCACTTCTTGTTGTCTCGTTCTGATCTTTGGCAGGTTCTTTTGCACATGAAGCTGGATCGCAGCTGCTCTTGGATCGTTACAACGGCTGTTATATCAATGGTGTGTATCTTCTATACTCATCCATTGTTACTATTTTATTGACCTAGGTGAAGGTTTGTACAATTTGTCCCCTTTAGTTCTAGATCTGAATCATTCAGACTAGGGACCTTGATCTTTGTCTGCATCGATCGAGAAAATCCCATAACATGGATAAAAAATTCTACTTTTTGCATTTGAAGTTCGACGAGGTTGGAACCACTCTCAAACATCCTGAAACAATTAATGGTAATGTTAAAAAATTAAATAAAAGGATAGAAAATTAAAGATAAGGAGAATGTCAACTTTTACTTTAAGAATTTAATATTACCATTTAATGCTACTGATGATTTCTAAGGTTAGGTTTTTTGCTATTAGAGTAGGCTTTTCCTCCTTTATATAGCACTAGTATGAGCCTAGGGTTAGTTCAGCCCCACCCATCACTTAACTTGTTGGTTTATTTTAAACAAAAATTGGAAAAAAGGAGGGAGCGTTTTTTTTTTGCAAGGAAGCGAGCTTCTTGAAAAATGATCCCATACGAGAGCGTTTAGGAAGAGTGCTTCCTGGATGCTTCCTTTGGAAGCGAGCTTTGGGAGCAGGGGAGGCACTTCCACGCAACATAGCTTCAATGTATCCAAGGTACAATTCAGTTTGGGATTCATTACAGTTCAGGGGGGCTCCCTCATTGATTGCTACACTAATTCTGAATGGGTTGGCAACCAGTCTACTTAAAAGTTAGTTAAGATCAACTTGGTCTGACATGTCTTTAGGTAAAGTGCGTTCATTAGTATGCATAAGTATGCATTTTGTACTTGTGTAATTTGGTGATCACGATATGTTCTAGACTTAAAATGATCTGATGGTTCATCTTCAGTTCGATCTTAACATCAATCGATTTATGGCTTAACACCCAATTGGTCCATGTTCTCCATTTAAAGAGCATGGAGAGTCATTAGATTGATGATCGATTGTGAGAAACTCATATGTAAATTATTTTTCCTTTTGAATTAATATATTGTCTCAAGTAGTTGTTTAGCTAGGGTCGTGGTATGTTTCCCTCTCAAAGGGTTTTGACAACATAAAACATCAATGTGTCGATCTGTGATCTATTTGTAAGCAGTTTCTTAAGTTTTACGACCTATGTGGAAATACCTTGTTTTAGTTGAACAGAAGCATTCACACACAAACTCGGATTGGTACAAAAATCCTTCCACTAGGAGGGAATGTTGAAGAATATAGATCATATAAGAACTCCCTAAAAAGTTAAGTGTGATCATGTCAAAAGTGGCTCGATATAATTCTATTTTGTAGTTGTCGAGTCTAAATTAAATCATTTACTACATTAATGCTTTACATTAGGATTAATCTCAACCATACATCTCACTAAGGGCAATATAGAGGGTTCAAACACAATCTTTGTTGAACAATTTAATAATCGTGCAACTTAAGCAACCAAATGAGTCAAGGGGTCAACAACTCAAATGGTAGGAGGTAAGTTTTGCACTCTCCCCACCTAGGTTCAAATGCCCAATGATAACATTAGCCTGTTGTGGTAAGGCTAGAAGGATAGGTGCCCCTCGTGAGAGGGACTCCCATATTTGTGTGTCTCCAAGGCGTCTCAACCCTTGCTAAGTCACCAGTTATTGGTGTATCTGGCTTGCAGGCTGTTGGATATACTCTTGGGTTATAGTGGCAGCCGCCCGACTTGAACCTGGGTCTTGCCCAGGTAATCCCGACGAGTTACCGATTCCCATGGTTAAAAAAAAAGTTAAGTAACCAAATGAGAGAAAGCAGAGACAGGAGGAAGAGGATCGACCAACAGTTGAGCAGGTTGAAGAAGCAGTCGTATGGTACAGTCTGCACAATCCATATGGAACCATACAATAGCGTACAGCAGGTTATTCCTCGTTTTTGTAAAGGTCGTACCTTCTCAGCAGGCTGCAAGCTTAATTAGGGTGATTTGAACAGGTCATATAGCTGCTAGGTTTTCAGCAGTTTGTGGAGGCTTCCTTGTAAGCTTTGATTAAGGAATGAAAAGCTGATTTTGAATGTGTATGTGTAATTTTGTTCTATGCTTTTGCTATTTACTTTCCAGCTATTTTGTGATTGTTGCTATGTGAAGTAGTTATATTTTTGCAATTAAATAACAGACTTTATTGGTTAAGAACATAAGGAATTCAGACAATGAGGCCAAGAAAATTTACAATATTTATAGATGAAAAAGAGATATATCTCAGGAAACAATCCACCCCTAAAATCACTCAACTTATTGCAGTCTCGGATTATTTCTTCGAGATATGAGCACACTAACAACTTCAATGGATCTCTAATTAGACATAGGTCAATTACAAATGAATCATTAACTCAACAATGTTATTCCACACTTATATTCATCCTCTCTCTCTCTTGACACATTCAGTCTGAGATATAAATTACTTGCCAAAAGAACTACCAAGTTCCAACCTATCATTTTGACATTTCAGCAAAGGCTATTTCATGGATTTCAAGCATGACCACCGAAAACATTTCCCATAGGTTACAAATGAAAAAATCTATGTCATGAGCCATTGATTTTTTTGTTGATAAGGCCTTTCCTACGGCAGAGCTTCAGACAGGTCAGAACAAGTTTAGTTGTTTCTTGGAGATAGGTTAGGCAAAATCACTGCAACATGGAACAAAAAAAGCTCCATGTTATTCGCAAGCTTTTATTGACCATTACAAATCAAAATCAATGAAGTAGCATAAAGATTTCACCATTATGTCTCCCACTTTCTACTTCCATGGTGAAGTTTGGGAATCACTGACACATTCACTCCAAGAATCAAATTACTTATTAAATGAAATACCACTATGAATTAGCACGTTCACATTTCAGGATATTTCCATCTCAAGCATTTGAATCATGACTTATTGCATAAACATTTCTATGGATTACAATTTCTTTTTATAAACTCATATTAGAAACCAGAATAGGATTTAAAAAGCATCAACATTTTGAGTATTGGAATTGCCATTATACATCCAATGGTCTTTGTGACATTATTGACCAAGAATACAAACTAAACACGAAACTAATTCATTTAATACCCCATTTTCCCTTGTATCTCTTACTTCTTTCGAACATAAGGAAAGCATAATTGTAAATGAAAATGTTGAACTTTAAAGTATGGCAATAAACTAAAGAATCCTTCATAGTACGGGAAACAAAGGATTTTGTGCTGATTTCAACTCTGACATCTGCTCAAGGATAAAGAGCAATAACGCTATGGTTGACTTGCTGTAAATAGTAAGACCAATAAGTTGGAAGCAAAATAGGCAAGCAATGATCCTCGAGCAATTGGTCACATGTGATAGCAATCAAAGTTACATTGTCTGCTACAACATAAATCAGCAACCAGTAGATGGGTATATCCACAACTGCTAAGCAAATGATATGAAACAGTGAAAACAGTGCATATTTAGGAAGATGAGAGCACAAACCTTTCCTGAAGCTGTTACTCGCTCTCCTTTGTTTAGTTTAACATACTTTTTACTTCGCTGCAGACAAAATAATTCCAAGAATGACCTTGATAGAGTCAGGCATGAAATCAACTATAACAGCAACAAAGTAATAGCATGTGGTGAAGACAGTAGAGCACAGCAAGTACCAGCATCAATAACTAAAATATTCAGTATCATATACCTTGTCCCAGTGGTATGTTGATTGCTGCTTTTGCAAACCACTGTTGTCATCTGCAACAAGGTCAAGAACAGCTGCATCGATCCTGTCAGCAGAAAAGAACTATGAATCTGCAAATAGAAACTCCAACCAAAAAAGCCTACACATAGAACACTCCAAACTGAAATGGAGAGCTACTCTAACAACAGATGAGCAATCAACCAAAGTTATTCGGAAATATAGATTTAATTTTTAAATGTGTTTCATATCAAAAATAATTTGGCCTTTGAATCCTTCTTCCAACAAAATTTTAAATGTTGCAAAGATCTCTGATTTCTCCCAGGCTTTTCCGAATTTTTCACGTTACTGAATTTTTCCAAGTTTTTACAGATCCAAATTTATGCTTGCCGATTCTTGGCCAATCTTTTCTCAGTTTCCCAATTTCCCGAGTTGATGACCCCTGCCAATCTTTCACCAATGCCATTTTTTGCAACACTGTTATTCCCAATCCCCAACTTCCTTGAACAAAGAAAATAGGCCATAAAGAACTATTAGATTGCATTAAATTGGGTATTAACTAGCATTACTCTGTGGTGTAGGTCATCTGTCATCAGTTTTCTCAATTTCCTTATATTGATGAACTAGAGGCCTTTCTCCACGAGCATATCCAGGACAGTGATGGGTGTCTCCTCCACCAGGTACTGATATCCATCTTGCTTTTCATTGATGATGTGGTCCTCCTACCATGGTCTCCAGTGGGCTTATAGAGACAGTTAGATGCCCTAACTCTCTTCTGCGACCTTCGGCAATCGATGGGTCAACCTGGGTAAAACCAAGGTTATGATCTTTAACGTGTCAAAGAAGTCCGTAGACCTTCATTTCTTCTTTAGAGTGGAGGAGATCGAGATCACCAGCACCTACACGTACTTGGAAGTATGGTTTTCAGGAACCCGTTTTAGTTTGCAACGGGCCCTCAAACCTCAGATTGCCAAGGGTTACGAGTCTTTAGCCCTTCCTGAGAGACAATGTTTCCGCCACCATTTTCAAGACATCTCATCCAAGAGGTCACTCATGAACTCCCTTATCCGACCCACTGTTCTCTATGGATTAGAGATCTGAGGGCCTTCCTTACCAGACTCCAAACACTTCTCCTTCTCCTTCTCCAAGAAAACACTTCTCCTTCGACACATCATTAGATGCAAGTAGACAGTTCCTCATCACATCATCCTAGCAGAGTTTGGGGCTCAGCCCTTCCGACTTGAGACAATGTTGAAACTGGTCTCTTTCCTACATCGCATCCGAGGCTTAGCGGGCTCAACAAAGGGACGAGATCAGTGCCCGTACTTGGCTTCCTGCTCTTCTGAGACCATTTCCCTCTCTAGCCCATTGGGCTCGATGTTGTTTTGCAAGGGTTTCAGATCATTTAGGGTCCATAGGCTTTCAGATTGATCGCCTTCCTCCATTTCGTAATTCCTTGGATGCACTCGGCCATCTCCTATCGACAAGACAGGTGTTGAACAAGATCATCGAAGATGACATTTATAGGCAGTTTATCTAGATCACTTGGGTTAACCCCCTTGGTGGGTTACGCCAAAAGATGGCTTTTTATGTTGAGCATTTCTTGGAGCTTAGGGATGGGTTCATCAATCGACCATAGTATACATTATGATACTGGGCACATGCTCTTCACATTCCTCTAGGCCAATTCAGAGTGGGATTTCATAGACTTCAGGTAAAGACAGACCACCAAATCAACCGACCAAACAAGATCTCTCAACTATGTTAGCACTTCATCTTTCAATGCCCCATTTACTATGAGATTAGGGGGCGGTTTCATAGGCTTCTTCAAGTATCTGGATCAGCAATGTTTAGCCTTAAACATACAAAAGGCCCTCAAGCTCTGAGCCCATACTCTTCAACCTCTTACAAGACCAGACCATATTGGTGCACTACCTCTACTAGTCAGTAGCACAGTGGATAATCCAAGCACTACACCAGGTCCCCCTTGAGACAACCAACTATACTCAACTTTTTTCATTCTTCCTCGAATGATAGGAGAGATGGATCTACTTCCTTTCTTCTAGTTCCTCTTGTCCTTGGATCTTCTTCTCCTACGTTACACCCCATCATCAACGCAGCTATCTACGCTCGGGGTCAAGGGTTCTTCATGCCTCAGGGTAGATCTCACGTTCTACTACTCTACCTTATTGCACTGTACTTTCTGCATCTCGCCTTTTATAGGAGACCTTTTGGTACTCCTGAATTGTATTGACATCATTGTACTAAGCAATCCCTTTGACCTACTTTTGTGGCCATTAGTCGGACATTAATAAAATTATCTTATCTTATCTTAGAATATGTGGCCATCAAATGTAAGTGTCGTTGTGTCAATTAGGTGTAGCTAGAGTAGTAGTGAAGAAAAGTTGTTACCCTCCCCATCGAGATTCAAATCCCACTTTGTGACATGTTTTCTCAATAAGTCAATATTGACGAGCTATATATGATCCATTCATGAGTTGTTGACATGACCTTCCGACCTTAATAATCTAGGTTTCACCCTATGTACCATCCTTAGAATGTAGGGAAATGCCCAACAGGTTTTCCTTGGGATATGTTACCAAAAAAACCGAGACCTCGGGATTACTTGCTCGAGGCACTTATCAGACCAAGCCTTTTCTAGAATCATAGTTTTGACCACCTTTGTAGGAGAGTCGAGACCTATCAACCAAATATATAGTTGTGTGCACCGATTATGCTCAATATTTGTTATAGAGCACATCTTGATCTTTTGATTGATCCACCTTGTAATGTACACACATACAATCGTTGTCGAATGGTGATACTGAAATCTATAACACTGAGCTCACCTCGAATGATATCCACGAATATGTACTCCAACTTAGCACTCGGATTTAGAGGATCAAATCTTAATGTTTACATTGTGTTTAGAGCACTTGTGAGCCTTGTGACCATCATCAAGGCATGCTAACATTCTTGGTCGGAGCATTCTTGTTGATTTTCAACACTTGTTTGCAATGTTGTTCAATCACTCTCAACTCTAGTATGCTTCTTTGCCATCAACTATGTTATTTTTACAAACTCTACTTTAACAACATGGAGGGATTTTTAAATCTCGCTCTAACCATTCCTACTTGTTTGATTGTTTTCAAAAGTGGATTGTGTGAAGGTGTTTTGGAGGTTACAGATATGTGTATGGACTCTACATAGAGAGCACAATCATGCCTCATCATGGTTAGGTTTGATTGTCAACATGTTTATTGTATCTCTACCCCACAAAAATTAAAGAGGGTTGTTTGGATGTAACTTAGTCCCTCTAACTCGTGTTCAAGGATAGGACGTCAGATTATATAAACCAGATTTATCAAAAATTTGACCATATTGGTGGTTAGTCATGTCGACTCTATGGGACCACATTTTAGGGTTTAAGGGTAACTAATTAAAACCCTAAACCTACACAGATTTGATGCTTTAGCCTCACTTTTAATAACCTCACTTTATAAATTAAGTATATCATACAAAGTGGAGTTTTCTCCCTTGCTTGGTTTCTCCACTATAATTTGTTGTGTTCCAGTGGTAATGGATTGGGCTATCCTTAAAGCGTTGATTATGGCTAAGTTGTGGAAAAAATATGGTTTATTTTGTGAAAAGTCCAATACCATATTAATTCTTACACAAAATTCCTATTTATGCCCACCAGACACGCCAAACAAGTCATTTCCACTTTTATTACTTTTTCAAGTTTTGGTGGATTTTTCCCAACCTGTGTCAAGCTCAAGACTCTTTTACCTTACATAGTTTTTCCAAAGATGAGTTTGGCAACATTGTCTAAGAGTTGTTTTTGCACTCTCATTATGTACTTGCACTAGATGTACTCCTAAGTCCCACTGACTTAGTATGGTTTCAATTGTGTGACCTTAATGAAATTATCTTATGAATCTTTTTTTTCTCACTTCGTCTTTCTCAAAGACCAATTCACGGGTTTCCCCCCTTCCTTAAAATATCCAAAAGGAGAAGTGTCAACTAGCAACTACAGGAGTGGCTACTATCCTCAAGGGAGTCATCCAGATTTGAAATGTGACCTATGGCCATCCCATCAACAAAATCCTATGGTGGATGGTTCAACCCAATGAGCTAACCCTTGGGGTAAATTTTCTTCTCACTATGTTGAATGACTTTTTTTCTAATGGTCGCTAAAGTCAACAAGTTATCTATTTGAAACTTGGTTTTCTTTTCCAAAGATTTGTCATTGCTTCCAATTTATTATTTTCATTGACTTGTTCTTCAATTTTACAAGTTAAAGTGTGGACTTTGAACTCTAGATTTTCCTTGTCATGATTATGAATTTCATTTCCAACTTTTTTTCAGAAAATTATGTACGTAAGGTGATTGTCTCGTTTCTATTGTGAAACTTTACCTCACCATGTTTTCACAAAAATCATTCACAATTATAAAATTCACTCTTCCAATGTGAGTCATTGGTTTCACTCTAAAAATATCAGTAAAATGAATTCCCACTATATTCTAGCAGTTTGAACCAATTCTCAAATGAAATAACAGTTTCTTTACTTGAAGGAGAGGAGACAATAGGACATTTTGCATCCACTAAGTGACTATAGCCTTCACAAATAACCCTATAATAATCCTCTCTCTCTCTCTCTCTCTCTCTCTCTCTCTCTCTCTCTCTATATATATATATATATATAAGTGCACCACATTCCACCATTCAAACTTTTGGAAAGATTCACCCATGTCTTGATATTTCTTATAGCATTTCTTCCTTCACCATCAAATAGAGCTTTTAGTCATTCCTAAATTTGTTTTGGCACTTCTACCAACATCATTGGCCACTGTTTCTTTTCTTCATGCATGCTCTTGTATAACACACTAAATTTGAGTTGAAGTTCCTACCATGCATCATTCTTGCAACAACTGCATAAGGAGAGCAATGAAAAAAATATATTCTCAGTAGTGGAGATGGTGAATAATTGTACTCACAGTGGTTTCAATAATTTGGAGGCAATATTTTCAAGCAGCAATTTCAAAAGACTTTGTCCTACAGTGTTGTTAAACCCCAAGTTGCTTCAGCAACTGGAGAGTTAAGATTCAGAGTGATTTCATCAGGTTGGTTCGTTTACAAGTACATTCAAGGTTTCATAGTGATCAAGGCTTGCTACATAATCAGTTTCTTTAGATTTTGAGAGCTTGCTACACAGACAGTTTCTTCAGATTTTGAGAGCTTGCTACACAGTCAGTTTCTTTAGATTTTGAGAGCTTGCTATTTTTAGAAGTTCTCCAATTTTGTAGGATCCAGAGATTTGGGGCCCACTTGTCAAAGTTAACTACATATTCATGGTCCTTGTGAGCTCACAATATCAATGAGCCTCTTTAGAGTGACACTGAAGGTGTTTCACAAAAGTGATATTTTAAGTAATTAGGGTTATGGGGCTTGCATATCAAGTCTAAGCACATATCTGAGTTCTTTGCATGAAGACAAATCCAATAAGACCATTTTCAGTGGCATGCAAGCAGTTGCTATTTTGAACATTGCCTATTTTTGGGCATGTTATTTATAGTAAGCATTGTAGTTCTCGACATTCTGAGAATCCTACTTTTTAGGAGGTGGAACTGCAGTTTTTGGAATGTCTATTTTTAACAAGTCTATTTTTAGCAGGTTGAGGGGCAGTATCATGGTTCTGATGTGCAGTGCTGGCTTTGTTTCTAGGCTCTGATTTGGATGGAGGATGTGTGGTTAGATAGAAGGATGATCATTAGCAGGTGGCAGTTGCCTCAAAATTCAAAAGATTGCAACTAAATATAGATATACCAAAGTTCTCATGATTGTTGATTTATGATGTGAAATTTATGATATAATCCAGGTGCAATGAATTTCTTTCCTACGGTGTCTTTGCTATATTTAGAAGTTTGAGTTCACTGGTTTGGAATGTGCATGCATGTGAGTTGTTATTCCAAGAAAGTTCAAGTTAACTCCAAGAGTTATCCACTTAACTCTATCTTGCATTATCCCTTTAGATATTAGAAATTATAAAATGGATATTCGCATGCATGGAGAGTGTTCGCATGCCTTAGTCTAATTTGGCACTAAGAGAGGTCAAGTTGGACATGCATGCGCACATGTTTCATGGCTGAGTTTATTAGTGGAGAGCATCGTTCAGAGAGGGAGTTAGTATGCAATGCAAGGGAATGACTTGAAGTTCAATCCCTTCTTTATCTCACGCCTCAAGAGCGCATCCATTGGGAAACTCTTCTCCCATAATTTTATGAAATAGAGTTAGAGACCATTGTTCACAGATCAGACACTTCTTCAAGGGTTTCAGGAGCACTTCTTCCATCTTTCTTCCATCCTTCTGGACATGACAGCACTTCCATTATTGCTTTTCAGACATTGACAAGGAAGCCCCTGGCGTGTATTGCATCTATGGTTAATTTTTGCCTCTATATTAAGATATCAAAAAGATTCGACTATGCTTTTTCCTAGCTTTTTGAATTTCATGATTGTTTCCTGAATCCTGAGAGCAATCGTGCAGCAAGATTTGTGTTTTTTTCTTATCCACTCATTTTGAATTACTCTTTCACTCAGGGTGCATATTCTTTTTCATGCATTTGTTTTAATTTTTTTCGCTCAAAGCACATATTCCTATCCATTCATTTCCATTTTGCTGCTGAAATTTAATTAAAGGAACTAATCCCACTCTTTGCAATTCAATTTATAGTTTTATGTTCTCAAGTGCTTTCTAGGCACTTTCTTTTATGAACCTTGAGAGGCACTCCCAACAGCTACAGAAATACAACTTTACAGGTGATACAATAAACAATGTGAAGTTTCCTTGTTCAACATTTAATTATTCTAGTTTACTTGGGTGACTGAACAGTCGTAATGCTGAATTTTCTCCAAAAGATTGAACAATTTTCTGCCAGCGAATATCTGGAATGGGAAATGGGAAAGTATATGAAGGTGGAAAAAGGAGGGAGGCTAATGAGTGACTACCATCTAGAGAGAATGGCATTGGCCGAGAATCAGATCACTCCAATACCACTTGTGATGTATTGTATGGTTCTCCTGATATGCCAAAGTGACTGATAAGTAAACTTGTCTTAACCCCCACCCACAAAATTGGTTGGCTCTACCGTGCAAGTGTGGTTGAAATCAATAGAACCATCATGATCATTAAGTCAGCTTGGGTTGCCTCATGCCCACCAACTTAAAACCACAAAGAACATCCCACCTTTGCGTTATAGCCTTGGGTTTCTGAGATTAAGGGACCTTGGATGGAGGGAGGCTAATGAGTGACTACCATCTAGAGAGAATGGCATCAGCCGAGAATCAGATCACTCCAATACCACTTGTGATGTATTGTATGGTTCTCCTGATATGCCAAAGTGACTGATAAGTAAACTTGTCTTAACCCCCACCCACAAAATTGGTTGGCTCTACCATGCAAGTGTGGTTGAAATCAATAGAACCATCATGATCATTAAGTCAGCTTGGGTTGCCTCATGCCCACCAACTTAAAACCACAAAGAACATCCCACCTTTGCGTTATAGCCTTGGGTTTCTGAGATTAAGGTACCTTGGATGACTCCTTTGGAAGCATTCTCAACATCCTACAAGATATGGTAATATGCAATCAAGAAGATTGGCATATATATAGAACATAAGAGAGACAGCCATCCTTGTGGACACAACTCTACATAATCGTAAAGTACAAATAATAGTAACTAGGGGTGTTACAGCCCTCTTGGTCCAATCAACTAACCACGACATTATTTGGCAGGAACTAGACGTCCCCCCCTCACTAGGGAAAACAACAACTTCTCAAGAATACGTCTCTCCTGGTTGGCTCTTCTTGGCCTATTCAACTTCTACAGTTGACCTTCTTGGTTTAACCCATTCGTATGTTAAAATTTCATATCATGTCAGAAGAACTGCACTCATGGAACCTCAGCCCAATAGCTGAATTTGAAAACTTCTGAAATACCTATCAAAACATCCAGATGCAGCCAAATACTAGACCAACGAAATAGAATTCTAAAAATCAGATCTGAAAACCAAATCTTCTTGGCACCCACCCACCGTTATACAATATAAAGAGGGTCTTAAAAACCAAGTAAAACAGTAATCAGTCGGACATTAGGTCAAAAAGTGATTTAAGATTTTCAACTGACTTGGCATTTATTTGGTCGTGGTTTATTTGATCCAATTGTTCCACGTAATTTCTTAAAAGGTGTTATGAGTGAACCATTTCAACCTTATGGTCTTCCTTGTAGTAAAAAATGAGTGTGGAGTCTTTTTCCTTATAAGGAAAAATGACCAAATCTTGATACTCGAGGGTTCAAGCTTATAATCCTTTTCTCATCAACAACATCAATGTAAATTGGACAACCAAAAACACAAAAATGTGATACTCAAGGGCTATCACCAATGAATACCTCCTCCAGTGTTTTGTCCTTCAAGCTCCTATGAGGACATCAGTTCAAGATATAGATTGTTGTATTACATGCCTATGCCCAAAGACACTGGCAAATACAGGCCACGGATCATGGCCTTATCAATTTCAATGATGCATCTATTCTTCCTCTCTACTACCACAATCTGTTGTTGGAGGCACTATCGACTCTGTCTTGATCCCTGCTTCCCTACAAAATGCATCAAAATCCTTGGAGGTTTACTCCATCATTATCAAATCTAAGAACTTCGATCTTCTTCCCTTTCTGATTTTCAACCAAGGCCTGGATCTCTTTCAAATTAGAACACTTCATCCTTTGTCTTCATGAAATAAATCCAGGTTTTGCAATAGGACTCATAAATAAGGGAAACATAATGCAAACTACCCATCAACGATGAGTAAGAAATCAACCCACACACACCAAATGGATCAACACAAGAATCTCTCTTGGTTTCTACTCACTAGATGGAAAAGCAGCCACTGAATGCTTACCGAGTGTGCATAATTTGCACGGTCCAATCCTATAAACCTTGAAATCTAGCAATCCCTACACCATGCCCTTCAAGAGTACTTGTGCCACAACTTTCTCAGCTTGCCACTATCATGCACTAGAGTTTCATCCTTCGTAGTGTTAGCAAGGGACCTATAAAAGCCTCCTACCTATACACCTATGGCCAAAATCCAAGGACAATCTTAATTGCAATCTCCAATGGTGCACCACTAATCATCAAACTCAACTATACATTTCACATCTATAATCGTTGAGACAAAAACAAGGTTTTTAAATGATCCAGATACCAAAAGAACATCATGCGATTCAAGAACATTACTTGAAGGAATGGCGTCAATTTGAATCATTGGATATTCCAGAGTCACCCAACTCCACTGAAAAACTTCTTGTTGAGGGCCGTACGTCGAGATTCCACATATCAAACAAAACCAAAAGTGGCATTGGTAGAAAGGAATGAAACCAAGAAAGGCATTTTCAAGCCTGGAATCTGGATGCTAACTCATCCACTTCAGCTATAGTCTCTGCACTCCCTGCAAATTGCCTCTATTGTTGTTTGTCCTTCCCTTTCTTCTTCTCTAGACATCAATTGGCATAGTATCCTTTCTAGCAACATTTGAAATAAGTTACATGACTCGATCCCTTTGTAACAAGATCTGAAGAGCATGTCTCTTCCTTCTTAACCCTCCCAAGTCCTAGTTTCTTAACACCTTTCCTCAACTTCCCAATCAGTCTTGTACTTCATCAATCCTGGCTTCCACTTTTTCACGCCTTGTTTCTTCTTGGGCAAAAGCATCCCAAAGCTTCTCAAAAGACTGTAGATGTTCCTTAGCACAAATGCCCCGCACAAACACTTCCCATGGTGGTGAGAAACCATTGGGTGCAATGGGTAATATCTCCTCATCTTCAATCTTCATACATATCGCAAAGCACTGATGTTTAAACTCGATGCTCTCCATAAGGTCATT
Organism: Larix kaempferi; assembly: GCA_027924585.1. Classification (NCBI taxonomy): domain Eukaryota; kingdom Viridiplantae; phylum Streptophyta; class Pinopsida; order Pinales; family Pinaceae; genus Larix; species Larix kaempferi. The sequence continues at coordinate 9,377,485 of BSBM01001033.1, forward strand.
CACCACTATGTCTGTGTCATTCGTGCACGTAGGGCTGAGTTTATTCTTCAGGAGCAACTTCTGGATTAAAATTCATGCATACAGAGAAATCAATGCCTCATACATCTCCACTGATATTCCTGCAATACAAGGAATTGGATCATCCTTCATGAAATCCAAGAGCATCCTCTTCACCTTAGCAACTTTCTTCTCAATCTGAGCCAACTGTTGGTGATCAGTAGGAATTGTAGCCTTCCCTTCAACTATACTCTGTAGATCCATCTTCTGCATCATTGCTTCCAACTTCCAAGTTTCCAACCTACCCCTTGTTCACTCTCTGAGACTGACCAAGCTAGCCATTCCTGCAGCCCCTTGAATCACAACTTTAAATGAAAACATAATAGCCACAATCAACAACCTATCACAGGTTCAAATCACCAGTTTCAGGCATAAAATAGTAAATACACTCCAGTCCCTAGAGTTTTCTGAGCATCACAACCGCTAACCTCTTACATGCTCTGGTGCCTCTCACGGGCATGGATCTGCTCCAATGACTAAAGCTTTCTGGGAACCAAAACATCCATCTCACAGGTAGCTGAATTCTCCATACACTGGATGGAAAATTTCAGCAGCAGCCCAGCTTTGATACCACATTAAAATTTCACCTCGTGACACCATATTCAAGAGTGTAGACACCATATAACAATAGGTTAAATCATTCCAACAACAACCAGATACTATATCTAAAAATTAGAAGCCTGAAAATCAGATTTGAAAACTATATGTCGTCAACACCAGCCCCGCATTTAACACAGATATAAACCAGCTCTAAAAAAATCAGATTAGCATCCTAACTGACTTAAGCACAACCCCAGCAGTTTATTAAATCAACATAATAAACAAGCAACAAACAGAAGATATATTAGATCTGCAAAATTCAGATCAGCATGCCAAACATCAGTACACAGAAGAGAGATCAGATCTAAAAAACTTGGATTACAACACAAATTTACACCAGCAACCACATCCGTTTCTATTACATCAGAAAAGAAGTTTACATCACACCAAAACAGAAACTCCCAAGGTTACAAAGCTAAAACGACAGTGAGCAGTCACAACTACCACATTACTTGTCACTCTAGTCTACTCAAGAAAAGAATGTACTTGAGCCAATGTTCTAAAGTAAAGCACTCCTTCCTTTTATAGAATAAGAGAAGAAGTGAGCTATAAGGTAAAACCCTAACCCTAGACTAAGTCCACAAACAGAGAATGGGTCCAGAAGTGGAGCACTCTACATGTATCAAGTAGATAGGCACATGCCCACACATGCCCACTCACCCACTCCACATATTTTTATTCAACCATTGAGCCATCCTGGTCCGGTGACAAAAATAGATGAAAAGTGGGCTATGAGACAAATCGCCCTCAGTGAGAATTCTCTCCCACAAACTGCATCACAACCTTCCCAAGCCACCACAGTGGAAGGAGAACGGGTCCAAGTAATAGGTAAATTAATGCTGTATGTTTTATGCCATTTAACATTGCTTTATTGATTTATTGTACTTGATCTCCTTTTAGGGCATGCTTGATGCACCCCACTTTTTCTTCTTGGTTATAAATGTTTGCTATACTTTTCTAATCCCTTTGACCTATTTTTGTCTTTTGTGGGCATAAACATAAATTTCATTTTTTTAAATCTGTTCCCACCAACAGTCACCAATCCCTTTGTAGAACTACACACAACACTACACTACACTTGTCCAATAATTTTCACCTGTCCAAACTGCTACAAGTGGCATACATTATGTATGTACCATCCACAAGCATTGCACTATTACCTATCCAGTTTATACATATTATTTAGGCAATACTTGCTGTACCTTATGCACTTTAAAATTTTCACACCATATGTTGTGCAGTGCATACATTACTAGAGATTTTTTACAAAATGTCCATCTTGTAACTAATGCCAATCAAAATAATGTGAATATTGGCAAAGCAATTGTATGTGCATAATGTTACCCATATCCATTGATTTTTTGCCATGTACATGTGTACTTACAGGAATGACAATAGATGACCAGATATAACTTTCAAATGTCATTACCTATTGCTAAATGTACTGAGCATGCTTAATGCTATCATTATCTCTATGTATGCAATGCATGATGCAGATTGAAGTGCTGTACATATCATATATCTGGCAGGTTAGCATTGTGGCACAAGGACATCAGTGGCAACAGTGTAGAATGTAATACACATGGAATGCATCACCATTCAAAAACACCGTTATAGACTTACATACCTGTTTGATCGAAAGTCCTCGTTGTCTCTGACTGTTAATCCAGCCTCTGAGTGCTGTAATAGATACAACCATATGGAAATTACAACTCCAACATTCTATTATATGATACATCAAAAGAAACTGCAAACCAAACAAATCTTAAAATATCTCTTTACAAAGAATCCATTGTGCTCTATCCTATAAATAAGAAAAGCCAGCAAATAATAGAAATATATCAAATCAGTGGCAAACTTACTTGATTTGAAGGTATGGCACTTATATAGTACTCTTTATCCCTGAAACTCTTCTTAACCAAACTTTCAATGTCTGGATTATGTTGATATGTTAGCAGTGATATAAATAGTAATATATAAAAGAAATCAAACAGCTGTTATCTATATCAGACGAGACAACTCTAAATATAAATAGGAGTGATGAAAAAAAACTATAACAGTAAACTCATAAACAGAATAGAAAACAAAGCAGGCCATTAAAGGGATAACCTAATAACAGTATGTAAGTCATGGTGAATTTAGCATCACTGCTGCACATAACCCCAGTCCCTAACAAATGTCTCAATCCTAATGCCAAAAACACATTTTGAAAGAAAAATAACTGCCATAAGCAGACAGAAAATACTCCAAGAACAGGCAAGAAAACTAGTTCTGTCTTGAGCCTGCAGTACAACTACTGGAAAACAAAGTCTCCCTTCAAGTGTTATTAGTTATTACTGCTATTACATTTGAGATAATGACTGCCCAAACTAGTGCCTCCGTGCTATTAATGAAGGTTCCCTAAAATATAGATAATCATAATACTGCATATATCATCAAAAATAAACCCTATAGAAGCCATGGCAAATAGCTATTCCTCTTCATTTCATTAATTGCCCTCTCATGGTAAATTTCCAGATGGCATTAATTCAGTTTTTAGAATCTTCTATATTTACAGATTGTAAACCTGAAAAGTATTTTCCCTTTTGTTAACATGAGGTGTAGGGAAACCAACAAGCAAATACAGGCTGCAGAAACAAAAGTTTTCCTAGCTACTCCATAAAATCATCTTGACCCAAGAAACATAAACTAAAGAACAATCCTATTCTGCTATGATCTTGTTAGAATACAAAGATCATCTACACAATAAACTTAGGCATATGAATAAAGTCACTTGGTGACTTTAGGTTACTTTAAGTCTATATGTTGTATTAAAGTCATTTTAGGGTTTGTGCAATTAGCATTTGAGCCGTTAGGGTTTATATCATCTCATTATTATAAAGAGAAGGTTGTTCTTTTCACTTGATAATAGAAAAATAATTTATATTTTAGTTCTCTTGGGGTTTTTGGTTTCTTTGTGTGCAATTCTCGTAATATTGTATCAAACCACAGTGAGAGAAGAGTTGAAGTGAAGCAACAGAAGTGCCTGAGGACTGCCAAGTTCAGTGATAGACCAAGAGAGTTTGGTCAACATACATCAAGAAGCCAAAGGGGTGTCAAGCAGGTTTTTCAGGCAGCTGAATTTTCAGTCATACAACTGCACAGACAGATTGTACAATTGTAATGACAGATTGATATGACTGAAAGGAAACTATACCGCGGGCCAAAAAAATCTGTGTTTTGTTTATCGGCTTTAGATTTCTAAAAGTTTCTCTATGATTTCTGTTTTCAGCCTGAATTTTTGAATCTTTTCAGCAATTTCTGCAATTTCAGAAAACAAATCTCTATTTCTGCTGATTTTTCAGAAATTTCTATATTTAAACAGATCTGTGCAGTTTTCTGCTCTGTTTTCATAATTTATCTGGTTTTGATAGAAATTTGACTGAGCAATGGTAGACTTAGTGCTTCGAAAAAAAATCCTTAGTTTTTTGGGCATCCTTTTAGCAGATTATGTATGTGCTCGCTACAGCCAATCTGGGCAGGTATTCTTCTCTGTTGTATCTCCATGATCTACAGTTTGAGGGCGAATAATACAGATTTTGCGCAGTTTACTCTCTAGTTTGGCACTTTTATCTGCAAAATTTAATTATTTGACAAAATGGCTAGCTTTGTCCAATATCATGTTGGAAGGTAATCATAAATTCTCTGGTAAAAAATAAAATACATAGAAACAGCATATGCTAGCCATTTTTTAGTGGTGTCTGGATCTCGCATCCTCTCCTTGCCTAAAGGCTGATCGAGCACACGTGCCGCAGTTGGAGCCAGATGTTATCCACTAAATTGCACTTAGTGGATTCCGAATGAACCGTTAAAGTTGTGAACATGATCAATGTTCATCATCAATGTTCCGAGATCCATCAGACAAAAATTTTTGCCCTTTCTAATAATTTGCATATCCAGACCCTACGGGGATTTTGTAATAAGTTGGTCTAGCATGAGTTTTTTATGAAAGGTTTGGCCTTTCTCAACGTTTGTTATCAGGGAAACACTCTAGAGTTTTTTTTCCTTAGGGATTATGCGTTACTGAAAAGTGACGTATAATTCCGAGTTTTTCACTCACACCTCCAAAGCTGGAGTGTTTCCATGATGGTGAATTTTGAGGGGTTATTAAAACCTACTGGAATGTATTTTTGTAACATGCTAGACATCACTATTGATTCATATGGACATGCACTAGGTCCTCTAGGATTTTTGAGTCATTCTGAGAAAATTAATTTTTCTCAATTTATGAGATTTTTTAATAATTTAATTAAAAAATGAGAAGAGTGATAAAAGATAGGTTAGGAGGTGAAATTGGACATGGGGGTACTCGTTTTCTAACCCAGAGCACCCATAAAACCCCTAAACCCACTTTTCCTAAGTATTGAGTGATTATTTTTCACTTCATCAAATTTCTCTCCAAAATATTAAAAAAAAGTATTTTTTAATTCAAAAATAATGGATTTGGAGAAAATCCAAACTCCTACAGAAAACGTAGGTGGTCTGGTGAGTTGGCCCAAATGACTTGGCAAGTTCACTTAAGGAAGATTCCAAGCAATATTTGGAGAGATTGGGCATTAAATGAAGAGCTATGAGTTGTCCCTCCTTGGGATTTGCGCCCTCCCTCATGAGGAGTGCGTTTTCTTGATGTGGCACTTGAGGAATGGAAGGGAGGAGCTTCCAAAGCTCATGAGGTAGGCGACTTCCATAGGTGACACCAACCTCACCTCCCTATCCCTCAATCTATGCTCCAATCACCTCTTACCATGGGATTTGACTCCCACACATGTCATTTCAAACCCTATTTTGTGCTCTCCTTCACAAATTCAAACTTCTCTTGAGAGTCTCTATAAAAGCAAGGCATTACTCCATTGAGTTTCATGGATGCAAGAAACCTCTGCTCATTGTACTAGTGATATATTTTTTAATGCAAGTGAAAGGGTTTGGAGGTCCATTGGTGTACATTTGTTGGATGCATGCAAGTATTTGAGGTGATATTGCTCTAGTCTATTCTTCTTTTGTTTATATATGATTGTAGATCTAGCTTGATTGATTCATAGAATAAGCATTTCGGTTGTAACTTGCTTATCTGTGTATTGTTTTGAAAGACTAGAAGTAGTCAACTATACTAGTTTGTATTTAGGCTCTTCAAATTTTTCTTTACCAAGCACACTAGATTTAACTCATTTGTATGCAAGGGTTTGTTCAAGGTTTTTGCAGATCACAAGCTTGAAGAGGGCTTGAACTAGCTTGTCCCTTCTCTCCTCTTCAACACAAACTAATATTGTATTTCAGGGATTTTCCAAGGCTTCACAAAGATCAAGCTTGGGTTTGAAGGGTTCATCCATCAACTTCAAATTTAAAACAACATTCTTCTCTTTCCCTTTTTTGCTATTTTCTAAGTATTTGAGTTGTCGATCCATACTTTTCTTGCAATTATTTTCAGATCTACATACTTAGAAATCACATGCTAGATGAGATCTAAGCTCCTAAAAAGTGTATTTTGCATTAGATCTAAGCTAGATTTGAAACTTTTATACTTAGAAAAATTTTAGAAATTTTTCTAAATATAAAAATTTTCAATTTTTTTTTTTTTCATTGTGTTTGACATCATATTCTAAGAGATTTACTTGCTGGTTTTTAACAGGTCCACGGAAAAAGAGGAGGAAGCTCTGGCAAAATTTCGCTAAAACTTGCCAAAAACACTTTCATAGGGACCCACTTTTAGCATTCTTTCAAATTTCAGCTTGTAAGCCCTTAGACACAAGTCTAAAAGGACTAAGAGGCAGTTTTATTTGAGCATAAATTGTAAATCATTAAACGAGAGCAGTGGGGTAACCAGCACCCAAATCCCATCCCCCCTTGGGGGATTTGTGTATTTTGTCAATTTACGTGTGTTTGCAATTTCTCTAACTCCACCCATTCACGCACTCACTTTTGAAGTGCAAAAGTAGAGTAGAAATAAAACTGTCTTCATCGCCACGAAGTATGCTTTCACCTTCACCCAATGGCAATTTTGCTGATTAGTGGAGGTTGATCAGAAAGTGAGGCATAAGATTAGCCATCAATATATTTTCATTTATAAGTTTTGTATTTCAATTTCATAAGACTCTTGAACTTAGCTGAAAAGCAAGTCAAAGCACTCTCTGTCGAAGGGTCGATGGTTACTTGCTTCAAAACTTGAATAAACTATTTTCCTACACTGCGTATGCTCTACCCACCAGCAGTACATCTAAGTTGTGGGATACCAAAAGCAGCTGGAAGCACTTTTTAATTCTCACATTTAACCTAATCAGTCACCTAAATAAAATTAATTACCCACAATATAGTGAAAATCCGGCACTTCAAAACTAGTTTTTGGTGGGAAAGTTCTGCCTGGGGACATTGGGTAGTTGTACTCTGACCTTGGGGCACCGTTAGACTACATCCTTGTTGGTGTAGTGTTGAACACGCGCTCAGGGTATTGAAAGTCCAACATGTCCTTGTACAGAAGCAACAATCTCTAGATTTCTGGACATTCCTCTCTGTCCCTTTACGGTATATCGAGAGTTTCCCTTCTTTTCCCTAATTAAGATTCATTTTAATAATTTAAAATCAACCAAGATACAATTGCACAACATTTACTTTTCCTGCATTACAATTTTCACACTGTGTTTGACTCCATAAGGCACTGGTCCTTGCACTGCTTTCATTTGCTTATTATCAATATCAAGTTATCGTGCATCTTTTATAATTCACACTGATTTATCTGAACTTATGCTACTGAAAAAATTCTTAAACTCTTGTCGCAATTACATCTTGAACCTTTAAATCAAAAACACCCAAAAACATTAATAAACAACCCATCACTTAACTGGAAGACTCTAACAACCTTAGTAACTTTCCATAGGGACTACCCCCCTTGGCTTTCGTTTGGAATTTTGCCTAAATGGAGGAGTCAAGAACCAAGTGACATACGTGACTCGAGACTTGCCACCAAGGGCACACCGAACGGCAACATTGATTTCTGCTGTGACAAAAATGTTGTGTAATCCGACGGCAACATTTTTGGCGCCATTGCCGGGGATAAATCTTCTATCCCTGGGTACGATTGTTGATTCATTGTTTTTTTCATAAAACTTGTGCCGCTGAAGGTTTTCTTGTCAAGTTGAGATGTTTTTACAGGTTGTATAAACCATAGATTCTGGTGTGTTCTCGCATCCTCTCCTTGCCTGAAAGCTGATCGAGCACACGTCCTGCAGTTGGAGCCAGATGTTATCCACTAAATTGCACTTAGTGGATTCCGAGTGAACCGTTAAAGTTGTGAACATGATGAATGTTCATCATCAGTGTTCCGAGATCCATCAGGCAAAATTTTTGCCCTTTGTAATAATTTGCATGTCCAGCCCCTACGGGGATTTTGTAATAAGTTGGTCTAGCATGAGTTTTTTATGAAAGGTTTGGCCTTTCTCAACGTTTTCTATCAGGGAAATACTCTAGAGTTTTTTTTCCTTAGGGATAATGCGTTACTGAAAAGTGACGTATAATTCCCAAGTTTTTCACTCACACCTCCAACGCTGGAGTGTTTCCATGATGGTGAATTTTGAGGGGTTATTAAAACGGAAAACCTACTGGAATGTATTTTTGTAACATGCTAGCCATCATTATTGAGTCATATGGACATGCACTAGGTCCCCTAGGATTTTTTATTCATTCTGAGAAAATTAATTTTTCTCAGTTTATGAGATTTTTTAATAATTTAATTAAATAATGAGAAGAGTGATAAAAGATGGGTTAGGAGGTGAAATTGGACATGGGGGTGCTAGTTTTCTAACCCAGAGAACCCATAAAACCCCTAAACCCACTTTTCCCAAGTATTGAGTGATTATTTTTTAGTTGATCAAATTTCTCTCCAAAATATTAAAAAAGTATTTTTTAATTCAAAAATGATGGATTTGGAGAAAATCCAAACTCCTACAGAAAAGGTAGGTGGTCTGGTGAGTTGGCCCAGATGACTTGGCAAGTTCATTTAAGGAAGATTCCAAGCAATATTTGGAGAGATTGGGCATTAAGTGAAGAGCTATGAGTTGTCCCTCCTTGGGATTTGGGCCCTCCCTCATGAGGAGTGTTTTTTCATGATTTGGCACTTGAGGAGTGGAAGGGAGAAGCTTCCAAATCTCATGAGGTAGGCACCTACCATAGGTGGCACCCACCTCACCTCCCTATCCCTCAATCTATGCTCCAATCACCTCTTATCATGGGCTTTGACTCCCACACATGTCATTTCAAACCCTATTTTGGGCTCTCCTTCACAAATTCGAATTTCTCTTGAGAGTCTCTATAAAAGCAAGGCATTGCTCCATTGACTTTCACGGATGCAAGAAACCTCTGCTCATTGTACTAGTGATATATTTTTTAATGCAAGTGAAAGGCTTTGGAGGTCCATTGGTGTACGTTTGTTGGATGCATGCAAGTATTTGAGGTGATATTGCTCTAGTCTATTCTTCTTTTGTTTATATATGATTGTAGATCTAGCTTGATTGATTCATAGTATAAGCATTTTGGTTGTAACTTGCTTATTTGTGTATTGTTTTGAAAGACTAGAAGTAGTCAACTATACTAGTTTGTATTTAGGCTCTTCAAATTTTTCTTTACCAAGCACACTAGATTTTACTTATTTGTATGCAAGGGTTTGTTCAAGGTTTTTGCAAATCACAAGCTTGAAGAGCGCTTGGAACTAGCTTGTCTCTTCTCTCCTCTTCAACACAAACTAATATTGTATTTCTGGGATTTTCCAAGGCTTCACAAAGATCAAGCTTGGGCTTGAAGGGTTCATCATTCAACTTCAAATTTAAAACAACATTCTTCTCTTTCCCTTTTTTGCTATTTTCTAAGTATTTGAGTTGTAGATCCATACTTTTCTTGCAATTATTTTCAGATCTACATACTTAGAAATCACATACTAGATTAGATCTAAGCTCCTAAAAAGTCTATTTTGCATTAGATCTAAGCTAGATTAGAAACTTTCTATACTTAGAAAATTTTCTAAGTATAAAAATTTTCAATTTTTTTTTGTTTTTTCATTGTGTTTGCCATCATATTCTAAAAAATTTACTTGTTGGTTTTTAGCAGGTCCAAGGAAAAAGAGGAGGAAGCTTTGGTGAAATTTCGCTAAAACTTGCCAAAAACACCTTCAAAGGGACCCACTTTTAGCATTCTTTCAAATTTCAGATTGTAAGCCCTTAGATCCAAGTCTAAAAGGACTAAGAGGCAGTTTTATTTGAGCATAAATTGTAAATCATTAAACGAGAGCAGTGGGGTAACCAGCACCCACATCCCATCCCCCTGGGGGGGATTTGTGTATTTTGTCATTTTTTGTGTGTTTGCAATTTTTCTAACTCCACCCATTCACTCACTCACTTTTGAAGTGCAGGGTGTATCTTCCATCTAATTGTGCATTTTAATAATTTTCCATTTTTGCAAAAGCAGAGTAGAAATAAAACCGTCTTCGTTGCCACGAAGTATGCTCTCACCTTCACCCAAAGGCAATTTTGTTGATTAGTGGAGGTTGATCAGAAAGTGACGCATAAGATTGGCCATCAATATATTTTCCTTTATAAGTTTTGTATTTCAATTTCATAAGACTTTTGAACTTAGCTGAAAAGCAAGTCAAGAGCGCTCTCTGTTGGAGGATCGATTGTTACTTGCTTCAAAACTTGAATAAACTATTTGCCTAGACTGCTTATGCTCTACCCACCAGCAGTACGTCTGAGCTGTGGGATACCAAAAGCAGCTGGAAGCACTTTTTAATTCTCACATTTAACTTAATCAGTCACCTAAATAAAATTAACTACCCACAAGATAGTGAAAATCCAGCACTTCGAAACTAGTTTTTGGTGGGGAAGTTCTGCTTGGGGATGCTGGGTAGTTGTACTCTGACCTTGGGGCACCGTTAGACCACATCCTTGTTGGTGTAGTGTTGAACACGCGCTCAGGGTATTGATAGCCCAACATGTCCTTGTACTGAAGCACCAATCTCTAGATTTCCAGACATTCCTCTCTGTCCCTTTAAGGTATATCGAGAGTTTCCCTTCTTTTCCCTAATTAAGATTCATTTTAATAATTTAAAATCAACCAAGATACAATTGCACAAAATTTATTTTTCCAGCATTACAATTTTCACACTGTGTTTGACTCCATAAGGCACTGGTCCTTGCACTGCTTTCATTTGCTTGTTATCAATATCAAGTTATCATGCATCTTTTATAATTCACAATGATTTATCTGAACTTATGCTGCTGAAAGCTTTCTTAAACTCTTGTGGCAATTACATCTTGAACCTTTAAATCAAAAACTCCCGAAAACATTAATAAACAACCCATCACTTAACTAGAAGACCCTAACAACCTTAGTAACTTTCCATAGGGACTACCTCCCTTGGCTTTCGTTGGGAATTTTGCCTAAATGGAGGAGTCAAGAACCAAGTGACATACTTGACTTGAGACTTGCCACCAAGGGCACACCGAGCGACAGCATAGATTTCTGCTGCGACAAAGACGGTGTGTAAACCGGCGGCAACATTTTTGGCGTCGTTGCAAGGGATAAATCTTCTATCCCTGGGTACAAGTTTTGATTTTTTTACCCTTTTTATTTTTGCTTTGTTTGATGAATCCTTAGACCTAATCTTTAATTTTTCATCTGGCGACTCCACTGACCTTTTTTCATTTTTATTTAAAAAAAAAAATTCTAAGTAAAAAAAAAAATTAGAACCTTTTGTGAGTGTTTTAAAATGTATATTTTTTCTCACATGGCGACACCACTGAAGAGATAAAACCCTTGTTTCTCATATTTTGTTGAGACTTGTTGTGTGTAGATGAGCCCATGCAACACAGTAAAATCTTAAAAGCTCATTTTTTCAAGCAAACCTCTTGATGCAGTAGCAGACACATTCCTTGGTCATTTCAAATATATGCTCCTGATCATTTAATATGGATGATGAAGACTTTGATGATGAATTTTCTCCTATTGACTTCTCGAACATCCCGGGTTTCCCTAATTATCATACTGATAGAGATATATCTGATCATTTGCCAACCTTTTGGGGAAATGGTGATTCAGAAACACAGCATGTCATATCCTTTCTTAAGGTCCTGGGAGATGCTTGTTATTGGTGGTATAATTGTCTCCCAGATAAATGTATAACCTCTCTGCCAAGCTTCCTTGGAATATTTTTGAGGCAGTGGCACATTAGAGGATTTGGTATGGATGCTTTGGACAGTATCCTTGAGAAGTTTCTTCCCATTTGCATACCTTGGATAGACTATCATGAGGAGGACCCTAGGGATCCTCGTCTTGTCATAGTGGAAAACAGAAGATATTGGGACATGCCTCTACATTATTACAGTGACGGAGACACTAGGCAGCTTATTCAAGAAAATGATGCCTTTATCCATCAAGCACAGTGTGAACCTATTGAAGAGATTCATGAAGATCTGGTTATTGAAAGCCCTCCTCAGGCCACCATAACAGGAAACATTGAAGATTGGGAGTTTTCTCATATTTATTTCAGTGATGATGAACAAATTTGTACTCCTAATCCACCTCCAGAAGAAACCATTGCAGAAGCCCATGTTGAAAATCATGAAGAAGTTTGCAATGTATATAATGATGATAGTTTGGAAGGTTTCCTTCCTTATGACCTTTTTTCTGAAAAAGAGGATTATGAATCTGAAGAAGAGAATGATGCGCTTGAGTCTTTTCCGAGCGTAACTGAAAATCCCATACATGATATAGCTGAGGAAAGGAAGCTTGAATAAGAAACTCTTGATGATTTTATTGAGAAACCCATTTATGAGATTTTCACAGAAAGCCTGGACTTTGAGACCTTGGAAAATATTTGCATGGAGAAGGAACATGAAAATTTTTTTCAGTATGAGCATCAACCATGAAGACCTGAAGAAGCAGTGTAATGAAGAGTCAGATCAGACACACCTAATTGAGGAGCAGTCACAGCATTTGTCTCCGTATACAGAGGTCTCTGGCATACATGTTTATGGCTAAAGTACATTCAGCCTCTTCAATTAACATCTGGATTCATAATGGCACTCCAAGAACAGTGGGTGGTACCCTCTTCTAGAGGGCACTAGCAAGATCCTATAGTCTGATATGTGATCATTTGACTTTGAAGCTGAGGAATGTGGAAGACATAAAACTAGGTGTGGACCCGATAGTAGGGTTGGACAGGACAGATTTACTCAAATATGAAACTAGTACACTTTTTGCTTCAAGGAATCTACAGGTGCTTGCAGATGTATACTCAGAAGAAGTCTTGCTTGACAAGGGTGGATGGTGCACTGCAGAAGAATTGGGTCTAGATGGAGATCGCTGAGCAGAATGGGGAATTTGCACTTCAAAATCGGTTAATTCTTCAATTGTACTTGGAAATTGGCCAAATGAACTGATATGGATCAAGAACTGGGAAGGAAGGAAGAATAAGGTTGAACTGAGATACTTCAGATTAGTTAACAACTTTTGCAGGTTGAAAGTCAAGACTGGTGACGCTATATCTGCAAACTCCATCACAAGGAAAAAAAATTTTGGGTGGTTGTGCCTCTACAATAGAATCCAAACATGGGACAATCTCTAGAGGAGAGGTAAAATAGGACCAAATTTTTGCCATCCTTGCAGAGAACAGGCTTAGTCTGTCAATCACATGTTTGTGCACTATAGATTCACACAGGGTGTACGGTCCGCTGCAGATGCTTTGGGTCAGAGGCCAGTATGGAAAGGAGACACTCTAAGAGAAGCATAAGACAAATGGTTTGAAAGCGCCCTATAAACTCCGAGTTTCCAACTCTCCCTCTTATCATTATGTGGACCACATGGATATCTAGGAATGAGGCAATTTTTAAAGACAAACTTTCTTTGATCTTTACAACTTTTCATAGAGCAAAATATCCGTTGAAGGATTCTAGCTGCAGGAAAAGCAAACAAGCAAAAAATCTTGATCCACCCAATATTGATCCAAATCAACCAATTTGTTTCTGCGACGGGGCAACAAGTGGCAACCCTAGACTGTGTGGCCTAGGTGGTTTCATAACTGATAAGGACAAGAACATCTCATTTCAACGAGTGCTAGGCATTAACACAGACAATTTTGCAGAACTACAGGGAATATATATAGCTATAAAGATGGCTCAGATATACTCTTTCCCTAACTTGATAATCTTCTCGAACTCAAAACTCATAACTAGTTGGGTAAACGGAAACCAAAGTTCAAATTGCTCCAACATATATCTGCAGCCACTCCTGGAAAAGATCAGAGGAATATTGCTCACACTGCTAAATGTAAACATTGCTCACGCATATCGAGAATTCAACAAGAAGGTTGATTCCTTAGCAAAGTCAACTTGCCAGTTGGACACAGGTCAGGTAAGAATTCAAATAAAGGACCCAAATGGGCAGGTTTCAAATTTGGAATTAAAAATCATCTAATTTTACAAGATGAAATGGTGAAGTAACAGTTGTCTATGATGTACATATGCAAGGGTTGAGATTACGCCCTTTCTTTTTGTTCTATTTTGTATATGCGTTCAAGGTCAGGATTACTCCCCTTTTACTTGTTTACTCTTCATATGGCTAAGTGTTGAGATCACTCCCCTATTTTTTGAGAAGACAAGTTTTTGACAATCCTTAAATGGATTACTTATGGTTGTAACTTTTATCTTGATAAGAATAAAGCTATCGACATTTTATCTTTGGAAATATATATATATAAGTGGTTGTCAAAAGGTAAAAACGAAAAAGGTTATAAAGTCACTTTTCATATTAAAGGTGATTTTATATATTTGGTTGATTCAACTTTAAAGAAAACAGGCTTATAACTCTAGGACAAGTTCAAATATAAAATTAAAATCAAAGTGGTGTATTAAATTTTAAGTATTTATTTTTCTAAGAAAAAAAAGGAGTATATTACAAAAGAGTGGCAAAGTCTTAAGTATAAATGGAAGATATAAGTTTTGTAATCAGATTCCTTGACGAAAATTTTCAAAGAAAACAAAATGGATTTTAATAATAAGAAGGAATGAAGATTCCCTCATACTTTTTCAAAATTTGTGAATGCTCTAATAAAACTTAAAGCGATTATTCAACAAAAGGCCATTAACATCGCCATTTCTTCGGGTGAAAAAAAAAATTATACAAGTGTTGATCTCACCAATCAATTATTAATTCTAGAGTCAAAAATCTTCGAAAAGAACACTTTGGGCAAAAAGGAATATGAAGTTAAGGACTTACAACTAACAATTTATGATTATAAATTCATATCAAAATTTGATGTTGCGTCTATGTTTGATAAATATGTTGACCTAATTCTTGGTTCAACCTCGTTAGAATCACTGGGTACATTCATTTTAAACTTGGTGAAAAAGTTTCCAACATTTCTCTATAAGAAAGAAAATAACATTGCATGATGTTACTATGAAATCAGGCTCAGTAGTACCCTCATCAAAATACCTAAGGGATGTATCAGAAGTAATCTTTCAGCAAAGTCAAAATTCAATACAAACGTTGTAGAATCGACAAAAAGAATGTGACAAGGTCATCACTGAGAAAGACGAATAGATTTCTCACCTAAGAAACCATAATCAGAAACTACTTGCAAAAGTCATGAAGTCCAAGGAGAAGAAGCGCTGTTACGAAAGTTAGAACAAGAGAATCAAGATCTCGTGAAGGAATTCAACAAGAAGTTATACAAGAAAGATCAAGAAACTTCTAGCTTAAGGAACCTTAATCAAAGGTTCCTTGAGCAAATCAAAAGATTTAAAGAGCAGTCAAAAAAACAAGACCTTCAAAACAAGTCAAAAAATGATGAATAACCTTCTTTCTTAAAGGTTCATAATCGAAGTTTACTCACACAAATCAATAAGGTAAAGAATGACAAGAAGTTGCTATAGAATAAGTTAAAGGAATCTACTTGCAAGGAATCCCTAATTGATAATGAAATAATGACCGACCTCGTTGAAATAAAAGAACCATCAGAGGTAAAAATCAAGACACTGGAGAAGGGAACCAATACAGATACAATTGAAATCTTACCTACCAATAAATCACGAGAAGCATCAAAAGACAAAGGTTTTGAGAACATGACACTAGGTACAAGCATACCGCATCATCATCCTAATTATAAAGGTCATCAACGAACTAACAGAAGACAAAATAAATATGCAAAGCTAAGAAGTTTATTATATATTATCTCATATGTCATGTCATATTTTATACATTTATTATATACTTGTCCTTTATGGATTATAAGCTATTGTCCTACTTAAATTGGATATTCATCTATTGAATTATAGTTCGTATTCAAGAAACGGAAATTGTTCACTTCATCGGTCCAAAAATCCGCCTTCAAGCAAGTTCACGACGAAGTTAGGATATGCTTCCAAAGCGGAGGAGGATTCCATAGAGAAAAAAAAGTGGTGGTGGGTGGTATCGAATTTACCAAGTCCGCCAAAAGTGAACATTCTCCTGTGGTTGGCTATGGCCAATAAACCCTCGACTTGGACAATAGGATGAAGAGAGGATGGGTTGGTCAGAGATGTATTCTATGTTCCCAATACTCTGAAACAATTTATCATCTATTTGTGAATTGTGTTTATACTAGGGAGCTTTGGAATGACGTTAATTCTATTATGAAATCAAAAATAAACTAGAATGTGGACTCCTTGGAAGGATGCATGCACAAGTGGCTTTCAAATGGCACTATGAAAGATTATAAATCTATGCCAAGCTTGTTGGTTTACTAGATCTGGTGGGCGCGCAATCAACTAATCTTCCAAAACAAGTATATTCTAGTTGTAGTGATCACACACTTGTTGGTGATCTGCGAAGGAACATCAAACCAACACAAAAGATAAAAAGAGAAGAATCCTGGAGATGCCATGTCTCGATTACGAGATTCCTTGGGAATATTTCGACGGGGTAAGTCAAGGGCACCTTGCGATTTGTGGGGCTGGAAACATACTTCATAAGAACTCCAAGAATTATTTACATCTTAAATTTGCAGCAGGACGTGGTACCAATACACGTGCACAGCTTTGGACCCTCTGGTTACTCCTCAGAAACACTCAACAAAATGGATGCAAAAAATTACAGGTTCTTGGGGACTCAAATGTCGTTATTGATTTGGACTAACAGAAAGCAAATAAATGAGATTCTTGGAATTACAACAATTATAAACTCGGTTGAGGAAGAAATCGAGACTTTTGAATGAATTTCATTTAACCACATGTATAAAAAGCTAAACAGAGTTGCAGATGATCTATCAAAGCAGGTTCTTTTGTTAAACAAAGGCACTATGATCCAGACGGAATCCAGCGATGGTTAACTTGAGTCCAAGGTTGAAGTTCCTCTATACTCGAAGTTGTCTTCTGAATGGTCCATTGGTAGCTAGTTTTTTATGTTGTTTTTCTTCCGTGTATGCAATGTAAAGATCTTTTTTGTTTAAAGAAGTTACAGTGGGACTGAAAATTTTGTGAAGCGCTCTTTTGTTAAATGGAGGCACTATGATCGAGATCGAATACAGGGATGGTCAACTTCAGTCCATGGTTGAAGTTCCTCTATACTCGTAGTTGTCTTTTGAATGGTCCATCGGTAGCTAGTTTTTTATGTTGTTTTTCTTCCGTGTATGGAATGTAAAGATCTTTTTTGTTTAAAGAAGTTACTGTGGGACTGAAAATTTTGTGGAGCCCAATAAATTTTGACAAAAATAATAAAAATATGATTATGTATTTTGTCAAACACTTGGCATCCCAGTGGTTTTAAGCTTATAAACTTAAAAGTTAAAACACATATGCCAAACACTTCCACTTAAACAAATACTGAGCATAAGAAATAAACACAGTGATTTAGGTCAACTTGACTATGGCAAAACCCATCCTAGGAAAACCCTAGAAAGAGATAAGCTTTATTCAGAGGGCAAAACTCAGAAATTTACAAATAAAATCTCTGCTACAGCCATCAACTCAAACATAATTTTCCACAGAAATCACTTATCTTTTCAGCCCTGCATTGGAAAACGTGCTAGACTGCTCACACATGCCTGTCAAACTGACCTCAAGATGTGTGCAGACATCAAGATTCATGCCTTGCTTTACGGATGCTGTCAAACCTCGAAATCTGTGCCTGCTGCAACAAATTTTCTAGGAATTCATGCTATTTAACAGCTGTACTTGCCTCGATTTCTGTGCTTGCAACCTGCCTCGATTTCTGTGCATGTATGGCAGCATTTAATGCACTGTACGGTCCAATGAGACTGCTGAAGATTGCCTTGAAATCTATGCACTGGTTTGCCTGATGAAATCTGCCCTAAAAAGCCTCTGAAGTCTTCCTCCGACTTGGTCTCTCTCTTTCTCCTTCAAGTGTACTTTCTCCTTTCCCTAGGCATGTATTTATATTTCCACTTGACCCACTCTAACCCTAACTAACTTAACCAATCAGATCTAAGGCTAAGATTAGTTTAATCTGAGGGTTATTATTTAATGCACCTCATAAATATTAAATACACTTTATTGATTTAAATGCACATTAAATGTAATGTGTCCCAGGCTTAATCCCCTTTATGAAAAACACACCAAAAACCACAAGGGAGACCTCCAGAGTTGTACTTTTCTAACAGAGCCTACAATGCTCAGACAAGCTTTTTAAAAGAAGGCTGGTAATGTTTTAGAATGTATCTTCGTGGTGAAGAACATACTGTATGGTCTCTTTAAGTGAGTACAAGACAGTCACTTTTATGAATATAGATGATTTTTTTCTATAGAAAAAAAAAATAATATATATGCCCTGAGGGGAAGCTCAGTTGGTTGGTACTTTCCAGTCCAAGACCGTAGCAGTCAAGGTAGGAGGTTCAATTCTCTGGGTCCTTCGAGGTTAGGCTCCCGAACCTCGAGCAGATATGCTGAGGCCCTTTCAGGTAGGCCCCCTGAGAATTATTACTGTGGACGTACCAAGCCCTCCATCATCCAGGGCTGTGAACCAGATTAAATATATATATATATATAAAATAAAAAAGAAAATTTTCAAAAATCAAAATAGAACATAATTAATTAGTACCATAACTTAAACCATTCTAGCATAAGCCTCTAGTAGTGGCCATGTGTTCAATCCTTTTAAACTTGCTCACATCACTATGTCCATTTTCAGATATACATAGATATAGTCGGTGTGACATTAAATCAACTCTTCAATACCTATGCATGATAATATATAATATATGTTTAGTGCCATGGTATGTTTTGTAAATTTGACCTACAACTTCATCCCACTATATGAGTTTTTAAAGCAATATGGATCTCTACAAATGTACAAACCACCAATAGTTTCATAAACCATGAGATTCAATCTCTTTTTAATTCCTTATTCCAACTTCAACTCTATTATTGATCCTGAGAATGGTGAGTAGTTGGGTCACATCCTGTATGGTCTCCACATAGGCAGGACACCCATGCAAAAATGGGTGTAACATACGATGGGTTATCTCTTCGGCACGATGCGGCTCTTCTCAAAAATATGTTGGCCCCTGTCTTCCTATCTACTCACCTACTTATGTCGGCCCCTTATTTAAATGACTGCTTTTCTATCTGTATATTCATGCCCTTGAATTTTTTAACTCTGTCGTGACCTTCCAATTCATATTTTGTTGGAGACTCAGGATCTATCCTTGCAATGTACCTCTACAAATTTGGATTCTCAGAAAACCTCTACAATCCCCAATCTTTTGTGATTGTGATCCTTCGCAATTCGCAATCCTCTCTAATTGCCAAAGCCTCTGCAAACTCCAATCTTCTATGATTGCACCAAATCTTGCTTGGACCTTGATATGCTCCTGTAGAGCATTGTTTCTCTCTCCTCTCTCTTATCCTGTAGCAACCTGTTCAATAACTTCCAACAATAGACTACATTATTAACCCTTCTCTGCAGCCTAACAAGTTTTTATCGATCTGCTACACAGCCTCAACCACCAAACCTTAATCTCTCTATCACAATTTCTCGAAACATTCTTTATTTTTCCATCAAATAATCCAATAGAAAAATCAATTGGCAAGTTAAACTTATCGTATTATCTATATTATCATTGGTCAGCTTCTCCTCCTTTGTGCAGCAGTTCATTCCTGTGATGTTTACACAGTCCATCAATCAGTCTCTAATAATCTGCAACAATCCCTAGGCTTTCACCACGGCTCTGATAAAATGTGAAAAAAATCACAAAAGAATGTGGACAATAAAAGCAAGCCAGAATATATTAAAAAAAGAGATGTGCTTGATACATGCTCAAAATGCATGGATGTCAATAAGGGAAATGAAATCGCATATAACCATTTTGTTAACTAATCATCATCTAAGATATAAATTATCATTAATTTCTATATGTGACTAAAGTGACTTTAATACTATCCTAATGTACATTACTTTATTATATGACCATTATGCTATGGCATATGTTATGCTATGCTAATTCTAACAAGTATATGTACCTAAGTATATACATAAAATAGTTTGTCAATTTCTGACAAGTTGTTGCACATATCAATGAAACTTTGAATACTGTAACAAACACTACAAAGCTGCCATATGCCACACCATTGCAGGCTATCATGTAACTGATTGCTTACAGACCAAACCAGTTTATATGATGATGTAACAGAATAACTAAGTACAGTTGCTGTAAAGAAAAAGAAGAAAAGTAAATAAATAATCATTACATAAGACTCAGAATACAATCATGTGCAAGATAATCCGTTAGATAAAATAGAACTGAATGAGCAAGTTCAACCAAAGGTCGTCAATTTTCCCACTGATCAAGCAAACAATCCTGTTACTTTACTACGGTTTTAATTTTCAAATGACAAATCAAAAGATATACCTTTCCTTTTCCTCTTTCCCGGAGCAACTACTTCAGAGTCAGTATCCTGCTGACAAAAGGAAGGGAAAACAAAGCTTAAAATCTCAATTGAACAAGTAGATATAAGCAAGTTAAAATCTCATCTTGAGCCACTAGGCACTCCCTTTGACCAAACTAATTCAGTTTAAAGGGAAAAAAGAAGTAAAAAAGAAGTCACTAAAAATTTTAAAAGCATTCCCCAATCAAGACTTTTTTGAAGGATGGAATACCTTCCTATCAAAGCCATCATAAGATAAATGATTTACATTAAATCCCCATATATCAAGGCAAGGCCTTCCCAAAGATGATTACTGAAGAATTAAAAACAAGGTAGATAAAGCCTAAAAGTAAAAGACAATTAACACAGAACGGTTCTGAAAAGCCTAGTGAAAAAATCATCATATCTGCAGAGAAGCAGATCAAACTTATTGAAAATCTAAACTTTTTATCTTCCTCCACAAATCTTTTTTTTTTGCATATGTTTGCTCCCTGTGACATAAATGGGTTCACTTTTTCTTGTGATGGTGAGGAAAACCAGCCTAAAGGTTTTTCAGCCGACTTTTAACAAAAGAGAGTTAACAATAAAGCCAATGATGCATGAGAAGGTTTTAGTTAAATGGTAGGATGTTTACCTTAATATTTGCTACATATGCCAGATGCTCTTGACAATCAAGCAACTGGGCAAAATTATTGTGAAAGAAAACCAAAACCATTACTACTACAACCCAGGTATTTGTCCATAGAAAACCAATAATTAAGTACACAAGTGGCATCTGTCATGTGGTATTTCATTAATTTACATTACTCAAATTAGGGCAAATTAAACTCAGAAAGAGGCCCTTGATTAGCAACCAGATATGATCAACGTCAAGGAGTAGAAAAATATTAATCATCGCAGAATATTGGTGTTAAAAAAGATGAACAGCACATCAACATAAGAAGCCCGAAGTGAGGTTCTAAAACATGTTGTTTGCCACTAAGAGCATGTCTAGGATGCTCGGAAGAGATGTTTAAAATTATAAATATCCCAAATCTTCTAGGTCTCACAAGTTTGTCCATTCATTCATAAAATGAAATTATATTAATGTCCAGTGACCAAAGTTACGAGGGAGTGCCCAGAGCATTTCAGAAACAATAAAAATACCAGAGTCAAAAGTGAAAACCTCAAGGGGGTGAACACAAAAGGATAGACCAAAAACAAGTAGCTCAGGATAGATATTCTATAAGCAGAAACATCCCTACAGCAAGAGAAGCCGACAGAACCATGAGAAACGAGAACCTAACCAGCAACCAAATCAGAGGAGGTAACCAGCATCTCCATCAACTATAATCAAAGTGCCAATGTCAACAATTATAATGTCCTTTGGGGAGTTACCGGGACTAAGAAGGCCTGATTTTGCTATCCTTGAGGGGCATCAGAAGATCCTCCTGAGGAGTTACCAGGGCTAAGAAGGCCTGGCTTTGCTATCCTTGAGGGGCATCAGAAGCTCCTCATTGTGGCTCTCCTAACACCCAAATTCAATGAGCTTCTTGTCGAAGAAAGAAAACTAGAGATGTGCAGCTGTCCACAAGGCCTGAGCTGGGGACAAGTAATGGCAGTAGGCTGAATCTACGACTGCAGTATATTTCGAGCACATGATACCCATAATGGCTGACAGAGACTGGAAGAAGGAGATGACCAATCAGAAAGATGTGAAGGGCCACTGCAGGGTCTATATACAGCAAAACACATCAGCTCTGGACAGCGAAAGGTGTAGCCAGTTACCCACTAGAGTAACTATACAGACACTCAAATCTCCCCCAAATCTCATAATAAACAGGGCACTTGAACATGAAACAGTCCTTCACCTCTATTTCCTAGGGGGAGCAAAGACAAGAGATAATGTCCTTGTGCAGAATGTAGTGATGCATATCAATTCATAACTAGTGGGATCATAACCTCATCTAGCCAAGGGGGAACCTTAACGCCATCTGACGTGAGATGTCCCAGGTTAGCAATGAGATAATCAACAATATGCAAAAACTAGTAAGCATAAAAGGCCATCTTAGTGTTGACATAATGAAAGGGGGATGCCAGGTGATCAGAGTGGTTAGTAAATATCCGCTCTGATTTTCTTATCAAGATAACATTTGAGAGGAGAAGGTGACGTGGATGCCAAAGGGGAGAACTGGTCAATATAGATGCCAAAAGACTAAGAAAGCAGGCCAGCCTTGGAATACCAACGTCACCTTCTTCCAGAGAGGCCCATGAAAGTATGGAAGTGATGAGCTCAAAAGAACAAAGAAATAAATACAGATATCTCTATCTGCCTGAGCCAGAATCACCCAAGGACCAAAGTCTGTGAAGATATGATACAAGTCTAAAAATATTCTCAAGATAAAGAGGATTAAATAAAATTAGCTGAGAATTCGCAGTAAGAATTCATGGCATCTTGTGGAGAGTCTGCGGTAGATGAAGTAATGTTGTCACCAAACTCGGCTCGGACAATATTTCGAGCTACCATCCATTTATAATGGATCATGTGTTGGAGCATAATGGTTTGACAGTGAACCTTGTAAATATGTGCCCAATCAACTACCCCTAAGCTACAGCTCCAAATCTTCGAACCATAAAGCAACGGGTGTTTAATGATCACGTCAAAAATTTGCAACTTCAAATGGATTCAATAGTGTATAAAAGAGCATTGGTGTGCAAACATAAAAAGTAATAAACTCTTACAAAGTCATGATTGAGAAGCCAATTTCAAAGTGAGAGTGGGACCAGTAAATTAAGCATCGATGTGGGTATAGATTGCGATAAGTCAATAGGATCTCCGTAAGAGAAGAAACAAAACTTAGAGAGAGCATCCTTACAACTATGGGAGATCATAACCTTAGCTTTGTTAAGGTTGACCACAAGCAAGCAAATCTCACAAAATGGGCTAAGGCATCACTCTTTGCAAACGCTTAGGTAAAGATGCAAGGAGAACATCATCAACAAATTCAAGCATTGTAATCAAGACATGAAGTAAAGTGCAACCATCCACTACGTGTACCCGAGTTCAAATAGCTCCCTAAGGAACTCCTCAAGTTCATTATTGTAGATATCGGAGTCTAGACAAAGTTGAGGAGAGGGAGTGTCCCTACCCAACACCAATAGTAGTCCTAAAAAATCCAATGAAGCCTTGAGCAATTTGAAAACAATCAACCATAGTCTCATAGAAACTCATGTTGACAAAGATGAAGGGTTCTTTGCTCATATCTCACAACATTTGAAAGAACACGTCTTTGGGCATGAATTCAAAGGCTTTCTAAACTCTACCAAGAAACAAAAGACTTTAGAACATGTTACGCCTCTGCAGTTTTCAGCGTTCCAGCAGGTCATTGGTAGAGGAGGGCTAAAAGGCCAAGTGTGGGGCCTTCTGCTTATGGTTGGCCATGACTAGGCCCCTTGGTCTTACTCTTGGAAGTACTATGAATGGCTTAGTGGCATTGTTGACCGCCCTTTATGGGGCTTTTAGCCCTAGGGTTGGTGTCCAGGGCTTCCAAGTATGGGCCATTGGGTCACATGACCACCATGTCTTTTATGCCTTGAGAGGGACTATGCTTCATCTAGGGAGGTTATCCCTAATTCCATGTTACAACCGATCTGGTTGTACTTGTTAGAATCTATATCCGGATGATTGAAGAGAAGTTAGAACCCATCTTCAGTAAATACTAAATATATATATGTGTGTGTGTGTGTGTGAATAAATAGATGATATATTACAATTGATTGGTCACCTTTAAATATGGCTTGGCCATTAAATATGAGGAGTCGCGTCCTCTTGTTACAATATAATTAATATTTTATTAAATATCCTAATTTATTATTTATTAATAATTAATAATTATTATCTTATTTATTTATTATTTTATATTCATGACATTGCCACCCCCTTTAAGGGAAGCTTTGTCCTTAAAGCTGAGTTTGTTGGCATTGTCTTATGTTCGAGATCACTGTAGATGTTGATGTGATATGTGCAATCTGGACTTGTCTCTTTTATTTTGATGATGATCTGGATTCTTTTTGTGTCAAGATTCCTTCTGCTTAGGTCTAGAACCCTTCGAACCATACAGTTGGTGCTTAGTTCCTTTCCATCTGAATTCCATGTATTGTTTTTGTAAATTGGTAGAATACGTTCCCAACGATGTTAACCAGTCAGCACCTAATATCATGTCTACTTCCTTGAGAGGTAAAGCATAACAGTCGAGCTGTAAGTTTAAGCTTTGAATCTACAATGATACTTTATGGCATTTTCCCACTTCGTTTATGTGTTGATCAACGATAGTTGAGGCTCTGAGTCCTTTTGTGGGAAACACAAAAAGATTAAGTTTCCTTGTTGTATTGATATCTATTATATTGTGTGTACTTCCTTAGTCGACTAAAATTGTGATATTTTTATCTTTAATAGACCCTGTAAGTCGTAACCTCTTTGGTCTTGTCTGTTCTGATTGTGTTGCTTAGGATACGAGTTGTTTGTTTTCAATGTTGTTGCAACTACTTAGCGGAGGTGGAATATATCCCCTTTGATTAGATGATTTCCTTTTGTTGGGTGTTAACATTACTGGGTGTTGCCAAATCTTCTTTTTTACAAGTTTGTTGAATACAAGTAATGGTCCCTATTGATACTTCGGATGAGCTTGTGTATGCATCAGAATTGGATGTGTCCTCTTCTGTAGGTACCTAAACTTCTTTTCCATTAATAATTTTGCAGTGTGATGTGTGATTGGTTCGACATTTATGGCCAGGAGTCCAATCTTCACCGCATCGACAACATATATTCTTCTTCTTTTTTCTATACTTGTCGGACCGTCCAGTGGATGTTTCATCAACTTCATAACTATATGATCGAGAGGTGTTGCATTGACAACCGAGTGACCAATTGTCTCCACAATATCTGCATTGTGTCTCTTTTTCTACTCTTGTCTTGGGTATTCCTTCTAGTTTGAGTTTTGTTGCTTTTGCTTTTCGTCTTACCACCTCGACATTTGGTATGTCATGCATTTTTAATTCTTTTTGTATATATGGTTTTAGGCCTTCCAAAAAGGTTTCTAGTCGTTGTTTGTTAGAAAGCCCAAACACTCTGGTGGCAAGAGATTCCAATTGGTGCATGAACTCATCGACGCTTCCCCTTTGTTGTAACCTGGTAAGTTTTGAGAAGAATTCATCCTCAATGATTCCCTAAAACCTTTTTAAGAAGTTGTTCTTGAACAAGTTCCAAGTGTATGAGAAGTTGTCTCCCTTCCACCACATATACCAGTTGTAAGCATGACCTTCGAGATGCATTGATGCATACTTCACTTTTTCTTCGTCCATTGTGATGTTATAGATATCAAAGTATTCCTCTGCCTTATTTAATCACGCGACGCATTGGTCTTCGTTTCCATTGAACTTTGACATCTCTATTTTTGCCTTAGTTTGGTACATTACAAAACGCTAACATCGAGCGGTTTTTGTCTTCTCCTGTGGGGGTGATTATGAGTTGCTAGATGATGCAACTGACATTTCTGAATCACTTCGTTGTTTGCAAAAAGTTTTTAGTTTTATCCTTTTCCAACATCTTCATGATAGTTTTCAATTTGTCGTCCACTTGTTCATGTTTCTCTTTCATGCCTCCCAATTTGTCGTCTAGTCTTCTTTCTAGTACTAGAACAACTACTTTTGTAATTTCCTTCTTTATCGCGGCATCAGAGTTCTTCATTTCTTCCTTTAGACTTTCTTGACTCTTAGCGATGCGGGCATTGAAGTCTTTCTCCAATTTCTCGATTTGGTCTCGTAGCTCAGCCATGGTTCTTGACCTGGTGTGGGGAGGTGAATATTTGGAATCGATTTTGGCTTATATGCTTAAGGAAAAAATAAAAATATATAATTATAATAATTATTAAAATAATATTATTATATTATATATATTTTGGTTTTATAATAATAATAATTAATATTATAATTCTTTTTTTTCTTTTTTTTCTAAGTGGTTTTAGGGTTTTATGGTTGTTGGAGATCAAGCAATGGTGGACGCATGGGCAATTGGGAAGGGTGAGCAGGGTGAGATGATGGGAGTGGTGGAGTGGTGTAATGAGGGCGCAGGGCGAGATGAGGGAGTGGTGCAGTGGTAGGTGGGGAGGACCGAGGGGGGCACAGGGATAGCACATGCAAGAGCGGAAGCGAGCAGGAGGGCACAGGGATAGAGCATGCGGGAGGGGAGTGGACTGATGGAGGGAGTGCGGGGATGGGGAGTGTAGACTGGCAGGAGGAGGGATGCGGTTGGCAGATCTAGGTGTGAGCGAATGGAGTAGGCATGGACTGGAGTGATGGGCAGTGTGGAGAATAGGTGGGTGCATTGAGGGAGGAGCGGAGTGGAGGTGGTGTGGAGCAGGTGCGAGGTGGGGTAGGTGCGAGGTGGTGCAAGCAGGAGGCGTGCGGGAGGAGAAGGATGGGGAGATGTCACAGAAGGGAAGAGCACGGTGTGGGAGAAGGGACGGTGAAGGAGAAGCGGAGGTGGAAAGGAGGAGCATGGGCACAAATGGGAGTGAGGGAGTGAAGTGTAGGTGGAGGTAACAAAAGAGGACGCAAGAAATGAGAGAGATGGAGAATCCGTGGGTGTTGTGGGGGGATGAGAATGTGCAGGTGTATGAGGAGCCGATTTGGCGCTGATACCAATGTTACAACCGATCCGGTTGTACTTGTTAGAATCTGAATGCGGATGATTGAAGAGAACCCATCTTCAATAAATATATATATATATATAATGTGAATAAATAGACATTAATAGATGATATATTACAATTGATTGGCCGCCCTTAAATATGGCTTGGCCATTAAATATGAGTCGTGTCCTCTTGTAACAATATAATTAATATTTTATTAAATATCCTAATTTATTATGAATTATTAATTATAAATGATTATCTTATTTATTTATTATTTTATATTCATGACATTCCACCACCCCTCACACCCCACTTGGACCTTCTCTACAGCTGATTTGACCCCCTCTAACCAAATCGACCCTCCGACGTCATCATGATTAATCAAGCCTCAAGCTAAGGCAAGGGGAACGTTGAGGGGCATTTTCATCATTCTGGGGTTAGTAGGGGCATAAAGTCCTCCTTAGGCTGAATCTTGCGGTCACAGTGAGGCCTTGGCTTGCTTATATTAGTATTTTTTCATCATTTTATGTTGGTTTTGGGGTTTAGTCCCCAACATGTGGGTGACATGCCTTAATTTTGTCTTATGTTGGAATATTTTAATATTATATTGTTTAGTCTCCTCCTTCAGAAGTTCCAGATCCTCCTCATCCAAATGATCAGAGGGAGGAGGACGATGAGCCTTCAAGATGCTATTGTAGAACCAAAGAAGCCTACCGAAGAATTGCTTGACGCTCCTCCTTCCAAAAGAAGACCTGCTTGGTTTCGTGAAACTCAGCAAGAAGCAGAAAAGCATAAAGCTCCTTCAAGAACTTTTAGAGAAAGCAAGAAGCCTCTAAATTACTTTGGTCTTATTACTCAATTGGGCCACATCATTGATACAGACCCTTCCACCTATGAGGAAGCAGCCAAACAGTAGGTATGGAAAGATGCAATGACAGAAGAATACAATTCCATTATGAAAAATGGTTTATGGGAAGTGGTCCCAAGACCAAAATGGAAGTATGTAGTGACTTCTAAGTGGATTTACAAAATCAAACATGCTGCTGATGGAAGTATTGAAAATATAAAGCGAGGTGTGTGGCTCGTGGTTTCTCTCAAAAGGAAGTCATAGATTATGATGAAACTTTTGCTCCAGTTGCCAGATACACCACCATCAGAACGATTATCTCCCTCGCTGCAGTTTTTGAATGAAAACTTCACCAGATGGATGTGATGACGGCTTTTCTTAATGGCAAAATTGAAGAAGAAGTCTACTTTGAGCAACCAGAAGGTTTTGTGGTCCATGGAATAGAATCTCATGTGTGCAAGCTGAAGAAAGCCTTGTATGAGCTTAAACAGGCTCCAAGGGCATGGTATGCAATAATTGACAATTTCCTTCATAGCTTGGGTTTCTCCAAGAGTGTTAATGATCCAAATTTGTATTTCAAGGTTGTTCAGAACCATCCCTTGATCTTGGTTTTATATGTTGATGACTTGTTCCTTGATGGAGAGGAACAACTGATAGCCTAGTGTAAGAGGAAGCTCACTTCAAAACTTGAGATGAAGGATCTGGGCCTTATGCACTATTTTATTGGTCTAGAGGTCTGGCAAAAGCCAGATGAGATCTTCCTTTCACAAGGAAAGTATGCAGTTGATATATTACGAAGATTTGGGATACAAGACCGCAAGCCCGTGAGCACACCTATGGTGTCAAACTTGAAGAAGCTACATGAGTCAGCTTCTTGTTCAAAGGAAGTAGATCCTACCTTGTATTGTCAGCTTATTGGATCATTGATGTACCTAGTACATACTAGACCAGATATATGCTATGCAGTGAGTGCACTGAGTAAGTTTATGTCTAAGCCTAAGCACATACATTGGGTAGTTGCGAAGCATCTGCTTAGATACTTGCGGGACACTGTTGCTTATGGGCTCAGATACACTTCCAGCAGTGGAGTGATGTTACTTGGTTTTGTTGACTTTGATTGGGCAGGGAGTGCAGTGGATCGAAAAAAGCACATCCGGGCATTGCTTCAGTATGGGATTAGCCATGATCTACTGGTCGAGCAAGAAGTAGGGCTCTATAGCCCAAAGCAGAACAGAAGCAGAATATATAGCTGCCAGTGATGCCTATCGAGAAGCAGTGTGGCTTAGGAAGCTACTTGATAATTTGTTTGGTGAAAAGCTTGAGCCAACCATTATCCATTGTGATAACCAAAGTGGCATGAAGCTTTCAAAGAATCCAGTGTTTCATGACAGATCGAAACACATTGAGATGAAGTATCGCTTCATCAAAGACATGGTCTAGAGAGGTGGCATGCGACTTCAATACATTTGTACATATGAGCAGATTGCAGATGTGCTAACCAAGCCTCTATCATTGACAAAGTGTGTGTACTTTCGAGATAAGCTTGGTATTGCAGAGAATGCCTCTCTCCTTGAGAGGAGGTGTTTATTTTTGAGCAGCATCGAGAGCCATTCTCTGGGAGAATGGAGGCAACTGGTCAGTTACCAAGAGTTTCATGCAGTCTAGGACTGAGGCACTTGGTCAATTACCAAGTTGTTAACATTAGTCAACTTTATTCAACCTAGGACTGAGGCACCTGGTTAGTTACCAGGAACATGATGCAGTCTGGGACTGAGGCACTTCGTTAATTACCAAGTTGTTGACATTGGTCAACTTGATTCAACTTGGGGTTGAGGCACCTGGCCAGTTACCAGGTCATCACTATAAGCCCTAGACCGGGTCTAGGCAAGTGATGTACTCCCCTCCTTGGTCTTTGGGCCATGGGACCTCCTCAAGGGACTGGCCACCCCTTGTTGGAATACCTAGCCTGGGACCTTGGTGTTAGTGGGGAGAACAAAACAACCAAAGAATATCTTCCTTGTATATGACAATGTACTTGAATTGGCACATGTGGACCATGGATACCAAGAGAAGGGGCTAAGGATTAGTATAAGGGTGATTTACCCAAAGACAGTGGGTCAAAAGCCCACAATGAACCACAACTAATGTACCAAAGTGTTAAAAGCCAACAATAAGATTAAAAGTGACTTAACTAATGAATTTTATAATATTATTTTGGATCCCTTGACTTGAGCAAGTCACCCTATGATGAGATATAAAAGAAGAACCCTCTCAAGTGAAAGTTATCATCAGAAAAATCACTCCTTATCTCTGTCCAAGAAATTCGTTGGGTATTTGGAGCTGTTGTCCATCATCTTCTTCATCTCAGATTTCTTCTCCAAGGGTTTGATCAACTACAGGACTATTTTTCTTCTTCTCTTCATGACTACAAAACGTCTACCCTAACTTCAACAGGGTTGTCTTCATGTTGTCGTCTTCTATAGGACTGTTTCTCCTCTCTTGTGTGGCCGCCGAGGGTTTTTTAAGAAGGTTGTCTTCTCTTCCAGGTGGGTGTCGAGGTCCATTAGGGCCCTATACAGGGCTGTCGAGTTGTGTTAAAACCCTAGCAGGGCTATTGTGGACAAAACAAGCCCCAAATCAGCGTTGTCATGGAAGGCAAATGGTTGTCGAGGGTTTATACAGGGCTACTGAGGTTAGTTACTACCCTAACGAGGGCTTCCGAAGTATGTTGAGGCCCTAACAGGGCTACTGTGGACAGTTTAAGGGCTTCCAAGTGTTACGAGAGGTAGCCAAGGGTTACAAGAGGACAGTCATGGGTGCTTTGAGACTGCCAAGTGTCTCTTGGAGGCTGTCGTGGGACATAACTGGCCCTTAAAGGGCTCAAATCAGAGACAGGAGGTACCACAGGCCGCTACAGGCTTCTTTACAAGCTGCTACGGGCCTCCTGAAGGCTTCTACAGACTGCTACATGCTGGCATCATCATCCATTAGGGCTTACATTGTTCATGTTTATAGCAGCATAACCAGGATCACTAAAAGAATGGCAAAGCACAGAAACAAAACGAGTGTGGAATTCGTTTAACCATGATGATAAGAACAATCATCTCCCAACCATAGACATAGCTATTTGTCTCCCTCAAGCTCAGACCTTCCAATGGAGATCGATGTCCATCCAAATAGTAGTAGCACAAACCCAAGAAAACAAGAGACAAACTTCTCCAATAGTGGACAACCCCAAAAAACCAGTCTCCTAGCTACAATAGCAAACCTCTCTTGATTAGTGTGAACTTGCTTGAATGAATGACCAAATGAGATGTCGAACTCTCTATTTATACACATCAAAAGGTGACTTTTTCCCTTACTGGGCCGACCTAACTTTCCCTAACAGGGTCGACCTGACTTGAGCAGTTCTGCCTATTGTTTGGGGCAAACTATCCACTGTTTTGGAGCGGTTTACCCATTGGGCCGACTTGTCTTGGGGGAATACAAAAAATTACATTTAATAAATCTTTTCTTTGTGATTTCACCCCAAGGTTTACATTGATTCATTCAATGGTTTTACATGATCAAATACATTGACATCTTGTTCTGTAGGAGGTACAATAACAAGATGAAATACAATAAGAATAACTTGCGAAGTTGCACCACTTCCAACATACATCAGCCTGGCATCTTCTTATTCAAGTTCTCTTGGTATATGTGCCCTAGAGGCAAGTTTATTTTTGATGTAAAAGTCTGCTCCAAATCTGCTCGTGTAAATTCAGTCATCTCATATTAAGGAAGATATTCTTTGCTAGGGTCTTATTACTGAAAAGGTTTCCACGTGGTAAAATCTTTGTGTTCTTGTGGATCGTTATTGTGGATGATTGTTTTCATTTACTGCTTCAGAATTAAATGCTAGAAAGTTTGCTAAATTTTTTAAAAAGACTGTTACTGTTATCAAATCAGATCTATGTTAAAAATTTAACACTTATGAGAGGATCAAGTAACTCGGGCCAAGGCGCTTCAAAGACTCTCAAGGAACTATGGGACACAACATCGAGAGTTGAGTGAGCACCTTGGAATCTAAAACAAAATAGTTGAATTAGAGACTAAGCTCACTCACCGTCTTATTATCTGTAGCCAAGAACTCAGGGACTCTAAGCAAAAGCAGACACTTGCTAAAAGAGTCAACAAGCTAAGGAGAGCAAATATGTATGGAAACAGCTACCTAATGGACTGTAGTTGTGGCCGAAGCTTCAAATGTCCAAAGGACGATGGCAAGAAGATTAGCTCAGCTGATAAGTATAAGCAGAAAGGAAATCCATACTATTATATTCAAGTCCATATCAGCAGTGTTGAAATTTTTTACCTTTGCAATTACATTTACTTTTTGTGTAATAACTTCCAAGTATTTTAAATGTGGCAATTAAAAAGCTTGAGTGGACCTAACAGTTAAGAACATGTGTTTCCTCCTATGAGGTCACAAGTTCAAATTGGAGTGGGTAGGGTCTGTACACCTCCATAGAATTTAGCAGTCAAATAACTGCACGAAGGGGGTACGTTGTCCCACAAACAAGGGGATCTCATACACCAATTTGGTGTCAGGCTTGGCCATGACCTTATATTTAGATTATTATTATTATTATTCCAAACTACTATTAGAAGCAGAACTATACCATGGTCCAAGAGTCTTGCAACTTTTTGAAAATAAACAAAAAACTAGATGAAAAGTGAGAATCTTGAGAAGAAGCAGGTTAGGCAGTGTTAACACCAGATCACACAACGCCTTTGTCGCAGCAGAAATCTATGCTGTCGCTCGGTGTGCCCTTGGTGGCAAGTCTCGAGTCAAGTATGTCACGTGGTTCTTGACTCCTCTGTTTAGGGAAAATTCCCAACGAAAGCCAAGGGGGGTAGTCCCTATGGAAAGTTACTAAGGTTGTTAGGGTCTTCCAGTTAAAGTGATGGGTTGTTTATTAATGTTTTGGGAGTTTTTTATTAAGGTTCAAAATTGAAATTGCAACAATAATTAAGAAAGCTTTCACCGGCATAACTTAGGTAAATCACTATGAATTAAAGATACTCAAATACTTGATTGATAAAAAGCAAATGAAAAGTGCAAGGACCAGTGCCTTATGGAGTCAAAACACAATGCGAAATATTGTAGATGCTGGAAAAGTAAATGTTGTGCAATTGTATCTTGGTTGATTTTAAATTATTAAAATGAATCTCGATTAAGGGAAAAAAGGGAAACTCTCGATATACCGTAAAGGTACAGAGAGGAATGTTTGGAGTTCTAAAGATTGGTGCTTCCGTACAAGAACATGACGGACTGTCAATACCCTGAGCGCGTGTTCAACAGTACACCAACAAGGATGTAGTCTAACGGTGCCCCAAGGTCAGAGTACAGCTACTCGGCTTCCCAAGGCAGAATCCACACCAAAATTTAATCTCGAAGTGCTGGATTTTCACTATGTTGTGGGTAGGTAATTTTATTAGGTGACTTGATTAAATTAAATGTGAGAATTAGGAAAGTGCTTCCAGCTACTTTTGGTATCCCACAGCTCAGACGTACTGCTGGTGGGTAGAGCATACGCAGTGTAGGCAAATAGTTTATTCCAATTAGAAGCGAGTAACCATCGACCTCTGACAGAGAGCGCTCTTGACTTACTTTTCAGCTAAGTTCAAGAGTCTTATGAAATTGAAATGCAAAAATTGTAAATGAAAAAAATATTAATGACCAATCTTATGCGTCACTTTCTAATCAAGCTCCACTAATTAGCAAAATTGCTTTTGGGTGAAGGTGAGAGCATACTTCGTGGCGACGAAGACGGTTTTATTTCTATCTTACTTTTGCATAAATGAAAAATTAAGAAATGATTTAAGTTGCAAAATTAAATGGAGGATACACCCTGCACTTCAAAAGTGAGTGTGTGAAAAGGTGGAGTTAGAAAAATTCAATCACACCACAAAATTGACAAAGACGCAAATCCCCCCAAGGGGAATGGGATGTGGGTGTTGGTTACCCCACTGCTCTCGTTTAATGATTTACAAATAATGCTGAAAATGAAGTGCTTCTTAGTCCATTTCACTTGGATCTAAGAGCTTACAAGCTAGAAATTTAAAGCAAATGCTTAAAGAGGCTCCTTAGAAGGTAAATTTGGCAATTTTATCGAAAATCCGCCATAGTTTCTCTCTTTTTTCTTGGCCCTACTAAAAACCAGCAAGTAAACTCTATTAGAATGTTGTGGAAATGATTTTAAAAGAATAAATAAAAAAATTTGAAAAAAAAATTATACTTTTAAAAAAAATCAAAATTTCAATGCATGCAAGTATAAAAATGAGATCTAATTTACTTATGAATATACTTTCTGAATGTAAACAAGTAGATCTAATAGAAATGCCTAAAATATATCAGATCTGAAAATAGATAAGGAATGATAGCCCTAGATCTAGTATTCTAAAGCAAGTAACAAAATGCAAAGGAGAAGAGATTTTGTGGAATGTTGATGGATGGGTTTTAGCTTTCCAATGCTCTTCTTGTGGATGTCTTTGGATAAATCTGTATGCAACAAGCGTTAGATAAAAATAGTTGCCCAAGGAGAAAAGGAACAACCGAATTGCAAGTCTCTCTTGTGGCTTGTGATCTGCAACTTACAACAATCAACACTTACAACAATAGATGATGAGTAAACTAGTGTGTTAGAAAGATAGGAAACTCAAAGAATCTAAGTACATCCGAATACATTCGATTAATTCGAAATCTCCTAAACTCTAAGCACAAATAAGTAAGTCAAAGACAATGAATACTTATTTCTACTACATGTAAATAGCATCATACAACAATTGATAGCAAGAAATTGAAAGGAGAAGAACAATATCACCTCATGAGAGCATGTAATCCAACACAAATGCAAGGTAGACCTCCAAAGCCTTCAAAATTATATTCAATAACAATAGTAATACAAAATAGCAGAGGTTCTATGCATCCATAGGAAAAATGGAGCAATAGACCTTGCTTAAATAACACTCCAAGAGGAGGTCGAATTGGTTCAGGAGAGGAGAGTTAAGATTTTGAAATGCCATGTGTGGGAGTCAATCCCGTGAATGAAGTGATGAATAGGTTGCATGATAAATGGAGAGTAGACACCTCATGAGGGCCCCTCCCTCTCCAACCTTGTTTACTCCACCATCCCTCAAATGGCTGCCACATAGGGGTTGATGCCTCCCTTGAAGGAATGCGCATATCTCAAGAGAGCCACCTCATATCAATCACGAGCCTGAATGAAATCTCCATTATTTGGTTGGCAATTCTCTTAAATGCTATTGCCATGTCATTGGGGCTAACTCCCGTAAAGATAAACACACACCACTCATGCGCATGGGAAACTCACGTGAAGGTAATGCTCATGTCATCCTCAAAGTCAATTTGAATTATATCAAAGTTGGGTATTCCACATGTGCACAAACCTTTAGTAAGTGGTCGCACACCTTATTAAAACTTGGACCATACCCTTTCCCATGATTTTTTTAATCATTTCTTTGTCTTTTTTTACTTTTGTCATGGTGCATTTTCTCAATTTTTAGCATTTAAGTGCCAAAATGATGCCTCCTTAGCGAACAAATGCTCTTGGGGACATCGTAGCTGCCCGGAAAAAGGAGAAAGTGGGCACTTGGGTAAAGAGGACGCTCTAAGCGTCAAAACAAGCCTCCCCGCGCCAAATTTTGCCTCCAGACAACACTTTTATTACATTTTGAATTTTTCCAATTAAACCATAAAAAAATAGTCTAATTTACGGAAGAAAAAAAAATTATTTTTGTCGGAATGACTTCAAAATCCTAGGGGACCTAGTGCATGTCCATACGACTTATTCAGGATGGCTAGCATGTTACAAAAATACATTCCAGTAGGTTTTAATAACCCCTCAAAATTTATCATCATGGAAACACTCCAGCTTTGGAGGTGTGAGTGAAAAACTCGGGAATTATACGTCACTTTTCAGTAACGCATAATCCCTAAGGAAAAAACACTCTAGAGTATTCCACTGATAACAAACGTTAAGGAAGGCCAAACCTTTCATAAAAACTTCATGCATAGACCAACTTATTACAATTCCCCCGCAAGGGTCTGGACATGCAAATTATTACAAAGAGAAAAAAAAATTGCCTGATGAACACTGAACTCTGGCAAGTGAACAATAACATTGTTCAAGTCTTCTGTGGTTCACAAGTTGTCCACCATGGTGCAACTTCAGTGGACAACATCTGGCTCCAACTATGGGACGCGTGATTGATAGTTTTCTTTAAAGCTAGAAATCATGCGAGAATTTAGAATCTTCGGTTTTCTGCATGACACCAAAAGTGTATTAATCACATGTGATATAAAAATAAGCCAAATGAAGTATGAAGTTTGCACAATAATATACAAGGCATAATATACAAAAACTAATATACATGCTATTGTACAAAACTAATATACAAAAATATGATACAGAAATAATGTACAAAAATGAAAGAGTACAGGGTTTAGAAAAGCCCTGATACACAGATGCTCCTTAGGCATCAAATATTATCTCTAAAGAATAGTTTCAAGAAATGCCCATTAACTAGGAAGTTGAGCCGTTCTCCGTCCATGTAGTTGAGAAAGAAGGAATTGGCACCAGCCAAGTCACATATGATAAATGGCCCCATCCAGAGGCTGTCAAACTTTCCATGCTTGCGTGGTTTCTCTCTTCTCTTGTCCCAAAGTAACACTGTGTCACCTATCTGAAAAGCTCTAGGTCTGGAAGACTTATCGAAATTTTTCATTATCTTTTCCTGATTCCTAATGCTTTTATCAACAGCCTTCCTTCTGTTCTCATCCAACTCTATAATCTAGTTGATTCTGTCTTGAAGGGCATCCTGATCTAAACTGAAAGGTTGAAGTAATTGGTATGCTGGCAACTTAAGATGAATAGGTAACTGAACCTCCATGCCATATACCAACTCAAAAGGAGACTTCCCAGTGGAACTCTTCTTGGTGATACGGTCAGCCCATAAAGCATATTTTATTTCGCTGTCCCATGATTTCTTATTATCCCCAACAGTTTTCTTAATAATAGTCATTAAGTTCTTGTTACTGGATTCTGCAAGGCCATTTCCTTGGGGGTAATAATTTGACGAATGGGATAATGTAATGCCATACTTGAAACAGAATGCTAAGAATTCTGCTGGGCTGAAAGCTTTGGCATTATCGGTGGTTATCTTGGAAGGTATACCAAAACGTGTGATAATCTTGTCTTCAAGAAAATCCATGATCACACCTTTGGTAGCCTTCTTGGTGGGAATTGCTTCCACCCACTTAGTGAAATAATCGGTAGCAACAAGGATCCATGAATAACCATTGCTTGAGTTATCCTTGAACTTAACGATGAAATCTAGCCCCCACTGCTGAAAAAGGGGCTTGGACTATTCCTGGTTTTAAAGGCAAGGCTGCTAGGTTTTGTTTTCCGACAAAAAATTGACATTCCTGACAATTCCTAACATACTTGTGCACATTTGAAAATATATTTGGCCAGTAATAGCCAGCTCGGAGGATCTTGTGGGCTATAGTTCTAGCTGCGTAGTGACCACAAAATCCCGAGTGAAAATCAATCGGACTCTGGTTTGTTAACACACCTAAGTATTAATCCATCTGGGTTTCTCCAGCCCAGTCCATCTTGTGTAATGCAATACTTAGTGGCTTTTAACCTTAATGCTCGTCTCTTATGTCCTATTAGGTGTGATGGGCATGTAAGGTTATTTAAGAAGAAAATGATATTTGTATACCATTCACACTGTTCTAACCGTTGAAGCTCTACTGACTTGACCTGTTCTGACAAACTGTTCTGACACACCATTCCCAAGGCTTCCTCATTCCCCTGAGTTAACATCTTTGCAAGGCCTTGTCCCTTAATGAGTTTAGTGGGTCTAATTTCTAAGTCATATTCTTGTATTTTAGACACCCACTTCCCTCTTATCCCTAAGCAATCCTGCTGGGATAATATATCTTTTACTACTGCATGTGGTACATAACCAATTATCTTAGAATAACCAACATACGTTCTGAAATGTTTAAGGGATTTTACTAATGCATTAGGCTTGCTTTTCCATTATTGTGTATTTTAACTCGGAGTTATGTAATGCTCTGCTCATGAATACAATGGGTTGCTCGAAACCTTCATTATTCTTTTGAAGCAACACCCCTGCAATCGTGTCCTCTGATGCAAATGAGAAAATCTGAAAAATCTTTTGTGTAATCAGGGCTAACCAAAACCGATGCTTTTGCTATGCTTTCCTTGATGCATTTGAATGCATTTCTACATTCATATGACCATATGAACTTAACATCTTTCTTTAAAAGTTTCTGTAATGGTTTCATTAATTCTGCTAAGTTCGGGATGAACCTCCTTATGAAGTTAGTATGACCATTGAATGACTGGAGGGCTTTCAAATCTTTGGGCAAAGGTACTCTTTTTATGGCCTCTACTCTTTCAGGGTCAACTTTAACTCCATCCTTTGATATTGTGTGGCCTAATAATTTGCCTTCATCAATACCAAGTACTGATTTAGCTGGGTTGAGTGATATGCCAAATTTCTGACATTTCTCAAAAACTTGTCTTAAGTGTTTGACATGATCAGTCCTTTCGTTAGAAAAAACTGTCAAATCGTCTTGATAAATCTCAATTATTTTCCCAACCAACTCTTTAAAAGCATAATCCATAGCACGTTGAAAAGTGGCTCCCGCATTTGTTAAACCAAATGGCATTCTGATGTATTCATAAGTACCCCATGGGGTGGTGAAGGTAGTCTTATGTCGATCCTCCTTATTAATTAAAACTTGGTTATATCTGGAGAATCCGTCCAACATGGACATTATTCATAAACCTGTTACTCTCTGGAGAAGAGTTTCCATGTTCTGCAATGGGTAGTTATCTTTTAGGCAGGACGTATTAAGATTTCTAAAATCAATGCAAATCCTAATTGAACCATTCTTCTTTCTAACTACCACCAAATTTGAGCACCAAGTCGAATGTCTTGTTGGCTGGATGATTCCTGCTGCCAACATCTTTTCTAATTCCTTCTTGACTATTGGTGGCATCTTTGGGTTTATTTGTCTCAGTTTTTGCCGGAATGGCTTAACATCTTTGAATTCTGGTTTCAAAGGGATGACATGCTGAAACACATCATCTCGGTAAGCCTTAAGTTCATCATATGTGAATGCAAAAATATCCCTATATTCCCTTACCAAGTTAATTAACTCATTCCGTTCTTTTTCTGAAGTTCCTTTTCCAATTTTTATTAATTTTGGATCTTTTTCTGTTCCGATGTTTACGTGTATGTATTCCCCAGGTTTGATCGTATCATTTTTATTATTATATCTGTCATGCCGATCAAAACCATGCTCTAATTACACAAAGCCCCTAGGGATAGGATTGAACTGATCATGCTTTTTCTGATACTCTTTACCTTCCTCCTGGAAGCTGACCTGAAAATCTGAAAACTCTTCCACATTGTGGATGAATTTCAAAATCTGTTCATCATTCTGAAAAACTTGCCAATTGTGTACATTATCTGGAACAAATAGTCTAAAATTTATCTCTAGTGTACCATTCCCATTTAACAGTTCTTCGGTTGGCTGAACTGTTGATGCAACTACTGCTAATCTATCTGCCATGTAATTCTGATCTCGAGGAATAGCAATAAGGTCTAATGCATCAAAAAGTTCCATAGTGTCCCATATTGCATTCCAATATCTTTTAAGTCTTTGACATTTGCATGCATACTTATTTTTTAGTTGGAGAATTATTAAGTCTAAGTCTCCCTTAATACTAAACAGTTTGATTCCCATGTCCTTAGCAATTTCCAATCCTAGAAGCAATGCCTCATATTCAGCCACATTATTGGTTGCATCAAATTCTAACCTATGAGCAAAGTTGAAAGTTTGCCCACTAGGTGAAGTGATGACAATGCCTGCCCCTTTACCCGCTATTGAGTGTGCTCCATCAAAATTCATTCTCCATACCTCACTAACTTTCTCATCTTTTATTTGTTCTTTTACAGGCACTAGAAAGCTGGAGTAAATTGCATAACATCCATTGTTATCAGTGTTGTATACATACTCATTTTTTTAATTCTTAGGATCCTCAACATGATATTTCTTTGCTTTTTCGGTATGCAATTTAACTAGAGAGTTTTCTAATGCAAGTATTGTGGCATAACTCCAATCCATTTGGATGGAGCCCCTTAGATCAGCAGCCCACTTTCTACCAAGGAGGATGCCCCACTGGTCTGGTGCATCGATCACTAAGACATCCATGGTGATATGGATATCAGGGTACTTGGCCAATTGCATAGGTAGATTCAAAATAATGCCAATTACATCAACTTCTCTAGAATCCATGGCACAAACATTTCCATATGGTCTAGTGATCTTTAAATTCAGCTTTTCCATGACCTTCTTGGTCATGATGTGTGATGAGGCCCCAGAGTCAATCATACAGTTGTGTAGAAGAAGATCATTTATCATCAATGATACGTAAAAGGGCGAGTGATCTTCTTTTCTCGTGTCGCTAGTATGAAAAGCTACTGGGGGATCTTTCTCATCAATTTTCTTTTGAAAAGGGGCTCTTTTCTTTGGCTGTTCTTGATTTTTCTCTTGTGGAGGATCAATTACTTTCATTAATTTCTCCCTCTGGTGAGGGATCTTAAGGACTTCTGTGACAGGTATAGGAACTTTTGCATTCTCAAACCATTTGCCTAAATCAAGCTCAACGGGAATAGGGTTAGGATTATGTGGAGTCATTACCTTTGGTACATACTATTGTTTGGCCTTGGGGGCTCCAGCATAATCCCGTCTCTGATAAGTAAGTCCTTTAAACTTAGGCATCTCTCTGATCTACTCCGGAGTAGGCATTTCACCATAAGCATTAGCTAATCTATCCTTCTCTTGGGAATGCTCTCTAGCTTGTTTCCATGTTTCTTGAGAGAGTGGGTGAACATGTCCTACTGTATTGATGTATTCAGGCTCGCTTGTGAAGACTTCATTACTGCTACTTCCCATGTATTCATGTTCTAGGGCTTTGCATGCTACATAACATGTAGACTCTTCATGTAATGCATCACAAGGTCTACAATATGGAGGAATTTCTTCAACCATATTGGCGGTTTCAAGTTGATGAGGCATCCTATCCTCTCGAGGAGGTCCTTTCTTTTGCCACTTCCCTTTATTATTATGTTGAAAAGGCTTCTGAATGGAATATGATCTTTCTACAGCAACCACCCTATTTTGCATAGTCTTAAGTTGAGTGACATAGTTGGCTTCCATTGCCTCCATACGTTCACTCATCTCCTTCATTTGCTTTTCATAAGCTTCTTGCATTTTATCCATGGGTGGTTTATCCTTAGGTTCATGATGCTTAACAATATTTCTTGTGAAACCAAGGATGTTTGATTTACCGATGTTTGCATTTTTAGATCAATTTTTACAGCCATGTCTTGAGCATCTTACAAAGTAGGTGGTTCTCTATCAATAAGCATGAATTTGAGCTCCCCAGTAAATGCCTCCATGTAGTAAATTAATATGGATTTATCAGTGGGTTTAATATCATCATCAAAACTGGCAACCAAATCTTTGAACTTTTTATTAAACTCCTCCATCGTGCATTTTCATTTCTTTTCATGGAATGGAGGGCATTCGATAAGTGATGTGGCTCTTTCTTTTCTCCCCATCTTCCCACAAAACCTTTTATCAAGGCATCATAAGAATCATAGGTGTTGTCTACTAATCCTTGGAACCACTCAGCTACATCATCTTCTAGAGATAAGGCAAAAAGCCTCATATACACATCATCATGTTGTTGTGCAGGAGTACGACAGAGGACCAGGTTCCTATCAAATCTCTGAAGGTGGACTGTTGTCGAAATAGCGTTGTTTCCTCGAAAGAAAGGTAACTTCTCAATGGCTCTTTCAAGGAGTTCATGTGGATATCTTGCAATCTGAGTAAGGTTAAGGGGTTTAAAAATTTTATCCATCGGAGACAATTCTTTATTTGTAAACAAAAACTGGATGTCTGAGAGGGACTCGAATCCTAAACATTCAAGGACCCTACGAGAAGTAAGTCTAGCATGTCTCCTTCAATAAACCCTTTCAGGCTTAGGAATGAAACTGACTAAACCGTCAGAAGTTCTTCTTGTAGAATACCTGATTGTATTATTAACCAGTGGAGTCGCCAGATGGATCGAATGAATCTCAAAAGTGTTCAACTAGACACACCAAAAGGTATAAAACAAAAAGAAGTTAAAATGTCGTACCCAAGGATAGAAGATTTATCCCAGACAACGGCGCCAAAAATGTTGCCACTGGATCACACACCGTCTTTGTCGTAACAGAAATCTATGCTGTCGCTCGGTGTGCACTTGGTGGCAAGTCTCAACTCAAGTATGTCACTTGGTTCTTGACTCCTCCGTTTAGGCAAAATTCCCAACGAAAGCTAAGGGGGGTAGTCCCTATGGAAAGTTACTAAGGTTGTTAGGTCTTCCAGTTAAAGTGATGGGTTGTTTATTAATGTTTTGGGAGTTTTTTTATTAAGGTTCAAGATTGAAATTGCAACAATAATTAATAAAGCTTTCACCAGCATAACTTAGGTAAATCACTGTGAATTAAAGATACACAAATACTCGATTGATAAAAAGCAAATGAAAAGTGCAAGGACCAGTGCCTTATGGAGTCAAAACACAATGTAAAATATTGTAGATGCTGGAAAAGTAAATGTTGTGCAATTGTATCTTGGTTGATTTTAAATTATTAAAATGAATCTTGATCAAGGGAAAAAAGGGAATCTCTCGATACACCGTAAAGAGACAGAGAGGAATGTCCGAAGTTCTAAAGATTGGTGCTTTCGTACAAGAACATGACGGACTGTCAATACCCTAAGCGCGTGTTCAACACTACACCAACAAGGATGTAGTCTAACGGTGCCCAAGGTCAGAGTACAGCTACCCGGCTTCCCAAGGCGAAATCCACACCAAAATTTAGTCTCGAAGTGCCGGATTTTCAATATGTTGTGGGTAGTTAATTTTATTAGGTGACTTGATTAAATTAAATGTGAGAATTAAGAAAGTGCTTCCAGCTGCTTTTGGTATCCCACAACTCAGACGTACTGCTGGTGGGTAGAGCATACACAGTGTAGGCAAATAGTTTATTCCAATTAGAAGCAAGTAACCATCAACCTCTGACAGAGAGCGCTCTTGACTTGCTTTTCAGCTAAGTTCAAGAGTTTTATGAATTTGGAATGCAAAAATTGTAAATGAAAAAAATATTAATTGTCAATCTTATGCGTCACTTTCTGGTCAACCTCCACTAATCAGCAAAATTGCCTTTGGGTGAAGGTGAGAGAGCATACTTCGTGGCGACGAAGGCGGTTTTATTTCTATCTTACTTTTGCATAAATGAAAAATTAAGAAATTATTTAAGTTGCAAAATAGGATACACCCTGCACTTCAAAAGTGAGTGTGTGAAAAGGTGGAGTTTGAAAAATTCAATCACACGAAAATTGACAAAGACGCAAATCCCCCCAAGGGGGATGGGATGTGGGTGCTGGTTATAATGCTGAAAATGAAGTGCTTCTTAGTCCATTTCACTTGGATCTAAGAGCTTACAAGCTAGAAATTTAAAGCAAATGATGAAAGAGGCTTCTTGGAAGGTAAATTTGGCAATTTTATCAAAAATCCGCCAGAGTTTCTCTCTTTTTTCCTGGACCTGCTAAAAACCAGCAAGTAAAATTTATTAGAATGTTGTGGAAATGATTTTAAAAGAATAAATAAAAAAATTTGAAAAAAAAATTATACTTGGAAAAAATTTTGAAATTTCAATGCATGCAAGTATAAAAATGAGATCTAGTTTACTTATGAATATACTTTCTGAATGTAAACAAGTAGATCTAATAGAAATGCCTAAAATATATCAGATCTGAAAATAGATAAGGAATGATAGCCCTAGATCTAGAAGTCTTAAGCAAGTAACAAAATGCAAAGGAGAAGAGATTTTGTAGAATGTTGATGGATGGGCTTTAGCTTTCCAATGCTCTTCTTGTGGATGTCTTTGGATAAATCTGTATGCAACAAGCGTTAGATAAAAATAGTTGCCCAAGGAGAAGAGGAACATCCGAATTCCAAGTCTCTCTTGTGACTTGTGATCTGCAGCTTACAACAATCAACACTTACAACAATAGATGATGAGTAAACTAGTGTGTTAGAAAGATAGGAAACTCAAAGAATCTAAGTACATCCGAATACATTCGATTACTTCAAAATCTCATAAACTCTAAGCACAAATAAGTAAGTCAAAGACAATGAATACTTATTTCTACTACATGTAAACTAGCATCATACAACAATTGATAGCAAGAAATTGAAAGGAGAAGAACAATATCACCTCATGAGAGCAT
Source organism: Larix kaempferi (assembly GCA_027924585.1). Taxonomy (NCBI): domain Eukaryota; kingdom Viridiplantae; phylum Streptophyta; class Pinopsida; order Pinales; family Pinaceae; genus Larix; species Larix kaempferi. The sequence goes on from BSBM01001033.1 coordinate 9,422,041, forward strand.
GTAATCCAACACAAATGCAAGGTAGACCTCTCGTAAAGATAAACACCCACCACTCATGCGCATGGGAAACTCACGTGAAGGTAATGCTCACGTCATCCTCAAAGTCAATTCGAATTATATCAAAGTTGGGTATTCCACATGTGCACAAACCTTTAGTAAGTGGTCGCACACCTTATTAGAACTTGGACCATACCTTTTCCCGTGATTTTTTTAATCATTTCTTTGTCTTTTTTTACTTTTGTCATGGTGCATTTTCTCAATTTTTAGCATTTATATACGAGTGTCCCCACGGGACACAGTGACCCCCGGAATCAAGACACGTTTTATATACATATATATATATATATTTTTTAAATATATTAAAATTTAAAAATAGACATATAGATCCAATAAAATTTAGAAACTAGAACATTTACAATTACAAATATTCAATAGAAATTAGAATCAAAACACCTTAATGATTATTGATTACACATTTGTTTTTCACAAATCACAAGTCAACACATTTGTCATTCACAATCACAATCACAATCACATAGATCATTAGATGCTTGTCGAAGAATCGGAACCATATTTCTCATGAAGTCATCAAAATCAAAATATATTACATAGATGTCGGAATGCCACTGGGCACTGGAAATTGCCAAATAGACTAATAGTCTAATAGTAAATACAAAAAAGGGGTGGATCAAGATGGAAGAATCCCATCTGTCAATGACTCAATAGTCCTTCTCCATGCCTAAATCAACAAACTCATCACTGCCCTGATCCTCATCCTTCTCCTCTTCCTCCTCCTCCTCCTCTCTGCCAATCTGACTAACTGCATCTGTTGGTGTGGAGGATGACGCCTGCATACGATCACCCTCATCAAAAGTGATCAGCTCTAGCACTGGATCATTAAGATCCATGTTGGCTAATGCCAACTCAGTACTGTTGTCCAAACCCATATCATCACTATCAAGAAAGACATCACACATCTTTGTCTTTCCCTTCGCCCACTCCTTCCTCTTCCTGTAAAGAAGACGAAGGTTGGAGTGCACATAAACCATCGTCTCTGCCCTGGACTGCTCAAGCCTACTCTTCTTCACACTGTACAAGTTCCCATATGTGCTCTAATTCCTCTCACAACAAGAGGATGAAGTAACTTGAGAGATGACCCTCAAGGCTATCTTCTGTAGAAGAGGGCATGTTGCCCCATGAGTCGACACCAAACACTGGGTTTCTTAACCCCCATGTCTCTAACCACCTCATATCCTCCAAATCTCCCAGTGCCACTGGAAAACTCATAAAATCCCTCCTCCACCGCCTCAAGGTGGTCTCTATCCTGAAGTAGCCATCTAAATGTTGTCTTCCTCCACCGCCTCAAGGTGGTCTCTATCCTGAAGTAGCCATCTAAATGTTGTCTTCCTCCCCTCTGAGATCTCTCCATCCATGTTAGGAGGGACTCTGGATGAGGGCCCCGACCCACCACTGAGCCAATCCTGAGCGTAGTACTTGGAGTTCAAAGAGTGGGCCAAGCATTGCAAAGGTGTGCAATTCTTATCCCACCTGGAAATAAGAATGTCATGTATGGTGGACCATAAGTTCTCTGCCAATGTCTCATACTCAGCACACTCATTCTCCATAACAATGGTCCTCATGGACTCAATCATGGAATCCCACCCCTCATAAACCTCTGCTAGGATCCGTGTCTGCAAACCGCAACAAAGAAATGATTGGCTCCATGATCTTGATGCTAAGATCTACCCTATCCCACCAACCATCATCTAACACCGTGTCCTTCATCTTTTGTGAAGCACTCTGATCCGTCTTTCTCCAAAAAGACCAAAACTCTGAAATCACCATGGACCCAAGAGCGGTTTTGACCTCTCTCAACCTCTTGAGCATGATGAATGAGGAAGCAAACCGAGTATCTGCAACCTTCAACAATGAAAGATGTGTGTACTCTTTGTAGATTGTGAGGGCATTGGTGTGGTTTTGCACAAAGTTACGAATATGGCGTGCATTCTCAATAAGTTTGCCAATCCATGGCACATCTGAAGCAATAAATTTCAGTGCTAAATTCAAAGAATGGACAATGCAAGGTGTCCAAAATACCTGTAAGATCAATAAAAGAAAGTATAAATGAGTCATTGAGTCTAGACTCCTACACTCTACAAGACTACAACTAAGTTACTAACTTACTAACAACTCAAAATTTCAAATAAATGAGTAAATTAACAATGCAATTATGCAAATTGCAAGGTGTCCAAAATGAACATACCTGTGGATATTTAGCTTCCACAATCATGCCAGCAACCTTGCAAACAGGTGCATTGTCCGTGATGATTTGTACACAAGAATCAACACCTACTTCTTCAACGGTTTTGATGAATAAATCACCCATATACTGTGCATCCTTGTATTTCCCAAGAGCATCGACCGCTTTCAAGAACACTGGTCCATTTGGGGAAGACACCAGGAAATTGATGAGTGGATGGCATGCTGCATCCATCCATCCATCCGAAACAACACTAACACCAAATGTGGGCCATTTTGATCTAATTGGATCAATAATTTTATCCACCTCCTTCCTTGCCTTAACCAACAATGTGGTTCTAAGCTTCTCTGAACCAAGAGGCACGTAACCAGTTGGAGCTCGTTCCATTATAGATCGACACATCTCAAAGTACAATGGTGACCATGCAACATTAAATGAGATGAAGTTGAGGTAGAAGAAAATGCAATGGAGAGGTCCACCTCTTCTCGCGCCTCTTGTTGGAAAATCCTATCCATTGGACCACTTGAAGTTGGCCTCTTTCTTGTTGGATAAGCAATAGCATCAACCCCACTCCTAGTGTTATAGGGTTTCCTCAAGAATGGAAGAGGATCCTCACAACGTTGTGTCTTGCTTGCTGCAGCCACCTTCCCTACCCCAACATGGTCCTCTCTTTCCATTTCCCTCCTTTGGTTAACACTCACTGCTTTGCATGTAGAAATCCCACAAGGGAGGACCAACAAATGGCCCTTAACCCGGTAATATGTGCTCTTGAAAGCATGCTTGCAGAAATTGCAAGTCCAATACACATTGCCTCCCCCACCAAGCTTTGCTCCAACGCCTTCTTTCCTTGTGACATACTTCCACAAACGGTATTTACTCTCTTGTGCTTGTTGTCTTGCCAAAACATGGCTAAAATGAGCATGAGCTTCATTAGAAGCAGTTGGAGCACTACGAGGAGCAGAAGAGGTTATGCTTGGAGGAGGAATAGGATTAGATGGGGCATTCTTCCCTTTCCTTTGCCCTCTAGCTGCTGCCCTAGCTGGTTGAGACATTCTCCTTCAACCTTGATGGTAAAATCAACTTGGAATCCCTTCACCTGCAAGAAAACACACTTGAATCTCCTTCACCTGCAAAAAAAAACAATTATGGGCTCTCTCTAGCTCTCCCTCACTCTCCCTTCAGTTCACAAATGACAAAAAAAAAACACGTTTTTATGGGCCCGCGGGTTTGCCTTTGGCGCCTTTTCGTGTCCTGGAATCGAGACACGACGTGCAGAGTTAGGGCACGCATGTCACGAAATCGGGACACGATTTTTTTCATGTCCGCACCCAAACGTTTCCCACGGGACACTTGGCCCTAAAGGGACATGTCCGGTGACTTTCTCTTTTTCTAAGTAACATGTCCCGGGGGACCACTTGGGCACTTCCCTTCATTCCAAAAATGGTACCCAAGGTAAACCCTAGATTCTCAAGGGTACAAGGCCAAGTCACCAACTTATGAATGGATCATATATATATAGCTCATCAACAATCGTCTCACTAAGAGCAAACATGTCACAAAATTGGATTTGAACCTCGGTGGGGAGGGTAACGATTTTCCTAACAACCACTCAAGCTAACACCCAATTGATGTTTGTTTGCTTACTTAAATATCCTATCAATATCCACAAACCACCCTGGCAACTTCTCAAGATGGTCTTGGCTCATTGTAATCATCAATGCTAATGACTTTCATGACTGCCACTCATCATGTTACATATTTCAAAGACTTTCTAACTTCGAAGGCTTATTATACAGTCTCCTGTTGATTTAGCACAACTGCACATACAAATCCCACCAATTTCTTTTGGTCATGACTCATTAACGGACCCCAAAATAATATTAGCCTTTCAGAAAATACCGTGAATCTTTAGCATTCTACCATGTAACCATGTGATCCATTGAATTCGGAATTCTGTGCCAAGAACATTCCTTCTCTCTACATGTAAACATTTTTAAATTGCTTGAAGCAAGTGCTTACAATTTAAATTATTACAGGGCGACATTGAGGTTCTAACAGAATGTTCAGCAAATCAACTACAATCCAATTCACAAATTTGTCTCATAGCGTTAAATGAGCATCACTCCATGAGCATTACTACTGCATTAAATAATGAATGAGTTTTAAAAGAACTAACTCCAGTGAGAATGAACAAAACCCTGGTCTTAGTTACTATAGAATCATATCGATATTCTACCCAAAAGTCCAGCTAATGCATTCTCAACCATAGAAGCCAGACTTAACTAAGCAAATAACTCTGTGAGGCCAGAGGGTAAGAGTACAACTATTAACCGGGAAAAATTTGACAAAAACTCGACAAAACTGCCTCTACACCTTTTTTTGGATGCCCAAAGAGTGCTTGGCTCAGGCTCATTGAATCATAATCACCGGGCATCCAAAAAAAAGTGAGACAAACTCACCAGCAGTGAGCTTTTACCAGGTTGTGTCGACACTGCTCAGTTTAGGCACCAATTCAGTTACAAGTCATGAGTCCAAGTCGTGAAACCCTGCTTCTATGTTCTCAACATAAATAGTGAACTGCCCAAAGACAGTTCTTACAAGCGAAAGTTAACATAGAAGGCTGCTCAGTGCTCTGCAGATATTCACCTGTGTCTCCAAAAGTGTCAGCAAATTCGAAACTCCAAGATAGCTTTGAGTGGACCTCAAATGTCCCTTGAATAGAGAATCTTGTGGCATATTTCTAGCATGTAGAATAAGCAGCCGGAGACTGTTGACAATTAAGTTACAAGAACCACACACGAAGAGACATCCTCAATCAAAACCATAACAAAATTCAACTTAAGACTAGTCTTCTGTTTTAAGCTGCTCAGCAGCTCCCGTGCCCGTGGTTCCTGACCTCCATTCATTCATAAGTGAAATTAGCATCCCGTAAATCTATCCAGCCTTTCTGAAATCTACAGGAAACCCCTAGACCAGTTTTGAATATTTTTTTAACCAGAAAGATAAACTCCCTTCCACTCAATGTCTTCCACCATCTATAAACCACAACATCTCATATTCTGTAGATTCAGCTCTACCAAAATTTGCAGGAAACCCCTAGACCAGTTTTGAATAATTTTTTCAACTGGAAAGAATCAAGATAAAACCCTTCTCTCATTGTTTTTCACCATCTATAGATTGCAATATCTCATATTCTATAGTACCATTGATTTTAAAAAAATGAAGATCTCTGGTTTACCTAAACCATAACGAAGCACATTTTGCTTCTTGCAAGTTATCTGATAAAAATCACAAAGGAAAATTGCATATCATACTACCATTTGGAATAGTGGAATGACAAGATAACAGCTCAAAAATGCATTTGATAGATGTTATTTGTAAAATCTTCTGAAATTGAAAAGCAATAAAAGACTGAAGTAATCTGTCAGCTAGTCATATTCCAAGCAAATAAAGGAGATCAAGTTGTATATGTCCATACATTGGAATTGTTCTCAGCATTCCGAGTTGTTCTCTGTTGTTGGGAAGCACTTATGACTTGTTCATGTATAGCTCTCTTTTTCTTCATTACATCAACAGCTTGCCTAACAGGTATCTGCAAGTTCAACAATACATAAGAAAATGGTATTCTATGAAATGTAATACAGTTAATTCTATACTGGCCAGATAAAAAATTACACAGGTTATATAATAACAATCTGGGAATATATTATGGTCATATGGCATATAAAGGAACAGTTGGAGCACTGCCTCCATGTTTGGATTCTTACAACAGCACTAACACCCATGCAGTCCTTGGAATCTAAGTTACCAAGGTAACTGGGTTCGGGGTCGGGAACAAGGCTGGCACTTTTTGAAACAGGGAACGTGGGGTCATCAGAGATATAATATATATATATATGAAAAAAAATGAAAATTTAGAAACACAAACATTGCATAATATCATTTTCATCCAGTAGCAACAAAATCATGTACATTGCTTCATTGAAGTTTTGAACAATCATACAATGATTCGAAAAACACGGAACAGTCAACTTGATCAGCACCATTTCAAAATTGAAATTTGCATTAATAGGTCTCGACTCTCGAGTCTTAAAAAGTTAAACCAAGTGGCAAGTACATTCACCATACTACATTCAGTCCACTTCACCACTTCCCTGTCTATCGTTGTCCACAAATTTTTAGCAAGAATAGAGCACTGAAATCCCTTCATTGCTGGACTGTCTCCCCCTCCACTAATGGAAATTAAATGGTAAAAATGAGAGTGATTTAGTGTTTTGAGTGCATGATGGTACGAGGTAAGCAAAGGATTAGGGTTTGGGGGGGCACGCTATCCTTGCATTCTTAGGCCTTTTTTAACTAAAAACAGAAAGTTTGTTGTGGAGAACAACTCCACGCCCTCTAAGTATCCAAAAGCACCCGGAATCAGGGTTTAGGTACCCCTTTGGGGCTGCCATCCCCACTCAACCGCTGTGAAGAACCCAGTTCGTTGGGGTTGATGGGATGAATTCCCTGTTCCTGAATCCAATACAGGAAATGGGAACCCGGAACAGGTTTTGGTAACCGTGCAACTTAGCTTAGAGTGAATTACAGAATACCTACATAGAGTCGGGCATTCCTAAGGAACCCTGGCAAGAATCTGCTCAAGGACTGCTACAAGAGCATGACCAGCACATCTTAATGCTCAGGGCAAACGTTGATTGATTTGATTGGATTTTAAAGTAGGTGGTGTAAAAGGGGTCAAGGGATTAATGCACTTAGAGAAGGCATAAGATCACTGAAAACATCAGAATCTGTGAATGACATTAGATAACTGGACTGAAACAAGAATGATATAAAAGATGCCTCAGGTTCAAAGCTGTTTGAAAACATCTGAAACAAACTGTTCCTTCACACATTAACATGAAGAACCATATACAGAAAACGTTCCAGACATGGAATCTAAGATATTAAAGCAGAGTATGAGCATTCATAATAAATACTTAACAATGTAGGATTTCATGACTACACTCAGTCTAAACAAAACTGTGAAATGTCCAGATTTAAAATACACTTCAAATCATGCTCATAGAAAATAAAACCTCATCTCAGATAACAGGTCTCCAATAGAAATTACAGAGCATGGTCTCAGACCTTCCAAATACAATACTTGACCCTTTACAATATTCTTCAGCCTCTCGGCTGGAACCCCCTATGTTGCACTGGCTTTGGGGACGGGGGGACGCAGGGGACGCGGGGACGAGTTTCCGGGACGGCTAGAGCGCACCCCCAATTTTTCAGGGGACGGCAGGTAGGGGACGGCAATTTTATAATAATAAAAAAAATAAAAAATATATATATAATTATATATAATATTAAAATTATATATATAATATAATTAATAATTATATTCAATTTAATATATATTTAATATTTCAATTATAAACACATTGACATTAAAATCAGAACAGCCTTTGATTGAGAGAAATCAATCATAAAAATTAGAACATGTTTGCAGCAAAACATTAAAATAGCTTCCACATAACTTTTACTTTATCAGAAAACATTAGATTAAACAATAACATTAAACAATAAACATCAAAACATGCTTGCATCCTTTAAATGAGATAAATCATAAATATTAAAATTTAAAAATAAAAAATCAGAATGTGTTTGCAACACAATATCTTCCATGTAAACTTTATCATAAAACTGAAAAACATAAAATTTTAAATTTAAATTTAGAAATCTAGAGTTATACTTATGAATCATTCATGATAATTGATACATAAAAGTTTAAAACTTAAAACTCTAAAGATGTTTAAGGAAGGGTCTATTTAAGCATAAATGATAGTCCAAAATGGCAAAAATGCCCAAAATAAAACATAGTCAATGATACTAAATAGTAGTGCCATATGCTAAATGGAAAAACGCCAAATGCCTCAAGGCAACAAAAAATAAAGTCTTTGACTCAATGCCTATAGTAGCATGAAGGCTAAAGCTACTCATAAAATATGATCCTCTGCATGAAGCCTATCCAAATATGCTTGAGCCTCACTTCCTTCATTCTCATCATCATCATTGCCCTGCAACTGCAACTCAATGTCCTCTAATGGTACATTAACCAATCCTGTATAAAGGGATGGCCCATCATCATTATCATCAATTTGAGAAGCATCCTCAGGATCTACATCCCACTGTGCTGCTGGTCCCTGTAAATACTCTGGTGCCTTCCTTGTAAGAAGGCGAAGACTACTGTGCACATAAACTAGTTTTTCTGCTCTCTTAGATGTAAGCCGGTTCCTCTTAATAGAGTGGATAAAACTAAATGTGGACCAATTCCTCTCTGCAGCTGAGGAACTAGCAACTTGAGAAAGTAAACGCATAGCGAGAGTACGGATCTCCGGAGCTTTGTCCCCATACATCCTCCACCATCCACTTGGACTTCTTTGTGCCATACCAACCAAATCAGCCTTTGCAGCTTTGGAGAAAGTGGGGCCACTAAGCAATGCAAAATCAAGAAATTGCTCTCGAATTATGGTTGCTTGCTCTTGTGTATACATCTTTTCTATGGCATCAATGAAACCTTGTTTCACCTCGGGGTCATCTATTGGTGCAACTCTGCCTTCCCTCTCCACATACCACTTTGGATTAAGTGCATAAGCAGCCATATGAAGAGGTGTGTTCATCTTGTTCCACCTCTTTTCTATCAACTTTTGGAGTTCATTAAATAACACCAAAGAGGTGTCCCTCTCACGAATGATGGATTTGATCTTTCCAATCATGCTGTCAATTGATTCATATATTTCCCCAAGGCAAGGGGAATCTGAATCAGCATACCTAATTATCTCCACTATTGGAGAGGTGAAAGAGACAATGTATTTCACATCAGCCCACCAATCTTCATTCAACAACATTTGCCTTACCTTCTTTCCTTGATCTGTTTTGGATTCCCCCCATGCAGTCCACTCAGAGCTAATAACAGTGGACTTTAACTCTTGTTGCATCTCTAGCATACGGTTTAGAAGAATAAAGTAGGTGGCATACCTTGTATCTGCAGGTTTCAAGAACTCCTTTTTTGCATAAATCCTATAAATAGCTAGAGAGGCATGATGGTTGCAAATGAACATTTGCGCATCTCTAGCATCCAAAATAATGCGATTGATCCAAGAAATCTTACCAATGTCTTTGAGTGCATTATTTAAAGCATGCACACAACAAGGAGTCCAAAATAGATGCTTGTACCTACTTTGAATCATCAACCCTGCAGACCTACAAACCGGTGCAGCATCTGTGATAACTTGAACAACATTTGTCGAACCAATTTCCTCAATTGCATCTTTTAATACCTCATACTGAAAGGCAGCATCCTTCATCTTTCCAGAACAATCAATTGCCTTCAAGAAATATGGACCACTTGGAGAGGTGATAATGATGTTCAACAAAGGCCTTTGTTGAATATTTGTCCAACCGTCCATGACGATTGAACACCCATAGTCAACCCATGATTTTCGAAGGCCTTCCATCACCCCTTGCATCTTTGAGACCCCCCTATCTAACAATGTTGTCCTCATTTTATTGTATCCAGGGGGTTGAAATGATGGGCCAGCAGCAATGACTTTCATCATCATCTCTTTGTATTGAGGAGAACGTGTAGCATTAAATGATATTCCATTAGCAAAGAAGAATTCAGCAATGGCATCATCCGCCTCATTCTTGCGTTGTACATTGAACATCTCTGTCACAACAGCATTGCTTTTAGCTTTTTTACTGGAAGATGAAAGAGATTTACTGCAACCCTCAAATAGATTACCTACACTTCTGTCATTGATTTCTGTTGATGCTGGAAGTTGTGGTTTTTTAAAGGTAGCAATACTTTCCTCCTCTACCTCAACAGTGCCCCCTGTGGCAACCATGTGAAGTTTGGTAAGTTCTATTCTTTTTTCCAATGGACAGGGGCAGCCCTTTACTCCATCCCCTGGAATGTTCAAAAGATGGTGGTAAACTCTGGTGTAGCTGCCCTTAAATGTATGATTGCAGAGTTTGCATTGCCATTCCTGTGAGCCACCACTGTTTTTCCTTTTATTTTGGGTGATTTTTGTGACAAATTGCAGCAATGGTTTCTTCACGTTGACTGTGCTAGAGATTTCAGTTTCCCCTGCTCTTGTTTCAGGCTCTGACTCAGTATGTGTAGCAGGAGTATTGCTGTCCATTTCACTTCTTCTGAACGAAATTTTAAGTCTGAAATGTTCCAATAATGGCAATGAAAATTCTAAATTACAAATTATGTTTTAAATTTTAGTTTTTTAAACAAATGAAATAATTAATAAACTGTAATACTAATTAGTAATTACTAATGCTATGAAACAGAGTCTGACTGTCTGAGATTCAAAAAAAAAAACAGTTGTCTGAGATTCAAAAAAAACATAGTCATAGAGGCAGCATCGTTTCATTTTTCTGTTCATAAATTAAAAATTAAAAATTATACCCAAAAAAATTACAGAAATGCAATAAATTTTTTACCACAGTCGGCTGGGAGCGATGACCACCGTGGAGCGCGACCGAGGTGCTATCCTGCGTCTGTGTGTCACTGTGTTGTGATGGGGAGCCTGGCCACTGGAACGAGGAACACTGGGGAGTGCTAACAGAGTGGTAGCCGCGCGAGTATGGTGACTGTGCCCAAGTGTTGGCCGCACGAGTGTGGGGAGTGCGGGGAGTGGTAGCCGCGAGCACGGCGAGCACGGGGAGTGCGGGGAGTGGTAGCCGCGAGCACGGGGAGTGCGGGGAGTGGTAGCCGCGAGCACGGCGAGCACGGGGAGTGTGGGGAGTGGTAGCCGCGAGCACGGGGAGTGTGGGGAGTGCAGGGAGTGGTAGCCGTGAGCACGGGGAGTGTGGGGAGTGCGCCCGAGTGGTAGCTGCGAGCACGGGGAGTGTGGGGAGTGCAGGGAGTGCGCCGGAGTGGTAGATGAATGCCGCGATTATGGAGGAGATGAATGCCGGAGCCCGAGCAGTGGAGCTCAAACGCTGCCGCCGACAGTGTTTGTAGTTGCAGAGTGTTGTAGCCGCGGGAGTTTGGGGAGTTTGGTAGCCGCGGGAGGAAAAGAAAATGTAGGGGAGTGCATTAGGTTAAAAAAATAGAAATTGAATTCGTTTTTTCATTTTTAATTTTGATTTTTTTTTAATTTTTAATTTTTTAATGTGCAGAAATCGAGGGACGCGTGGGGGTCCCCGATTGCTCGAGGGACGTTGGGGACGTACCCGAAAAGTCCCCGATTTTCCAGGGGACGTTTAGGGGACGCTCGAAAAGTCCCCAAGTCCCCGATGGAGTCCCCGACGATTTGGGGACGTTTCCGAGGAGTCCCCAAGTCCCCGGAACGCGGGAACGCAGGAAACGTGTGAAATTTTAGGGGGGACGGGTCCCCGTGCAACATAGGGAACCCCCTTTTTTTCAAAATGATAAGTTTTTATAAATAAATACAATGAGCGAGTTGTTCCCTTGACTGCTATTCTCGTGTTTGGATATACTTTGCCACCTCATACTCAATCCCTTCATAATCTGGAGTTGGTTAGCCAGGTGTTCTGCCATTTATGTATCAGCTGCTCTCATGATTCGTAACGCTGGAACTGCTTACTTGAAATCCTGTCACATGTGTCCTTAAATATAGATTTGATCAATTATTGACTGCCTTGAAATCTGGAACTGAATGCTTGAGGACGTCGATCTAATCCTGGGAGTCCTGGAAATCTGGAGGTAATCCTTTTTCCAAATATTTGATTGCCACACGATGTGCTGGTTTGGAAATGAAAATCTGCTACTTAAACTAAAAATCTGGGATCGATCCTTGATTGACCACTATGAATCTGGGATTGTTGGATGATCCCCTGCCACCTGTATATCCATTGTTTTCGTACCTTTGAAAGTTGGACATATTCCTTAAACTATACATAAAGGCCTGGCATTTATGTTTATTACTGAATGCATTACTTTTTGCATGTAATGATCCCCTGCCACCTGTATACCCATTGTTTTCGTACCTTTGAAAGTTGGACATATTCCTTAAACTATACATAAAGGCCTGGCATTTATGTTTATTACTGAATGCATTACATTTTGCATGTAATGAAACATATTCCAAATGCAACAAATAATAAATTGAAGTATTTAATTCTTTCAATATAGAAAGGCACCCAACAAATTGAAGTATTTAATTCTTTCAATATAGAAAGGCACCCGGATCACCATCCAACGCATTAAGCAGATTCCATGTTCCTTGTTAGTTGTAGCTTTTCGAGCTTGATTTGAATTCGGTAGCATAAGATTGATCTGAATAAAACACTCGGGACTGGGTTACAAAATGAGCTTGTAATTCATGCATTCGGGAGTTTGGAATTGTAACATTTGAACGCATGCTGTGACACTTTCCCTGAACCATTTGCTTGGGCTGTCATACTCTTCAATGCATTTGTCCATAATCAATTGGCATTTGCAATTTGATAATGGCTTTTAGTTACATCACTTCAAAAGCCTTCCTCCTTTCCTTTTTGTTTGCTTATGGCTTCAACCTGAAATTGGCATTTGTGTGCTCAACATTTCTTTATTGCTCAGGGGCGTTCTCTGCAGTCTCTCTTCCTTCATCAACGTTGGGACAGGACACTAATATTCACCCGGTGCACTTTAGCCATGAGACTTCCCTTTGGCACTGAGGTGTATGCTTAATATGACACTTATGCAGTTGTTTGTAAGATACCTGGGTGCCTTTCCTTTGGCGAGCTTAGACGTTGTGATGATGTGAATACCACGCCCATCCTCTTGTAAAAGATTTTATTGATCTTTATATACTAGTGGTTTCATAGCAAACCCACGCATTTTGCACAAAGACTTGGCTCAAGTTTTCTCCCTTAGCGCTCCATGTTTGAGCACTCACTGCTCGGTGATGACTGTGAATGAGTTTCGTGGACTCTTGGAAGCGTTCTTTGTTTTGATGACCACAATATAAACAAGACTGTATGGAAGCCTCATGCACAAAGCTACGGCAAGTGACAGCTCACGCTCCTGGACACATAAACTTTCTGCGTTGACATTGAATTCGAACTTGGAGCCGTTCATTTTATTTCGGCACTGTCAACATGATTGGAAATATGAATGTTAACAGGTTTTCTTCCTTAATTACATTTGATGGACTTTATTATGACAGTTGGGTGCACGCTTGAGACTTGGCGTTTCATGTGATGAGCACGGTTTGACACTAAAACTGGTTACGACACTCGATGGCATAATGTCATTTGCATTGAAAGAACAATATCCCACATGCAATGGAGTAACAAAGACATTTGTAGTTTATATACATGTATGGATCCACCCTATATTGACGCGTCGAGCATAAGTTTCCCCATGGGCTTTTGCATGGATTCACTCGACATTTGAGCTCAGTTGACTATGGCGTGAACGCTTTGAGAATGGCGGTTGGTATGAAGATTAGACGTTGACCATGGCTTAGGTGAACACTTTGGGTATAAAACCCAAAAACATATTTTTGCCAACTTTTACAAAAAGATAAAAAAAGGCCACGTGATGTCTTAATAAAAGGCTTAAATGGGTAAGGCTCAATAAACCGTAACATATGTATGACCTTGTTTTTAATAACCAAACTTTAAACAAAAACAAATATAAAACATTATTTTAAAACTATAAAGAATAATTTTAAAATAATATTATTTTATATTTATTTTTTACTTTTTAATATTTGGTTTGATGTAATAAAAATAAAGGTCACTAAGCAATGTTCAATGAAATCAAAAGATCATAGGTTACACTCACATTCTTTGATGGATAGGGTCATATGTAAATGGATGAAGAACTAGGGTAATATGGGGTAACTTGGGGATTTAAATCTTGACGCGAAGGATTTGAGGCTTTCATCATTCCGACAGCAAAAATCAGGGTCCCTCTTTACATGTGCGCTATCGGAAACTAAAAATTTTGATGAGAAAATTTCAGTGCTAACAACAAGAACACTCAATAAGCACATAAAACATGATGAGATGGCATCACACAATCTATAAAGACACTAAATAAGCACATTGAACATAATGAGAAGGAACTTGCACTCTATGTTTTCACCTAATACATAAATGCAAGTATCCCTATATGCCTTGAGGGCTCAGAATGTTAAAATTAAGGAAATTTACTTTAAATTGGTGAATATTTATCATTGTCCATGGTAGCCACTAAAACTAAGCTTGTTCACAGCCTCCAGATTGTATGCAAATAGCATCAACTTCGATAACTAATGAAAGCATACCTATCAAGAATCTTCAGTCTTAGTCATCTTATTTCTCAGGATAGGAGACTTGAGCATGTCTCTAGTAATATCATATTCGCCATTCATATAGATCTGTAGACTGATGTGGATAGTCCACTAGACAGTTCATCATGAGTCACAACAGATCTTAAATGTTACTACAAGAACCGTCCAGTTATACTCTATTGTGCAGTGACTGCTAGATCCCATTGGAAGATGAACTCTGTTGGAAATTTCAAATTTGAGATGGCCATATAACTTTACCTACAAGTGTGGGGTGTGTGCTCCAGTGTGTAACAATAATGGATTTGATCACCACATGTACTCCAAGAGTAGGTATGCATTCATGCTAACACCATGACGCCAATTTTCCTGTCTTTATGTATTTTAAAAGCAAGGTAATCCATAACACCCATCCATGTTAACGAAGCCCTTAGTAATGTATGAAGTACATAATATGGGTATATCATCAAGTTGAAAACCCTTTTGTTGTTTCTGAAAAGTCTTATTTTGATATAGGTAACACAATTTCAAATTAGTCTTGCTATTTCTCCTCTTGGAATTTCTAATTCTGTGCATTCCCCACTTTGTCCTCCAAATACTCAAATAGTATACTCCCCAATTTCAAGAACTGCTTCTCGGTTCTCCTTTGGACATGGTTTCGGTTTGTTTCCCCTTTGAATTGCTCGTCATTTGCTTGACTTATCTATACCACCATAAAACCAAGCCACCATTATTAGGGGAAAGTTGAAACACTAAATTGTGCAGCGAGGCTATTTGTGTGACTTGCTAATAGTTGAACTTTTTATGCTTTTTATGCTTTTTATTGCCCACATGTAATCTGGACAATACCATTACTTTGTATTACAAAAAGGCATTAAAGTTGATAAGAGACCTTATCACTTGGATGTAGGGATTGATGTTGTGGAGATTTACTATTTGATACTCTGTCATATGTAGAGTAGTTTGATAGCCCTAAGGGTTAGTTCAAGCGCTCACAAAACAAACGTGAGATCTCTATTGATTTTTGAGCAACATTGAGAGCCATTCTCTGGGTGAATGGAGGCACCTGGTCAACTACCAGAATTTGATTCAACCTAGGGCTAAGAGCCATTCTCTGGGAGAATGGAGGATCCTGGTCAGTTACCACGAAGTTGATCACCTTGACTCAGTCTGGGACTGAGGATCAACATAACGTAGTCTGTGACTAAGGCACTTGGTCAGTTACCAAGTTGTTGACTTTGGTCAACTTGATAGAACCTTGGGTTGAGGCACCTGGTCAATTACCAGGTCATCACTAGAAGCCCTAGACTGGGTCCAGGCAAGTGATGTACTCCTCTCCTTGGATTATTGGGCTATGGGACTGTTATCACACAACTTGTAGTTTCCCCTAAAGGTGATCCTATCCAGGATGGTAGAGGTGCTAGGCAACTAAAGAGGTGACTCAAGAGGGCCTCGATTCCCAAGATGGATTGGTTGTCACGCCAATCAAGGCACTCTTCACTTTTTGCTATCCAAGCCCCGATAACAAAGGGGGAGACCCTGATCTACTCTCAGAAAGAGAGATCCAAATCAAACACTAAGTCAAGATATTCAATGATGAAAAGTGTCGATCCCTAGATTTAAGGAAAGAGTTACTGTAGAGGTTTAGGTAAGATGAGATATGAAAGTTAATTAGTTCAATTATAGTAACTCGAGTTTATAAGTGAATCTAGGATGTAGGTGCTAGAGTAAATGATCAAAATCAACTGCCTTGGGAAACGTGTACTTAAAAGATGGAAAAATGGTCCCAAGGAGTAGATCTAACAAGTTTAGGGCTTTCAAGCACAGCTTGATAGTGGATCTGACAATATCACAGCACACAAGCTCGAAAAAGAGGGTTCAACCACTCGGAAGACCCGCAAACCAGGGAGGGCACAAGCATGGAGAGATCAGTGCCTAGGAAAATGGGTAGATGGAGTCCTCAATGCTAGACGCCCTTGAGAACCCACTTGGGGCTAGGCCAAAGGATGAAAACACAGAAATGGTTTGTCAATAAACCAAGTAACTAACCCTAGAGAATTTTTGGTATTTTCCGGTGTTAGGGTTTTGAAGTAATGACAAATGGGTAAGTTAAAGGAATTAAATACGTACCTCATGAGCTTACCTAGATGATGAGAATGAATGTCGGTATGGCGAGGATTACTACTGCAAAGATCAAATGAAGTTTTGGTCTTTTCTCTTGCTCCCACGATTTGGCCAAGTCCACTAGTGCACCCCTCTCTTCCCACAAAACCAAGGAGACAAATCTCAATCAACAAACAACAATGAGGGTAGATGCAAATGAGAAGTAAAAGATGGAGAATAATTGGTACAAAGACAAAATTACTCCCTGTATAACCCAAGATCTGACGAAAGGTAGCAGGTTGAGGCTCCCCACCAATGCACCCCTCTCCAAATCGTCTTCTTCACCTACAAATCAAAATGATGGAACAAAATATGCAAGTTAGCTACCAAGATCCTTCAGTGCAATCGAAAAGTAGTTTCAATCACCATAGCCAAGCATTCAACCCAAGATCACAAGCATTTACTCGCAAAATATTTATTTGTATTCCAATAACCAAGAGCCAAAAGTCCCTTTACAATGAGGGGGGTCTCTTCCTTAAATAGGAATGAGAGAGACCAAAACCCTAACGACTTTTTGAATGAGTGGTGGAGATCAAAAGATAAAACAATAATAATCAACAGCTAAGATGAGCTGAAAATACAATACATTGATCAACTCACTAAAAGAGGGGGGCACACTCACTAAGACACCCTAGGGGGGACGTACCACATGACAAGTGACTAGGACAAGTGAATAAAGCACATGGTGGGGCTAGGAGGTGATTATATCCTTCACTAGCATGGCCCCGTGGCACAATGATAAATAACATGAATCTATAACATCACAAAGTGACCAAATCGTGGCCCCCTCAAAAGCATAATAAAATATCCAAATAATATCCTGGAATGTGTGTGGACCCCATTGAATGCTGCAAACAGTGCCGGAAGGTGTGGGATGCATCACAAAAATCCTCTGAATAAACCTCATGCCAATTCCTTGCCTCAATTGCCCAAATCAATTTCCTCAGTGACCATTTTATTCCAATTTTAATCTTCAAAAAATCACCTGTGAAGTAATAAAATGCTTGTAGCTCTCTGCCTGGTGCCCCAGGCACAAATCTGACTGTACCAAAATGTCTGGGGTATGGTAATATGGTAATAACAAGTGGCTAGACCCCATACTCCCTCTGTAGCGCCCTAGGAGAACCAAATAAATATCCAACTATGATGTCAGGCCATTTTATAATGGCAATTCTGCAATAAAGTGACAATCTGATTGAAATCTCATCCGGAAGTGCCTGTAACTGATATTTGTGTGTGTCAATGGACTCGGAAGGTCCAAATGTACTAAAGATGGGTACTCATACACCCTGTGGCCACCTGGATAATCATCTATAGTCTCAACCATGCCCGGACAAATAAAAATAATGGTCTGTAAATAATAATAACAATAAAAATCCACCAAACCATCATGTGAAACCTGTGTCTGCTGCATGGAACCATCAAGTGGGCATCATAGGACCATAAATGATCAACCTCGAACATCATTGGTCCAACTCATCTCAGATCCTACGGTTGACTTGATCCTATGGTTGACTTGGCCAAACTGGGTTGACCAGGTCAAAGCTGATCAAAATAATGACCCAGGCTTAAAATGCCTGATGCTGCAGGTGCAAATGGATAAGATATGCTCTTTTAATCATTCTAATAGCAAGACTAAAGTATAAAGTAGCATTTGATTGGCGGTTAAGCAATTAACACATCAAATATAAGTCCCGAATTAAAATAATCAATTACTCAAAACAGAACCTCAAGAATATACTCATTTCATGGACGTGACCATTTTGCTAGGAATGGGTGAAGGTGAAAAATGCAAGGCTAGGATAAGGGAATGACATTACAAAATCAACATTGTGATACTTTGGATAAGAGAAAAGGAATACTCACTTAAGCATATGTCGGATAATATACACACAGGGAATGGCAGTGTCTCACAAATGGAATAAGTTGTTTCATGAGGTGCTTATTCAACCTTTAGCAAATGTCTACAGCTCACATCCAAGTTGAAACCAGTTCCGTGAGGATATTTTCTAAAACCGCCATAACTAGGTGCACAGCTAACCGTAACTTGAGGTTCTAAGGGACACTTAGAATTTAGTTGTCCCTTACTCCATCTCACATCCCAACCCGTAGGCTCCGTGAGGTATTAATCATTACATTTTATAATGGCCAACAATCTTTGGATTTAGCATATATTTAACCACTGCTTTTTAGGCCTCATGACCCTTTGGATTTTTCATGTGCTTACAAGCACAACTAATTGCAGCCTTTATCCAGGGTATTTTTCCATTTCATTTCATAGCCCTTTTTCATTGTGCTGAGAAGCACAGTTTTAGATTATTTCCATGGGCTTGCACAAAAGATACAATAATAGTTCACACATGCATGTACTGATGGTAGTACATTTTGCTTCAGGTATAACCAACACAACTCAGGCAACTAGGGGGATCATCCACAATCAGGACCAAACATCGAGGGCAACCCACTAGAGAGGTCAAGGCATCAAATCCAACTCACCTAAGCTCAGGAACCAACACCAGCGGGTTCTCCTAGCCGAGAAGGATCAAGGCTTCGATAAGTTATGTTTCCAACTCAGAGCCGAGACACAAATCAACAGGGAAACTATCCAACACAGAGGCAGAAGTGGGGAGGTCCTCCATATCCCAAGCTGAGATCACAAGCTAAAGTGTAAGTCAAGGTAAAACCAAATATGGGAGAGAACGGATGGATGGGGAAAGTGAAAGGTGATGCCAAAACTAGCAAGCCATAAATGGTGGGAATGACCACGTCCATACTACTAAAGAGGGTACAACCAATGAGTATAAACAAGAATTTCTTATTCTGAGTAATTAGATCACTTAGACTCTAGACAGTCAACAAAACAACCATGTCTATATATATATATATATATAGATTGCCAAATCATGACCACTAGATACCTAGTCAAGCTACTAAGATGAGCAAAAGACATGACCATGTCTATATATATATATATATATATTGCCAGATCATGACCACTAGATACCTAGTCAAGCTACTAAGATGAGCAAAAGAGCAAGGCAAACATATCCAATGCACAACCATATACCTGTTGGGCCATATACTTGTATCTACCATCTGGATCATCAATAGTCACTGGAACACTGTTGCTATAAAGCTCTGGGCACTATCACACTGCTCTGTATGGAACAAAAATGGTCACCTCAATCATCAAATCTGAGGTCATGAGGCTCAGTCATGGTATAAGGTTCATCATATATGATCTTGGGTTGCTCTAGTATATGAGTGATCACCAAAAGTACTGCTCATCATACGCTGATCTCATCAAAAATATGTAAAGGCCTGGCTCAAAAATATACAAGGAACTGCTCTGTAATCATGGTAGCCTGGCTACTATGGAATCATGGATGTGATAACAGGGACCTTCTCAAGGGACTGGCCACCCCTTGTTGAAGTACCTAGCACATGACCTTGGTGTTAGTGAGGAGAACAAGATAAACAACGAATAATCTTCCTTATTTATGATGATGTACTTTGAGTTGCCACGTATGGACCATGAAGACCAAGAAGAATGCTTAAGATGACTTGTTATGGTTATGGAACCCCAATAAAGGGTCAAAAGCCCACCAATGAAGGACCAAAAGACCAAGATAAAAGTTAAGTTATATTATGACGGGTTAAAAGTGCAAATAAAATATTAAAACCCTAACTAAATATATTTTATTATTTGTTTATTCCTAAATCTATGGAAGTGATCCTCAAAGATGAATTATAAATAGAGAGCACTATTATTTGAACAAGACACACATCTGATCTTCATCTCTGATTCAAAAATCTCATTTCTTGGGGCTCTATCTTTATCATGGAAGTCTGATCTAGCTCGCAGGAGGCAGCCGCAGGTGTTAAAGCTTTTGTTGAAGGTAGCCGCAGGGGGGTGAAGGACTGATCTGCTAGTTCATGCCTACTCGATCCCTGCTAGGGCTTTCTCCAGCCTACCCGAGCCCTGCTAGGGCCTTCTCCTGTCACCCGAGCTCTGTTTAGGGCTTGTTCCAAGCTCCAGCAGCACTGATAGAGCTTGATCTCAGCACTCATAGAGCACCAGCAGCCCTACAAGGGCTTATCCAGGCACCCGAGGTCACATGAGGTCATAAATCAGGCATCCAAGTATTTATTCCAGGCACCAAAACCTTATCTCAGCCATCTGATAACTCTGCCAGGGTTTGGAAAGTCAACGGCAGTCTCAGAAGTTGACATATCAGTCAACGGCAGTCTCAGAAGTTATCATATCAGTCAACGGCAACCTTCTCTTGGTCAACAGCAGCCTCAGTATTGGTCAACACAGTCAATGGTTGGTTGATTGCAGAAGGTTAGGGTTTGATCAGTCATTGACAGGCTGATTACAGTCATCTTGTTAAGGGTTTCTTCAACAGGCTTCTCTTGGTATGTGTGCCCTAGAGGCAAATTTATATTGATGTAAAAGTCTGCTCTTTATATCTGCTCATGTAAAAACTCAGTCATCTGGGGTTTTATTCCTTAAAAGGTTTCACCAGGATAAAAATCTCTGCGTTCTTGTGTATGGTTCTTGTGGATGATTGTTTTGTTTACTGCTGACTTATAAACTCAGAATTAAAAAGCTAAAAGTCTGCAATATTTGAAAAAGACTGTTACTGCTATCAAATCAGATCTATGTTAAAAATTTAACAATCTCTCCCCCAAAGTTGGAGAGGTCACAAACTTACAGGTTCAACTCTCTTGATCCCCTCGGGGTTAGGCTCCAATTTTCATAATTTGAATGTGGCCTTCTAGTTAAGGGCATTGCTAAGAAGAATAAACAAGATAGACATTTCATGAGTCCAACTTCCCCATAATCAGGGCCAACGGTTTACCCCATTTACCATTCATGGATCATGGGGAAGTACTCGGAAGGTTTTCCACAAGGTTGTTCCTGGAAAATAAAAGGTGGAGTAGTTTGTTGGAGAACACAACTAACATGTAAAAGACCTTGCTGAATAACACAAGCATTCTCGAGAAAATGCAGATATATATTATTTTGACGAAGGCAAGTAATATCATCAAAAGAAATTGTTCCTATAAACAAGGCAGTAATTTCAACAAAACTAACTAGTATGTAATTTTAATGGAGATTGGGATGATTACATTATCGATGTACAAGTTTAAATAGGAAAAAGGTTCCATTCATTTTGGCACAAAGCGACTGCAACTTAAATTATCAAGTTTCTGAAAGAACTCATATTTGAACTCCATCACTAAGCTTCGTTGGAGTCAACCACTGCAAAAACTTAAATAAGAAAACCCTCTATTGATAAATCTGCTGAAAGGGTGAGATGATTACAAGAAGATTCTTTGATTTTGCTGCTTCCCCTTCAGTCTCCAGAACTGTCTGCTTTGGCCTGCAATCAAACAGGGTAAACAAGCAGATGTTACTAACCCAATCTGATTAAGAAACAGGCCCCTCCTAACTAAAGGCTAAAGCACAACCTTTTACAGCCTAGATAGAACCAATCCAAGCACCATCTACACAATTACTGATGACTGCGAGTCATAGTAGTAAAAATAATTTAAAATTTGCAAGCTTTGGTCGAAATACATGCATCAAAACAAGACAACTTCTTGAAATCAGAAAACTATCAACCATGAGTGAGGTAGAAATAAGACAATAACCAACTACTGAAAACTACCCACTTTCTAGATCGATTCAAGGACATGACCTCTAGTTAAGATTTGCTTAGACATCCATAGGTTATGATTAATACCACAACCTATGTTGTGCGTTTACCAAAAAAAAATGCTTAAATTTGCAAAAGACAGAACAATATCACCGTATACTTAACATCCACAATCAACTTGCCTGAATTCTTTTAAGCGCTCGGAAAAAGCTAAAGCGGCTGCCTCGTTAGTCCCGATTTCATTTTTAAAAATTGGATGCAGCCCTTCTCGAGGCAATCCCTTTGCTCTTTTCACAGATTCCGTCGAGGGAGTTGGCTTTGTCTTGGAATATAAATGAAATGCATTGGTGCATGCCTTCCGCAAAGCAATAACCTCTGTACTTCCGTCAATAAGCTCTCGAATTCTTTCAGAAACCAGATCCAAAACTGACTGTGGAAAACGTCCATATATTGACTCCCCTTTTTCCATTGCTTCATTGATCTTAGTCAATACATTCTCCCTATCACTTGCAACCTCCTCCTCGGTTGGAGCCGGTCGAATAGATTTTGATAGAAACAGATGCAGATCCAACAGATATGGCATGTCTTCTGATGTGACAAACGAATAGGCTGTGCCAATTCGGCCAGCACGTGCAGCACGGCCTACTCTATGAATAAAAAGCTTGGGTTTTGGAGGAAAATCATAATTCACTACATTATCCAGCAGAGGAATGTCGATCCCCCTAGCAGCAACATCAGTTACAAGAAGTAGCATTGTCTTCCTTGCTCTGAACTTTGCAAGATGAATTTTGCGGGCAGCTTGGTCCATATCCCCATAAACAAGAGACATCTCTATGCCTTCTTCCTTAAATAATACATTGAGGAATTCTACATGATGCTTTGTTGCGACAAAAATTATCGTTTGTTGCTCAGAACCAATCTGCTCTCTCACCAAATAGAGCAATGCAGCACATTTCTCTTCAGGTCGCACGGTAAAGAAAGTAAGTTTGAGATCAGGGCTGATCTTAGTCTCCAAATCAAGTCGTACAATTTGAGGATCCCGAAGCCCTGCCTTTGCAAATTCAGCAAGCAACCGAGGTAGCGTTGCACTAAAAAGCAAAGTCTGACGGTTCTCACTCAACTGGGCAAGTATTTTTCGCAATTGGTCTGCAAAACCCATCTCAAATAAACGGTCTGCCTCATCAAACACAACGTATTCCACAGTTCTCAGAGACATTTCGTCTACCTCAGCAAGATGGTGCATGAGACGGCCAGGAGTTGCAATAATAACATCTGGACTTTTCGCTAGTTCCTCGAATTGAGTCTCCATGCTGTCACCACCAACAAGCAAAGTAGTCTGAAGGTCTGCATAAAATAAAAATCCCAAAGTTAACAAACTTTAACCCCGAGGACAAACACCAATGTCACCGAAAGCAAGCCCCGCAATTCATACAATTCATACTGAAAACTCTAAAAATAACCAGAATTCATCACTGACCTGTGTAGCGACCAAGCTCCTTGGAAAACTTAAACGTCTGAAGCGCGAGCTCCCTGGTCGGCGACAAAATCAGAGCCCTAACCCCACTGCTTGCAGAATGCTCCCTTAATTTCTCGAGCATGGGGACGAGAAAAGCCGCCGTTTTACCAGACCCCGTACGAGCCATGGCCACGACGTCCAGTCCGGCCATAATAAGGGGCATCGTCTTGCGCTGAATGGGTGTCGGAATTCGATAACCCTTCCTTTTTACTCCTCGGAAAATCGGGGGACTCAGTCCCAGGGACTCGAAACCCCCCGACTTGGCTTTCTTCTTCAGCTTCTCCTGGAATTTCAGCTGAGTGACAGAGCTCACCTGTAGGTGGAGGTTTGTCGCTTTGTCTAACCCCATGGCGGCAGAACCAGGATTGGGATTCGATCGAGGGGCGTCCTGTAGAAAATAAGCTCTGAAGGACGCGATAACAAGGGTTTGTGTTTTAAATCAAAAGCATCGCATTGACACGATGAGCGCGAAGAAGCATGGCTGCGTCGGCGGCTACTGGTACTCGTAATTTTGTATTATTGAAGCTGAACGCGATAAAGAAATAGGGTATAAGTGTTCGTTGGTGTTTAGCTACATCTTTTAAAATAATTTATTTTGGGATGGCTATTAGAAAGGTCGGTTAGGTTATAGGTATTTGTGCTCCAATGGTTTCCTAAATGTTTTTATGAAGTTATTAGTCTTTATAGTAAATTTTGATTGGAATAAGCCAACAAATTTTAAAAATTTATTAATATTATTAATTTAAAGTTAAAGAGCTTCTATTTATTTTAAAAAATAATTAATTTAAAATAAAAATAACGTTTTATCTATTTTTCAAAATATTAATTTAAATTTAAAGAGTGTTTTTCTATTTTTAAAAATTATTAATTTAAAATAAAAGAACGTTTTAAACTATTTTTCAAAATATTAATTTTAATTTAAAGAGTGTTAATCTATTTTTTAAAATTATTAATAATGAAAATTATAATATTATTTCATTCTATTTAAAATATTATTTCATTGTATTTAAAATTGCAAATTATCATCAAATTTTTATTTTATATAATAATAATAAATTAATCATCTCTTTATTACAAAATTAACATACTTTAAATAAAATAATTTAAAAATAAATAAAAATCAAAACAAAACCCTGCCCCCAAAAAATCAATTTCAATTAAATTAAGTAAAACAATGAATTAGATGCTAAATTTCTCTTTAAACAACCCAAAAAAACCTTTACCATTAGCAATTCTTCTCTTTTTCAAGTATTAATAATTGTTGTTAATGTTATTATATATATGAATACATAAATGATTGATTTAAAGTTTTTAAAATTGTGTTTTAATTATGAAAAAATAATAATTATATTTATTTTTAAAAGTTTGTTTAAATAATTTTTTTATGAAAGCCTTTAAGTTTACAGGGTTGGTAGGTGTGGGGGAAGTAATTTTCGACTCTAGGGGGAACAAGCAGAAAGAGTTTGCTTGGGGCATTGGGAGAAAAACCAACAATGGAGTGGAATGGCTCGGTCTCATCAAAGGATTGAAGATAGCTATAGACCTGGGCATCGAGAACTTGACAGTTATAGGAGACTCACTAATCGTCATTAGAGAAGCCAGAAACATCGCCACCAGAAGGAAGAACCCCTCCAACAAGATGCATCATCTCCTAATCAGCATCAACAAAGAATTCAAAGACATTACCTTTCTACATGCCCTAAGAGGCCTAAATGGGCAAGCTGACGCCATGGCCAACAAAGGAGCTGGGCTTTCCTAGGGTTACCTCAACTACGACAATGTCATCTATGAGAATGTATGGATTCCATAGCCTAAGGTCTCACCATAAAACCTTGGCTCTCCACAATCCAATAAGAGGACTACATAATTTTTCGATTTCAAACTATAGAACTTATAATGTTTTATTTTTTGGAATCCCAACCAAACTTTTCGACGGCCACCTTGATCTTTGTGGGATCTCCACTCAGTCCAGCATTAATGGCTGTCAGTTGGATTGCCAGTTGGCCAGCATGCAAAGTCTGGGGAATGGTTTAAGACGGGATGGGATGGAGTTTTCCCGCATTCACCTTTGCGTTGGTTTATGCTTGTCCTTTGTTTGGAATTTGCTTGCCTTCAACTCTACGTTGGTTCTGTGTATGAGCATGGAGCACCATTTTATTGGACGTCCCCAGGAAGGGGTTGGTGTTTATCTGAAATGTTTAAGGTGCAGCAAGGCTATTAGGAGCCCTAATGGTGCCTGCAGTTGCGCTATCCCGATGGTGGATGAGGCAATGGGCGACCCGGTGGATAAACGTTACAGAAACCTTGTGCTTGGTCCCAATCACAGGCACAATGAGCATGGAAGACTTCAGGGTCTTGAAGTGAAGCAAGGTCACATGAAGAATGATAAGGAAATGTTGAATCACATGCAGGAGCTTGAGGATCAAGTCCGCCTAATTCGTAATGAGAATCTGGAGTTCAAAAAGGTCCTGACCTGTCTTTGCTCTCTGGCACAAACAACGCACTCTGAGGTCAAGTTTCAGAACAACAAGGTGGCTGAGAAGGTAGAACATTTGGAAGAGACTCTGGGCCTCTGCTACCCTCACAAAGTTCGTAAATCCAGTGCCACAAGCAGCGAAATGGCAGAAATTAGCAAGAAGATGGATAAGCTGAAGCAGTTCATGGTTCATGCTGTAAATTATGTGGACCTCGGCTCTTACAAGAATGGGACAGCAGAATCTGAAGGCACAGTCTTGGACACTGACCTCCATTAGCAGTTTGACGGTTGGCCCTTCTATATTTTGGTTTTGATATGTTTCTCCCTCAGTTTCTATGTTTTTTGCACCACTCTAATGAAATTCACGGGATGGGAGCACTTCATAGGCTTGGCAATCTTTTAGAAAGCTCCATTCTCTAGTTTTTGTATAAGACAGTATTGTAGCTATGTTTTACTTCTGTATTTTCCTTCTTGGACAGTTTGTTAGGTGTTATAGTTTTCATAGATCTGGAAGGTATCATTTCAGCTATATGCTCATAGAAGATGAACAGGGAGTGATGGATGCTATGGGAGCAATCTGCCCTCTGCATTATGTAATTTCCGTTTTTATTATAATCAAAGCTGCTCAACTGTTTCTGTAAAAAAAAAAAAAACTTAAGTGTAAATTAATTGGTGATAGGGTGCATTGTCAAGGTATTCCTTATGACATTGCTCATTCAAATTCTGACTACTCTTGTGTGTCGTACGTGGGGCATACCTGAAAGTTATAGTGGTAGCATTCAGAATCAACCCCATGTCACACAAGTATGAGCATGGCCCGGTTGTTGATTCCAACATATACAAAAAAATGATAATAAAAAAATCCCCTTGTGAAGTGTCGAGGAAGATAGAGGGGGGATCGTTGTATATCTACAAGGACAAGCAACAATGACCCTTCAACATAATGGCAATGGAAGGGAAAGGGACTGGGAGAAACTAAGAAAAATAACGGTTTGGCTATGTCGTAATGTTAGCAGATCCCTCCATCATTTGCACATCTATCTCCTCACGTAAAGAATTATGCCTTTGATTGGGTTCTAGATTGAAATAGTGATGTTGGTTTTGGGGCACTCTATGGCGAATGTGTTTGAATTTGATGAGGGAATCTCTAGTTGGAACAAGAGGGTAACTTGGACATTCAATTGTGTAGGCCACCATTGGAGGTAGAGAGATTGGAGAACAAAGATGGCAAGCAAAAAGAAGGGTGGGATGGAAGATGGAAAGGACCAAGTTGAATGCAATTGACCCCGATGTTGTAGGAAACAAAGCACAATGGGGATAGAGAAGGTCACCACGGTGGAACAAGTAGCCATGGCAGCAATTCAATGTAGCCACCGATGTTTTGAAGTGTTGGTCAAGGAGTAAGTTGAGAGAATTGAAAACTAGCTTAAAAAGAAAAGACAACTATCCACAATTGAGGAGATCCCACTTAGGCTCATGAGTTGGATACCAAATACTAGGGTATCAAGGAGCAAAGAGACAAAATACATGAAGATAATAAAGTTACACCAGATAAGTTGAATTTTTATTATTGAGGTTGTAGAGGAAAATTGAATGCAACAACAAGTTATTATGCAAAACGTAAACAAGATTGACAAAAAGTATGAGGCACAGGTCGAAGCAATATGGGGTTTTGAAGCAATCGACGAGGACAAAAAGAATAAAGAGGAGGACCAAGGTGTGAATGACATGGCAACTAAGGAAGACGATGGAGTCAATTAGGAATGGTATATCCCCTTACTTAGATCACCATTGCTTCAAGCCCTAAATGCGATGATTAGCCAATGTTATTTTAGGTTACATTGTTTATATATAGACATACTACTCTTTTTGGGTTTCTAGGTATTGCGTTCAACGCCCATATGTGTGCAGTCAAACTAGAAAAAATTTCACGATGATATTTTTACTACGACAAAATAGTTAGGTTTTCATGTAATATTTTGCATGTTTGTCAAAAGTCTTATATATATAAATTAACGACTCAAGATTTCAAAATGGTATTTTTATTACGAAAAAATAGTAGTGATATTTACTTTTAAAAATTGGTGTAAGATTCTACAGATGGGATTTCTTTCAATGGGATAAGAGAACGAAATTGTGTAGGGTAGAGGTACTAATGGCATCATCGTTAAAGGAAGATCCCTATTAACTTGTCGTGCAAAGAACTTGCCATTCATTAGCCACCCGCAACCCTTGCATGCTCATTTGGTAGTTCATAAAAAACCAATCATAAACTCCCTTAAGGTTATTTAGGAAATATAGAGAAAACCCCAAGATTGGACATCACCCCTCCACGAGTAAGGCAGGGAGGGGATATCTAATGCATTATATATTGCACAATGATATGTCATTTCTTAGGTTTTTGATGGGCAATAACTTGATTAGTGAGGAGGTAGGAGTTTCACTCTCCCCGCCCAAGTTCAAATCCTCAGTAAGACATGTTTGAACTAATCATTGGATTCTTCTTTAGCTAATAGGTGGTGAACCAATTGTGGCGATCCACATGAGTAGTGTTTTTTGGGTGTTGTGCCCTAAAGAATTTGATTTACCCTGTGTATCATCCTCAAAACGAGGGGAAGTGCCCAAATATAAGTAAAAACACAAAAAAAAATGCCATTCCTTAGGGTGATGACCATCAAAGCAAATACTTTGAATGATATGTCATCTCTTAGGGTGATGACCCTCACATTAAATGCTCTCTTGATGGGTTGTAGTGAAATGAAAGTCAAGGTATCCATCAATTTAAATTTATGTGCCAATGGTTTCATCATAACAATTTTCTCACACACACGGGACCGAGAAAGAATCTTTGAAGCAAGATCGTATTTTAAAAAATCTTTGAGTATGCACATAAGAGAGCTTGGAGACCTTAAATAGTGCCACCAATTGACTGGCTAAGGGCATATGGCATAGAGAAGGAGAAGGAGATTGCAAATTTTTTCAATTCAAATCAGGAACCTATGTTCAATGATTTTGAATTTTTCGACGCCTATGTTGAGAAAATGCCCATTGGGATGAAAGGGAAATCTATATTTTATTAGCTTCCATATTTGGAGCATCTTAAGATTGCCCCACTTACTAGATCATGTGCATATATATAAAAACATTTCGTCTTCTTTATGGGGGCACATATCATCGAAAAAAGTGACACACTAGGTATTAGGAGAGATATTATTTTGTCTAATACTAAAAAGCAACATTGGTCAAGAAATGAAAGTAGAGGTGATCCAAGTGGCCACCCACTTGTTCCACCGAGATACAATGACTCGCCATCTTCTTGGCAATTTTCTACAGTTTTTTAAAGTCCCAAACTTTAGAGTCCATTTTGAGGCCCTAACCGATATTTTATGGCCAATTGAGAGGGCCAGGGAATGCCTAGCCCTAGCTCTAGTCAAAAGTTTTAATACTCGGTTAGTTCTTTCTAAGGAGCTATCGAGCACCCTAAACAAAGATCGTATGCAAAATTTGCACCCCCGACAAGTTAACATATCAACTAGCCACCTCGGGTCCCACAAATCCTTTGGTGCTTCATCACCTAGGGTTAGTTTTTTGGGTGTTAGGGGTTTGCCTCTTTATGCTCATGATAAAAAGGCCCTTTACGATCTCTTTGGAATAAGTTATTGCAAACGAGCATAACTGACACATCTCTCTCCAAAGATAAGCTACCACCATCTGAGCTAGTTTGTATTGCCTTGAATTTTATAGTCTTTTCCATTCCATTCACTAATTGAAATTGGGTTTTATTGTACTATTGTGCTTTTTGAAAAAATATTTGTGTGTGTGTTTCCATTTTATATTGTTTCATTCATTTCGTTCTCCAAATGATCCAAATCAATGTTATCAGTGCAATATGCTCTTGTTGTTTCTCAGTGCATGTCCCCAACAAGATACGAATATCAAGAGTTGGGTCTTGAACTAGTTGAGCATGGGGAAAACCACTCTCGTCGGACCATGCAAACTCACATGCGAGGAGAATAAAAGAGGGATGATAGAGTAGGATATCCTATTAAGTCATTGCTTGAGGAAGCCCTCGCGCGACAGAGGAACGAGATGATGGATAATTTTGCCTAGATCCTTCAATGACTGCCTACGGCGACAGAGACACCTTCAATGAACATCCATTTCGGACGTGCGACTCCCTTCAAGGTACAAATTAACTTTGACATTCCCTTAGATGAAGGTTGGATAGGTGCATATGCTTTGGAGAAATGGTTAAATATGTTAGAGGGTTACTTCTATGTTCGATTTTTTTCAACGGCGAAAAAATCACCTTCGCACTCCATAAGTCCCTCCCCTTTGTCAAAGATTGGTGGGATGGTTATTATGAGAGGCACGTCCGAGATGAGTCTGGAACATATAGGACAAAACCCACTTAGGTGTATTTTTTTATGTCTTCAAGGAGGAATTCTACCCTATTGTAAACTATGATGACTAATACATGAGATGGACAACTTTGCGCCAGGAGAGAGACTAGACAATGTTAGAGTTCACCAATATATTCCATACCTTGCGCTCAAAGTTGGGTATCAAAGACTCTAAACGACACTTGGTCCTAAAGTACCACAATGTCCTGCATAGGTACATCTAGACAAAGTTGAATTTCCTGGACATCTCCTCATGAGGAGCAACTTTTTAGTATGTGGTCAAAACTGAGCAAAAGTTTAAGCAAAAGAATAAGCATGAGTTTGGGTTTGCAAATCAATTGCAGTAGAAGCCTGGTAAAGGTTGCCCTAACTCATAAAACAAAGGACAAATCTAGGATGGCCAAAATCATGAAAATAAGGCCAAGTCGCAAGTAAAGCGAGGTAAAAGGAAATCGAAGAAGGAAACCAACAAGTGGTGTGAGTTCCAAAAAATCCCCTGGCACAACATTGACGATGTCGCTCAAAACAATCATTGTTGGTTAAGATGAAATCCTCAGAGTCGAACTCCGGCTCAGACTCTAATCCAGAGCAAGGAAAGGGAAATGATATCATTGATGTAGAACCTAATGTCACCATCATAATCACAAAGATCCAACCAAAAGAGCCAGAGGAGCCAGAGGAAGGTGAGTGCCTCTTCCATTCACAACTGTGGATGAAGGGGAATCCGCTACATTTCATTGTTCAGAGTGGTAGCCCGAAGAACCTGATCTCGATCTAGGCCATCAAGAGATTGAAGATGTTGATAATGCCACAACCCCAACTATACACCATTGATTAGTTGATTCAGGGACGAGACATCCACATTAGTCAACAATGTCGCCTATCCTACGATATAAAACCATTCAAAGATGAGGTATTGTGTGATGTTTCCCCACTTGAAGTTTGTGTGCTCTTTTAGGACAACCCTGTATGTGGAAACGTCGTGTCGTTTATGAGTCCAAGCCTCGTAGTGTGATTGTTTCTGAGTATGGATGTTTCCACGGTAGATAGACATAGCTTCATGGCTTCTAGATTTTTCACTGTGTTGTAGTTTTGTAACCGACGTTTCGAGTGGACACTCCACCCATGTTCAAGGAATCAGTAGGAAGAAGCTACTAAAGGTTACAAAATGTCAATTCTTGTCGATTCCCTGAACATGGGTGGAGTGTCCACTCAAAACGTCGGTTACAAAACTACAACACAGTGAAAAATCCCTTCTTCCTGGTGATTCCCCGAAGATGGGTGGAGTGTCCACTCAAAACGTCAGTTACAAAACTACAACACAGTGAAGAATCCGGAAGCCTTAAAGTAGTGTGATTGTTGTTTTTTAGGGCCAACTCTACAGGATACCCAATGTAGTCCTAACTACTACAGTTTCCTTGATATCCGCAAAGTAATGTCGGAAGGTCATCTCTTAGACTGGGACATCTGTCTTCTTCGTGGTTCGGTCAGAAGGTGGAAAAAAGTTCACAACAACCGCCACAACCTAATCATAAGGTCTCTCTAAATAGTAAAAGCAAGTGGACAAGATTGTAGAAGAATACAAAGATATCTTTGTATTGCCTAAAGGGGTGCCTCTACACTGTCGAATTAAACATTCAATTCATTTGATACTTGGTACTCCTTTACCTAATGGCCCAGTATATAAGTGCTCTCTTTTGGAGAATGGGGAAATAAAGTGTTAAATTCAAGAGCTCATCCAAAAAGGCCACATTCAACAGAGCTCCTCACCTTGTGGGAGCCCAATTGTGTTGGTAAAGAAGAAGAATGCAGGGACGTGTCAACTTTGTATTAATTACAAAGCCCTGAACAAAATCATTACCAAGAATCGATACCCGATCCCCCAGATCAATGATAGTCTTGATCAGCTTAAGGGTGCCAAGTTCTTTAGTAAGATTGATTTGAAATCAAGTCACCACCAAGTCCCAATTAAGCAGGCCAATGCATGGAAGACAACATTCAAGTCTAAAGAAGAACTTTTTGAGTGGTTGGTCATGTCTTTCGGCTTGACTGATGCTCCAACAACATTTATGAGGATCATGTATAGTATCTTGTTGCCATTCACAAATTCTTTTGTGGTTGTATATCTAGACGATATCCTCATATTCAATAAAACTTAGGTGTACCACTTGCAACACATTAAACAGATCCTTAGTACCTTGCACCAACACAAATTATATGCCAATTTGGAGAAATGTTCATTCGGCATGGAGATAATTCAATACTTGGGATACATCATGGATAAACACGGGGTGCATGTGGACCCAACCAAGATCCAATTCATTCACAATTGGCTAACCCCAACAACTCTAACAGGGCTCCACAGCTTCTTGTGCCTCACCAAATTTTGTGTTGGGGTTCTCTCATATTGCTGGCCCTTAAGCCAACTAACTAAGGGTGGAGCCAAAACCAAGTTTGGTTGGGGTGCATTACAACAAAAAGCCTTCGAGGATCTGAAACGACACCTCTGATCAGTGGTAGTCCTTACTCTACCAAACCTATAACAAAATTTTGAGATTAAGACAGATGCATATGACTATGTTATTGGTGCAGTTCTCACTCGGCATGGACATTCGATGACTATTGAACACACAGGTTCAACACATCATTAAAGTAGAGAGTATAAACACACACAACAAGCTATCGAGAAGAATAACTATAGACATAACATTCAGTCGATTATGTTATTCATCTTGAAAGGTATTTTATACATAGTGGTGGATGTGGTTGGAGCGGTTACACCCGCTCCAACGAACCATTCGTTAAGATTATATAAATTATATGATGATTATTACAAGGCCTACAGGCCGCCCCGCCAACATCTCCCCCACCAACAAAATGCTTCTTCGTCCTGAAGAGAGCAGTATGTAGAAAGTAGTCGTGACTTACGAGTGTCAGCATCCGTCTTCAATCTAGGAACAGTCGATTAGAGCCTCACCCTTTAACCATATAGTCGGACTCATCTTCAACGGCTCAAAACTACAATCTTTTGGCTCTACTTTCCATACCATTTTTCTGCCTTAAACTTTCGAGGTCACAACTCAATAGCTGCTCTACACTCCAGCACCAGAGGACTTAATCAGTTCAGGTGTTCTTGGTGTCATCATTTGGCATTAATCTCTTTATTATGTGTGATGAAAGATGTCTTTTGCTTGAATGTTCATCGACATCTTCGTTTGCTGTGAGGATTTTAAATTGCCTGCAAGTGTTATTGGACTTTCTGCTTCATTGTGCGCGATCTTAGTCATAGCCGACTATTTTTAGACTCGACTTATAGATTCAACTAGAGATCGAATTACATTACAAAAATGGAGGGGATCGCCTGCCTTTAAAAGACGCACGTTTAACCCCCTTTATTTTAATCGACCTCAAAGATAGAGTCACACCAATATTAATGACTCATAGACACAATAAATATGACTCCATTATTACATAAAGACTCGACCAAGAATAAGGTATGACCGCATACTACGAGTAAAATGTCTCGTCAACCAAAATATAATTTCCACTCGACTACATTTCACTGGATCAAAACTCATGTTGTCTATACCAAGCGATCAACCAAACTTTTATGACTCGCCTTACAAAGAACTCATCGGCCAAATTAAACATTAAAAACTTCAACCCATAAAATATATCATGGACCAAAAAATATTTTTGAAATGTTACACATCAAAACAATCTTTGAGTCAACTTGCATCCATCGACACCCATATAGATCAATATCAGACATGCCGCACAATCTTCAATACAATTCCAAATAAGTCGATATTAAAACAAGCATTTACTAGTATATCAGTTGGTCGATGGAAATGTGAAGTGGAAATCATCCTAGGCAAGTCATCCTTAAAATTAATTCCTCTATAATATATTGTCAACATCTGGCACTTTATAAGTGAGGCGATAAAATAGCCATTCTTTGCAACGTGGCCAATCCTCAACAAATAGCAAGCGAAGAAGAATAATTGAACGTTAGTTGAGACCACCGGTGGAAGTTCGATGATTGTAGTCAATTGATGGACTGTTTGTTAAGGGCATGCTACTTCAATTAATAACATAAAATCAAACTTATGAAAGTCAACTTAAAGGGTCGATATAAGTATTGGTCGGGTTTCTTCAATCCTTCTTTTGGCCATATCTTATCGATCCCCTAAAACATCAACCAAAAAGTCTATTTTCCTGTCAAATCAACCTTGACTGCTTCACATAAATGTATTCATGGTCGATGCATCATTAACTGCCACCATGTAAGACTGCATGTATATATATTATCATAGTATTTGTCCAACTATCATTTAAATATCTTGGCATTGCATAACTCTTACCAAGTCATTAAGATTTCATCACCTAAATCGAGCTCCAAGTTGTTTGATGTCCTGGTTAATAACATCTATGTCGGTGCTCACCTTAATATATTGTGTGATGGATCATGGTTATGCTTCAACCATCGAAAAAACTTCGTCGGCTAGAAGTAATTTAACATGCAGTATAGCCAACAGTCGAGTTCTTTCGAGTAATAAGTCGAGGAACATCGGTCGGATATAACTGGTTGATAAATCCAGTCTGGCCCAAGAGTGAAACATTTTAATATTTAAAAATTTCTTCAATAGTCAACTACATATTTCAATCA
Source organism: Larix kaempferi (assembly GCA_027924585.1). Taxonomy (NCBI): domain Eukaryota; kingdom Viridiplantae; phylum Streptophyta; class Pinopsida; order Pinales; family Pinaceae; genus Larix; species Larix kaempferi. The sequence goes on from BSBM01001033.1 coordinate 9,457,475, forward strand.
AAAGTTGAAATTTAAATAGCACATTGAACCTGGTAGAAAGATGCAATCCATATATTCAATGTCCAGGTCGGTGGGAGTCATGCCCAAGTTCCACTGCCTCTCCTCGACTGCTTGCACAAGCCGATGGGATGGTCGTTAGTCGGATGAGCCGGTGGCAAAGGACGAGTAATAGGGTGGCCAACCAGGCACTTTTAATAAACGAGCAATCTTTGAACGAGGATTGACAGTCAAACAAAAATATCCTCCTCGTGTGTTGAATTTTCGAATGGGCAACTCTAAATCGTCTTCTCAGCAAAATCGCCATCGTGAGGACTCCTCAAGTGCAACAAACTCTGTGACTTCTTTGAGCCTGCTTTAAAACCCGTCGGATTTCCCTTTGTCAAGCATGAGATAGTCTTATTGGAGTGAAACTTGAGGGATTCCATTCTGGTGGTTCATGACCCCATGCATGTAGGTTTTCTGAAAACATCTTTAACAACGCAGCAATCTAGAAGCGTCTTGTCATCCTTTTAGTCTTCTTACATGATTTTCTTACTTTCCTCATCTCATTCAAGTTCGAACCATCCCTCCAAACACTGCTACTATCACCTAGACCGCCTAGAGGATTGCAACGACACCAAAGTGTTGAATGCACAAGTTCAACACATCATTCAAGTAGAGAGTATAAACACACACAACAAGTTATCAAGAAGAACAAGTATGGACATAACATTCAATCGATTATGTTATTAATCTTGAAAGGTATTTTATACATAGTGGATATGGTTGGAGTGGTTACACCCACTTCAACGAACCATTTGTGAAGATTATATAAATTATATGATTACTATTACAAGGCCTAAAGGCCCCACCAACAATGACCTATACAGTGAGACACTCTCTGATTTTGTTTGTATGTATCCCACCTATGACAAAGAGATGTACTTCATCAATGGAGACATTGCATCCTAGGGAAGGATACCATCATCCACATTGATCACAAGCCCCTAAAGTTCATGTAGATGCAGGGAAAGTTACAGAACGACTGTTATAGGATTTTCTCAATCGATGCGGACAAGGATCAAGGTCCTGTTGAAGCCCCGGGTATGTAGGTTGTTGGAATGTTGTCCAAGGCTAGCAACAGAGGGTGAAAACCCAATCTGAAAGGCTTCAAAAAGCTCTGCGCAAGAGCAGTTCTATCCCAAGACTATTTGGTGTAGTTAACTCCCACGGATATAAAGGCCTCTGTTGGCACTTATGGGGTTTGATCCTGAAAGTATCTGTCTTCCTGTGAGTGAAGATCAAAGTGATATAACTTAGATTAGATTTCTTTTAAGATAGATTCCTTTCTAGAGTTAGAACACTTTGATCTTCCCTCATAGGAAGCCAGATCCTTTCAGGATCAAATCCCGTAAGTGCCAACAGAAGCCTTTATATCCGTGGGAGTTAACTACACCAAACAGTCTTGGGATAGAACTGCTCTTGCGCAAAACTTTTTGAAGCCTTTCAGATTGGGTTTTCACCCTCTGTTGCTAGCCTTGGACAACATTCCAACAACCTACATACCCTGGGCTTCAAGATCCCTAGTCTAAATGGTTCAAATCTAGAACAAAAGGGAACAAATTGTTCAAACTTTCACCTGGGTCAATAAAATGGATGAGTACAGAAGATACATATCACTGATATAACAACCGTTGTAACAATCCAAGAGCAACTGCGATCCAACTTCATGCACAAAAGAACCTGTCAAAGATCAGAACGAGACAGCAACAAGTGAAGTATAAACGATATAATTTACCTATGCGAGTGACCAAGGAATCTCATAACACACCATCAAGAACATCAGATGTATGGGAAGGAAAATACAATTATATTAACATATATAGAAAGAGATTATAATCGTTTAGGCCTTGGTGTTGTAGCTTCTTTCCAATGAGTTCTTCTTTCTACAACAAGTCACTTTCACCTTGAATACAAGAGTCTTGTAGTCTAGAGTAATTCCTCCAGCATTTACCTACTACCAATCTTCCTCCCCTCACCCATGGCCCAAGAGTTTATTTTATAGGACAATGTGGATAAGGAGTGGTTGAGAAAAGCATGGTGAATGGATGAGATATGATCTCCCTCAATGGTGGAAGTCGGTATAGATCCATGACAATAGGAGGGAAAGGTGATGATTCAAGATTTCGCTTTAGAATCTTCTCGAAAACCTAGTTTTTTCCCATGGAGCCATCGACGCGACCTGTAGTGGAGCAACTTACGCCGAAGGGAATCGACGCGGGTTGTTATGAAGGCAGAATGTGTCATCGACACAGGTTGACAATGAAGCAGAGTGCGTCGATGGACTTCGATGCGTGTTGCTAGCAGAGCAAAGCGCGTCGAAGCCACAAAAAAAGTCAAGTTGCAGGGAAAACTAATAAGGGCTCATTCACCATGAAAGTGACTTTGGGGATTGTGGCAAGTCAAGATCACATCATTTTGTATAAGTGAAAAAAATTATGTGTAACAACGACCACCATCATAAGTGGTCCACACAACTAAAATAGTTCCACCCAAACATCAAGTATGAGAAGGGAAGCACCAATCACATTGCATACTACCTCACTCGACCTCTAATTGATGCATTGACTACCATGCTCAACTCTTTCGGACATGAGACATCTGAGTGGCCCAAATTGTACAATAGTGACCTTAAATTTGCTATTGCCTATCAAACATTACAAGCAAGAAGATTGGTCTCAAAATTTCATCTCCAAGATGAAATTTTATGCCATCTTGACTACCTTTGTTTTATTTCAAGCGAGCGTGAGAAGTTGATTTGGGAGGCACATTACAGTCGAGTGGCAGGTCACTTCATGGTGCAGGAGCATCGGGACCTAGGCAGAGCAGTTGAAGATGATCGACATGGAGAAGGCCGACCAGAGGGATTGTCGACGACCACTGGTGCGAAAGAGCAGATTGGCTGTCTAAGTCAATAAGTCGAGCAGGAGCAGTCGATACGCATATCGATAGAAGGTGCGGAAGGTCGAGAGTCGACATGTCAAAGGTCGACAGATGACAGGGTAGTAGCAGGGACGTCGACGGTCGACATGTTGTCGAACCGCGACCCCGACAGGTTTGGGCATGAGCCAAGCGAGGAGGAGGGGGTGGATTGGCGAAGTTTTGGGATCTGAAAGGAAGGCTGACAGAAGACAGTATGGTCGAGGTAGTGATAAGACTGACTACTGTAGCAATGCCGGAAGGATGCGTAGAAGTCAAGAAGAGTACTTGGCAACCGTTCGGGGTTGCTAAGGAAGTTATTAGTAGTTATTGAAGGTAGTTGCGATCATGACAGATGTCAACACAGGCAGAGATTGTGCAACACGGTAGAGGCGCTGACAGTTGCAGGTCTGCAGGATCTGAGGAGATCGATGGACAGAGGAAGCGTGTCTCGGGGGTTGGAGTGATCTCGGGTACAACAGTAGCAGAGTAGAAGGCTTGTGCGCAGGCACCGAGCAAGCAGTTTGTTCAGGGGAGGATCGAGAGAGGAGAGCTCAAGGAAAGTTTTGTAGATCGGAGAGGAAAGTCACACATCTTCAGAACGCAGAGAAGATCAAACCATAGCTCAGAGTTCTGTAGTGAACAAGTAGAGGGTGACGGTCGACACACTGAGATAGCACACAGTTACTTATGTATTGTATATGGCTAAAGTTGACAAAGTTAGTTATTCCAATCCTTGCAGTTTGCATTGTAACCATTTCAGTAGAAGTAATATAAGCCAGCTTTTGGCATTCTGTTTACATCTTGTTTATGTGAACGTGTTTGTTGTGTGTAATTGTTAAGCAAGAACCTTTTGTCTAAGGCACCTTGCGTCAGTTGGTATCAGAGCAGGAGGAGAATCCTGTCGTGGAGAAAGCCGGTGATACTAACTGCCTTGCGTCAGTTGGTATCAGAGCCCAGAAGTGAGTCCGATCGAGTTGAAGCAGTATCCTGTGGATAAGAGAGACTGCGAGTGTGTTTATAGCTCCAGCTGTGGTTGGGTAGAGTTTTGCAGGACTTGTTGAAGTTCGGTTGCGATTGGACGGAGTGGGACTTTCATTCGAGGTTGAAAATGGATCACAGAGGCATAAATGCCCAAGGTGTTGGACGAAGAGCGCGTGGCGCAACAGAGTAGAAGGCTTGTGTGCAGGCACCGAGCGAGCAGTTTGGTCAGGGGAGGATCGAGAGAGAAGAGCTCAAGGAAAGTTTTGTAACTTGGAGAGGAAAGTCACACATCTACAGAACGCAGAGAAGATCGAACCATAGCTCAGAGTTCTGCTGTGAACGAGGAGAGGGTGACGGTCGACACACTGAGATAGCACACAGTTACTTCTGTATTGTATATGGCTAATGCTGACAATAGTTAATTATTCCAATCCTTGCAGTTTGCATTGTAACCGTTTCAGTAGAAGTAATATAAGCTAGCTTATGGCATCTTGTTTACATCTTGTTTATGTGAACGCGTGTGTTGTGTGTAATTGTTAAGCAAGAACCTTTTGTCTAGGGCGCCTTGCGTCACTTCAACATAGAGAAGACAGTCGCAGTGTTGCATAAGTACTTCTATTGGTCAAAGCTTCGATAAGACATTGATATGTACATTCAATCATGCACCACCTGTGACATTTCCAAACCTACCATCAAGAATCAAGGATTGTACACTCCACTCCCTACCCCAAACCGGCCCTGGGAGCCTGTCTCGATGGAATACATGTATGTCTTGCCTTTAACCAAGAACGACAACGACTGTGTGTATGTGGTTGTTGATCTATTCTCTAGGATGGAAATTTTAACTCCCTGTAAGAAGAGCATCACAGTAGAGGCCACTACTAAGCTCTTCTTGGAGTGTGTTTGGGTTCATTTTGGCCTCCCACAAATCGTTATTTCATATCGAGATAGAAGGTTCTTGAGTACCTTCCGGTCCATCCTATGATCGATGATGGACATCAAGCTAACCAAATTGACTTCCTTCCACCCCCAAACCGATAGGCATATAGAGGTGATCAACAAGATGATTGTGCATATCCTTAGAATGTACAACTCCAAACATCCCTGCACTTGGGATGAGAGTCTTCCTTATGTTCAACATAGCTTCAATTGATCCCTTCACAACTTTATTAGCCACAACCTTCTTAAGGTATGCACGTGGTTCCAACCATTAGCCCCAATAAATGTAGTACTACCCATTGCATATACACACGAAGAGACCTCCCATGCTCCAATTGAGTCTAATCGGGCTTCCAGTTTTTTTTAGCAGATCGACCACATCCAACAACAAGTTCATGATATATTGCAAAAAGCCAATTCCAAGTATAAGTTATCACATGACTAGCATCGGGCTCCACATATTAAGTTTCGGGCTGGTGATGAGGTTTGGCTACATTTACAGAAAGAGAACCTCAAGGGGCCCCATCAGAAGCTCCACCCACTTTGATATGGGCCTTACTCCAACACTAAGGCTATGGGTGAGAATGCTTTTGAGTTAAGTCTTCCCCCTTTCCTCAGCTTGCACTCTGGCTTTAATGTGTAGCTACTTTGACCATATTTTCCACGTCTCTTGGACACCTCAAAGGTAGTTGAGCACTTGGCCCCTACAAAACTCAAGCTTGAATTCATAGATAAGGCTATAGTTGATTGAATCCCTTACACTAAGAGAAGTGAACTAGCCAGCAAAACATCCAACTGTATTGGGTTGTAAAAGCAGGGCAACTTCTCCACCAGGGAAAGTGTCTCACGAGGAGTCAAATTGATCGAAAGTTTCCTCATTTGATGGAGGAACTTGATGCAATGGGGACAATTGCTCCCTAATGGGGAGGACTGACCTAGGTGGATATCGGTGGCCACCCACGTGTTCCATCGAGTTACAATAGTTCTCCATATTCTTGGAATTTTTCTATAATTTTGGGGGTCCCAAACTTTCAGGGCCTTTTTGAGGACCTAGACGATGTTTTTTGGCCAATACAGGTCGGGGGTTGCCATGGCATTCCTTTAGCCCATTCAAAAGTTCTAATTCTCAGTTAGTTATTTCCAATGAGTTAATGAGCACCCTAAACAAAGATCGTATGCAAAAGTTTCACCCCCGGGAAGTTGACGTATCAACTAGCCACCTTGAGGCCCACAAATCCTTTTAGTGCTTTGGCTTGTAGGGTTAGGTTTTTAGATGTTAGGGTTTTTGCCTCTTTATGCTTATGATAAAAAGGCCCTTTGCGGTCTCTTTGTAATCATCCCTTGCGAATGAGCGCAACCAACACATCTCCCTTTAAAGATAAGCTACCACCATCCAAGCTAGTTTGTATTGCTTTTCCAGTTTACAGTGTTTTTCCATTCTATTCATTAATAGAATTTGCATTTTGTTGTACTATTGTGCTTTCTGCACAATATTTAAGTGTGTGTTGCCTTTTTATATTGTTGCATTCATTTCATTCTCCAAATAATCCAAATCAAGAGAAAAGGCTAGTACGTCTTGGTATTTTAAAGAAGGTGATGTCCCATGGATTTTGAAGAAAGATGATCTTTCTTTGACAAATGATGTTATATTGGGTGTGAATATGCTTTCTTTATATGGGTCGACTCTATGATGATGCTTCATTGTGTAAGAACATTTGTGTGGGTTTAAATCACATGACCATCTAAACCTTCTAAGGGTATGACATATTCGAAATACATGCTTCTTTTTTTGCAATGTAGGTTATAATATACTATGCACTCCCAATTTTATGGCAATTAATTTTGTGTTTATTTTGTAATGTCATTATCCTTTGCTCATGCCTGGGTGTGTGAACCATGACTTCCCCCGAGACCTCCTGCATGCCATATCTAGATTATCTACATTTGTATGTTGGATCACATCAAAAGAGATTCATATCCTTAGCATTCCATGGTGGCATCTAGAGATTGTTTGTATGTTTGAAAATGAACTGCCCATAAGTTTCATTGACTTAGAGGTCTATCTTCTAATTCACCTAGTTGATGCGGTTGAATTAGTCGGGGTGGCCTCTCCCTATTGGAAGTTCTTCTTAGATATACATGAAAAAATTGAAGGGGTTTGTTCGACAAAGGGAAAAACTCGAGGGGTCTATGGAAAAAGGATGTATTCTATATGAGTCAATCTATTATGCTAGTAAGCGCATCAAGCAAATTGGTGATGCACTAGGTGCACTGGTTTGGAATGACAAATAGAATGAGGACAAAAGGGAAGGGGAAGTACTTCAAATGAATGGAAAAGGGTGCATGGTAAAGAGTAAGTGGCTTATCTTTTGTCAAATTTCCACAAAGTAATTATAGACATTAAACTTCACAATGTATATATGATCTCATACTATTTGTTTTGATTTCATGTATACATCAACAAATTAAAAAAATGATGGCATCGATAAATCCGTTCTTTACAACATGGAGGAAACACAGTCATGGATCACATTGTATGAAAAGTAAAGAAAGAAATAAGACCATGACAAGAAAGAGCTCAGATTGTTGGACAGTAGAAGCATGCCTTATCTTGACCATTTAACAACAAATATGCAAAAAGATTTGTACAAATAGTTGGCAGGTCGACCTATCATAGAGAAAGATGGCGTGTTTGGTCTTACCCACATTACGAAGAGGATGCACTCAACATAGAGGTTGGGTAAAACAATTATATAATAATCTCTCTAATTACACTTTTCAATTTATAATGCACATTTGAATTACAACATGCATTACGTTTTTATTAAAACTAGGGTTATTAGACATATGGCATTGTCCTATATTCACATTTTTACAAGTGTATTTGTTCCCATATATATGGGCATATGGACATCATTTTTACATTGAGGATGTCGATTATGGACGTGTCACACTAGAGTGTGGAGTGGAGATTGAGTTCTAGTCGTGTTGGCCACCATGTCCAAAACCTAATATAAGGGAAGTTATGCTATATTGGGAAGATACAAGAGATGGTGCAAATTGGATTCTCGTCTTTCTAATGCATTATTTTTAGGTGAAAGTATTAGGATATATTAGACCGGAGTAATGTAAAGGAAGATTGCGACAATGGGCTAACATATATCAACTCTAGAAGGGTGTGGGATGAAGCTAAGGAGCCTTACATTTTCCCAAAGCACTACGACCAAGTGTTTTCTTATATGGATGTGTTGGATAAGGATTAGTGGTTCATACTAAGACACGATTCTAGTCAAAACATCTTTTTGAGAACAACAATGTTATAATGCAAAGCAAGAAAAATAAGCAGGGTGATGACAACAAAGAGTGATATGTACATGTTTTATTTCAACATTTATATTGTGGATGTGGCATTTTACCAGCGTAGATCCATCTTAACTCCAGATCTATCATGCACCGACAGGGTTTGAATCCCTCATTATGCAAACCTTTTTTAGAGTGCAAAAACTCAAGGAAAAGTTTGCACCTTGAGGGATTTGATCTCTAATCTATGCATGATATATCCAGAGTTAAGATGGATTTACGTTGGTGATAAAACTATATTAGATGTGTAATCATAGAAGATGAATGCCACCACGATTATAAGAAAACATGTAAAGATAAACAAATTCCATGATATCCATATCAAGTAATTAATTGGACATAGCCAAACTTGCATTCATTTGAGAACAACTAGAATTTCATACTTGGACAACTAGAATATTCCCTAGACGACACACATATCCCATATTGCAGAGCAAGAAGTATCCAAGTTTCATTAATATTTATAGTTTTAATTAATTGGAATATATAATCTTTGTTTTGAACTTTAGGTTAGGACCGACATTGTATATTTTTTTTACTTAATATTTTATTATTTTATTAATGTGTCACGTGTCAACTGAGTCTAAGTTGAGCACAAAATTACACTTCTCCCTCATACTGGGCTGTAGAAAGCGCCTCTCGGCGCAATGCTTGTTACCTATAATTGGCCAATTATATATTTTTAATTCATTTTATGATGGTGCGAATGAAAAGATAATAACCATTTACAACCATCACATTTAAAACAAATTGAACAATACAAGCATAAAAAGTGATTTTGATATATATTTCTTGTAAACAATAAACTATATCGTTGCAATTATTTGTGTTACTTCTTTTGATTACTTGAAAGATTATATTATATCTTTGCCTTATGATTATTGTGCACATACATTACACCATCCATAAGTACTACATTCTATATGTCAGATTTCACCGTTGTTATACATGTCTCACTACAATGTATATTGTAATTGTTTTTAGTTCAAACTACTTTGACATCAATTATTTTTTATTTAATTTACCTATGTAATGTTTTGTAATGTTAATGTATAAATTATATATTAAATTAAATCAATTATTTTTTATTTAATTTACCTATGTAATGTTTTGTAATGTTAATGTATAAATTATATATTAAGTTAAAAAAATAGATTTTCCAATTTTAATTGTTGCTTAGTTTTAATTTGACAAATTTTATGTGGTTTAAAAGAGATTTATCAAGAAAACAAAATCATCTTAAAAAATTTAAAAAATCAAAAGCAATTCATAGGACCAAGTATTGAGAGGTATTGTTGTTGCTTGCGTGACATAACTTGGTAAAATTATTTGTTTTAATGCTTATTTAGTTATACACGTACATGTTATTGGTTTGTAATTGTATTTGTTTTTAGTTCAAATATCTTTGCATACTAAGACAAAATATAACTAAATTTCAACTTTAAAAAATAAATTGATAGTTGACTTTCAATATTTACGACAAATCCATTTGTTTGTCGAACTGTTTTTATATTATGACCAAGGGTATTATGAATACAATAATGTAATTATTATATTATAATATCTATATTGACAAAATATTATTGGTATACCTAGGATTTGGCTGGATTTTTCTTTTGATGATGCTAAAAATAAGATTAATTCCTCAAAGGTAAGAAAGAGAACAATGTTAGAGGATAGAGAGGCAACCTGGAGGTTAAAAAGCAGGGCCACCTGATTGCAAAAGGGTGATGAAAACACCAAGTTTTCCCAGTATTTTGATAACCACTAGAAAAAATGTCAATGCTACTCGGAAGTTGAGAAATAGAGAAGGTAAGGATGTTGGGCCAACTTTGATCCAGATGGATATAGGTGGGCACCCACCTATTCCACTGGCTCAAAACAGTTTTTCATTCTGCCAGTTTTCTTGAAATTTTTCTACAGTTTTTTCGCATCCCAAACTTCTGGGGCCGTTTTGAGGCCCTAAACGACGTTTTTTTGGCAATTTAAGGGGCCAAAGGTGTTCTTTGGCCCCATTCAAAAGTTGTAAATCTCGGATAGACCTTTCCAACGGGCTACCGGGTGCCCCAAATGGAGATCGTATGCAAAATTTATGACCCCGAGAAGTTGACTGTTCAACTAACCACCTTGGGGCCGCAAACTTTATGACGGTTTATCTTCTAGGGTTAGGTTTTTGGATGTTTGGGATTCTTTCCCTCATGCTTATGATAAATAGTCCATTTCAGTCTCTTTTTGTATTCAGCTTGTCATGAATGAGCGTAGCCGCCACATCTCTTCTTAGAGATATAACTACCACCATTCTAGCTGATTTTATTTTACAGTTTGTTCTTTTTCATTAATTTAATAGAATCTGAGTTTGTTGTATCGCTGTGTTTCTTGCCATATATCTGTGTATGTGAATATATATGCTCTTTCATTTCGTTCTCACATAAATCCAAATCAAACTTTGAAGACCTGGCCACACTTGGGATATAATATTTTGAAGTTCTTTATAAAGATGACAATAGGGTGAACATTGCATAAATTGTTCGCATGACATCCTATTTCCCAAATTTTATTTTGAATGGGGATAATAGAAGAATGATGGATGAGGTTTCAAAGATTGAACTAGAGGAGTTCTTCATAGACTCAACAATTATAAAAGTCCTAGCCCAGTCAGATGACCAATTGAATTCTTCCTTGGGTTTTATGAGATCATTGGCGAAGGAGGGTCATTAAGGAATCAAGAACAGATTGAAGAGTGATTGTAGATTTAATCTCAGCCTTTTTTGCCCTGATCTCAAAATATGATAACCTTGTGCCTTTTGATGAATACATGCATGTCTCCTTATGCAATTATGTATACAAAATAATTGTTAAGGTGATAGCAATGAGGGTAAAAGACATTCTTTCAAAGTTGATTAGATGAGCAATTTCATATTCTACCGAGTCAATAGATCCACAAGGCGAGTGTTGTTGTGCATGGGGGTTTGCATTTGATCAAACCAAGAAAATGTATGATACATTACTCAAAATAGACCTCACAAAAGCTCATGATAGGGTTAATTGGAATTATTTGGGGTTTATTCTGATTCACTTAGGGTTTTGTATATAGTCTGTAACTTGGGTAATAAATTGTGTATCCATAGTTTCATTCACTACCTTTTTTTTAACAATAACGGTTAGAGAGGTTTATATTAAACAGGTTGAGGTTAAACCAAAAAAACTAAGAAAACATAGTGCATTGCAGTTCCAAAATGCCTTGTACAAGCACAAGGACTTCAAAATCACCTCAGCCCTATATATCCAGATAATTCTTGCCGCCTTCCTATTAAAATTGTTATTGTAACGAGCTAAGTGGAACTGAGAAACGTTGGATTACAAGGATAAAAGAACATGTTTCCCAACATCTCATAGAACGTAGACCCCATCGGGACAAGTCATGGAAATTTCGTATGTCTCTAAAAGATTTCACCAATTGGCTGGAACAATAACTTGTTTCAATTTTGTTCTTCGACGGTGCTTCTAAAGGAAATATGGGGAAAGTTGGAGCGGGAGGGGTGATTCTCTCCCCTATTGAACCAATTGAATATTATTACCAGGGTCTCGGACACGCCACAAACAATCAAGCTGAGCAATTGTCTTTGTGGCAAGGGATTATCCAACTCAAGAAAAAAGACATCAGAATGACCTATGTGATTGGGGACTCTCTCCTCACGATCTCAAACCTACGTTTAATTCAAAAAGGCAAATATAAAGTTCACAGGATCTAATAAGCAGAGTCTTTGGACTAAGCACCTAGTTTACCTCCATAACCTTTTTCCACGTTCTTCATGAACTTAACAATGAGGCTGACATCCAAGCTAACAAAGGCCTTATGCGAGACTATGGATAGCTTGTATCTTCGAATGGGAACTTGGAAATTACTTACCATCCTTGAAGGATTGCTTGATAAATATGTAGCCAATAGGTGTCCGATCGATCTTGTTTTTTGGGAATTTAAAGGGGAAGTTTCTGTTGATTACTTTGTATCTATGATTACCAAGTTATGGGAACTTATTGAAAAATTATCGTCATAACATAATTTTGGCTTGTGCTTTCTTTCGTATCTAGATCATAATGAAAATAAAAAATATTGACTTGATGAATATTTAGTCTCAATACCTGGTGTTCCCTCCTTTGTATCAAGCTTGGACAGAGGAAATACTATCTCAGTTTGCTTTGTACTAGATAATTCGAGCTCACAGTGTACACTCCAATTGGTATGGAATTCAAGAACCATCAGTTTTCAACAAGCTCTATGATCCAGGTCATGTCCAGGAATCATGAAGGGGACAACAATTCGACTGAATGAGTCGGCTCTGTTATGGCGGAAACAATAAGAAGCAGGATTACACTACACAGATAAACACAAATACACACAGACAATATGCAGGAATGCGACTGTTCTTCTCTATTACTTGCAAAATAGATAGATTGATGTATGTTACAATATTATACATGCTTATATAGATTCTGAGACGCTTGGGTGCCTGCCCGTTACGTTCTGTTAACACTAGAATTGTCTCTAGTTTTTTGTGTGTTTGTCTTTAATATTTTTACTTGATTTTTCTCTTTCTATGTTATTTCATTTGTTTTTTTTTAAGTTATTTTGATTTGTTTCAAATTTCCATTTTTATGATTTCGAATACTTTATACATAATGGCTTATGTAGGTAATATTTCATTTCAAAATCTTTTAGAATAATTTCCCATGTATTTTCTAAGGTTATATCCAAAGTCTAACCTATACTATTAAGTTACATGCCAAATTGTGCATTGAGTGTTTCCTACAGCGCAACCCCCAAATTTTATACACTGGCGTGTAAAATTAGTCACAGCAGATCTAATGAACAAGTAAATCAATCACAACAGATGAACATAGAAAATATGGTGTAAAACTGTGCAAGAACATGCATCAGTGCTCAATATCCCAATAAGGGTGAATAATTACAATACAATTATCTGACAATGAGTGAGCAATTCGAATTAACCAAGGAGGTCATTTGAATTAACTGAATGGCATAGCTTGGCTCCAACTAGGAGTCCTCATCATCAATCAGTGGTGGTCATCAATGCACAAGTCACGGTCAAACAGGTGTCAAACTAAGTCTAACTGACTGTAATAAGTGTAACTGATGGTAAGTGGCACTAATCTAGGGATGGAGGCTCAATGGAGGGCGCATGAGGATTTAACTGCACTCAGAATTGTCAGTCATGTCTCATCGGAGGTCAATCGGAGTGATAACTGAAGTGTAACTGGACTGGTAGGTGAGAAAGGTGTTAAAATTCAATATGCTAAGACAGAAAATAGCAGCATTACATTCCATTTCACAATAATAGCATATACAGGATCACTGAAGAAACAACAAGCACAGCATAAACACAAGAGACAAAGATTTATCCTGGGAAACCCTCATGGGGTAGAAAACCCAGCAAAGCTTCCTCAATATAGATGACCAGCAATATACAAAGATGAAACCCTGAGACATGATCTCCTCCTCCACAATAGCAGACCTCTCCTCCACAAGTGCACTTTCCTCAAGTGAGTGAATGTGTATAATGAGGAACACACCTCCTCTATTTATACACTACTCTGATATGTATTTTACACAAGTACATGTAGGCTCGTATTTAACCATTAGGTTAAATACCCCATTATAACTGACTGGGCCGACCCCTCTAGGGTGGTCTAATAACCCTTTTACCCACATAACACATACAGGGCCGACCCCCACTAGGGAAGTCTAATAACCCAATTTACCACATTCCGACGGAGGAATAAACATCTCCGGATATACAATAAGATCTTCACGGAGGAATGAATCATCTCCGGAATAATAAAGTACAAATATAATATTCTTTGAAGTTACAATATCTCAACACTCCCCCTTAACGAGAAGGATATTATAACAGCATCTGCACGAGCAAGGAGTCATCAACATCATACATGATACATCTATAAATCATTGGAAGCTTTCTCAACATCATCAGTAACTCAACCAGTTACTGGAATATCTTCAATACTGGAACATCAACATCTTCAGTACTGAGTCTTTATCTTCTGCAGCACTCAAACAACTACAGCAACATCAATATCTGAATCCTCACGATTGTCAGCATCGCCATCACACGATCATCAGCATCGTCATCACATGATCAACAGCATCGTCATCTCACTATCATCAACATCGTCATCACACGATCATCAACATCGTCAGCTCACGATCATCAGCATCGTCATCACATGATCATCAGCATCGTCATCTCACGATCATCAGCATCGTCATCATACGATCATCAGCATCTGGATCATCTCGATCTACAGCATCTGGATCATCACGATCTACAACATCTGGATCATCTCGATCTACAGCATCTGGATCATCTCGATCTATAGCATCTGGATCATCTCATCTACAGCATCTGGATCATCTCGATCTACAGCATCTGGATCATCTCGATCTACAGCATCTGGATCATCTCGATCTACACCATCTGGATCATCACGATCTACAGCATCTGGATCATCTCGATCTACAACATAAGTATCATCAACCATACAAGTACATTAATCAATACATGTATCATCAAAAGTATGTATTCTCACCAATACATCTATCATCAAAACATGTATTCTTACTAATACATATATCATCAAAAGCATGTATTCTCACTAATACATCTATCATCAAAAGCATGTATTCTCACTAATACATCTATCATCAAAAGCATGTATTCTCACTAATACATCTATCAATACAAGTATCCACACTGATACAAGTATACACAATAGCAGCATACCCTGCAACACACATGATCCAATTACGGGATGGTCAATCCCTCTCACTTTAGGACATAGGTCCAAGGATGATACAATCCTGATCCACTTATGGGATGATCAATCCCTCTCAATTTAAGACATCTCTCATGTCTATGGATGATGCAATCCAGATCAACTTACAGGATGATCAATCCTTATCCTTTTAAGACACCTCACCATGTCTAAGGATGATGCAATCCCGAATCAACTTACAGGATGATTAGTCCTTATCACTTTAAGACACCTTACCATGTCTAGGGACGATGCAATCCCAATCTACTTACAGGATGATTAGTCCTTATCACTTTAAGACACCTCACCATGTCTAGGGATGATGCAATCCCAATCTACTTACAGGATGATTAGTCCTTATCACTTTAAGACACCTCACCATGTCTAGGATGATGCAATCCCGAATCAACTTACAGGATGATTAGTCCTTATCACTTTAAGACACCTTACCATGTCTAGGGACGATGCAATCCCAATCTACTTACAGGATGATTAGTCCTTATCACTTTAAGACACCTCACCATGTCTAGGGACGATGCAATCCCAATCTACTTACAGGATGATTAGTCCTTATCACTTTAAGACACCTCACCATGTCTAGGGACGATGCAATCCCAATCTACTTACAGGATGATTAGTCCTTATCACTTTAAGACACCTCACCATGTCTAGGGACGATGCAATCCCAATCTACTTACAGGATGATTAGTCCTTATCACTTTAAGACAAGTCTCATGTCTAGGGACGATGCAATCCCATCACGTACATTTTGAACCCAGTTCATGGACGATGCAGTCCTCACGTACATTTTGAACCCAGTTCATGGACGATGCAGTCCTCACGTACATTTTGAACCCAGTTCATGGACGATGCAGTCCTCACATACATTTTGAACCCAGTTCATGGACGATGCAGTCCTCACGTACATTTTGAACCCAGTTCATGGACGATGCAGTCCTCACGTACATTTTGAACCCAGTTCATGGACGATGCAGTCCTCACGTACATTTTGAACCCAGTTCATGGATGATGCAGTCCTCACGTACATTTTGAACCCAGTTCATGGACGATGCAGTCCTCACGTACATTTTGAACCCAGTTCATGGACGATGCAGTCCTCATGTACATTTTGAACCCAGTTCATGGACGATGCAGTCCTCACGTACATTTTGAACCCAGTTCATGGACGATGCAGTCCTCACGTACATTTTGAACCCAGTTCATGGACGATGCAGTCCTCACGTACATTTTGAACCCAGTTCATGGACGATGCAGTCCTCACGTACATTTTGAACTAGTGGTTCCGGGATGATGCAATCCCCATCACTTTATTCTCGAAGACCATACGTCTACGGATCAATTCAGGGACCAAGGTCCGGGGATGATACAATCCCCACTTCTCGGAGACCTTACGTCTACGGCTCTCTTTAGGACTGAAAGTCCAGGGATGATCCAATCCCCTCAACTGTCCACTAAGGACTTCATTCTCGGAGACCTCACGTCTACGGCTCTCTTTAGGACTAAAAGTCCAGGGATGATCCAATCCCTTCAACTGTCCACTAAGGACTTCATTCTCGTAGACCTCACGTCTACGGCTCTCTTTAGGACTGAAAGTCCAGGGATGATCCAATCCCCTTAACTGTCCACTAAGGACTTCATTCTCGGAGACCTTATGTCTACGGCTCTCTTTAGGACTAAAAGTCCAGAGATGATCCAATCCCCTCAACTGTCCACTAAGGACTTCATTCTCGGAAACCTCACGTCTACGGCTCTCTTTAGGACTGAAAGTCCAGGGATGATCCAATCCCTTTTCTTTCTCGGAGACACCTGTCTACGGCTCACTTTAGAACAAGTGTTCAAGGATGATACAATCCCCACATGTATTCTCATCAATATACTATCGATCCTGGGAACCCATACAGAACCTGATTCACACTTCTTCTTTAATTGCACCATTAAGAGAATGGTCTTATCTAGCCACTTGGAGCAAGCATCTCATCATGATTCTCTTCCTCTTTCTAAGAGAATCTTCTAGCCACAAGCCTTCTATATTTTGTTTGATTTGTAAATCTTCTTGTTGAACATCCATCACTTGTTCGGTGTTCATTATTCTTCATGATCTTTCCTACAAAACAAAATTAAGTACATGATTAGTAATCCTTCATAATCATGAAATCATGATAACCTATTATGCATACAGATATCATTTAAATAGTTATGCAACTATCTTGACCAATACTTTGGCACAACACTTTCCCATATCCTGTATGCATACAGTGGCTATCTAGATGCCTTCCATCTCCACCAGAACATACTATCGAGAGTGTGCACAACTCTCAGTATGTCAGCAAAGAGGTTTCATTCTAGACAAGCAACAATGGAATGTTTGTCCAACTTACCAATCATATGCATATTAGTAGTATACTGTTCAATGTTCTATGAATATTTACACTCAGCATGATACATTATGCGAATACAAATATGCATACAACCTATTACAGGCAATATCATTTACTATTTCAAATAACAACTCAAATACTTATCTTTTATGTTTGTGTGGTTGCCTCCCGCTTGATCTTCTGTATGTCTTTTGAACTTCTATTCATTCTGTACCACTGTGCATGTTCAAGTGTCATCCTCATGATCTCATACACAAACATACACCCATTAGTATGTTCTAAATGTTATCAAAACATTATATTTCTAAATAATCTTGAAAATGTATAGTCATGATTATAGTTAATAAACATTAGTATTCAAGATTTCAGGGAAGTCTTATTTTACTCATGCATATCATCAATCAAGATAAAAGACATAATATGCATAATCCCTTGATTACTAACTTTATGAATAAGCATAACCAATCATACCAAGTATACTTATATAAGGGATCCCAATACAAGGTAAGATTCTTAACATGACATAGGAAAACATACCTGGATTAGTATACTTGCTTAGTTATGTACAACATACCTAAACAATCTCTTCAATGATTTAGAGATCCTGAGCTAGAACCTGCATGTCTCATATAATATAATAAAGTCATACATACCTTGTAAGTAGAACAAAGATTATGGATGAGTCTTTGTCTTCATGATGTCATGGTCATGGAACTTGATTTGTCCTTTGTGATGTACCTATATCTTGTTAGCAGACAGCATCAACCTCACACAACACCATAATGCATTAGTACAATCATATAGCCCTAATCAATGAATGTCTTTGATCATTCACATGCATTCATATTGTTACTAGGGTGATAACACAATTCTAACATTAATCAAGATTGTACTAGTAAATAATATGAAGACAACATACCATAAACTTAATCATGAACAAATATCAAAACATACCTCGATGAGTCATACCTGTCGAGATCGCTTGTAATCTCCTTATGTAAAGCCTTAGCCGCATCTCCCTCTGAAATAGGAACTCCTTCACTTATGTAGGTGACCAATCCATCTTCTTCTAGGATTAACCCTATCCACTTGATTTGCAAGAACTGGACCTGGAGCTGGATATGGGTTTGTCAAAGAAACCCCAAAAATTCAAACTTTGAATTTCAAACTTCCGAAAGGATAGAGATATGCGCCTTGATGAGCTGATCAAACTGATATATTCAGAATTTGAAAACTGCAAAGTTTTACTCCTCAATTTTGCCTTTGAAACTTTCGGATTCACTGGACGTGACCCTGAACTGGGGTTTGATGAAGCCCACTCTTTTGCCCCATCAAAAAGTTTGATCCAAAGCTCTAAGCTTCTATTTTTCTAAGGAGCTTCCAGCCGTGGTCACAGATTTCAAAAATTCCCATTTTTTACAGAAGCCCTAATTTTCCGCTTTTCTGATCAAAGTCCCGAACTAGGGTCTAATCAAGCCCGGCCTTCTGCCCAACCAAAAATTCTGATCTTGGTCTCTAAATTTCTATTTTGATGAGTAGCATCCAGCCGTGGTCTCCGATTACAAAAATTCCAACTTTCTCCAAAGCCCTAAATTCCGGAAGTCATGAATGAAGGTACCAAAAAATAATTCTATTTTGACAGAAATATGTACCTGATTGTTTCTGGTGTAACTCTGAAATTTTTGATCCACAGGGTCTGAAAAAGTTTCCTGAGATAGCCTGACCTGTTATATTTCCATCCTGACAGGTCTGACCTCAATTGGATTCTCTGAGAGAGAGAGTTATGCCAAATGTCGCAACGTGACCTGTTTTGGGAAAATACAGGAGAGCGAACTTGTACGGCGTGCCACGTGTCACTGTTTGAACTTCGGCCTCTGAAAACGTTTTTTGAGATAGCTCGGCCTGTTATCTTTCCATCCTGATAGGTCTGACCTCAATTGGATTTTCTGAGAGAGAGTTATGCCAAGTGTCGCAATGTGACCTGTTTATGGGATAATACAGGAGAGCGAACTTGTATGGAGTGCCACGTGTCACTGGTTCAACTTCGGCCTCTAAAAACGTTTTCTGAGATATTTCAGACTGTGTACTACCTGTCACTTTTTACGAAATTTCATTTGGATCTTCCTAGCCCAAGATATGACCTTTTTCCCAAGGTCACCTGATTTTGACTCACATCTGGAAGAGGCAGAAACCCTATATTGTACAGATCATAAATCACAAAGTACAACGAATTAGAGGTTGTCCTTTGGACACAAGGTACCTGGATATTTTAGCTTCGTCCTGTAACAATTTCAGATCCGAAAACTTCGCCAAAACGGATTTATAGCGAAAGTTCTACGATGACTGGTTTTTGCTATGTAAAACCCTAACCTTCAAATTGTCGTAAGTAAAGCAAGTGTCTTTAGTGCCATACCTTGTCTTCCTTCAGGTCAGCTCTGATACCATGTTAAAATTCAATATGCTAAGACAGAAAATAGCAGCATTACATTCCATTTCACAATAATAGCATATACAGGATCACTGAAGAAACAACAAGCACAGCATAAACACAAGAGACAAAGATTTATCCTGGGAAACCCTCATGGGGTAGAAAACCCAGCAAAGCTTCCTCAATATAGATGACCAGCAATATACAAAGATGAAACCCTGAGACATGATCTCCTCCTCCACAATAGCAGACCTCTCCTCCACAAGTGCACTTTCCTCAAGTGAGTGAATGTGTATAATGAGGAACACACCTCCTCTATTTATACACTACTCTGATATGTATTTTACACAAGTACATGTAGGCTCGTATTTAACCATTAGGTTAAATACCCCATTATAACTGACTGGGCCGACCCCTCTAGGGTGGTCTAATAACCCTTTTACCCACATAACACATACAGGGCCGACCCCCACTAGGGAAGTCTAATAACCCAATTTACCACATTCCGACGGAGGAATAAACATCTCCGGATATACAATAAGATCTTCACGGAGGAATGAATCATCTCCGGAATAATAAAGTACAAATATAATATTCTTTGAAGTTACAATATCTCAACAAAAGGCGCCCTTCTTCAGTGGAAGGTGAGAACTGGGCGCATGACAGGCTAGGAGGTCTAAATCTGAGTGGAAAGTAGCTCCCGAGTGCTAGGAGACTAGGGACTAGGTGCCGGAGGTACCGTACTGATGACTAAGCAACATGCGGATGCATGCAAAATGCAAAGTACATAAGTGAATCGTGAGATATCCTAACACCCCCCCTCAAGCTATAATATGATGTAAAAAATAAAATGTAGGGCCCTGGTTACTGAGACCAAAGGTCACCCCAATACAATAATCCAAATAAAGAACAATCCATGAATCGAGGAAATGGAGAAAACCTCATGGGAAACCCCCCCCCTCAAAATGGACTATAACACACCAAAAGATTTAACTGCTCCAAAATCAAGTAGATATGTCTGGAGGTATCTTACTCTTGGGAGTAAATGGATCATGCTCCAAAAATATGTGCTTGAATTCTCCATCTGTGGATGCAAGCGAATGTGGAGGCTTTATGAACTTGCTCTTCATACCGAAAATGGTGAGAACAAATCTGAAAATATGAGGATGATCCTGGAACCTGTGATTCGAACCAAGTGAGGTAGGAATAGCTCCAATCGGATCAAATAGATCTTGAAACTTGAACTTCTTATCAGTGGAAGTTAAATCAGCTCCAAGATTCGACAAATGGTTTCTTGAGATCTACTTTGAACCAACAGGGGTGAGATCAAAACCAAAATCAACAAAAATTGCATGAGAATTGAACTAAAGTGAATGGTAGTGCTTTTCATCTTCAGTAAAACTCCGAGAAACTGTGCAAATGATAGAACAAAAGTTTATAGGAGGCATGTAATCAAGGAGGACGAATGCTTCACCTACAAAATCAGATTTTACTTCCAAAACATCAAGTAGATCATTATTCTGCATGCTGACAAACTCATGTGAAAGAGAGGATTCAAGAACCTATTCGGAATCTAGAGTATGAGTTGGTTTATCTTGCTCAGAATTCGAAATAGAAGACTTTGAGATAATTAGTGTTGAATCTAGAGTATGAGTTGGTTTATCTTGCTCAGAATTCGAAATAGAAGACTTTGAGATAATTAGTGTTGAATCTACAGTTTCTTCTTCATCTTGAACAATGGATGAGGCCAAGACATAATCGGAGAGAGCACATAAGGAGATCGCACTGGACTTGTTCTCCATAAGGCTATCATGATCCTCTTCTTCTTGCTTTCCAAATTCTCTATTGAGGTTGGCCCATAGATCTCTTGGATTTTCAGCAGTAGTATTGAGGTAGCGCATACAAGGAGACATAGCAAGACATATTGTCCCAAAAGCTCTGTCACAATCATTAAGCCAATCATTCTCCTCTTCATCGGAATCAAAATGTCTTGTAATACCAATACACATATCAAAGAGACATTGCCTCTTCAAGCATGCAATCATCTTTGGTTTCCATTCTGTTGTTGCAGCAACATCCCCCCCAAGTTTTGTACATATTGGGGCCCCTCCTTTGCATTTTACTAGAAGGACTACCTAAAGAAGTTAAGTCTCCTTTTGACTTAGTTTTTTTGTTTGTTTGTTTCAACTAAGGAATCTGCTTTAAAATTGAAGTTTTTCTTCTAAGTCAAAACTCACGATTCTCTCCCAAAACTGCAGAAGAAACTTAAATTTCTCTCTCGAAACTAGGGAAGAACTCAGCGAGCTCTCCCGAAACTGCGGAAGAAACTTAAAATTCTCTCCCGAAATTGCGGAAGAAACCAGGATTCTCTCCCGAAATTGCGGAAGAACCCAGGATTCTCTCCCAAAATCGCGGAAAGACTTAAAGTTACTCACTGGAACAGCGAAAACACTTAGCGTTTTTTTTTTTTAAGTTTCAGAAGAACTTAAAATTGCCTCTCGAAACTGCGGAAGAAACTTAAATTTCTCTCTCGAAACTGGGGAAGAACTTAGCGAGCTCTCTCGAAATTGCAGAAGAAACTTAAAATTATCTCCCGAAATTGCGGAAGCTTTCGCCAAATGTTGCCGTAGTAAGTTGTCCCCAGGTTACTCGACCATTTATATTTCGATAAAGAAAAAACTTAAACAAAGTTATTTGTGAATTGCGGAAGGACTTGCTGAGTCTTTCCGAAACTTTGGGACGACTTGGCAAAGCCGGCCGCGATAAGCTTCCGAGAGAGTGTATTTCGGAAGAACTCACAAAGTGCTCCCGAAACGCCGAAACGACTCGCCATTTTTTTTTCGCCACTGCGAAGTGTTGTTTTTTGTCTCTTTTCCGCAATAAAGTTTCCCGCCTTTCGGGAGAAACTCCTGAGTTATGGCCGCAACTACAGACGAAACTTGTGAGTCCGCCCCGCAATCGACGATTGCGCTTAAATGCCAAGTCGGCTTGAAAAGACCGCACCGTACGAGCATTAAGCCCCGTTTTAAATCACCACCTACCCGTTTAAATGCCCGCACGTGTCTAACTTTATATAAGAACGGTGGGGTTTTGTTGGTCCCATTGTTAGTTTGTTATTCGAAGAACGCCGTTGGGAAGACCGCGTTAGCTCGCTCCATCTCAACGCATCCACCACCGTGTCCACCTCACTCCACCACTGTCTCGTCTCCAAGTAGGTTTTTTAACCGTCATCTTTGTCTCATCTTCACATCGAGTTACTTTTTGGGTTTTTTCCCGTTTCATAACGTGGCCGGTAGACATTGGTAGCATAGATCGTTTTTTTTTTTTTACGGCCGTCGTGGCCCCATAGGTTTCTCATTCCTACCGACTGAGAGCCGTAGCCATGACCATCCAAACTTCATACTGGCTGTAGACCATCTCGCAAGTGTTATCAATGACAGTAGTGGTCGGTTGAGGTACTCAACCACTCACCTATTCGGCTCAGTTAATGACTGTGGAAAACAGTTCCTTGTTTTCGTTGTTTATTCATAGGATTTTTCCACTCCAGGCCAACCCACCATTGACCATTAGGAGTGCTACGATGAAGGGCATCCTGTCTCCAAGGACTAGGAAGGAAGTAGGTTTTTTCCATGTCGTATGCTTACCTTTTCAGAAGCATTCCAAAAGTTCCTGACTAGGCATTGTCTCCCTAGAATAATCAATTCTGAGGACCATATTTCATTTTATGGAATGATCTATGTTTAGTTTGCTTCCCCAGCATGCAACTTTATAATTTTGTCTATATTTATCACTAGCATGTTAAATTTTTCCTACTCTATGTTACACTCTCATAACGTGTTGCAAATTTTGTAATGATTCACATTTGGTTGCTGGCAGGGATAAGCCACGATGCCAAAACGTAGTAGAAAGAAAACTAAAGTGATGGAACCAGAGCTAGTGCAACTAAGAACTAAAATTATTTTTCAAGACACTAAGTGTACCGCCGGCGTTCCTCCCGAGGTCCGTTGGGGAGATGTTTACCGGATGATCAGGAACCAGGATATCCCAGATGTATTATTGGAGGAAGAACAAATATACCTCAACATCAGAACTTTCGGCATAGCGAGGGCTTCTATTCGCCCTAAATTGTTCCCATGCTCTGAAGTGTTCGGATGGATACTGGAACATGCCAACCAGCAAACAAGAGTGTTGCATGACAGCAAGGGAGAGCCTTTCGCTTCATTCCATCCAGCATATATTGCAGCAGCCTACAAATTCTCATGTCCCCAACAAGCTCTAAGTGATGAATGGTTGGATAAGATGAATAATACTGAGATGGCCAAAAAATTGTTGGTCACAGGCAAGCAGCTGAGGAAGAGAGATAATGATGAATATGATGTTCAGAGCCTAAGACCTCCTTTTAGGTTAATCGCCCTGATGTTATGCAGAATTTTTGGCATGCCCAACGACACTGTATATAGGATACAGTGGGCTCCCATCATCCATTTCATAGCATTCAAAGGAACTGTGTTTGATTGGGCTACTATCCTTTCGGACAGTTTGGCATCCACAGTGGCCGCTGCAAGAGAAGGTCTGGCCTTAAAAAAGTTAAAATTTTACATGTCTTCCTATCTCATTGACTGCATTTTGGCCAAGCTCTCTTTCCCCAGGCTAGGTTGCACATGGGATAAAGCCAACAACCCAATCTACACTGCCTATAAAATAATGTGGGCTCAAAATTACAGAGCAAACTATAAGCTTATCTGCGAAGAGTTCATCATGCCTCTGTATGAGCAGATGTTCAAGGAAGAGCCAAATTGTCTATCAGAAAATGCCATGGAGGTCCTGGAAAACTATGGCGATTTTTATTTCTCGTAGCAGGGCACCTACATCAGGATGTTTGGAGGTACCAAAGCGCCATACATTTTGCCAAAATACGCTACTGATTATGTAGTCCTCCAGGAAGCAGTCAGGCAAGTTTTCCTTGATGGAATAGGAAGGGTGCTTAACAAGCAACATAAGGCTTCCTTCCCTCCTTTGCCCTTTTGCGTAGGAGCCTACAAATTCTCAGGGGTTGCAACAGATAAGGAATACGTTCAAGAGCTGAAAGCTTTCCACTTCAGTGAAATGATCTTCCATAGAAATGATAGGCGGAGCAAGGTTGCCGAACATTGCAAGGAAGTATATGCTCATTACTATGATGCAAAGGAAGAAGTGTTCAGAGGCATCAGCAACATGACTGAGTTGCAGATTTGTCGTCAAGGCAGTGGAGCTAGCTCTAGCTCTGCCCCAGCCCAAGAAGCCAGTCTGCAGAAAGAGAGAGAAGCAGCTGAGGCCCTAGCCCGTGAAGAACAAAGATTGAAAGAAGAAGCAAGACTGCAACAAGAAGCAGAAGATGCAAGGTTGCAGAGAGAATCTGAAGAAGCAAGGTTGCAGAAGGAAGCAGAAGATCGAGAGCAGAGGGAGGAAAGTGAAAATCAACATTGAGCTGAAGAAGAAGAAAGAAGGCGTAAAACTGAAGAGGAACAAAAGGCGGAGGAAGAACTTAAGACCAATGAAGATGCTCAGGCAGGTGGTTCCGACACCCAAGATATGGAAACAGACACATCTCAAGCAGGTGTCCCCGGCACCCAAAATGTGGAAACAGACACATCTCAAGTAGTACAGACCCCACCCATAGAGATAGAAGTACATGTAATAGACCTCCCAATCATCCCTTACACCCCATCAGAAGATCATACTGTGTCCCGATGGGATGAATTTGTGTATTATAAGAAGAGGAAGGCGGTAGTCCTTAAATCGGAAGAGAGGATAAAGAGACTCTTCCAAGAAGATATTGTTACTCGGCGGGAGACCACGGTGATGCAAAATACAAATAAGGCTCCTATAGCCATGGCATCCGCCATTGTGTCAGCAGCAAAAGCAACAAAGGACAACGTGGTCGATATGGTTAGAGAATTTGAGTCAACAAAGAGGAGAGCTCGCATGTTGCAACATACTGTGGCTAATGAGCAGGCTTACAGGAATCTTGTAGTGAATAAATATAATCGCCTGTCTGTTGATCACAAGGAGTTGTCAGATAAGTATCGCCATTTAGAAGAAGAAAAAGAGCACCTGGCAATCCAGATGATGGTTCTAGAAGCAGAAAAGAATGATTCTGAAGCTAGAGTTTTTCATTTGCAAGCAGATAAGCAAGCAATGGTTGATCAATTAGAGTAGGCATAAAGCAGAGCAATAGATATGTCTCCCTTTCATGAGCTGTCCTGTGACATTATGAGACAAATGCAGACCACACAGGAGCTGATTACTGAGGAAGTGTGCAGGCTCAAAGCCATGATGGTTAGATTGAAAGAAGTCAATGCAGAGGCTAATAGGCTTAAGGGAAAATACACTCAGGTTAAAGCAAACATCCTGAGCCAGATGGAATGGAGAGAAGGGAAGGTTGATTTCCCCAAGCATCTCCCATTCAAGTCGGTAGATGATTTTAAAGATGATGTAGCCCTTATGGAATTCTGCAGGAATTGTGGCCTTAAGCTAATGGCTAAGATCCAGGGAACAATTGATAAAAGTAACAGCCTATATCAAAAGATCCATGAAGTACATGATAAGTGCAAGATGAGTTTCCCTCAGTCCCTCGATGAGTTTCCAAGCAAAGAGCAACGTTTATCAGACTTGAAGGAAGAGCTAGGCATTCAAATAGAATATGTAAAGAAGATTGATGTCCTAGCCACTGATGATCTCCATCACTATATTGGGCTATCATCAATATACAGTCATTTGCTTAAAGAAATCCACAAAGCAGCAGTTGCAGAAATTCATGGTGTTGAAGCAGAGCTTGGTAAACATGTGACTTCCCAGAAGATCTTGCTCCCTTCCCCAACAAATGTGGTTATCAGAGACACTGGTATTTGGTTCAGTTACATAGCAGAGGAGGAAAAGAAAGTAGCAGCAGCAGTAGTAGCCAGTCCAAGCACCTCCATCCCAGCAGAAGCGCCTTCCCAAGGGTGAACACGCTGATCCTAAGGCGTTGTTCCTATTTTTCATTTGGTCTCCCTATGATTAGAGCGTAGAATCACTAGACAACTGTCCTTTTCTATTTTTGAGAAATTTTATGTTTTAACAAAAGGGCCACGATTTGTTTATTAAGAGGAAAAGTTTGTAGAGGACATGTGTAAAGAGCCAGGTGGAAGCCCAAGAGGCATTTTGTAAAGATATAAATAGAAGCTTAGGGAATAGTGTAAAGGACTTTTTGCAGGGAAAATATTTTTCTTAACTTGTACGAGCTATCTTGCACTTGCTCCAAGAAAATGAAATTTGCCTAATAAGAGCTTGGAGAGGACGTCTTTTGCATGGAAATGGATGTTGGATGCATGCTGGATTATTCTTGTGACTTTCATATTCTACAGTGAGATCTTTCTTTGCTGTCTTGAATTATTTCTCTGTATTGAATGATCTTACTGTTGCTTGTGCAAATGATTTTTCTCCTACATGAGTAATGGAATGCGTTATATGTGAATTGGAAGCTATCTTTTAATATCTTTTGCCTTCTTGCTGTAGGTATATCTTTATGATTTAATGGCTGTCTGTTGATCTTTAGATACTTCTTCCAGCACATTACTCATACTTATAATTTTGCTCCTTGCAGGGATAGTTTAGGTTTATTTCAGTTTTAGATACAGATTTGTTTCAAGTTCTGCATTTAGATTAAGTTAGCTTAGACACTTGCATATCATTTTAAACCATAAAATCAAAAAGAACAGTGGATCGGGCCATAACCGGTGTAATTGAAGCAAATCTCCAAACCTAACGATTGCCGAAACCGCTAACCGAACGGATTCCCCATACCAAACGGTGGACAATCTAATTGGGATAGTCTACCAGGGAGAATCCCTTTCTGCTTGATGCTGCGATCTTCGGGGCATCAACACATTCATCATAGTTGAATGGAGTAAGAATATTTTGTGAAGAAGAATATTCCATCTCTGCAATATCCAATGCAAATGGAGAAAGTAAGAAACCTGCAAATCACAAGCAAACAAGAACCATTATGGAGCAATAGCTGCAATTGCAGAAAACTGCTACAAAGTGAGCAAAAATTGCTCAATCTTCATGTAGAACACCTGCGGAAAAGAAGTCTTGTCCCTGCCATGGCTCTGATACCATGTAAAATTAGTCACAGCAGATCTAATGAACAAGTAAATCAATCACAACAGATGAACATAGAAAATATGGTGTAAAACTGTGCAAGAACATGAATCAGTGCTCAATATCCCAATAAGGGTGAATAATTACAATACAATTGTCTGACAATGAGTGAGCAATTCGAATTAACCAAGGAGGTCATTCAAATTAACTTAATGGCATAGCTTGGCTCCAACTAGGAGTCCTCATCATCAATCAGTGGTGGTCATCAATGCACAAGTCACGGTCAAACAGGTGTCAAACTAAGTCTAACTGACTGTAATAAGTGTAACCGATGGTAAGTGTCACTAATCTAGGGATGGAGGCTTAGTGGAGAGCACATGAGGATTTAACTGCACTCAGAACTGTCAGTCATGTCTCATCAGAGGTCAATCGGAGGTAAATCAGAGTGATAACTGAAGTGTAGCTGGACTGGTAGGTGAGAAACGTGCCCTTCTTCAGTGGAAGGTGAGAACTGGGCACATGACAGGCTAGGAGGGCTAAATCTAAGTGGAAAGTAGCTCCCGAGTACTGGGAGACTAGGGACTAGGTGCTGGAGGTACCATACTGATGACTGGGCAGCATGCGGATGCATGCAAAGTACATAAGTGAATAATGAGATATCCTAACATGGTGCGCTGCAGAAATCCCGAAATTATGAAGGTTGGTGGAGTTATGATGGCAGGACATAAACGATGTGTTTGATGATAGAAGGGGATGCTTCAAGACACTAATTCATTCTATCATGACACTTGTACAAACTTATGGTGATTACCATTTCATCATTACAGAGTTCTAGATGCCATGAACTCTGCTTTGGTGATTTTGTTTTCCCAGCTATGACACGTAGAGATGGAGGAATTCTTCTTTAATTAAGTTGTTGGAGAATAGGGTTGTAAATTTGTTTAGTGTAACTGAAGATATGGGTAAGAGTGGTAGAAGTGGCATGTTAAGTCGGTTCGAACCGACTGATACCTCCTGGGCAATAGAGTTTCCAGAATGTGCTGCACTTTTCAAAACCGCGGGATGGTTTGTCTTCTTTGAAAGAGTTGCAGGGTTTAATATTAAAGTAACTCATGAATTCGCTCAACATTTCATGGAATATATTGTGCAATTTGATACTTTGAGCTTCGAGTTGTCCGAAGCCCTAGTTGCAGAAGTAGTGGTTGTACCCTCAGAAGGTGAATCATGGTTTAAAAACTCTCCTTTCGAATTTGATCCTAGCATATTTCTAATAGCAGGAGTTGGAAAACTAGACTGGAGTAAAGGCGTCCATATAAAGAATTTTAAACCTAAGTGGAAAGAAGTAATTGGGATTATGCGGAGTTATATCACCTGTGAAGGCCGCTTTGCTTCAATTTTCAATTATCATGTTCGTTTTTTGCAGCATTTAACTCAACAGTCCAAGATGAGTTTACCTTTTTCCCTGTTGAAGAGTCTCCAGAAAATGGCTAAGAAGGTTAAGACTCAAACTAATAGCAGTAACCAGTCACTCTTCCATCATGGTTTAATCAAGTTAATAGTTTGTACAGTGTTACAGAAGGAGAGTCGTAGTTGGGAACACTTTTTGTATTGGTCAGGCTTTGTGATTCAACAAGAAGAACAGGAAAAGAAGCATGTACCTAGTAAACAAACCAAGTTTATAAAGAAGTTTAAAAGAAATGTTGAAGAGGATTCACAGAGTATTGATGTACATGATCATTTGCAAAATGCTAATGTATAAAAAGATTTTCAAAACCCTGAAAATGAAATACAAGAAAGTGTGTTTGAAGCACAGTCTCGGCCTTTCTTGGAAGATAATAAAGGTAAGAGTGTTGCTCTTATTTGTCAAGAGGAAGCTGCTAGTTCGAAACAAGATATGCATAGTTGTAATTTGGAGATGGACAGTCCTGCTATAAATCTTTCTGTTGTGGATACTGAAGAGAAGGTATCTCATGTTCCAAATTTTGAGGCTGATATGAAAGCTCTGAACAAGCTTAGGGAGGTTAAATGGCATCCAAAAACAAGATCCACTAATAAGCTAAGATTAAATATGAGAAGGATATTGGATCCAAAGTTAGAAAAAGAGAAAGTTATAATTATCCAGGATTCCTTGACTGATGAACAGAAAGAAGAGAAAAAATAATTAGAATCTCAGCAACGTCAAAGGGATGTTCAAGAAGATCAACTAATATCACCAAAGCTGGTTCAAGAGGACCATGAAGTTATAGAAGAACAGGTTACTCTCATTCCAGAACAGGGTATGTCTTCAAGAGTTGCATCTGGAGAGAAACTAGCAAAGGATAAGCAAGAAGATGATATGATTTTTGGAAAGTTAGATGTTCCATGGACAGGAGATCATGATTCAACATTACATGGAGAAATGCACATTGATTCCGAGCTGGAGAATTTAAAGTAAGTCATCTAACAACAAAAGACTCAGATACAGTTTATGAGTGGTTCAAATGAGAGATATATCTCTATAAATAACATACTAAGGAAGGATTTGAATGATATTAATGCACACTACCAAGAGCTGATTGTGGCTAAAAAGGCCTTGAAGAGGAAGAGGGAGACTGAAGATCAAGCAGAAGATTTGAGAACAAACTCAGGGTTTGAGCAATAAGAACAAAGAGTTATCAAACATAATCAAAGACTTGGAGACACGGCAGGCTCGATATGAAAAGAAGTCCCATGCCCTGGAAGGCATAGCTATGCTCGCTAAGGCTGCCAAGCAGTTATGAACCACTTCATCTCCAACAGTCTACAACTGTCAAAGTATTTCATTTTTTATTATCATAAAGAATAGTTGTTATTAAGTTGTTTAAAGATTCGAATAGTTAAGTTGTAACTCCTAATTGGAACTGTTCCGAAGATAGGTCTAGAGTTAGTTATCAAACTCATATTTTGTAAAGGTATAAAAGTGGGAAACTTCTTGGGGAAAGGGTTCGATTTTTGGGTCAAGGAGGACTATACTGTGGAAGTTTTTGAGACATTTTCAGACTCATATACATATCTCTCATGTAAGTTTTTGAAAGATTGAGATTGGAATATATATCTATAAGCCATTATTATCTTATTTATTGTTTTTTTTTTTTTTTGATGAGTGTGATCCCACAATTAATGATTTTATTCTTTGTTTAATGTTTTAATCATGGACTGCTCATGTATTGTGGAAAAACCAGTACGGTGTCTATGAATGGATTGGCTTATATTTAATCTTTGAAGTGTTAAATATCTCTTTTCTTTTATGTCTTGCATGATTTAGTTTTTGTATGAGTTTGTACTTGTTTTGAATGTGATTACTTTCTTGATTATGAAATATTCAGACCAATAAACTACAAAAACAAAACCATATTTCATGTTTGTTATGTTGAGATTGTGCTAGCTTGCCCCTTTGTAGTCTAGGGTCAATTTCTAGGACAAACACATTCAGTTACAAAGAAGAAGTTAGAACGGTTCAACAGTTCAACCGTTACAGTCGACTGGAAGACAGAGAGACAGTCTGTTAAAATTTGATAGTCGATGGTCGCATGTCGATGTCGCGAAACTGTAAGGTTGATGAACATGTCAAAGGTGCGGAGTGTGTCGTAGTATGTCGAAGTCAAGACTCGTCGGAGTTGTGTCGAAATCGGAACCTGTTGGAGTTGCTAAGTTTGTCGAGTCGAAATTTGTCAAAGTTGTATCGACATCGATGACTTGTCACAGTCGATGTTAGCATTCGACAACAATGCCAACTACGATGTGGATCAGACCTCCTTCCTTGAGAAACAATGGTCCCCATTGTCTGCTCGCGAAGGTGAGGAAACTTGTCGATTATTTCAGTAACAGAGTACCACTTTCCTTGAGATGGGAGCTGACTGATATTGGCAACCTAAAACAAGGGAACTGTGTTCGTCCTTGTATGGTGTACTCAACATCCTACGATGGTGTCGCAAGGAAGAGGCTCCTAAACATCTGGATGGATGTCTTTGGGCTCTGATGTCGGTAAGTCATTCTGTTCCAACAAGGGTGCATGGTATGGTCGAAGTAGATCCACATTGAATACTGGATGCAGACCCACATATGCAGGAATGTCGAGCTGGAAAGTGTTTTCGCCAATTTGTCGAAGAATACTATACAGACCATATCGCAAAGGTTTTAACTTCTTGAATGGGCCAGTGAAGTGCTCCTTCTTGAGATGTAACTAGACCTTATCCCCAATTTGGAATGAATGAGGAAAACAATGCTTGTTGTATCGGGCCTTAGCTTTCTCATTTGCTCGTTGCAACATGTCTTGTGCTTGTCGCTGGATGTCGCAAATCTGTTCATGAAACTCAGCTCTTCTTTACACATGTGATGGCCATCTTGGAAAATCTGTCGACTACTACTAAGATAGCGTCATGATGATGTTTGGTAGTAGGATACCCTTTCAAGGTTTCCATAGAAATAGATTCACATGGTCGACTAGGAACTGGCAGAGGTGTGTACAATCCCTGTCGTCGATTAGGCGGTTTAGCAATGGCACAAACAACGCATGATAGAATGTACTTGTTGACGTCGGTTTTAAGTGTAGGCCAAAAGAAATACTTCTGTAGAATAGCAAGTGTCTTTTCTACTCCAAAGTGTCCTGTAGTCTTGCTGTAGTGCGCATCCCAAGTGAGCTGCTGTCGGTGCTTATCGGCCGGTACACAAAGTTGTCCAAGCTTGTATAGCAAGGTGTCTTTTAGGAAATTTCGGAGGTCGACGACTTGTTAGTCTATAGCTATCGGTAGACTGCTGAGAAATTGATGTTGTCCTCATACAACTGTGGCCAAGTGGTCGTGTTGTATCCCTGCATACTCATCAGTGTCAAAAGGAGAGTAATGGGTGGTCAACTGAGGCAATCGACAGCGGCGTTAGCTTTACCTTTCCGATACTTAATCACCAACTGGAATTGTTGTAGGTGATTAATCCACTTGAATTGTCGGTTTCTCTGCAACTTTGATTGTGTCAGAGCAAACTGTAGAGGCTTTTGATCAGTGACAATGACCGTTTCCTTGCCAAGGATGTAATGCCTCCATTGCTTGAGAGCTTGCACAATGGCGTACAGTTATTTTTCGTACATCAAGTATCTTCTAACTGTGTCGTTAAAAGTCTCGGAATGAAAAGCGACTGGGTGACTAGACTGAGTGATCAGTGCGCCCAAGGAATAGTCCGATGCGTCTGTCTCAATCTCAAAGGGCTGATGCAAATCAGGTAACACAAGTACTGGTGCAGTGTAGAGCTTGTGCTTGAGTTGTTCAAAAGCTGCTTGTTGTGTTGCTGTCCATTGGAAGACAGTTTTCCCACTTCCCTTCGTCAACTGATTCAAGGGCCAAGTTATGTGATTGAAGCCGAGCATGAATCATCGATAAAAATTCTCCAAACCAAGAAAACTTCTTAGTTCTTGAATGCTCATAGGAATGGGCCAATATTTGAGGATCTGTACTTTGTCACGATCGACGCGAATGCCTGCAGAGTCAATTACGTACCCCAAATATTTGATGCTGGTCATCGCAAAAGAGCACTTGTCCATGTTTAGATAGAGACGATGTTGATGGAGAGTGTCGAGGACTTGTTGAAGATGTCTGACATGTTCTTCCCATGATCGACTGAAAATCAATATATTGTCGAGATAGACAATGACCCATTTGCCGATGAAAGGTCGAAGAAGGTCATCCATATGTCGCATTAAGGTCGCAGGTGCGTTGGTTAATCCGAAAGGCATGACTAACCCTTCAAACAATCCTTCCTTGGTCTTGAAAGCAGTTTTCCACACATCTGAGGGCTCGATTGGAATCTGATGATATCCCGACTTGAGGTTGAGCTTAGTAAAGAATTTAGCACCTTTTAGACATTCAATGAGCTCGCCTATCCGCGACAGAGGGTAGCAATTCTTTGCCAAAATTTTGTTGAGAGCTCTGTAGTCGATGCACATGTGCCAAGTCCCGTCTTTCTTCATAACTAGGATGACTGGACTTCCACAAGGAGAGGAGTTGGGGCAGATATGACCTTTGTTGATTAATTATTGGATCTGTCTGCGAATCTCTTCATTTTCGAGAATGGATCTTCTATAAATAGATGCGTTAGGAAAAGAAGAACCAGGGACAAGTTCAATGGAGTGTTTTACCTGACAATGTTGAGGTACTCTGTCGGGAGCTTGAAAGAGGTTCTGGTACTCATTGAGAATATGACCGACTTGCTGCTTCTGTCGGGAGCTGCATTGGTCGGTGACTCGACTTGTCACTGCAGTCTTCTTAGAATGTTGTGGCTTGATCATGATTAATGCGAACTTCTGAGCATGATTGATGACCTTCTTTGTCTGTTTGGCAAATATCAGTGCAACCGTTGGTGCAGGTTGATGCTTTGGTAAGTTGAACCATCGATTTTGGATTCTGACAATCACCTTTTGAGGCTGTGACTGATAACTTCCATGTCTATCCCAGAGGTGAGGTTTCCCAAACAGAGCGTTGGCTACGGAGAGTGGTGCCACGTCGCAGAGTACTTCATCTTAGAAAGGTTTTATGAAGTAGGAGAGCTTACATTGTCGAGTGATCCATAGTTCTTGTCCATCCTTCATCCAACCGATGTTGTAAGGCTGAGGATGTGAAGTGGTAACAAGTCCTATTTTCTTCACGAGATCTTCATAAACGAAGTTCTTCTGGCTATCATTGTCCATAATTAGATGCAATGAGTTGCTCTAAACCCATATCAGTGTATGGAACAGGCGTTCTCGTTCCTCCTCGTCAACGATAGTCGAGGCTATTGGAGTGGTCGATGTCAAAAGGGTCATTGCGTCTGGATCAGATTCTTCCACCGTCTTATCGAATGCGTCGGAGGTCGACACTTTCGCCAAAAATGTCTTATGAGCTTTGTATTCAGACGTATCATGCCAAGATGAGTGGCAGTAATCGCACCATTTTTCAGTCGGCGGTTGTTTGCTACGTTCCCTCTTGTGAAAAGGCTTCTTGTCATGGTCTGGATTTGGCGATGTCGGCTGAGAATATTTCAACTTGTCGAAGTCGACTGGTGCCTTCTTGTCGGGTGGTCGTTCGGATGTCGGCTTTGTCTCAAAGCGTGCTTTCCCTTTTTGCTTGGTTTCGAGTTTGCTGGTGTTTTGGAATGCATCCGCAAGCATATTGAGAGTCAGAAATCCCATCTCCTGCTAAATGTACTGGGAAAATCCACTAACGTACTTCAGAACAAGCAATTTCTCTTCTTCTTGGACTCCAATTCTAGCCATGAGGTGGTAGAACTCGTCGGTGTGACTCTGTACTGATTAGTCTTTCCATTGCCTTAGCTGTTGCCACTTCTTATACTGTCGCTCTAGGAATTTAGGCGGGTAAAATTCCTTTTGGATGTGTTCGATGAATTTATCCCATGTGTCGATGGGGTCTCCGCTTTTCTCCATCTTTTTCGAGAGGTTCTCCCACCAGCAGTGCACAGATGTTGACATATTTAAGGATGCAATGGTGATCTTTTCTGCTTCTGAGAGTTGATTCACAGCGTAATAGGATTTCAATTGTTGTACCCAATTGTCGACGGATTCTACGTCAATCTTACCTTCAGGATTTGGTATGTCCAGATTCATTTGCACTTTGAAGGGGCTAATTTTATCGCAGTGAGTTCTCATCGAAAATCCTCCGGATGTTGAAGCAAATTGCATGAGAATTTTATTGAATTGGGTGAACATTTCAGTCCGTTGTTGAGCCAGAGCTTGCTCGATAAGCTGTGCTGTCTCGTTGGCTGCATGTCTATCGTCTTTTTCTTCTTTCATTTCATGAGGTAGCGTTTGCTTGGATTGCTGAGATTGTGAGTGAGTTTGAACCGGCATAAGTCAGGTAACTTCAAGAGAAGTGTATACGTAGAACTTAAGCACGAAAAATGATTGCTCTGAAACCAATGATCCAGGTTGTGTCCAGGAAGCACGAGGGGGACAACAGTTCGATTGAATGAGTCGGCTCTGTTATGGCGGAAGCAATAAGAGCCAAAATGAGCAAAAGCAGGATTACACTACACAGATAAACACAAATACCCACAAACAATATGTAGGAATGCAACTGTTCTTGTCTATTACTTGCAAAACAGATAGATTGATGTATGTTACAATATTATACATGGTTATATAGAATTATGAGATGCTTGGGTGCCTGCCCGTTACGTTCAGTTACAAAGAAGAAGTTAGAACGGTTCAACAGTTCAACCGTTATAGTCGGCTGGAAGACAGAGAGACAGTCTGTCGAAGTTCGACAGTCGCTGGTCGCATGTCGACGCTGAATGTTGATGTCGTGAAACTGTGAGGTTGCTGAACATGTCGAAGGTGCGGAGTGTGTCACAGTATGTCGAAGTCGAGACTCATCGGAGTTGTGTCGAAATCGGAACCTGTCGGAGTTGCTGAGTTTGTCGAAGTCATGTCGAGTTGAAACTTATCGAAGTTGTATCGACATCGATGACTTGTCGTAGTCAACGTTAGCATTCGACAACAATGCCAACTGCGATGTGGATCACTCTATCATGCAAAATCAGTCTCTGGGAGGAGGTTATGGATGAAAGCAATTGCAACTAATATGGATAATCGAATGCCTTCTGGATCCAATTGAAAGGATTGTCATAGAACTCTGTTAACGAGAGGGAAACATAAGGAATTGCCTTCGAAGTCTAAGGTGGACAGTCAATTCACAAATTAAGTTTTGATTCTGGATAAGTGCCCATGTTTTTCAAGTGTTTATTGCTTAGTTCTTCTTTCTGCCGGATTTATAGCAGTAGATTCAGTATAAACTTGCTTAGGAAATCCATTAAGAGAAGAAAGCAAATCCTCCTTCGCAGGCTGAATTGTAATATTGTCAGTCCCTTCTGGCTGGAATTTTTCACTTGTTGAGTCAAATCTCAGCCTTTTATCAATACAAATTAATTGTTACTATTTAAAAAAAAATCTATTGTAACATCTAGTATATTGACCTAGTGGCAACTTGTAACAACAATACATAAACAAAACTAAAATTAACAGACCAAATTGACTTAAATTTGACAATCAACAAAGTCCATAGGCTAAGCAGAGTCACAATGATCTTAAAACCGAACCAAATCCATTTGTTGGACCTTGTCAATCTGCATTGTATTCGAATTTGCATAATCTCCTGCACTGTATTGCTTGCCTTGCACCAACTCCCGAATGCAGGCTTGGTGATGGTCCATGTCCAAGACTAACTACATCGGTTACTCCCCTTGTTCCTCAATTCTCCTCTCCATATTGGTTTCATTCACTATCTTAATTAATGTTTCAACTATAGTTTTTTTTAGGCTAGGCAGAGGACTATGACATGAGTGACCCCTTTCACCTCAATCATTCCATACTATGGAAGAAGGTTTAAGTAGGGCTTTGATGAATGCAAAAAATACTAGAGCTTCAAAAGGTGTAAGAATCGATTAGTTTATCTAACATGATTTTTACTTACAAAAGATATATTATTGTTGGGTGATTGCTTGAGATGTGATTCTACTAAGTTAAAACAAGTGATTCATCTCTATTGCTTTTCTACTGGGATGTTAGAGAATATTAGGAAATCAACCATCTCTTTATTTATGATGGAGCAAGAGGAGGAGAGATACATTAGAAAATTATTTCCGTATCAGTAATCAAATATGCAATATCGATTAAAATACTTAGGTTTTATCGTAAATCACAGCTACTAAGGGAAAGGAACTGGATATGGATTATTAGCAAATTTGAGAAGAGATCTTGATTTCGTGTAATCATTGGTTTGGGGAAGAAAGATTGATATTAGTAAAATTAGTGCTTGAAACCATCCATGTGTATTGGATGGCCCTTGCCTTTATTCTGAAAAGAATATCAAATAAATTGAGAAGGTTATGTTACATATTTTTATGGTATGGAAACCTTGAGGGTTAGTTAAAGTTATCATGAGCTGGATGTGAAATCTATCACCCTGAAGTTGGGGAGGTCATGAGTTCGACTCTCTCAATCCCTTAGGCATTAGGATCCATAATCAAGGCCTACTGTTTACCCCGTTTACCATCCATGAATCATGGGAAAGTACTCATAAGGTTTTTTACAACGCTATTCCTTGGATTTTTTTTTGATTTTTTTTTTTTTTTTAATGTTATGTCAATATGGATAAAAGAGGCATTCAACTCATTAAATGGCAAAGATTAGCAATCCCAAAGGTATTTTGGGGCTAGGGGCTGAAAAATATCTTTAATTTTGCTACTTCTCTATGTTCTAAAATTGTTTGGTGTCTGGTATTCGGGAAGGGACTCTACTGTCAAGTGATATTTGAAAGGTATATCACTCTCAATTCAATGGAATATTGGATCAAAGATCCTTCAAAACATTTTCAAAATGGATCAATCATTTGGAAGGCATGTGTAAATTCCTTTCCCCTCGTAGGTATTTGTCTTGTATGGAGAGTGGGAGATGACCATAGGGTTAGATTAGGTGATGACCCATGGGTTGGATGTGATGAATCCTTTAGGTTGTTTGGAAACTTAATTGGTACTCTTAGAGATAAACTCTTATTTATTTGTTTCAGGTAGTCAATGTTAACTCATCCACAATTTGGAGTCATGAATGGAAGAATGCAAAGAGTATCGAGCTGCTAAATGAGGAAGTTTTGTAGTGAGAGGAATACATAGCAAATATGAAATCTAACCATGCCAAGAATAGTGAGGTTGAGGATGAGATGATATGATCATAAGCTGGGATACAAGATTTTATTTGAAGAAGGTATCAGGGAGGAGACTATTTGGCGGTGGAGGAAGATATGGAAGTAAAAATGCTCGTTAAAAGCAAAAAAAAATATGTGGGTGTTACTCAATAACAAGGTGCTTACATGGAATAACTTGTGAAAGAGAAAAAAAATGAGGTCCGGTGGTGTTCGCTTTGCAAAGAAAATGATGAGAATATTAATCATCTGCTTAGTTTTTTTCTTACACTAAACAAGTTTGGAAGGAATTAGATGCATTAACATGTTTAGATAATTTTCAGAATGGAGGAACAATAGAAGAATGTCCTAAAATTTGCGACGGTAACTCAAATGTGAAAATGCACTATGAACTTCTTTTCATTGTAAGTTGGGGAGTATGGTTATCTAGAAATCTGACTTTATTTGAGGATTGATAGATACCTCCATTGCAATGTGCTCTATGACCAATGGTTATTCTCAATAGTTTTGTACAATGGCAATCTAGAAAAAAAAATCCAAGAAATATCACGGAAGAGGTGATAGACAAGTGTAGGGTTTGGCTATATTCGATGGATTTGTCCAAGGGACCCCATTATTATGTGGATCTGGAGGAACAATTCACTTATCATATTGTCATTTGCTAAAATTTAAAGCGGGGATAAGTAGAGGATCCAATAATTTAGCCAAGTTGATAGATCCGAAGCTTGCTCTCAAACTTGCATATAATCGTGGCACTAAGAGGTTTCAGATATTTGGTGACTCTAAAGTCGTTATCAAATGGATGCAAAGTGGATACACATGTGAAAATATTATCTTGCGACAAGTTTTTGATGATATTATGACCGCAAAAAATGGTTTTCACTCCATTTTTCTCTAGAATTTTACAGAGAAAGGAATACACAAGCCATATGATTTTCCAAAGAAGGTTTAGCATTGACATCAAGTCTTTGGCAGATAGGGGAGGAACGCGATAGCCATATAACTGAATTTACCCATCATACATCTCATTAATGGGTTTTTGCTAGGTGCTTTTTGTTTGTTGCATGATTTATTATACATGAATTTTATTTGCAATTTGTTTGTATCAAGACATATATTAACAAATTGTATAAGAAGTAGAGAAGTTCCAATTGTTCTCACTTTTATAGGAATTACATGATCTAATAGAGCATCATATGATGAACTCTAGGAGAGAATTTTGTCCTTCTAATGAACTCTAGGAGAGAATTTTGTCCATTTGATGAACTCTAGGAGAGAATTTTGTCCATCTG
Source organism: Larix kaempferi (assembly GCA_027924585.1). Lineage (NCBI taxonomy): Eukaryota > Viridiplantae > Streptophyta > Pinopsida > Pinales > Pinaceae > Larix > Larix kaempferi. The sequence goes on from BSBM01001033.1 coordinate 9,497,508, forward strand.
ATCACGTAGCTATTTTGTTGAAGTCACTATAATCATATGCAAGTGAGATAGATCAATCGTCACGTTTTTTGGGGGGGCATGCTCAACAAGCATATGCTCAATGTAATTTTGTTATATTAATAAAAATAAAATATGAATGTCACCCCCACCCTCCCCGCCTACCACACACACACACACACACACACACAAACACTATTGTGATTAAAATAATTCAAATCCAAAGAATTTCAATTAAAGGAACATTGTCTTCTATGAATTTATTATGTTGTTATATGCCAAAGTTTGATGCAAGCGAGTTCACCTAGCTCCATGTCAATATATCATTTAAATCAATCAAATTGTTAATTAATATTGCAATTAGCTAGAAAATACATTAATTAAGCTTATTCAAGCACTAATCAACAATACGTCTAATATAATGAGAAGGTTTACTTAAATCAACAACAAGTTATCAAGGCATGATAATTTTTTTGAAAGAACTAAACATTAAGATGTGGAGCAATTATAGTAAGAGCTTACTAAATTCCATATAAATGGCAAAATCATTTAAAAATATATGTACATATTGTGAACAAAACGCCTTAGGATTCCATGTATCAAGGTTTCAAAACATCAAAATATCATTTACAAAACATGACTTAGGCCACAAGATTACCATTGCCTAAAATATAAATAATAAGTGATCAATATTCGATACTTTGGAAAATTGTTAAAAGAACTAGCACATAATTTAAAACTTTAAGTTATGTAATTATTTAAAAATTTAGATTATATTAGATAGATTTTTTTTTGAAAGTTTAAATTATTTTGTTTCTCAATGTTTTGAACTTAAATCAAAGTTCATCATTGTGTCATTGAGCCAAACGTGAGACAACTTCATTATGTAATTATTACCAATTCATTAAAACTTTCTACACCATCAACTATGAAATTATCTATTTGAAGCAATTAAAAAAATCATTTAATCCAATCCATTGAGGTTATTTGTACTTTTGTTATATATTACAATTTTCATTAAAGGTAAAGTGTTTTTATCATGATTTAAGTTTTTTTTTTTGATGGAAAAAAGCATAATTTCATTAAGAATAATCAAATTACATATTGCAGAAAGGCTTCTAGGAGCCCTTTCCAGTATCAGCTTTTCAGCTTCACAGAATTGCAGGCACCTAAGCACCACCAGAAAATTAAAAAACTACATCTAATACACCCTATTCAGGGCAGCCAATATTTGGTCATATACAAATGAAAGAACCGACTCATAAAGAGCTGTAGAAAAAGAAGAGAGAAAGCCATATGTAAGACTAACTGATGCAGACATAATATGTAATTCCAAAATGCTTGTTGAGATAGCAGGGCCACCGGGTTCTGTAGATCAAGGACCACCAAAACGGGCACCACTGCGCCGTGGATGCCCAACCAATGTTCGGCTCCCCTTGGCAGGGTAGCTGCCGCCGCCTCCATTGGAAAGCAAGAGCCCACTACAGTAAAACGTGGAAAGAAGCCAAAGCACCACTTTTGGCTCCCCTCGGCAAGGTATTTGTCAGCGCCGCCACTAGGACGCAGAAGCCCGCGTCATTACCAAATCTCCACAGTCGACGCGCTATTGCCGTTTCCACAGCGCCTTGGACGCCCAACCCTGGTTCGACACCCCTCAACAAAGAAAACCGCCGCCGCCGCCACTAGAAAGCAGGAAGAGCCTGCTACACAATGGGTCTCCACGCGAATTCGTCGCCACCACTCCAAGCGCAGGGGGAAACCATCTCTAATCGTCGTCATTCAGCCTTGACAGATAGCAACTAAGTGAAGAAGGTGGATGGCGGCCATGGAAGGAGCCATGGCCGCCGAGTTCATCTCGGTGGTCGACTTTCAAACCCTAGTTGCAGATCCCTCAAGTAAAGAGAAACCGGCTATTGAGGCATATTAAGTATATCATCGATGATAATGTCATCATGATTTAAGTAATATTAATTATTTTCTTAGATTTAGCTGTTACAATTATAATTTTGAAAACACTCATGATAATTTTAATTTAAAGAAAACACTCATGATAATTTTAATTTAAAGACATGGTAATCATTAAAAGAATAAATCATTAACATATACATAATACGTTTTATAAATCAAACAATATCAACATCAACATGGTCATTCTAAGACACTAGTCCTCCGTAGATCATTTGAGAAGATAAGGTCAGATGTAGTTTTCATTTAGGAAACAATGGTATGTGGTGCGAGAGCTTGAGATATTTTTGCTAAGTTACTCGTTGATTGGGAGATGTGTATTGTTGATTCAAATGGTCAATCAGGGGGTCTTCTCTAGGCGTGTAACCATCAAAAGAATAATTTTATTCCATACTTGACTAATGCGGAAATTTTGTTGAAGGGGATTTCTTTGGATATGCTTCAGAATTTAAATTTGGTGAACTGTTATGGACCATATTATAATAGAAGGACTTTTTAGGAAGAGGTAGTTGAGGATGGACTGCTTAAGGTGCAAAATTGAGTATTTGGAGGTGACTTGAACTTAACGCTACCAACTAGAGAAATATGGGGTACTAGGCCAAGGCTAGATCATCTTGTGAACTCTTACAATCAAATATTTCAAGAAATCGACCTAATTGATGTTGTTCCTGCATGAATTAGTCCTACTTGGAGAAATGGGTAGCCTAGTGATGGGGGTGTTGCAAAAAGATTGGATAGGTTTTTTTTTATTTCGAACATCTATCAATCTCTGTGGATATATATCATTTGTGGGTGGTCAATACCTCCATTTAATACCACATGTTGATTGTCTTATAGTTGGAAGCAGGTGGTGAGAAAGTTAATTATCCTTTCAAGTTCAATCATGTATGGAATAAGGAGAAAGAGTTCGTTGACCTGATTTCAGAGCATTGGTGCTTGATGGAGCAGAGGGAGGAGACTTTTGCAATGTAGGATTTGGTTAATAAACTCATAACTTTAAAATCCATGGGAATAAAGTGGGAAAATGGAAAAAAGGAAGGACTAAGGTCAGAGTTGAGAAACATCGAAGGGGAAATTGATACTTTGTTCTATAATAATTCAACTGGTTAGTTATAAGATCTTGATGAGAACAAGGTGTCATCTTTAGAATCTAGAATACTAAATATTAGTTGAAGAGGAGACCTAGAGGCTTAAAAGAAAGGCAATCTGGCTGGCACGAGGAGATCAGAACACCATATTCTTTCATAGATATGCTGAGCACAAAAGGATATCAAATTATATTTGGGATATTTCTAATGAGGAGGGAATTTTCTTAACAAACCAAAAGCATATTGGCGAAGTAGTTATCAGTCACTTTCATAATATATTCAAGGATATTAGGAATTTATCTATTGTTAAGCAATTGAAGGTCATCCATTTTTATCATAGTTTTGTCTCTGCTGAGAAAGGAAAGAGTATTGTTGATCGAGTCACTATGGAAGAAATCAAGAAGATTTTGTCTAGATTTGGAAAATCGAAAAGCCCAAGTTTGGATGGGTGGACTGCGGAATTTTTCTTAGAGCTTTTTGATATCGTGGGACCTGAGTTATTAGCTGTTATTGAGGAATCGAGAATGAAGGGGAAAGTGGTGGGAGCATTAAATGCCACTTTTATAGCCTTAATTCCAAAGTGTTCCAAACCTAGTTCCTTCAATGAATTTAGGCCTATATCTCTATGCAATCTTGTATAAAAAGTTATTTCTAAGGTGATTGCTAACAAAATTAAGCCTATGTTATCAAAGTTCATTTCAAAGGAACAATTTGGTTTTTTGGATAATTTTTCAGAATATGGAGGTTATTGCAGTGGCTCAGGAGAGCCTTTACTATATAAATACCAAAAAATTGAAAGCATTGGTGCTTAAACTTGATTTGGCTACAACATATGACCAGGTCAGTTGAGATTTCCTCATACTTGTACTTCTTAAAATTGGTATTGGCCTGGAAGCAAAATACTAGATTATGGGCTCTGTGAGATTTGCAAATTTTGTGATTCTTGTGAATGGAGATCCTACATCTAAATTTTTTCAAAGTTCCACAGGTCTTCGACAAGGTTGTCCCTTGTCACCTCTATTTTTCCTTTTAATAGTTGAAGGTTTAAATAAACTAATTGAAAAGGCGAAGATGGATGGAATACTGGAGGGTGTAAAATTTCTTCTATTATAAGAATTACCCATTTACTTTGTGCAGACGATGTGTTATTGTCTGGGAAAGGGTCACTTGGTGAATGGAAAACATACAATGAAATTTTGGATATGTTTTATGAAGCTACAAGGATGGTAGGTAATGTTATAAAATCATGTTTTCTGGAAAATGGTGTTAATCAGGGTACTTTATATATTATTTATCAACTTTGTCCATACCAAAGGGAATCACTTGATTTGGGGATGAAATATATGGGCTACTTTCTAAAACCAAATAATTACTTAGTTGAGGATTGGCTATGGCTATTAAAGCAAGTAGAAAAAAGTATTGGACATTGTTTTTATGGATGGATTTCATTAGGAGGGAGATTAATATTGGTGAAGTCAGTTCTTGAAGATATACCAGTGTATTGGTTATCTTCGGCAAACATTCCCAAGTCTTCCTGGATAAAATCCGAAAAAAAAAGTATTTATCTTCCTTTGGTGAGGTAATAAGCACAAAGAAGGAGTACATCTTATGAACTGGGAAAGATTGGTGAGGCCCAAGGAACCAGGTGGTTGGGGAATTGAAAATATATTCTATTTTGGTAAATCTTTAGCTGTAAGAAGTTTGTGGAGGTGTTTATTCTCGAATGGAATGTGGAGTTTTATCATCAAAGCTAAGTATCTAAATTAGGTTTCGGTTGCTGATTGGATTAGAATGAACAACAAAAATGCCAATGGAATTTCAAACTTTTGGATTTGTTTGATTAACTCTTTTCATATTATGGGGGATTGGTTGTCTAGGAAACCAAGAAATGGAAGGGAGGACCCTTATGTGGGTGGAGCAGGGTACTATAAGTTATCCACTTATTTGGTAAATCATATTAAAGCAAAAGGTATTCATTTTTTAGCTCAAGCAAGAGTTAATGATGATGAAAGTAGGGGGTTACAAAGATGGAAGCAATTTCATGAGTTGGAGCTACAAGGTTCTCATGTTGAGGAATGGAACATGTATTTATTCGGTCTTCAACAAGATGGTATTCAATTGGATGATACCGGGAATACTTTAGTTTAGTTTTGGAATGAGAAGTTTGAAAAGGTAATGTTACACCTAAAATCTTGCCATCATAAGACTCAGTGCAAACATACCTGAAGTTTCCATGACTAGGAAGTCCAACTGGAGAAGTTGCTGACCCCTTTCCATAGGATCTAGTTGGGCCGGCGCAGGTTGCTCCCTACTAACTTGCACCCAACTAGGTCAGGCGCAGGTGGTAACCTACTAGCTTGCGTTGTCGGCCCATGCTATCCTTGTACAACATGCGCCGTCCCTGCCAGGTGCACGTTGTCCTAATACAACTTGCGTCGATGCCAGTTAATGTGGATAGAGGGAATCTTCAAGCGATTTCTCGAAGGTGCATGACTTGGATCTCTATCCCTAGCTTGTAGTTGAGCTGGCATTTGGTTTCCTAACCCCTTGAGAGGATCCCTTAGTCCTCTCCCACTATTTCTCAACCTATTCTATCTTCCTAATCCTATATATATGAACCTCCTCTCAATTCCAAAGGGAGGAAGGCTATATCATCCATATGCTGGTGGAATAAGATTAGGAGATCATCATTCATCTCTTGGAGGCACCCATTTCTCTTTAGAGGCATTGTCTTGGCTTTTTGGAGAAAGATTGCGACGTTAGGGCTTGGTTGTAATATTATCTCTTCTTTGTATTCCCACTTTTATACAGTAATACAAAACTCTTTCCATAAATGTCTTGTTGTTCATTGATATTTATAGTTTACTTAGATAAATTATTGTGTAGATGTACTATTACTGCTTGTTTGCGTCTTGCATGTTCTGATAGGTCTTGCAGCTACGGATCTGACGACCGTGGATCTTGGAGCGACAAAGGAGGAAAAGATTTACAGATCTGAGAGGTAAGATGTTTACATCACTTACTCTCTAATTTGATCTAGGAAGGTAGATTTGTATTATGTCTGATTTGTTCTAGATTTGCATTGAACTAGGGAGGTCATGCCTTAAGTCCGCTTTCGGTAGATTGTCCGGTAACAAATTTGGAGACCATACTGGGGATACATGCATTGTTTTAAGTTTTCAATTTGAAAGTCATCTTATTTAATTTCTTTGTGAGCCATTTCATTTGCCTCCTAAGCCTTTTTCGCCACCAGATCTTCTCTTTGAAGAGTCTATTGACTTCCTTTGAGTCTGTGTATATAATCATCAAACCTTTTAGTTGCTCATTCTCGGATATCTTTTCATTCTTGCATTGGGATTTCGCTCGGTGCACCTGGGCAGTATAGCCAGAGCGCCGTACCCTCACGTGTGCGTTCTGCTTACCTGTAACCTGCGCCTTCGGCGCTCAGTTCATATTTGCATTTGGCGCCGCTGGCGCAAACCACATACTCATCACCTGCGTCGGGCGCTCTGAGCTTGACCACAGGCTGCTCCAAGCAGTCAAGCCTAGTGCTTGGGTCATCCCCTCTCCAACTTTTTGAGTTTGGTTTGATTTGCATGCCTCTATGTATTGCACTTTTTAGTCAGAGATCTTTTTTATTTTGCATTGATAGTGTTTGGACCTGTTTGGATTGGTTTTGGGTTCCATTTTGGAGAAGTTTGAGATTTGGTAGTGGTGGACACTTTAGACTCCCCCGCCTTCATCCACTTGACCTTGCATTCCCTCCTCTCCTCACCCGATCTGGTCATTGTATTAGATCTCTTTCCATACCTCTTTCTGCACACATCATCTAGTTTTGCTTGCATCTGGTTGATTTTGAGTGTTTGTGTGTTTTTTGTTTATTGGAGTGCTTGTCATTTTCTTGAGAATTTCTGAGTGATTAGAGTGCTGCAAGTAGTCTCTTCTTTTCAGCCATTTACATTTAAAGCATTATTATTATCAATTGTTGTCTTGGTGCATTCATTGGAAAAATAAAAAAGTGCTTCATTTTTACCATTTTTCAAGTTCATTTGAGAATTGTTGTAAAAGTTGTCTCATGCATTGGAATTCATCATTCATTGATCTTTTGGAAAGTTTTAAGAGAAGTTAATTGGTTGTGTTTTTCACGAATTATGAGCCATTCATTTTCTTGAAAAATCCAAGTGAAGTCAATTTTTTGCAAAAGTGTTCCCATGCTTGAAGAAGTTATATGCATTTTTGGTTTTCGTGCTTTTGGGCTATCATAGTGAAAAGAGAAGAGTTAGCGTGCTCTAAAGTAGAAATTCTCCCTTTTCATCACTTAGTTTCATTCTAACTGCAAAGACAAAAAGAAAATGCTTTCATTTGGATTTGATGCTTGTTGATTTTCATGTTTTGCTCGAAAAACGAAAAAGAGTACTTTCATTGTCATTTTTGGTAGATTCGGGATTTTAGTGAAATTTGTTGTTTTGGTAAAACCACTTGGAAAAATATTTTACCTTCCCGTACATAGATTTCATCAAAAGAAAAAGTGCATTTCTTCATGTAGTTAGGGCTTGCATTATGCTTACGTTTATGTACTCACCTCATGCATTCACCTAACCGTACAGATAAAATTAACGGTAGAACTAGGGTAATTTTTTTAGTAACTTGTGTGCTAAGTTAGAGACATGTTCCAGTGTCGTAAAACGTGGCAACTGTCATTATTTGCGTGCACTGCATTCCAGGGTATTGTATTTCTTCCACGTACCAACCGGTATATCGAATTTCTTTCATGTACCAACCAGTATATCGAAGGTTCTTTCACGTACCTTAGGATATATCGAAAGCCCCTTCACGTACTCGGCGTATATCGAAAGGTGTTTCACGTACTCGGTAGTATATCGGAAGGCTCTTGCCGTACAGTTGTGCATTAGAAAACACCACTACAGATTTGAGCTCCCACATACCTTGTGTATATCGGGAGACACCCTTAGGATTCCTAAAACCAACTGAGCTAACCATTTGTCCGTCTTGGCAGAGCAATACACCGAAAACAACACTTGGGGAGCTACCACACACATGCTATCAGGTAGTCAGGTTATATGGTCAGGGGTACGGTCCTAATCCTCCCTGGTTAGTGCTCTGAAATATTGGGCCGAGTATAACTGTTGGACCCTGGAGTATATCGCGAGTTGCGAAGCCTTGACAATCCCGTGAGGTTCCAGACTTTTGAATCCACACCTATCACATCAGTTTGCTTGCGGCCTTAGTTTTTGTAGATTTTTTTGTACTGCTTTTCTTTTGTTTAGAATACACTTAGGAGAAATTCTGGTTCGGTCACTCTGGATGAATTTCCTTAGAGAAGGTCCCACGGAATTTTAAACTTACCACCCAAATATCCCCCTCATCAAGAGGTAATTTCGAGGGTAAGAATGGACCCACACGTCATGGTCGTGTCACCTTAAGTAGAAAACCCTACTATGGAGTCGGGAGCACATATGTTTCCTGTAGACTCACCAACCTCCAACCTCTCCAGGGGCGAAGAGGCGGAAGCTTCCACTTCATAAGACACATCTCTCCCTCGCGCCCTGCCGGGAGAGCCTGGATCTTTAGAATGGGTAAATTCGTCCTAGGACGACCCTGTATCCACTGCATTTGGTCCAGCTGCATCCTTTTGGGATACATCTCTAGGTCAACAAGTGGCTCATCTTTCCATTTCACCCCCACCTAGTTGGGCTACCCTGATGTGCTTCTCGCACCCTTTCGTAATTGCTTGGACAGATTACGTGCCATGGGCAACGAATTTCGAAGACAAACTCTCTTGTGAAGGGATGAAGACACGGAGGTACCCACATATCGACATATCTCGATTCGTTCATTATCTTATGATTGACCGGAACCATCCATCCACAACATGACCACTTATGAACTTGATCAACCCTCATTTCCTGCAAGTACACCCTTTAGACAAGAGACTGGTTCTATACCCCAAATGACTCAACCCGTTGAAGGACAACAGTCCAACACCCCTCTTACTACTACGGGAACATTATCTACCCCTCCCCCACCTCAAAACTCGTGGGGAGGATACTCTTTACCCCCTAATTTTCTTATGAGTAATTTTCACCCCGTAGCAAGTAATCAACAACCCATTATGGGTCAACCATCGATTAGTGGTCAGCATGTTGTTACTGGGGGGAAACCCCTACTTCCTAACCATAATAGGAGTGGAGTATTTCCTATCGGTCATTCCGTCGGAACTTCCTTACTCGTTGTGGGATCCACCATGGATTTATCTCATATCGGGGGACCATCCAATTTAACTCAACCACCATGGATTCAAGCGTATCTAGGTTATCTTAACCCTGTGTCGGGACAATTCAATCCCGTAAACGCACTCTACGGGATACCTTATCCTAAAAATCCATACACTCTATGGGGGCACCAATTTTTTTTTCAAAATGGACCCCCACCAACCGTCCCTCAAGTACCACCACCCCCGTTTGGTCCCCCTCCACCTCCCTCTGAAGGCGGCGCGCCCCCATACAATTCCGGAGGAGGTGGACCTTTACCTCCTGGCGGAGGAACACCTCATTCTAGAAATAATGGCCCACCCCACTCTGGTGGCAAAGGTGGAGGCCCTCCCCCTTCCGACGGAGGCGGAGGACCACCCCTCGGTGGCGGAGGACCCCCACCTTATGGTGGAGAACCACCCTATTTCGGAGGCGGCGGTGGAGGACCACCCTATTTTGGTTGAGGTGGTGGCGGAGGACCATACCCTTCCGGTGGAGGTGGTGGCGGAGGCCCCCACCCTTCCGGCGGCTGTGGTGGAGGCCCCCACCCTTGCGGAGGAGGCGGTGGAGCACCACCCCCTCCCGACGGAGGCGGTGGAGGTCCACCTTATCCCGGCGGCGTCGACGGACCCCCACCATTTGGAGGAGGCCCACCCCCTCCTGGTGGCGGCGGCAGACCCCCATCCTATGGTAATGGGCCACCCTATTATGGCGACGGACCTACATATGGTCCGGGCGGCACACCCCCCTACGGCTAGTTTCCTCCAGGCACACCCTACAACCAGTCGATGCAAGGTCCCACTGGTCCATATATGCCATATCAGTACTATCAATACCCGCAACCGAATCAACAACTACCTTTCTTGGCCACTTTGGACATACCTGACCTGTCTCGTCTGACTAATGACCCCATCTTCCATGGATACAATTGGCTGCCAATTCTGGTTAAACTACCATATGATATTCCCAAATTTGATGGCAAACCTGGTGAGGATCCAAAAAATCATGTGATGACATACCATTTATGGTGTTCATCCAACTCCCTGATGGATGACTCGATCAGTCTTAGGTTATTCCAACGGATTCTCATCGGCCCAATCGCCAAGTGGTATATTGAATTACCACCGAACTCCTTTCCAGATTTCCGTTCTCTTGCTATTTCTTTTTTGACCCATTTCCAGTTACCCATTCGCTATGAGACTGGTATGGACTTATTGACCTGTCTTCGCCAGAATACCACAACTCATATCTCAGATCATATCCATGAATGGCGGTGAAGACGATGTCTCATTAAGGTTCACATTCCAGACCAACTCTTACCTGACTGGTTCACGAAGTCTCTTTTTCCTACTGTAGCTCGAGACGTGGCCATGGGAGGGGATGTCACCGAGGAACATGCTATTTCTCGTGCCCATTACTTAGACCTGGTCTATGCTCAATCCAACACATTGTATGAAACTGTTCCTGACGCACCCTGCCCTACATATCACCTTGCAAAACCACCCAAGGGACCTCAGGACGATCGCATTATTGGTTCCCTTACCTCCCAGCCTCCTACTCAAACTGGTGGACCATTGAACCCCCAGGGTTCTTCCACATCCCCACCACAGGCTGGAAACAACACCGCCAAGTCGTCCACTCCTGCCTCCACCAAAGAAGTGAATTCTGTTCAATCAGCTTCGCCTCAGAAATCCAGTAGTAAGAAGAAAAACAAAGGTAAACCCAAGAAACCTTCTAACCAGCAGGAGACAAAGACCACCCCTAAAGACACCAAACAAAAGAGGAAGTTGAAATATCCTTGTTTACTATGTGGTGGTGACCATTTCTAAAAGGAATGTCCCCACCGAGATGAAGTGCAGAAGTTTCTCAAAGGAAACCCCACTCCCACAATTCTCAACGATCCCTTCCCCACTCAAAACCAACAACTAATCACTCAAACCTCTCCTTCACATGGAGAGGCATCCTCTACCGTGCATGTTCTCATGATGCATAGTGAGATGGTTAACTTGAACACACGATCGCGCTCATACGACTCAGTCCCTTCGAAGGAACCCATTGGAAGTAATACTGAAAAATCTTCCACTTATATACCCGATGTTACCGTACCACATGTCTCCCTCACCTTGAGAAGCCTTCTTTAAAGTCAGTATTGCGTCCTCCTAAGAGCACGATTCGAAAAGCAGTTTTCAATCCCAATGCTCGGGCAACTCAGAACTACAATATTGTAGAGGACTTGGCGCAAGCCCCTTGTGCCATGTCGACGCTAGAGGTCTTGCAGATTTGTCCCAACCAACGGAAGACTCTTCTTGCTGCTATTGGCGCGGTAGATCCGGATTCCTTGAACACCATCATGTTTCGGCTTGAGTACTTTAAACCGAGGATTTCCCACCAGTTGGCATTTCAAGTTACTACGAACATTGCTGGGAAGTCAGTCCATTGTACTGTATTAGACGAAGGGGCTTCTACCTCGATCATGTCGCTATCTTGTTGGAGAGCCATTGGTTCTCCCGAATTGAACCGTTCTCCCACCACCTTGAAAGCATTCGACGGTCGTGGCTTTCAACCCCATGGGCTATTACAAGCCTTAGCAGTCGAGTTGGGGGGGTAAGACCGCAACCATTAATGTGGAAGTAGTCATAGCCCCTTTAGATTATAATATCTTACTTGGTCGTAATTCGTTTTATGCCATGACTGCGGTCGCGTCATCTGTCTTCCGTATAGTGCAATTCCCCCACCAAGGCCGAATTATCATTGTCGATCAACTGGACTTCTATACATCGAACACTGCTACTCATCCTGGCGATAATGTCCCATTACTCGGACAATATTCGTAGCTATATGAGAGAGTGGGGGTCGACCTCATAAGAGATTCATCTCTTATGGGCGTCTTTCCAACCCCGGATCCCCCTAATCATGTTTCCACGATGAATATGATCAGCTCCTCGATTTCATCTTTTCCCAACTCTAACGATCAATGGCTTATACCCGATGAAGTCACTATGCATTTGATTGGAGATACCGTGCCTCTTTCACCCGCTAAACTCACTTACGAGGCTATCCAGTCAGCACTCGAGGACCACTTGGTTGTGGCCTCTACATCATGTTCTCTACAGCGGACGACGTCCTTACCCAATCCTCTGCTCTGGACTTTTCCTTCTGACGAGTCCATCATGGAAATTATGAGTGCGGATGACCCTCCGTGGGAAGACCTCCACCATCGATCGTCTTTCCTTCCCCCATTGGATTCTGTAGAGAATAGCATTACCACCATTTTCACACCAGATGTCTACCCTTGCCCTCAGTCCCCGATACTCACCTGTCATACAGACACCGAGGGAAACTTGGCGAACATTGAACCCACCACTCCAATTGACATCTTGGTTACCCTTGGTGTAGTGGAACATATTCGTTTAGGCCATAATTTTCCCCCTGAAGAGATCACTACTTTTACGGCCTTATTCAAGCAATCCTGAGACATGTTTGCTTGGACCTACGAGGAAATGCCCAGGATAGACCCTGCTATTGTTTCACATGAAATCAAAACCTATCTCGACGCTAAACCAGTCTGCCAAAAGTTACGATCGATACACCCTCGAAAAACTGCGACAATCAAAGCAGAAATTGAAAAGATCTTAAAGGCTGGCTTTATCTACCCTGTTCCATTAACAAAATGGGTCTCAAATGTCGTCCCTGTGGCTAAGAAGCAGGGCACCATTCATGTTTGTGTCGGTTATTGGGATTTGAACAAGGCTTGTCCTAAGGACAATTAACCCACTCCCTTTATTGATCAAATCATAGACAATTGTGCCGGAAGTGTCATCTTTTCATTCATGGATGGATTTTCCGGTTACAACCAGATTAAGATCCACCCGACTGACCAACACAAGACAACTTTCATATACCCTTGGGGCACGTTTGCTTATTGCAAGCTCCCTTTTGGTCTTAAAAATGTTGGGGCCACATTCCATCGGGCCATGTCGTATGCTTTTCATGATGTGAAGGACTTTGTGGAACCCTATCTTAACGATCTCCCTGCTCATTCGCAGCAGCGTGAGTTCCACATCAATCATCTGATGGTTGTATTCCTCAGATGCAGGTGGTACAACATCCACCTGAACCCTCACAAGTGTATCTTCTGCATCGAGTCCGGATGCCTCCTAGGTTTTATCATTTCGAAGGACGGGATCTGCATTGATCCCTTAAAGGTGGAAGCCATTGTCGCTCTCCCACCTCCTACTAACGTTACGAAACTCCAAAGTTGGCAAGGGAAGGCAACTTATTTACGACGTTTTGTCTGTAATTTTGCTCAGAAGACATAGGGCTACATGAGATTACTGAAGAAGGACGTCCCGTTCATTTGGGATGTTCAAGTGCAACAATTCTTGGATAGTCTGAAACATGCCATTACGCATGCCCCTATGCTCCAACCGCCCAATTACTACAAGGATTACATCCTTTATCTTGCTGCTTTTGCCATCACGATCGCCATGGTTTTGGTATAGGAGGTCAACAATGCCCAAGAGCATGTGATCTGTTACCTAAGTAAGGGTCTTATTGACTCCGAAACTCGTTATTCACATGTTGAGAAGCTCGCTCTCGTGGCAGTCATTGCCGTTCAAAAGTTCCGTCATTACATACTGCTCCGCACCACCACCATTATCGCCGAATCGAACCCCATGTACCACATTTTGACATGTCAAATACTTGGGGGTAAGTATTCACGCTAGATAGTGATACTTTAGGAATTTGATCTCCTCTTCGAGAAGGCCAAGTCTAAAAAGTATTTTTTTTTCGTCGAGCTCATCTGTGATCTTCCTCGTGTTGATTTAGGATCTGAGCCCAACGATTCTCTCCCTGATGAGTTGTTGTTCCTTATCAGCATGTCTGACCCATGGTATCGAGATATTACCTTATATGTTCAAACCCAACGGTTCAACCCCCAATTGTCTCATGATGATTGTCATCGTATACGTCACCATGCCAAGTATTACTTGATCATCAGTGATACCTTGTACCATCGTGGTATTGATTCCGTTCTTCGACGTTGTCTGACACATGAGGAGGTTGAACATGTCTTGAATGACTGTCACGCTGGGGCTTGTGGCGGTCATCTCTCTGGGATGGCTATAGCCCAGAAGATACTACACGCGGGATATTACTGGCCATCCATCTTTAAATATTGCATAGAGGCCGTTAAAAAAGTCCCCATGCCAACATTTTAAACCGAAAAAGCGCACCCACCCAGCTCTTTGCTCAATAGGTGTTATACGTGGAGAATGAACATCATGCAATTCAACTACAAGGGATTCAATACTTATTTGCTTATTTGAAATTGAGGGGTTTGGTACTGCTACTTCCTCTTGATCATCTGGATCTAAATTGATGGTAGGCTATTGTTCTAGATGAATTTGAACAACTTTTTTCCTTTTTACCATACTTCGTGTAATACGTCGATTAAAAATAAGGGTTTGAGCTACAAGTGGTTTCATTATTGTTCCTTTTTCATGGTCTTTTAGGGTGTGAAGAAAGTAAATATGGTGGTTCACTACCCTTAACATTCCCAACACCCCTTATTTCAGGACTGTGCTCAATGCCTAGTTCTATAGGAAGTACACTGCCTGAAGTAAACCCATTGCGATCGAAGAAATCAACCCAATTATCATGCCTAATAGACAATTCATCTTCAATTAACAATTTGATAAGACCGTAATGATAAAGACTGGAATGAGCATTTTCAGAGTTCTTTTGAACCTTCTTTTGACATTTTCCGTAGACTCTTCCATAAGAAATAAGGAAAATTGATCTTCTGATTTTGGGAAAAATGAAGTAGGAGCAAAATGTCATTACATACCTACCTTTACATGTTATGTACTTATGGAGGATAAATAAAAGACTATGTCATTCATCTATGATCCACGAGAGTGGCACTCCCTTTGTCCAATCACTGTCTTGCTGCTCTGGCTTGAGAAACTGTATGCTAAGTTGCTTGTCGACGGCCTTGTTTTTAAAACATTTTGTCCCTTCAAGTGGTAACTCAGTTGCTCGTGCTATAGTCCGTTCAAATACTATAGCACTTTTACTAGGTCCCCAATTCGTGCCACTTTTCCATCAAAACCCTGTGCAAATTGGAGAGCGACCTGGTCATGAAAACCATGGAACTTGGAAAATAAAATATTCCACCCTTCTGCCACTAACCTGCACTTTCACGAATTAAATTTAGGGAATTATTCTAACTCATAAATGGACACTGGTTCATGGCGATCATACTTTGGTTTTCCCATAGATCACAAATATCCCTCACAAATATTGTGCATAGGTAATTACTCAACAAAGTATCAACTTTAATGGATATGAGGCTAACGGTCAAAACAAATAGATAGAACTTATTAGAATCCTTCCAGTGATTTGAATGAGTCTGTTTATTACAAATGACAGAAAATGGACGATCAAGGGTCAAGTGTTGTGGTATCATATTGGAATGAGGGCATAAGAAATAGATAGGCGGTGATAAGGATTATAAGGCTGTATGAAATGATGACATGAAATGGATTAAATCAATGACACATTCATTAATCAAATTTAGATCAGGTTAAAGGGATGAGGACGTCAATGATAACCTTTATAGGCAGTCGTATGGATAATTATAATGATACAAGGATACAAGAACAAATCAATGACATATTGATTAATCAAATTTAGATCAGGTTAAAGGGACGAGGATGGAAATGATAACCTTTATAGGTAGTGGTATGGATAATTATAATGATAGGAGGATACAAGAATAAACGATGATGAAAAATACAAGGTTGGGTGAAATCATATTATGAGGTGGTTGGATTAGATAGGGTAAGATTTTGCTAATGTTGGTGAATGTTGAGAATAGTTCCTATTCCAAATGAAGAGTTCATGTTCACACATAAGAGTTCCTATTAACATAATGCAATTCCGGATCCGATTTTGAAGGTTGTCATACTTCTAGGCACTTTGATGGAAAATATAAAACCTGCAAGTAACAAATTTTGAAGAGCCTACTCCTGCAACATAATTCATGCATACTTGTAAGTATCCATGGTACATCAAGGTTAAATCAAGGTATGGAACTTTTATTCCTTATTATTTTATTGAATACAAAGGAAATTGACATAATTTACTTACATGCTAATTATGGTCTTACCCTATCTAATCCAGCCACATGTTGTAGTCTAGGGAATTGCATCGGTTTCCAGTAGTACATTATACAAGTATAGAGGAAGAGTTACATACACAAACATCATACATTCATATATAAGAGAGTACGTGGGACAACAACAACAATATTTATATTAATGAGACCAAAGCAGAGTACAATATCAGTGCAAAGACATATCCTAATGTCGGCTCTACAGCCTATTTATATGGATTACATACAATTATTTAGTTACAACTACCTGGTCGGTTGAATAACCAACCGACGAATTTTGGGCCGACCATAGTCGGAGGCGGACCTAGTCGACTAGGATCCTCCAACATCTACCCCACCAACAAAACGAGTCTTCGTCCCAAAGAGATCAAGTAAATGATGGAATAACTGGGTCAAAATTTGAAGTTGTTGCTTACAGTTACGAACTAGTAGATGTAAATAATTAATTTGGACCGATACATGCTTCTTCAGTGGATGGAACTGAAATAATAAGTTATGATTTGAAATATTCCCATGTATGGAGAAGTAGCTGACAACATAATATGGTACTGAACAACATCTATGCATTGAGTCTGGTACTGAACAACATCTGATGGCTCTGCAATCTTGTAAATGACCAACAACACAGTCGAATGTTTTTTTAGAGAAGAAAAGCATCCAAGAAAACAGTTACTTGGTTTTCTATACTTTCCACATTCGCTACAGCTTGCAAATCAATCGACTAGGGGAACTGGAAGCTCGGGAAAGTGATTGGTGAAAAGGAACAAAATGACAAATCCTGGTCTTGGCACGTCGAGATCTCTTGAAATTCTCATATATCATGGAGTGGAGGGGATATGCCACAGGGCGAGGGGGGGGGTCGAAATGCTCATATATCATGAGAAGTGATGGAAAATGATCAATGAATTATAGCAGATGGGATTCCTAATGCTCAAGCATTTTTGATAGAATAAAAAGGGAAAAGGGATAGGGGTGGAGAAAAAGAATGCCATAATTTCTTGAGGATTTCGCTGTGATGCTAGAGTGGTTATAGGTGGTCTTTTATAGCAGAAATTGTGAATGGCCAATGAATTTTTTAAATGATGGGGATGGGACTGAAGGGGAGGTGACAAATGTCGAAGTATGGCGTGAAGGTTTGATGCATATATTTTGTTCAGCTGCTATAGAGTTGCTGGAATAATCGTACGCGTGTCAATCAGATTGATGCCTCGGGAGTGAACTGTATGCTGACATGGTGATGATTTAAATAATGACACCTCACGTGTAGATAAATATGGCGACTCTGGTACTGAGTAATATCTTTTGTGACTCATGTGTGAAAAATATTTTGAATCATGCTTCAATCGACAGTCTTCGTGTGATCTTCGATAAGGTAGGTCAATCTAATGCCTATTATGAACTAGTCGTCAGGTTGTAGTGGTCGATATTGGGAACGTTACATTCGTCGGTCAGTCGTGAGATTATGTTTGCAGTTGATTTTCCAACTAAGACTTATATTCATGTTCCCTGGTCCAATATACCGTCATTGTGAGATAGTTACTCTCAATCAACCATCCGTGATTTAGAGCGCTTTTATATAAATTTTTTTTGGTGCGGGTTAGTTTTTGATTTTTTTTTCCAGCTAATATAAGTAAGCTTAGTTAAAAAAAGGTTAAGTAATTTTACAAACTTGGGGCACGACAGTCGACCAAATGGTGATACGACCATATAGTCGGAGTCATGCCGACGTCATGCCCATGTTAATCTTTATAGCGCTTCAATCTTGCATCATTGACAACTTTGGAAAAAACATTTCCTTGTAGTGTTCTTAATCGAACCAATCCATTGTGATTTATTTCTTTGACAACATATGGACAAAGCCATGCTGTATGCATTTTATTAGGTTTTCCTTTAATGTGACTGTGATAAAGTAGTGCTAAGTCACCAACGAATATATATATTTTATTTTAATATTACGATCATGCCATGCTTTTTGTTGTTGTTTTTGTACTTCCTAGTGTTGGATGGCTATCTGGCGTTATTCTTCTAGCTTGGATAGGTCAAAGTGTCTATCTTCTGTAGATTTAACAATATCCAAGTGAAGAATATCTGTAATAATTGGTTCATGTTGCTTAAAGTGTAATGGAACGACTGCTTCTTTCCCATAGACAAGTTTGAATGGTGTCTAGCCAGTACACCATTTGTACACTATCCTGTATGCCCATAAAATTGCTGGTATCAAATCGTCCCAATCATCTTTCTCAATACTACAGAGTTTTGTTAAACCTTTAGTTAATGTTTTGTTAAATGGTTCGATCGCTTCATTCGACCGTGGATAATATGTAGAACTGTTATGGTGATCGATCATGAACTCCTTTAGTAGCACCGATATTGTCTTATTAAGAAAATGAGTCCTTCTGTCGCTGATGAGAGTGAGGGGACAACCAAACCTTGTGACGATATTTTCATATATAAATTTTACAACTAGTTCACTGGAACATGCTTCGATAGCTTCAACTTCCACCCATTTAGTAACATATTCGAATCCAGTGATAATGTATGTAGCTCCCGTTCATCGGCCAGGTACTGGAAATGGTCCAATGAAGTCGATTGCCCATATTTTGAATGTTAGACTAGGATTGATAGGCATCCATGGCATTTCATTATTTGGTAGCGGTCAACCTAATCTTTGACATTTGTCACATTTATTTACTTGATTTCTGCAGTCTTTGTGCAATGTCGGCCACCATAGACCAGACTGTAAAAATTTTCGTGCAGTAGTGTCGGCGTAATTGTTCCCTCCAGCGGGTCCACTATGAGCTTCATCGATAATATCTTGGCATTCATGTTCTAGTACACATCGTCTGAGTACGTTGTCAGCTCCAAGCTTATACAAGAATCCATTAATTAAAGTATACAGTGCAACATTCATTGCAAGTATCTTTCATTTATTTTCTGGCGTACCTTCAAGAGCTTGACCTTGCTCAAGAAATTCGGCAATATCCTGCAATTTTTTCGGTACTGCTTCGACTCGAAATAGGTGGGCGTCAGGTATCTCATCGTTAATTCTGTCGGGCTCTTCTCCTATCTCGACTCATGACAAATGGTCGGGTCTGACATTATTCTTGCTCGGTTGGACAATGATTTCGAATTTGAATTCCTGAAACAACAGTAGTCATCTAGATAGCCAACCATGGTGCAGGGGTTTATTGACTAGATACTTGAGTGCTTGATGATCTGTATAAAATTTAAATGGATTAGTCAAAAGGTAATGCCGATATTTCTGCAGTGCAAAAACCATGCCCATGGCTTCTCGTTATGTGGTGGAATACTTTCTTTCATCCTTATTTAACTTTCGATTAGCATATGCATTTGCATGGTCCATTTCGTCTTCTCCCAGATGGGTAAGAATCACACCAACTGCAATGCCTGAGGTGTAAATATGGACGTGAAACTGGATTGACCAATTTGGGAATCTTAGAATTAGGGCTTCGACAAGTTTTCTTTTAAGGAGCTCGAATGATTCTGTGCATTCTTGGGGCCATCTGAAATCCTGATTTTCTTTTAGCAGTTCCTCCAAAGGATATGCCATGTCAGAATAGTACCTTCTAAATTTATGATAATAACCTGTGTGACCAAGAAGTATTCTGACTAGATTTTGGTTTACTGGAGGTTTCAAGTCAAGAATAACTTTAATCTTTGCATAATCGACTTTAATCCCTTCTTTGCACACAATATGTCTGAGTAAGATACCGATTGGGGTTGTGAAAATGCACTTTTTAATGTTCAGTGATAGTTGAATTTGGCGGCATCGTTCTAACATCAGTCGAAGATACTGGATATGGTATCTTAGTAGTGAGTATATTGTCCAGTCGTCGAAGTAGACAGCCATACTTTTATATATATATTCTTGAAATGCTTTGACAACTATCCTGGAAAATACCACAGGTGCATTCTTTAGTCCAAATGGCATAAATTTATAGGCAAATGATCCAAATTCACACACAAATGTCGTTTTATATTGGCATTCCTTTGCAATAGGGACTTGATTGTAGCCTGAAAATCCATCAGTGAAAGAGTAGCATTCATGCCCTACAACTTCGTTGATGATTTTATCGGCGAAAGGTGTAGGAAATGGGTCGGTCAACGTTACTTTTTTCAATCCTCTGAAGTCGACACAAATTCATAATTTTTTCGGATCATGTTTCTTGGGTTGGACAACCATAGGGCTAGCCCACTCATACTGATCAACTGTGTAGATAATTCCTACAATAAGCATATTCTCAATTTTGTTTTTGACTATGTCCTTATATTTTTGTGCCAACTTATAAGGTCGTTTCTTTACAGGCTTGGCATTTGGTTTTATGTTGATCTTCATTTCTCCCATTTCTTGGACTAGTCCTTTTAAATATTTGTAATCTCATGCAAATACATCCTGATATTCTTTTAATAAGTTGGTGATGTCAGCTATTTGTTGGTCAGACCAATAATCTTTGCCATTTTCGGTTGGTCGTCATTTGAAATATCAACTTCTTTTATTTGATTTCCGCGTTCATCCATTTTGGTGCTCTTTGTTTGTTGATGTTTCACTCTCCCACTTTGAATTTTGTAAATGCTTGAGGAAATTCACTAGCAGTCAATCTCTCTGATTCGATCTTTCCTTCTGTACTGACTTTCAACAAAAAATTTACATGCTTTTGAATGCTAGGATGATATTTTTTCCATTAGAAACTTTTGCCCATTGTTTGATCATTTTCAAGATCAAGTCGTGTCGATAGAGATATTGGCATTGTTGTAAGATTGTTGCAGGTCGAGGTCGTTCCGTCGTTGCCGATGTAGCATTCTCGTTCGTCGGTTGGATACAATTTTTCATTTAATCGACTGCTTCTCTTATGTTTTCTTCTTCTGGAATGAAAGAAAAATATTTGATGAAATTTTCTTTGAGTTTTGGCCTGTTGAATGTGTCTCCTCGAGCTTCTTCCATCTTGTACCACTTTCTTTGTATATATTCAAGTGTATTTGGAAAAATATGGGGGTAGAGTCTTTCATCTTGGTATCTAACTCATTTTCACATAGCCATATATGGCGAACTAGGTCTTGGCCTTGCATGAATTTAGGCATTATGATTTGTGTTGTAAACTTTTTTCCTCCAAACCGTTCAATAAAATTTGTAGAAGCAGTAGTCCAAGTATGAAGACGAGATTGATGGGTATCCCACCATCTTGCTGCTTGTCCAATAAATGTTTCTACCAAAGTCTGGAGTCGACCCTATTCATCGACATTTTTAGATGCTTCTTCAATATGAGTAGTCAAAGATTCTTGTTCTTTATATTAGAGTGGTGGAATACTCGTTGGTTCCTTCTTCGTTGGAATGATAGTTGAATATTCTCTGATTTTCTTTTCAAAGATTTTTGGAATGACAGAAACAGTAAAACATTTCCGCGTTCTTTTTCTAGGTATGAATTCAATAGACCAACAGTCACGAGCTTGTGCTTCATAGTTTTCGATTTTCCAATCATATAATTATGAGTTGGAATTGTACCCAATAGACAACGGACTCCCCAGTTGTAGTTCTCCCTGATTATTGGGTTCGACGAAATCTTCATTGTTGTGAAATATTTGGTACAAACGTTGGATATATTCATCGTGATCATCAGGTTCCGCTCAAGGTTTCCCTTGGGGTGGATTGATAGGTACAATTACTTTTTTCCCATATCCTTTGAGTTTAATCCTTTCTTTTTCCAGTGAAATGGAAGCTTTCATTTTTCATCCCCAATGTTTTCCGACTAGTGCTCGAAAATATTTGGCCCCTTCTCATGGATCAATTATTTTGAAGTCAATATGTGTGCTAATACCCATGATTGAAGTTTTTACATTTCACCACACCCCTATAGGTTTAATCAGTCCTTGGTCGGATAATTTGAGATATATCCCTGATTCTTCAAGTCATGGTTGACCAATGATTTCCCATGTCAACCTGGTAATGATGTTTGCTTGCAACCCAAAGTCAAGGACAACTTGTGAAATACGAAATCCGTCAACTTCCAGATCAATAAGAGGATCCATATCAATTTTCTCCTTGTGATTAAGACTACATAGCATTTTAGTGATTTTTTCATTTTTCCCATTATTTCTGAGAAGATGCATTAAGTCAATTAGCCTTGCCACAACTTCTTATTTTGTTAATAGATGAAGTAAGTCATTAAGTATTTTACTTTTATTTGCTTCCTTACTTTATTTAGATGCAATTTGTGAGAATATTTCTGATGCATTTTTGAATATATCTTTTTGCTTTTTCGGGTTAAGATAATCTTCCTGCCTATTGTGCAGTTAGGTGATCTGAGGGTTATCCCCCCTAGTCTTTGTGCCTTGTCGAGTAATTATATTCAAATTTTTAGTGCTACAAGCTCCATTCTTAGAGACACACGATAAAATGTTAACAATTTTTCTTCTATTAAGGGCATCTAACATGATGTGGCACTCCTCAATATTGTGCTCCCAACTCCACACTTTGTACAAAATTTTAAGTCGGTCTTGTCCTTCCACGGACAATCAAGACTCAAATGTTATTCACTAAAACATACATAAAAGCGTGGTTGAATCCAACCTGGTGGTCGGTACCCTTGATTATTATAGTTTCTTCCTCGACCATAGTATCCTCCTCGTCGGTTGTTTCCATAGTTGTGATGGTCATTATTACGATTATCCCATCCTCGTTGATCGACTATCTGTGTCTGATAGACTGTGTGGTGATTTGCTTTAGGTTTTATATTCTTGATGCACTCTGAAGTCGAGTGTTGTGTTGTTCAAAAAATTCCACACCAGTTTGGTTTGACATTATCATCATTATATGGGCAGTCTGAAGTCATGTGTGGCTCAAATATTTCACATATGTCACAGAAATAAGTCGTCTGGATCGTTTGGCGATTTTATGGATTTCTTTCTTCGGGAAATATATCCAGCCTTTCTTCTGGTATTCTCATTTCTCTTTGTTGAACATTATAATTGTTATCACTCAAGATTCCTTTGGGTTGCAGCAGAAGAGATCATGAGGTAACTGTTTGAAATCAAGATTTGGTGGATGGAAACTAGCCTTTCCAACCACAGAGAGGGCTCTCTCTTTCACAATTCACTCAACACTTAGAATATTATTTGCACAAGCTGGTTATAGGTAAAGTGGTGGCTAGACCTTCAAATAATGACTTATAGGGATTTTTCAGCTGGTTGGGGTTAATGACAAGAGCACCATTGGGCATGGAGTCAAACTTCAATGGATTTATAGTCACAAATGACTAATTTAGACCACAATTTAAGAGGCAGAGGCAAGGTAGATGAGGTTTTTTCAAGTCCAAAATATCAATAGATGAAAGCAGAAAGGGAAACACATTCCATCACAGAGCTAGAGAATTTGCAAATGAATTCTAACCTACAACTTCAATAAGAAAGGGTGGAGCACCTAGTCATATGCATCTGAAGCATAAAATATGTATTTCAGACAATCTAGTCTTGATGTAGATATTGTAGAAGCAAACAATCAATGGAAATACAAATGAAAGACACATGCACAAGAAATAACAGACATCAAAACACTCATCACATGAACCTCTACTCCAGAATCGGGTCTTCTCGTGGATTGAAAGGCCTAGTTTGATACATATGCGGAGCTTTTAATCTCTTTAGAATCCAGAAACATCCAACCCTTTGATTTAATTCAAAATCTTCCTTTATAGGATTACACAATACCAAACGAATTTTAACTAACTGACAATAGTATAGACCTGGAAAGGATGAGGCCGTTTAGGCTGAACTGCTCAAACCAATTGCCCCTGGGTCTGTTAGACGTGCAGGTGGAAAACTCTATGCGCTGTCAGTGTGCATTTGGGACTTGGAAACCACCAGTTTTCCCTTTAGATTGGGCCGTTTTAGGTTGATTTGGACAGGTAACCAGGCTGTGATTCTCTTTGGCTTCCAAATTGGCCTCCAATCGTGCCATTTCCCTGTGAAATTCTTCATTTTCGACCGTAATTTGCCCTATAAAACCTCTCCGATTTGCAATATTCCTCCTGCATTCCCCATTCCACAATGCGGGTTTCAGGAACCGGAAAGCCAATTTTATGCCTTTGGAAAATACCACTTCCGCAATCCGCATTCCATAATGCGGGTTGCGGAAATCAGAAATCCATTGCACAACTTCATGAAAATCACCTTCGCGATCACATTCCGCAATGTAGGTTGCGGATATCGGAAACCTGAATTTGCGTCCCTAGAAAATTATGCCTCCACAATTTGCATTCCGCAATGCGGGTTGCGGAAATCGAAAACCCAACTTTATGGTCCCGAAAAAATTAGCCCTCCGCAATCTGCATCCCACAATGCGGGTTGTGGAAATCAGAAACCCGACTTTACACTCTTGAAAAATACCATTCCGACTTCCACAATCTGTAATGTGGGTGAGGAAAGTCGGACCTGCGGGAAGGAAAAAAAGCAGAAAATATTTTGATCCGGTGTGTTGCGGATCGTCTCCCAGCCGTTTATCTGGCCCTGCTCTTCAATCCTGACTGTCCATTTTCTCTTTGAAAGTGGAAAATTAATCGATCAAATGGGTCTTCTGCAGCTGTTTTGGGCTGTCAGATCCGGAGTTCTACGATCGCTTTGGCTATTAATCAATCTTGACCATTCAACCTCTATAGATTTCATAAGGATTCCACTGCCTTGTTTTTCCCATTTTTCTCACTGCGGTTCGATCATTTGGCTTGGATCTGCTTGACACTTAGCCATTTTTTGGGCTTTC
The DNA here is from genome assembly GCA_027924585.1 of Larix kaempferi. Lineage (NCBI taxonomy): Eukaryota > Viridiplantae > Streptophyta > Pinopsida > Pinales > Pinaceae > Larix > Larix kaempferi. Next base: position 9,522,780 of record BSBM01001033.1, read on the forward strand.
TGACTCTTCTGTGGCGTAAGAGGTCAATGGGCATGCTTGGGGTGCCAGTAGAGGGATGACCTTTCCTTCCTTGGCAGGAGAATTGATAGGTGTGTTAACAATAATTATTGGGATAAATTCTCCTATCATCGTAAGGGAAGGTGTCCTTAGTGTGCCCTTCATTAGAACATTTAGTGCACCATAGATCATTATGTCGTAGAGTCAAATGCTGCATCAATTTCTCCATCCTTTAGATTATATATTGTAGTTCTCTGTTGATGGTGTGATTCAAATGATTTTACTTTGATTCAATTCTTAATGCTTTCTTCAGGGCATCTTCATAGGCTGTGTAGTCGTGCATCAACAGTGGAGTTCTGATTCTTTCAGCTAGACCATCGACAAAAAATTGAATGACTACAACAGGGTCTATCTTGGTGGGAATTTGGCTTAAGAGATCTTTAAATCTTCTATCATATTCTTGGATGGATTCTCCCACTCTTTGTTTAATCTGCTTTGGGTGGTGGCCTTCCAAATGATTTAAATCATTGACCTTGAAGTGATCTAGAAAGGCATCTTTGATCTGCTTCTTTTTTTTGGACCTTCTTCCAAAAAATTCATATACCACGTGAGTGCATGATTTCTGATCCCACCTGCAAACTGCACAATTTGTTGATTTTCATAATCAATTAGGTTAGCTTGCCATAATGATTCACACACAAACCAATGTTTTTTAGGATCTCCATTTCCTTCAAAAATAAGAGTATTGACTAAAAGACATACAACCCTATTGCTATTTTCATGAAATTTTGGACTTACCAACTGATTAATAAAATAACTTACTATTAGATGACTACTAGTGACTTCTAATGAATGCAATTGCTACCAAGACAAACGTATTTCATCTACAGACTCCTCTTTATCAGGTCGGGGATTCGACGAGTTGGTAGGTTCTATTAATAATTTTGCTGGCAGGGGGGATACCTCGATGTGTTCTGAATAAAATAAATTGAAAGAGTGTCTCCCGAACTCATGAGTGAAGGTAATCTAATTACCTCGCTCTGGTTGTTGGATCATCAATCTATCTGCGATTTTGCCACATTGGTCTAGTCGGTTCCAAATGATAATGTCGCCTGGTCGTAACCCCATGTCGCGCTTAACGATTTGTCTAATAGTCCGTCTAGTCATCATTACCATAGGTACATAACTAACAAGAGTTGAAGCATCTAGAATTGATATGCACATTTTCTGGGGGGTGAACACCATTGCGTTTGACTGATCTTCTGACGTTTGCACCTCACCTTCTTCTTCATCTGGTCGAATTCCCCTCGAATCAGGTAGGAATTTTGGCTACTCGACTCTCTCCTTTGAATTTTTTAAGCCTCTCTTATTATGTAACGGACTGGAAAAATCCCTCAATTGCTCTCGTTGTCTGTATCTTTTCTCTCTCTCTAGTCTTTGTATATCTGTTGTTTGCTTATGGATGAATGGACATTTATTTCGTCGGAGTGGGCTTGAATTTTTACTAGCCTTCATTTTCTTGTCGACTAGCCTCCATCTTCTTTATTCAAAACAAATCTTCAGTGAGCCCCCCATTTCTGACTCGACTCTTATTGACCGACAGATATGAGGTCAACAATGCTCATCATTTGTTTAGAAAGTACTCCCACTATCGTTTGTTTACAAACCGTTCCCACTCTTTTTGTTTCTTTTCCCAATGCATCGTTGCATGCACTTCTAAGGGTGGCGAGGGTTCGACGATATGTATGACACCATTCTCAATCAAAAATTTATATAGCAATCTTGGTATAGAACAAAAAAAATTCTCATGGAGTTCAGTATAAAACTTACGTCTGATTTTGTCAGGAGATACTCTATCCTCGATGGCTTGTTCTTCGCAAAAATATTTGCAATTTTTTTTGAACCAATCATACAAATTTTTTTTGCCTCCGTTATAAATCTTCTGCATCAACAAATTTTCATTGTGGGTGTCCAATCTGGTCATGAATAGCAGTTAGGAACTTCTTTATCTCGCCAGGAACAGTCTCTATAAATTTATCATGGTCCTCAATGAACAATTTATGCCTTGCCTGCGCTAATGTCAGCTTGTTCCATTGTGCATAATTTTTAATATAGTTTGCTACTTTATTGTCCCACCACTCTCATATTTCTCTCTATGTTATCATTTATGCATTTTTCTCATTTCTTCACGATGTGTACTATCGGACTGGAACCAATGTTGTAGTCTAGGGAATTGCATCAGCTACCAGTAGTACATTATACAAGTATATAGAAAGAGTTACATACACACACACATCATACAGTCATATACAAGAGAGTAAGTGGGACAACAACAACAAGATTTATATTAATGAGACCAAAGCAGAGAACAATATCAGTGCAGAGATATCTCCCGATGTCCTCTCTACATCCTATTTATATGGATTACATACAGTTATTAAGTTACAACTACCTGGTCGGTTGACTAATCGACCGACGGCTTTGGGCCGACCATAGTTGGCGGAGGACCTAATCGACTAGTCGACTAGGATCCTCCAACAAACCTTCTTAAAATATTGAAATAAAAGGAAATATAAAAATTAACCAAGCTTAGGACTGGAGGTTTGATATATGTAGTTGGTGATATGATAAAGGTTGGATGGAAATATAGGCTTTTTTGGAGCAAAAAGGTAGGTGAAATCATGTCAAAAATATGTCAAATTAAGGGCTTATCAGTATTAATCCAATATATATTGGAATATATTATTCCATGTGCTACAAAATATACTACAATCAACATATGACGTAGCATTGCGACAATGCTTGTTATTAATAGAACAACATGGTAATGAAATATTTTAATTTTATAATATAGGAATGAAATAGTTTAATTTACGTTTCATTAAATTCACTAAACAAATTAAACGTTGCTTTGGAGATAAGGAAGCCCACAGTGTTAAATAAATTTGTGATTTTTGTATACTAGGGAATAAATATGTGTTTAGTGATGAATTTATATTCGTTAGACTTTGTTGAGTTTGAGTGTGGTTAAGTGATTTCATCATGTATTATAATTTATCCAGCAACAAAAATAAACGAAAATGCAAATTCCCTAATGTACCTTATACCTCTTTTAATTGACATTGGTGACGATAGAGATAAAAACAATGGAAGGGTTAAAGGTTAAATATTCACAATTACAATGAGAGAGTGTGTGTATGTCGGCAGGGATAGTCATCTTCCTCATCATAGAGTCTACAAATAATCTACAAATTTCCCCTCATATTGAAACAAACGATTTACATGTAAGTGTTCCCTTCAATTATCAATCAATCACTACACATATGGGTGCTAATGATAACATATGATTATGTTGATGAAGGAAAAGATGCCCATGAATAATGATCTCACCCAAACTATCATGCTACATCAACATTAATTGGCCATATCATTGTTATATCCTTAGTACCTTCTCCCCAAATGACCAAACCCTCCTCGTTAGTGCATGAACCACTCCTAAAAAACAATGGTCATTGCTTTTATTCAATGAATGCTAAGCAAACAAAAAAATTGAAGATTACCCCTTAGAAATTTCAAGGGGATCAGTGAGTTTTGAACTTATGCTTTCACATTATATTCCAATCCCCAATGAAATTTAAAAATAAAACATTTTAGCATCTCCACATGATAGCGTCATACTTTTTGCACCTTCAGAGGCAATTCCTAATGTATTTTTTTTTCTTATCCTTTAAATAAATAGAGTTTTAGGGGATACTAAAATAGATGGAAGGTCTTTTTTTCTTAGGTAATTCACTACTTATTTTGACTTAATTTGCATGACGTTCTATTTTATGAAAGTGATATAAATTAACATATAATTTTTGCAATTTTTTATTATCTCCTTCGACGCTTGGTAGATAACAAGTTATGACGGATCTTTGTTGGCTTATCTTTTCACATCTCACCCATGTGTTCTATGTAAACTGCCTCTTGACCAATGAGTACTTAAGATTTTCTAAACATTTTAGATTTAACTTGAAATATACCTTCAAACTTCAATCCACAAAAATATCTCACGTTTTTTGAAACAATATTTCAACTAAAGCTTTGAGAAAAAAAATTAGATATTTTTATCCTATAACAAATTTACCATGATCGAATAATTAATACTTGCATCGAAACACATTGAATTTAATATTCAAAAAAATATTTTAAATACTTTACATCATCCAGATACACAAAAAATACTTTGATTGCAAAATTAACTCTAATTGATTTGAGTTTACTTAGTCACATTAACCAATAAGGTCTTAGGTATCTATGTTGTTCTTGTTTCTATAGCTTTTAGCTTATAGTAACAAATATATTTAGCAAATCAGTCAGGGACATTTCCACTTTGTGGCTCTTGTTTATATATAGATTTGGATCTTAGGTTGAGAATCTCTTCACACGGGAATGCAATAACTCCATAGAGGTTTAAGCCTCGAATTTTTTTTGTTTATAAAGATGAAAAAATCATCATGCCATTCCATGTTCCACACATAAATGTCGCAAATGTCCAACTTAGCAATGCATCCACAAATATTTTTCTATCCTCTGTAAAAGACACCAGGTCTAGTAAGAAGTAGTCTCGTGCTTCCTAATCTAGAACATCAATATTGGTCTCAAAGCGATCATAAAGCCTTCCTGTGTGATAATATGATATTCATTCCTTAATCAATAACTTATTCTTGGAATGACCCCCCTAGACTGGGCAAACGTCACCATGTAAAGAGATTCCTCATTTAATAGCTTATTCTTGGCACCCTACTACACTGGGTGAACGTCACCATGTAAAGAGATTCCTCAATTAATAGCTTATTCTTGGCACCCTCCTAGACTGGGCTCCACATAGTAAACATATTCCATGTGAGCAAGATATCATGGCAATTTTGATGTTTAGAATACCATGGATGGTTCTTCAAACATGATCTATGGTACATGGACAAAATTTCGAGTCTTAGATCATAACATTAGTTTTGAAGGTTGAAGGGCCATGCATAAGGCCCAAATCCACAACTAATCCTTGCATACAAAATATTTCTAATGTAAGGGAGATATTTTTTAAGGTATAACAATCCCTAGATAGTTGCGAATTCCTAGGCCATGGTATAAGGAAAATAGTTCATGTCATTAGGCCATATGGGTTCTCTATGAAATTGATGGGGACATATGGAACCCAAACGAAACCCGCAATCCCTACTTTTTCTGGGGGGTTGAGGGTTCAAAAATCGCCTTGAAAATGACTCTAAAGGGGGGTCTTTCAACCCCCCCCCCAAAAAAAGTCATGACAATTGGACTTTTGAGGGCGACTTTATAACCACCGCCCCCAAAAGTCCAAATTGTCACAATTTTTAAGGGTTTTTTTTAACAACTTCCTTGAAAAGGACATTTAGGGGGGGGGGTTCACCCCCCCCAAAACAATTCATGACAATTGGAATTTTGAGGGCGGATTTATAACCACAACCCCCAAAAATCCAAATTGTCATAACTTTTAAGGGGTTTTTTTTAACAACCAACTTGAAAAGGACATTTGGGGCGAGGGGGGTATTTCAACCCCCCCCCCCCCAAAAGTCTTGAAAATTGTACTTTTGAGGGCGGATTTATAACCACCGCCCCCAAACGTCCAAATTCTCATGACTTTTAAGGTTTTTTTTTTAAAATACGCCTTGAAAAGGACCTTTAGGGGGTCTTTCAACCCCCCCCCCAAAAAAAAAGTCATGAAAATTGGACTTTTGAGGGCGGATTTCTCACAACCGCCCCCACAAGTCCAAATTCTCATAATTTTTTGGGGCGGCTTTCTCACAACCGTCCCCACAAGTCCAAATTCTCATAATTTTTTGGGGTGGCCTTAAACCAACCACCCCTAAAAGCCCAATTATAATGATGTTTGGGGGCAACTTTAACACAACCGCCCCCAAAAGTCCAATTCTCAGGACTTTTTTTTTGGGGGGGGGTTTAAAAACTGCCTTGAAAAGGACCTTTAGGGTGGGTCTTTTGTAATATCCCTAATTTGAAAGTTTACCCAATTTGGCCAATTTTCGAACCTTGGACTAGTGAAACCCCAAACTGTCCCAAATGGTTTCGAATTATGTATGGAGGGAATTAGGAGGACATAGGACACTCTGATACATCCTTTAGACACCCAAGCATCTATTATAAACATTCATGGTCTGCAATTTTCAAGGAGGGAAGAATTGGAACAAAACTAGACAATGCATTGGTGGAAAACCCCACTAGGTTAGCTACTAATTGGCCTCCCAAACATTGTACGGCATTCCCAAATTTTTAATTTGAGACTTGTATTTTTTAGAGGAAATAAAGTACAACATTTGTACAGCATTATATCAGATTTTAGGGTAGGATAGATCTTCCAAAAGACAACAGCTTGTAGAGCATAGAATTTATGAAAAAATGGTAGACTAGGGGCAATGAATTTATTGCACAAAATTTAATAACACTTCAAGAGTATGCATACAACATTTTGGTCCTTCATTTAACTCCATATGCAGCTCTAAACATAGACAAAAACTCAGAAAATATATAATATCAAATAGCTACAATATCATCCCAAAATCACCATGAAAATACTATGAGGGAAATGGCTCGATTCTCATTTTTAATTGGAAATATTACATGGAGTACTTGGTATTTCTAGCTGTGGCTCTCATGATATATCTATTACATAGTTATGCAGCAACTAACATGTCCATACTGTCAAAATAAAAATCCTCCATTAACTATATGCAACAAGAAGTGCGCCATCACACTTTTACATGACATTGAGAGAAAGATAGTAGAATGAGAATAGAGAAGAGAGAGTGAATATGAACTCTAACTAAGATGGGGGTTGAACCTGCGTCAAAAAATATCCATGAATCTATGTTGGGAGGTCTGAATGTACTCTCCATCAACCAACTTGGATGGGAATCTTGCACCCTCGAAATTGGTTCAAAGGTAGGGAGGATGAACATCCACCATGCAAGGACAAGCTAAGCTCTCCAAATGTGCCAAATGAGAAATGATAAAAATATGTTCTATTTCGACTTGGAATCCTTTTAATAAATTTAGTTGACTCATTTACCTCCTTAGAACTCAAATTATCTCCTAATTACTCATGAAATTTGAATTAGTGGGGTTTACGACCCTTCCTTGGCCCCACATGAAACTTGGCTCATCTTTTTTCTCCAACTCCTCCATGAATTTGAATTGGGGAATATTTTGGATACTTTGGAGATGTGTAACTCTTCTCATGCGCCTTCTTGGTCTATTTTTAGCTCTTACATTGTCATAGATGTCATAAAATCTGTCATAAGTGTCATAGGTGTCATAGAATCTGTCATAAGTGTCATAATGCTTGTCATAGTTGTCATAGAATCTTTCATTGCCTATTTTTAGTCCTATGACTCTTCATCTTCCTTCATGAATGTTACCTCTCCCCTCCAACTCACATTTGGGGATGGATCCATGTTTAAAGGAGGAATATTCTCTCATGTGGACCCCACATGTCCACTTATGCGCTCCCAAGTCCAACTAGGACCTAATGCCACTTTATTTTGGATCATTTAACATTTATTCCATAATTTACTGGCCCATTTTTCCCCCATCAATTTAGAATATTGAATTTTCATGAGAAACTATAGACCTTGGGGTTAAATTTCAATATTTTAATTCTTCCACATAACCCTTAGGAATTGGGTAGGCCAACTTAATTATTTATCTGAAAATAATTTAATTGTGGACATGACAGTCCTCCCCACCCAATATTGCTTGTCCTCAAGAAATTTCAAACATGGATGTTGAAGAACCTGCTTTCCTTCCAAACTTTGCTTCCAAGTTGTTTCAAAAATAATTTGAACCTTCATACTTGCACTGAACAACCTCTTGAAGTTGCCACTGTTTTGCCAAAATTTTCAAAATTTCATGTTTCCAAGAAAATTTATGAGAGGAAAGGCCATGTGATCCGAAAACAAGATCTTTGCTACTCTATGACGTTAACATGAATTGCATAAAGAGCATGAATGAAGCTCACAAATCCATAAGAAGAGAACCAAACAGCATAGACAATACACACATAAAGACAACAAGTTGATAACGGAGTTCGTCCAGGGTGGACTACGTCTCCAGGCCTGCTTCTCAATAGGAGGGCCGATCTATAATCTCAGCATAAAGGCAAAATACATGGCAATGATACAATGATACCTTGGCGACAATGGCCAGGAAGAGAACCGCTGCCCAAAACACAACAAGACTGCTTCCAGCAACTCCGAAGCCTGAAGACGGTGTAAAACGAGTGTAAACGCTCGTACCTTCCTCCTGCAGAGCTACGCAATCTCCCTTCTCTTCTTTAGCTACAAAGTCTCCACTCCAAAGCATGAGTGGGAAATGGAGAATAAGGGGGTTTATATAGCTTGAGAAGACCCCCTTCACATGTTCCTCATGAATTCTCAGTTACAACAAATTTGCCAAATTGGTCATATGGTTGAAAACCTCCAAGTTGGTTAGGCTCTTAAATTATGTAGTTCCCCTTTTAATATTCCAACCATATATTTGGTTATAGTTTAAAACTATACCAAGTATGGTTAAACTCATATATTATAATGTTTAAAAAAAAACCCACCAACGTTTTAAAATAGCACATGTGGAAACAAAAGGAACCATGACCAAAGTGTGCGAACCCACTTTAAAACTTCAACACAAAGTTTGTTATGCCATGGTGGCGCTCCAACCCTATGGCATGTAACCCATGGCGCTCCAACCATATTAGGTGGCAGGTAATATGTTTTAAAGTTTGTTATAACACGTGGTCATAACCAAAGTTATTAATGCACATGTGGTGAAGACCATAACCAAAGTTTGTTATGTGGTGGCGCGTTGAATGGGTCATGAGCTCCACGTGACTTGTGGGTTGGAGCTGCAACAACTCCCCACGTACCTTGTCGTATTGGCAACCATGGCCTCGACCCCACTTTTTGTGTTATTATAAACTTTTCCAAGCTTAAATAACATAATGTTAACCCACATACCAATAATCATAAGTAGTCCAAGTGGTGAAGGCGGAGCGCTTATACAAGCGAGGTCACGGGATCAAACCCCACGGAGGCCATAATTTTTGCCTTAGACATATTGGCCAATCCATGCTGCCACGTGGCGGCATAATTTTTTCCTTAGACATATTGGCCAATCCATGCTGCCATGTGGCGGCCTAGGATTGGTCCACCTCACGCCCAGTCAACCGCCAAGTCACTGTCCGTATTGCCACGTCACCATCCATACGTCCAGTCACCATATGCCAGCTTGGATCATACTGCCATGTGTCACCTTGTGACAGGTCTGTGCTGCCACGTGTCACCCTGTCAGTGGTGCCACGTGGCACCCCATTTTGCCAAATTTGCCTGTTTCCCTTATAGAACAGAACGCGATAACTTTCTCATACGGAGTCCGTTTGAGGTGAAACGAACGTCGTTGGAATCGTCTCGACGAGCCCTTCAATTTGGTGCTAGTTTTGCTGAGATTGGAGGAATTCAAAATTTTGCCTTCTTGGATCCTCCTGGATCACCATGCTTCCATTGCTCTACTCTGATTACAATCACCTTCTCAAGTGGTTACTCAATCTCCCATACTGCTTGCTGCCCCCCAAAATTGAAACCAATGAGACCAAAAATTATCACAGGGTCCCAAATGATCCCGATACATGCATGGTGAGAAATATCTGCAACTAAACTCCATACACAACAAGCATATGAAAACTGAGTCCAACTAAAGAAACTGAAACAATACTCTGCATAAATGAACTCAATGAAATGAAGGTTAGCTTTCTCCATCAAGCCAACAACCAAGGTATTGTTCCAAATGAACTGAAAACAAGCAATTCTAGGATCCCATTGCTTGTGTTGCATTCCAAAATATAGGCATGCTCTACCACAAAAACTTCCAGGAAAAATATTGCCCACATCCCACTGCCTTAGTTGCAAATCTTTGAGTGGCTGTGTCACATGTGGAAAAATAACATTCCAAAGAATGCCAGGATCCCATTGTCTCATCTACATCTTTCCAAACATTAGTAACAACAATAAAAATTCATCACTATGAAAAATGCAAGGAAGGATGTAAAGATCATACCACCACACTGGAAGTTCAACATTTCCAGTGCACAATTGAAATTTTGAGGGCCCCTGCATCAAAATATGAACTTCTTCAAGGTTGGTCGAGACCAAGAGAGACTCTTCATCATGAAATACATATCCTCAAAGTGAGGTTGAATGTAAACAAGTCTCCCCCAATCAACTAGATAGTGCTCATGTGCCAAATGCACACAAGAATAAAGAGTGAGACCATTGAAGCTCAAAGGACAAGGGTGAAAGTCCTATGTCTCATCACCAAAAGAGTAGGAATCATCCAACAAGAAAATATGTCCATGCTTCTCCAAAAGAATGTAAGATGCAACAAAATAATCAGCCATGTGTTCTTTCATCCAAGAAGTGAATGAAGAACCTCCACCAAAATCTAAACCAAGTAAGGAGCAAAGAAAACATGGAGACTTCAACTGGCTCAAAGAAGTCTCATCAAGACACCCATGAATATGCGTATCATCAAGAAATAACAAGGGATGTTGCTGCCAATAATAATTTGCTTCAATCGTATATTTCTTCACCCAAGTATTGGATGAATTTCCTCCAACATCAAATGAACTAAACAAGGAGCAAGGAAAATCATGAGTCTTCAAGTGACTCAAGTGAACATCATAAGTGCATCCATGTAGATGTGTATTATCATAAGGTAATAAAGGATGATGCTGCAAATGTAAATAAGAAGGTGCTCTAATCATGTCATCATCAAAAGGAGATATAGGAGTTTTGTACTTCTCATGGGGCACCATCAGAAATAACCCTTTCACCCATACTTCATTAGGATGAATGCTGCAAAATATGGAAGTGTAGGATGTAGGAGAATGAATCAACTCACCCAAATGATCAGAAAGTGCAGAAGTTTAATCATGTGAAGGATCAATAGGGGTAAGATCATGCACCTCCCCAAAAAGTGTGAATCGTTTCTCATAGGTTGGTTCCAACGTAGATAAATCATGCACTTTTTCAAAAAGTGCATAACCGTCATCAAGAGGCAACTCAAGTCCCTCTTCCACCACATCAAGTGATTGGATATCATCAAGCTCATCTTCAAACACATTAATCACATGCAAATTTCCATGTTTCTCATGATCCATTATGTCATGAGAATCCTCCAAGCAATCTACCATTTGACAATCTGAAACATAGTAGGAAGAACAAGTATCTTGCAACCTATCAATTTCCATGTTTATTCAAGTATGCTCCATGTAACCATTCATTAAGCTCAACCAAATTGTTTCTATCAAAAATCAAAGACATGAAATTACCTTCGATGTTGCACATTGCTCTTTGAATCTTCTCCATGTCTTCAAGGAAGGATGGATCCTTCAATGATGAAACTCTCCAACAAGAATTTGACACCAATGCTTGAGTGTCATGGAGTATGCTAAGGGTCTCTTGGATATTCTTTTCATTCATCTTTGATGACCCTTCAAGAAAAAGAGGCTCTTGTAGAGGGACCTCCTCTTCTTTGTACTTTCTGCTTGTACCAACTTCATTAAGCTCAAGTGGTGACGGGGAAGTTGATCTTGGTTCTTCCTCAACTGCTACAAGGCCTTCATTTTCATGCTTAATGGAACTTTGGCTTGCAACAATACTTTAAAAAGTGATTTCTATGTCACCAACATAGAGGTGTGAGCACCCATCATTAGGTACTCCTTCACAGTTAAAGCATCCATCAATAGATGCTATTTGATTCACGTCCAAAGGAGAGTGTGTCTCATAATGATCTTCAGTATTTTCAATGGAATCTTCTTCATTCTCATGTGATGTTTCTTCATATTTTTTAGGGTCACTTGGGAGTGACTTTCGACCCTCTTCATGTAATGCTTCTTCTGCTTTACCTATTTTAGAACTAGGTGGCTCACGGGTCTTCTCCTTTTCACTCAAACATATATGATTTGCTCTCGAAGGTATTTTTAAAAAAGGGCATAGATCTTTCTTCACTAAATACACATCTTCATTCTTGGGCCTATATACAAATACCCAATCGGCATAGTCTTCAAAAGGAATGTCCTTTTGTGTATCTCCCTTCAAAGCAAGATATGCTTGATATTGTTGAGGCAAGGTTTTACATGTTGCTCTCAATATTTACAATTCAGTCATAGGATTAGCCTTTGGTGGTATGAAATATTCATATTCATCAGACATAGGGTCATATGAATAACCTTCATTCCTTATGAAATTGTAAGAAGTGTTGCATGATGGCAACTCTTCCTCATACCATTCACATTCTTCTTCATATTGCTCACAATCATCTTCATACTGCTCATAAGCATTGTACTCATAGGGGTCATCGTAATAGTAATACATGGATTCAAATTCTTCTTCAATGGATGATATTAATGCACAGGTGCAAGGACCATGCTCTGATACAACTGTAATATTCCTAATTTAAAATTTTACCCAATTTGGCCAATTTTCGAACCTTGGACTAGTGAAACCCCAAACTGTCCCAAATGATCCCGAACAGTTTCAAATTAAGTATGGAGGGAATTAGGAGGATATAGGACACTCTAATACAACCTTTAGACACCCAATCATATATTATAAACATTCATGGTCTACAATTTTCAAGGAGGGAAGAATTGGAACAAAACTAGTCAATGCATTGGTGGAGAACCCCACTAGGTTAGCTACTAATTGGCCTCCCAAATTGTGTACGAAATTCCCAAATTTTTAATATGAGACTTGTATATGTTATAGGACATAAATAAAAACATTTTTGCAGCATTAGATTAGAACTTAGGGTCGAATAGATCTTCCAAAAGACAAAAGCTTGTAGAGCATAGAATTTATGAAAAAATGGTAAACTAGGGGCAACTAATTTATTGCACAAACCTTAATAAGAATTCAAGAGTCTGCATACAAAATTTTGGTCCTTCATTTAACTCCATATGCAGCTCTAAACATAGACAAAAACTCAGAAAATATATGACATCAAACAAATACAATATCATCCCAAAATCACCATGAAAATACTATGAGGGAAATGGCTCAATTCTCAGTTTTAATTGGAAATATTACATGAAGTACTTGGTATTTAGAGTTGTGGATATCATGATATATCTATTACAGAGTTATGAAGCAACTAACATGTCCATACATTCAAAATAACAATCCTCCATTAACTATATGCAACAAAAAGTGTGCCATCACACTTTTACATGACATTGAGAGAAAGATAGTAGAATGAGAATAGAGAAGAGAGAGTGAATATTAACTCGAAATAAGATGGGGGCTGAAACTGCATAAAAACATCTCCATGAAGCTCTGTTTATAGGTTTGAATGGCCTCTCCATCAACCAACTTGAATGGGAATCTTGCACCCTCGAAATTGGTTCTAATGCAGGGAGGATGAACATCCACTGTGCAAGGACAAGCTAAGCTCTCCAAATGTGCCAAATGATAAATGATCAAAAGATGCTCTATTTCGACTTGGCCTCCTTTTAATAACTTTATTTGACTCGTTTACATCCTTAGAACTCAAATTATCTCCTAATTACTCTTGTAATTCGAATTAGTGGGGGTTATGACCCTTCATTGGCCCCACATGACACTTGGCTCATATTTTGTCTCCAACTCCTCCATGAATTCGAATTGGGGAATCTTTTGGATGCTTTGGAAATGTGTAACTCATCTCATGCGCCCTCTTGGTATATTTTTAGCTCTTAAATTTTCATAGATGTCATAGAATCTGTCATAGGTGTCATAGAATTTGTCATAAGTGTCATAATGCTTGTCATAGAATCTGTCATTGCCTATTTTTAGCCCTATGAATATTCCTCTTCCTTCATGAATGTTACATATTCCCTCCAACTCGAATTTGGGGATGGATCCATGTTTGAAGGAGGAATATTCTCTCATGTGGACCCCACATGTCCACTTATGCGCCCCCAAATCCAACTAGGACCTAATGCCACTTCATTTTGGAGCATTTAACATTTATTCCATAATTTATTGGCCCATTTTTCCACCATCAATTTAGAATATTGAATTTTCATCAGAAACTATAGACCTTGGGGTTAAATTTCAATATTTTAATTCTTCCACATAACCCTTAGGAATTGGGTAGGCCAACTTAATTATTTATCTGAAAATCATTTAATTGGGGACATGACATCTTTCCACCCCCCCCACAAAAGTCCCGAGAATTGGACTTTTTTTGGGGGGGGTTTAGCGAAACCGTTGCAAGCCAAAATTGCCCCTAAAAGGGTGATTTGTTGTAGTGTCCTCTACATGTAATCTATTGAGTTGGAGATATGTCAATGTATCTCATGCTAGATCTCTTCTCTACCCAAAAATAGATCTTTTCCAACAACTAGTTTGACCTCCAATTTTCCCCTACAACTATGTGGATCCAATGGATCTTATCATGGGATCATGAACCATGAGCCATAATATTCTATTTGGTAACATCTTGGAAGGAAAGGCCAACATCAAACAAAAAAGGGATCATAAGAAAAGGACCACGTAAACTAGAAAATGATTGTAAAAGATCCAATCACCAACGGTCGTGGGTGTGGCACCGCAACCCACATATTTGATCCACTTTAACTGCGCATTGTAGCCATCAACAACTTGACATTGCAGCACCAATTTCAATGGTGGAGTTGTTATAGTCCAAATCAACACTTCTCCATTCATGACGATAGTTCAAAGACGACACCTCAAATGTCAACTGCTTGTCACACAAAAGGACAACTATGGATGGAAGAGCCTTGATTTGACTTCAGTTGCTATGGACTTGATCATTGAACTCAATCCCTTGTCATCTCCTATTTTCCCTGAAAATTTGAAAAATCCCTTGAAAACGGTATAATTGCTCCCAAAGGTCTTGCAAGATGTGATTTATTTTCCCTATACCTTTGCTTTGCCTGCTATTTCAGTAAAAAATTGTAGTTGCACGATATAAAAACATTGCCTACAATTTAATCGCCCGCTGCACATTATTTGAGGGCGATTTCCTCCAAAAATATGAAAAATAAATAAAATTTCAAAAATCGAGGAAGTTAGGGTGGTTTTGGCAACCACTTATCTAGTTACAACCTCCCCCTACCCGATGGTAACTATCTCCATTTACTATAAAAACAAGAGAGTTAGGCCACGAGATGGGACTTCTTTCCTAAGTAAGGTGATGATAGAGGAATTCCCTCATCTCCATCCCTTTTGATCATTTTCCCTGTGCATTGATATCCATTTCCTATGTTATGAAACTTTTTCTCTCAGATAGTTTCATCCTTTTATACATTTGGAGTTTTGGTTGGGATTATTGGAGGAGACAAGCAGGAGACCTAGAGTCTTGGTTTTGCAAGGCGCCTTCCAGATTAAGGTAAACTTGTAATTTTCTTCTATATGAATACAAATTGGACATCTTTCCCTTCTTACTTTCAATGCTTATCATTGTTTGTGTTTGGCTCATAATTTGAAGTTCATTTCATTCAACTAGTTTGATATCATGTTAAAGTTGGATTTCATTTTTTATTAAGTCAATTTGTTTGAGGAAGGTTTCTATGGTTGTTTTGTAGGATAGAGATCAGGAGCAAACTTATGCAGCAAAGAAAGCTAGGACTAGTCGTCAATAAATAAGGTAGACTAGCTTCTTCTTCATAATCACTTAGATTGAATTTGTATGTAATTGGTCTCAAGGAGTTTGTTTTCCTTCCATTTCAACCCTAGGGTGTTTATCTGAGTTAACTCGGTACCTTGGTGATTACCCCAGTCATTTGGTTGAAATCCTTAACCACATAAATGGTGACTTCGCTGGGGATAAACCATCTCCTTTGGGTTTTCTAGGTTAGTTCCTCTGGTTTGTTTAATTGCTTTGAGTCCTTTTCAAGTTTGATTTGGTCTCAGACCTTTGTAGATACTCCAGACTCTTTTTTTTGAGTTTGCCTTTTATTTTCAAACTTCTCATGACAAAATCGCTTCTTGTAATACTTACAGTAGCGATTTCCCTAGAAATCCACGCCCAGTTGTGTGAATCGTAGCAATTTAATCGCTATCAATTGTGCACATAGTAGCGATTTTCCTTTAAGTGGTGATTTTTTCACACCTTAGGATGTAGGGTTGCTTGTGTTGTATTGAAAGTGGTTGAGTTCTTTAGGTCCCTTAGAAGCTTCTCAGAGTTAGGTTGTCTTGTCTGTGACCAAGTTTGACTTGTCTTTTTAAATCTTTTGGGTGAAAGGTATTTTGATAAGTTCACTTGTTTTAGTCCTTTTCACCATTTTCCTTGACACACTTTGAAAGCGTCAGACTGTTTAGGTCTCATGGTGACCTCCAAGGACTAGTGTGTCTGCTTTGTCATAATTTTAGTTTTTACTTTTGAATCTTTTGAGTGAAAAGTTTTGAAAAACGGTCTTTTTGATTTCAACCTTCTTTTTGCTCTTTGAATTTTTGCATTTGGTCACCCTTTGAGGTGGAAGCTAAAGGAAATTTTCTTGTTGTTGTATGATCCCGATTGCACTAGTTGTGTGCAAAATCAGGCTTTACCAAACCCTATAGCCTAGTAAGTCATTTTGCTTGTTTGAGTCTATGAGTGGTCTTGTATACTTTTCTCAACCTTGCATTATTGTATGAATGAACAGTCCTGTGTTTGTGGCTTCTTTCACTGAGTTTGATAAGGATATCAGAATTTTGTTGCATTTCTATTATGGTGCAGTTGTTCAAAGTAAAATTCTGGTTTCTTATTTGAAAAAGAAAAAAGTTGGATCAGTTCATGAAGTTGATTTCGATTCTTGTACATTGCAAGTGTCTTTAGAAGACTTAGATTTGCATTTTACATTAAAAAAAGTTGCATTTGTGTTTCGTGTGAATATCAAGTTTCCATTCAAACTATATATATGCATTTTGTATCAAAAAGTTAAAAAAAAATCTGCATTTGGTTTGTGTAGTGCATGTGCATGCCAAATTGAGTCCTCATTTGCATTTGAGGATTGAATTTGAACTAGTATATTAAGTAAAGTTTGCATTTGCATTCAAAGTTAAAATTGCATTTGTTTTACAAAGCTGAAGTTGCATTTGCACTTTAAAAGGTAGTTTTGCATTTACATTTTATGATTGAACTTGCATTTAGTGTGTAAAATTCAGTCTCCATTTTCATTGAATAGAGTAAAGTTGCAACGTGCATTTGAAAACTTGTATTTGCAATTGAGATCAAGTTTTGCATTTAGAACTTGCATGTACATCAAAAGACATTGAAAAGTGAAAAGTGAATTTTAGGGGGTTGAGGGTGCTTCATTTTCAGTAAAAGATGGTAATCTGTGCATTAGTTTGCATATCTCTTTAGTTGCACAAGTTTTCTTCATTGGAAAGTGTTCTCAATTTTTATTTTCAACAAGCCTAATTAATAGAAAAGACTAGGGAAGTTTTTCTTTTGTAGAAACACACCTAATGGTCCAGGTTTAGGAATTTGGAGACAAGATTGTGAGTAAACTCCTCCAGAGTCACATAAGTCTGGAAACTAGGATTCACTAAAGAGAGACAAAATCCATTAGTAGCGTGAATTACTTGTCGGGAAAGTGCCAATAAAACCGGTGTCAAGTGGTAGGTAAAGCTAGTCCAAGTGGACAAATTGTCCCCTAAAACTTGGATTAATTGGGTTATGCATGTCTGGGGATTGATATAGCATGGCAGGTCCTCGAGGTGACACAAATACTCATTGACATATCCGAGTCTAGGACTGGTGTCCTATGCTCCCCTCTAATTCGTAGAACCTCTTTCCAGCGACCATTTCACCCGACTACCTAACGTGAAGTGGTAACCATAGTTTCTTATCATAGGTTCCACATAGCTCACTACAAGTTGAATATCTTGCAGCACCTGAGACAGACGTAGACTCTCTATCCCAACTCCTTGGGAGGGTATTTGTTGAAGGAAGGTGCTTGCACCCATGGTGATTGGTTTTGTGGAGTAGGGTAACTGTTTCTCAACCTTCACTGGTTGGACTTGGGCCCTAATCATCCCAGGATGATCTTTGAAAGACCCCTATTTTTTCGGCTATTCACTAAGTGGTATTTAGTTCTTAACAATTATATACTTATTGTTGGAAGAGTAGTCCTACTTGTTGAAATATTTTTAGGAAATTTCTAGTGTGTGTTTTTTGTTTTTATTTTGTATATTTCCTTTTTTTAGTCTTATACAAGCCACTGTGTTTGATCAACGTTTGCACAAGTCTAGAAGAATTCAAGGACACTCTCCTGAATAGAGAGAAGTCCCCGCGCCCAGGTGAAGACTGGATTACAACAATCCACCCCCTCAGGGGTAGAGGAAGAAAACCAAGAACAAATCATCGAACAAGAAACAAAAGAAAACACCTCTAGTGCTACTGAATCTGATTCCTCATTTGAAGGAGGAAATTTTAGTGACATTGAGGGTTAGTTCGATAAATCTCCCCTGGTTGTTTCTTCTCATCCAGAGGAGAACTTAGCCCCTCCTCTTATTGAGGATCTCTCAGATCCTTAAGGTTTTTTGAACCCACCGAAAAGTCCTAATTTTAACCAAGGAATTGAATTTCATATTCCTAGGCTAAGCAATCCATTGTCCTAATGGGGTGCTATGGAGAACACTGGAGAAGTATCTGGTATTGGGGAGGTTACTCTCCCGACCAATTCTATTCCTATGGGAGGATTAAGTGCGAATGCATCATTCGTTGTAGGTTATGGATGGAGTCCACCATCTTCAATAATTCTTACCGGAGGACCTTCATATGGTGTAACAAGTACAAATCCCTTCTCTTTTGGGATGACTTTTCCTGGTTTCCAATCAATACCTACTTCAATCCCTCATGCATCTACTTATACTACTGCTTTAGGTAGTGGTCTATCAGTACCTCTCCATAATTTTCCACCTTTTAGTGGACAAATGTCCATGTCAAATCCATCCTCCGTCTCTCGAGTTGTTGTTGGCTCCAGCCTACCTTAATTAAGTTTGCGTTTCCAGTCAATGGGAGGCATAGGTTCTAGTACTCCCTTTGCATCTAATATTCCACATAGTGTTATATTTGGACTAGGGGTCATCGGTACCGAATTTCCTTGGGGGAAAAATGCTCCATATGGGAACATCCCTTTTCTGGGTTAGGAGGCTCAAATATGGTTATCCCAACAATAGTTAATTCTTTATTGGGTAACCAACCTATTGGAGGGATGGGGGGGACTCTTGGGGGATTTACTCAACCCTTTGTACAACATCAATTCGCTCTGAGCTTTGGACAATATAATTCACTTTTCACCAATACTAGAACTTCATACATTCTAGGACAACCTAATGTCAACATGAATCAGTGGGTTGCTAATGCTCTGGGATCTTGGAACTCTATGGCTCAAACAAAGTTGCCTTTTCTGGCCACTTTGAATTTGCTCGACTTAACTAAGTTAACCAATGATGCCGTCTTACATGACCCTAGTTGGCCATCGCTCCCTACTAAGTTACCTTCAAATATTCTGAAATTTAAAGGAAAACTAAAGGAAGATTTGGTGAACCACAGCATGACCATTCATATTTGGTGTTCGTCTAATTCTCTGATAGATGATTCCATTAGATTACGACTTTTCCAACAGAATCTAACAGGGATGGAAACAAAATGGTATATCAATTTGTCGCGTGCTTCTTTACGAACATGTAATTCAGTTGCGATGACATTCGTCAATCACTTTCAGCTTCCAGTTCATTACGAGACTAGTACTAAATTGTTGATTTTTATTTCATCAGGACAAGTCTACCCACAACTCCGACCACATTCATGAATGGCGGAGGAGACATAGTATTATTAAGGCCCAAATTCCATATGATTTTTAAACTGATTGGTTTATGAAGTCATTACAACCTTGTATTGCGAAAGACATGGCTCTTTCAGGGGTGCATACTGAAGAGTAAGCCATCATTAAATCCCATCACGTGGATTTAGTTTACTTTGAGTCCATAAAGATTTATGAAATTTTCCCTTATGCTCCTTGAGTAGAGGTTGATCCAACCAATCTAGTGCTTGGACCACGTGCCGATTGGTGTGATTGGTTCAATAAAAAGTAGTGCAACTAGTTAGGGTACACACCATGTTGGTCAAAATTTACCGATAGCTGCCGCAAACAACACACAAATTCCAAGTCCCAACCCTCTTGTGGATGTTCTGTTAGTATAGACAACCGATTCTAAGGGCATCTAGTAGCCTGAAGGGAAGAAGAATAAGAATAAGAAAAATGGGAACAAGGGGAATAACAATGCAAATAATAATAATAACAACAACAATAAAATAATGCCGGTGGGGCCAAGAAGGAGAAGGGTAAAATGACATTTCCCCGCTTATTATGCAAGGAAGATCATTTAACCTAGAAGTGCCCTAAGATGGAAATGGCCCAGAAATGTTTGCACAACAGGAAGGCTCCAACCAACATGTTGTCTTAACTAACCCATTTCCCTAGCCACATCAACATATGATTGCTACGACCCAACCCAACCCTGGATCCTCACAAGGGGGAAATCAGGGTGCCTCCTCTCAAGGGGGCAATATTGTCCAAAGTCAAGTTTTCATGTGTGAGCAGGACGTTAACCTCCAGACCAGGAGTAAATATTATGATACAACCATGTCTGGATGCAAGGGAAAGGAAACCTCTGTCTCTGATGTAGCTTCTCCATTACACATAGAGAAGCTAGATAATGACACTATGCCTAGAATATTGAAAAGTGTTATGAAGAAGGCCATATACAATCCTAATGCATGTGTTTCCCAGAATTATAGCATAGTGGAAGATCCGACATAAGCTCCTTGTGAAATATCCACTCTTGAGGTTCTACAGAGTTGTCCAACCCAACAAAGGAAGTTGCTCTCGGGGTTAGGATCGTTTGATCCCATGGATAGTCAGGTCATTGCTTTCGTTTGTGAAAAATAGAAGCCCCATATACCCCATCACACATATTTCCAAATCCAAGAGACATATGGTAAGTCCAATATACTTCGCATTGTTGTTGATGAGGGTGCCTGTTGGCTTGGTTTTGCAACCAAGCTTAGTGCAATGGGCACCTGCTAACTAGTAGCAACAGTTTCAATAGAAATAAATAACAAACTAATCTAAACTATATTAATGATGGATCTATGTGAAATAGATAAGCAAACAATGGAAATATTATGAAAAGCAAAACAATTGACAATATGTAAAAATGATTTTGTATTAAGAATAAGGGCAAGCAAGTGCTTGCAATGGTAATACCTCCAAGTGGTGAAGATTGTTGAGTAGCTCCAAGGGTGAGCAGCTCCAAACTCCAAAGGTCCCTTCTCCAAGGTAGCTACAATGGCCAAAAGCTCATGGGAGATTTTGACAGCATGAGGATAGGATGATGGATGGATGGAAAGTGAGGAGCCCCTACCACCTTTTTATAGTTTTTGGTGGTGGGGAATACCATTATGGTTTTGAGGAAACCAATGGTATTGACCAACATGGTTTAGGTACCTTTTCCCTCCTTTTTCCTTTTTTGAATATTTTGAATATTTTTATTCCCTTTTTAATATTTTTGGGAATTTTGGACCCTTTTTGAGGAAAAATATTCATTTCGAGTGGAAAAAGGGGTGTATTAAGGTATTTTGGTGACCTTTTGGTGGCTTTAGAGGCTCAAATGGTGAAAAAGTGGACAAATGGGTCATGTGAATAAGGAAATGAACTAGTGAGCACTTTTTGGGTGTTAACAGATTGCCCCCTGATGTGTGAGGGTAGGAGCTCATTGTATGGCCGATAGACATCATAGTTCTTTTTTCTTTTTTATGGGGTTTGGGGAGGATAAGAGACCGATTGGAGACTGGATCCACGACCTTGGAAGCTGCAAAAATAAACAATATTACATGGCCTCAATATGAATGAGGAATAATCTCTGATAATGGACAAGGCGGGCATACCCATGCTCGTATCAAGACATATACATAACAATTAGTCCCAAGAAGGGGGACCTGAAAAATACATAAAAAATCTGCTGGTACATCATAATGGTCCAGAGGGGACATCATTTTGGGATGTACTCATGATCATAACATGACTGATCTCAATGACTGATACACTGGAATAAAACAACAACCGTTCTGAATAAGGTCTCAGAAGGGTTGATGAACTGCTGAAACTGAAGGTGTCCAACATCTGTAGGGACTCAATGACTGTGAGCCATCTCTGGGAAGTATGTTTAATTGTATACTCGAGGGAGTATAAAACTGGGGTACATCTGAATACTGTCGTCATGCGCAACCCGGATATGTATAGAAAAAATGTAACTGGTTGTATCCAGAGGTAGACTTGAAATGTGGAAGAGTCAGGTGGTATCTGGGGTCTTCAACTAATAACTGAACGGACCAATACCCTGTGCGAGTCTCAACGATGCGATCAAGGTGTTGAAGTCGAGCATGTGAGAAACAACCATTTGGAGAGGTACTGAGGACTCCTCTCGAAATGATTCGTAGGCACTCATCATAAATGGTGATGAGTCCAAGACACAGGGACCTCTAGGTCTATCCTCTGGAATAAAATTGGTTGTCGTCGACAGAGGGAGACCAGCAACTAACAAGGCAATGATGTTTCCTTGATAGGAGCACGAGGTGTAGAACTGAAGTGTGGTAGTACTGATGGTAGGACTGACATACTTGTGGGGATGGGAAGTAACTGGGATCATATAGTGGGTAGACTCAAACTTCCTTTGTTCAGAGCATGATGACATGGTTGACCTGGAAGCGCAGGGAACTGACTTGTAGGTGCGGGGATCATTGCTTTTAAGGACTGAAGGGTATGTATTAACTGAGGGGACGAGCTGATGGGTGCCGTCGAGGGATTCTCAGGGTGACATGCTGCAGAATACTCTGAACAAAGGCGACCAAAATGGGGAGGCTGCCATATGAGTAGACGTGATCTGTTGTGGCGCCAAGAAGCACCATTGGATCCTTCTTTGTAGTTTTAATGAGCTCCAAGAAGGGATAAAAGTGTGCTCTGAAATGGTACCGTCCTGTGGATTTTGTGAGCCCAGGACTGTTCGTGCTCATGGGTGCTTTTATTTTTAAGGAGTCTGAAAACGATAAGAAGACTCTGCAGTGGTTATGAGTACTGTCCTGTTGGTTTTATGAGCCCAGGATGGTGATTACTCGTAGTTGCTTTCATGTTTAGAGAGTCTGAAAGTGGTAAGTGGACTCCATTGGTGTTCTTTTTCGTAAGTTAGTCTCCAAGGCCCGAAAAAGCATAAAAGGATGCAAATGGAGAACTCTTCTAGCCGATGGGACTAGAGTATTCCTTTTTCATAATTAGTCTACAAGGTCCGGAAAAGGGGTAAACTTATACCAGGTAGATGCCCTTTCAGATACGTTTAGCGAGCATGAAAGGAAGCAAGGTTGCTCGGCCATCTTTTCATTGTTTTAGGAGTCAGAAAAGAGTTTAACAGAAACTCCCTAAGTGCCTTTTTCGTAAAAGGGATTGCTCGGCCTGAAAAATGGGTAAAATTATACCGAACAAAAAGGGGATTGATGAGAGCGAGAAAAGGTCTCAAGCATCATCATGAGTGTGGAAAACTGAATCCGGTGACATAAAGATTGTCAAAAAAGGGGCAACAGCCAATGTGGCACGCAAACCGAGTGATGGGTGGCATTTTGAAACAATACCCGAAAAAATATGGGGTGAGGGTGAGAAATGATCTCAAGCATCATCACGAGCATGGAAAACTAGATCTGGCGATATAAGACTTGTCCAAAAATGGACGACGGTCGATGTGGCACGCAAATCGAGGTGACGAGGGGGCATGGAAAAAATGCCCGAAACATCTGGGCGTGAGAGTGAGAAATGATCTCAAGCATCATCATGAGCCCGAAAAACTGAATCCGGCAATATAAGACATGTCAAAAATGGACGACGGCCGATGTGGCACGCAAACCTAGGTGACGGGGGGGTATAGGAAAAATGCCCAATGTAAGCAGAGTGGAACAGGATCCATTTGTGGTCATGCAGAGAAAACAAATATTTAGGTTTTTTGAAATTTTTGTGAAAATAGAAAATAATACTGTATAATAATGGACGATGGTGTCCACCAGATTTACTATGGGTAAAATCGCTTGAGGTACAACCCGTTGCGTGGGTTGCAGAGGGGATTGCCCTTTGAATCGGTCAGAATGTATGCCCCCTCTCCGAGGCAAGTGTGTACAATATATGGGCCTTGCCACATGGACATAAACTTTCCTTTCCCTATTTTGTCATGAGCTTGATCGTAGGCGAGGACGAGGTCCCCTTCAGTAAAAGTTCTTGGGTGGAGATGTTCGTCGATGTCATGTTCCATATTTTTAGGATCGAGGCCAGGCATCTCGGTGTAGGGCCAGGTGAAGACATCACGAAACTCTTGGGAGACTTCCTTATATGCCTGAGTTTCCGCTTGAGTGCATGATGCACCTAGCGAGATGAGCTCAGGTTTTCTAGGTGTGGTGGAAATGTCAATTTGTAAGAGTTGAATATGTGTGTCAAAGGGATCAATGGAAGGGGCCGACCGAACAGGGGGGTATCCAGTGGAAATCGTGTAAATGGTGTTAATTTCTTCCGAGGAGGAAGATGGTGGGGGATGAATCTCCTCAATGAGAAGAGGGGATATTTCGAGGTCGACGTTATTCATCTCATACAACGCTGCTCTGTAATCTAGGAGACCAGGGCAGTGATGTGAATAATGGCCGTAGATTTCGCATATTGTACAAGGATGGTTTGTGCGTAGTGTTTTGTCGCGAGGTTGAGGAGGGGGCTCAAGTCTTACTACTGGAATTCCGGTGTCGTCATCCAACATATTCATGTGCTCCTGGAGTGCAGGTAATTGTGGACATTGATGAGTGGCATGGCCTACGTCGTCACACAACGAGCACTTAGGGGGAATACGAATAGCTGGGGGGTTTTTAGCGACCTTGGGGGTTGCTGGGGGGGTGCGAGTTATGAGTCCAGTGTTGTAAGTTGGTGGGCCTCTGCCCCCTGTGTTCCGTAACGGAGGTGGAGCATTTCTGGAGGTTGATGCCGTAGTCACTATTGGGGGAGGTTTGTTTTGCAGATTAGTGACGGGAGGGGGTGGGTAGTTGGTAGTGGGGATAGGTTGTACCGGTTGTAAAATAACAGTCGGAGTAGGCGGGGGGCTCGAAGCAGGTAAGTACCATACAGGTATCCCTATTGTTAAGCCAGGAAGGTTGAGTGTAGCCATTACTGGCGAACTAACAACTCCGGAGAATGGGAACAAGAACGGGATGGTGTGAATTGGCGTTGTGCCAATATGAGTAGGCACCGTGGGTGCTTGTGGTAGAGACGAAGGTTGCTGTGTGGTGTGCGACAGGGTGCACAAATCTGATGTTTTTGTCATCGGTAAAGGTGGTGAGATCGATGGAAAAGTGGAAGTCATAGGTGACTCGGTGTAAAGTCCAGGTCCCATGGAGGATACAAACGAGGTAGTGGCACCACAAACAGGTTGTTCAACCATGGGGAGAACATTTTCGGGTGTAGCAGGGGCCTTGGGATCGTAACAGGTGAGTTGGTCAACCGTGACCACGCGTCCGTCATGGGGGAACATCATGGTACGAAAAACGGATGAGGCAACCGCTCGCATGGCATACATGTAGCTGCGACCAAGTAAGAGGTTATAATCAAGTTGGGCATTGATGACCTTTATGTCAATGAGCACAGTTTTACCAGCCAGCTGGACGGGGACATTAGCTAACAGACCTTGGGGTTGAGCCGAACGACCGTCGTAGGCTCTCAACGCAGTGGTGGACTGCTGGAGAGTAGGGTATCCCAACTTCTGCCAAACGAATGTGGACATAACGCATGTAGAGGAACCTTAGTCGATAATGCACCGATGGATGACAAGATTTCGAACGGAAACAGAAACTTGGAATGCTAAAGTGGAAGGCAGGCGTGGTTCAGACTGGTCCGAATTGAATGCCATCAGTTGTGAATCATTAGGGTCAATAGCTCCAATGGCAGAGAGCAAAGTATTACACTGTGAAGGACAGTTTTTTAAGACTTCTAAAGCAGACATGGCTGCGGGAGACTGGGCTAAGTCATCTACAATGCTGTAATTCGACGCAGCGAGAGCATTGGGGTTATTGTTGATGCGACGAAGTGGGAAGCGAGGTGCTTTAGAAGCGCCATCGAGTGGAATCGGAGGTATACGTAACGTCTGATCAGTGGGATGAGCGTTAGTGTTTTTGTCAGCGGGAGGGGCTTCAGGGGTGGAGCCATATTGGTTCCGACGGGTTTGGAGGTTGACATCAGTGGATGACATCATTAACAAGTGGTGGGTACCTGAGTCGAACATGGGTTGATCAGGAGTGGCATATGTGATCTGGTGTTGAGGGGGCGTGTTACCTTGAGGGGGAGCCAACGACTGAGTGTTCACTACGCCTTGGGTTGGTAAGGGGTTTTGTAATACCATGGGTTGCGGTTGATGAGGTGGAGCTGGTTGTCCAGCGTGGCCCTGGCGTTGGGCATCGTCAGTCCAAATTTGACGTGCTTTCTTTAAGTGGGGGCAGTTATGAGTGTAGTGTCCATAGACTCCACATATAGAACATGGGTGGTTTGTTCTCAGATTATTGTTTTTGGGCTGCTTGGGATGACGATCCGGATTTTGGTTGGGAGGAGCAGCGTTGTTATTATGTGGAGGATTGGGAGGTGGTGGACCTTGCTGATGTTGTTGGTTGTTGCCGCGGTTACGTCCTCTTCCACGATTTTGTTGTCCACCCTGGTTGCGCTGGTTGTTTTGATGTTGGGGCTGATTGTGTTGTGTGTACACTTGCCCTTGAGCAGTAGAAGGATTTTGGTTTACCGCAGGTGCGGGAGTAGGTTGCGATGGATAATAAGCTAGTGGGGCTGGAGGTGGTCCAGTTACCTGCTGGGGTTGTTGGTAACCCTGAGCTATTGGAGGTGTTGGGTTAGCTATTGTAGCTTGCTGTGGGTAATACATTGGTTGTGGCGGGAACTGAATTGGGTTCTGGGTAGCCGGTTGGTTATAGTATGTGGGTGGTACATATGCCGATGGCGCTTTCCCATAGCAATGTTGTGGACAAGAGGGTCCATGAGTGTGATGAGTGTGATTCGTTGGAGCGTACGAAGTTGTCGCTCCAGATTTAGATGTAGCCCTAGAGAGGTCTGGGGCATTTATGGTGCTCACCATTTTAAAAGGTTTAATGTGCGGAGTGACTTGGCCAATAATACCATTAGCGGCATGTGATGCCCCCGGCGCGTCACCACGTGAAGAATCGCCTCGTGGGGCATCTGGTATGATGGTGTAGAGTTAGCCTGACTGGGCGTAAATTAGGTCGAATTGCTGAGCTTTTAGGATAGCTTCTTCCTCTGACTGGGGTCGTTCGGAAGCGATGTCTTTTGCTATGAGGGGTAGGAGTGATTTAAGGAACCAGTCCAAAAATATACGGTCATCCAGTTTAATTCTACAGAGGCTACGACGCTTGCGCCACTCATGGATGTGGTCCGTGATGTGGGTAGTTGTGTTTTTTCTGCAAGACAACAGTATTTCAACTCCCGCATCGTAACGTACAGGTAGCTGAAAAAACTGAAGGAAAGTGGAGGCGAGAGACGTAAAAGTCTGGTGGGTCCCATGTGGTTGTTTGATGTACCACTTGGCTATAGAGCTAGTGAAGGTTCATTGTAATAGTCTTAGACGAATGGAGTCATCCACTATAGAGTTAGATGAACACCATAGGTGAAAAGACATTATGTGGTTTTGAAGGTCCTCCCCAGGTTTTCCTTCAAACTTGGGTATGTCCGAGGGGAGCTTCGTAGGCATGGGTGGCCATGTAGGGTTGTGCCGGATAGGATCATTGGTTAGCTTGGCTAAGTCTGGTAAGTTCAGACTTGCCATGTAAGGTAAACTAGCAGATGGGTGTGGCGTAGTGACTGGGACATAACTATGCATGGTGGCATTATGTAGTGGTCCAGTAGCCCCTAAGGGTATGCTAGGTATTGAAGGTATGTTTCCTCTAACTGCTGTGGTTTGGTATGGGCCAACGTTTCCAAGTGCAACATGGGTTACACTGGGGTTAGGAATAGTGCCAGGAATTCTTGGGATCTGGGTTGTGGTAATGGCAGGCGGTGTGATTCCTATATTTGGCATACCCATAATAGGAGGTAGTCCTGTGTTTGGAATACCTAAAGGTGGAGTGTCCCCCATATTAGGCATGCCTAGAGGGGTTGTTGTTACCATGGATGGCACAGTAATGGAAGGGTTTGTGGATGTATCTCCAATGGTACTGGTAAAAAGTGGGTCGAATTGTGTTCCAGCCATGAGGTTGGTTGGGAATAACTCAGTAGGGTTTTCGGATTCAGCCTCAGAATCAGATGTGAAATGAGGCGTGTCAGAATTGGATGACTGTATGTTTGGCCGATGACGTGTCGAGTCAAGGGATAAGGCTCGACGTCGGTGACGTGGAGAGCCAAGTAGACTGAACTCTAGGGGTTCACCCTGAAGACGACGAGATCGTCTAAAATTCTCAATGGTGAGAAATATGTTTTTTGTTTAAAAAATTTTCAGTGTAAGGTGGTGATGTAAAAACTCGAAACCCTAATGCAACAATGAGTGCAAAAAGGGGAGTGAAAATAAACGCTCTCAGGCCAAAAAATCAACCTCAAAAAGCACTTATTGTAGCAGCTGTGCTATAATAAGTGGAGGGATGCAACAAAATTGGTCAGAATACCAACAGTCAAACAGTTTCTAGAAAAAAGAGGTGCTACTAGACCAAAGGTGGGTAATGTATCATGCAAACACCTAAATAGAAGTATTGTGAGTCAACAAACGATATCCTCTGCAAGGTGATGAAATCCAAGTTAGACGATATAGAGTGTTGAATCAACGGCTAGATCTCCCCCTATCGGGAGGGAAACCGGGTAGACAATCCTAAAGAGTGGCAACTAGGATACCCTGTTCATGACACGTTCAAAAAAGGTGAATCTGCCGTTTGGTCCTTTTACCGCAGTATCCCCATATAGGGATACCCTGAGAACTGCGAGAGGTATCCTTCGGTTACTGAATGGATTGCGGTATTCCACTCAGGCCTCCAGAACAACTCTGGCCACTTCAACCCTCCTAGGGGAGAGGCCTTCCAATAAATTGGTTGTGACAGTGCCAAAAAATACTGGGGGATTTTGGTTCCCTAATGGACAATAGCTATGTCTCAAATGTAATAACTGAGGGGTGTTATTGGAACACCTATCCCCTCAATTCTACCTAACTACAAAATTCTTTTAAGTGCTCCCCAAGTGGGGTTAAAAGTTGGTTGTGTTTAAGGTAAATTTTAAGGCTCAGTTTAAATCAGTGGCAGAGTGGGTGCAAGTGTGGTATTTAAACTGAAATTGATTTGCCTCACTTGGGTGATTTTACAAATGAAAGAAAAGACGCTTCCAGTTTTGCAAAAAATAAAGGCGTTTTTGAAATGTAAATGCTTGAAAAAACTATTCAAAATTAATGGATCTTTGAAATAATTTAAAGGGAAGCAAATGGCATGAATATTCAAGAAATAAATGGATCTCTTAAAAATTTCTTGTGCAAATTATTGAGCAAATAAACAGTAAAACCTTGATCTAGCTAAAATGCAGAAAAAATATCTCTTTCAATTTCTGAAATTTTTTTAAAAAGACTTTTTAATGAAGCATTCTAATTAGTAAAAGATTTCTTATGGCTGTAAAAATGCAGGAAATTTAATACTGTAAAATATGCTAAATGGGCAGAAAATACAGCAGAAAATATTTTTCAAAAAATTGGCCGAACTGCAAAAATTTGCATCACGAGTTTCGGGAAAACAACCGCGATGGGCAGCGTGGGTTTCGGCCGCGATGTGCAGCGCGGATTCCTGGCACACAGTCGCGATGGCCAGCGCGGGTTTTCGTCACACAGCCGCGATGTGCAACGCGGAAAATGGCCGCGAAGCCGCGATGTGCAGCGCGTAAATTGGCCGCAAAGCCGCGGCGAGCCACGCGGAAAAAAAGCCGAAAAGTCGCGATGAGCCGCGCGACTGTCAGGCAAAAAGCTGCGAGGCGAAAGCCCGAAACGGATGCCGAAAAACGAACCCGAAAATTGGAAATTTAGGGCTGTTAATGGCAATAGAAGGGGCCAAGATCTAGAACAGCAATGGATCTGCTGTCTAGGGTGGCGGATCTATGAATTAAACTGACTAAAACTAACAAAAACTAAGATCTAAAGCTAAAAATTGAGATCTAAGAATTCTAAGCCAACGGAGTTGCCAAAAACTGTTGGCTTGGTTTTGCAACCAAGCTTAGTGCAATGGGCACCTGCTAACGTGTAGTAGCGGTTTCAATAGAAATAAATAACAAACTGTTCTAAACTATATTAATCATGGATCTATGTGAAATAGATAAACAAACAATGGAAATATTATGAAAAGCAAAACAATTGACAATATGTAAAAAATGATTTTGTATTAAGAATAAGGGCAAGCAAGTGCTTGCAATGGTAAGACCTCCAAGTGGTGAAGATTGTTGAGTAGCTCCAAGGGTGAGCAGCTCCAAACTCCAAAGGTCCCTTCTCCAAGGTAGCTACAATGGCCAAAAGCTCATGGGAGATTTTGACAGCATGAGGATAGGATGATGGATGGATGGAAAGTGAGGAGCCCCTACCACCTTTTTATAGTTTTTGGTGGTGGGGAATACCATTATGGTTTTGAGGAAACCAATGGTATTGACCAACATGGTTTAGGTACATTTTCCCTCCTTTTTCCTTTTTTGAATATTTTGAATATTTTTATTCCCTTTTTAATATTTTTGGGAATTTTGGACCCTTTTTGAGGGGTTTTTATGCTTTTTGAGGAAAAATATTCATTTTGAGTGGAAAAAGGGGTGTATTAAGGTCTTTTGGTGACCTTTTGGTGGCTTTAGAGGTCCAAATGGTGAAAAAGTGGACAAATGGGTCATGTGAATAAGGAAATGAGCTAGTGAGCACTTTTTGGGTGTTAACAATGCCTCCACTTGCGTGATGTATTTATCATGCTGGAATGCTATAGGGTCACCTGAGGTAGTTGCTCCTGTTACAATGTTGAAGGCTTTCGATGGCCTTTCGTTCAAGCCTCATGGAATAATCCCAACTCTCCCAATAGAGATAGGGGGAAAAACGGTCACGATAGAAGTGGAGGTAGTCGATACTCCACTTGATTATAATTTGTTATAAGGTAGAAGTTGGACCTAGGAAATGATGGTGGTAGTATCGTCAATATTTCTTATCATTAAGTTTCCACGTAATGGGAAGATTGTCACCATTGATCAACTATCATTCTATACCAAAGGCTCCAACCATCAAAGCGGTACCAACATCCCCCAAGTAATCCTTTCTGCAAAGGATTGTGAGAATGTTGGTGTGGGAATGTATCCTACATTGATGAGAACCTTTAACCTACCCTCACCTGACATGCATGCAAATGCAGCTCCGATACATGGAATATCTACTGTTGCCATGAATTTCATACCTAAGGTATCTTAGTTTAGGACTTCTTATTTTAACGACCCTTGGAAGTTGCTAGCCTCTGAAGCTTGGTGTAGTCAGATGAATTAAGCCTTGTTTGTGAATGAGGTAGCTTACCAAGCCACTATTTCAAATGAATCAGACCATGTTGGTCTACATTCCATTTTGAAAGCAAATGACCAGTATTCTATGCTCGTTTGGGCTATCAATATTTTGCCTTATTACGACCCCTTAGATACTGTTTTTCCATCTGACGAAGCAATTCTAGAGGAAATGTCATTAGGGTATAGGCCTTGGAGATATATGCATCAACGTGCATCATTAATTGCAACCAAAAGTGACCTAAGGATTGACATAGATGGAACCATTAAGTCATGTCCTATGGAGTGGTATGGGACCCCTCTTGCATCTTCACAAGTTTATGCTGAAGGGAATATGGAAAATATTTCTAAAACCATTCCCCTAAATATATCCAAGACCCCAGACGTTATTGAAAATGTCTTTATTGGTGTTGATTGTTCACTTGACGAAATTGAAACATATACAACACTATTTAAAGAATACATAGATTTTTTTGCCTGGTATTATGAGGAAATGATAGGAATTGATCCATCGATTATCGAGCATGAAATTAATACATATCCTAATTCCAAACCTATTTGGTAGAGGGTAAGGCTGGTTAACCCCCAAAAGGATGTTTCTGACAAAGTAGAAGTTAAGAAGTTACTCCGAGCAAATTTCATTTATCTTGTCCCCTTGACTAAGTGGGTGTCTTATTTGGTACCCATTGACAAGAAACAAGGAAATATTCATGTTTGTACTGATTTTTGGGATCTCAACTTAGCCCGTCCTAAGGATAATTATCATACACCATTCACTAATCGTACCATTGATGAGATCTTCTCATTCATGGATGGTTTCTTTAGGTATAATCAAATTCAGATCCATCCCAATGATCAACACAAAACTACTTTTTTATGTCCTTGGGGGACCTTCACGTATAGGAAGATGCCATTTGGATTAAAGAACACGGGAGCCACCTTTCAACGTGCCATGTCTGACGCTTTTCATGATATTAAGAAGATTTTAGAGGCCTACTTAGATGATTCGACTGCTAAGTTGGTGAAGGGAGTGGACCACCCTAAACACTTGAGATTTGTCTTTGATAGGTGTCGCTTTTATAAGATTCGTTTGAATCCTCGTATATGCACATTCTATGTCGAGTTGGGTCGATTGTTAGGTTTCATCGTGTCCAAGGATGGTATAATGGTAGTTCCATTTAAGGTAGAGGTAATAGTACAATTGCCTCCCCCGCAAAAGTTGAATCAATTGTGGAGCCTTCAGGGCAAAGCAAACTTATTGTGTAGATTTGTTGCTGATTATGCTAAGCTCACTAAGGTTTTCATGCATTTTCTCAGGAAGGAGTTCCTATTTATATGGGATGATAATGCTTAGTAATATTTTGACACATTAAAAAAGGCTTCAATGTATGCCCCGCTGCTGAGTTCTCCCGATTTCAACATATATTTCCTTTTATATATAGCAACATTTGGATCAACTATAGGTATGGTTATGGATCAAGAAGATGATTCCTACCAGGAACATGTAATTTACTATTTGAGAAATAATCTTGCTGGCCCCAAACTAAGGTACTCACATGTTGAAAAACTTGCACTTGTTGCTATTCATGCAGCTTAATGACTTTGACATTACATTATTCGTAGACTAACCACTATCATCTTTGACATTACATTCCTCGTAGACTAACCACTATCATAGCCGATGTCAATCATTTTCAACATATCTTGTCCTGACAAATCATCGGATGCAAGTATAAAAAATGGATTATCGTCCTTCAGGAATTCAATCTAGGCTTTGCATATGCAAATTTGAAGAAATCCTTGACATCTGTTTAGTTGATGTTGGATTTACCATGAAAAGATAAGGGATTGGTCGGAAATATCTCATTACTTATGAACACATTTTCCTCATCAGCTCAGATGACCCTTGGTATGGGAATATTTTAATCCATTTGCAAAGCCAGAGGGTACCACCTCAGTCCACTCTTGAACAAAGGTGTAAAATACGTCATTAGTTGAAACATTATGTTATCATTGGTGATACTTTATATTGTAGAGGTATTAATACTGTCCTCTGTTAGAAACCTAGCTCTAATCATAAAGTCCTAATTAGATTAACCACCTCACCGTTACTTGACGATTGAAGGTAGTTACTTGTCAACATTGTATATAATCTATGTTCACGTGAATAATAAATATGCTTGGGCTTGTGCCCTCATTTAACCATCTTCTTTCTTGGTCTCTTTTGTTTTTCCTGTTTATTTATATTTTATCATGTGGTATTAGAGCAGATGGTGACAACCACCCAAGTAATTAAAGCATATGGTAAAGTGAAGAAGTTGGAGGTCCGTGTAAGCAGAAGGAAAGAGGAAGTCTACCCAAGTAAAGAAAATTGGGCATTTTCCAGAGTGAGGAGGAAGATATTTCAGAAATCATGACCTGGAGTGTTTTTAGACACGTCAATCTTCAAAATTTTGTTTGATGCAAAAGATAAAAAGGTTCAAATTTCTTTGTAGTTCGAAGATCTTAAAGGATTGGAGATCGATGCCTTTCTGATAGCTTCTTAGTGGTAGCATTGGTCTCGGTCTTTTTTATCAAGAGATTGAAAAAAAATATGATGTCTTTTTTATCAACTTTTTATTGATCAAATTTGAAACTGACCACGTTGAAACTCAAATTTAAGATCGTATTTTTTGTTTGAGAGTATTACCTTTTGGTTAGTATCTGGGTGTAACTTAAACATATATTGCATGTCACTTCAATGTCGCCAACAAACTGAGAAAATGTAAGAGAAAATTAGATGGAGAGTACAGCCAATGAAGTGATACCTATGTTTGTGGGAGAAAATTGTGCAACCATGAATTGTGAATGGTCGAGTTGATTATGTCCGCTCAAGGAAATCACATAAATGAGTTTGTGGTGTTGTTCACATCGTGGTGCAACAAGGAATATATTAAAGGAGTTCGTTGTTCTCTTTGTAAAGTTGGGGCAAAGATTTCATTCATGCATTGGAATTTTCTGCATGTCTTTTACAGAAAGCTAAGGAATTGATGAAAGCTTTGCACATGTTGTATTGAGTAACTGACAGGAGCTGGGAAAATTTGAAAGAAGCGAAGCCACAGATTTTAACCACGATCCAACAACAAGCCTATTAAACATGAGATAGAGTGAGCAGTTTCTCGTAGATACTTGTAGGCTTACATTCGAAGTAAAATTTGCGTTTTCTTCTAGAAGCTTCTGTGCATAGAGTGGCTGAGTTTTCTCTTGTCTCTTTTACTTCCTTGAAGAAAGATTAATGGCTTTTGAGAAATTTGACTCGGCAATAAAGGTTGGTTTTGATTCTTTCATCTTGTGAATGGAAAAATACTTGATTGACACGTCTTTATAACTGAGACTGGGGAGACGGATGTTGCAAGTGAACTAGAGAAAGTTGCTTGAACAATGCGATTAGAGAGCAGTTTTGTATGCTGTCTATGCTGTCTTAAAGAGAAATCAAGTTCTTTTTGTAAAAAGAAAAAAGAAAATTAAGGTTTAATTCCACTATTTAAGAATAAAAATAGGGAGATAAATTTTGTGATTGGGGTTAGTAAGGTTTTGTTTATTTTATGAAAAGTTCATGGAGTTATAAGGTGTTGTACAAGTGGTTATAAGATGTTGAAAAATTGTAAGTCATTTTTACCAATAAAATTGAAGTTTTCTCCTTGTTACCTAGACTCGCCCGAAATTGAATAAGGGGGTCTTAGGCCTTGCGATCATTAATGTGGTGGTCATTTTTTGCATTCTGCTCCTTTGATTTCTTTGGACAAGCACGGGACAATCGTTTTACATTTGCAGATATCTTTGAGAACTTATAATGGCTCACATTGAAGATATGTTTCATTTGCTCCATACATTAATTAACATAACTCCAGGATCAACAATTTCACTCAACAAAAGAACTCTTATGTCTATACTTACCTGTATACAAGTGATGCATAGAAAGGTGGACATGTTAAAAGTTTGTTAACATCTGACCGATATAAAAAGGTCGATTTCAAACTATTTCAGAATAATCCATTGTTTGATTGTGAAACAAATGATGTCACTAAGTATTCAAACAATGAACATGTACCTGTTAATTGTGCGAACCAGTTCAGTATAATTTTGATTGATGACACTGACAAAAAAGAGGATAAAGTGGATGATTTAAAGGATGACCATAAGGATCAGCATAATTTTGTTCGTCCTTGGGAAGAAATTGAGTTTAAACGTAATAGATATGATATAGGATTTGAAAAGGCCGATGATGATCTTTTTCATATTCCTAGTTATATAAAACCACTCAAGTTTGTGAGTAGTGGATTTCTGTTTGATGTTGATAGGAAGAATGAATGTGAAGGTGATGATATGGAAAAGGTACAGGATGATATGGAATAGGTACATGATAACGATCAGAGTGCTAATGTAAATATGGATAATGATACATGTGTTAAGGATGATGATGATGACTTGTTGAACGACAAACCTGAACGGTGCGAACACTGTCATCTGTTTGGCCATGATGAGTCAAGTTATTTTGATCTTCACCCATGCAGTTTTTGTAGGAAGACAAATCACTTCTCAAATAAGTGTCAACAGAAGAAGAAGAAACAACGAAAACAAGTACATTTCGGATGGATGAATACTTGTGGCTGGTTATTGGAAGCCAAGTTATTGGAATGATCTTGTAGTCGGATCCATACACAGGTAGAAACATGTTTGATAGGAGATATTACTACTGTAGATGGACATGAGTGTTTTGATTTAGGATTTGATAATACAAGGCATGATTGGGGCCCACATTTTTGCTATAGTCATTTGAGTTGAAGATTGAGTATTTAGACTCCACTCAAAGATAGTTTGATTACCCCTTTCCTCTTTCACGGGGGGTACTGCAGGACTTCTCACCTTTCAATTGATAGAGCAGAACATTGATGAGGTTGTCAACTTCAATTTCGAAGTGATGGATTATGGTTTCAGGGTGATGGATTTAGGATTGATGTTTGATGACTTTGGATTATAGATTTGAGATAGTACTAGTGATTCACGTGGTTTACTACGCATAGGAATTTTTTTGGATACAGGTTATGGATGCCTTTCGACACTTTTTTCTATCAACTGATTATTGACAGATTTTTTATGTGTCATTTTTAAAGCTTTTTTGTGAACTTATTTGTTCACTTATAGGGATGATCTTTGGATATTACATCTTTTCTTGGCACATTTAGATTTGTCAAACATTTTCAGGTTATGAGCTATGTTGGACTTTGAATCCAACTCAATTCTCTTCAAGGGTTTGTGCTCTCATCAGTTTTTGGTTTCACTTCAGTGAACATCTATAGGCTATCACTTGGTTTTGGCATCCATTTGGCACATTTTCAAGAGAATATTCATCGACATCCATGAGGTTTCAAACCATGGGTTATAGGTTGAAGACATGGACATGATATCATCTCTTCCACTAGTTTTTGTTGCTAGCTGGTACTTTTGTACAGACTTATCATTAAGGGGGGGATTGTTAGAAACCTAGATCTAATCATAAAGTCCTAATTAGATTAACCACCTCACCGTTACTTGACGGTTGAAGGTAGTTACTTGTAAACATTGTATATAATCTATGTCCATGTGAATAATAGATATGCTTGGGTTTGTGCCCTTATTCCACCATCTTCTTTCTTGGTCTCTTTCATTTTCCTGTTTATTTTTATTTTATCATCCTCAAACATTGCCTAATTTATGAAGAGGTTGAGAAAGTTTTGAATGATTGCCATGGTGGAGCCTGTGGTGGTCATTTATCCGTTCTTGGTACAACCCAAAATATTTTGTGTCCTAGATACTTCTCGCCTTTAATCTTTAAAGATTGTATTGAGGCTATTAAGATGTGTCATCCGTGTCAAATGTTTACGAAAAAGATGCACACCCATCCGACTGCCTTATACCCAATTATAACTATTAGTCCCTTCGCTAGGTGGGGGATTTATTTTACAACGTGTAATCTAGAATCGAGTAGCGTCCATGAATACATTATTTTGGCCGTCGACTACTTCACCAAGTGGGTTGAGGCCATGCCTACCTTTCGTTGCGACAATGAAACTACTACACACTTCATTTTTAATCAAATCATTGCCCATTTCGGTATCCCAAGAGAGATTTTCACTAATAATGGCACTCACTTTCAAAATAAGATTATGACAAAGTTAGCTGAGAAAATTGGTTTCCGCTAGGATTTCTCTTCACCGTATTATCCTCAGGAAAATGGAGAAGTAAAAGCAGCTAATAAGTCTTTGAAATCCATGTTTCAAAGGACAATGAACAAACGTAGGTCTAATTGGCATGTTATGTTTTATCCATCTCTGTGGGATTACCGAACCTCCATCAAGACTGCAACATGATTTTACGCCTTTACAGCTTGTACATGGAGTTGAAGCAATGTTACCTATCGAGTGTGAAATTTCATCTTTAAAACTAGTCGTAGAACTCCTACCAGACACTAGCAAGCTTGAAGAATGCCTCGAGTAGTTAGACGAACATAGGAGGGATGTTGTTACTACCATTGAAGCGAACAAAATCTATTTCAAGGGCCAATATGATAAATTAGTATACCCTTGTATCTTCTTTGAGGGATATTTAGTGTTTGTTTACGACCATAAGCACGATGAATTAGGGTTTGGGAAATTCACTTCTATGTGGATTGGTCCTTATATTGTATGGAAATTCCTCGATAAAGGGGCATATGAGTTGGAATATTTTGATGAAAACATCTTGGGGTCCAAAAATGGACTCTACCTAAAGAGGTACCTTGCCTATACTTCATGTCTCGGTAGGTCTCTCTTGTAATTATTGTGTTATTGCTAGATTATAATTTTGTCTACTTTTATGTTCGACTAGCATTGGCTTTTGTTTATTACACTTTGTGCTCTATTGATGGATGTCATCACCTGCACATATGTTTTCATGCTATGCCGATGGAGATTGTAGTCATACATAACATCGCTTTCGCAGCTTGGGTGATCTGTGACCCAGTTGGATAATTAGTGAATTTAGGTGGAGTGTCTCTCGACCCGCCCACTAACAATATAGTGAAATATAGTGTTGTGATCAAGTTGATGTTGGGATCCATCTCTATTGGTGTCCACCATTTAACTATCTATCTTGATTCATAGTTGGTAATGTCTCAGTTAAATGGTATGTATCACATTTGGTGTCTTGTGTTTTTAAGTAATTTTTTAAGGGTACGCTTGTTAGAACGTCAATTTGATTTCATGACGTGTATACATGTCACTGGAAGATGCAATCATCTAATTGATTTGTTGGCTATACTAGATCGAAATCTATATCAAAATTAAAAGGAAAGCACACTCATAAAGCATACATAAGCATGCACAAAATGTAAATATAGACGGTACAAGTTGTCATCCATGTATATATAAAAGTAGATCAAAAAGTACAAAATGGTGTGATACTAGTCCAAAACATATATGAGTTCCACATCATAAGTGTGACTCATTGTCCAAAAGGGGGCATGGCCCTCAAAGATGCAAGTAGATATCCACTAGATACACTACTATCAATCTATAGTAGGTGTGCCTGCCTCATGGTAGCATAATACACATGTAGCTACTCGCTTGAGTAATCTGATCCAAGTGGAAGATACCCTTGCCACTTGTCCCTGCATGACCTCTAAAATATGATCAATATAGAAGGTAGGTGTCCCTTTAGTGAGACAATTCAAGTTCTGCTCTACTGCATCCAAAGTAGCAACTAGTCCCTCTAGTGGTAGTGGCTCACGGACTCATAGATGAGGGTGACCAACAGGCTTCATTGGTTCGATGTCTGCATCATGGTTCAATGTTGGTATTAATACTCACGCTTAAAACACATTTTCTTGTTTATAATTAAAATATTTAGAAAACCTAAAAATGAAATATGACAAAACATATGTACTCACCTATTTTCCCCCATGCTCCCCCTAGAGGAAGAACTAGGTTTGGGTCATGTCGGAAATGGAGTCCCACATATGGGAACTCCTCAATACCTGATACCTGTTGGCCCCACCATGCATGGAACTCATTGTCAAAAGTGTTGGTGGATGACCCTCCTCCTAATCAATAGATTAAGGTTGTCCATCGATCGATCCTAGCCTCTCTCGGATATAAGGGTGGCAGAGAGACTCTTAGGGTCACTCCTGGAAGCCTCTAAAAAAAGGATACTAATATGCTTCTATACCCGAAACTTTTGAGTTTCCTTGTTTTGCAATCTGTCATTTGGATTTTCATATTAGCTAATAAGCAAATACACCAGTCAAAAAGTGTCTCTGTCAAATACTATACTCCAATTTGCATAAATCCCCTCGAATCTAAATGCAATGTTACAGACTCCACCACCCTCATAATCATTGTGACTACTACTTTGAATGGAAAGCTCGAGATAGTAGCAATCCGAATTAGGTTGCATGTTTTCTCTGTCCCAAGCACACAATATGTGTTTATGTATTCTTGAAAAAATATGACAATATGTGTTTAGGTTCACTTGTTGTTCTCTCCATGAGAGACTAGTCAGAAAGTAGATGTCCCCTACTATTATCTCTAGGACTTCTCCGTTGATCACGAAGGTTCCTTGGTCTAGGTTCCAATATCAGGTGGGAATCTGTATAATGCCTTTTTGAGCCCTCATATTGGATACTCTAAAGAACTTGAGTAATCCACATCGACGCAAAGTATTAAGTGTTAGCGGGTCCCCAAGTACATCTCGATCCGTTTCTTCATGTTTGTGCTCCCTCCATACGATGGCCATAACTAAAAAATTCATTTTGGTTAGTCACCACACAATTTTTTATTACCCAACAATGTAAATCGCTAAGAGTTTCTTCAACAGTTGCGATTTAATCGTAGGCAAAGTTATATACAGTAGTGATTTTCAAGCAAAATCGCTACTCGATTTTGCATTGCCAGATATTATAATAGTGGTGCAATATAATAAAAATTGGCTCTAAAACTATGAAATAAAACCTTGAAAATGCAAGTTCATGGGTGGAGAATCTACTTGGAGGTTGTATTAGTCGAATTGGTGGCTTGTACACTTTGTATTCAACATTCAAATTTTTAGGACTCATTGCTCTCCAATGGGTAAAAAACACAATGAAGTGAAATTTTGTTATTTTATTTCATATATATGTTTTTAACTTTTTAATTTTTACCCACTTGATATAGTTTTGAATTGTTTTTATATTTTAGACTAATACTAATACCTTTTTCTTAGTAAATGTTTGCTCTTTAAATATGGCATATAGGTTAGGATATCCCTATTATGCATGTTACATCTAACCTTTTTTCCGTTGTAATCCTTAAGATCACATTTCACGGGAATGCGACATTAGCCCTCTTTTCTAAGTAAAGTCATTATTTTTCTATGAGTAGAGCCTACCTCACATGGGACATCCTAGTTAGCATCCTTTTTTCCATTTTGGTGCCGATGCTACATTTCTCAAGGGCTCGGGAGCCTTGGTAGTTCTGTCATGACTTTGAGAGGAAACTGCATGTATTTCTCTCTCATCTTTCTGGACATCCCTTATAAGGCTCCCGCTTTTGTGTTCGAGTTGTAACTACATTTGCATATACCCACCTTGCACTTAGGATCCTAATGTCGGCTTTCACGCTTTTAGCTCGTTATATAAGCTCTCATTTCTTATCACATTTTCACTAATCCCTATAACAGTTTGCATTTTCAAATTGAAACCCTTGACCAGGAGGAAACACACCACAAGTGTCATTATCTTTCCATTTTCCTTGCATTTTGCATAAGTTTGTTCCTTGTGATTGGAACAAGTCTCGCTTTCCCCGACACTCATTTTCTCCCATGTACTATATAATTTTTTATTCTTTTTCTTACTTTAATAATATGAAAACAGAAGGGAAGGGAAAGATATCCAATGTCTATTTATTACTAGAGGCTAGTTGTGTCATCCTTGAACATAGCACCATGTTGATTCTATCAACCATACTGGGTTATAGTTTTTGACCTTAGGATTTGTACCATGATTGTGGAGTTAACACTCCTCCAATTGGTTACTCTTCCAATCATATGGAGCATATGTCAATGTTTCCTACATTGTATCTATACATCATTGTCCCTTTGTGTCATAAGCTTCCTAAGTAATTTTTATGTCATGCTTGTTAGGATATTCCTATACTCCATCCTAGTCCTACCAGCATTTTTATTATTTGCATTTTCAGTCTTGCATGTATTTTTGCATGCAGCATGCATGCATCCTAGTCATTAGTCCCAGCACCTAGCCCTCAGTTAGCTAGCCCCGAGAGCTTCTCACTGATCAATTTTAGCCCTCCTAGTACTTAGTGTGCCCTTCATGCAGTTGCATGCATCTCATGCGCCCTCTCTCACCTACCATTCAGTTGTACTTCAATTATCTTCAGTTCTTTCCTTGATTTAAGGCTAGACTGACTCTCAACTGACTGTATCACTCCAATAGACCTCCAATGAGACTAGACTGCCCATTCTGACTTCAGTTAGCTCCTCATGCGCCCTCCATTGAGCCTACTTCATTCAGTTTGTGCCAGTTACACTCAGTTACACCTACCACACTCAGTTAGACTCAGTTTTACTGATGGTTGACAGTTACTTGTGCATTGATGACTCCACTGATGATGATGAAGACTTCTAGTTGTGCTCCGATGACACTCCAGTGATCTTTTGATCTCTCCATGAAGGCTAATTCGAATTGCCACCTTGGCATTCGAATCCTCATGCATTGTATTATTTATTTGTCCATTTGTGATTAATGAATTAGTGTGTGTGAAGTTATTTTGATTCTATTCGAGTTCTATTGTATTATTATTTTGTTGCTCATTTTACTGCATTGACCACTCTTAATCTTATTCCTAAATTCTTTCATTGTGAGGTATACATCAGCTCTTAGATCTGCTGTGAGGATTTTCACATGGTATCAGAGCATGTTGAGATTATTGTCTATCTCCATTCCTGAGAGTTTTTGCAGGTTATTATCAAGATTTCGAGTGGAGCAGTTTCTGCACTTTTGCAGCAGTAGCAATTGCAAACTTTTCTATCGTTTTTGCAGGTCTTCTACAGCTTCCATGTATTCATAAGAAATCCCTCCTCTTTCTCCATTCAACTATGATGAATGGAAACAAAAAATGATAGCATATTTGAAGAGCCATGATCTCTTTGATTATTGTTTTGAAAGAGAGTTCGAATCCTTTGAAGAAGAGAATGACTGGTTAAATAAAGGTGACAGTGTCTATGCAACAATGATGTTTGCTATGTCTTGTTGCATTATGAACCTCTTCATTGATTCTGTTGAATCTCCAATAGAGCTATGGGCCCAACTGGATGAAATATTTGGGAAGCAGAATGAAGGAATTGGTCCAAACCCTTTCGAGAGCAAGCAAAGTGATTCATTCGCCCTCCTTGATGATCTCATTGACCATGAATCAGTATCAAACATATCTCATATTGAAGTTAGCCACAAAGAAGAAGAACTTGCAGATTCTACACTCATGCTCCAAATTTCTTCTATTTCGAATTTTGTGCCAGCTCACACTCTAGAAATTGCAGAGGTTCCTAAATCCTCTCTTGCACTAGAGTCTATTGGTTTGCATCATGATCTCATGAATGTTTCGGAGGTAAAATCAGCCATTGGAGGTAATGCATTCACTCTCCTTGATCAATCACCTCTTATTTACTACTATATGATCATTATTTCATGCTTTCAGAAGGTTATTGAAGATGATGGCCATTGCCATTCGCTTGGGATAATTTCTCATGCATTTATTGGTTTAGATCTCACTTCAAATGGTTCAAAGGAGATCTTAAGCAACCATGATTCAAGTCTTGGATCTAATTTGGATTCCAAGTAATCATTGATATTTGATGGTTCTTTTGAGCATAATCTCACCCATGATGGTTCGAAGGAGAAGACAAAAGACTATCTGCACATTCATAGATTTGATCCTACCTCAACTGATTCGAATCACAGGTTCAAGGATCATCCTCCTACTTTTGGATTTGTTCTCATCACATTCGATCTGAAGAGCAAGTACAAGCACATGCTTTTTGAGCATGATCCACTTCTTCCCAAGAAGAAGATACCTCCAGACATATGACCAAGCATCACACCTGCTTGAGTTTGGAGCATTTATTTTTGTGT
Source organism: Larix kaempferi (assembly GCA_027924585.1). Lineage (NCBI taxonomy): Eukaryota > Viridiplantae > Streptophyta > Pinopsida > Pinales > Pinaceae > Larix > Larix kaempferi. The sequence continues at coordinate 9,566,654 of BSBM01001033.1, forward strand.
GTGCCTTACAATCTATTTTGAGGGGGGGGTATTTTTCCCGTGAGGTTTTCCCCATTTCCTCGGTTTATTGACTGTTATTATTATTCATTGTATTGGGTGACCTTTGGTCTCAGTTACCAGGGCACAGGATGGATTAAGGGGGGGTGTTAGGATATTCCTATACTCCATCCTAGTCCTACTAGCATTTTCATTATTTGCATTTTCAGTCTTGCATGCATTTCTGCATGCATGCAATTGCATGCATCCCAGTCATCAGTCCCAGCACCTAGCCCTCAGTTAGCTAGCCCCGGGAGCTTCTCACTGATTAGTTTTAGCCCTCCTAGTGCTTAGTGCACCCTTCATGCATCTCATGCGCCCTCTCTCACCTACCATTCAGTTGTACTTCAGTTATCTTCAGTTCTTTCCTTGATTTAAGGCTAGACTGACTCTCAACTGACTGTATCACTCTGATAGACCTCCAGTGAGACTGCCCATTCCGACTTCAGTTATCTCCTCATGCGCCCTCAAATGAGCCTCCTTCATTCAGTTAGTGCCAGTTACACTCAGTTACACCTACCACACTCAGTTAGACTCAGTTTTACTGATGGTTGACGGTTACTTGTGCATTGATGACTCCACTGATGATGATGAAGACTTCTAGTTGTGCTCCGATGACACTCCAGTGATATTTTGATCTCTCCATGAAGGATAATTCGAATTGCCACCTTGGCATTCGAATCCTCATGCATTGTATTATTTATTTGTCCATTTGTGATTAATGAATTAGTGTGTGTGAAGTTATTTTGCTTCTATCCGAGTTCTACTGTATTATTATTCTGTTGCTCATTTTACTGCATTGACCACTCTTAATCTTATTCCTAAATTCTTTCATTGTGAGGTATACATCAGCTCTTAGATCTGCTGTGAGGATTTTCACAATGCTTACTGTTCAAGGATGTAGCTTGTGTCAGCCATTCTGCAGTTTCCTGACCTCATGTGTCGACCATTCCCTAGTGTCAGTCTATTTTCATCATGTACTCAGTGTTTTGAACTCGTGCTTGTGTCGAAGGTCTCCATTGACTTTTTCCTGGTGGGATTCACATTCGGCTTGTGTCAAGATGACTCAATTTCTCTATGAAGACAATAGAAGCCTCTGGCCTTACACATCAGGGTTTAATTAACAACAATGTATAAATAAATCCCATAATGACTTAAAAATATAAATGAATCATTCAATGCAATTTTGAGCCCTGTGTGGAAAATCTACTGTGGCCATTAACAACTACTTTAAATATCATCTAATCACAAAGATTTAGCGACTCTCTAAAAATTCAAGGTTAGGTTAAAGTTCTTGTACAGGGTTTTCATAAAGTACAAAAATCATTTATTGTTACCATCTCGTTATGTTTTGTCAATTAGGTTGATTTATAATGTTTTGGATGTGGTAAGAGGTATTTTGGAAAGGGGAATGATTCATTATTGCCCCAAAAGTAATTGAAATGTAGAGGATGTTAGAATACATACATGGAGGCAATTATTGTGTCTATTTTAACTTCCCTTGACTGATGAAACTCCTTTTGTTGATCGTCTTCTCTGTTACAACAACACTAGGCATTGGCCTTGTAACAATTCCTCGATTTTATGAACCAACACCTTATTCCACATCAATACATTGAATGGTATGCACTTGTAATTCAACCAATGGATCTTTAAGAACAAAGGGAATATGCATGTGGTAGAAGTAAACAATGATAAAAATGTAAAGTATAGTGGGGAGATTTATCAGGGGCAAAGAGAAAGGATGAGGCGGAAAAGGAGGAATTAAGATATATGAAAGGAATGGGTAGAAGGAAGAGAAATTGATAACATAGAGTATAAAATGGAATATGATAAAAGAGGAAAAATGCAAAAAAAAGGTGGTGTAAAGAGCACACAAAAGAAGAGGAAAGAGGGCATTTCATCATAAGAGATTCTAAACCGCGGTGCATGTGATCAGAGCTAGGGTTCTTTAAGAGTGGTTTCAGATTGATTCAAAAGATCAATGAAACAAGTCGGGTGGGTAGATACAATCATGTGGTGTATGGGTTGTCAAAGCTAGGTTAGTCATGGCAATGGAGACACGCCTAGGATACCCCTTTTCCTCATCAACATAAATTGCAGCTTATTGTAGCTCAGGGTAAGCAACCAACCTCCTCGACTCCATCCTGCTTCATGAAAAAATTGGATTCGATCTCAGTGATTTCCCTCTCGCCAGATCAACCTTGCAAGGTAGCTTTATCTCTCGCATATTGTTACGGAGAAAAAATTCCTATGGCTTGGGGTGGAACACAACAGACATATTGACGCAAGAAACCAATTTAATTCCCAAGTATGCTAGACAAATGTAAAATGCCAACGACAAAATAGAAAACTCTTACCTCAACCAAATGTTCAAATAAGAACACCATTGAGCTTGAAATCCAATGCTCCTTACCTACAACTTGTCCTCAACAACAAATATATACAAGCATGTGGAATATAGATATAAAATGTTAGCATAGAAACTAGCATAATCCATTAACTTATTCAACAAATATACCCAAGGAATATAACATTAACATTTGCAAAATGTATTGGATGAGAAAAGAGTGTTTCTATAAATAAAATGCATAGAAGTACATTGTGAAAACCTTCTGTAGGAAACTCATCGGAACCAAGAACTAAGTTCCTCCACCTAGGCCTCCACCACTTCAATCCTCCATGCAAAGGCAATCTTGCAAGTTCAAGGAGTAATTGGATTCCTCATTCACAAGGTATGGAAGATCTTGAGAGATGAACATCAAAAGGTTCATATAATAAGCATAAAGGGATGTACACTCAAGGCAATGGCAATGAGGCAAAATTTATCCAGAGTTTCCTCACTCTCTAGTTTCTCCTCCTCTCATGCTCCACAATGGCTCAATATATAACCATCAAAGGAGGTGGAGGGTTGAATCAGAGCGTTTTCTAGCATATGGAAGGCCAAGGATCAATATGGTCGTTACTTGGTGTTAGCACTTAGATTTTATTCCGGTTGTAAGAAAATAAGACCTAAGGTAACCTATTTCAAACCAAGCTTCAGGTAGAAGAACTAGCCATTTTCTCTACCAGAGAGGGCTCTCTCAGGATATATATATGAAGGCTAAAATATACAAAGGTTTTCTTAAAACTTCTCAAAAGATATTTTCTGGTCGAAAAGGTAAACAAGAAACATTGGGCATGGAGTCAAAGTTTTCAAAGTGTGATAAACCAGTAAGAGATTTTCACCATAAAGATTTTCACAGAGGCAAGATAGTAATCATGTTACAGTCAATTTGATTTTTCAGGCGACATAGAAAGAATTAAAGACATTCCATCAACAACAGGTATCTATTCAGGATAAATCTATTGTCAACTTTGGAGAATAAAATGGATATTTAAATGCGAATAAAATGAGGCATAACCAGTATGAATCTCAAGTTATTTTCAAATGTTCATTTAAATATAGAAGAAAAACACCATGGGAGATATAACGAAGAAGATAAACATGCACATATAAGGATAAGGAAAGTAACAGACTGCAAGACTGATTAACTCATGAATCTCTGTATCAAAAAATAGGTATCATCACTGTACTGCCTTTATTTCAAAAATAAACTTTAAAACATACTTGTTTCTCAAAAATTTTCCAACCCCTTCAACAATGACCTCCATTGTTTTTTATACAAAATTTTTAGAAGAAGTTCCACATAACTGCTTCTTCTAATCAATAATTTAAAAAGTTTAACTAAAAGATAACCGTCTTCGAGTAACCCATAACTGTCTTTCAAATAATATTACAAATTTTAAAATAAAAAGTCTTTTTGCCATTTGGCAAGACTTTTGGATATCATCATTTTGCCACATGGCAAGAGTTTCAAATGCATTTAAGTATGAACAGAATATCTGGTCTTTCCGTATTTCTCTACATAACTCCACTGATCAGCCGCGGGTAAGTCATAACTGGTCATTTCCTTCACCAAGACTCGCATCTCGATATGACCTGTAAGTGCTTGCTTTTCGCCTTCTGTCGCAATCGCCGGCTTCCACCAGTCTTCGGAGCTCTCCAGGATAACGACACATACAAAATGCCGTTATGTGGAGCCCTTTCTTTTTATATAAGCCTTTTTAGAATAACCTCCTTGCACCTTTATGAACGTGGGTCATCTCCAACCATTGATCTTTGAACCTTTATTTTGGACCGTCAGATCTTGTCCCTCTTTATTGCACCGGCGGTATCCGCGATCGAAAAGGCGGTTTCCTTTTCTGGTTTGTTACCCGCGCGGATACACCATCTGCTGACACCTGTTAAGGCTGTTTATTCTCCGCGACCGCTTTCCTTTATATCCCGTGCGCATGTTCCTGGCCGCGGATGAAACGCTGGCCGTTGATTTGATTGAAGTATGTATTAGCCTTCCGATTATTACAAAGTATAGTGACACGTGCCACGGCCCTATCAATCCATTCCTTGTTCGCCACCTGTTAGGTCCCACCTTGCCACGTAAGGTATCTTTCCACATTTCTGTAATGGGTGGTTCCGCGCGGTGTTATAGTGGTTCCCGATACCACTTTCTCCAAGCGCGGATGAATGAATATGGGACACGTGCCTAGGTGGTATTATGTCCGCTACCACCCTCCACCGTTTGTTGACGATTACATTGGCGACGCGGGGTTAATATGGACCGTTGATTTTGATCTATACTATCTCCGCCGTCGGAACCTGGCTGGAGTTTAACCTTTCCATAAATTTGCTGGCGGACTTTATAAAAATGGGTTTTTACAATACATTTTTCCATATAAAAATCTTTATTTCAACCTTTTGTGATGATTTCTTCTTTTCTAGGTCATTTTAGCAAAAACTCTAGGTTCTTTCAGATCTGGTGTCAACACTTGGGATGGAAAAATCCAAATATTTTTTGTTTTGAACACAAAACCCGATGTACGCAGCCTACATATACACATGTTGTAAAGGATTTAGGGCGCATATATCAACAAAAATGTGCTTTTTAGGGGTTCTCTGAGCAAGAGGGATGATGTGAGTCTACAAAGGGACATGGGAAGGCCATAAAGGCATGTTGCATAAGGTGTGGAAAATCATGTTATAACATATGCCCCCTAATGTATGAGGTCATATGGAAGATCATGATGGACGAAATACATTACAATTCTTAGAAGTGGAGTAGTGGAGACCCAACCAGAAGAACTAGCCACTCATCAGAATATTACAATGTTGACTTTGTATACATATCGACAACTTGAAGTACATATCAGTTTGATACAATGGCCATGAGTAGCCATTACATCATAGATATATGTCATAAGAGGTCACAACCATGACCCATATACAGTGAGGTCCAGTCTCCAACTGAATTGAAGACATCGGGTACAACCAGAGGTACAAACTACACTACCATGACAACTAAAGTCCCATAGATACTGTCACGATCAAAGATAGTAGCATATAAAATGATGCTACTGTATCATGAGGTCTTCAACACAAATCGCTGATGGTGCATGTCCCATCACATGAATAAAGGGACTGACGCCGAACATGATGAAACATATTATGATTACCGGTCATTAAGGTATACCAGTAACAGACGCGAGACCACCCACTGATGATGAAAATGGGTGTCAAGACACCGAGTACACTATACAAGTGTGAATAAAGGTGTTGAGGTTGAACACTTGCAGAATCCATCGATCAAGGGACATTAATGAATTCCCAATTGTCGATGACGAGAGGACCTGCCACTGATGACTGCAAGTCTCAAGGTACTTATCTGACTCTAGATATCAATTACATAATAGATGATCTGAAGTCGATGGAATGAGAGCCACTGTAAGGAGGGAATTGTTGAATCCCCCATCAACCAATACAAGGTACACATATAAGCTGAAGGATTTGGAAGAACTCAGACGAACACTTTTGAACACAAACGAAAAACCAAGTGTGTCTTTCGCGTGTACCGTAGGCAAGTAGTGCAAGGAAGAGACCCTCTGAATAGAAGACAATGATGAATAATACTAATAGAAGTAAGGAAACAACCCATGAGGTATGATGGAATCCAAGAAACAACATGAATCCCAATGTGTGAATAGATGTCTTGCCGTCGAACACAAGGGAAACCACTCAGCCAACAACCAATGATGAGGTGTCATCTGTTGAGTTCAAGGTCATCTATCAATGATGAAAGTAGGATCAGGGTTCTACGTAGGACAAAAAGTGTGATGTGATCGGAATGTACACATATAGGGATGGCCGACATGCAAAGTCAATAGATCTGAGGAATGGCCGACTCAGGTTTATAAACTTCCCTTGAACAAGAGCATGAGCAGATGGAGACTCAGGAAGCATAGACTTAAGACTGAATACTGACACAATTCTGTGATGTAGGAGGCATCAATAGAATTGTTAGTTTTTCAGAAATTTCAATCTGATTTAGGATCTTAATTGAGAGAATAACATGTACAGCATATCTACAGCATATCAATCATGGACACAATAATGCAAGCACACAAGAGACACAGAGTTTACTTAGGGAAAACCATAAAGGTGAAAAACCCCAATAACTTCCTTAGAGATAGATAGAGCAATGATACAACCCAAGCATAAGAGATAGGCATCTCCTAGCAGCAGCTTCTCCTCCTCCACAAGTGCGCCACTCTCCAAAGAGTGTGTGTGAGAATAGAATGATAAAATAGAGTGCCTCCTGCACTCTATTTATACTTGACTTGACTTGCCTAATAACCTTTACTAGGTCGGCCTTAACTTAACCACATAACATAAAGCTGACTGGGCCAACCCCCAATAGGGTGGTCTAATAACCCTTTGATCCACATGGCCGACCCCCAATAGGGTGGTCTAATAACCCTTTGACCCATATGACTTATACAGGGCCGACCCCAACAAGGTGGTCTAATAACCCATCAAGTATAAGTTATGACACTTACAATATAAATGATGACACTTCTGTATAGAGGAATAATAACATCTCTATAGGAGTACAATATACATATATGTGAAATACATTCCGAAGTTACATATACATCAACACTCCCTCTTAACTAGGAAGGTATTTCTCGACACAGGTCTTCTAGCACAAGTCTTCTTCTATGGATCATCATCAGGGAATCATCGTCCTTGAATCATCGTTGTCGTCACTGTTGCTGCTATCTTAATCAATCTCTGAATCTACTCGTCATAGGAAGTTCTACAGAGCCAGTCCTTTTTCATACTGGATGTAGGCCCACCACCTGCAGGTCTTCATCATCACTGGCCATACTGTGGAATCCTCAGGACTTATTATGTGCGTTAACAAAACCTCGAAAGAGCATCCTAGGCCTTTTACGAGCACACGGCTCAACCTATCGAATCTCCCAGGATATTTTACATGTGATTGTCACAAAACCTTAAAAGGGTGTCTTGCCAAGCAAGAACCCTAAAGAGCATCTGAGGCCTTTTACGTGACTAGCACAACCTGTCCAGATCTCCAGGTCTGATTACATGTGACCCCTACCACAAAACCTTAAAGGGGTGTCTTTCCAAGCAAGAACTCTAAAGAGCATCTGAGGCCTTTTACGTGACTAGCACAACCTGTCTAGATCTCCAGTTCTGATTACATGTGGTCATGGCAATGCCTCAAAAGAGCATCTGAGGCCTTTTTCATCCTGTCTAGATCTCCCAGGTCTACTAACATGCCATATGACAATGCCTTGAAAGAGCATCTGAGGCCTTTTTCATCCTGTCCAGATCTCCCAGGTCTACTTGTATGTCCTCCCAGAGCAATGCCTCGAAAGAGCATCTGAGGCCTTTTTCATCCTATCCAGATCTCCTAGGTCTACTTATATGCTCATCTGCACAACCTGTCCATGGCCACAAAGTATCAACCTGATACTCCCCATACATCATCCTGATGTACACATGATCATCCTGATCATACAATGCATCCACCTGATGCATACACAGTATTTGCCTGATACATATCATCATACATGATCTACCTAATCATACAATGTATCCACCTGATACATATACAAATACATGATCTAAGCATCCAACATGATGCATATACATATACATGATCCAACTGATCATATCCAACATCCAACATGATGCATACATACATACATACATATAAATGATCCAACATATCATATCCAACATCCAACATGATGCATACATACATACATATAAATGATCCAACTGATCATATCCAGCATCCAACATGATGCATACATACATACATACATATAAATGATCCAACTGATCATAACAAGCATCCAACATGATGCATATACAGAGCAGTAACTGGATCATCGTCCTGATGCTCATCATCCAGCGCTTACATCCATAGCCATGGAAGGATCCTCCTCTCACCATGCTTGGAATGGCTTCAACAAATGTGTCCATCACTTCTTCCTCGAAGTGTCATCAATCTGAAGAACACCAAGCCTCTCTCTGAAGTACTCGAACTTCACTCTGGCTAGTGGTTTCATCAGTAAATCTACAATCTACTCATCCGTTGCAACATACAGGAGCTTCACTGCTCCTCTTTGCACCATATCCCTCATATAGTGATATTTGATCTTAATGTGTTTCGACCTGTCGTGGAACACTGGTTTCTCAGACAGCTTCACACAACTTTGGTTATCATAGAAGATACCAGTAGCCTCCAATGGTAGATCAAATAACTCAAACAGTAGCTTCCTCAGCCATACTGCCTCACAACTAGCCGAACAAGTTGCAACATACTCTGCTTCGGCTGTACTCAGTGCTACGCAGGACTGCTTCCTGCTAAACCAAGAGATCACACCTGATCCCATATTGAAGCAACACCTAGAAGTGCTCTTCCTATCTGCAGCACTGCCTGCCCAATCTGAATCAACATAACCTTGCAGGTTAAAATTTTGATTCGAATCATACTTGAGCCCATAATCAACCGTACCCTTCAGGTACCTTAGAATATGCTTTACAGCAACGAGGTGAACACTCCTCGGATCCGTCAGGAACTGGCTCAATGTGTTCACTGCCAAGCAAATATCTGGTCTCGTATTCGTCAGGTACATCAAGGACCCAATCATTCGACGATACACTGTGACATCAACTGGATTAGATGAAGCATCACACAGAAGCTTCAGGTTCGATGCCATAGGTGTGGCCACGGCCTTGCAGTCCATCATCCCGAACCTCTTTAGGATCTCCACTGCATACTTCCCTTTTCCAAGGAAGATTCCATCTGTACTCTGCCACACCTCCATGCCTAGAAAATAGTGCATCATCCCCAAGTCCTTTTTCTCGAACTCGGCTGCAAGCTTCCTCTTGGTATCGGCAATCAAACTAGCATTACCTGTTACAAATAGATCATCTACATACAACAATAGTATCACAGGATTTCCTTCCTCAACCTTGTAGTAAAGGTTGGAATCCGCATTACTCTTGGTAAAGCCCAAATTGGATAGAAAGCTGTCTATCCTCCCATACCAAGTCCTAGGAGCTTGCTTCAAGCCATACAAGGATTTCTTCAACCTACACACATATGACTTCCTGTCATGTGTCTCAAAACCAAGTGGTTGCTCCACATACACTTCCTCCTCGACTACACCATTCAAGAAGGCTGTCTTGATGTCCATCTGGTGTATCTTCTATTTCATCACTGCAGCCAGAGCAAGTACTGATTTGATGGAAGTGTACCTGGCTATAGGTGCAAAAGTCTCTTCATAGTCAATCCCTCTTTCTTGGAGAAGCCACGAGCTAGAAACCTTGCTTTGTATTTCTCCATGCTACCATCTGCAGCATGCTTGATCTTATAGATCCATTTGGAAGTCACAACAAACTTCCCTTCAGGTCTTGGGATTGCATCCCAAACATCATTCTTCATGATCGACTGGTACTCCTCAATCATGGCATTCTTCCTGAATCTTGAGAACTTCAATATCTTCAATAGATAACTTGGTTGCTGAACAAATGTTGTAGTCCTTCTTTTGTAGGTGCTCGTATACGATCTTTCCTACAAAACAAGTTAAATTGCATGATTAGAAACATCTCATAGTTTTCAGAACAAATTCTTACACATAAAGAAATATGTCATACAGTCATGCAATTATCTTAGCCAATGCTTCAATACAACATTTATTCATATCCCGTAACTTTCTAGATGCCTTCCAATCTCTACCAGAACATTGTTAATAGTGTGCACAACTCCCAACATGTCAGCAAAGAGGTTTCATTCTAGATAAATAGCAATGGACTGTTGTACAGTGCCATAGGCCACTTACCCATCACATGCATATTAGTAGTATACTATTCATTAATGCAATTATTCTAATATGCATAATACACAACCTAAGTCTAGGAACATAAGCATATACATCATTGAACAACATTATTTAAACAAACAAATATGTAAGAAATGACAATTCAAATACTTATCTTTGTTTGGTTGTTGGGTGGACTCCCTTTGAATCTTTGCAACTCCATTCTGATGTGGATTGTGAGAAGTGGTCGACTCCCTCTGAATATCTGCATCCTTGCAGAAACTACTGGAGTGTGCTCCCTCTTGATCTTTGCTTCCTCGATTACCTGTCCTTGAACTTATATCCATCCTCGATCACTATGCATGCTTACAAGTATCATTATTGTGATATCCTCGAGATCTCATACATAATCATACATTCATTAGTATAATCTCAATACTACAATAATCTTAAACATGTATAGTCATGATCATTTCAAACACAGATAATAAGCATTAGCATTCAATGTTTTAAGGAAGACTTCTCTTACTCATGCATATTCATATTTGACCAAAATACTTTTCTGGTTAGTCATATCATCAATCAAGGTAAGAGACATAATATGCATAAACCCTAGATTACTTAAATTTCTAACTTCATAAATAATCATTATCAATCATGCCATGTATACTTATATAAGAGATCCTAACACAAGGTAGTATTCTAACTTGATATAGGAAAAACATACCTGGATTAGCATGCTAGCTAGTTATGTCTAACATACTCGCATAATGTCTTCTTGTTTTCTTCAATGACTTGTGCTAGTTACTTGCATATCTCATAGGTTAACCATTATAGAACCAAGTTATAAATACCTCGTAAGTAGATCTTCTATGTGATCCATGGCAATGGATGAACCTTTGTATTCATGTCACCATGGTCATATGTTCTTGAACTAGAACACGATTTGTCTTTCTTGATGTACCTTTCATGTTAATGGACAACATCAACCTCATACAACATCACAATGCATTAGTACAATCATAAGTGTCAAAACCCTAATCAATGAATATCTTCTATCGTGCATTCATAATTTTATTAAGGTGATACGACAAGTCTAAAGTCAGTCAAGATTGTACTAACCTTAATAAAGACAAACATACCATAAATTTAATCATGAACAGATCTCGAAACATACCTGGATAATTCATACCTGTCGAGATTGCTTGTAATCTTCTTATGTAAGGTCTTAGCCTCATCTCCCTCTGAAACTAGAACTTCTTCACTTATGTAGGTGACCAATCCATTCTCTTCTAGGATTGACCCAATCCACTTGATTTGTAGAAAATGGATTTGGAGCTGGATTAGGGTTTGTAAGGGAAACCCTAAAAATTCAAACTTTGAATTTCAAGCTTCTGAAAGGATAGAAATATGCGCCTTGATGAGATGATCAACCTGGTATACTCAGAATTTGAAAACTGCAAAGTTTCACCCCTCAAATTTGCATTCGAAACTTCCGGATTCACTAGACATGACCCCGAACTAGGGTTTGATAAAGAACACCCTTCTGTCCAATCAAAAGGTTTGATCCGAAGCTCTAAGATTCTATTTTTTTGAGGAGCTTCCAGCCGTGGTCACAGATTTCAAAAATTCCCATTTTTGCAGAAGCCCTAATTTTCCACTTTTCCGATCAAAGTCCCGAACTAGGATCTGATCAAGCCCAGCCTTCTGCCCAACCAAAAAATTTAATCTTGGTTTCTAAATTTTGATTTATGAGTAGCATCCAGCCATGGTCTCCGATTACAAAAATTCCAACTTTCTCCGAAACCCCAAATTCCCGAAGCCATGAATGAAGGTGCTAAAAAAAAATTCTGTCTTGACAGAAATATGCACCTGATTGTTTCTGGTGTAATTCTGAACTTTTTGATCCACAGGGCCTGAAAATATTTCCTGTGGTATCCTGACATGTCATCTTTCCAACCCCACATGTCTGACCTCAAATGGATTCTCTGAAAGAGAGTTATTCCAAGTGTCGCAACGTGACCTGTTTATGGTATAAAACAGGAGAGCGAACTTGTACGGCGTGCCACGTGTCACTGGTTCAGTTTTGGCCTTTGAAAAAGTTACCTGAGAAATTACAGTTCGTGCACTACCTATTGATTTTTACGAAATTTCATTTGGAGCTTCCTATCCCAAGTTGTGACCGTTTTTCCTAGGTCACCTGTTTATGACTGAGACCTGGAAGAGGCAGAAAACCTAACTTGTACTGATCATAAATCACAAAGTACAATGAATTAGAAGTTGTCCTTTGGACGCAAGGTACATGGGGATCTGATATTCGACCTGTAAAAGTTTCATATCTGAAAAATTCTCCAAAATGGATTTATAGCGAAAGTGCTACGATGACTGGTTTTTGCTATATCAAATCCTAGCATCGCAAGTGCAACAAGGGTCATACATGCCATACCATGCCTTATTTCAGGCTAGCTCTGATACCATGTTATTTTTTCAGAAATTTCAATCATGGACGCAATAATGAAAGCACACAAGAGACACATAGTTTACTTGGGGAAAACCATAAAGGTGAAAAACCCTAATAACTTCCTCAGAGATAAATAGAGCAATGATACAACCTAAGCATAAGAGATAGGCATCTCCTAGCAGCAGCTTCTCCTCCTCCACAAGTGCGCCACTCTCCAAAGAGAGTGTGTGAGAATATAATGATAAAATAGAGTGCCTCCCGCACTCTATTTATACTTGACTTGACTTGCCTAATAACCTTTACTAGGTCGACCTTAACTTAACCACATAACATAAAGCTGACTGGGCCGACCCCCAATAGGGTGGTCTAATAACCCTTTGACCCACATGACTTATACAGGGCCGACCCCAACAAGGTGGTCTAATAACCCATCAAGTATAAGTTACGACACTTACAATATAAATGACGACACTTCCGTATAGAGGAATAATAACATCTCTATGGGAATACAATATACATATATGTGAAATACATTCCGAAGTTACATATACATCAACAAGAATCTCCATAGTGATTGGAAGGTTAACCAATCAGAGGAGTAATCTGTGAGTAACGATTTCAGCTTCCTAAGGCCATACTAAACACAAACTGTTGATGAATGGACTCAAGATTTGTGCTTTGTTCAAAGGTGACACGACAACTTCCAACAAAAGGTGAAGACATTTCCCGTCTAGATTTTTATGTTTTTTTAATTTTTTTGGTCTTTTTAATATTATGAAAGATTGAAAAAAGAATAAAAGAGTGCTTATAATACAGGTTCAAGGGAACGAGTATTGTAGACAAGCAAACTAGTTACATGAAGTGGAACATACCTATTCTCATTGCAAGGAAACACATGCATGATAAGGACACTTGAGGGAATGTTACCTCAGGGTGAAAAGGTAATCAAGCTGCAAATGATAACTGATAAGGCTCTGCTTGTCTAGTACTGAGAAGTGCACGGGGAAATTGGCTTATAACAACGAAGGAGAAGCCGACACTAGGCTCATGAAGGAAAGCATGCCAATGATATGCATTTACAACTTGACATAATCAGGATACCCTGTGGGTGATATCCAACATATAATATAAGGATAGACATGAGGATTCAACGCAAAGTCATGGCGGGACTACAAGAGACTCCCATACCTAAGGAGGAAGTACATCATGGGCACCAAATGACAAAAGAGGTTTTAACTAGGGTACCCATGATCGGGAAGTCCTTACCACTTAAATAACGACACTTCTAGAAGCAGCTGGAAGGTTCTGTATCGATAAAAAGCGAGATTGCACCTAAGGTTTATGAATCATAGTCATAGTTCAATGCAAGAATGCATGCAGAATGAACTCCCAACCTATATGACGGGGACAAAATATACTTGTCGAAGGCGCAAATCACATTTAAAAAGGTTGAAATTGATCATCGTCAGAAGAAACTGTTTCAAAACGTACCTTACATCATGAAAATAGTCCATTAGACTCATAAAATAATAAAAGAAACGGTCAAAACTATGGAAAGTGGGTAAAACATTTCTACAAATAGTAAAAATTTGAAAGTTTACCATACCATTTGAGTTTTTTTACCAAACTAGTGCCATTTGGAGCCATTTTGCCCTCTTTCTTCAATCGATGATTAAGGGAGCTATAGGAGACGGAATCATGAGTTGTATTGACCAAGTAAGGGATCTCATCACACTCTTCAATTTCATTGGTTTAATTTTAGATTTTAGTGGTATATTTTTGAGTTTTTAAGCAGGGAAATTGAGTAAATCATTTTACACAGGAAATCGATCATCGGGTCGTGTATAAGGGTAGGTCCACGCGGGAAAAGCAAAGCCTTCCCGCGTACATGCACTACTGTGATAAATTTTGGTCGTGTACATCACCTTGGGTTTTGTTTTTTAAGAAAACTAATCCAAATTTCTCCCTTCCTTTTGCAAGATGGTGATAGAGTGGAGGGAGATGGAGCATGATGTCATTGACCATCAAGTACAAGGTGATTTAGTGGCTCAACAAGCATTGCAAAGATGTGGCCTTTACAAGTTTTGGAACATAGGAAGATTACGGGATAAACCAATATTGATTCAAATTCTCATAGACTACTGGGACCTAGACACAGATTCCTTCAACTTGGACAGGCATCCGTTAAAAATCGAGGTGGAAGACATATACTTCATCACTGGATTTTCCTGTCGAGTGGAGGTAGTGAATCTATGGGATCATGGCATAGGAACGGGTATGAATATATATGAATATATAGGACTACATTGCTACATACTTCCTTCCTGATACTCAAAAGGTGGGAAGTCAGGTCCCTATTAGATCCATCGGGAGCCTCAGCATTAAGATCAACATCCTAGTGTTTGGTAGGATACCGGGATCGGCTGCACTACACCAGGATTCGATACCCATGATGTTCTATGTGGGGGAGTGTCTGAGACCTACCATGTATGACTGGTGCACCACACTGTTGGCTACTATGAGCCACTGAATGCAAACTTGGAAGGGCAAAAAATTTCATGTTTGCGAGCATACTATGCAGCTTCTTCTTCGAGAGGGTGTCTGGTCTCATCCCGAGAGTGGAGGTCCCTTCTCATAGTCTCTGGGATCTAGCCCAGTCCCGATGGACTGAGATCATGATGCATTTGGGAGGTGGCAAAGTGCCCTCTCCATACACATATGACTTCTTCCACTGGTGGCGGCGACAAGTGATCGCCATAGATGACTATCCCTATGAGGGATCAACTTCTGTGGTGACATAGACATGTTGTTACCACCAGGGTCTGCATTTGGTGAGATTGGTAAGCACATTTTAATTTTTCATTATTCGATATTTTAGATTTTTATCTTTAATGAAAGCAAATTTTTTTTTGGTGTGGTATCAAGTATCAACACTATAAAGTTTCTCAAAGACATAGGTCCACGATGACTGCAGGGATATCTACAGCATTGACGCCGAGGCCAAGGAGAGGAGTTAGCTGGAAGGGAAGCCAAGCGTACCTTACATAACGTGTAGGGTAACCTATCACGGTTGACTCACAAAGTACTGATGGTGCAAATAGAGGATCTCCGAGAGGCCATTTAGCGTGATGTAGTAGGAGTACCCCATCCATGGGTGTGGATTTTCCGGTGTCTAACCAATGCCATAGTTTTCTATCATGAAACACATCCTGCACCAGAGGCTTAGATGCCATGGTTATTCTATGTACCAGCGATGTATATTTTGAGAGCTATAAGCTCGATTTTTGTACTATGACACCACATTTTTGGACTTATAATGAAAAACTTATGGTTCTCGACTCTACTATTATTTGTGTGTAAATGTGTGAATGAATGAATGTATGGTTGCTTCCTTTGATTAATTATGAGACAAATTCCAATCTAAGATATAATTTGCATATGCATCGATAACTTGGTTAGAATGTCTCGGTATATGAATGTATGGGGTAAAATTAAAATGTTGTTCCAATACTCTTACCCGTATAAATCTTCTTAGTAGTGTAGGATCTCTAACACGGTACTGGCCGTTCAATTGTGACACGACCAACTCTGAATCCAAGCGGACTTCTAAAGAGTGAAGGCCATTAGAAATTCCATCCTGCAATAGCTCAACAATAGTAGTGTACTCGGCCACATTGTTCGATGATGGTCCGAGACATACACCTCCTGAAGACACAAGCTGATCCTCAGGTGAATAAATGACCCGAGCAACAGAAGCTAAGTTCTGAGTATGACGATTAGCACCATCCACGAATCCTAATAACATTGAAGATTCCATGACATTTGCCAACCAAGAGGAAGCGTGTAAGAAAATCTGAGATACCACAAGAAAATCTAAACTATGTGCAAACTATACAATAATGTACAGGGTACCATCCCAAGATGGAAACTTAAGCATAGTACCGTTTAAGGTAGAGCCCATTTCTAGGCTCCTTCAGGACATTCCCTTCGTAGTCTTCCAACTCATAACCCCCTTTCTCTAGGACACGCTTGACGATGTAAGGCCCATGCCATATGGGGTTGAACTTGCCTGCCCCCAGCGGTTCCTTAGCTTGGTCATACAAGAGGACCAAGTCACCCTCAGCGTACTGTCGGGGACGGACAGACCTATCATATTGAGCCTTAACACAATGATTATTAACTTCAATGGCCACATCAACATCTCGACGCTGCTCATCAAGTTGCACGAGGTGGATTAATCGTTGCTCTAAATATGTTGTGTCGGGCAGAAGCTCAATGGATAGCTTCAATGAAGGGATCTCGCATTCAACCGAAAGGACTGACTCCACACCATGTACTAATTGAAAAGGTGAGAAATCGGTAGAATTCTTAACCGCAGTTCGATACTTCCACAAATTCCAGTTAGACTTGCTTTGTCTGACGATTTTATGTAGAATGGTCTTAAGGGACTTATTGACTGCCTCAACCTAGCCATTTGCTTGGGAATAATAAGATGATGAATAATATTGTTTAAACCCAAGTTTTAATGCTAATTCCGCCATCATTTTATTTTGGAAGTGACTGCCATGGTTAGTGACAATCTCCCTCTGGATATCGAATCGGGAAATAATATGGTTGAACACGAAGTGAGTTGTAGTCGCACCATCGGATTTGAGAGTCTGCATGGCCTTAGCCCACTTAGTGAAATAATATACGACCACGATGATATGATTATTCCCCCCATCCTAAGTTGGGTTACAGTCCATGAAATCCACCCCTCACTTGGTGAAGGGACTGACAGTGATGACTGGATGTAATGGGGTAGGACGCAAGCACATATTCCAAGAAAACACCTGTAAAGGGTGACAACTCTTAACCGCATTAACACAATATTTAAAAATAGACAGCCAAAAATAATGCAGAATATTTTGGGTTGTAGCAAGCCCGGATAAGTGACTGCCACATGCCCTACTATGGCAATCATTAAGCACAACCTCTGCTTCTTGGTGAGACAAACAACAACACAGGATGGAATCCACCCCTCGGAGATACAAAGTCTCACCAATGATGAGGTAGTTCTTAGCTTGATGGCGAATACGATGTCGTTCATCCCTCGAGATATGTGGAGGGAACTTCAGGGTCTGAAGATACACAATGATGTCTCCATACTAGGGGTCCGTCGACGAGATGAGGAAAATATGCTCATCCATGAATGAGTCATCATGCATCTTGTCCTCATCAAGTCTAGGGAAATCCGATATCAACTCCGTGAAGACCAAAGACTTCTTGGATTTTGCCGAGACAAAATCAAGATCAAATTCTTGCAAAATGACAATCCATTTATTATACTTTCCCCCTATCATACGTCGTGTCAAGACGAATAGAAATGGATTGATGTAAGCCATCATAGTGGTCTTGCGAAGTAAAATGTAATGACATAATCATTGAACTGCGTGAACAGTTGCAAGTGCCAATTTTTCCACATGAGTATACCTGAGTTCAATGTCTACTAAATTTCGACGGAGATATTAGATAATGTGCTACTGGAGCTCATCATCTTCCTGAACCAGGACTATGCCAATCATCTCTTGGGACGCGGTGATATAAAGCAAGAAGTCTCTATTGTAGTCTGGAGGGCTCAATAGAGGTGCTGATACCAATGCTTTCTTTAGAGCATCGAAGGACTACTAGACTCGCTCATCCCAGATAAAATGAAAGTCCTTATTCAAGAGGCACATGAAACCCTTAATAAGGATGGAAAATTCCACTACAAAATGACATAGAAAATTGGATTCCCCCTATAGACTCTGAAGTTGAGTTATCATGCGCGGGGGAGGCAACCAAAGTATTGCCTCAACCTTTAAGGGTCCGACTCTAATTCCCTCCTTTAAAACGATGAATCCTAAAAGGATTCTGGTTCACAGGAAAAAGATGCACTTATGAGGATTTAATCGGATTTTATAACGGCATGTTGATGCCCCAAAATTCACAGCACAAGTAGTAGGGATTCTCCCCGGTAAGCAAGCCCAATTAGATCGCTCACCGTTTGGTGTGGGGAATCGGTCTGGTTAACGGTCCAGCTACCGTATATGTGATTATTAAATTTCTTACCGGTTGCGTCCCGGTACACCGTTTATGTGATTTTATCTTTAATTATGAGATGCAAGTGCCCTATTTAAATGCAATGGAATTGATAGCTAGAAGCCTCACAAGTGATGCGTAGGTTCTTACCTCCCGTCTTATCACTCCTACCAGATCAATTCAATTATTATCTAATCTAAACTAACTATTATATCCTATCCCTATAGGGAGCAAGTTTGAATTAAGAGTAATATACTGGAAATGTTCATACAAGTCTAACAGTTAGTTGTTCAAACACAATATTCACATTTACAACAGAAAAAATACCAAATATAGCTCTGATATGATAAAGCAATTTATTACTCATTTAGCACATAAACATTTGCACAAAAAACAAAATCATTCATCACCATGAAGTAATTCAAGAAAGTTAGAACGATCTCACAGTATGAGTTATGAATGCAAGAAGAAGTAGTTCCACATTAACATTCCACACATTCCATGCAAAATTTATGCGCATGCTTTTCCCAGGCAACATATCCTTCTTATTAAGCAGAAAAATAGTTCTCTTACAAAAATGGTCCAGCTCTATTGTGCTAAAGAAAGTCCTTACATCTGTATTCTCCTCCTCTATTTATCTTACAAAAGAATTTGTCCTCTAGTGACTCTTCACCTACCCTAACCCCAAGGATTCCCAAAATTTTGTCTTTTAGTGTTTGTACAAAGAAAATACAGATATTAATTTCCAGCTGGCATTTCCAAATCAGAAATGTATTTGGCCTACATGTCAGTTTCTTCTGAAATAATATTATCTTACATGGGGTCTACCATTTTCAAAGTGATCTCATGATTATATAGTTCTGCTTCTACACTCTTTACTCCTTCAGCCATTGCCTTGTAGTCATCCTAAAAAGTAAGCATTAATGGAAGATTGCCCAATGAAATGATGAAGGTCTTCTCTTTTCTCCGATAGGCGTTGGTCCCTATTAGGAAATTCTTCCATAGTCGGAGGCATAACCAGCTGACACTTTTCATGGATTTCATGAATTTTCTGGTAAAAATCTGTACACTTCTCGATGGTTTTCAGAATCTTATTATTAATCCGCAAACCAACTTTTCTGCAGAATTCAAGGAGGCCTGAGTCCAGATTCGAATCTGCAGTGGTCTTGTGAGGCAAGTATTCAGGGAATCCTGATTTCCCTTCTCTCCACTTCATTTGCTTCTTAATCTCGGCCATGGTGCATACTAATTTCTGCCTGATTCTCAGAGCCTCAGCATCAATTTCCCCCATCCTTGATATCATTATCTTCATCTTGCAGACTTCCTCGGTGTTAGGTTCTTGTGAATGATAGATCTTCTTCTGAATGCCACATGCTTTCTCATGAAAAGGAGTCAAGTCTTGCTTCTTATTGTTCACAAGTTCCAGTTGTTCCATCATAAACTCCTTTTCTTTTATCAATTCCTCCAACTAAACCTTTAAGTCTTCAACCTGCTGCCTGTTGTCTGCCTCTCTTTTATCTGCTTCATTGAAGCGAGTTTCCAGGTTATTTTTCTCGCCTTCCGTAATCATTAACTGCACAGTCAATGCATCCTTTTCCACTTCCAAATTTTGGTATTCTTCCACTATCCTTTCCTTCTTGGATAGAATGGCGTCATGTTTCCTTTTCAGTTCTGTCCCTTCTCCTCGTATTTTCACCAAGTTATCTTTCAACCTGAGCATTTTCTCTTTCTTTCTTTCTTTCCACGTCGCTCATCAACTTGTCAACATTGTCTGCACTTGCTTGCACCGTAGCTACGTTGATAGATTCCATGAGCTTAGGGTCCCTGTGGTTACCCTCTAAGATTGTGCTTTCTTGAACAGTAACAACATCGGCGTGGGTTGGTAATTCTAGTCTCTTTTCTGACCTCTTCATGATAGTCTTTGTTTTTTAGTAAAAAATTATTGTGTCTAATCTGGCTACCATATACTGCTTTGATGGGGTGAACGGGGTGAGACCGAGCTCCTGTAATGCTAAGTGTCCTCCTGTGATTATCTCTGGTGGGTTTGTGTCCATATATTGCACATTCGAGCTTCTTTGTTCAACAGCATCCTTGGACTTTTCTTCCTCCTCCTTTTGCTTTTGTTGTTCGACTGCTTCGCTGTCCGCCTTTTCTCTCATTTCTTGCAACCTCGCAACTTCTTCTTTCTGGATTCTTTCAGTCTCTTCCCTTCAGAGTTTTTTAGTCTCTTCTTTCTGGATCTTTTCAGCTTCCTCCTTTTGCTTCCTCTCTGCTTCCCTTTGTTTTTCTTCAGCAGATTCTCTTTCCTGCCTCTCAGTTTATTCTTTGAGCTTCATTTATGCTTCCTTTAGTTGTTTTTGTAACTCTACTTCTTTGCAGCTTTGGCAGCAGCACTGGAACTACCCCCGCTTTTGGGACGAAAGCGCTTGTTCAACTCGGTCATGTTTCTTGTGCTCCGATACACTTCCTCATCTTTCAAGAAGAGGTGCGCGTATTCAAAGTTAATCCTGCAGGAAGTCCAATGAGCAGCAACCTTACCTTCGCTATCGTGCCTTCTGAAAATCTTTGTCCCAAAATGAAAGGCCTCTAAATCCTTAACAAAATCCTCAGCCTCTTTTTCCATGGGGAATTTGTATGCACCGATAGTGAATGGCAGTGGTGGGTAGATGTCATGTCCTAAATTTGGCAATGGTTCACAATGGCCTAAGCCCAATGACCATATTCATGATATTTTGTCAAATTGATGTTAAGGGTCAAATAATTGCCAAGGAGGAAAATTACTAGTTTCCTAGGTTTGGGGTGGAAGCTTTGGGATTTTAAATAAGGAGGATAATAAATGATGTTTGCACATTAGAATGGCATAAATATTTAATAAAGGAGCTAAATAAATAAATACAAGGGAAAATCAAAGTGCCAATTGATCATGAAGACACATGGAGGATGTGGGACCCACACAAGCTAGATTTGCCATGCCACATGGCATCCTACTCTTGCCATTTCGAATCCATAAGAAGCCAAATGTTCTTGGGGTGAGTTAGAAGGTCAATATACTTTGAATGAATCATGTAAGTTCTAATTGGAGTGGAAGAATAACTCCCATGGAAGAGGAAGAGGCAATTTGGAGCTAGTGAGACTCTTGGACTAGATTCCCTAGCTCTATGACAACAATGATGAAGATGCTATGACACCTATGACACAAATCAGAACTGAGGGATGAAATATGAAATTTATGACATGTCAAGGATAAAAATTGCCTCCAAGAGGGCGCTCAATTGAGTTAGGGAAGCCAAAGAGACACCAATTCGAATTGGGAGAAGGAGAGGGCTAGAATTGGAAGGACAAGTGGCATACTTGGGTATCTCTTCCCAAATTGAGTTGGCATGAATCTATTGGAAGGAATTCGACCCATGGAGGACATTAGAAATTTATAAAAGTCATGAAAAAATAATAATGGCAGCTTTTGATCATTTGAGAAATTTGCAATTGCATTTGTGAAGAGGGAGAGCTAGTGGATGATTAGTTTCTTGCCTTAGCCAATTTCGAGGGTGAACGATTCCCATCCAAGTTGGTAATTGGAAAGGAAATTAAGACCTTTAGTTTGGAGCTTTAATGGAGTCTTTATTTTCAGGTGTAAGCTACATGGCAGCTCATGGTTTCTTCTAGTGCAGCTCACTCCTTCAACCATTTCCAGTTTTCATGGCATATTCTTAATCCTTGAGGGAGGGCATTTTTGGTGAGCTCTTGTACTCTTTGGGAGAGCTTCACATGATCCATTTCTGTTGTAATATGATTAATATACTCTATTCTTCATCTTCAGAAAATTTCAGGTCAAAATACCAAGTGGTTGTGTAAAATTGATTATTAATGAGCAAACAGTGACCATTCCCCCACTAGATTGATGTATGCAAATGTATTGATGATGATTTCAAATGGAAGAATGTTTCTCATATATATTTATGATGTATGGACATCCATTGATGAGTATTACAAGTTTCATGTTCAACACTTAAGCATTTGGAGCCATCTTGCTTAGTTTTACTTTATTTGATGGAGATTTAATGTTATTTCCCCCAAGGTCGAAACTAGTCTTCTTGCATATGATTTAAGGGCGTTATAGCAGAAATTAAAAGTTGAATGGTGATGAATATGAGTTAATGTTGATTTCCTTTATATGTCCCCTACTTCCATTCAGAATTTTGAGTTGGATTGAGTGCATTTGGAAAGTCATTTTCATCAGCTACCCCTAGGGGATTTGAACCACAATTTTACCAGTAAAACTCCATACATTGATCAGATTTCCAAAGTGAGTTGCAGAATTAATTTGATGGTTAAAAGGAACCTATAAACACCATTTTTATGTATTAACATCATTCATACACCTACTGGTACAATTTGAGAGCATTTGGAGCTATTTCGAGCCATCTACCATTGGGGGTTTGAAGCTCGAAATTACTAGTAATATTCCCTGCTTTGTCCAGATTGCAAATGAATGTGAAGAAGTCTTTTAAGTATCCATGAGGCTCTGTTATATGTATTAATACCTCTCAAATATAT